>CM034406.1:7319387-8637720 GCA_019925095.2 Dendrolimus kikuchii | reverse complement strand
ATGAATTTTAAAATATCCTGAATTAAAATAATTCACAATGCAATTATATTATACACTTCGAAATTATGAAGTGCATTAATTACACTATTAGAGCAGTCGTATATCAAAGTGGATGATGCTTAATTGACACACCTTAATTATCTAGTGGTATAGTTTTATGCAATTTGTATCTCTTGTTAACTTGAAACAATAGCTTTGATGACTAATTTTGTGGTCATACTTTTTCACATTTTGTTATGATCCGCCTGATTTTTTAATAAAATTGGATACTGCAATTAAGCTGTCTTGAATAAGATTATACAATGTTTACACTTTCGTAATTTTGTTCCCTCTTCGTAGGCCAATTGCAGTTCACTATTAGGCTAGTTTTATACGAACAAGAGCGGAGAGAGAATAGAAATTGGGGTGGCCATCGCATGCCAGTCATAAGAGGCGAACCTACAGCCAGATGGTAGGGCATCTGACCACCTGTATGGTATTACTTGTCGGTTGCAGTCCCCCCTTTGAGGCCGGCAGCACATTGGCACACCTTTGGTGTTGTAAATGTCTATAGGCGGCAGGGTAATCACTTTCATCATATGGGCTGTCAGCTTATCCGCTGTTTTCCAGAAATACAGTTTTAGCTGACTACCTAGGTTCTTTGTGTTGTTCATCCTATCCTACTTAGCGGTTTTACGCATATTGTTGGTTTATTTTAGGACTCGTCTGCTCAATCAGCTGTTGGTTATGAATGAGTTTTGGTAATTATTTAGTGTCTTTGAACATATATATGTGTAACTCTCCTAATTACTTATATTAATTTATTCTACACAACAACTTTTAGTTTTAACAATTGGCTATATTTTAATGGCCACTTGAACATAAATAGCGTACAATTAATTAATGACAAATAATGTTTGTACCTAATAAATAGATTCAATATAACAAAAACGCCCATAGATAAAAAAAACAACATTAGAATGCCAGAGGCAGTTCTTGAAATTATTAAGACAGTAGTTACAATTTTTGGGTTAAGGTCGAGGAGATTAACTTTCTCAAGGTCTGGATAATATCAGAGGGTGACATTCTTAAAATTTATTTAAATGTACAAACAACTAGATTTAAATATATAGTTAGAAGAGTTTAAAAATATGTGTTAGTAATTTACAAAGAATAACGATTCAGTCTTCTGCATGAGTACCAACATCAAAGGACTATTATGTTTATTGGCTATTGCTGCTCACACGCACTCTGTTTAGCAGGGAGGCTGTTTTCTTTCGCCAGATAGCGTCAAAACTATCCGTGCGTGCAGCCACAAATATCCCGGACGCACTGTACAAAGCGCAGGAGATGCAATAAGGGCCTGAACTCATTATTGTATTGTACGCGTAAGGCATTGTGAGATCATTGGGCAAACATGAACCACAAACTCGTCGAATAGACGGATGTATAGAGCGACTTTAAATGATGTCATTCTTACAGCATTCGGCCATCCAGCGAATCTGCGGGCTAGCATGTTTGCCCGGTCTGACAATGCCCTACGCTCTTTGTCTCTAATTTATGCGGGTAGAATGTAATTTAGACATCGTGATGCAGATTTGAAAATGACCTGGTTCAGGATCATATCCCAGATAGGTACACAATGAAATTGAAAGAGAAAAAGGAATGGATCTAAATAAATACAATTCGGCTCTTTTATGCGTGCTTTTGTTCATGCGTCACTAACACTGTTACAACGTTCGGAACCAATATTGAAAGTGCTCGACTCGTATTTATCGGCATTTTGAAACTATGCAATATTTTTATTCTATCACTTCATTATATCTTGCAAATTAACTTTTGTTACTTACTAGTCTGTCTAGCATGTTATAAATGTGTCACCTTGTTCTCAAATTCGAAGTATTTCATTCGTTTATATGATTGTTTGTAACTTTGTTTTAACGGTTTGTTATTTAGTTTTGATTAATAATTATTTCTCTAATGTAAAAGGCTGGCATTCTAGGTTTGACCTTAAGGTTCACGGCTTTGGTCCGTAGATAGTAGTTTGGGTAGTGTCTCAGTTTGGAATCCGGCGGTAATAAAAAAATATCAGGGACATGCCAGTTACGTGTGAAACAAATTTTCGGTTATGTCTTCGTAGAAGGGGAACGCCCAAGAAATGCTCGTTGAAGCCTTCAAGTTATTCGCTCACTTAGCTTTGAGTGCGGCATAAATTATTATGTAAAACAACTAAACATTTATTATTTTCATAATTATCTGAAATTTGCTTCGGTATCTTAATCCTGTTGATAGTAAGGTTCCAATAATAATCCAATCCAATTCAATAATAAAACCTCTCTGCTTTTTCAATTGTTCGTGATTGCCCATTTAAACAATTGTCTCTTATTAAGCATCACTATGAGGTCTGTTTTCATGTCATGAAGAATGACAAACGTATCAATAGGTATTATGGACTGCAAAGAGCAATGTTTTTAACATAACTTATCGTATTTATTACTTACTAGTGGTCGCCCATTGGTCGAAATTCAACCATAATTAATTTAAATTATAAGTTTGAACATTATTAAGGTTCTGTTATCAAATACTATATCTATAATCACAGATTTCGCCAAGGCTACACTGTTAATTTGACTTTATCAACAAACAAAAGAGTATATATGCGTGTGTGTGTGAAATACATGGTATTGTGTGTAATGTTTTTTTTATTGATTTAATGTATTTCATATGCATATTTTTTTAAAAATATTAGCATTCTGCACTTCTTCTCTATATAAACTATAAATGTGCGAAATTTCATACTTCTCCGACCGCGTAATTTTCGTAAAAAGGGGTTCAAAGTTTTTGCGTCACGTATTAATATAATGATTATATTTTGACTTGGTTTTGTATAATATCTTTTCAAGTGGTAAAATCTTCAAGGAGCATTAATTTATTATTTATATTGCTCGGTGCAATTGTTTAAAATAAAGAACAACAGTCGAAATATGTGATTAGTCATTTACTTACCATGTAGTAAATGACACACCATTTTTTATCTGACATCCGGAAAACCTGTAAGAATATAAAATATTCTCTGATACATTTAACTTAAGTTCCTATTGACATTTAGGAAGTGTTTGTTTTATAAGTTAAATTTATAAAATATTTTTCTTTTAATTATAAAAGGTACCTATATGAAATAGGTATACTTAGAAAGATTGAAAGACACGCAAATATAGAAATAGGTCAGTTCCTACTGGTTTCGACTGTGGTTCGTTTAAGTTACCGTCGAAACTACTTATAAATAATTATGAACTATATATAAATACTCTTAGTAGTATTTATAAATACATATAAATACTAGGAGATCGTGATGTGTACTTAAATTATAATTCTATTGTTAATATCTTATTTATATCTTTTTTCTTATAACAGATTCTTTACAGTCTTAACAATGGTGTCAGTTCTCTGTATAACTACCCTTTAAAAAGGCACAGTAAGTCAATTTATTAATCATGAATTATTTTACAAGTAATTTAAATAAATTACATTACCTTCTCAATACTTAATTGGTGCGACACCAATTTATATCATCGGATAAACGAAATAAAAGGTAAGCAGAAATTTCGATGGTTGGTAAGTTATACTTAAGTCGAGGGTAATAAAAATTAATAATCAGCCTTTTTCGAGCATTAAAATGAAGCATTTTTATTTTGTTTAAGAAGCGTATATTTTAAGGTATGCAGGTTTTGTTCTGGTGAATGTTTTTTTACCGTCCTACGGGCCTTATTTGAATTTAATGCCTAGTGTAATAAGATGATAGTGTCAATACTCGAAATAGAAGAATGGTATTATTACTATTAGATTTTAAGATTTAGAATTAGATTGTTTAATCTAGCCATTTTAAATCATTATCAGAAAAATTCTCGCGGGATTCCCGAGATAAAAAGTAGCGCAAATTTTGTCTAAGAATTTATTGTCGATCAGTGAAAACCGCGTCGAAATCGACCTAGTAGTTTTTACGTGAATCCCGAACCATCAGACATCTAAAAAAAAATTGCATCGTGTTCTCCATCTTTTATATAGTCTATTCATTGTTTTTTTTAATTGCTCTAATGTACAGACACGGCATGGTTAGAATTTCATAATATTATGGGGTGAGGCAGTCAAGTGAGAATTACGATACGAGTAAGACGTACATTTCGACAAGCGATATACTGACCGACTTTGCGCGTGTTATAGAATCGTGCAGTTGTACTAGTAGTATCTAGCAATATTTGTACCTATGTTATACGTGTTTGTATAATTCTAATAAATTCTATAGTAATTCCAACGGCATTTTAATTTCGAGTCCCACACTCGTAACAATATAATGACGAGCGGGTGAAGGCTTGCCAGGAGTAAAGCCCCGAGACAGGTGCGCAGGCTTACTGTACGCCTTTCTTATCTACTTTATGAGAGGAAGCTCGCTGGTGCGAGAGGGAACTTAACTAGCTCGCTGTAGTATCAAGATAAAGTTTGTACGCTTCCTATAGGGGACGCAGCTTTTCGATTCCAACAGCTACCGATTCGCAATAGCTGCATATTTGCAGCGTTTGTATAATTAATTATTTAAACTACTGCTAGCAAAATAAAGAATAGTAGGAAAGAATTGTTGTGATGTATAATTTTTGCGAACAATTGTTGGGAACATATTTTATGAATTTTCTGTTATACATAATAATTGTAGTATATTGCGGAATTCACTCTCGTGGTCAAGTTCTTCGGTACCTGCAGCTTTATAAGTCTAGTTCTCTGGTTAACTTAACTCAAAGTGATCGTATTTAACCGATTTCAACATAATACTACCACAGTCGAAATAAATATAACTGTATTAGGGATGGGCCGAAATTCGTTTTACATTCGGTTTAAATGCCGAACATTCGGTGCAACGAAAAGTAGAATACCTACTTGCACTATTTTGACTGAAATTAATCGAAATCATATCTATCATAACCATAATATAAAAATTGGCATCTACACACTCATGGTCATTTATTTTAGTTAGGAACATGTAACCCTGAACGTGCAATGTGATAAAAAATAAATAAAATTAATTCTTGATTGAGTCTTTACCGAATTAAATAGACATCCAAATTAAAACAAAAATAAAATAAACTTATTATTCCTCCAAGAAACAACAGTAAGTAGTGCAACTGCTTAATTATAATGCGTAACTTGAATTAAAAAAAAAACACGTCTAAGGGACATCAGCAATTACAACTTTAATTTTGATTGTAATCACTTTTTATGAATTAAACATTATGAATTTAGAATTATGAAATAGTGAGCTTTTACAATCAAAGGTGGTAATTTACAAGAGGCAAGTGAGGTGTGTAAGAATAAGCCTAAATGGCACTCTGTTGTTCGTGCCTACCCCGCAAGGGAACTGGCGTGAAGTTATGTATGTATGTATGTATGTACAATCAAAGGTCTAAAAATCTATACTTTTATCCACCTACTCATACTTAAAATTGACTAGAGGCAGGTTGTGGTGTAAAAAAGCCAAACATTCGGTGTTATCAAGTTGATGTTGTCAACAGGTCACGATGTGTTGCTCTTAAGAAAGCGTGGCGAAATCAAACCGAAGTTCGGCCGAATTTTTGTTTTAACCAAATGTTCGGCGAAGTTCGTATTCGGTTCAAACCACATTAGGCCCATCCCTAAACTTTATGCAAGATAATTATCATAAAAAGATTGTTAACAACATATCTCTTACAAATTGCCAACATTTAGTACTACCTAGCTGCATTAGTACAACCATTGCGGTAACGAGGGAGGTCAAAATGGTTTTGCGGGCTAGATTTCTGAATATTCACACTTATCTCACACTTCTGTGGTTTGATTAAAGTAATTGATAATTTATATAAAGCGAATATTAGATGGATCATTTTTGTCTTTCAATTTGGATGAATCAACCAAGTGATTCATAAACTTGAATCATTCAATGTCTTCTGTACCTTTCAACCAAATTGAATCAATGGTTGATCTCTCTAATATCAGCATTAGATTCGTATTTTAATTATAAATTAGTTATTACTACAGATTCAAGTCGTAAAAGCGTGGTAGTCATTAGGCTAGGGCACGCGTCCGAAACTCGAAGGGCGCGGGTTTAATCTTGACCGGAACGCATTCACCTCTTAGGCAGTTTTGTGACCTAATGTGCATATTGTTACAATTACCAAATGATAACAACGGTGAAACCATCGTAATGAGCCCACACATCGAGGTAACCGATGTGGTAAACTTGCTAAGCCGCCTTGGACAAGTGTGGCGGATATACTGTCCGTTCCCCAATATTGGAAGGCCCGAGCCCAGAAGTGGGATTTTTATGGATTGCTGTTATTATATACTACATATGGAGACCGCGTCTCGCTAAAATTACCCGTCGTCCAGCCTCGTAGATACCTGCATAACGTCGCTGGCACGGTCCTGGACGAGAAAAGCAGAGGACCGGTATATGAGGCGCAGAGTTGGGAAGTTTTACATCCAGTAGTGGACCTCGATTGGCTGAAGATAATGGGTACTACAGTTATATGTATATTTTGATACTATATGTATCAAAATATACGTATTTAGAGTATCCGTCATCCATCACTTAAGTTAAAGTGGGATATCTAAGATACCCTCTTTGATATTTGTTATCCACGGCGCAGGCATGACATGAATATTCGTATGGAAGAAAAAGAGTAGAAGTGAGAAATTGCCCAGTACAAAAGGTAACTAGTAACGCGCAGTCCAATTCCGTTCTAGTTTTAGTAGAAAGTAGAAAATCATCACTCAAATTTCAATATGGATGATTTTTTTATTTCTTTATTGCTTGAGTTCAGCAGACAGGCAGACGGCCCACTTGACGGAAAGCGGTTACCATCGCCTATGGCCATTTGAAACACCAAATGTGCTACAAATGCGCTGCTGCTCTTTTAAAGGAGACTGGAACCTGGTCACTAATGCCGGAACACAAATCAAGGTTGTTATGGCGGCATACTCTAGACCAGGGGTGGTAGCTATCCAGTCGGGCAAATACCCTATCACCTGGCAAAATGAATGAACCGATGTGATCCGTATATACATAAAAATGCGTTCAACTTTATTGAATAGGAGCCATCCATAAATTAATTATGTCACACGTTAATTGGTTGACGAAGTGTGACATTATGTGAAAAGAGGTAGGAGGGGTACCTAGATTATATTTAAGCTTTAAAGCACTAAATTTGAACTATTAACGAAAAACTTTATAATATTTCCAACTCTATCTGTGTGAGCATAGTGTTTAAATTATTTAAGATAATTTAAAGGGAAATAAAACTAATTACGAAACTGATGTTTTTAAGAATTTCTTGACGTAAGATTGCAAAATATGTAATGTCACACTAGGGAGGGAGGAGTCTCACGAATGCGACTAGCTTTGACAAGAACGGGGGAGGGGTCAAAAATCACGAAATTCGTATGACGTCATTTGTGCATGGCCCCACAGGTCTGTGCCTTTCAACTAAATTGACTCAATTTGGTTGATCCGTCTAATATCAGCCATGACATGACATTTGACCATGACATTTTTTACTGAACAATCGTCGTTCCTTAAGTACTAAAATATTCTTTTCCGATGACACTACTAACACCTAGCGAACAGAATGAAACTACCGGGCAGTATTTTAAAGCACTGGAATTATCATTCCTAGTACCTATTCTTCTTTCATGCTTACAAACATGTATATAAAATATACATATATAAAACATGCTAGTTATGATGGCCCAATACAATTAAAATGTATGCTACATTGAGCAAAATAAAAAGTATCGAATGATTAACTGAAAAGCGTGTTGGCACTACCTTTAAGTTCAAGCAATTAAAACAAAGTAACATCTTAATAGCAATCTTGATAAGATATCAGATAAAAAATGTACAATTCCACGACATAAATCGTATAAAATTATGATAATTTCGAAAAGTTTTTACTCCTCAGAACCTCCTTGATATCAGGGTTGTCAAGTTATTGAATACTTTAATAGCTGTAATTCTGAACTCTTATGACTAAACATGCCCTTTATGTATCGAGTTGCATACGTGACTATATTCAAATATGATGTCACTGTTGATAATACGAGTATACGGCTGCATATATCGCGATTTCATAATGAACTGCATCATATATAAACTAACGAAATTCGGCAAGTACTAGCTTAGCTTTAGTGCCCGAAGTTACTATTTTACCTACTGGTAGCGATTTATCCTTGAGTCGTGTTGCTCATTCCTGAGGGTCGTGATCTTTCTGTTCTGTTTCTTGGACTATTTTTCGCCATCGGAGACGATCAGCGGTAATATGCAGTGCGTCGTAAGGAGTCGTTGACTGTGGTGCAGATCTGATCAGACCAACGCATTGGATTACAACTTCGGGATCTGGTTCTTTCTATTTTGCCAGTGACGATTAGTTTTTGTAAATTGTCATCTTGTTTTCTGGCTATGTGTCTTTAGAACTTAAGGACTTTACGGAGGCAGATTATACGGTAGCGACTTGTATCGGGTTTCTACATATTAATCTCCATTTTTAACCGACTTTAAAAAGGAGGAGGTTCTCAATTTGCTTTTATTTATTTACGTGATTATTTTTTAGTTTGATGCGGAATAGTTGCCATTTGGTCCCCTAAAAATTTAACATAGTTTGACCCAGTAGTTTTCATTTTATGAAAATTTTTCGTTCCTTGTTTCTTGTTTCTTGGGACCTATATTTTTTAAGGCGCGTGGCACCTTTCGTAGGCCTACCCATAGCTGGACACTAAATAGTAACAAATAAAAAAAAACTTCGTTTAAAAATACCGACTTCAAAAACTAAAAAGTATAAAATAACTTAATAAAGATTTTTGACTAAGATTTTATTTAGTGTATTAAAAGACAAAATAATATAAAATTTTCTACATCTTGAAGTCGGTGCCAAGTAAACCATAAAAATTACAACATCTTTAACATTTTGTTGTTATAACAGTGTCTATGGTAATTTTTATGGTTTGCTCGGCACCAACTTCAAGGTGTAGAAAATTTTATATTATCTTGCCTTTTAATACACTAAATAAATTCTTAGTCAAAAATCTTTATTAAGTTATTTTAGACTTTTTAGTTTTTGAAGTCGGTTGTTTTAAACGAAGTTTCTTATTGATCATATCGTTTGTATAAGATTGATATTAAGGAGTTTTTGTCAAATTTATATCGGACGTAAGACATATTAATCGATACTAAGATATGGGAACCGTCGGGATGGACAACGACCCTAGGCAAGGGTGAACTAATATTATGTAAATATTCTATGAAACCATTTCCAATACACCGATTGCTTAACGAGTTTTGAACGATAAATAATTTGTTTTGAGACCTGAGTCGCTGTCATGTCGTCCTAAAGTAATCTGTGTCATCCATTTGAAAATCATGCCTAAATATAAAGTCTTGTTTAAATAAGTTCCTGAATTTCCTTTTTGCTTTAGGTATATTGGAACATCCAAAGT
The DNA here is from genome assembly GCA_019925095.2 of Dendrolimus kikuchii. Taxonomy (NCBI): domain Eukaryota; kingdom Metazoa; phylum Arthropoda; class Insecta; order Lepidoptera; family Lasiocampidae; genus Dendrolimus; species Dendrolimus kikuchii. Next base: position 8,628,225 of record CM034406.1, on the reverse strand, counting down.
CTAAATTTTTTTATATCTATTATTCTTATTTACTGACAAAAGTTATATCTTTTGTTAATAGATAAATATTTGCATGAAAATAGAACTGTTAAAATTGAAATTATAGTTTTAGTAAGTATAATAAATTGTGAAATTCACTTGACCGTGATGTACAGAGTTATTTGCTTTCTAGACTGTGGGGATAATATCCAATCTAAATAAAAATCATTTTAAAATTTATGATCAGCCTGTTGGATTACAATTTTAAGATCTAGGCTATAAATTGAAACATTCTGTCTATATTGAATGTCGGAATATGATGAACAAATAAAGTTCGCTGATAAACTAATCTTTGCTTGTTACATAATTGAAGTATACTCATTCAGCGAGAAAGCCCTGCTCGTCCTCAAGATATATTTTAAAACAATCAATTTGTATGGCTTCCCATTAATGGTTTCAACACATATGCACTGCCCCGCTGTGCTTATGACAAAATGTTTAAATATCACTATTTAATTTTATTTCCTATATGATTATATATCATTTATGTTGGATGAAATTAACTTCAACAACCTTATCATTAACATTTTTTAGATTCAGATTTGCATATACCTACATAGTTTTTTTCTTACATATATTTTTAATCTGAGAAATTCTTATTATATGTGGGAGAATATTTTTTAGGATGGTAATGATTAATGCTGAAGTTATAAAAGACAACGCCCCGCACTTTCATTTCCTTGCATTGTCACAATCAACTATGCAACGATTATTTTTTTATTGCTAGAGCATAGCAGACAGGTTGATGTCCCACTTGATGGAAAATGGATATTTGCAGCACCAGAGGTGCTAGCAATATGCTGCCGGCTTCACATAATAATACGTAATTATTTTTCTTTAAAAATGATTTATCCTACAAAGTATTCAAATCAATTTGAACAGTACTTTTTGATGCCACCGATGATCAGAAGGCTGCTTCATATTTCGCCCAACGTATATAACGTATATAATATAACTATACAGCGTGGCAATGCAGCCGATCTTCTGGGCACGCACCCCTGTGGCAGCGATTTGTTATGTAGTCTTTAATCACTTATATTATTTACAACTTAGTTTATTTTTAGTATTTAAATTTATTTTGTTAAATTAGTTTACTTTCCACTTATGTTTATATTTTAAACAGTATTATTATTATTGTATAAAAAATTTAAATTCACAGTAAAACGTCGTTCTTCAAATTCCCTTTAAAAACTGCGCACGTTTCAATTTCATTATAATTATTTCATAGTAACAAGTAGCTAACGAGAGCATTGCGATAAATTACATGGCTTCATAACAATTTCCTCATTCCATACGGGAACTCTATGAGGCGTAAAAAAGTAATCGATTGGTCATTTGATACCCGGCATATAAAATGGTATTTACAATAAAGTTACAGTTACATTACCGTTTGGTAATTCATTCATAAAGTCAGCTGTGAGTTTTGATCGGCAATGTATAACTTGTGACACTAAACAGGCTTTGACAGTGTAAACTTATTAACTGATTACGGCCATGCCTGCATTTTCCACTTGCACGCTTCCGTTTAAACGTCACACTAATTGTTTTTTGAAGTGAAACTTCGATATAGACGGGGTCTTACGATTTTTCGCTCACGAAAAAGCGACACGGCCGCGTGTTCTAATACTTACATTTTTAAACTCATGATATCATTCGAATGCGATGTTCGAATTGAATAATTCAAAAAGTTATATAAAGGTATTGAAGCAGTCTTGAATATGAAGTAATTTATTTTGATAAGGATGAATACCAAGATACAAATAAAGAGCGTCTTCTAGCGGCGGCATTTTAATTAAATTTTTAAAATAAAAGAATACTTATTGTGGCATAACTATAATATTTAGACATTGATGTCGCGACACTTTTTGTAAATAATGATGTTTTTCTGCAAAGCCGTAGTACATTATTTTATTCTATCATCAATAGTTTTCGCAGCGCACGCGATTTTAGGTATTTTTTTTACACCTTGGACTAAGCCGCGACAGGCATAGAAGCCTGGGGGGATGTTCGCGACCCGTGTGAGTGTGGGATTCGCCAGATCGGGGGTGGCACTAGCGTGCCCGGTCAGAACCGGTGCCACGCTATTGCCACTCCCCAGTTAGGGATACCCACTAAAACCCCTGGGTGTTCCGTCCTGCGCCTTATGCCAGGGCACGCGGAGTTGGGCCCCCCTCACTGGGCCTCTTCCTATGCCAGGGGACATATCCCCCGGCTACTACTAAGTCTAGTCCATGCGTGGGGCGGTTTGTAACGCGCCCCACGGGAAGAGAGATGAGCGCGCGCGGAACACTCGCGCTCTCATCTCGACGGCATATGCGGGTGAGTGAGAACCCCTATACCCCTAGGGGCCCCACCCGCGCCGCCCGCTTACGGCGGCCGAAGGTCACTGTCTGACCTCCGGCGTCGGCGCGTCCTCCTTTGGCGGGAGCGGAGCAGGGAATTACGCTCACGCTCCCGTTCCGCCTCCTCCTTCGCGAACATGACTTGCTCGCAGAAGGAGGAGACGGCGTCCCATCCGGTGGAGCTCCCGACCATGGTGCGTACCACGGCCGGGAGCGAGGTGTCTAGTCCGGTATGGGCGACGAGCTCCCGGCGCTGCTCCGTCCAAGCTGGACATTCCTGGAGAGTGTGCAGCGCCGTGTCCTCGTCGCCCGTGTCACAATGATGGCACCCTGACGTGGCCTCGCGGCCGAGGCGACACAGGTACCTTCCGAAGCAACCATGCCCCGTCAGGACCTGCGTCAGCCTGAACGTCAGGGTGCCGTGACTTCGTCTAATCCAATCGTGCAGGACGGGCCTCACCGCCTCAATGGTGGCGGGGCCCGCGCTGGGGCGTCGTAGGCGATCTTCCCAGACCCCCACGGCTACCTGGCGGAGCTCCGACCGGCACGCCTCGATCTCGCGAGGCGCGGGTCTGGTGCCCCTAGCCAGGGCCTCTTTGCGCCACACATACAGTGACGCCAGGACCCTGGCTTCCAGGTCCCATGGGGGGGATCCGGCCAGTAGCGAGGCCACTTCGAAGGACACCGTACGGTATCCTCTTATTGCCCTGACGGCCAATATGCGTTGCGCTTGACGCAACTGCGCAGCGTTTTTGGCCGTCAGGCGGTTAGACCATACTGGGGCCCCGTAAAGGGCCATCGAACGTACGATGCCTTCGAAGAGTTTTCGGCACGTGGCATTGGGCCCCCCGACATTGGGGAGCAGGCGCGAGAGTGCACCGGCTGCCCCCTTGAGTCTGGGGAGCAGCTGCCGAAAATGTGCCGAAAAATCCCATCGGCTATCGAGGACCAATCCCAGGTACTTCATGGTCTCCCCGATACCGATGCGGATGCCTCCTACTACGATGCTACTGTCCGGAGGTGAGCGGTTGCGAGGGCCGTGAAACATCACGGCCTCGGTCTTCTGTAACGCCACCTCCAGACCAAGACGCCGGATCCTGCCTACTATCGTCGACACCCCAGCCGTGCCTAGAAGGCACGCCTGCCGATGGGTCCTCCCGCGCGCGGCGATCAATGTGTCATCGGCGTAACAGATGACACTGATGCCCGGGAGGACCCGACACCTCAAAGTCCAGTCATATGCGATGTTCCACAGGAGGGGACCTAGAACCGACCCCTGTGGAACACCGCATACCATGGCTCGCCGATTCCAAACCTACCAGTACCTAACCTAACCAAATCATAATTTGCAGTGAACCTGCTAAAAATCGAAATGTGTGCTGGGTAGGACACATATTAGAAGTGAAACTTCAACGGACAAGTGGAAAAACGAATCGCAACGGACAAGTTGAAAAAGAAATCGCAACAAAATTTTAACTTGAAGTTTTACGGCAGGTTTTGCAAATTGGAGAAGTACATTAACAATCTGCCCGTAAAACTTCAAGTTAAAATTTTGTTGCGATTTGTTTTTCAACTTGTCAGTTGAAGTTTTTCCACTTGTCCGTTGCGATTCGTTTTTCCAATTGTCCGTTGCGATTCATTTTTCCAGTTATCCGTTGCCCTTCGTTTTCCCACTAGTCCGTTGCGATTCGTTTTTCCAATTGTCCGTTGCGATTCATTTTTCCAGTTATCCGTTGCCATTCATTTTCCCACTAGTCCGTTGCGATTCGTTTTTCCACTTATCCGTTGCCATTCGTTTTCCCACTTGTACGTTGCGATTCGTTTTTCCATTTATCCGTTGCCATTCGTTTTTCAACTTGTCCGTTGCGATTCGTTTTTCTTTGAGATTTTTGTAGTTGTTCAAAGTACCTGATGATTGTTGTACGAAAGCAAAATGTTAAGATATTTAAGTGGAAGTCGTTTATAGTTTCATGTTCATTTTAATTGCAATGTGGTACCAACTACAATTATGCAATTAAAAAACAAAATGCGAACCGCCATGAAAATATAGTCCTAAAAGTAGTACTAAGAATTGCTATTATCCAGTAAAAAACTTAAAGCTGCGTCGCACTTATATAGGTCCCCCCGAAATCTCATACGCTCGCCTGATCAGGGTGATGTTACGAGGTCGCGAAGATCACAAAGCCGCTAACAGGCCACCAGAAGCCACAGGTGGTCACGCAAAGCCCGAGAGGGTCACCGAACGCCAACGAATGACCAACTAAGCCGCTGACGAAGCCAACGCAAAGCCCGCGAAGGCTATCGGATGCCGCAGACTGGCCAACGAGAGCCGTTGAGAGACCACCGTTGGGAAGGCTCCAATGGCTCCAAACCCCGCCACTGACGGGTACCCTGGCAGCTGGCAATCCGAAAGCACTCTGTCAATGGCAATTTACAAGGAATACTTTTCTGATATGAAAATGTCTATGACATTTTTAATCTAAAAATTAATTAATTGATACGAGTAAGCTCTGATTAGGGTCAATCGCAATACGTATACACTCGTATGGAGTCCGAGCATAGTCTGACAACGCGGTTTTACTTAGATACGTAAAATTATAACAAACTATCAAAGTATCACATTAAAATACATACTGTTATTATATTGTAATTTTTCTCCCAATACATGAATGTGAAAGTGCCTTTGTTTCAATGTTTGTCCCTTCTTTATGGCCTTGGAATAAATATATTATTATGAAGTTTATATGTGTTTCTAACATATATATTGTATGGTAACATACGGCACTTTCTATCACGGAAAATGTTGTAATCTCAAGAGTTACACAGTACACGTAAGAAGTTAAATAAATGAAAAACATATGATTTTTAGTATGTGTGTATTAAGTATTTGCAATAATAGAATCAACAAAGGATACTTTTTATCCCAGAAAATGCGAAATGAATCTGTAAAATGAATCAGAAATATATGAGCAAAACTGCGCGGAAAGTTCTAGCAATATAATTATTGTTTCTAAATGGACCCAAAAAGTTATTTATATTAAGTATATATTAAGTTGTGGTTACATTTTTAGAACGGAATTTATTTTTAGCAGTTTACTTGTTCATTGTTTTGTAGGTCATTAATTATAAAACTTGTTCTCAATTTTGTCTTAAATGTTCGAACCAAATAACTGGCTAAAATTTATAGTATGTTGTTATTTGATCTAATATTTAACTTTTATGTTTGTTCTCGGAATGTAAATGTCAGGGACAAGTCAAGACCGCGGTATACCATACGCCCCTTATATGTAGTTGCGTACTGTTCGTGATTTGTATTATTTTTTTTAAATCCTAAGACCCAGGCACAATGATGGTCAAAGCTTTTAAAGGTTTTGTAACCAAATCGCATAAACGGAATCCTTATAACTTTATCCTTACTGTTTCATCTGGGATAGTGTTATAGTTGTAGGCCATTTCATGTAGATGTAGTGATGGCTTAACGCGTTATTTGTTATACGATATTGTTATTAATTGTGAATGACGTTAAATATTTCCAGATAACGTATGTATTATATTATTATGTAGGTATGTATTTTATACAATGTAGCTATTCATTAACGGTGTTAATTGTAATGCTATAAATAAGACGCATCTGGACCCAGTCAATAACAATACTATAATATTATCCTTACTAGATACATTTGTTTACTCTTTAGTAGCTACAGCTCTATGAATTCTGGCAATGAAGTTGTATAACACGTGTATTAAAAAAGACAGATAAATGTTGCTAGTGAGCTTTTTGCTGCTTCCTCTTTAAATAGAGGCACTGTTCATAGAGAGGGCAAGTAGATTTTTTTTACTTATTAGTACCTATATATGAATTAAAAAATATATCTTTCAGGAAAGCATACAAGTTTAAATAAAAAATATTGAAATCGAATATTCCTGTGGGGAGTCCGTTGGAGGAGCGACACGGAATGCTCCTCCGTCTCAGAGGAATATCTTCCAGCTAGGCTATTGTTATTCCTCGCAGTCTAGGCCTTTCTGTTATAGTTGAATTATATATATTCTTTGTATGTTTCGGGAAACGTTTGTGACCTCATTGATTGCACAGCGCCATCTATTGGCTTGTAAGTGTTCCACTACATTCCTGTGTATATGTATGTATCGTGTATAAAGAAGAGATTTTACTCCGTACTATCTTATAATATTTAAGACAATAAAGCGTATTAATTTTATTATGTTGATGTTACAATAAAAAGTATTGTTGTTGTTGTACTGTACAGTTAAGACTTAATATCAGTTGAAACCTGCGATATAATTGATAATACAGTAATCTTGTCTGTTTTGTCTTTTCACGGCCGTGTGTCCACAGCCTTACTAAAGTTTAGTCAACAACTCATGTGTCAATATCATTTGGGGTGACAGGTCATATTATTATAGAAAGGTTTATTTTGTTAAAGGAATGCAACACACGAGAAATTTATGTCTATTACCCTACTAATAAACGTCGAACATTACTCTTGTTCTGTCTAATTCAAAATTACGGTCAATATTGAGATACTAAAGTTATAACTTTGGCCTGTACAATGTTTCATGACAATGTCTTGCTAAAGTTTATGGGCTTAATGTCGAACTTCCTGTTTTTTTATATTGATACTTTTAAGGGTTTCCAATCAAATGGTAAAGACAAAATCTATAATTTCGTTATCTCATGTCTATGGTGTAGTGAAATTGAAAAAAAGGAAAGTAAATACTAAGCTTGGTCGCCATATGTTTGAGCTGAGACTGAGCATTTAAAAACATTAAAACTCATCATACATAATTATGTATCGGGTACTAATAATTTTTCCTGAAAAATCATTATTAGATACGATATAAAATTTTATATTTGCCTCCACCCCAAATTTAACTATGAATATATCGAAAAAAATTGCAGAAACATAAATGTAAAAAAAAAAAAATAGTTTCACAATTAGTCACGATAGGTGACGCTAGAATCGGGTTCTAGATTTTTTCAGGTTAGGACAACGTCTGCCAGGACTGCTTATTTTAAAATAAAACAATAAAAACTATTTTACTATCATTGAGTTATATGTACTACGTACTAGAAAAGCTATTCAAAACAAAAAAGTTCGTACTTAATGAAAGCGAGTTTGAATTTAGTGGACTTATGCGCTATAGATTATACGGTAGAAGTTATGTGTCACAGCTTTTGTACCTACAAAACTTCATTAGAATTCATACTTTATTTAAAAATTCATTAATATGTAGTTAAATAAATAAACAAATATAAAAGAAGAAAAAAGTATAAAATCAAATTAAATGAAAAATAAAATAAATTGGTACATTTAAAAATTGAGTATGCACTTTAACGACAAAGAGTGCCACTTCAGTAAAAGTGTAGTAATTAATGAATATCTCAATTTCCTTTATATATTTACAATTTTGTTGGATGATAACAAGAAACTTATCAATGAGAAACATATAGTTTCTTTAAAACTATTCAATCTGTATAAAGAGTGTAAATAAAAATAAAATACAAAAATATCTTTAACGCTCCCTAAAAAAAAACTAGCTGTGTTAGTTTTTTGTTGTAGTATTTTTTTTAAGTAAATTCATCCCCTTTTTAGTATTATATTTCTCGTTATTCTTACAATTCGCGGAACAAATGTGTTTGTGCTCAGAAGGTATTACCACGCTCCGTCGCTGCGATTCGTTTGAATAAATTTAATCCATTCCTCTCGCTTTTCATAGTCCGGCCCAGGAAACCTTTAAATCCAAACAGATCATAATAAAATAATACGTCATTACAAAAATACCCGATCGTTCAACTTGCGTAGTCGGGTAAATTTTGCAAAAACAACTCAACATTGTCTCTTAACATCTGTTGGGAATACATCAATACTACGACCAAAATGTTACTCTATGAAATTCGCCTGAACATGGCTGCAACGATGACGCGTTAAAATGTTAAATGGATAAAATTAAATTAAAATATGTTTTATCGCAAATACAACAAATTTACCGGTGAAAAGTCAGCCCTTGACATATATTTGAGTTTCTTGAGTGGTTTAGTACACATAAAGGCATTTTTTTTAATAGTTACTTTTCATTCGAACTCGTAAGTATCGAGAACAACACGGCGCAGACTAGTCATAGACAATGGACCATAACGAGTGCTCAAATAAACTAGTTACGGATGACTTCTCTAGTACGTAGTACGTTATACCTCAATGTTTACTATAAATTTTTTACATAATGTTTATTGATATTTAAAGAATACAAAAAAAAACACCATTATAATCAAAAGTTCGAAATGTTATAGGCTGGTGGACTGGAGGCTGTAAAAAATGGGCAAACAGCTTATCCCTCTAAACTAAACTAAGGAAAATATTAAACGTGACAGTAGCGGTGTAGACAATAAATAATATAAAATATGCAAAACATATTAAATTATAAATACATAAATAAAAGACTATGTAATATTTCCGGACATATAAATCATTCTATATTTGAAAGTGAAATTAATTTTTTGTTCCTATATTACAATGTGATAAATAACTTAGTAGTCTTTCCGTATCGGGTAAAAGTAGATCTAATGAGATCTGCACCCAAGTGTGGTCTGGTACGTGACCGGCGGCAAGGGCGACAGGTCAACTGTCTCTTGAGGCTATAAAGTTATTTATTTGTGCAGGTTCACTATAAGAGTATAATGATAGGGGTTTGTTAATTAAATGGTGATAAATATTATGCGAAAATGTATTTTTATATTCTTATTCATCTAAACATACAAATATGAAAGTGAGTTTATAGCTTTACCTATTTGTTCATGTTTCAAGGCCTTAAAAGTGAACAGAATTTTATAACATTTAGTATGAATTTTATAGCCCTGATATGGATGTAATTTATTTGCTCCAAGATAAATAGTCTTGGGAGTAAATAAGAATCCGAATTTTATGCGGGGCTTTCCCGGCACTTTCATACGTCTTTTCGTATGAAACTGTTACAAATACCGAGGATTTCGAACATCTTTCTCTAGAACTAGCTATTAGGCCAATATAAATGAAATTTGTCTGAAGAGTCAGACAGATTTTTAAAAATCATAATGATGCTCATTATCGTTTTTTTCAATAGGTGGTGTTGGATACACCACCATTACAACATGACGTCTTCATGTACAACAGGTGGTAGCATAGAAGTCATAAAACGTCCTCCGCCTAACTTCTGGGGTGGAAAATTGTCAACAAATTCAAAGTAGTTGAGATTGAAAAATACTTTCCATAAAGAAAGGAAGAATAAGATCTGTTTATTATTATACCCTTTCCAAGCATTTCTTTTTCTTTTGACAGCTCGATGACCAATCAATTAGTGATGTCCTAATGCGTTAGGTATCGACTCGATTTGTTATAAAATTGACTTTATTTATAAATAAGTTTTAACCAATTTAATTTATCTATACATCAGTTCTTTGTCTGCCGTGATCACGGCTACTGAAAAGTAACCGAAACGTCGGAATAATAAAAATCAAATAAATTACCGCGCTTAAAATCGTTACAACGTAGTTTTACTATATATATATCAGTTGTCAAAATAAAATAAACGTAAAATTGTCATTGTAACAATTATGTAATTTGTTTCATGTTGGCTTTACTGTCGAGAAATATGTAACTTGATAGACGTGTAAGTCAAAAGTAAAATAAATAAACGCTTGGAAACAGTATAGTTTATGAGATATGGGGTATATTTATTAAACTTACCTAACCTTTCACTGTGGGTGGTCTAGCACGTATTTGACTGATGTTTATTTCCACAATGCTTTAAAAAGTAGAGTATGTCCTTACGTCGCGTATAACTAAACATGCGCAAATATTTCGTCATATATGATTTGTAAGTTCAGTATGATAATTTTTTTAATTTCGGTTGTTTATATAACCAATATCCTGTCATTACTGAACATAGACTTGTTATTATCTATTTTATTTATTGCTGGTTCTATATAGATTGAGATTTCGATGTCAAATATGGATTTATTTGAGGCTAATATAGTTGACGACTTTGATTAATACTTATTTAAATTCATTATTAGTATTTATATTTTTAATTAATATAAGTATCATGAATTTAGTCGCATGAGATAGCGCTTTTACATTGGTTGTATTCAAACTGTTTATTTAACGTACTTACTAGTGTAACTTTCAGGTTTTTCTTTCTTTACGATAACCAAAAGCAAGTGAGGAGCTTTTTTTTAGACGGACGTCTGTCTATGTATCACAGTTTATTAACTTAGCAACTGCTAAGACAGAGATTTACTTTGGGAAACATTCAACAATAATGTATAATTAAAATATATTATAAACAGAGTTTCAACTATAAAGGTGGAAAGTAGTTTGTTACAGTGGCCTCAATAAGGTAGATGAGTCTTGTTACAATACTTTCTAAAGTTATTTACATATAAACACGAAGGTGCTAAAATACTATTGTATCGTCTTAATTTCAAAATATCACGATAAAAATAATTTAAATTCTTATTTAAACAATAATTTGACTTGTTAAAGTTATGACGTCATAACTTGCTATGCTCGCACAGAATATAGAAGGCTGCGGCGTCTTTTAAGATAATAAAAAGTTAATGTAATTTTATTGTCAATTACCCCTGTAACGTGAAATAGGAATATATATGTGTAAGAACATACTTACAAAAAAATAATTCACCATTAATGTTATTACTTGTAAAATTACTAATTCTTTACTAAAAACATTTAATGCATGTTCATATTTAAAAGGGATCTATCTAGTCGTCTGCCATTACAGTATAATATATCTAGGTATCGTTGTGTTTTGAACTTGTTAATCAAGTAAACCTTCAATCCTTGGTCAAGTATAAACCACATTCCACAGCTGGCTTTCAGAAAAAGTGTTGTGATATTAATATAGTTGATCAGATCTTCAGAATTATTATTATTTTAAACAAGTAGGTCGATTTATTCGTATTTAGATCACTTATGCATAAAAAAACAGTAAACTTTATTGGATTTGATGCGTTTGGTTATAACAATGATACACAAAGTGTAATCAACCCGCAGGAATTAAATACGATCTGCATGGGATTAATGTCGGGGAAAAAATATTTCAGGGTCTTTGAGCAATGGGGTCTATAATGTTGATCTCAGTTAAGCAGGTCGTGATTGTTATCTTTTTATTGCATGAATTCAGCAGACAGGCAGACGGTCTACCTGATGGAAAGCGGTGACCATCGCCTATGAACATTTGTAACACCAAAGGTGCCGTGTATGGACACTAAAATTTTTCATAGAAATTAAGTAGTAAAAAAGGGTACGGAACTCGAGTCCGTAGAGATGTTAATAATAATAAAAAAAAACACCAAAGGTGCTACCAATGTGCTTCCGCTCTTTGAAGGGAGACTGGAACCTGGCCACTAATGCCGGAATACACCTCAAGGTTGTTATACCCTGCCACTTGGCTGTGTGTTGTTTTGTCGCCTCTAACAATAAGCAGGCCCGGCAGCAAAAAATAGTATTCTTTCTTCGTTCTTGTATGAATACAATTTTGTGATTATGATATTTGACGAATAGACTATTCTAGGGATTCCCAAATTATTTTGCGCAAGAGACCCCTTTTCCAAAATAAACTGATACCTCAGATCCCCATAGCCAAATTACCTTCTTGTCTTGTCTTGACTTGTAAGCTCGAACTAATTATTTTGCACGAACTTGTTCACACTTATTGACTTAATAAAACTACGTTTTAACGGTTTTAAGCGCGGTAATTTTATTTGCTTTTGGTTTCGGTTTTTCCGACGTTTCACCGACGTGATCACGGAAGACAAAGATGTCAAGTATCAACGAGTATTGTTAAAGTTTTATTTAGCCTACCGCCAACTTATTAATTTTAATTATTTAATTTTAATTTTGTTTATGGTTATTATTTACTCTATGGAAGCCTAATCTAATTTACCATCGCTTTGCAACATGTTATGGCATGAAGAGAAGAAGCGGCGCAAGAAACTCTTCAGCAAACATGCCTAGCTCTAATAATTTTATATAATATTAAAATGGGTGGAAGGAAAAATAAAAGTAATTATCAGTCAAGTTGGTTTGTGTTCCGTTGTACGCAGAAAGAGCTCACAGTGTCTTGAGGTCTGGCAGCTGGTTTTTGCTGGGTTTGGGTCTTAATAGTTTTGATAATTGGATCCCAAACAGGTGGTACTTGCCAACCATCTTCTCTATTGAAATTTGGGTGTTTTTTGATTTCAATAGCCTCACGCATCATTCTAGGTATGAATCGATTCTCTTTCGCGAGGATTTGTGGGTTATCGAATCTGATGTAGTGGTTGGGTTTATCCAGCGTGTGTTCACTGATCGCAGACTTCGTAGACCTTGTGTGTTTCATGTCAGCAATGTGTTCTTTTACTCGTGTTTTTATGCTCCTCTTTGTTTGCCCAATGTATGTTTACAAGCTTGATTGTGAGTGTGGATTGTCATACATTGGGCAACACTGTGAGCTCTTTCTGCGTACAACGGAACACAAACCAACTTGACTGATAATTACTTTTATTTTTCCTTCCACCCATTTTAATATTATATAAAATTATTAGAGCTAGGCATGTTTGCTGAAGAGTTTCTTGCGCCGCTTCTTCTCTTCAAGCCATAACATGTTGCGAAGCGGTAGTAAATTAGATTAGGCTCCCATAGAGTAAATAATAACCATAAACAAAATTAAAATTAAATAATTAAAATTAATAAGTTGGCGGTAGGCTAAATAAAACTTTAACAATACTCGTTGACACTTGACATCTTTGTCTTCCGTGATCACGGCCACTGAAAAGTGGCCGAAACGTCGGAAAAACCAAAATCAAATAAAATTACAGCCTTAAAACCGTTAAAACGTAGTTTTATTATGTATACAAGTCGCGAAAACTTAAGAAAATATTACTTATTGACTTGTCGAGGTTTTCATCTTGTACGTACTTGTGCATGATTATCGATTTGTTGAGTTTTTTAAAAGTATAACAATGATAGTTTCTTATAAAACATTACATATTCTTATAACAAGTTGGTACACGTAACACAACTTATACAGTATCTTGAAAGAAGAACTTGTGTTGATTAATAGGGGTTGATTTTTAGACCTCGTCGACCCCCGAAATCACTTTTCGTTTATGTCGATCCCTGAGAAACCAATTTGGACCCCAGGGGGTCAACATCGACCGCTTTGGGAATCCCTGGCGTAGAGGACATAACCCATATCGATGCTGGAAAGTATTTTGCAGCTTCATCTTAAAACATTAACAACACGTTATGGGTGGTATGCATAGACCACAGAGTATATTAATATAAACAGGAGAATACAGACTTACACGTCTTTTCATATTGAGATAGAGTAAGTTTGTAGGCTTCTTAAAGAAGCCTACAAATTTACCCTAACTCAATATGAATAAGACCGGTAGTATTTAACCTATATAGAACTTTTAAAAGATGCTCTGGATTCGAATTTGATGATACCTAAAGTAGTTCGTATAAATCTTTCAAAGCCAGTATCACTATGACAACAGTCAAAAAAAAATTTTTTGAATAATGAACTTGCAATTTTCAACATCTTGAATAATATAATCGTATGTTTTCTTTTGTGTAAGACTAAATATGGGTTTAGATACATTTATGAGTACGTGATTGTGCGATAGTGGGTTTTGCGGTCACCGCTTGAACTTGGTGGGTGGCACACAGGAGTGGAATGTCAACCGCCTTCTAAAAACGTCATGTTAAAAGGCACTGCGTTACTTTGAATATGCAAAAAATATTTTTGCGTTGATCACATTATTTACCCTAGTTTTGTTCTCTATGAAAAACTGGAACGATACTTTTATACTTTAACTTTTTATTTATATCCGACCGTCTATATAGATATCATTGAGGTATAACATGTCATGATCTAAGATAGGTATATGACTATTATTATTCTTAAAAAATACTGGGTATATATGGATATGATTTTTACTTTAAAATCTTAACGATATTTATTGATTACTTCTTTATATAAATCAAAAGGTGAAAGGTAACATATTTTCCGTACTTTTCTTTTTAAGCTAGAGTCACGGGACTACAAACTTGGCCTTGGGCTGGTTTCTTCCTACACGTAGTAACTAATTTTTTCATTCTTCTTTGTTAATAATATAATGGTAATATTCACAGAATTAAATTTATTTCTTTTAGATATACAGCCATATCGACAATCCCATACCCGTTGACGATAACGGCCTTAACTCTTTACCCTCAGAGAGACTACCTCTGTACCTTTTCTGTCATTCGTGCAAGAACGGAGAAAGAATACAATTTCCTGCGGCCGGGCGGCCTGTCGTAAGAGGCGACAAAACAACCCACAGCCAGGTATTTGCTCGACTGGATGGCGACCATCCCTGGTCTAGAGTATGCCGCCATAACAACCTTGTGTTGTGTTCTGGCATTAGTGACCAGGTTCCAGTCTCCCTTAAGAGAGCAGCAGCGCATTTGTAGCGCCTTTGGTGTTGCAAATGTCCATAGGCGATAGTAACCGCTTTCCATCAAGGGGGCCGTCTGCATGTCTACTGAACTCCTGCAATAAAAAAAAGAAGATATTTTCTTTACACTTCGCATAAAAGGTAGATATTAAAATTAATAATGTAGGCGTGGATTGTTAGAGCGCTTACAAAGTAACGTTTTTTTACGCGTATGATGTCGTTTTGGCATACACGCGCTTCATTTCGCTCTTCAAAAAATCGAACGCGAGTACACGGTCTTATGGCCCTTCCTATATCTTATTGACCGTTCATTTGCGTTACTATTGGTTAAAATTTAACATAAGCTCCAAACAAGTCATGTCAAAATTCAATCGCTACGCTCGAACGTGTAGTGGTGAGTGTCGTATCAGTAGCAATATGGGCGCGCCTGGAGGCGTCTCTCGCGACTCCCGTTTAACACGTGAACTCACATATGAGTTGCGCTACACGCGCTTCGAAAAACGAGCTTGTACGCTCGTATAAAATGCTAGCGTGAAAAGGCCCTTAAATTAGCGTAATCTTGCTCAGTTCAAAAACTCAGAGCACTTTTCTTCACTTCATAGTCGATTCTCCGTTCTTTCCCCCTGTCTGACAGTTTTGTTAGAACATGAACATTTTGCAGAGTTTTATAAAGATCTGTCTTTATTAATTCAACAAGAATTTTAATGGGATGAATTCAGAGCAAGACTCGTCACGTTTCTGATGTTAAAAGATATTATAGAACACATAGATAAGTAATAGTAATTGTGTAATACAAGCTTTGATCTACGCCGTTGATATTAAAATAGAACATAATCATAGTACTCTGGAAATGACAATCCTAGTACCTACTTGAATGTCTTGTTGTCATGATTAGTTCCATTGTGTTATCTAGTTTCGATTCTACTTTATTTTACGTAACTACTCCAGATCTGTAGATCCTTATTTCTTTACTTGTTTAGTTCTTAGACTACAAATATAAAGAATTTTTTACACTTCAGATGAATAAAATCTGAGATGAAGAAGACCTTTCATTTTAACTGATTTGTTTTAGAATAAATCAGTTAAAATAAATATATATTTTAATTTTAAGTACTAAAACGCCAAAATGCGAGATAATACCAGGAAGTGTTTGATGAGAACTGAAAGAAGACGCATTATGTAGTTTTTTTACTTTCTAAAAATAGGATATTGATAGTTTTGGAGTAGTAATTGTGTATTTTTTTGAGAAATCTGAACTGTGTAGTCAAATGTTGGCTTTAGAGTATTCACAAGAACCCTGTTGAATGGCACAGGTTGATGAACTACAATTCAGCTGAGGTGTACAAACACTTACTATATATCGGAATTGGCTGTATGGACTAAGATTCCCTTACCTGCCATGTTTGTGGCGTATTATACTACTATTACTACTACGGGATAATGTCAGAATAATAAATCGAGACATAGAAATTCATTCGCTTCGTCGAAATTAACCGCTTTATTTATTTAAAGTAAAACAATAGGTAGGTATACGCACGTGTGGTAGGGGTCTTTTCTATTAGACATTTGAAATTCCCATTATGGGTATGTTTATGTTGCTATAGGAAGCTCTAAGGTGAACTCGGATGGCGGCAACGTGGAAAACTCATTTTAAATGTCTTAACCCCTCACCTGTCGCCCTCATTTGTGTTTGATGTTCAATGTATACCCCGTGAGTTATAAAACACTTTAAAAGTATTGAGCTTTTTATATTTTGATCCGGTTCGATATTACGTTTCAAATTATTTATATCAATCACGAGTTCTGTCATAATGCTATGCATTAATTCTATTTTGTGAACTGGCTAATGGTCCACACCCAGTAGGTATGCAAAAAAAGAAACGTTACTTATGAAAATTCATGTATCTTTAGATAGATTATAATTACTATGTATGTGCATTATTCATGCAAGTATTATAAATGTGAATCTAGGACAATCGACGCATCTCAAGTGTTGACTGTTCTAGAATAGTTCTGTTATTTGTTTATAATAAATCAATTTTGTTGCAAAGCCAGATGTAGTCATTAACAATGAAAAAGTATCTAATTTCCGAGCAAGACATTAAGCTTGTGCTTAGGTAATTAGCCTCATCTCATATTTAAGTATATGCGTTAGTAGCTATTTCAAATTGCTTGCTATTTCAGAACAGAACCTCGCGCCAGAAGATCACGGGAAAAGCGCTAGAAACGAGAATGTAGAGCGAGTTTTTCTGTCTTTACGAGGTTCCGCCAGACTGAAACGCCTATTGTCGGAGTTGTCTATCTTAATAACCACACTTTCGTATTACCACTGGTAGACAATTGACATTACTTGTATGAAAATACATGAAACAATGTATGGAACTATATTGTAGATTATTCATTATGTGCACTATTCATGCTAGTATTATATCTGAACTAGAATAAAATATGTCAAATTTAAACTAGTAGTATTTACAGCCACTGAATGGATAGCAAGATATCAGTGGTGTAGCTTCCCTTAGACGGGCCCTGTATCAAAATGTGTTAGGGGCCCAAAGTACGGGTAAAGTTTTTTATAAACTAATAAAAAATGCTCGAATTGAATTAAAATAATTATATATTGATAATAATTAATAAGTTATTACTTACAATTAATGCTACTAGGAGCTAAGTTAGACAAACAATTCGAAACAAAGATAGACTTTTCACTCGCCTTTTTTTTCGGAAAACTTATTTATCAAATCATTCAAAGCTGAAGATGTTTTCAGTTTTTTTAGATTTCCGTTCCTGTTGGCTCAGCAGTTATTCTCAAAAATGTTATTACTCTGTAAAAGATTGGCGATAATATTTTAAGAATTTTTCCTTACACACTTTCGGGGCCCCTATAGCTTGGGGGCTTCATATTATTGATACGGCTGATACGGCGGTAGCTACGCCCCTGATAGTAAGATATAGAACCGTGATATAACTATATGAATTACTTCACTCCTGATTAACAGCTTTAAGACCGGTTCGATCGGTGTGATACCACGCTCTCAAGGAATATCTGCGTGAAACGGTTAGCCTTGACCTAATCGTATTTCGTGCGATGAGTGAGAGTTCGATGCCCCACTTCCCACTCCTTCCATCCCATCATTACCATTTTTTCAGGGCGCGGGGAATGTCTGTTCTTGGGACATCATCCTCTGGCCTGAGGAGGAAGGCTCGCCGAGGGATGTGTGGGACTCTTGATGTCCCCATGGGCTTCGAACGGAGGGCAGGGGTTTGGTCGGCCGTTAAACTACCCACTATACCTAACCTTCGCCTCTATCCAACGTGCTTTTACGGGTGCCACAGGAACTAGACGGTAGGCACTTTTATGACATCCCAACGTTCATAGGACGAACGTAGGATGTCCTTCGGGGGAGGACACTTTTTTCATTAACAGCCTTGTGCTGCATTCTCAACCTTCCTTATATCATCCCTTCTATCCCATTATATATCTTCTATCTTATCACCTTATCTCACCCTCCAGACTGGTAAGGCATTCGCGTCATCATTGGTGTTGAAACGCCTATAGGCCACGGTATACACTTTCCATGAGCATAAGCCGTCTGCCCGCTTCGCAATATAAGATCTTTTGTAGCATTTCATTTGTAAGTCGTATCTTTGGCCTTACAACAATGGATAATTAAGTCGTTTGTAACGTGCTAAATCGATTAATAACACCCTAAATCAATAAAGACATCAAATATCCGATTTGACATAATGGCCCATTTAATTTAAAAATATGCCTTGTTTCTTTGTAATTATCGTGCCATATGATTTGTTTAGATTTAAAGGCTTTACTGTCGGTACATTTTTTACATAATTAATTATGTTAAATAAAGTCTAATTAATAGGCTTCTTATCTGTTTATTGCTTACCGTACGTATAAATTAAATAAAGATAGCTTCTCAAGGATTTTTTTAACGACGTAGTTAGTATATATAAAAATGTCTAAATTATAACTATACTTTGAGACATTGTTATTAACTCAAGTCGTAAGTAAGTCGTGGTAGCGTAATGGCTAGCGTACGTGACTGAAACTCAAAGGCGAGGGTTCGATTCCTGGCCGGAACGCATTCATCAGTTAGACAGTTTTCTGATTGAATGTGTATATTGTTACAATTATCACGTGCTAACAACGGTGAAGGAAAATATCGTGATGAAACCTTTGCATTGAGATGATCGATTTGTCAAACCTGCCAAGCCCCCTTCGACAAGTGGTGGGATGCCCGAGCCCAGCAGTGAGACATTTAACTCAATTTCAAAGTAAACCACAATACCAATATCCTTTAGCCATTCACATCCATGTCACACTTCACACCCGTGAAGCTTTCATAGATCCAAACTTTCTCATTTTATCCATGTTTTTTTTATATAAGTTAATTACCTTTTGGTTTAAAAATGTAGATTGTAAGAAAATAATTGTTTTGTACTTTGAGCGTATATACAAATTTTGTACCTAAAATAATTTGAAGGTTAATGTACTTAATAGTAATTTATCAATGTAGCGGAACGGAAGACATTGCGACCTAATGTAAGAACATGGTATGCATGTAATAATAGGTATTTTTGTCTTGGACGAGGTCGAACATTTGTTTTAATTAAAACATGAAGTGTAATTACTTTTTATGACTTCACGCACCCTTCATCTGGGTGTTTTGTAAAAAAACATGAATAATCATTTTAGAGAAAACATGACAGAAAATTACGACTACGCCGAAAACGACGCAGTAGATAATAATACTAATTGTCTCCAAATTTTCAGAAAAAATATACATATATTGATAAATAGAAATAATAATAATAATCATAGTGATCCCGCAGGGGGGCTTTGTGGCGACGCCTTAGGTGAGTAGCGACACCTCGTACCTGACTCCGGGGGCCAAGGCAAGGCCCCCGCCTCCGTGCTTGCCTTAACCAGGCACGGAGTGGAGATCGCTAGAGCTAAGACTCAAGCTCCAGGGGTGGAAGTGATAAATGGCCTAACGTCGGAAGCAGCTTCGGTGAACCTGCAGCCCACCTCCACCCCGACACCCCTTAGCCACTCACACCCATGTTGCCCCTGTCTTTATGGCATTTTTTGGGGCCCATGCAGGGAGTGGCGAGTCACCGTCTGCCCATTTTTCCATGTTCCCTGAACATTGCGCCGGGCAGACGCCATAGTCCCCATATTTCCAGACCCCTAGTACCATTAGCACTTCACCACAATAGCCCGGTACTTTTTGTCCTCATTTCCCACAATAGTCCTACACTGGCCGGGGCTTGTCTTTGGGTGCATTACTATATGGTGTGGACAGGGATAATCGCCGGTCAGTGTCACGCCACATTTAGATTAAATTTGTCAAGGGACCTCTACGTGTTGGCCTTCCCATGGCCCCACACAAGCCCCCCAAAAGTCCGGGCCATTTTTATGGCCCGTGGTCTTGAAAGACATACAGTATCATAGTGATATTGTACAGAATTACGTAAATATGGGAGAGATAAGGATGTGATAATTGACTTTAGAGCTAGAGGTAATTAATAATCCTTCACGAGTCCGTTGAACGCCTGATGAGATTGCGCTCGCCTGATTTTCAGAGGTAGCACATTCCACAGACATACTGCATGAACTGTGAAAGATTTATTGTAAAATTGCGAGTGATTTACAGGTGTTTCCAGACTTAGGTTTTCTGATGATCTGAGATGATGAGTATGACGAAGGTGGATATTTAAAACGTTCCTTGAGATAAGGCGGAGTTTTTGGATTAAATAGTATATTATATAGAAGAGACAGAATATGAGCATTCCGACGAAGACGGATAGAAAGCCACTTGAGTTTAACACGAAATTTTGAGACATGATCATATTTACGCAAACCAAATATGTATTGGATACAAAAGTTTTGGAGTCCCTCAAGCTTATTAAATTGGCTTTCGGTGAGGTCAAGTTAGCTAACATCGGCGTAATCTAAGATTGGGAGTAGGAGGGATTGTACAAGTTCAATTTTAGTTGTGTGAGGTAAGAGGTAAGAAGTTTCGCAACCTCCTTAGGGAAGCCGCTGACGCAAACGACTTTCGACTGACTTCTTTTAATTGTCCCCAATTCCCAGGATAGAAAGTCGTCAATGTAAATTCCCAGGTGCTTCAGTTTTTCGCAGAAAGGAATGGTAACACCGTCAAAAAGAACCTGAGGTAAAGTCAGAAGCCCAACTACCTTCCGTCCATCCTGGAGCTACCCACAATAATGGTCTGAGTCTTAGATGGATTTACAATCAGTCCAAATGCCTTACTCCAATATAATATATGCCGTAAGTCTTGGTTTGTAAGGTCAACAACATCAGCTACGTTGTCGATCGAAGCATGAGTATAAATTTGAATTGTTTAGTTGATTAGATTGGTTAGTGAGTTCTTTCGCATATAACTACCCGACTTTATATAAAACGTTAAGGAAAATAAAGGGTTAATCTATACATATAAAAATCAATTGCTGTTCGTTAGTCTCGCTAAAACTCGAGAACGGCTGTATTGATTTGGCTAATTTTGGTTTTGAATTATTTGTGAAAGTCCAGGGAAGGTTTAAAAGGTGACTAAATAAGAAAAAAAAATGTTTGGAATATAGTGAAAACAACAATTTCGCTTTCCCTTAGAAACTATTCCTACCTGTCAAACATTTGATGTTCGTCCCGTCGTTTAGAAAACAATTAAATTTGAAAGTCGTTCAGAAATCAACGTTTTTTATTTATTGATTCTGAGGCGATACGAAATTTGCCAGGACAGCTAGTACAGAAAAATGATGATTGAAATCCATAAATGGCTGATGTTCACAGCATCCAATATAAATCCGATCCTTAATTGTGTCAGGTTCAGAAATGTGATAAGATCTCACGATACACGAATGTATCTTTAATTTTACCATATAAATAACTCCACAATGGTGCCCGCATGAAGCCATAATTTACACGGCAAAGCGTTGCACTCTTTGTTTTGTCACTTTCGCATTGTGAATAATATTTACTTGTAAATGGTGTATAGTAATCCTCTTACCTATATGCCACTTACTGAACCGTTAAGATCCACAATTAGACTCGTTAGGTGGCCCTGGATTCTAGATTCGGGTTCTAGATTTTTTTATTCATGGCAGGACAACGTCTGCCGGAACCGCTAGTATTTTATATATGTAAAATTTATTTTTAAACTAAACCAAGAGAGACACACCCATTGCTACGACTGGCGTATTCTGAGAAGTAATAATTCGTAATTAACCATATGTTTATTATTTTTGGAGTTTACATTATGTGTAATTCTTTTTAAATGGTTGTTTTAATTGTTCCCCATCAATGTTTTTACGATTTTCAAAACGGAATTTAATTTGAATCTTGAAAATGGGTCCTTCAATAAAAAATACAATCCCTCAGTTTTAATATTGTATATATCAAATATATACACTATTAAAATACTTTTTTATTTATTAAGGTGGATAGGGTTTTGGTGGTAACTTCCCAACGAAATCTCCGAAAATAGTATTGAAAACTCATGTTATTAGCAGTTCATCTCTATGAGATAAGGCTTTATTACAGTTTGCAATATATTGTGTCCTTTCGACCTTTAACCATCGATTACTTACTTTCGACAACCTTGTAGAACAAATGTGACCTCTGCATATAATTCACTGGTATCGAACCAGGAAATAATAATAGGAGAGTGACATGATTTGAATACAATAGATAAAAACAATGTGATCATTCCTATGATTGAATTCTTGAACACTTATTGCAAAATGACAAACAGTCATTTCGTGTTTCCAACCAACAGCGGTAATGCTCGTATCAGATGGATCAATCCAATTGAATCAATTTGGTTGAAAGGTACAGAATTGAAACGATACGACGGTATTCAATGGTACTAAATGATTCAATTTTATGTTTATATGGATAATTTTGGTTGATTCATCAAAATTGAAAAATGGTATTGAACCATCTCACATTGGATTAACGGAGAGAAGTCGTTTTATAAATCGACTGCTTTCGCTACTGTTCCGAATTCATTCTTTGATAGAATTGCGGTATACATTATAACGATCGATGAATTTTTTTAAACGCAGATTATTATTATCTCAACGTCATTTACTTCTAAAAGTCCCGTGTCTACGGACATAATGCAGGCCATTACGTTTTTTACGGGCTGGCCTCATATTATTTATTTTATTTGAAACTAAACACAAAAAAATATATAAATGTAACTATTACATGCCTATTGAAAATATTATATATATATGTATATATATATATATATATATATATATATATATATATATATATATATATATATATATATATATATATATATATATATATATGTATATATATATATATGTTCTAAAGACCATAAATATATGTTTTGGTAAGTAGGCATATCGGCTTGTTAACATGATGGGTGGAGGAATAAAGGTGTGGATGTGAGTGCGGCCTTCGCTAGTCCCTATTGATTAATTTAAAAAAGAACACCCATTTTCACCGTTTTCTATAGGTAGGATAGGCGAAAGGCTGGCAACATTACCTCGTTCCTTCGCCATACAGATTGCACATTGTAGAAAAGTAGGTCGCTTGTAGTAGGTACATTACTTAATTTGATATGTTAATTGTTTCACGCTATTTTCTATTTGTTAAACATTTTTATTTGCTCACGTCACACTTCGGCGTGGCCATTGGATATTTACTTGCAATAATAATTCAATGTTCAAGGTAGTTTGTAAACGAAACCAAATTCATTAAAATAGCAAAATGAAAAACTTGCCAAGTGCACGTCGAAACATAGTTGAAGAGTTCCGTAGAACTCGTTTACCGTGCTTGCCTTGATTTAAATACAGAACCCTAAAATATACCTTTTTGTTATTTGTTTAACGATTTTTATCTAGAAGGATATGGAGGTAGAATGAAAAAATGTAACTCGTTACGTATTGCAATCATAGTTTGCGCCACAAGTCCGTTTTGGATTTTATAGAAAATATTAACTCAATAAAAACTTTCAATCAACGTTTTATTATTTAAAACATATTTTTAAACTAAAATCAGTTATCAGTTTTTATCCGTGCAGGAACGGAGAAAGAATACAATCTCCTACGGCCGGGCGGCCTGTTGTAAGAGGCGACAAAACAACCCACAGCCAGGTGGTAGGGTATGTTGTGTTCCGGCCGGCATTAGTGACCAGGTTCTAGTCTCCCTTAAGAGAGCAGCAGCGTATTTGTAGCACCTTTGGTGTTGTAAATGTACATAGGCGATGGTAACCGCCTTCCATCAAGTGGGCCGTCTGCTTGTCTGCTGAACTCCTGCATTAAAAATAAAAAAAGTTATAAATAGAAAACCGTATTAGTGCCTTTTGAATTTTGTAAAAATGTAGGATTTAGGATATTTTTAGATTTGCGTACCTATCTATCTATCGTACATAGATTATACTTATAGATAGCATAGCTTAGAATCCTGTCTTCCCCACTTTTTTATTTATTCTTGTTTTGAATATCATTTATTTTGTTTTCTGTGGGAATTAAATTAATAAAAATATATATTTTCTCTTAGCAATACAAAAAAAATTACGTTTAGTTTTTACTCGACAATTGTATAGGTTAGTCAGGAGGAGATCGCCTTTGGCGACAAGACCGCCCATTGTACTTTAATGTTATGTGCAATAAAGTTATTCATTAATTCATTAATTCATTGTTGTTTCTAGTTATTCTTCCTCCATAATAACGGAATCCATAAAATGATTTAGTAATTTACTATTAAAACTTCATTCACTCCATAAATCAGAAAATAAAGAGAATTTATTTAACGAGTGCTTATTTTGATCTTTGAATATATAATAATAGATATCCAGATCAATATACTTGTCTATTGATAACTAGCTGACCCGGAAAACTTCGTACCACCTCAGAATCAATAAATAAAAAACGTTGATTTCTGAACGACGGGACGAACATCAAACGTTTGATATTCAAAAGCAAAAAAATGAAAAAAAAACTTCACTTTTAAATTTAATTTGATTTCTAAATGACGGGACGAATATCAAATGTTTGACAGGTAGGAATAGTTTCTAAGAGAAAGCGAAATTGTTGTTTTTATTATATTACAAGCATTTTTTTCATATTTACTTACCTTTGAAACCTTCCCTGGACTTCCACAAATATTTCAAAACAAAAATCAGCCAAATCAGTCCAGCCGTTCACGAGTATTAGCGAGAATAACGAACAGCAATTGATTTTTATATATATAGATAATGTTAATAAATTACAAACTAACTTATCATAGATCAGAAAGACAAAACCTACAATACAATAGTATTAATGAATGGGTCTTAGATCATTGTGGTAAGATACCAATAAACAGTTGACTTCATGATTATTTTTTAACAAAAACAAATACGAGTTCAAATTAAAAAGCAAAAAAAATATTATTTTCTACACCATCTTGAAGTCGGTGCATTTTGCAATTTTATTGTTGTTTTTTATGTTTTACTCGGCATCGACTTCAAGGTATTATAGAAAACATTTATTTTTGCTTTTTAGTTGGAAGTTGGTTTGTTGTGTTGTTGTTGTTGGTTGCTTGAATAGCTTTACAAATAATATTTTAAGCGCCTGGTGATATTTTACTACGGACACGCTTATAAAAGTTTTGCCTTTCCAGGAGTGTAGGCGTTCGACGCTCTTCAACGAGGGTTGCTCTCAATTTCCTTGAGATCCACTCGTCAGATCTTGACTTGGTGACAATGGGATTATCGCAAGAATGTACTCTTCGAATAAAGTAAAGCAAATGAAAATCGGTCTACAATTGTCAGAGAAATCGCGTAACAAATATATAAACCAATCATACGATCAAATTAAGAACCTCGTCCTTTTGGAATATTATTATATTATTGATAATAATCACTGCACGTGAGACGGGTTAAATTCTGTGCCATTGACCTTGACACGAAAGCACATTGCGAAACGTGTTGCATTAATATTACGTACTTTACAGGTTTTATTACTTCATACGTAATCATATACTGCTGTTCCTGCGGATTCACGTTTCGATTGCAAGAATTAAGTAATTTATTCTAAATCGTCTGTTGTCAAAATGTCTAAGGCAAATAATGTGTCTATAATGCTCTGTAATATCTACAAGTATTTATATCATCTTAGATCTGTACTGTATAAGTGTAAGACCAATACGCATTAGAACATCCTAGCTTTAACTCCGTTTGCGTTGGGAGCGTTCGTTTCGGCTCCTGAGGTTCGTTTTCCTACTTTTTCTTCTGCAATTCGCAAGGTCTTCAGCATGTATTATTGTGAGATTGGCGCGCATATGCTAAGTCAGTAAAGGGATTAATTTTCTACATAACTTAGAGGTTTCCACAAAATACGGCGGTATCTATTTAGTCGAGTCGGTTGCAGTTTATCAGTTATATTCATAGGCATGATTATAACTATATACATTTACCGCAGCGTATATTGCTGACATGCAGCTTTTGTTTATGTTGATCAAGAAAAACCACACTGCAATACAAAAGAACAGGTCTAATGGTGTATTTAGAGATCGGTTTTATTTTAGCCGATATTTTGGAGACAAATATGACATCAGTTATTTAGCACAAGTTACTGCGATAAGGGCCTTCATGATGCAATGATAACTGCCGAATACAGCGCATAATAGACAAGTTGGCGGAGTGGCTTGATAAGTGGCGCATGGCGGTCAACACGGGAAAACTGATGCGCTATTGGTCGCCCGCCGGTGCACCACGCCTGCACCACATCAGTTTCGACACCAGGAGATCGTGTGGAAGACCTCGGTCAAATAACTCGGAGTGCACATCGACAGGTCCTTCAGCATGGGGACCCAGGTGGATCACGCAGTATACCACACTCGCGCAGCCAAGGTCCTGCTCCGACCTGTATTATTATCCAACTTGCCTCTGAGGACGAAGATTGGTCTACAATATCTATCACCGTTCGAAGCTTACCTATGCAGCCCCGTCGTGGGCTGTGCTCGGTTACCAGGAAGAAGCTGCTACAGACACAGCAGAGCATCGCCCTGCGAATGTGCACAGGTGCAGGTCGATACGACCGGGTCGACGTACGGAATGACATCGTCGCCCGCAACGTGAGCATTCCGAGGAAGAATTCGTGGCGATGTCCACGCGTCGGATGTTCGAATGGCCGCCACACACACCACGGGATTGCTTCCCTGCACACGTGGCCATCACACGATGAAATCCAAGGAAGTATATTATCAACCCCCGTGACCTCATCCGCCGGGATTAGGACGATGTTTGAGAGATTGCGATAATCCTCAATGCCACAGATGGCCGCCTAAAGCCCGAGATGGCTATTGGACCCCTTAGACTGGCCAACCATGCCGCAGATTGGCCGACGGGAGCCGCCAACATCCCTAAGTCAGGTAGTTCCTGTAGCCCGTCACCGGAGGGTTGTTGCCCACCGTGCCCATGCCGGGGTAATTAGTTCTCGCTTGATGCCCCAGACCGACTCTGCCACTAATGGCCGAGAGTGATGACTTCAATAACCTATTTACTGTTAAACGTACTTGAGCACGCTGCATAAATTTAAAATATTTAACCATCGACGTCATATCCGCATGATTGGTTAAATTTATTATTATTTCCGCACAGAACTAGTCTAGTTCAACTTTTAATGGAAAGGAAACCGGTGTCTTTCAGTGTTGGCCGCTTTAATTAATATGGCAATGAATGTTCGACTTCGCGATTCAAATCCTTATGATAACATATCAAAATGATTTGATTGAATAACGTTTTCGCGTTGTTACTACATTATTCAAAGTATTTTGTAGGTCATGTATAGGCATTGTCATTACCATTAGGGCTTTAAGACATGTTGCGTCATGAGGTACGTTTCAGTTTTCGTTTCGAAGTCTAAAGTCCGGTGTTCTATTTCTTCTTCTCAACATGAATTCTTTATATAAAGTACAGATATAAGGCAGCATATGTAGCATTGCTCACACCTGTGAGTTAAGGTATTTGCTGAGCAGCGGTTCTCTTCCATTAGACGCGTCGTCACATGCCTAGGCTAATCTGCGTAATCCTATACTCACAGACTATGTAGATAGATAAGTACTCCTAGCTATGGATATTTTACGTCTAAATACTTTTTTCTAGTCTGTTTAAGAGATGGAGGTTCGAAAAGTTATTTAGGATAATGGTCTCATCATCATTTCACTATCGCAAAGTTCACGTCCATGAATCGTTTTTCTGCGTACTTTATTCATAAAATTACATTTTACACAAAGTCTTTCCAGAGGGTAGAATCCTTTACAAACGATGGTTATAACCCGTTTAGGGCTGAAAACGAGTTTGTAATGATTCTGTTTTTGAGATTCCACTTTATCTAAGGATTCTGGTGTTACAAATGTCTATGTGATGGGTAGCCATTTAATTAGGTGTGACGTTCAGTCGGCTACTTCACCATCATAAGAAAAGAGAAAAAAACAGATTTTTAAAATAATTTTCTCTGTCTTTACTAAGACTTATTTCTGTAATAGTACTTTTGTTACATAGTGGTACCTATTTAGTTCACAATTATAGTCCTCCTAAAGCGAAGAATCCATAAATTTGTAGGGTCGTGGTACTTTGTGGCCACCCTATATATTCGAAGAGTTTTTGATTGGGACGGTTAATACGGTTATTCTCAAGCGCTAATTTAAGATTTGGGTATCGTGAGAATACGAGCTCTAATTAGTTTCATGAATAGAATATTGTTTCACGTTTGACTTTATCATGAGAAATTATGATCTTTTGTAAATTAAGTTATATATATTATATATATATCATTAGAATAGGTAAATTATGTAAAATAAATTCATGTACATACAAAAATTAAAAAAAATCGAAATGTAAATAAAGTACTGAAGTTCTAAATAAAACTCCTTTTAATTAACTCATATTATTATTTAATTGTTTTGATATCTACAACGTAGGTATGTGATAATTGTGTTAAATTAGTAATGATCTAATCTTAGTAAATTACAAATAATATAAAAGTTAAAAATAATGGCAAGTAGCTGTTAAAATAGAGATATTTTAAAAGATCAAGAAAATCATATTTTACATTAAAAGAGTTAACAATAGTAACTTCACACATAAAAAAAAACAATAGGAATTGCGAAAAATACAATCAAATATTAGAAAATAATACATTTTTAATCTAATTACAAAAGTAATAAAACTGCAAAAGACTTATTTAAAAATAACAAAAGGACTTATAAAATTTAAAACCTTAAATAAACTCATAGCCATTTATTAATATTAATATTTCCTCAAATAAAAATAATTTAAATGCGTATTAGAAATACCCTAAATGATTTATATAATAAATATTTACAAATCCTAATCATTTATTCGGTGGAAAATCTAAAGTTGTATATGTAGGCCTGTTTCTAGATACCGCTGGACGTCTTGATCTGGGATGAGTTTTGCCTCCTTCTGCGGTAGGATTCATATTTGCTTCCCCTTCTTCGGGTAGATATGGAGCTCTAGGACTCAAAACTAAAGCCTTATACGACGAATGAGAATCAGCTATACTTCTACCATCGCCTTCATCTCGTCTGGACATCTCTGAGAATGGAGAGACAGATCTTTTTTCAATACCACTTGGTCCAGGAGTCTCATCTTTGGGTTTCAATTCGTACACATTTTCCTCTTTATCAAATCTTTTTGGTTCTACTTCTTTCTTAAATTTCGTTTGGCGTTCTATGATCTCTGCTGTGGTTAAATCCGAACCTTGTACATCTGTTTCTAAAGGCGGTGCTGACAACCAAGGCCTCGAAGTGCTACCGCACCAACGCTCGTCGGTTTCACTCGTATCTCCTAATAATCCAAGCTTTTCCAAATTCTGTAATAATAGGTTTTCACTCGAACTCGCTGTTCGCATTTCTGTTTTAGATTCTTCAGCTAGAAGTAACTCCGCTAAAGGAGGAGCTAGTCCTAACCCAATATTTCTTTCATGATATACTTCAGAAATTGTCGGTGTTAATTCCCCGCTCATATGTCTGACTTGCGCCATTGTATCGCGACTTGTTCCCATTTTGGGTCTTGAAACTCTCTTCGAAGTAGAAGGTTGATTAATAGCTAGCTCAGTTTTCTCTTCTTCAGATCTCCTAGGTTGAGCGGAAGCTAGATCGTAGAATGCGTCGAGATATCTTGTGTGGTTATGTTCAGGTCTACGCCTTAATACCGTATCATGACCAGAACTTTCCCAATCAGAATCGTCTGAGGGTGGTCTTCGAGTGTAAAGTGTTCGAATCTTTGTTTGGTGAGCTAAAGCTAAGGACACATCTCTCGGTGGTGCTGTGGATTGTGGTGGTGCGGCTGGTGGGGATGGTGTAAATGCTGCATCACTTTCTCCACGGTATCTAGGTGGTGGAGGTGCTGGTGGAGCAGTTCTACCATCGGGCTCCCCGCGACCAACTTCGGTGGATGCTGTCGAGTTACGGACGTACATTGTGAAGGCCCCTCCACATGAGCCAAGGGGAAGTGGTGGTGGTGGCACCGAAGAGACGCTTTCTTCTGTAATAAATGCGTTAAACGAGAATTTATCATGAGTAAGTATAACTATAACTTTCTATGCGGCTCTGTGTGTTTGTTTGTTTACATCTAATATGTGTTTTTAACATTATCAATTATTATTTTAATACTTAAATCATTATCATTCGTATTATTAAAAGTACAATCTCTGTCTATTTGAACTTTAATGAACTTACGTCTATGTTGTCGAGGAGGCGGTTCTCCATCAGAATGGGGTTCAAGGTCACCATCGTCGATGGAAGCCAAAGACTCGACGCTGGAGCTTGATTCTAAGCTAAGACTGCGCGGTGCTTCTTGGGTATCTGGTAAAGTTGATATTAAAATTTTATAGAAATATAGCTATTGTTAGAATATAATTTTATAGTTTTTAAATATCAGCAACTCCAGGCATTAAATTTGTAGACTCTAGGGATAACTGCTTACCAAATAATGCAAGTAATGCTTGCAGTACGAATTGTATGTGCCGCCTGTTAGCTGTTTTGCCGGTACGGAGTGTAACCTCGTCCTGGCCTACTTCAGCCAAATCAAATCCGAGTGATGCTAGTAATTCATGACATCCGTTAACTCGCCATAATCTGTGAACGTAAAGGTATTAAATTTTATTTTGCACACTCTACTTATACTTTATCCGTTTTACTAAATCTCTTCACAGTCAACACTGTTTGTCTCGGACGCTGCCTGATAATGTAAAACTAGCTAAATCGCTGCATACTTAATGGACTTCGGAAGGATTATTATTACACTTAATATTGGAGGTTAGGAATGCAATTGTTTTATTAGGTTTTATCTTTCTCAGATTCATGCAAATTTATCGAATATTCTTGATTAGCGAAAAAATGGGTATTGTATTGTTAATTCATTCCTTTGATTAAGGAATAAATTTTGTCGTTGTACGCAAATCTAAGAATTAATTTATAAACTCACAATAGCTGTCAAAACTTCTATTTTAGATTAGAATATATAATAGAAATCGATCAATCATTGCACAACATAATTTCAAGTATATAAGAACGGGACTAAAATAATTATGGTAAAAATATACAGACTTTAAGTACAAAATTAAGTAACACGTTTTATGTATATATATATATGTATGTATTATGCCTCTTAAAGTAAAAACTTAAACACGTCATATTTATAAATAGGTATTTATATAATTAGAATAACTTATTCTGAGATTATTTATGAGTACTAGCGGAAATAGTTTATTACCTGACATTGACAGCAACTTCAATAATATCAGTTTCAGAATTCTTCACAGAGAATTGCGATATCACGGAGCGTATCACGCCGATTATATCATTGGCTACGTCTCCGTTTGATATCAATTTTGAAAGTGCTTGCAGTGTTGTTGGTGTCAAACCTAAAGAAAAATAATATTTAATTATGACTACATGACAGTACTACTAGTTGATACTATGACAAGTTTTAATGGATTTTTAATGAAGACTGTTATATTAATTACTAGTGGCCCGGCGCGGTTTCACCCACGCTCTGTTCTGCTCCCGTGGTATATAGCGTCATGTTATATAGCCTATGATACTCCCTGTTAATGTAGCTTTCGGACAGTAAAATAATTTTTAAAATCGGTTTAGTAGATCCAGAGATTACCCCCTACAACGTCACAAACTCACAAATTTACCTTTTTATAATATTAGCGTTGTACGGCATATGGACGGTAGTAACATAATAATATAGGAACCAGTAATTATTACCGGTGCGCAGAAGGGTTGCCGATAGCCTTATGATGTCACGCGTGGATGGTTGTAGGGTCGACATAAAACGGTTACATAAATAGTTGTTGCAATAAATGTATTATTGTAGATACTTTACATACGTATATACAATAATAGTAACTAATGCAATAATAGTAAGTAGTCATCGGTAAACCTTCTGTCTGCGGCT
The DNA here is from genome assembly GCA_019925095.2 of Dendrolimus kikuchii. Taxonomy (NCBI): domain Eukaryota; kingdom Metazoa; phylum Arthropoda; class Insecta; order Lepidoptera; family Lasiocampidae; genus Dendrolimus; species Dendrolimus kikuchii. The sequence goes on along the minus strand of CM034406.1, from coordinate 8,595,853 downwards.
TATAGTTATCATTAACATCTTGTTTATGAAAGATTTCAGTCACATTTGTTTTATTGTTTACTAGCTGTGCCCGCGACTTCGTCCGCGTGCATTTTCTTTTCACGGAATACTAAAAAAGTAGGCTAAGTTACTCCTTATAACATCAGCTATCTGCTAGAGAAAGTCCAGTCAAAATCGGTCCAGCCGTTTCAGAGATTAGCCGGAATATCCACACAGAGAGACAGATAGACAAAAATTTAAAAAAATATTTTTTTGATAATATAATTAAGTACCATATATACTTTTATATGCATTTAGTAAAAAGCTGTTATTTTGATATTACAGACACTTCAAATTTATTTATCTTTATAATCATAGATGTAGTTTTTAAGAAACATAGCTTTAACACACAGTACAGACAGCCAGCACGACAATTTTAAATGATTACGAAACCCTAAAATGTGTTCCAGCGATCTCGCTCTTGACACTGAAAATACTTTTTCACAGTACATGATATATCATTATCCGGATTTTAAATAATGTTAATTTTACTCGTCAAGGAAGTTGTTGCAGATAAGAATCGAGATTTCAAAGTCTAACAATTACCTAATAAAGCCTGTAAACTTGCGGAACACTGAGTGAGCCTCTCTTCAGGGTCACTCTGCGGGAAGAACACGCTTGACGGAATACCATTTGCAGCCGGTTCAAATCTGTTCAGCAAAACATAACAAAAATTATCACCAGTTGTTCCTGTTCTTCGTCACATGTTCTTGTTAGAAATGATAAAAACAGTGATAATTATAATACTTGAAAGAATGAATGAAAATTCCTTTACACTGAAGTTCATAAACTCTGCCAGGAATCCATTAAGGCAAGATAAATGTTGGAGGTGAGTTTTCATAGGCTTACAATTTACTTGAATTTAAAATCCGTGTAACAGAGATATACCCAAAAAACTTTAAATGCTTTCCTTAACTTATACTCCTGCTCCGCAAAACCCGCAGTGTGGATAGCGTACCTATTAAAGTGCTTAGGGGCGCGGTCGCAGTTTTCTTTTTCTTACCTGAATCCAACGCTCATGAGCAGCTCCCTCCAGCCAGTGGCGTTTCCTGCTTTATTTTCAATGCTCTTCTGCGTCGTGTACATCGCGTTCTTTTGTCCTCTCACTATCCTCTGTAGAGATTTTTCTACCAAGTGCAGACAAACTCTGAGTGCGTCACTATAATAAGAAATTATTATACTTTATTGCTTCCAATAATATTTAACTGCACTTCGTAATTATACATTAGATTTAATAAGATCCCGAGAGATTTAAGAGAACTGCCTTTACGCTCATTTAAAATTAAATTAGTTACCTAGTTAATTGACCGAATTATTTTTTAAATTATAAATAGGTTTTACTTCTGTAATAGTTATATGTATATTTTTTATTATATATGAGAATAATTTTCATCATACCTATGCATATGTAAGATAGGCAATCAATTTTTAATCAATAAATATTATGTTACTTTGAATAAATTTTAGTTATATTAAGTTTAAAATTTTTATATGTCTTATAAGGCGAAACATCTACAAAGCATTTACTTATAACATCTTTAATTTTCTGACAAATAAACAATTTCATTTCAATTCATTAGCAAGTAGTAAGTAATAAAATAATTAAAATACGACTACTGACCGGCATTTGTCTGGGGCGGCTAGCAGCTCGCAAAGCGCTTGTCCCATGAGTGCCACCTTGTTGCTGAGCCGCACGTTCCCGCCGACAACGCTGACGCCGCACCAGTGCAAGGGATGCGCGAAGTGCTTCGTGTGCCGAACCGTTTGCATCGCATCACCCAATGCCCTGTAACCCATTTACTGTATACAAACGGCTCCTATATCTTATTATACATTTGTTTATCTTACCACTGGTTAAAATATGTCTTAAACTCCATACAAGTAATGTCATACTGAATCATTATATGAATATAAACTACATATATTAATTAAAATCGATATTTTGAACTCTATACCAATCATGATAATATCTAAATCCTAGTTACATGTACCAATCAAATTATCTCAAAGTAAGTACAACATGAAAAGTATACAGAATTAGGTATTGTTTGTGATGTAAATGGAGTAAATATATAAGAACACTATATATTATAGGTATAATGTCGTGTTAAATCGATTGGCAGGTAAAGTTGCAATTTTAATAGAATCATAATTAAAGTTGATCTATTATAATTAATTGTAATTGAAACTCACTTGGCTACTCTGCTCCCTTGTAAGAGTGCACTATAAAGTGCCCTGTATAATATCTTCGTGGCCGTATCTTGTGGTGCCGGCCATAGAGTCAACAGAATAGACTGTGCCCCAGCCGCCAATAATGCACGGCAAAGTTTAGAGACACCTTCTCCTGCTGTCGATACGTCTTCTGATTCTTCTGACGAGCCTTGTAGGGCTGCACTTGATGGGGCACAGGATATTACCACCTATACGAAAGATTTTATCAAAAATAGTCGAGTGTGAGGAACTGAAGAAGGATTAAAATTTAAAACACTTCTCACCAGTCTAGCAGTAATTTTTAGGTTCATGATTTCCGAGGCTGTTAACATAAATTCAGAAGTCGGTGGAAGTTCTTCATTACTTGGTGGCAATTCTGCATCTGAAATAAAGTAAGAACAATCAAAACAATTTTATTTTGAAATAAGAAAGAAATTCAAATCTAAATACCTTCTTAACCTAAAGGAAAAAATTTGAAGGAATTATAATTTTGATGGTTAGTTCCATTTTTTTCGCCAGATGTCACTAGTATTCATTTTTTACGTAACATCTGTAAGAACTTATTGTTTTAGTTATGATACTTTATTTTTGAATTGGTCTAAAAATAAGTTATACTTAAAACTTTTAAATATAGTAAAAGGTTGGTTGCTGTTGTTTTTCTTTATCAGAAAAGGGGAAGAATGATTACTAGCAGAATTAATTTAGATTTTTAGGCTTTTCAGATTTACGTTCTTTATTGGGCAATTGTTATACCTATCATTTTTACTTCATCATAATCATTTTTAGCTAGACCTGTTGTTGGGGAGTTTCTTGCCGCCTTTTCACCTTAACAACAATAACACGTTGCGAAGCAGTGTACATAGAATCGGAAGTAAAATTAAATTTGGCATTTCATACATATAAATGTATGACCTTCAAAAATTGTTCTACAGTGAAACATATTTTGAATTGAAATGAACAAAACAACAACATGAACTTTTGATTTTGAATAACTACTTAGGACGGTTTTTTACGTACTTTCTTCCTCATTTTCTGTAGACGTATCGGCGACACCACTCCCGACACTTGTGTTAAGGAGGCGTTTTGCTTGTGAATCAACCTATTAATAATAAAACACAGAATTATGATCTTAACTAATATCTACATATAATGCGATTGTACACAGAGATGGATTTCTCTCATTTTAATGAATAAAACTTATGCTTTCCTTCAGATTAGTGACGAGAGTTCTGTGTGGTATCGGGTGAGTAATAAATTTAATTTATTGCAATTAATAGAGTGAAACCTAGTAAAATCTAGATTTTTAATGATAAAGGTGATAGCATTGAGTTTTTAAATATAAATCGGGTTGTGAACGATATAAAAATTTATAAGAAAGAACATATGGATTTCTTACCACTTCACCAGGACTAAGAACTATTGCGGGTGTCTTCCAGCAAATATGTGTTGCGAAATGTACGCATTCTGCTTGAGATAGTTGCGCTAGAACTGCTTCTTTTGATGCCTAAAGAAAAAAGTAGAATATAAACACATAGACACATTATAAAATAAACAAAGCGTAAATGGTATCGATGATTTGGAATGTTATTAATGTATTATTGTATACCTGATAGTCGGTCAATGGTGTAACGCGTAACATGTCAGCCACCAGTTCTGCTTCTTTAAGTTGCGCGTGTACTCCAGTCCATTTAGATCCTCCCACTCTCGGGGCTCCTACTACTAAGCAACGCATGCCCGTTTCAGCACTGTTGTTGCTTGCAGTTGCATCTATGTGAAAAAAAAATCAGTGGATAATACTAATTCCACAATAACTGCAGTTGTGGAATTGTATCGCTCTAGTATCCAACTCAGTTTACTAGTCCTCCTACCACCATTATGTTACCAAATGAAAGGTACATTATTTATTTCTTAATTATTTTTTTATCTATAAATATGTTTATACTACTTTTTATTATTTAAGTTTTTTTACTTTATAGTGTTGTTTAATCCTTAAGGTAGACTAGTTTATAAGTTTATTGTATGATGTAAATATGTATAACTTAACTTATTAAATTAAAAAAAAAACCAAACATGTAATTTCTGATTATTAATTTTTACAATAAAATAATTTATTAAGCTTATTATTTATTACTGATAATATCCAAGATTTATTAACGTTAAATAGACCAAAAGAGAAGCAACAATTTCAGCTTTCAGAAAATGCAATAAAGTTGATTTCGAAAAATCTCAGTTTTATTAATTTTGCTATGACGGGGAAGAAGATATGTATATCTCTTACTATGATCATGCTGTGGCTTTGCTCGCATATGCCGGTGATGTTTGAGGGGCCGTAACGCCGGTGAGGCGAGCAGCGCATATCTCTCGCAAAGTGGTTCTGCGTCTGCTGTACCACGTAGCGCGCCCCACGGGCAGGTGTAGAGGGCGCCTTCTACCACTACCACGAGCTCGCGACGGCCGCCGCAACCTCGGCGACCGTGAGTCGCTGAAAATAAACAATACGTAAGTTGTCTAAATCTACATATAATGCGCAAATTTGCAATTAGTTAAGAAGTGAGTTAAGAGTTAATTCACATTTGTATTGGTTAAACGTATGAAACTATCAAGTAAGTTCGTATCATTGTTTGAACAGTAATTTTTCAGTTAAGTAATAAGTTGTTTATTAAATATATAGATGATAGTAGGTGGTCTGTCCAAAGAATCGTAAACAATTATTCGTATGTTAACTGGCTTCTTAACTAATGCAAACGTAAATCAGTCTTAATTGCAACCCCTTTATGTAAGTTTAGTAAATAATATTTTAGGAATATTATATAAAAAAAATGTCTAAGGGGCCTTTACGTGATGGCCTTCCCATTGTCCCACGCTAACCCTCCAAAAGTCCGAGCCATTTTTATGGCCCATGGTTTGCAGAGACATACATGTAATAAAATCAACAATTCACAATTTCGAATCGAATGGTTTAAATGTTTGATATTACGGTGAAAATAATTGGACCGATAAAAAAGGTGGTAGAAACTTAAATTTTCTACAAAAATAAATTTTTTATGCGACGAATATTTTAACCGTAATTTCAAAATTAAGATTCATAATGAATGATTCAAATTTTTGCTAACTATTGTACAGTCGATATACGCTCTCACTCACACCTCAAGCTAAGCATAGTGCTGTCCACACGCACTTATGGATTATATACACGTTCATCTGGCAGGTGAAAAATTCCACCAAATTGATCTGACTTTTTGGGATTATATTGTTTTTAAGCACCTATTATACTCTCCCAAAAACTCAATATTCCTCAAAAACATTTTCTGAATTTGTTAAAAAAACCATTTTGTACGAGTCTGCTTAACATTTAATCTTGACTAATTAAGCTGACTTTTTTATTTTTCAATTCCTTAATTATCGAACTTAAAGATACAAGAAAAATCCCGTTTATAGAAATTCAAGGGTTGGTAAGGGGCCGCTACTATTTAGGCAGACCCCGATTTTGTTATTCAGGGTTTTTCAATACCTATTATAAAAAATTTCACGCTGCCTCAAGAAGCTATCCTAAATTGTTCACCAGCTCTCAGACCATTATATTTACGAAATTATTCTTATTCTCTTCGCATATCGTATATGAGGGAACTGAGTGTTCAGAGCAGATCGCGGAGACGATATACTTAGCCTATGTTATCGTAATAGATTTACACAATACATACCATGATTGTTATTACAAGATGCGGGTAGTAAATCTTCGAAGGGCGCAAGAAGCATTTGATATAGGGAGTTGAGGCATGGCGGTCCTTGCCAGGATGGCTGCTTCTTACGAGGGCCATGGGCACTAGACCTAGTAACAATTTTAGAAAAAGAACAAAGATAAAATCTACAAACGTATTGGCGTAATAGCAGCAAACTTCAAATAAAAAAAATACCTTCCAGCAAACCTGTTAAATAGTCTAGCGAGAGGAGTAATTAATAAATATATGTAAGCTTCTTTGGGCTTACACTAAAAGTTTTACAGTTTAAAATTAAAGCAATTCTACACGTTTCAATTATTTTAGGCCAAAGTCATAACTTTAATAATTTTGTTTTTGTCTAAATTCTAAATTCTAAATATAAGTTACTTGTATTTTTTCTTATTTCATTTCGGCAATATTTTCCAAGTATTTTACATTGCCATCAAAGTTTAAGGTTTTAACATCTTGTTTTTAGACATGCATGGGCGGTAATATGGATTCTCGGCCCGTATACTCACAATTAAAATAAATAAGATAATAAAGTCTTTACCTTGTAGATCCCTGTAAACTGGCCACGGAACCAGCAACTGACCCACCCACAGAACCCACACTGAATAACGAGCTTAAAGAGTAGTTTGACGAGTTTAGAAGATGGTTGCGATTTACCTTTCGACAAGAAATAATTTCAATATTTTATTAATCATAAAAGTTTGAGTATAATAGTATTTTTTCTTGTAGATTAAATTAAGTAGGATACCAATTATATCAGCTATTCGTAATTCATAACTTTTAAAATCTACATACCTACAGGATTAAGTAATAAGACAACGTTAGCACTGTATAGATACATATATAGTAACAAAAAAATAAGCCCCGGTCAATGTGGAACTAGGACTGGCATTTTTTTTCACATATTTTTTGGCATAGTACTGGTATTATTATTATTTTAAGAAATTAACACTCTTGTAGGTCTAATGATTTTAAGAATTGGGTCTTTTGTTTCTCTTGTCAGACTAACAAGATTCGATCCATTATGAAATTGTTAATTTTTATTTTCTTTTCAGTTAAAAGTTGTATTGTTTTTCTTTTATTTCTTTACATTTTTTTTTGTTTATTAATAATTTATATCTATTTATATTTAAGGACTATTGGAATTAATGGAATTATTATTGTTTGAAGTAGTTATAAAGAAGTAAATTTTGCTTACAATTCTTGACAGTCCGGTACTGGGTCTGTCGTCTGGGTCCCATTGATCTTCTTCGTTTCTCCTATCAGCCGCTTTTAACCAGGCCGACCATTCACTTATGCATTTCTTCAGTTTATCTTGGCCACCTATGGAAATAAATATCGTTTGATTACTTTTCTACTTAATTATTAAAATTTATATCATAGAAAAAGAAGACAGTTTGTAATAAATTTTTATTTATTCTTCTCTTATTATATTAATTCCATGATTCTTCTCGTATTTTGACACCTGTTAAGACTGTTTTAGTTCTTTTTTCATGTTCTATTTAATTATAAAGCCATAATAGAGATAAACTTATTAATTAACTTTCTATAACAAAAAGCGAGAGAACATTTACTTATGTCACCCTATGGAAATTTAGAACTTGAGAAGTTTTTAAAAATATTTTTTTTCCTTGGTAAAAATTATTTAGAAGCAATCCACAGAATACATTAATATAATAGGAGAAAGCAATCTGATCTTAATGATAACCAATAGCAGTATCAATTATTAAATAAGTTTAAAAACATTTACTAAGTATTTCGACATAGTAAATATATTAGAAGTCATACTACGTATAATTTAGTTATTTTGATTATATGTTAAGGTTAAATTCACTGAACACTATTTAGAATAAGCTGCAAGAACTTACAGTTGGGCTGTAGATCATCCGGACTGATATCAGGTAGACTGTTGTCGCTATCATCTGCTTCCTCAAGCAACGAAACTTGATGGAACCGAAGAATTCCTAAAAAATAAAAGAAACTTTAGAAGTGGCATATAAACATTAAATTTATTACAAAAAGGAGCGTTACTCCTATCCTTCTTGTTACGAAAGATAAAAAAATACCTATTGATATTTTCACTTACATATATGGAGAAAAATAAAATATTAGTAGGGATAAGACCGTGATTTATTTTTAAAAGAAAAATAAAGTATTGTAAATATGTATATCTTTCGTCATACAACTGGTATATCTTGGTGAGTAATAGTGTTATTTACATGTTTTATATTTATTTTGAGGAAATTGCGCCTATCCTCTAATAATAATTCTTAAGTAGCAAATCGATGCAGGAGAATGAATCTTAATACTTAAAAACCTTTTTTGGTAAGCAATAAAGTTTTATCTATCTATGGAGTATGGAGTATATGATAGGAATCATACCTTTATGTGGTTGTAACAACCATGCATAGAGCTTTCCAGCAGCTAAACTGTAGTACAGTATTGGTGCTTTCTGTTTGTTCACCACTTCTAATACTTGTTCTACGTTCACTGGACTCCATGGCTCGATGCGTTCTTTATTTGATTCCTCTTGACTTCTAGTTTTAACAATATTTTTAGTTTATATCATGGAAAAGCATATAGTTATATTTTATACAGGAGGTTAGAGAAGATGTAAACAAACTTTGGGTTGTTTTCGCATTCTCAGGCATTATAGCTATGAGATAATTATTTCGAAAGTGCCATCCTGTAGATTACTTCTCGTTTGGATAACTGTTGATTCCAGCAATAACTACGTCCAATAATTAATTAATTTATATATTTTCAAACATGAATTTTACTTGTATTCAATTTACTACAAAACTATGAAAAAAAATAAAGTTCGGCGTATTGATAATCGTAAGATCACTTATGTTTTACATATACTCTATTGACCTTTGCATTTCGGAATTCGTACGGTAAGTATTAATGAAATAGATATTGGCGGATTTTTCACATCGCTACGTTTAGATGTCTTCATATTTCGCACCTTATAAAAACACATAATTATACCTAATAGACAAGGTAAACAAATTAGGAATCACCTTTGAGCAGCATGCAGTTCCAAATTAGCTTGATTCAATGTTCCCGCTGGTTTCTCGGCAACAGTATCCAGGGAACGACAACGACCCCTTTCTGCAACCACCAGAGCCTCTGGATGGCGGCCCAATTCTAAAAAATTACCATGGAAAGTTTGAAAAACAATTAAAATAATTTAATATAAAAGACAACACAATGAAATCTGTATTAAACGACGTCTGTCTGTCTGAAAAGTTCTCAAATGAATTTTAAGGATTAAACAGGAATTTTATTTTATTTTAAATATTTATTTCTTTATGAGACCTATTTTCTTGAACATCATTCTAATGGTTGAATATTCATGAATACTTGACACTAACTAAATCCATAAAAAGTGAAAATGCACATTTAAAAGAGATAACTAATTACTGTACCCCCCGGTACAGTAATTAAATGTTAGCAAATATTCAAGATGAGAAAAGCCTCTAAAAATACATGTACTTTCACTAAATCCTTTTCGAAAGCCATGTCAAGTAATATTACATTTCTTTTAATTCAAATTCTATAACTTACCAACAAGAACTCTCTGTAATGCATGCTGTGTGGAGGTGTACAGCGATTGAACTTTCCTCTCTCGATGTTTCTCGCTGGATGATTCTAGTACTGTCAACGCTGCTTCGAGTTGTTCTTTCGCTTCTTCCAACTCTCCCGAAGCCCATAATGCAAAGCCCAAGCGGTGGCGAACTCTTGCCTAGAATAATAAATTATTCTTTAAAATGTGACTCCTAATATTTACTTCAAAGCTAATACTTAGCGTTGCCTCAACACATCCTTCAAGTGGCGCAAGTATGCTCAACTTTAACAAGAGGTTAAAGTTTTATAAAGAAATATTGAGACATCGACAAAGACTTTTTATAGAATATCTATATACAGTATACCTCTTCGTCAGCATCTGCAAGTCCTTCAGTAGCAGCTAGTGCTTGTCTCAAGTAAGAGACAGCACTACCACAAGCGCCCATCGCCAAGTGAGATCTTCCTAAATCTGCCAATGCTTGGGCACGACCTCGAGTGTCACCTGGACAAATAGCCAATCAGAAGTTAAATCAATAAAACAATAATCTATAAACATTATCAGGAGTAGATTTTAAATTAGAATACCTTTAAAATTAATCCATTTCAGAGCTGTCGTAGAACTGTATGGTACGTACGCAGTTTGATTATGTATTATAAGAACACCAGTTTTTTAGTCATTGCGAAGTTTATGAAAACAGATACCTGCAGCTGTAGCGTGCCTGAGTCTGGATTCGTGCCACCTGGCAGCCTCTGCGTGTGCGCCCATCGACGCGTGAGCAGCTCCCAAACCCCCACATGCACGAGCCTGATGAACAATATTGATTCTATTAATGTCACTAGCAGAAAACACACATGCCTGTCCCACCTTAGCTAAGCTGTAATTCTTTGATTGTCACTAAATTACATATTTTATATACTGGGGCCGTATCTGCGATAATATTATAGATATTAACTGTGGCCGAGTGCGTTTTATGTAAAGCGTTAGAAATAATGTCATTAACAATTACTAATAACAATATCGCACCGCAAATAACGCGTTACACCTATCGCCATATCTGCGTGAAACGTCTTTTAACTGTAAAATTATCCCAGATCCAGGTTTATGGCAACTCGAAACGTTATATTTCGCTAAAGAGTTGAGATTTTTTTACGAACATATAATTCTTGATAAAAATAAATAGAATTCTTCGTCTGTTATACATTTTTTTGAAAATATCCCTTACACAGCTAAACATCAACTTTCAGGCTTTCAATTTATGGCAAATAATTCCATAATTACTATGATTAAAAGAGTACTAAGTCGAGGTAATTGAAAAGACTGATAACAGAAATGCACCTGTAAATGCGTAAGTCCCAATCTGTGCGCCAGTTCTAGTTCAGTTCGATGATGTCTTACTGCTGCAGCGTGGTCCCCTAGAGCATGTTGAGCGACTCCTAACGAATGACACGCTTCGGCCTCCATTATTTGATTATTTAATTCCCTAGACGAAATAAACAAAAATATTTACTCAATTAATTTTCTTCTTATTTGTCTTATTTCTAACTAGCTGATGCCCGCGACTTCGTCCTCGTGGTGCGGTTTTATAACTATCCCACGGGAACTCTTTAATTTTTCGGGATTAAAAGTATCCTATATGTCGACCAGAGATATAAGCTACCAGCATACAACATTTCATTTAAATCGGTCCAGTTGTTTCTGAGATTAGCCGGTACAAACAGACGGACAAACAGACACACAGATAAACAGAGAAACAACAAAACACTTGAAAAAATCTTAATTAGTTTTATTTCACTTCTTACATCCCCCTGACTCGGTTTTTAGCAGTTTTTTTCATCGTACAGAAATTCGACCGCTATAATTTTATTATATCTATAGATAGATGTGGCGGTTGTGTTTTATAAGTTTTAAGAAAATTTTATATAAAATAGTTTCGTGTTATTTCAAAGAATAATCTATAAAGAAACACTCACTTAGCAATATTCTTCTGATGGTCCAAGCATAATACTGCCTGTTCTAAATTATTCAAAGAGATGTGCAAAGCTCCCAGTTCTCCGTACGCCTGAGCTTTTGCTTCGGGAGCTCCCAATTCGTGGGACACCACTAGTCTCTTTTCGAGACAGACTAGGGCTTGTTGAAGATTGCCTACTGACCTGAAAATTTTTAATATTATTTTATTTGTGATTTCGAAATCTTAACTCTTAAATTCACCATTGAAATACTCGTTCTTTTAGATAGCATGAAAACCGTCTATGGGAGAAAAAATGTCGATATCAAAATCTGTCACATGGATGCGGAGTCAAATTAGGCGCGTAACAAGGTTAGATAGAGGTGTCATATTTTTTACGACTTTACAAGAGTAGCGTAGTTTGGAACTTACTATCTAGACTTAAATAGAAAAGTCATTAAGAACGTTAGATATACCTATAGAGGCCATACCTGATTTTATAATATTCATTACACCATCGTATACATTGAATACACCTTCCTGCCAAATTTCATCCATATATAGTCGATACATAGAGTGAGATGACCAATATGAAAGGGTTCCAATATTGTCAAAATGGCTACGTAACTCTAAGACTTACTTATGGCTAAGCCCCAATCCTCTATAAGCTCGTTCCTGTTCTCGGGCATTATCCAACTTAAGTGCAGCAGTGAGATGCTGTTCATGATATTTAGCTGCTTCATCAGGATCTCCTAAAGCGTCGTAGCAGTCGCCAAGCGAGCCAAGAGCCCTGGCTTTGTCGAGTTGACAAGTTGGTGTGTTCACTCGTTCTAGGATTGCCAATTGCTGGAAGATGAGTTCAAATATTTGATAATTAAATTATAACAGACCTTTAACAACCCCTGCTATCCAATTATTACTGTTTTAGGTAGATTGGTGTATTTTATACAGAATACAAGAATATATCTACATTGTCTAAAGTAACACATTTTTAAAATCATATTAGACTTAAAACAAGTTCTTTGGTAAGAATCCAATTTCTTATCACATCACTATATAAAACTATTATTACAAACCTGTTCTAAATAGCCAATAGCATCTTCGTAATGGCCCATGTTGAGTTTAGCAATACCCAAGTTTCCATACGCCTGAGCTTCTAGCGCACAATCTTGCAATTCTTGGGCCCTTTCTAATTGCTCCTGAAATTATAATTTTTCATCTAAAAATCCATACCTGCTTAATTTAAAAAATAATACTGTGAAATATCAATAATGAGAAATAGTTATGGAACTGCGACCTATATGTATTTTTATACGAAAATAAAAATGTCAAAAAAACTTCTGTAGTCCGAATATTCGGAGTAAACTTACCCGATAACATCTAGCTGCATGTGAATAATGCCCCAGCGCCATATGAACAGCACCGAGGTGTGAGTGAGCTCTGGCTTCTCCTGCTGAATCACCAGCTTCTTGGCGCAGTGTCAATTCCTAAAGAACATAGAGTAGCGTAAACCATTTTCAATTAAATGTGGCTAGTTTAATAATTATACAATTCAGTCATTGTATATTTTTAACGAGCTCGCTTCTAGTACCCAAAAACATTTCTGATATAATACGGGACTTGATATTTATATTAAATACATCAACTTTTAAAACTTATCGAAACTACAAAATAGCTTACTTGCGTGTGGTGTCCTAATGCAGCATCTAATCTTCTTTGAAGTCTCCTCGCTAGACCTAATGCACCACAAGCAGCTGCTTCTAGAGACCGATCGCGAGCCTGTATCAAAGACATATTTACTTGTTACAACAAAGAGACTACAAATTATTCACATATGTAATTTAAAACCCTGATAAAATTGCAAGTACAAGAAATACCCTACATTTTGGTATACCAAGTATAGAGCGCATCATAAACTAGTAATTTACCAGAGCAACACCAACTATAACCACATTTACCTGTCTAGCAAATCCTAGTTGCCTCTGATACATCTTAACAGCTTCTTCAACGTCGCCCATCTTGATTAGAACGTCGCCAATGTTACCTAATGCCCGGAATTTTCCTTGAAGATGTTGGGTCATGTGAGCTATAGCTAGAAAATATTTCTGACATTCTAGGGCCGTTTCTAAATTGCCTAACGCAAGGTGTGCGAGCCCAAGGTTGCAGTACGCTCGGCCCATATTCATCTTGTCTTGAAGGTCTTTGGCTAAGGAGAGGTCTTGATCGTAGTACCTAGAATATTAGAAAACTTATTAGATTAACGCAACCACAATGTAACCCAAAAATTCCATACGATTCAGAATAGAATAAACTAAAATTATTTTAAAAATTAAACTAAACTATAAAATAGAAACCTAAAATTGAAAACTAAGACTAAATAAAAAAAGAGAGCATAATTATAGATAAAATATTGGTCCCAAATCAATGTCACTTACCGGGAAAAAATTAAAACAATATTACTGGCCATAATTACTATTCTTTATGAAGTGTTGTCTAATAAGAAAGTGATGATATCCATATAGTTTGACTTACCTAACAGCTTCTCTGTAATTCCCTAAGCAATAATGTGCGTAACCTAGGAAATGGCAAGCTTTAGCTTCGGCAGTAACGTCTCCTAATTCTTGAGACAGCATCAGGTGTTGTTCATAATAAGGAACTGCTTGGGCGAATTCGCCTCTTGAAGACAAACAGTTCCCAAGATTTAAAAGGGCACACGCTTCCCCTGCAGCATCTTTTAGTTCTCTTGCTATACCTGTAAATAGAAGTAAAGATGTGAGAAACAATTCTAGAAAATGTGATCTATTTTTTAGAACAAATAATTCACCCATTTTTATTTGAACAGTACCTAAATGTGCTCTATAATGGAATAGAGCCATATCATGAGCTCCCAATGCTTGATATGCCACAGCCAAATTCCCATGAGTGGAGGCTTCGGAACTCCTGTCGTGGACTTCTTTGGATATCGTCAGTTCCTGTTTGTGGTATTTGATGGCTTGTTCGTAGAAACCTGCGGCAGAATATGCATTGCCGATATTGCCGTAAGCGCGACCCATTCCTGCTTTATCCTAGAACAGAGTTAATCAATATGTAACATGTGTTACGAGGAAGATTATTATTAGAAAAGTAAAATAATAGGTCCAGTAAAATTATTACCCTCAAAATCTTTTAAATCCTACATGGCTAGATAACCTTAAAGATCATACATACTTATTGGGATTTTTAATATTTAATAAAAAAATATTTTTAGAACCAAGAATATTTTAAAAACGGAGAGTACTTCGGGGAGTTTCCTTTCAAATTTTAATAGAAAATATTTGAATTGTGGGTGGAGGGCGGGGTGAGATCGCATCACGTGATCAGTTCCCGAATTACGTTATATTTCAAACTTCGTTGTTGCGATCAGTCAATCAATAAGTCGTAGCTAGTCAAGAGAGAACCGTGAATAGAGGGCGTCACTTCAGTAATATACAGTAGTAGTACAATTACAAAACTATACAGTTACTGTTTATATTTCTTTAATAAAACAAGTTATACCTGAAGTTGTCTTGCAATAGACAGGTGAGCTTGATGCAATTTTAAGGCGGCGTCATGTTCGCCCAGCAATTGATACACTATACCCAAATTGGAACAAGCACGACCTTCGCCAACCTGCAAAATATAGATAGATAGATAAACACTTTATAGCTCACCAAATATACAATTTTAAAAATACACACTTACAATATTGTTATGGTAGAAACAATAGGCGGCCTTATCGCTTAAAGCAATCTCTTCCAGGCAACCTAACTTAAGGAATAGTTTAACCTAAATCTGACGATATAAGTGGTGCAGATTATTAGGTATATCATAAATAAACATACTTAAATTACTTTATAAATTAAATACATACAAATATATATATATATATATATATATATATATATATATATATATATATATATATATATATATATATATACACATACACACACACACACACACACACACACACATATATATATATATATATATATATATATATATATATATATATATACATACGCATATATATATTTAATATTATAAAAAAGTGTATAGTATAAGTATTAGGCATAATTATTTAAGGAAAAGTAGTGTTTTCTGAGTGCGTTTTTAAATGTAGGCAATGTTTTGGCCTCTCTGACAGTAAGAGGCAGCGCATTCGAAAGTTTGACACCCTGCACTGTAAAAGAGTTATCATAAAAGGATGAAGTGTGCGCAGGTGTAGTGAGTTTACGATACGTATGAGTGCGCAAATTGTGGGAAGTAGAAAGGCGAAGGAATTCAAAACGTTCCTTAAGGTAAGGAGGACTACTAGGAATAAATAATATGTTGTAAAGTAGTGTGAGAATGTGAGTATTCCGGCGAAAGCGAATAGGGAGCCACTTGAGTTTTTCACGAAATTCAGAAACATGGTCATATTTTCGCAAAATATTTTGTCAATGTTTTACGTAATCAACAATTATTAACAATATCGCATCACAAATAACGCATTAAGCCCTTAGCTACATTTGTGTAACACAGTATTATTATAGACACACACTATTTTTAAGTTTGACACTTAGTAGTAAAGTAAGGGTTAATGCTTTATGAGGTTTGATATACGCAAATTGTCAGATTGGTCTCTGTAATTAAAAAACAAGCTGCAGGCACAGTAAAAAGCGTATTTTAAATTGGGTCAGTACCTTATCTCGTGCGGCCAATGCCACATCTAGCTGTCTCTCGTGCCATTTTTTCGCTTGGGCATAATCTCCTGCGCATCTAGAATTAAATTCGTATTTCTTTAATAAAATATATCAAATACATAATACCAATTTAGTATTGTCCATTAATCATGAAAAATTATATTAGTTAAATAAAAAAAAAGACATTTTGCGGTAGTTGAATTGGTCAAGTTAATTTTTAATGAGTTTTTAGAGATTTCGTGGGTTATCTTTGCAATAACTTTTTTATTTTTTTTTATTGCAGGAGATCAGCTGACAGGCAGACGGCCCACTTGATGGAAAGCGGTTAAACTAACTAACTAAACGGAAGTTAGTTTCTAATTACTTCAAGATTTGTTTGTTGATATAGGTGCAATTTAATCAAATGGCGTTGAATAGCATCTTGGCAGTCATTTGATAACATTGTAAGGTAGGAACATTTTTATCTATAAGATTACAAAATTCTAAAAATGCCGATTCTGTACCTTGAGTCTATTTAAAAAAAAACAACTGGAATACACTACACAAACAATGGAGAACATGATGCAATTTTTTTAGCATAATGAAATGCCCAGGTTTGAGTTCCTGACGTAGTAAATTTCGGAAACGAACTTTCAATGGTCGGAGTGTCTGGGATCAGCCCCAGTTATCCATTGTGTATTATATATAGTGTATATATAGAACAAACGTAACTGATTGATCTTGAGGATGTACATATAATTAATATATATGTTTGTCAATCCATTATTTATATTATACAGCTGTCTGTCTACTTTACAGTGTTACCTTCATTACGAAATTTTTAACCCATATAATGTTGATATTGGAAATGTTCTTACCGAGCAGCATGTCCTAAACCAGCATAAGCACGCGCTTCAATGGCCCTGTCTCCTAGGTTCTGAGCTATCCTTAATACATTCTCGTGGTATGCAATTGCTTGGGAGAAGTTCCGTCGGTAGTGATACGAGGAACCTAGATTGGAATAGGCCCTGGCTTCCTCCACCTGGAAATTTAACAAAACAACTTGAAAATGTAATATGCCAGTATATGTTAATACATATTTTTAATTTTGATTTTAATGTTCAACATATTTGCATAGACCATCGTAAGTACTTTTTTCCCAATAAATATACAAAATTACTTATTTATTCTCCATCATTTATATGTATAATGAATCCTCATTATGTATGCCATGTACCTATTGTTTTTAAAAAACTATTTACGTTGAACGCATTGCCGGCAGACGTGCGCTCTGCTAAATCGATCCATAGTTTCAATAGACTTCTGAGGGAGCACTATCCAACTGCATAATATGTATTATTTTTTTGTGTATGCTATGTACGTGTGTGTATATGTATATATATTTTGTATGGTTATATACATCTATTACATTATTATTATCACACTTACAAGTAAATTATTGTATATTATATTATATATATTGTCATTAGTATAGTCTTAAGCTACACGCCAACAATTTATTGTGAATAAGATCCTTGTCCATCCTAAGGTTGCCTGGAAGAGATTGCTTTAAGCAATAAGGCCACCCGTTGTACTACTTACTACCTTCTAATTTTAGGATATGTAAATGTGTTATTGTTTTTAGGTTGGTGTACAATAAAGAGTATTGTTGTTGTTGTTACGTATATTTGAACGGTTTCAAAACCTAAACTTGGTACGAAGAGGGTGGGATCATTCGATTGATCGTCAACGATAGTTTGAGATTGCGTATTGGAGCGCTGAAACTGGAACAACCGAGGTTTTCAATAGTTTGCTGACGGTTAGGCATCGTGTTAGAACGGCCTTTATGTACCTATCGCACTCTTAATCCAATACCGTCATGTCCAAAATTCTGACAAATCAACTTTTAATGCCATCAGTCGGACAACATGGAACTACGTGTAATAGCGCTAATCCTGGTTTAAAAGTAACAGAAATATTCACTAGGAAGCCATTGTAATAATGCATGTTTGTAATAATACTAAATTAATAATGTAATTTATAGTTCACTTTTTGAATAGTATTAGTATTGGATTAATTGTGCGATATTATGTCATACAAACTTCATAAATATAAATGTAGAGGTATGTATAAAAATAGATCTTTACCTGGTCTCCCAATCTTCTGGCCAATCTCAGGTGTTGCGTATGGCAATCAACAGCAGAATCAAATTCGCCCATTGCTAAATAAACTGCACCAACGTTTCCTGAAAATATAGTGATACGACATTATTAACACTAATTAAGTTTTGAACTAGTATGTCGACAAACTAATATTTGAAAATGTATTTGTTTGGGTGTTAATGCATTTTACATCGGATATGCTGATGAAGTTTACGGGAACAAACTTTAATAATTTCTAGTAAAGTCTATTTCAATACAATTGAACTTCTGCGCTTAACTACGCAACGGTTATAGAACGTTAATTCCGCGTACAACAATGTTCTGGAAGGTACTTCCCACCGAGGTTTTCTCTCTGCGCTAAGACATGGGGTAAAATTTCTTAGAGACCGGCAACGCATTATCAACGCTCATGGTGTTACAAACATCCATAGACATCGGTAACCACTGTCCATGAAGTGGGCCATCTGCCTGTCTGTCTGCTTGAGGCAAAAAAAAATACGGTTTTGTACATTAGTGCATGGGAGAAAAATTCTTATTTTACCTATTTCTCTTGCCTCCTGTAGTCGATCCCCCATTTGTTTCACAAGTTGCACACACTGTTTATGACTGGCTAATGCATTGGGATAGTCTCCAATAGCTGTGTATACGTGTCCCAGCGATGTTAGCGCAGCCGCTGCTGCTTGTGTGTCCTGGGAAATTAAATATATTAGATTATGTATAGTGATGAACAGGTATTTTAAATAAAAAACTAAATAAAAAATAGGGTTGTCCTATAAAAGTAGACTTTGAGGTACTCGACCGAGACAGATGACCGAGACAGTTTGACACACGACCCATGCAATTTGTATGCAATTTATAGAAATCGTGATTGAAAATCTTTAACTGACTAATTAAACTTTTGAAGAAACTAAATTATATATGACTACATGTAATAAATGAAACTGAATTATGTTTATTACATATAAAACAATATCGTCGGCGTCAGTGCAGGACGTTATAACTACATTTTTTGGTGACATTTTCTTCCTCAGAATCGTTAGGTACGTAATATTACATATATATATCACACAAGATCTCGTATTGGCGTCGACGATAATATATTGAATCATATAAAGAATTGTTGTCCGTCACGGTAGCTCGTCTCCGTCTTGCGCTCAAGTGTTCTTCATACAATTGTATAGTAAGCTGATATGTAGCGTATCTCGGTCCCGTTTCGTGTCTTAGTCGCGCTTATTTTAAAATCTACCTTTAGGGAAAAACAGGGCCCAGTACGATAGGTGGGTAAAATATTGCTAAATATGTGCGATCCTAAACATTGGTATAGATAGTAATATTCTTTACTGAATTGAATATGCCTGTACAAAAATACAATGGAAATGAATAACTACTATGGGGTCTAAATAACGTTGGAATGGTTGTGCAGTTTAGTATTCATTAGCAATGTATGGTCAATTCTTTGTATATAAGTCGTAAATGTGTCATTTAGTGCCATTAGGGCTTCAACTAACACTATGCTGACGTTTCATTATCTTATTTGTATCCAAGGCTTTTGTGAAGCCGACATCGGCCAACTTAGGGTCTAGTCACACTTTAAATTTACGTATCGGCTATAAGGCAAAAATAAATAAGAATTATTTTTGTATTCACTGAGGTTATTTAGACTTGATCAAAATCATTGATTCGCTCATGTAACTTATTGACTGTTAAAAAGGTTGTTTATTGACCCATGTAACTTGCTAAGTATCTTAGGAAAAAGGAAACCTTTAAGGAATAAAAAAAGCAACGTGTGTGTGCGTCTCGGGACGCCCGACAGAAGTGATAACTTAAACGAATCTAAGTTTAATTATTTAATATTGAAATTGTTTAACTTGAGAAAAGCTTAGGTTATTACTTAAATTTGATGTAGGTATATTAATATGATAATGTAAGGAAAGGTTATTTATTAATGAAATATTTTATTGATTATAAAATATATTTTATTCTTAGTTACAATTCTTGAATATGTACATTAGAGTTATGTGTATGTAGATTATTAGTATCATTATTTAATCTAATTACCGAAATACGGCTAGCACTGTGAGTTAGAGTGAGAGAGGAAGAGCCTATCTACCACTGCCCTATGCGTGAGAGAAAGGGAAGCCAGACAGACTGGCGCTGTAAAGCGTTACGTAACAAAGCGGTTTACCCTCCCATAAGAAGTTATCACTACAAAATATAAGTTTTAATAAAAAACCAAAAAGCAAAACAAGACTTGCTTTTTTACTAGACAATTATCATTCCTTCAAAACAATAACTATTATTCTAAAATCATTTCTTACATTATTATCAATCCTTTAAAGTTATTAAACTGTCAGTTCCTCTGTTATACGTTTTAACTTGTCTCTATGTTTATTTTCACTTCGGTCTAAAAAACAATTTCTACAAAGAACTTTATAGAAAAATCTTTGATACCACCTATGATTAGAAAATACTGGTTTATACTTCGCACTGCTAATTAGCATTTCCATCCAGCATTGCAATGCAGCTAGCCTTCTGGGCACACTTTTCTCTGGCAGCGTTGTGTAGTTTTAATTAACTTATATTTTAATTTTTTGTGATTTTTCTAAGTTAGTTTATTTTAAATCAGAATCTTGTAACATTTTTTGAGATTTTATATAGATTTTTTTATATATAGTATAAAATTTCTTTTAAATGCTTTTTTTCTTAAATGGTTTCCAAATGCTTTATTTAGTATACGAGTATTCATGACCAAGAGAGGTATGTAAGAATAAAGTGCGATTCCTCCTTAACAAGAACATTTTATAGATACGACAGTCCAATGTAAACTTAGCGATATCGTAAAGTACAAAACGTAAATGCCTCGCAATACTATATACTATCCAGCTTTTATCAGTCCAAAGGGACCAATGAGCATTCTAGTACCGATTCATTATGTACAGGTTTATTGATATATTCCGATAGCTTGTCACTCTGTTTCAGTAATGGGTGTATATTAGCGCTTATAAACATTAATATGAATTTTGATAAATACTTAGAAAGCCTAAAAAACTATTTGAAACGTCAGACCAAAATGTAATACCATCTATATATATTATACGACTTTTAAGTTTAATTGATTTCTACACGACCGACGGGACGAACATCAAATGTTTGACAGGTAGGAATAGTTTCTAAGGGAAAGCGAAATTGTTGTTTTTACTATATTCCAAGCATTTTTTTTCATATTTACTCAGCTTTTAAACCTTCCCTGGATATATATATATATATATATATATATATATATATATATATCAATTGCTGTTCGTTAGTCTCGCTAAAACTCGAGAACGGCTGGACTGATTTGGGTAATTTTGGTTTTGAAATACTTGTGGAAGTCCAGGGAAGGTTTAAAAGCTGAGTAAATATGAAAAAAAATATGCTTGGAATATAGTAAAAACAACAATTTCGATTTCCCTTAGAAACTATTCCTACCTGTCAAACATTTGATGTTCCTCCCGTCGGTGATGTAGAAATTAATTAAACTTAAAAGTCGTTTAGAATTCAAATTAAATTTAAAATTAACGTTTTTTTTTTTCATTTTTTTTTTGTTTTGAATGTCAAACGTTTGATGTTCGTTCCGGTTAAGTTTTGACCACATTTTTACTAAAGTTGAAACATTCTGCAATTATCATTCAACCTTTTTATTTATTGATTCTGAGGCGGTACGAAGTTTGCCGGATCAACTAGTAAAATATAAAAATCTCTTTCAAAAGAATCAACCAATAATGTCATATTTTTAGGACTTAAGATCTCAGAATAATGACTAAAGCTGACTGCAGTGGTCTTTTAGATCATGCTCGTATTCTTCTATCATTATTTGATAAATATGTCACGAATATTTTCTAAGGTATTTACGTAAGTACTTGGTATTAATAATAAAAGAGACGCCATGTAAAGAAAACATTCAACTCCATTGTGTGTATATTTATCTTGATAAATAACAAATCATGCATTTGATATCATCGCACGATTCTGTCACGTATTAATGACAAAAATGTGTTTAAAATATAAAGAGGCCGGTCCGGGCCACCGTCAGCACACCCGGCTCAAAAAAAGGGTTAAAAAATCAAATAAGAGACGAATAGAATGCACTGCATCCTTTTCAACAAGGAAATGGAATAAAAAGGAACACACACCGCCAATATGGTATTAGTTTCATTATTAGTAATGTCCCGTGACATCTCGATAACATATTTTAATTATTAAATGTTGCTTCTTGTTTATCGATACTTTTAAGGATGAGAAATAATCTTACGTTCACCTATATTATTCTGTATGATTTGGTTGATGATTATAGGGTATTCTTCAAAATAATGTAAATAATTAGACAATTTAAAGTAGCATGTCATTGCAACATGATTGTTAGGAACGACAAAAGGGCGTGAACAAAATATTACAATTTAAGAGTAAAGTTTATAAAATTGCTAAACGTCTTGAATGTTGACGGCAATGGAGAAGAAACCTAATCATCGAAATAAGTCGTAGAACCCAATAATTCGCATCCAATAATAGTTGGGCTATATAATACTTCTCGTAATTGAGAAAGCCCAGTAGTGGAACCTTTATGGACCGGTATATATTTATTTAATTAAAGCTTACCACCGTGAAGAAATTAAGATTCGTATTCCACAGATGATATCCGCGATTGAAATTTTCTCCGTGCAAGAACAGAAAAGAATAGTAATTCCTGCCGTCGGCGGCCTGTCGTAAGAGGCGACTAAACATCCCATAGCTAGGTGGTAGGGCATTTGCCCGACTGGATGGCTATTACCCCTGGTCTAGAGTATGCCGCTAAAAAAAACTTTGAGTTATGTGCCGGTGTCAGTGGCCAGGTTCCAGTATCTCCTTCGAGACCGGCAGCCATGAAGTGGGAACAAATGATACAAACACACTTTTATATTTATGTATTTATTACATTTATATCTACTAAAAATTTGACGATGTTTATTGAATTTATATTACATGAATATTTATGGATATGCAAACTATTTTGAAGATTTTTCTAGTTTAATAGTGTTTTAATAGCATTCTCCATACCGGTTCGAATATCCATATTAAGAATCGATAATGCAGCACTATCCAGTAGAGTCAGCCGCCCAGTGACAATCTCGCTAATTAAGTATGTGCAGTGTGAGACGATATATACTCAGTGATTTACATACTCACTCGATCTTTTTCAGCCGTTTTCCTTCTAAACTAGTTTTAAGACACCATGTCGTTTTATTTTAGGGAATGCAATGAACAGAACGCAGTGTATCATTTCTGTATATATTAATAATACTTGAGTGAGTTATACCCGGAGTGTTGCCGGGTCAGGTACATTAAGATTGTATGTGACCATACATACATAATTGCACATATCTGTAAATGTTTGAAAAACAATAGTATGCTTTCCCCTTAACTATTAATTGTAGTAAAATTTGATATATTATGTAATATGTAGGTACTTTTGATCATGAAGATGAACGGAGGATTTTTGTATACCAAAAAAATAGATCTAATATTTATACTTGTGTTAGAATAGTTTGTTTATTGAAGAACTATTTACGTAAATTGCTGGCAAATACGTGAAGCGAGAAGACTTGTAGGCAACAGGTGAGAGGTGGCTGTGGCTACGTGGTCCATCGGGGATTTGGTGGCATTCTGGTTATATATATACTTATGTAGGTAAAATGTAAATAGACTTACATATAATCGAATACAATAAAAGAAAACTTAACTTATTTGTATTGTAATCTACCCATAGCCCCTCAAGATTATAAGTAGAATACTGAGCCTAGATCGCCGTCTTCTATGGGTTAGGTACCCAGAAGGCTGGCTACGTTTCCTCGTTGGATCGCCATACTGATCCGTTGCCCGAGGTAAGCACCAGCCCTTTGATCACCTGAAGAGTCAACGAGTCGTTTTGATAAATGTTGGTATAGGCTCACGGTCTCAGGACTCCACGGTCCAAGCGTCTCGACAGCAA
This sequence comes from Dendrolimus kikuchii, assembly GCA_019925095.2. NCBI lineage: Eukaryota > Metazoa > Arthropoda > Insecta > Lepidoptera > Lasiocampidae > Dendrolimus > Dendrolimus kikuchii. The sequence goes on along the minus strand of CM034406.1, from coordinate 8,571,508 downwards.
ACGGCACAAACATATAACTCTCACTGAGGGTTGCATATTTGCGCCGCTTGAGTGATTCCCTCTGTTTCCGCTACCGAACCGGCTGATCTAGACATGTCTGGTAAATGGCATGTGGCCAACACACCAAAGGCTTGCCACGCCGCCAGGGAATTAGAGTTATAACGTCAGGACGCCTACCATCGTCACGTGCAATACCGTTCGGCTAAAGCCAGCACGTTAGCGGTGGCTAGCGCCCTCCGTAAGACATCATTCAAAGCGGCGTGGCGTGACTATCTGCCGGCACTGCGGCGGCAAGAAAGACCGTGGTATCCTGGGCTGGTTACCTCCGTTCTACAGACGCATGTGTGTGGTGCACATATGCGAGAACCCAAGCGCAGATTTATAGCCAAAGAAAAGGAAGTATAATGTAAATTAAACATAGGCAAACCGCGGGGCACATAGTTAACTTTCCACAATTTAGCACGTAAAAAATCGTTAAAATACTAAATTAAAACATAAATACATTTTAATTAATGAAAATATGAATATGCAAATGGTTTTTTTTAAATGTCAAAATACATTTGATAGAAATCAGTATTAAACCTTAATTATAATCGACAGATTGAAAACTACCTAGTACCTGTAATACTTATATATCCAAACACATACATATTGTATTCAGATTGAATTTTTAAGCTGTTTTAAGTGCCACATGTAGAACTGAAGATATTTGCGACGAATTATGCAGGCGTTTCAGGGACGATTTTTATTAAAACTACAACTGTATCATTTGCGTGTCAAGTTTTTTTAGCCACGAATCAAAATGATGGAAGAAACATCTCGAAAATTTAATATTGCTGTGCTGGCATAGTCACGCTAATTTCCTGCATGGTCATCATTGCAGATTAGGTTAGAAAATTGCCTAAATAGAGCATGCTGTAGGTATCAAAGCGCCGTTATTGATATCAGATGCCGTATTTTCTTCTTCTTCTTCTTCAGCCAATCTCAGTCCACTGCTGGTATAGGTCTCTCCAAGTACGCGCCACATATCCCGGTCTCCTGTCTTCTTCATCCACCCCTGTCGGCGACCTTACGCAGGTCGTCAGTCCACCGCGCTGGCGGGCGTCCTACGCTACTTTTGGCGAGACGTGGTCTCCACTCTAGGACTCGTTTGCTCCATCGGCCGTCGGTCCTGCGACAGATGTGACCGGCCCACTGCCACTTCAACTTGCTTATTTTGCGAGCTATGTCGATTACCTTTGTTCTCTTACGGATGTCCTCATCGATGATTTTATTCATAAGAGAAACACCTAATATAGCTCGCTCCATAGCCCGTTGGGCGACTTTGGATTTTTGGACCAGTCCCACTGTCAGTGTCCACGCCTCGGATCACTGAGCTAATATGTACCTATTAAATAGTAATGAAAACGTCCAGTCACTTTCAAATTAAGTTTTTTTTTGTCGTGGAAATGCTTTATGTACACCTCACTGTACTAAACCACTACAATGTTCTGTCTATCATCTTGTCTATAAGCTGCGGTTTATTGGACATGTCTACTTGTGCAGGTGTGTCTTCCCCCGCCTATTCGCATATACACTACGGCGCCTGTTCGGTGGACCGTAGCGGATGTAGCCGCTTTAAATGAGGGCCATAGGATAACAGGTTAGCCAGTGGTAAAAACCTAGCGTATTTTCTTTCTTTGCAGGGTCCCTTCTCTCCCATGTTGTAGAGGAGGTAAGCCTAAATGAGTTTGTCTCTCTTATAAAGGATACGGGCGTATACGGAATACCTACACAACCCGTCTCTATAATCTTGGTAGTGGTATAAGTGGCGTAGTAATGTGGGGTGATCCCGAGAGCTATCACCCGCGGTTTTGTATCTAGGGCGGCCGAAGGTCAATAGACGTGCTCCGACACGTTTGAAACTGTATATTTGGGAAGGAAGTCCCGCCGTCTCCTTAGTAGACATTATTGTCTCACAAAAGGAGATAACGGTGTCGCATTTGGATTGGCTTTCGGCTATGACTTGCACCATAGGTCCATAATAATGAGCGAGAGATATAATCCGGATATATGGTTGAGTGTTAATAAATCAATAATGACCTATGTAAACTACATATGTAAGTAACTTTAGTACTTTTAACGCTTACGCAACGTTTTAAGTAGATAGGTAAAGTACAAAACTGAACCTATTTTGTAACACGGTACCTAAAAGGTCAGTAATCAGTACCCGCTGTAAAAGCAACTCTAGCCAATTATTTCATTCTGTGAGAACATTTTATTTGATATCAATTGGCAAGATATAAATTATTTCCTCTGTGAAGTCATTAGAACTGTATGAGGCCATTTAACAGGATGGCGGTGAATATTTTATCCATTTTATAGAATACCTCTTCAAGGGGGGTCGGAGATCTTCAAAATTATTTGTTTATTATATGAAAATACTTATGTAATAAATTGAAATTAATTGCTGATTTCCTTTTTGAATTAATAAAAAATGTTTTTGATTAATAGGCTTGCTTTTATATTAATTAGATCCATTGTAGATATTTTTTGGGTGTATTTATATATACTATCATATTAATTATGACTTTATAGTATAGTTTATATTAATTTATTTAGATATTAGTTTATTTTTACTTGTTATGTATATTTTTATTATGTAAATATAAATTAATTAATATCTAATAAGTTTTCAACAATATTAAAGGTGAAATAACTCAAAAAAAAAACTTAACAACATGAATGATTATGATAATCGACTTCAGAAGTACATTATGACTAAAATAACACAAGCAATAAGACAGGTCCTACTGAGTCCTAAACTACGTATATACATACGCATTTGTAGGATAACAATCGTATAGCAATATATGGGAATCTTCTGTTTTCGTCATGCCCGTCCATCTGCCTTGTCTGTCTATTCTATCAAGCGGTCATATTTGTCGTGGACTATAAATATTTACGAAGGACACAGGATTTTTTTTATTTTTTTTATTGCACGAGTTCAGCAGACGGGCAAACGGCCCACCTGATGGAAAACGGTTGCCATCGCCTATGGACATCAGTAACACCAAAGGTGCTACCAATGTGTTGCCGCTCTCTACATCTAATGCCGGAACACAACTCAAGGTTGTTATGGCGGCATACATTAGACCAGGGGTGGTAGCTATCCAGATGGGCAAATACCCTACCACCTTGCTGTGGGTTGTTTTGTCACCTCTTACGACAGGCCACCCGGCCGCAGGAAATTGTATTCTTTCACCGTTTCTGCACGGATAAAATGTTCTGCGTAGCATAAGATCATAATTTCCAATTTTATTTGTCTGTTAATAATGTTCACATAGTATTTTCTTATGTTTTCGCAACTAGTGCACATAATAAAACTAAGTCTTAACAGTTTTAAGCACAGTATTTATATTTGATTTTTATTCCGACGTTTCGGGTACTTTTCACAGATCATGTTTCCGTGATCACTAAAAAGTGGCCGAAACATCGGAATAAAAATCAAATAAAATGTCCAGCTTAAAATCGTTAAAACGTAGTGTTCACGCCACCGCGTAACGAACGATGATTCCCCGAAAAAGTAATTTACCCCGCACTTCCGCGTCTCAACGATCAGTCTGAATCGATCCGTCGTAAAGACATTCACGCATCGCGCGCGCATTTGAGATATCCACCCAATTTGCAATACTAATCGGGTTCCAAGAGCTTGGTGATAAGTGGCAAGTGAATCTAGTTGTGAAGCGGGAGATATATAACAAGAGAACACGCACTGCTGCTCCTGTATCGCAGACGCTCCGGTTACTCAGCTCATATTATTACGGGTGAGTCCATTTATCTCCATTCCCTCTTACCCTTGCACCCTTGAAATCGGCCAGATCATATGGTCCTTCGAGCCGGATCCGGCTCGAAGGACCAAATGTCTTTACGACGGATCGATTCAGACTGATCGTTGAGACGCGGAAGTGCGGGGTAAATTACTTTTTCGGGGAATCATCGTTCGTTACGCGGTGGCGTGAACATCCTGGGGCCCGGGGAAAAGGTGACGGCTCCCATTTATAGTGCTGACTAAGTGCTGTTGTCGTCGGGGGGAAGACGAGCAATCTTTGTGACTGGTCTCGTTAAGCTGCCATCCTTGGTGCTGAGTTCTACGACTCGGACGACGTCATCCTTTCCGGGCAGAATCTTCTTTATTCTTCCCATCTTCCACTGGAGTCTGGGAAGATTATCCTCCTTTATGAGTACCAGCTCACCAATCTTGGGTCGACTGGTTTCCGTAGTCCATTTAGATCGGGATTGGAGAGTGTGCAGGTAGGATTTCGACCACAAGGTCCAAAATCGCTGAGCCAACGCTTGCACTAAGCGAAAACGTCGTAGGGTTGATGGAGGAGAGGATTCATGGGAATGTTCGGGTAATGCGGTAAGTGGGCGACCTATAAGGAAATGACCAGCGGTTAGGACTTCGAAGTCTGTAGGGTCTGAAGACAGAGGGCAGAGTGGTCGAGAGTTGAGAACGGCCTCAATACGGGCTAAGAGTGTAGAAAATTCTTCAAAGGTCAGATGCTGCTCACCTAATACGCGATAGAGTAATTGCTTAGTAGATTTCACGGCTGCCTCGTGCAGACCGCCAAAAGAAGGAGCTGAGGGCGGATTGAGCAACCATGTGATCTGCTGTGTGGCTAGCTTGTGCGTAATTCTATCATCATTGGCCTTTAAGAAGTTTTGTACTTCTATGAGCTGATTTCTTGCGCCGACATAGTTTGTACCGCAATCAGAGCGAATTAGGGTAGGGATTCCGCGCCGACTAACGAACCTTTGCAGTGCCGCAAAAAAGGCGTCCTAGTGTGGAAATGATCTATAATTAGGTCCACAAGGGGGCTTGAACTGGGTAAGATGAGGGGATGTTGTGTGTCATATCTAAGGGCTGAGTTGGACAAGCGCCCTCCTACTCTAAGAAGACCATCCTTGAGAAAGGGCGAGCTTCGCACATTATTTGAACGAACGCATGGGTCTTCAGACACTCTGCCCACCTTAAAGGATGTAATCACATTCTTAGAAGACCATGCACGTTGCACAGAAACTGAGACATATAACCCACCCCCCCCTCCCCTCAGCCCGACATACAGACAAACTGAACGTGCTTCTCCCTCAGCACGGTACCAACCACGCGCTTCTGCACCCAGACCAGAAATTCGGCACGTTCGTTTTCAGCCCACTACTTCCGTCCGCCCACCTTTAACGCGCCCTGCATATCCTCTACAAAGTCAAGCGTACCCTGTACAGTACGCTCAAGGATACCCACAGTCTACACAATATTTCGAGCCCATAGCACAAGATTCCGCCCACCCACCAGCACCGACCAATAATTATTACTGCCCTTGGTGTCACGTTAGAGGACACAGGTTGCTGAACTGCGGTGAATACCTAAGACAGCCTACGCAAGGGCGCTGGGATTTTATCCAAGCTCATGAACGGTGCCGTAAGTGTCTAGGACCCCATTACTCTGACGAGTGCAGATCCACAGGACGGTGTAGAGAATGTGATAGCGAGAAACACCATACCACCTTACATCGCAGTGGCTTTGAATCACCCACATATGACAATTCTCACCTCTTGCCCCCACAACTAAGAGGACAAGAACACACCCGCCCAACCACGGAATCAAGAAACTCTTCTCGTCGTAATTCACCTATTAATTCACAACAATGACTACCTGCTACTCACTTACACAATACTACACTACACCCACCCATACCATCGCTACAATATACACCATCCACTACATCACGTAAACAAAATAAATCCCAGTTTCATACTCAGCACTATGATAATAAAGTTTATCATAATAATCACTTGCCCGGCAGCCCTGTTACTTCCTCTGATAAAGCTAACCAAAATGACAGTCATATTTCAGCACATACTCAGCACATTACAGTACACGATCCACCAGTTTTATTACCCACTGTGTCCCTAGAACTAGCAGACAACGCTGGAGTATTTCATAAGGCAAGAGCATTATTAGACAGCGGTTCCATGCTAACCTTGTTAACTAAAACTATGACACAAAAATTACGTTTGCCTGTCGAGCACACAGAACTAAAAATTACAGGAGTCGGTAATCAACAGACTCAAAACTCTAGTTCTTCAACTACCATCACATTCCGCCCTATTCACACCGAAGTCCCAGTAATTAGCGCAAAGGCATACATTCTACCAGATTTGACAGGTCTTTTACCATTAACAATGTTACCTGACGTTGTTCCACTCCTCGACTCGACACAGCTTCCCCTAGCAGACTCGTCTTATCGTTTTCCAGCCGCTATTGACTTGATTTTAGGTTCTGATGTCTTGGGCCAAATTTTGGATGGTAACAAAATTTTTTTGGGCCCCGGCAGGCCAATAGCCTTCGGCACGATCTTCAATTTCGCTCTTTTAGGTCCTATCAATCCAAACTACACAAAGCCTGAGCCTCAAGTTAATTCAGCACTAGTAAATATTGACTGTTTACAACCCCAACACTCAAATAAAGAAATACACTCCGCTCTGGAGAGATTCTGGGAAGTCGAAGAAGTGCAATCAAAGGACAACTCAACCTCTGACGAGTGTGAGGAGAACTTTCGTTCTACCACCACACGTGATCCCACAGGGCGATACATAGTATCCCTTCCCTTTCTTACAAAGGCACCTAAGCTCGGTGCAACCCACGCTATTGCACTACGACGATTCCTTAATTTGGAGCGCAAACTCCAAAGAGATCCTACCCTCCGCTCAAAATATATCGACTTCATGAAGGAATACATTGACATGGGCCACATGGCTCTTTGTCACCCCAGCACATTCAAAGGAAAAGACCATTTTTACGTCCCGCATCATGGCATCTTCAAAGCCAACTCTGAAAAACTTCGCACGGTTTTTGATGGCAGCTGTAAGAGCTCTAATGGTGTCAGTCTTAATGACTGTCTGCACACTGGCCCACCGCTCCAACGTGATATTACTGACATCATTCTAAATTTTCGTACTCACAAAGTGGTCTTTAGTACAGACATCCAGATGATGTTTAGAAATATACTAGTTCACCCAGACCACAGACGGTTCCAACTCATTCTATGGCGCTCTTCTCCAGATCAACCTCTGCTCACTTACGCCCTGTCCACTGTCACGTATGGCCTACGACCCAGCCCCTTCCTCGCCAATCGATCTATTATACAGCTGGTCACTGATGAAGGTCACCGTTTTCCCCAGGCTGCACAGGTTCTTACGCACTCCATATTCGTGGATGACATTCTGACTGGGCATGATTCAGTTGACAAGGCAATAGCTCTGCAGACTGAACTCATTGAGTTACTAGCCCTAGGGGGATTTCATTTGCGAAAGTGGACCTCAAACTCTCGTCAGCTTTTAGAACGCTTCCCGGATGATCAATGTGACATACCCAAGGATTTTGATGTTGTACCCGACTCCAATGCAATCAAGGTACTTGGTATGCAATGGATACCACAAACGGACGAATTTACATATCACATTTCGGTACCTACACTGGAAAAATTTACCAAAAGGTCAATACTCAGTACCATCGCTCGTTTATACGATCCTAGTGGATGGATCAGCCCAGTTATTTTCCGCGCAAAACTGCTCATTCAGCACCTATGGACTCTAAAGTTAGACTGGGATGAATCGGCTCCCAATGATGTCACATTTCAATTTCAGCACATTTTTGAAGACTTACCTCTACTCTCTGCTCTTCGACTCCCCAGAACAATTTGCACCAGCAAAGATTCCACCTACACCCTACACGGTTTTGCCGATGCATCCGAATCCGGATATGCAGCCGCAGTCTATCTTCATGAAACGAATATCACGGGTCAGGTACACGTCAGACTACTTGTTTCTAAATCCAAGGTAGCCCCCATTAAAACCCGACAGACTATACCAAAGCTGGAACTTTCAGCTGCACACCTCACTTCGCTGCTCATTTCTCGCGTCTCTGTTCAACTTTCTGCCCACATTACCATTCAGCAACACTTTTGTTGGTCAGACAGTACTATCGTACTCGCCTGGCTTAAAACTCCTTCTCAATCCCTACAGGTCTTTGAGGCCAATCGAGTCTCTGCCATTGCAGCCAATCCATGTAACCCTACTTGGAGACATGTACCCTCAGCTCTTAACCCTGCCGACTGTGCTAGCAGGGGAATATCAGCACAGGAACTCTTAGCCTATGACCTATGGTGGTCGCCTACTTGGCTCAAGGCCCCACCTGATACCTGGCCCACGATGCCCCCTGCTTTGGGTCATCACGTACTGCCTGGTCTAAAACCAAGAAAAATGGTAGCTCACATCGCGGTTCCTGATCTAGACACGGATTTACTCACGAGATTCAGCTCCTTAGACACACTTGTAGGCGTAACCGCATGTATTAAACGTTTTGCACACAATTGCTTGGTATCTTCTCACTCTCGCATCGTTGGTCCCATTACCGTAGACGAACGTAAGAAAGCGCTCTTACACTGGGTACGCTCAGTCCAACAAAATATGTTCGCTGAAGACATCCACCGACTGCAAACTAACAAATTATGTACAGTGCGAATACAACGCCTCTCGCCCTTTCTCAAGGATGGTCTTCTTAGAGTAGGAGGGCGCTTGTCCAACTCAGCCCTTAGATATGACACACAACATCCCCTCATCTTACCCAGTTCAAGCCCCCTTGTTCAAGCAATGCCAAACTTCTCAAAGGCTACTTTTGTGTTTTCGTTTGTCTCGCCACCAAGGCAGTGCACTTAGAGGCTGTCTCGGAACTTTCTACGGACGCCTTTTTTGCGGCACTGCAAAGGTTCGTTAGTCGGCGCGGAATCCCTACCCTAATTCGCTCTGATTGCGGTACAAACTATGTCGGCGCAAGAAATCAGCTCATAGAAGTACAAAACTTCTTAAAGGCCAATGATGATAGAATTACGCACAAGCTAGCCACACAGCAGATCACATGGTTGCTCAATCCGCCCTCAGCTCCTTCTTTTGGCGGTCTGCACGAGGCAGCCGTGAAATCTACTAAGCAATTACTCTATCGCGTATTAGGTGAGCAGCATCTGACCTTTGAAGAATTTTCTACACTCTTAGCCCGTATTGAGGCCGTTCTCAACTCTCGACCACTCTGCCCTCTGTCTTCAGACCCTACAGACTTCGAAGTCCTAACCGCTGGTCATTTCCTTATAGGTCGCCCACTTACCGCATTACCCGAACATTCCCATGAATCCTCTCCTCCATCAACCCTACGACGTTTTCGCTTAGTGCAAGCGTTGGCTCAGCGATTTTGGACCTTGTGGTCGAAATCCTACCTGCACACTCTCCAATCCCGATCTAAATGGACTACGGAAACCAGTCGACCCAAGATTGGTGAGCTGGTACTCATAAAGGAGGATAATCTTCCCAGACTCCAGTGGAAGATGGGAAGAATAAAGAAGATTCTGCCCGGAAAGGATGACGTCGTCCGAGTCGTAGAACTCAGCACCAAGGATGGCAGCTTAACGAGACCAGTCACAAAGATTGCTCGTCTTCCCCCCGACGACAACAGCACTTAGTCAGCACTATAAATGGGAGCCGTCACCTTTTCCCCGGGCCCCAGGATGTTCACGCCACCGCGTAACGAACGATGATTCCCCGAAAAAGTAATTTACCCCGCACTTCCGCGTCTCAACGATCAGTCTGAATCGATCCGTCGTAAAGACATTCACGCATCGCGCGCGCATTTGAGATATCCACCCAATTTGCAATACTAATCGGGTTCCAAGAGCTTGGTGATAAGTGGCAAGTGAATCTAGTTGTGAAGCGGGAGATATATAACAAGAGAACACGCACTGCTGCTCCTGTATCGCAGACGCTCCGGTTACTCAGCTCATATTATTACGGGTGAGTCCATTTATCTCCATTCCCTCTTACCCTTGCACCCTTGAAATCTGGCAATCGGCCAGATCACGTAGTTTTATTGTGTTGGTAATGTTATTTAAAACCTTAAATAACTTTAAGTGCAATGAGTGAATTGCGAAGCGCATTTCAAACTAAAATTACGAACATAAAAGTTAGTTGCTTGAAACAAGAATTTTGCGGTTATTTCGAATGAATGGTTCAGTTTTTGTTGAGGATCATTCGAGCGAAACATACAACAGAAGGCACATTTTTACGGCTGTTTGTTCTATGGATTGTTTTAGTTGTGAAACCAATAACTGCAACCGTTGGGAGTAAAATGTGACTAAAGAAAATAATATTGCGTATCGGGACTCTTTTTAGAAATATCGTGTAATTTTTTCACTACCAACAACACCATATTCTAGAAAATAGCCTAAATTGATCAAAAATATATTTTCGCAAATCTGATACTGACACTTAAATTCAGCCGTCGAAACATCTAATCTTAATATTCTAACTGTGAGCACAAGTATTTACGTAATTTGATCTCCTCGTAATCAGGAATTAGCTAAGAATTTCAGCTTAAAATCATAAGTTTTATAACACTGAGGATTAGTTGTAGTCAAATGCAAAGATTTGCGATGTTTCTTGCAAATTAGCACAACTCTGGGTTCGCCGGTGTTTATCAAAGGAGGCAATAAAAAAGGGACTTTACTATTATGTATTCATGTGGATCAGCTACCGGTTTTCGTAAGCGACGTCTGATTGAATCCAAATGAAAGTGATTCCAACTGCGCAAAAGCAGAATGTTGAAAGGTAAAGATCTTTAAATATTTTTTATTAAGTTTATAACATTTTAGTAATCGCGCTGCAGTGCAGTTCAAGATTTTATTTTCAGTAAAAATAACAACTTTATCTAAAATTTAACATTTACGTTGCAGTTTTTATGGGGGTTGCTTCAAAAATTAATGTTTTTCTGCTGTGTTATTTTCAATGTAAAATTGTTGTAGAACATTGTTTGTATGTCAGATCTGTGTATTTGTGTTAAAAATCTCAACTATTTATGTACATACAATGACTATTCGTATATTACATTCGTTCTATTGTAACAACAACTCAATGTTTGTTATCCGTCAAAGATCTATAATTTGGTTTATATTGAGGTGGCGAGTGCCTTTTGGATAAAGGGCCCAGCCCAAAATTTTTGTTGATACTTTTTGATAGTTTTTGTATTCTTCGGTGCATTTTGTATTTTTTGGTAATTTTAGATACTTTATAGATACCTTTTAGATACTTTTTGATAGTGTTTAATACTTTTAAATACTTACTGTTTACACTTTTTGAGACTTATAGGGATTTTTAATATACTTTTATTTATTTGCTGACTTTATAAATTTATCTGATCTTTTTTTACTGGCTCTCGCGACTTTATTAGTTTTTACTGATTTCGCAATTTTTTATTGCTTAGATACTAATTTTACTGCTTTACCACTACTTCCATATTTTCTATACTGTAATATTGTAAATACGAAAGTAACTCTGTCTGTGTGTTACCTTTTTACGGAAGCTACTGGACCTTATTTGCTGAAATTTGGCATATATCTTGTTACAGTATCCAAAAAGTACACTGAACCCTTTTTATTCCAGGAAATGGGATAGTTTCCGATATATAATTAAGTAAACTTTCCAGGGGCGAATTGAGACTCAATAAAAATTAAATGTGAAAGCTTGATGGCTAAATAAACAAGGGTGCAAACTCTGGCGTGGCGAAGCCGCGGGAAAACTCTAGTATTATGTATATATGTTTTGTTCGTCTATTCGTTTTGCATGTGTTAAAGAGTCATACTCACTTTGCACTTCATAGCCAGGACCAGTTGATACCGATGAGCTGTCAAGGCGTCTTTATACGACCCTTGACTGAAGTAGGCCGCTCCAAGGTTGCCATGCGCTCGACATTCACCCGCAGTGTCGCCCAGCGACTTGGCTACCGCAAGGTCTTGCTGCATGTAGTTGATGGCTGCATCCAGTTGACTGAGCGCCCAATGTGCCGAAGATAGTGCACTAAATACTGAACCTCTGCGGACAAAAGATTATATTTTAATGAATTTCAATACCGATTTCGGTAAACAAAAACACTATCGCTTATGACGACAAGATCTTTTTGAACTATCATTCATTCATTTATAACCCTTTCATGCACTCATAGTGAAGCATCTTGGCAACTGCAAGCAAAATATTGAGCAACTAATCTAAACAGCCAGTCTATTTTAGCGTTCTAAACGTGGCCGCAACCAGAATTTCTTGACCACCTAGTACGTGAGCTCATAAGTCATCAAATATCGCGACGTTGGCAAGACCCTTATTCCCGCTACTCGCGCGCTTTTAGTGAAAGGTGGAACACCGGGGTTTTAGATAAGGAATCACACTACCCTACAGCAAATCTCAGAATAGGTAATCGATAAAAAACAGCTGAAAACTTTTTACAATGGCAGTATCTACTGGCAGTAAATGGGGACTTAATTATCATCAACTTATTAAGAACTAGCTTTGTCCGCGATTTGCTTTTACTCAGGTTTATAAATGTTTACATTCATACTATTCTATTCTATTTTTGGCGATTTGGCTTCAACACTACTGGCGCTGATTCGGCCAATGTCACAGCAACAGAGAATGTCAGGTGTGGGTTATTGGTACTAGCAGTTCAAAAAAAGAAATTGGTCGGTTTTCTTTCCAATTGTAACTTCTGTGAACCCACATTCATACCAATTTTCGTTTGTTTCACTAAAATTTTCATTGTAATCTGTAGTGCTGTTTTGGAGCCTCTTTAAGACCATTTTGTACGCTGACAGATATAAATTCTATAAACGATCATTTACGATTAGGCATCGATTGTACAAATATAAATAGGAGTTTTGCAGTTTTACTGAAATTTTGACATTTATTTCGAAATCACAGCAAGATGCTGTAATGTTTTCTACTGGTAGGTATAGATGACGCCTAAACACGCAAACGCGTTATAATAATAAGCCTTTAAAATAATAAAATTAAATTGATTAAAGAAAACTATAATTTGGTTCACAACTGCCGATTTATCATAAATTTAAATAATTAATCAAGAAATATCTAATTTTGTCATGAAATCATACTATGATTATACGAAACATTGTACAAAATGACTAATGAAACAGCATGTTATTGCTATGCTAAATCTCCAGAAGTTTGCAAACCGTGCATTAATTATAATGTTTTTGCTATGTTTCATTAATTTATATTCTGTCTAGGCATATTTAATTTAGTCCATAAAAGAAAGATTTACAACAGTGAGCATATAATTTATTGCTACCTGAGAAATTAAGCTAATTTTATATCTATATTATTGGATAATTTATTATTAATACTTATTTTTTGTTTTACATGTTAATTTGTGATGTTAGGTAAATCCTTTCATGAAAGCCTGATTGACATTTGCATTGCTACGGTTAATTAAGTTGCAAATCGACGAGTTAAGTCTTTATAATCATGTAAATATAAAATTTTTAGTTAAGTGATTAGTTGTCGATTAAGTAGATATATGTCCAAACGATGATATGTACTTATTCACAAGTTAAGTAACAACTTAACAAATGCAACTTTAAATCAAGCTTAATGTAACTTTAAGTCGTGGTAGCTCAGTTGATAAGACTCTGGGATTTCTTTGCAAAGTTCCGTATCTAGACTTTGAAACAAGGCTAGAAAGCGTGTACTTACGGCCTAGTTAACTTATAGGAACTGGTATATTACGGGCCGATTTTTCAATCATCAGATAAAAGTTCTACATCGAATGAATTATAATCTGATTGATTTTAAAAGTGAAATAATTCAACTATTTTATTTGTGCAACTCTAATGCTTAATTTGTTCATGATGTAGTTTATCCTATAAATATCTTTTATCTGATGATTTAATAATCGGCCCTAAGATTACTTATGAAGGTTTTGGTTTTCCCAAATTACTACAAAATCTTAAAATGAACTAATTTATTAGAACTATAATTCATTGCTGACGTTGAGACGATTAATGTCCAAAATTGCCTCTTCGGAGTCTACACACATGTACTTATGTAAGTAAGTAGCTTGCTTTAGAAATTTAGTAATTAGTACTAATATAACAGAGGCGAGAGGGTAATTATGAACTTTCGAAAAGATAATCGCTCTGTAAAAAGCAATATTATTATGTTTTCTAATCAACTTTTATAGACCCAACGATTTCCTTTTCACGGTAAAATAAGTGTTCTCACTACGGTTTTATTACTTTCCGCTGTGGTCAAGCCATAGATACAGAAGCTGACTTAATATTTTTTAGGGCTACGTAGCTATTTCAGCTAAAACGAAATCCTTATAATACAATTATCATGTCCGTAGGAACATGTATCTGTTCATCTATTACAGTCGTTTTTCTCAGAAAATACTAACTACTCTTCGAGTTCCGACAAAAACCAAAAGTTAGTTAGTTTAAGGTTTGTAGGAACGCCAACGCCCTTGAGTATTTTTCAGTACTGATTTTTCGGGCATTAGCGTGGATTCCATGTACGTAGTCGTTTTTAAGGTGCATTATTATTTTATTCTGAATAAAATAAAGTAGCATTAAAATAAAATAAAAGCAAATTATTTATCTCTCTTTAATAAAGATATTTTATTTATCCGATTATGATAAAAATTGAAGGGGTAAAATGGTTTCATGTCAATAATTTGGTGGTGATTTGGTGATATTTTTTCTTAACTTAAAATAACTTTAGAAAAATTACGATTAACCCACGTTACGTCTCTTATTGTGAAGATTTATGTTTTTTTTTTGTAAAAATATTGATCAATAAATTATCAACGAAAAGTTGTTTCGTTTGCACCCTATTTTTGACCTTTATGCGGCAATGAGAGCCTTAAGATAGGTAGATAAAGAAATAGATCATTTATTATTATAAACCAATATGCACAAAGGGTGGTCTTATCGCTAAGAAGTGAGCTCTGCCAGAAAATTTCAGGAATAAATGATTTGGTAATTATTAGTGATTATAATACATGTCACTGCAAACCACGGGCCATAAAAATGGCCTAGACTTTTGCTTGCGTGGGGCCATGGGAAGGCCAACACGTAGAGACACCTTGACAAATTTAACCTAAATGTGGCGTGAAAATTTTAATCATAATTTAATTGTTATTAAAATATTTAAATATTGGTTTAAACGATAACAGCAACACAATAGTAAATAAAAGACCGTCTATTGTAAGCTGAAAATTCATTATTTAATTATTTTTGTGAGTAATTAATTATTATATGTTATTTGACTTCAGTAATTATTTTCGATTATTCTAAAACTTAATAAATCTTACAACTTAATACAGATTGCGAGGTTAAAGTATACGAAACCATTATTAAAAAAAATAGCTATTTACGGAAGGGTAAATAGCTGATACTTATCGCAATGTATGAAATATATTCTACTAATTACAAGCAAATTAAGATACTATTAAGTATTTTTGAACACTGATTAATTTCGATAAAGCTGTGAGGTTGTCACAAAAAACATAGGACAAAAAGTTGTCTTGTCTTTGGATTATAAATTAGGTAGGTACACAACATACGTCGGTCCGGGTTTATGTCTATCCGGTTCGTCTGGATTGTGTGTGAGACCTTAAATAGCATGTGTGAAACAGATTAAAATAATCTCTGATTTTAACGAAGAGTTGTGTTTGTGTTGAAAATCTCAATTATTTAATTAAATGTGTCTTAATGAGTTGCAGAAGAACTTTATTGTTTAGTGTCAGTAAAAGATCTATTATTTGTTTAAAGCTTTTGCTTTAATATTATTTTACAACTTAAACATTAATAGTTACTTGACGTTGCCTGAATATATATATCGTGCAGTTATTAAAAAAAAAAAGAAAATAATCTTAGATCGATATTTTAATTTGGGTTGTTCCCGATTTAACCCATGAAAACTCATTCTTCCCTTCAATTCAGAAATTGTATTGGAATCAGTCAATTTTTATGAACCCAAACAATTCCCGGGAAGATTTCTAACGGATTTCTGGGACATAAACTACCGAAGCATTTCAAAAAGAACGTAAACTGATGTTTTATTATCAATCAGATCCGAATCAGATAATTTTTAATAATAATCACTCCTGCAAAAAATCCTAAGGGATTCTCGGGATATTAAGTACCGCATTATTTCCAATAAACTTAAACTATCATTGTGATGGAATCGTATCGAAATCAGTTAATTTTTAGGCAACCTAACTAATTTGTACCACTCTCGAGAAAAATCTCGTGGGATTCCCGGGACACAAAGTAACACATTTAAGAAAGAACTTAAATTATTGTTTTAGTATAATTCGTATCCAAATCAGCTAAGTTTTATGGTTACTTACCACTTTAAGCCAACTCCGGGAAAATTCCCGCAGGATTCCTAAGACACAAAGTATCGCAGCATTTAAAAAAGAAGTAGAAGTAGTAAGCTATTGACTCACTGAAAATTGAATCTGAACAAGCTAATCTTACTACGCCCGGGAAATTTCTCCCAAGATTCCAGGGATAAAAAATGCACACATTTTATTTCAGATAATTTGTTATCTATTAAAAAAAAACTTCAAAATATTTCCAACTCTATCTGTATGAGCAGTGTTTAAATTATTAAAAATAATTGAAATGGAAATAAAACTAATAATATTATAGAACTGCTGTTTTAACTTAATAATTTCTTGATGTAATATTGCAAAATATGTAATGTCACACTAGGGATGGAGGAGTCTCACGAATGTGAGCAGCTGTGACAAGGACGCGGGAGGGGTCCAAAATCATGAAATTCGTGTGACGTAATTTGTGAACGGCCTCTAATAATCAAGAATCCGAGTGCGAAAGTGCCAGTGAACTAAAAAGTTACTCATGTTAGTGCTGTTACTAGTTCTATAGACTGGTGCAAGTGGCGCTTCAAATTAACACAAAAATATGCTTGTCATTTATATGCAATAGCCAGTCCAGTGATAATAAACATTAAGAATAGAGGTTAGGTAAGCCATCTTTAAATAGTGTAAAATAAAGTCGCTTTCTGGGTCTGTCTGTCTCTATTTCCGCTAACTCCTCGTAAACCACGCAACAGATTTTGAAGTGGTTTTCATCATCCATTAGACAATTTTTCATTGAAGGTTTACATGTAAAAAAACCCTAATTAGGTTTTTACGTAAGTAAAATAGAACTGTTTCCTAGGATCGCGACGTAACCCCAGGGAAAGCTCTGGTTTTTATAAATGCCGAACAAACGAAACAAGACTCTGTATTGTCTGTTATAGAAGCTTTATAGATACCTATAATTCTTATTTTTTTTAATTTTTAATTATTTTTTTTTTATTGCAGGAGTTCAGCAGACAGGCTGACGGCCCACTTGATGAAAAGCGGTTACCATCACCTATGGACATTTACAACACTAAAGGTGCTACAAATGCGCTGCTGCTCTCTTAAGGGAGACTGGGACCTGGTCACTAATGCCGGAACATAACTCAAGGTTGTTATGGCGACATACTCTAGACCAGGGGTGGTAGCCATCCAGTTGGGCAAATACCCTACCACCTGGCTGTGGGTTGTTTTGTCGCCTTTTACGACAGGCCGCCCAACCGCAGGAAATTGTATTCTTTTTCTAATAAATTAGTATTTATGCACTCATTAAGAGTACGTAAATAAATAAAATTATAAGTAATAAACATGAACACTACTTTCACCGATGCAATGTCTTTATAATAAATACCTTGAGGTTTGACATAGAATTTATGAACAAACGATCGATGCAGTTCTATAACAATGCCTCATGTTTTGTTCAATAAATGATATGATGCGACGCCTACTTATGTCGAACGTATATTTTTAATCTCACCATCTGTTAAAGGAGATAATCTTGATAGAGATCGCATATAACAATCCCTATTTATACGGTTAAGTTACAGAATAGGCCCGTATCGATCCAGCTTCGATCCATCAAGTTTGAGATAAGATCTCGTCGAGGTGTAGGTTTCGACGCCAGACGCTTGTATCGTCCCTACCCCGACACAATAGTGTGTTTCTCCACAAACTCACGGCACGATAAAATGACTGTCATTCTTAATGTATCGGAACACGTCTTTTCAAGCGATACAAACTACCAATCTAATACATGAACAAACTATGTTTCGTTCAATAATCTTCTTTTTATTCATCTTCAGCAGGCAACCTTCATCATCAGCACAATGTCATTTTCTTTCCACACTCCTCTATTCTGGTATACGTCGTCTGTTACACCACAAATTATTATCCTTCACTTAATTACATTAAATACTTTTGGCGTACCTCTATGCTTGTATCCATCAATCTTTTAGTTTAATGTATTTGGCTCTATACGTAAGTATATTATTATCGGTTATTTACCTAATCCTTATAAATGTTGTTAGATGGATAATACTAGGAATGACAATCTCTATTCCAATTTGTCTTTTGTTAAGGTTGCCTTGACGGTTCAATATTTTATTTATTTATAATCGGCAGACAAATAAATACACATCGTATATAGCCAAGCTAAACCAAATTATTAACGTGCTAGATGTCTTTAGTATCGATTCTTTTTAACTATACCTATTTACAGATAAATTAGCTTCGAGACGTTTTTGCGTTTGTAGTAGTGTACGGTCAGCACATAAATAAATAAACTAATACTTTTTATATATTTTTTACAGGTACTTAATATGAAACTAATAATATTAAAATATATTAAAATAATATATCAATCGGCGCTAGTCAGTACGCGGCAGAAATTCCGCTCATATGACATAAGTGATAAAAACATTGCTAACCTTTTTGGCCAAACTTTCCGCCGCCTAATGTTCCGCAGGTGGGTCATTAGGTTTATCGGATTCGTTTAAACTGTGGAGAAACGCATATAAGGTGACAATTTTGGGATGAAAGGAGTTACTTAATGTCTTCGAAATGTATGGCGATGGGGCTTATTCAATCAATGTCGCTGCCTTCGAAACCAGTTTAAATAAAACTGAACATTAGGACGGTATTATTTTAAAATGGGATAGAGTTTAATCGTTTTGATTAGACGGGAATGTCCGTTCCATTTTACCCCAGAAAATATTTTACTTTCTAAGTGTTGTTTTCACAGAAAATAAACCGGCGAGCCTTTTAAAAATTCCACACCTGGGCATAGGCTTCATTTTAGAGGGTCGACTGTTGCACCCGCCATCTTTGACTAAAGAAGGGCTCTCGGCGGCCTCTGTGGTTGAGCGGGCTAAGCCTTTGCCGGCCTACCTTTCTGCAACTCAGAGTCTGCGGGTTCGATAATATGGTAAATTTCTGAATCAAATTTTCTCAGTTATTTCTATGGTCTGGGTGTCTGGGATCGGCCCCAGAGTAGCCCCTTGTATATTACCCATAACACAATCGTAACTTGTTTAATTTGAGGATATACAATACATGTGTTTGTCTGCCGATTATTTATTATTTATTAAAGCAGATTGGCACTATATCATAAATTTGATGTACAAGTTTCATATAATGTTTTACTTTACAACCAGTACACGAAAAATGGTAGTTTGCAGTGAATTCAATTGAGATATTTTTACGATTTAAACAAATTACGCAGCTTCCTAGATTCTTAATGAGTATAGCACGTTATGACGTCAAAACTTTAACAAGTTAATAACATTTTGAAGTAGGAAGCAAGATGATATTATGGTATTATGGATGGAGCGGGCGCTCCTTTATAAAAATACTAGAGTTTACCCCGCGGCTGCGCCGCGGGTCAACCTCTAGTGCGTGTCTCTTGTTTAAAGAGCAAGTAGTACAGGTTACATTGTATTATTTTTTTAGTGGACCAACTGGACCCAGTGGATCCAGTGGATAAAGTGGACCCAGTGGACGCAACGGATTTAGTGGACCAAGTGGACCCAGTGGGTCCAGTGGACCCAGTGAGTCCAGTGGACCAAGTAGACCCAGTGGACCTAGTGGTTCAAGTGGACCCAGTGGGCCCAGTGGACACAGTAGTCTAGGTGGACCCAGTGGACCCAGTAGTCTAAGTGGACCCAGTGGGCCCAGTGGACCCAGTAGGCTAAGTGTTCCAAATGGACCCAGTGGACCCAGTAAACTCAGTGGACCAAGTAGACCCAGTGGACCAAGTGGACCAAGTGGACCCAGTGGGCCAAGTGGACCCAGTGGACCAAGGGGACCAAGTGGACACAGTGCTCCAAGTGGACCCAGTGGACCAAGTGGACCCAGTGGACCCAGTACACCCAGTGGACGAAATCACAAAACCAGTCCTAGTTTCCGGGATAAACTTTACATAAATTTATCCCAAAATGTATCCCATTATCCGGGATAAAAAGTATCCCTTGGCCACTCTCGATATTCAAATTATATATGTACCGAGTTTCAGCCAAATCGGTCCAATAGTCTTTTCATAAAAGGATAACAAACAAAAAGACAAATATATTTTTATCCCGGAAACTATCCCATTTTTCGGGATAAAAAACATCCTATGATCATTCTAGGAATCGAAAATATATATAGTGAGTTTTAGCCAAATCGGTCCAGTAGTTGTTCCGTGAAAACGGAACAGACAGACTGACAGACAAACAGAATTACTTTCGCATTTATAATATTAATAGGGACATTAAATATTAATAGGGATAAGGGTAATTTTTATTATACCTATAAACTTGAGAAATGATTAGTTTCTCACTAACACTTTCATTTTAGTTTTATTTTTGTGATAAAAAGAATGGCCAAAGTGACCAAAATGGCCTAAATGGCCCAAAATCACCGAATTGACTGAAATGGCCAAAATGACCAAAAAGGCCAAAATGATCAAAAAGGCTAAAATGACCGACATGGCCAAAATGATCAAAAAGGCCAAAATGACCGACATGGCCAAAATGATCGAAAAGGCCAAAATTACCGACATGGCCGAAATGGCTAAAATGACCAAAAAGGCCAAAATGACCAAAAAGGCCAAAATTAATGACATGGCCAAAATGACTAAAATTACCGAAATTACCAAAAAGGCCAAAATGACCAACATGGCGAAAATCACCAAAAAGGCCAAAATTACTGAAATGACCAAAAAGGCCAAATGACCGAAATGGCCAAAATGACCAAAATGGCCAAAATAACCGAAATGGCTAAAATGGCCAAAATGAAAAAAAAGAACAAAATTACTGAAATAACCAAAAAGGCCAAATGACCGAAATGGCCAAAATGACCAAAATGGCCAAAATAACCGAAATGGCTAAAATGACCAAAATGACTAAAATGGCCAAAATGACCAAAATTTCCAAATTAACCAAAATAAATAAAATGGCCTTAATGGCCAAAATGACCAAAAAGGCCAAAATGAAAAGTATCCCATGTCCACCCTCGGTATTTAATTCACATACGTACCGAATATCAGCCAAATCGGCCCATTAGTTTTTCCGTAAAAGCATAACAAACAAATAGACAAATATATTTTTATCCCGGAAACTATCCCATTTTCCGGGATAAAAAGTATCCTATGTTCATTCTCGGTATCGAAAATATATATATACTGAGTTTCAGCCAAATCGGTCCAGTAGTTTTTGCGTGAAAACGGAACAGACAGACAGACAGACAGACAGACAGACAGACAGACAGACAGACAGACAGACAGACAGACAGAGTTACTTTCGCATTTATAATATTAATAGGGATGTAAATAATTTTATGATTTATTGTATCATGTGTTATCTACCTAATTGTAATAATAGGAATATTATAAATAAGATTTTATTTATGTGGGTTACGATTTCTGTCAGGATCGACGCTATTTAAATGAGGTACGGGTGTTGTAGCCACTGAACCACATATCCATGTAGCGTCCTGTCGACATATCTGTCGAACTCTTGCCGCCGTTTACGTATTATTACTTCTTATTCTTTATTATCTTATTATTCTTAATATAGCCGTTCGTGGGGAACACTTGACTGAGTTGGAAGCTGCAGGCACTGACCTATCAGCTAAGTTCTTCCTAACCTTTAGAACCTAGGTCTTATTGGGTTGTTTTCAACTATTAATGCAAGAAAAACCTTTTTCATACTACCCGTGAACAGAGAATTGGTTTATTTATACCTGAAAATCGTTATTTTTTTTCAAGACCTGACTCGACTTTCAATTGCATTTATAGCGACCACATCTAATATTTATGTTTTTGTGATTTCACTACAGCGTCATGTAGCGGCATATAGACTATATAAGTATTCTTATTACACATTTATAGATCCAGTAGTTTTTAGGAAAAATTACTGTTACATACAAAGACAAATGAACAAACTGACAGACAAACGGATAGTTATACCGATTTCATATGGATTGCATTGTTACAAATATGGTTACGGAACCCTAAAAAATAAATCTTATTAATTTATAACACAAGTTACGTTTCACATGAACTTTAAATTATTCAGAAATTGATAAATGTTACGTACTGTAAACGACGATCGGGTACTTTGCCCGAACGTTAAACTGTAGTAAAACTCTTATCCCAGACTATTGAATGATAAGTGCATAGGAATGGATACTTTCTAATTTAAAAAGGTTAGAGATGGTTAAAAGCATGATAATCAGTGTAATTTGGATAGCTATGGCTACAATTTTATTACTATAAAAATTCTACTAATGTCTCCCTCAGATATGCATTTGTAATCACGGTACGGTAAGTGTATAAGACACATTGATCAAGTAAAAATATGTAAATAAATTAAATACTGTGACTAATTATTCACTTCTAATAATATCTACATTATGGATAAAGTGAGAAATAAGGACACAAGGGGACCTTTGAAAGTTGCACCCGTGATTGAAAAATTGAGAGGAAGAGTAAGGTGGTATAGGTATGTAATGAGGAGGAGAAGGAATGGAAGTCACGTGACAAAAAAAATGTCACACTCAAAGATTGACGGGTAAAAATGTAAAGGTAGACCCAAACAAATATGAATGGATTGTGTGAAGGATGGCATGATGACTTGTGTTGTGACAGAGGAGGTATGTCAGAATAGAGTAGTATAGAAGGAAAAAATATTTGTACCGACCCCAAATAATTGAGAGAACGCGAATGAAAAGAGAATATGCGATTCCTTTCACACATTTCATACAATCCACAGCTTGGATTGACTGGAAGAGATCGCTCTAAAGCGATAAGGCCGCCCTTTGTTCTTTTCTATACACAAAAGGACTGTAAATTATTCACTTTTAGTGTATATGGTGAACAATAAAAAAAATTCTATCTATCAAAGCTGCGTACTCACCTGCGATCTGTAATTATAACCGTTGCAGTTACTTTAATCTAAAATCCATAGTGTGTACGAGGCTCGCGAGCTCGAGGTGAGAGCGGCACGCGGCGCGCTCTCAACGAGCCGACAAAGGCCGACGCCACACTTGACGGAAATTCCGACGCCGAACTTCCGTTGCGGTAAATGCGTTATTGAACATCGCAGCCACATTAAATATTCCGTGGCACATTATCAGTCGACTGGCGGAGGATAGAACAGCCGCAGAGAGCGAGCGGTCCACGACGGAGTTTTTTTTTTCCAGGGGAAATCCGTTTGAGGACTAAGCCGCGACAGGCACAGAAGCCTGGGGGGATGTTCGCGACCGGTATGAGTGTGTGGGATTCGCCAGATCGGGGGTGGCACTAGCGTGCCCGGTCAGAACCGGTGCCACGCTATTGCCACGCCCCAGTTAGGGATACCCACTAAAACCCCTGGGTGTTCCGTCCTGCGCCTTATGCCAGGGCTACGTGTATACGGGCTTCCCAACTCCGCGTGCCCTGGCAGGCGTGGGCCCCCCTCACTGGGCCTCTTCCTATGCCAGGGGACGTATCCCCCGGCTACAAACTAGGTCTATTCCATGCGTGGGGCGGTCTGTAACGCGCCCCACGGGAAGAGAGATGAGCGCGCGCGGAACACTCCCGCTCTCATCTCGATGGTATGTGCGGGTGAGTGAGAACCCCTATATCCCTAGGGGCCCCACCCGCGCCGCTCGCTTACGGCGGCCGAAGGTTACTATCTGACCTCCGGCGTCGGCGCGTCCTCCTTTGGCGGGAGCGGAGCAGGGAATTACGCTCACGCTCCCGTTCCGCCTCCTCCTTCGCGAACATGACTTGCTCGCAGAAGGAGGAGACGGCGTCCCATCCGGTGGAGCCCCCGACCATGGTTCGTACCACGGCCGGGAGCGAGGTGTCAAATCCGGTATGGGCGACGAGCTCCCGGCGCTGCTTCGTCCAGGCTGGACACTCCTGGAGTGTGTGCAGCGCCGTGTACTCGTCGCCCGTGTCACAATGATGGCACCCTGACGTGGCCTCGTGGCCGAGGCGACACAGGTATCTTCCGAAACAACCATGGCCCGTCAGGACCTGTGTCAGCCTGAACGTCAGGGTGCCGTGACGTCGTCCTAGCCATTCGTGCAGGACGGGCCTCACCGCCTCAATGGTGGCGGGGCCTGCGCTGGGGCGTCGTAGGCGGTCTTCCCAAACCCCCACGGCTACCTGGCGGAGCTCCGACCGACACGCCTCGATCTCGCGAGGTGCGGGTCTGGTGCCCCTGGCAAGGGCCTCTTCGCGCCACAGCAACGGAGTAACCGATCTTCCACGTAGTGTGCCCGTTATATGCAACAACTACCGATAATATGCATTGGCGTTCCGACGCGGAAAATCCGCGACGGAATTTTCGTCAAGTGTGTCACAAGCCTAAGGGGACAAAGTTAAGAATATTGTTGGCTTACACATTAGAGCACGTTACTGTATCCGCTCGGTTATAGTTAGGACTCGCAGATGAATACGCGGCATCATATTATCTACTAGATACGCTACGAACAGTGGTTTGGCCGAATACCGAATATTCGGCTACCGAATGTTTGGCGTAAGATATGTGCAATTCGCGCGTAGCAGTATTGAAGCAATAATTTGTGAAATATTTTCTTACTTTCTCGCGAATGATAGGTACACATAATTAAAACTATCTTTTAACGATTTTAAGATGGTTTTTTTTTGTGACATATAAAATAATGGCCGAAACGTAATATTAAAACAAAAACTTGCATTTAATACTGTTAAAGCGTAATTTAACTATCAATTTTTGATGGAAATATATATGACTGTGAGCAGTATGTGCGTTCTTTTTTCACGATTCGGTATTCGGTATTCGGCCGAATACCGAATATTCGTGGCATCTCTAGTATCTAAATGACTATGAACATGAAAGAAAAATACTGGGAATCATAAATCCCAGAACTACTACTACATTCCAATGCAAGAATCATAAGCAATTATTTCTTAACAAAGCGCAAATGAAAGTACAAAGATATAAAAATACCAATAACTCGATATACTCCACGATCGTGGCATGGGGTCATTAACGGTGGTTTTAATGGCGTAATAAAATGTTCAGATTCAACCGACCGGAGAATCGGAGGGTGAATCTTTTGCATATATGCACGCGGAGTGCACGCTGCGGTCCCTTAGGCCGTTCTCTCACGGGGCTATTGACAAGCAACTCGCGTTTTGTACGAAGGTCCTATAGTAGCTCGACAATAACCACTACTTATACAATTTCACTATCGACACGACTACACACGATGCGACAACGCGTTTGAAGTATTGCGTCGGTCGCACGGTAGTACTGCAGGCACACGCCGCGTCATGTAAAAATAGCGTCGGGGCTAATCTATATACATATAATAATATACATACATATATATAATAAAATTGTAGAGGTCAAATTTCTGTACAATGAAAATATGCTAAAAACCGAGTCAGGGCGATGTAAGAAGTGAAATAGAACTAATTTAGATTTTTTTTCTCTGTTTGTCTGTTTGTACCGGTTAATCTCCGAAACGACTAGACCGATTTAAATGAAATTTTGTATGGTGGTAGCTTATATCTCTGGTCAACATATAGGATACTTTTGATTCCGAAAAATTAAAGCGTTCCCGTGGGACAGTTAAAAAAACTTTCCACGCAGACGAAGTCGCGGACAGAAGTTAGTAACAAATATAATTTTTTTACAAAAAATTTAAAGATATCTTTATTAAGCATTTGAACTAAATGTATGTGTCATATTTTTGGCGACGAAATCTCTACATTTAATATTTCTTTCAATGCATCCAGTATTCTTTTTTATCTATTCCTGTGATAAATATAAAATAGAACTTCATCACTAGATATCCATACTTCACGGGTAAAAAAAATGAACGAATATAGTTGAAGGTGGGTCTTTTGTGGAAACCGAACCGATAAAATAGCATATCAGTAGGCAAACTATGGTTGGTATCTTACAACCGGTTCCTATATCTTAGTGACGTTCATTTGCCTTACTATTGCTTAACATTTGACATAAGATCTATACAAGTAATGTCAAAATTCAACTGTTGGTAGATTAAGATATAAGAACTGGCTATCAGTCATGTAGCTTATGAATATCTCCGTGGGAGAAAGACCTTATTGTTCACGACGGCTATGCACACAATTTGTTTCATTTTATGTGGTTTAATTTAAGTGCTCGAAGGCACGACATGCAATACCTTTGGGACTTATGTAACAGGACTATGGATTCGCGAAAGGGGCTCTTTGGCTTCAGGTAACTGGAGACGATATTGTGTTTAAATATAAAGACCTGTGAATTAAATTAGCCAAAGATAGGAAAGCAGCTTATTAGTAGAAGGTAAACAAGTAAGATAGAAGAGGGATCTTTTGATCTAGAACTAGTGATAAAAAAGAGTGGAAAAAACAGTAATAAAAACAAATATTAAAAAGGAAAACGTTATTCAAAAAAAGAAAAGAGACAACTAAAAAAAATCGGACACTACATACATATCTATCTGTATACAGGTGATGACATACATCTACGGTTTTTTTCATTTCTCTACAGGACCCATAAATAAGCATTTAGGTAATTGCATAGACTTCTAATCCAACGAATAGTCTTGTTAATTACAATTACTTAACATTACGGCCTCTGTGGTTGAGCGGGCTAAGCCTTGGCTGGGCTAGCTCACTGCAGCGCAGAGGCTGCGGGTTCGATTCCTGGCAAGATAAATTTTGGAAACGAACTTTCCGTTATTTATCATGGATGTCTGGGTCGGTCGCAAAGTGGTCCGTTGCTATTACCCACTACACAAGCGTAACTACTTATCTTGGGGATATCCACATGGTAAGCAAGTTACGGCAGCTTATATATACAATGTGTGTGTTAGTTTGACGATTATTTATTTATTTATAATACATACGAATTTGTAAAAGAATATCATTTGAAAGTATCTTTGAAGTTATATCAACTTTATTCTTTTTATAATTACATAGTTAGTTTCTACTGGAAACGCTCTTGTGTTTACAGTAAAGAGTAACTGCTTTCTCAAAAAGGGCACACTTTATAAATCTTTGGAAGCCAATATCTAATCATCTATAGGTATATCTTCAGTCTAAAATCTTTAATACAGTTCCAACTACTACAATTTCACGGACGGAAATGACAAATTTATAGGGACTAGTGGTCGCCCAGTGGTCGAAATTCGACCAATTAATTTAAATTATAAGTTTGAACATTATGAAGGTTCTGTTGTCAAAGACTATATTTCTATAATCACAGATTTTGCCAAGGCTACACTGTTAATTTGACTTTAACAATAAACAAAAGAGTATATATGCGTGTGTGTATCAAATACATGGTAGTGTTTGTAATGTTTTTTTATTGATTTAATGTATTTTTATATGCATAATTAAAAAAAAAAAATTAGCATTCTGCACTCCTTCGCTATATAAACTATAAGTGTGCGAAATTTCATTCTCCTCCGAACGCGAAATTTTCGTAAGAAGGGGTACAAAGTTTTTACTTCATGTATTAATATAATGATTTTTGACAAGAAATTGTAGGGCAAATTTTATATTGGCAATAAAATTTGTCTGGTCACTCCCTCTTTTTCAATTTTCCCTGTTTAGTACAGTATTTTCTTCACGTGACTATTATAGTTGGCAAACACCGCGTGCCGACTAAAGAACCGACCTATAAACTTGTATGGTTGCTGTATCGATAATCTGCTTTAATATACAGATGAGACTATATTATTTATGACATATTACTTTAATACAAAACTAATATATATATATATTTATTATATCTATAGTTATATTCTTAGAATAAAAAGTATCTTATTTCTGAATTGCTATATAAATCCTTGTTAATTGGTACGTCGTGAAGTTATGTATGTATGTATGTATGTATATATATTTATTTATTATATCCATTACAAATGAGAATACGTCCCATTACAAATGAGAATAAAACTGAAGTTTTATCTCTGTTTGTCCCTGTCATCATTATAGGCGGTGATTAAAAATAATGTAATAATATAAGGCCGAGACTACAAGAGCCCATTTGTTCGCAAGTGCTTCATTGTATTCGATGTTTTTATTTTATTCTGGCACATAATAAGCCCTTTGTATAAAATATTGCAAATGTCATTGTCATACAAGAGAGGATATTCCATACAGGTCGTTCACAAAACTTCATTATAAATTGTAAGTTATTCAATAATATCTTATTGCAGATCAATACTCATGCTTCAACAGATGCTTAAGATAACAATCTCTTCAAATTGAAAAAATAATTTAAAAGAATTTTTGTCTCGTTAGTGTTCCTAAAGCCAAACTCTATTAGCCAAACGAACGCTTGTTATTGTAACTAACTATTATGAATGAATGAAAATATTATTATTTTTCACTATAAAATAAAAACCTTGACAATTAAAATAGATAATATTGAATAATGGCCGGTCTTGATGCTTCCAAGCAACTCGAGCCCGAGGATAAGAAAAAATTAAACGTAATCGATGGTGTATAAGGACAATATAAAATTAAATTATATGTATTTAATGTAGAGTACTCACGCGACGTACTTGCCATGATCAAATTGAAGATATTTTGTAGAAAGGTCAGGTAAAAAGCACCTTAAATAAACTAACTTTCGACTCGTTATTTATTCGTTTTAATTTTACCCGTGCAGGAACGGAGAAAGAATACAAATTCCTGCGGCCGGGCAGCCTGTCGTAAGAGGCAACAAAACAACGTACATCCAAGTGGTATTGTATTTGCCCGTCTGGATGCCTACCATCCCTGGGTTAGAGTATGCCGCCATAACAACCTTGTTTTCCGGTAATAGTGGTCAGATTCCAGTCTCCCTTTAGAGAGCGGTAGCAGATTGATAACACGTTTGGTGTTGCAAATGTCCATAGGCGAAGGTATTTGCTTTCGATCAGGTGGGCCGTCTGCCTGTGTGCTAAACTCATGCAATGAAAAAAGAGTATCATTCCTATAAGACATATCTAGGTTTGACTTTGTTTTACAACCGACCGCCTACCTGATGTTACCCTTCTAACCCTAAAGGTGAGAAATGTGTATATAAGGGGTCTTTCAAAATTGCACCCGTGACAGAAAAATTCAAAGAAAGAAGATTAAGGTGGTATCAGCATGTAACGAGGAAGGATGAAAGTCACGTGACAAAAATAATGTTAAACTGCAAGATTTATGGGTGCAAGTGTTATGGTAGATCAAAAAAAGAGAATGATATGATGATTTGTGGTGTGAAAGAGGACGTAAGCCAGAATAGAGGAGCTTGGATGAAAAATACATATTATACAAACCCCAAATAATTAAGAGAAGGTGAAACAAAAGAGAGAGTAATGAAAGTTGATGAAGCAAAAAGTATTTGTCAGGATCGTAGCAGGTGGAGATCTATCGTCTCTGCCTACGCCAATAGGAAACAGGCGTGACAATATATATGAATATATAGAGTGTGGAATGGTAATTTAAATCATAATAATTGAAAGAGAATTTCAATAGTCCCTTTTTTACTGAGTTCCTTCAAATACAAAAAGCACAATTTAAGCGATAAAAATGACTAGGAATATATGTACTCGTATTACTATCGTAGTCGAACTCATTTTTATCACTTAAATTGTGCTTTTTGTATTTGAAGTAAATCAGTAGTATAAAGATATATCTTTAAGTACCGTAAAATACAGTAGTATGATCTCAGCCTAACGAACGCATGGATGTAGCGCGATAATTTGTCTTCTTATTGCCACTCAGGGTTCGACTTGTATTAATGGTGTGAATTTGTTGCAGAAAGTAATCCAAGGCAGTGATATATATCTAATTGTGACTTGCTGTGGGGTTGAAGGTATTTTATTGTTTTTTAATTAAGGATATATAACAAAATGAATATAACAAAATATATCGTCAAGATTTGGTGGTGAAATGTGATCTTCTAGTTCATTATTATCCCTTTTTGGGAGTAATATGAATAAAATTCAGTTTTTGGGTATTCATGAAAATTTTACGTTTATTAGGTACCGGGTTTTTATATCTTATTATCATTAACCATTTTTTTATCAGTAGAAAGGATATATGTATGTATGATGTATGTATGGATAATAAGATATATGAAATGCCTGAAGTAGGAGGATATAGTATTAAGCCAAATAGTGAATTTAGAGTCCTGTCGTGTTTATGAATTGATATATTGTTATTTGATGTATAGGTTACTTTGTATCAAGGAAATGCAGGACTTTCTATATTCGAGCGAATTCGCGTCATTAAACCTAGTAAGTGTAAACAAAATGCTTAGGTATGTACATATAATATGAATATTTTTCTAATATTACGACATCAAATTGTCGACAATCTAAAGAACACTCATATTAAAACTTCACAGTGTCTTATCACGATATCTCCAGGAAATTTCTATTTACATAATCATTACATTCCTAAGGTTTTTTTCTTACAGAAACATTCGAGCTATGCCATAATCAATGCAATGAAAAACAATAATCGTTTTAGTATAAATATTTGAGATGATATGATCTTACAATATATTTTATTAGTAGTTGCCAGACTATTCGTTCAGTCTTTCACACAAAAACATCCTGGGTTTCTATTTGAAAATCTTGAAAATTGACATATTTATGTACAAATAGATCTATACATAATTGAGTAGATGGTACTCACATTAGCTTAGATTACAGCCTCCTTGATTTTGTAAGTCATGACGTCATAATTCTAACGAGTGAAATTGTTTACGATTTCGCATGTCATCTTGTAACCAAACGGGTAGACGTCCTAAGGTACCTAAGTGGCTGTTTTCATAACTATTTATTTTATTGGCAGTTCTTATGGTATTGCTAATGTTCATAGGCGACGGTAACCGCTTTCCATCACTGTTGGCCCGTCAGCCTGTCTGCTGTGCTTCAGTAATAAAAAAAAAAACAATAAAATATGACCAAATCGCAGAATTATGAGGAAGTGTCAGGAGATAAAAAAATCTGAAATAAACGTACATGAATGATGAGGTTAGTAAAAGAAGATAATTGATAGGTTTATTCCAAGATCGTAGCAAATGGAGACCTATCGTCCCTGCCTATACCTATGGCAAACAAGCCTATATATGAAAAATATTTTTTGTGATATTTTAAAAGTAAATCAATAGCGAATAAAGCATGTTCTTATGTATCTACTTTATTTAGTAAATTATTATAATGTATGTCACATGTAGATGATCTACAAACTAAATATCCACAAACAAGAGTCTGGTACTCAGGAGCTTAATAATTTAGTCATTAGTATCAATATCACATCTGTACAAAAACAGGCAATATGAAATAATTGCAATTTAAAGGAACAATAGCGAAAAAATCCTACGTTAAAAAGCAAAAATAATTTTACCGTAATTTCAGTGAGCAAGACCCAATTCGTAGAGCTGCTTCTAACACTGTCACGGCTGCTTGATACTGGCCAGCTGCAAGAAGTTCTTGTCCTACAACCTGTGGGAACGTTACATACTATTAGTGATAGTCAGACAAAAGTCCAGACATATTTTAAATTTGCAAACTTATACTAGAACCGCCTAACGCTGTTTCTCACTTTTAAACATGCAATAAACTCAGCGCATATGACGAGCATGTTTTATCTAAATACGTTTCATCAACAATCGAGTTTAGCATTGGTTGGGATTCGCCTTCCTGCTTTTTCTTCTCCACTTGGCGCGGTTTTCGGTATACTTTGTTTTGATACTATTGGTACACATATACACATTTTGACGCCAAACCTTAATTTCATTTGACTTCCATTTCTATGCGGGACTAGTTTTATCTAAATGTGTTTGTCTAATTTTATGCTAGGCTACGTAATACGCAGTCTAGCCAGACGTTAGCCAAAATATTGAGCAACCATTTTTGACAGTCTTTTTCAGCATTATAAAAGTTGCTGCAATTAGTAATTAAGTCTCGGCTGATTAGTGCGTGAGCTCCAATGTGCCATCATACATCGGAGTGGCTGCAGCAGTCAGGGTACCTATTGCATGACTTTCCTATTTCTTCTTCTTCTTCAGTCAATTGAAGTCCACTGCTGGACGAAGGCCTCTCCAAATCTGTGCCATATATGCCGGTCTCTCGCCTGCGTCATCCAGCCCCTACCTATAAGGTCGCAACCTTACGTAGTTTGTCGGTCCACCGGGCTGAAGGGCGCCTTATGCTACGTTTACCGAGACGCGGTCTCCACTCTAGGACGTTTGCTCCAATGGCAGTCGGGCCTGGGACAGACGTGACCGGCCCACTGCCACTTCAAGTCATTAATTTTGCGAGCTATGTCGGTTACCTTGGTTTTCTAAAAATATGGATATCCTCATTTCTGATTCTATCCATAAGAGAAACACACAACATGACAGACAGACAGTCCCACCGCCAGTATCCACGATTCGGCACCGTATGTCAATGACGAGTAGGACGCACTGCTCGAAGACTCGTCTTCAAGACAGTGGACGTGACGACTTAACGAAGCTTACCGAAAGTTGCCATCCCCAACTGGATCATTCTATTGGCTTCCTCCTCGATATATATTTATACATACTGCTTAACCCATACTGTATTTTGGATAACGTCAATCCAAAAACATTATATACTGTCAATATTTTATGCACGTATTATCACTTAATTTAAAGCTTCCGGCCTGTATTACTTTATTAATTAATATACATGTGTAACTCGTATTTTATCGTATTACATGTAAAGTTTAAAAAATAAGCGTTAATGTACAAAAATGCGAATTTAAGTATCATTCGAACATAAAAACCGAACTTATAAGAACTCATTAATATCGTATTACGGCAACATGATGGGAGTAGTTAATTTTTTATTTGAAATATTTGAGACCGTATCAATATAAAGCCATAATATTAAAGCATTACCAGAACACCTACGGAGAAATTATGTTCGTTGTTTTGTTGGGAAATAGTTCGTCGACTCAGTCTGTGGCCTGCGGTTTTTACTTCACAGTTACTTCATTGCTTTTGATTGTAAGTTATACAAGAGCTAACTGTCGATACAAGTAATTAATTACGCACAAGACCAAAAATATTTAAGGTTAAACATTCTAGAAAAATACTCACGTTCTATCCGGCTAATCGGTTAAATTGTAAGGAAACGTTAATGTCGTTCAATATTATTTTTAATTCGGATAGATTATCATCTTAGAGGTCGGGTTAATTATCAGTGGTTTTGAAAATACAGTCATAAATTAGCTACATAAAACATGATAATCTGGCAGGTGTCCCGTAGTTGAGTCATCGTAATACTGCGCGCACGCTTTTCTATCAATACTGTTGGTCAGTGTAAACTCATCAACTTGTATCTTCCATATTTGGTATAATATAAGAATATAGTAAATCTTGAAGATTGAATTTTTCTTAAAATTTCTTTTTGGTTCAAATTAATAACTTTATTCAAAATAAGTGCTACTGGAGAACATTTTTTGATGGTCATACAAATAAATTAAAACTTAAATCTACTTCCTATTCTACATATATATACCGCTTCGCAACGTGTTATTGTTGTTTAAGAAGAAGAAATTAAAAGAAACTCCCCAGCAACAACGTCTTGCTAAAAATAATTTGTATCATATTAAAATTTATCTATCTCAAGCTCTTTTTTAAATAAATGCAGAAGTATATTATACAATTACTTTTCGAAGAATTAATAAAGTTGTAGCAGACAATGCTTTTTCAATAAGACAAAGACATAAGAAGAGAATATAAAAATATTATTTTTAGTGTTTTATTATGATTTGATGTCTCCAGAGTATTTTTATTACTTGAAATTCATAATATAATCTGAATGTTTAAATTCCTTTATAAAGTTTTAGTTAAAGTGTTGAAGAATAATTTTTGAAAGTGAATACATCATTGAATCCTACTCTATGTCTACGTCTGCTATTTCGCAACGTGTTACCATTACCCAAAAGAGATGATACAGCTATATGTAAACATGTTTTAAGAAATTTAAATTCAAACATCTTAAAATTTAGGTCTTGAAGATGCTTTTTACTATTCTTGAAAATTAATAATTATAAAACCTGTCAGATTACACATTATACAAATAACTTTGTGCTTAGTCAGGTTAATTGGATCAGCCGCTAGCTCTGAGTCTATTGCTTAACCCTTCAGGCTCACTCAAGGTGGTCAAGTAGAAACTCATTCTCATCCGACGCGACGGATACCGTGATTTATTTTAATGAACAAACCATTTGCTTGAAGTTTAATGTCAGTGTGAAATTATTAAAACATTATCTAATTAACTTTTTCAAAGAACTTTCATGTTAAACGAGTTTGAGATATCGTCTAATATTTTATCACCGGTGTTTTTCTTCAGTTTCTTCTTGTTTAATCATTTTGCTCTTTTTTAATCATTTGGTTCTATACCGGGTATTTATTTAGATATATTATATATTGATTTAGAAAGATGTAGAAATTTGATTAAAGTTGGTATTTAATAATTGATTATTGACTTTTTATTTTAAAATTTGACGCAAATCAATATATGTATTATTATATGGTAACTTAAATGTCATTGTATAGTAATTATTTTATAATTGTGTTGCAAGCCGATACTAATCCTTTGCAGGTGTCTTATTGCTCCTTTGAATTTGAGTGATCTATTGTCCGCGCTAATCTCTTTGTTCTTGCCGCCATAAGACGTCATAAAACCTCTTTCCTCTGTTGGTATTTCATAAGAAATCTTGGAAGCCATTAAGCTGACCATTTAACGATTTCAAGAACATGTTGCTAGGAGGCCATATCTAATTTACAAATGGATGAGGGGCGGGCAGTCGGAAAATACTCAA
The DNA here is from genome assembly GCA_019925095.2 of Dendrolimus kikuchii. Classification (NCBI taxonomy): domain Eukaryota; kingdom Metazoa; phylum Arthropoda; class Insecta; order Lepidoptera; family Lasiocampidae; genus Dendrolimus; species Dendrolimus kikuchii. The sequence continues at coordinate 8,536,397 of CM034406.1, read as the reverse complement.
ATCGTGTTCAGACTGCGAACGAAGCGTTACCTAATACACTTTCGCAGCGAGTATCTTATAACGACGAACTATGCGCGATTTATGTGATAACGGTTTTCTCCCTACGGTTAGGTTTGTTGTATTCGGTTATACTTGTAAGAACTGTGAATTACGTGTGTGTACTTCTAATAAATTTTGTATTAATTCTAACGGCATTTTCGAATTTACATCCTACAAATTCGTAACAATAGTTTATTAGGTTTTTAGGGGGAACTTGAAGGGTGATGTTTTGATGAGGCTGGTGTGGGAAATAACATGGGTCGACTTTCCCCTGGTGCCTATATTTATTATAAACTTGAATATGCATACATTTACAAATACTTGCTATAAAACAGCTGTAGGTCACAAAAACAGTGGAAAAGAAACCGAATAGTTCCTGAGCATAATTATCAACTCTGTATTGTTTAATTGGCATGACGAATCGTTTTAATATTTTACGGTTTCCTTTTAATTTAACTATAGGAAGATAATATGTTAATTATAATTTGATTTTCATTGTCGATATTTCCACAGATTGGCAGCGATATATTTGTTGTAGTCAAGTCAGCCATTTTGTTGTGAGACGACGCCTTTACAGAATGCGTCCTGCTGCCGATCAACTGTCGAGCAGATTGTATGTAAATTAAAGGGAGTCGGTTGCCGTATTTATGGCCCTTTGATCACTCATTTCCATTGTCTGGCCAGTTAAATGCGCCGAAAATGTTCAGATGTCGTCTGGTAGTCGCACGGCCGTGGAATGTATGCAAATAATCTGCTTGTTCTGCGCTCAGGGTGCTTAACGTCGCCAGATGCAAACAACGAGGTAAATGTTTTGATCCCTTTTTGGTTTTGTGTTTGCGTATTGTAAAAAGAAATTGAATGTTTTATATTTTCTAGTGATTGTATTTAGAGCTGGCGTTTTGATTGTTGTTTTAGTTATAATTTCATTATATATTGCGTTCTATATAAGGATTCCCGCCAATCCGCCTTTGACAAACGTGGCGGGTATAACGTCCGTTTCCTTATAAAGAGGAGGCCCGAGCCCAGCAGTGGGGCGTTTATGGGGTGTTATTATTATTTTTAAAGGGATTCAGGATCAAATTTCAGTTATTGATATTACTGGGCCTGTCTTCATGTCTTCACCTTTCTTCATGTCAATTTAAATCCATTTAGCAAAAGTAAATCAGTCTTGTGTTGTGTATCATGTATAGATATCATTTTTGTGATTGTTAATTAACAAGATAGATTCTTCACTTTGTATATCGAGGCAATAGCCAACTAGTGTATTTTGATTCTGTCAAGAATTCATGAAAATTCAATTTTTAGAATACTTTTAAGCCTACAGCACCAAGATAAAGCAATAAACACATATAATTTAGGCAAAATTTCAATACTTTTAACCGTAATAAAGTTTTGGCTTCTCTGGATAAGAAGCAATGAATCTATCAGAACCACTCATTGACTCTTCGGGTGAACAGTGTGACGATTCAGCGAGGCAACAATGACATAGCCAGCCTTTTGGGAACCTTACCCATTGACTTCGATAACCTACGCTCAGTATTCTGCTTATGTCTTAAGGGATTATAAACAGAAAAAATATAAGTTAATTTTCATTCATTGTACTAGTTAATCATTTGAGGTCCATATATTGTTAATAATTACGTAATCTTATAAAGATACAAGAGATACAAGAGAAGTGTGAAGATATCATATATGAATAAATAAAATATTAAAATCTAAGAAATAAGATTTGGTAATAGAGTTAGCAGGTGAAACTTTGGTATGAATTTAACGAATAAAAACAAAAGTTGTGAAGACTGTTTCGCATTATACGGGAATCGAAGTCGGTATTAAATGGCGGATAAAAGACGTAGCCTGCCAGTTTTAATAAGTTTAAAATTCGGCGACCGATGGCAGCCTTTCCGTTCGCGACGACTCACAGTCCCGCCTATTTGCTTTGCCTTTTTTGGTAAAATAACGATCGCTTAAAGTATAGCTTGACGGCATAATAAGCGAGTGAAATATTTTATTTTATTGAAAACCCCGAGTTTGTTTTACTCGTCCTTTTTTGTACCTTGTTAAATAACTTATGTCACCAACGAGATATGTACGACGACTTGTGATGTTTTTGTACTTATTCGATTGAATTGAAGATTGGACTAAGTGTTTGACGGTGCTATTCTGGATCGCATTATTTTTAATTTTTTTTTATTGCAGGAGATCAGCAGACGGCCCACTTGATGGAAAGCGGTTACCATTGCCTATAGACATTTCCAAAAGCAAAGTTGCTACAATACGCTGCTGCTATCTTAAGGGCAACTGGAACCTGGTCACTAATGCCGGAACACAACTCAAGGTTGTTATGGCGAGATCCTTAAGACCAGGGGTGGTGTCCATCCAGTCGGGCAAATGCCCTACCTGTCTGTGGGTTTTTAAGTCGCCTCTTGCGACAGGCCGCCCGGCCGCAGGAAATTGTATTCTTTCTCCGTTCCTGCACGGATAAAATTATACAATTATAACGCATTTATGTTATAAGTGTTACAGTATTTAGTGTGTGGTTCGCGATTTTTAAGCGACTTCAAATAGAAGTAGGTTTTAAGTTTCTTTTCTATGTTTGTTACACGATTTCTCCGTCAATTGTAGACCGATATTCAATTTTTTTTAGGAAAGATATAAATCGACAACAGCCCTAGGCACGTACATGTTTCATAATATTTTATTTCCTACAGCTATTCAAGTAGCTCCGTAACTAAAAAGTATAAAATATTTTTTTAACAAAAAGACAAGACCGACTTCAAATTAATATACTTTAAAAAAATCTAACTAAAAGGAAACCCACTTCAAAAGTAGCTAATAATCAAAAAAATTTTAATACCAGACTCAGTAGTGCAAGCTTGGCCTTGGAGGCTTTCGTAAGCAAAACTTACAGGTGTGTAGCGGAGCTTTGAACAAACATTCCATTAAATAAGTTGAATTTATAGTCGTTCTATTTTTATTGCCACTAGGGATCAAGAGTTCAAATTGTATAGCTTTTCTCAGTTTAATCGTCGCTGTCCGTACCTATTATTTTATGCATTTCAAAGTCAGTTTGTTTGTATAATTTCTATTCGATGTATACAACCTTGGATATGATCTAATTTTAAAAACATTTTATATAATTTTACAACCCAAAGAAGCTTTCATTTTTCCTATCTATAGCTCCTATCTCTATCTAGGCATGATAATTAGTATCGCAGTTATCTTAAACAGACTAGTGACTACAGACCATAATGCCATTTATTCACGAGCATGAAGTCTTAGGTAGCCCGACATTTATGTAATTTCAACTAAATATATGACGGTTTACAAAATGACGTACATGCATTTCAACTCCGTATACCTAACTGTTCGCTTAATTACACTTTCCGCCTCAAAGATGATGTTGGATGTACAGACGTTATTAGTTACTGCTACATTATTAATTGCAGTGTTACCGTAGAGTATATTATAAAATATGGATAATAATTAGATAATAAGTAGTGTGTAGTTTTATGGGATAGTAGGGTTGGCATATGTTCAGATATCCAGATATTTTTGGACATGTCCGATATTATGTCTTTATTTGATGCGTGAGAAAGAATTTAAGCTGTCAGAACTTTGTACGATTTAGGTAAAACGATTGTAATGATGAAATAAATTATATTATTATACATTAGTTAATTGAAATTAAATATCAACATAACGATAAACACGATTTTTATTGTATAAAGTATTCTGTTTTGCAATTTGTTAAAGAAAATTATGTCGGTACCTTCGAGTTCATTGGAAATTTTTAAGAAGGCCTTCTATCTTCCTAAAAAAATCTGTATTAATATATGAGAAGACTATTACTACTACAATACTCGTAGTAGCGTAATGGCTATTGCGCACGCGTCCCAAACTTAAAGGGCAGTTTTTTGACCTAATGTGCGGATTTGTAATAATTACCACGTGCTAACAACGGTGAAGGAAAACATCGTGATGAAACCTGCACATCGAGATAACCGATGTGTCAAACCTCCCAAGCTGCCTTGGACAAGCGTGGCGGGTATACTTTCCGTTCCCCAATAGTGGGAGGCCCGAACCCAGGAGTGGGACGTTTAGGGGCTCCTGTTATATGAGAAGAAATAAAAAAGTAAGATATGATAATCATATACCCGATGCGTTAGAGCGCGCATCATGTAAATAACCCGTAAAGCCTTTAAAGTTAGGATAAACTCTATAAATGCGAGAATATATTTATTTTGATCAAATAAATTCGAGTAATGATGGAAATACTCCCGGAAGTCCCTCCCGTGATGTGTGCAATATGGTCGTCCTCTCGTCGTCCTCTATCTACCGTCGCACCGCTCGCCATCGGTTGGGAGTTCACCCCCACTTCCTTGAGCCGCTTCGCTCATGTACGCAACGATTCTGTAGAACGTTTCTCTTGCGTACCGTACCGGGATCTGGAATGAGCTCCCAGCCAAGGTTTTCCCACAGCGCTACGATATGGAGTTTTTCAAAAAGGGTTTCATAAAATTTCTTCGAGGCCGGCAGCGCGTTGGTGACATCTCTGATGTTGCAAACGTCCATAGGCGACGGTAACCGCTTTCCACCAGGTGGGCCGTCAGCCTGCTTGCTGTACTCCAGCTACAAAAAAAACATGGCCCAGCACGCGTGCCTGTAATCCTTCCGTATGACCCGAAGGATTAATGTAAGTCTGTGTTAAAGTATTAAAGGTTTGGACTTGGTTAGTTAACGGCCCACGTGATGGAAAGTGTTTACCGTGGAATTGCCAATAGAGATTTCCAACACTAGATGTCGTCTTTAAAAGAATTTTATGCCATTTTTGATAAATAAACCCCATTTCGTGTTGCTTAGAAAATATGTCAACTAGTTTTTGTATTTAGTGTAATTAATAGTTTTGGCTTACTGACCATTTTTGCCAAATAGCTACAAAAGTCTATAAAAACATCTTGGACAACTTGATATCTCTAGTATGTATTAAATGAGCAGAACCGCTTTATTCAAAAGCATTCAAAAGTTTCATTATTACGGATTTTAAAGTGGATTCTTACCGATATTAGTACAAAAGGAGATTGGTCCAGTTTCATAGCTTCCAGTTGTCTGAATGTAGGTTCCAGGGTTGTCCGCAACGGGGATTTTAGAGAGGCTTCGACGAGTGCCGCCAAGAGTTGTCTTGAGGATGGTTCCACGCCAAGGCCCGAACTGAACGCGGCCAGTGCCTCGCCGTGACGACCAAGACATTGCAGGGCCACCCCTAATGGATTTAATGCACAACTTACAAAATGAATTAATAGTGATTTTCATGCAATATCGACCGAGTAAACTACCAACTCATAATCCGTGGAAATACAAAAAGCTCTGTGTCAGCTCCGATGCCCGACTGGAGTTTACTCCTTAAGTACAATTGTCTTTGAATACACAATACAGTGGCCGAATACGGGCGGTTACCTTCTAATTTCAAAACACCGTAATCTACTCTGGCGTATATAATTTTTGATCTTATTTTAAGGCAATAAAGTTCGAAATTGTATAAGAAACAAAAACGTAACTTTATTGAGTTAACGCTTGTATCGCTCCTCATAAAATTTTCACAACGCGGGCCTTGTATGAAAATCGATTCTTAAGGAGTAAACTCCAATAAACATGTGTTTAAGAAAAAGAAAGACAGAAAATAAAAGAGCTGTGCATCTGGCAGAACGTACTCGCCAGAGATAGAAAAAAGTGTGCACAACTCTTACATAGATGTGCCAGCAAAACTTTGTTCACGTTGCCTGGATTACGTGTTTGTTAGTGAATTAAACCAGCGGCATCATAAACACGCAACCGCAGTGTCATCTTTTTGTCTATATTCGTCCATCCCACGGCAATTGCGTCATTTATTGGACATGAATAAAAGTATCCTAAATGTTCTTTTTGGATATTTTTAACGTTTGTATCTCACCATTTTTACCATTACAATGTCGTCAGAATAGTCGACCACTGGCATCATAATAAAAAGCATCCATTATGGCGTCTGTGGTCGAACATTCTGACAAAATTGTAATAGAAGAATAGGGACCCTGATGTTGAGTAGTGATGCGTTTTACGATTTAGCACGCATATCTAGAAGATCCCTATTACATAGATACACGTGACTTGAAGTCTCCTAGATTGATATTTTTGTTATATGTAATACAATTTAATATGAGCTGATTACATAACATTTTGTATAAATTTTTTATCTTTAAAATTTAGATAACCAGTAAAAAAAAATTATGTCTAGTATTTTATATACAAACTGATCAATATCTTAAAGAGTCAATACGATTTTCTACATTTTACGACTAGATAATGGAATGATAATGACATTCAATCCACCTCTGTCTTCGTATATGAAATAGTTTTAAATATACAGGTGGTCATAATAAACTAATCGGAATTCTTGTTTTTATACGCTTTACTCGACGACAGAGGTAATAAAATTTGTCAAAGTGAGCATTTGTAAGTAATGCAGTCATAAAAGAAACGTCGTATAGGTAATAAGGCAAGCCATGAGCACGTTTGCAGTCCTAGTATACAACCGGTAAAATGAAGTGAACATTACTAATTATACTCAAAGGATTTATGATTCAAAAGATAGGTTAAGTACAGTCAAGAGCACTAACTTGTTTAAATTATTTGTATATGTTTATACTAGTGTTTTAGAAAAGCCCTAGCTAGTGATAAAGCTCTATGTTTTATATATTTATAAGCCTTTAATACTTAAGCCTCTTGTTTAATTCACTACAATTACTGAACGAAGAAACTAAGTCAATAGTGTAGACAACTGCACAGCAAAACATAAAGAAAAGTCTTAGCCAACCTGATTTGAAAAATCCAATACGTAATGAATGACATGTGGGCAACCTGACAACACATTTGTTACTGAATTACAGCGATGGTTGTCTACATCGCAATTGCAACGCCATCTATTTTGCAAACCCGCCTATTATTAGGATAAGTTTTGTTCCGATAAGACTTTACTTGTAACAGTTCAAGTAAACGACGTCTTTTATCGAGATCAGACGTATTCTGAGTATTGATTTTTCCAAAATAGATGCGATCGCAGCGCCATCTTTTTCGCCACTCGTCTATCCCACGGAAATTTATCAGGAAAAAAAAGTATCCTAACTTACGTCCCGTGAAGGCTCCGGTTCCAATTTCATTTAAATCATTTTTAGCGGTTTTTCGCCATTTACTCAAAATGTTGAGGCTGTACGACCAAAAGGGAGTTTAGATTCGGGTTCATAGCGTCGAAATACATGTAAGTTAGTGGGTCTGGTCATATGTAGAGACCATTTTTTTATTTTGTGTGCCGGTGTTATGGACAGGCCCTGACCTGATTACATTGAAAAAAAAATGACCCGTAGATATTTTGTTTTCCCATCACTCTAGAATGTTCTTGTGTAGCAGGTGTTTTAAAGGCATTCATGTGCGACGTGAGACGCATTGTCTAGTGAAAGTAAGTGATATGTTACAATGGAAGTTATGCGCGATATCATTTTATAATAGCACGCAACGACTATGTAAAGATGTAGTCCACATTCATTAGACGAAGATGAAAAATATGAGTTTTCTTAAACAAATCATTATAATAGATTTTGTTTGGCATCCGATATTGTCGTAAAAGTAAAATTTCACATTCGGCTGTACATTTCTTATACAGCCTTGGAATGCTTGTTTCGGGATTTTTCAAGAAAATTCTAAATATTTCAGAAACTATTGAAATTTGGTTAACCATTTGCGGCATTATTTATTCCGTTTTAAACTTACTATAATGTTTTGTAAATAATACTTCTAGTTACCAGTAATACTACATAGTCATATGTTTTAAACAAATAACCACGTTTTGAGCAAAAAGGTCACTCTTACATATTTTGAGATAAAAATTCTATTAGACCCAACTACTACTATGTTTTTAACCGTGCCAAACTACTTACTGTTTTTAATACCCCTCTAGTACACGATTTTATAAGCATACTAGTATATGTCCGCGACTTAGTCCACGCTTGACTTGAAATTCCTGCGGGATTCTCGGGACACAAAGTATCGCACATTTTATTAAATTAAATTTGCTATCGTTCAGTAAAAAATCATATTGGAATTCGATTTTTTATTATTTTTAACCTGGCCTTTTAAACCATTCCCTGAAAAATTCATGCGGGATTCCCAGGATAAAAAGTATCGCAGAGTTTAAGAATTTGCTGTCGATCAGCGAAAACCGCATCGAAATCGGCATAATAGTATTTACGTGAATCCCGACCAAGAAACAAAACGATAAACAGACAAGAAATCTAATAAAAAATGCATCGTGTTCTCCATCGTTTATATGGTCTATTCCAGTTGTTTTTTTTAATAGCTTTAATGTACAGACACGGCATGTTTATAATACTATAGATTATAAAGAACCAATGCTGGAACTATGGGAAAAAATACTTTTCTTCCTTACCTAGAACGAAGGAATAATCAGATATGTCTACATAGCAACAATATGTATTTATGTCCATCACGGATAATGTTAGTGACTGCGCCCAAATGTGTCTTGTTTACAGCGTTAAAAATAACGCCGTTAATAATTAGCTACATTAGTGTATACACATACGTTTCTGCCAATGTTTAACATTATTAAAAATTAATAACTATGTCGCATCACAAATAACGCATTAAATCCATCGTTACAACTGCGTGAAACGATCACTAACATTATCATTATCCCAAATGTAACAGAGACATTAGAATAAACTATTGTCTAAGAATGACTAAACAGATATACAATGCAAAAGTGGATGGATGCAGAAGTCGTGGAAGGCCACGACACACCTTCCATGATCAAATTGATCGTGTACTAGCAGAAGGTGATGTCAGGAGCCTTAAGAACAGACGAGCGTGCATGACAAGAGCCATGAATGTCAAAGAAGCAAGTGAGGTGTGTAAGAATAAGCCTGAATGGCGCTCTGTTGTACGTGCCTACCCCGCAAGGGAACTGGCGTGAAGTTATGTATGTATGTATGTACCTTGTCTATAATAAGCTTTCGGCCAATTCGGGCAGAGTTCTCTCGCTCTTGTAGCATCTTGTAATGCGGCTGCAAACTGCCCTTGTTTCAGCCTAGCTGCTGACCTAAAACGTAAATTTATTTTTAATCGTCATATTTACTTGCAGGTTTAAAAGTAAAATAAAAATTTTAAACAATGAAATTCAGTGCTATTCTAATTTTTGGAATAATTAGTTGAATATCAGTTAAATTATAATAATAAATAATAATCGGCAGACAAACACACATATTGTATATCCCCAAATTAAGCAAGTTACGCTTGTGTTATGGGTAATAACACAACGGGCTACTCTGGGGCCAATCCCAGACACCCAGATAGTAAATAACGGAGAAAATTCGTTGCCGAAATTTACCATATCAGGAATCGAACCCGGTGTCTCTGCGTTGGAGTGAGGAAAGCCGGCAAAGACTTAGCCCGATCAACCACAGAGGCCGTCAGTTGTGAGTGATGGTTTCGGTTGTGGGTACAATCAGAAGGCTGATCAGTAAACGATGTTCAATCGAATTCCGACTACTTAATAGCCTCAATTGACAGTTGAAATCTAGATTTTCATCGGCTTTACTTCGAAAAGTATACCTACTTGGTGTTGTCAACACTCGTTCAAAAAAATTCGCAGTATCAATCAACTCCTAAAATTATAAGGATAGCGTTGTTTTTTTGAAAATAAGCACTATTATTATTATTGTAAGAAATAAAAACTCATGTTATTAATACCATTATATTTTACGTGAAGCAAAAACTTTGTACCCTTTATACGAAAATTGCGCGGACGTTGGAGTATGAAATTTTGGATACTTATAGTTTATATAGAGAAGGAGTGCAGAATGCTAATATTATTTTAAATTATGCATAAAAAATACATTAAATCAATAAAAAAAACATTACACACACTAACCATGTATTTGGCACACACACGCATATATACTCTTTTGTTTATTGTTAAAGTCAAATTAACAGTGTAGCCGTGGCGAAATCTGTGATTATAGAAGTCTTTGACAACAGAACCTTAATAATTTTCAAACTTATAATTTAAATTAATTATGGTCGAATTTTGACTACTGGGCAACCACTAGTTATTATAAATGCTTGTTCTTTGACGACTACATTTCGATGCACTTTGATATTCTAAAAAGAGAAGAGTAACACAACTTAAAAAGGTGGCAGATATTGCGCTAAGCGCTAAATATTTTTTTTAGTTTCTACAGAGACGAAAAAGCATTAGATCTAAAGGCGAAAGCACTCATTTCGCAATAAGGCAATATATCGTGAAAATAAAGTACAAAAGAATAGAAAACAGAGCTATAGTATTTATAATTTGAAATTTCTGTAACAGTATATAATATGTTAGCCCAGATTCATGTCAATAATGTTGGTAATCAGCACGATTATAAAAATTAGAATATTTGGTTTGGTAAAATTATGCATAGTATCTAAAATCTCCATACCTGTTACTATATAGTATATGGTTAGCAGGATCCAGGGTCAAGGCGTCAGTGTACAAAGCCACCGCTGTGGCGAAGTCCCCTGATTGGCAGGCAGCATTTGATGCCCTCACCTTTTCAACGAAAAGGGCTCGCGAGGCCGCCCCCAGGGACGCCGAGCCTGTTGGCTCTACCTAAAAACACAAAAAAATATTTTTTAAAATATCTTTTAATTCTTTAATAATAAAATAACTGAATATACAGACAAAATACCTAAAATTATAAACTAAATTATCTTAAAAATTAAATTTCTTTTTAAAAAATATTCAAAAATGAAAAACTACTATAAACATGCAAAAATGCAGTCCAGATCGCTGTCGGTGAGGAGCCTTCCCAAAATCCTGGCTCCGTTTCTATGTTGTATGGCAACTCTAATCCGTGGCCCTAAATATATTTTAGTTATAAATATAATTAAGTGTTTTTGTTTGTGACACAGGGTATAAGATTTATGAACTATCATGCAGTTATCATATAACTTAAATATGTAAGTAACGTTTTGGTTGTTGAAACCTGCATATCGAGATAAATAATGTGTCAAACACAGCGATAAGTACTTGGCCACTGATAACAGAACACAAGTTTGTTATAGCATCATACTCTAGACCAGGGGTGGTGGCCATAGAGACGGGCAAACTCCCTACCATCTGGCAGTGGATTATTTTGCCTCTTACGAGAGGTCGCCCCGTCGCAGGAATTATTATTCTTTCTCCGTTCCTGCACAGATAAAATAATCTAAGCAAATGAATTCTGTTTACGAAATCTTTTAGATCCTTAATATTTCTTTTAAATATAAGAAAGTAAACATAACTGTTTGTTAGTTTGATATTCATAAAATTTGCTATGTATATATATTTTCTTGGGACGGAGATAAATCCTATAGGTTTCGGGATAAACAGAGTCATAGTTAAAGTAGGCCAAACCGCGAGAAAGCCTTAGTACGACGTTGTAAAGAAACTTACAAACGTGTTAAACAACTCGTATCTTATTTTTAACTTTGCAAGTCAATCTTATAACTATAGTAATTATTTGCAATCATGTAGAATGATTCCACGGAATAAAGGATAAGTGATCTGAGTTCGGTAAAGCTATCATTAGTTTGTGATAATAAAATAAAAAGAATATGAATAAAGTCTATAACACACTGTGGTTTCTTTAACAACCAAGTAAAGGAATTAGCAATAAAATTCTAAAGTACAGTAGTTGACAGTCAAATAAATTGAAATATTTTTAATCATCTTACAAAATGCCAAATTCGCCTAGATTCAGGTAGAAGAGTAGCAAGTTATTACGTCATATCTTTAACGAGTCAAACCGCGTATTAAAAAATTGTTTAAATATAAAACAAGTTTTATTGTGATATTTTTTTATTTTTTTTTTATTGCAGGAGAGCAGACAGGCAGACGGCCCACTTGATGGAAAGCGGTTATCATCGCCTATGGACATTTGCAACACCAAAGTTGCTACAAATGCACTGCTGCTCTCTTAAGGTAAACTGGAACCTGGTCACTAATGCCGGAACACAACACTCAAGGTTGTTATGGCGACATACTTTAGACCAGGGGTGGTAGCCATCCAGTCGGGCAAATACCCTACCACCTGGCTGCGGGTTGTTAAGTCGCCTCTTACGACAGGCCGCAGGAAATTGTATTCTTTCTCCGTTCCTGCACGGATATTTGTAAAGAATTATGATGACAAGTTATTTTAACGTTCGCTCCTTTATATGAACATTATTTTAGAATTTATTATAGATTGTAGCATCTTTCCAATTAAATTTGACAGAAAGAAATGAAGTGATATCGACTTATATGAATTTTTAATGAAAAGTGAAATAAGTATTTAGCATTGATTGATTGATCGATTTGATGGCCTATATAGATAAGTGGGCCTTGCCTTGTCTAGGTCACTGTGACGCTGAGGTCCCGGGGTCGATTTCTGGCATGATAAACTTTGTAAACGAGCTTTCCGTTATTTACTTTGATCTGGTTTTTTTATTGCATGAGTTCAGCAGACAGGCAGATAGATCACCTGATGGAAAGCTGTTATCATCTTCTATGGACATTTGTAACATCAAAGGTACTACTAATATGCTGTTGCTCTCTAAAGGGGGACTGGAACTTGGCCACTAATGACGGAACACAACTTAAGGTTGTTATGGCGGCCTACTCTCGACCAGGGTTGTTAGCCATCCAGACGGGCAAATATCTAACACCTGGCAGTATATATACTTTAAATTTAAGGCAATTAAGTGTTACATCGCTACAACCAAAAAGTCGTTAAAATCGAGATCGCTACATATGTAATCTTCTCGGATGTGGCAAATCATCTTGAAAAACCCCCTTAAAGAAATAATACTAATAAATAAGAAGGTTTGCACGGAAGGTTTCATCGAGCACTATACGGGCCCGATATACACCTTCCGGCGTCGGTGAACTGGCTACGTTTCGGTGACCTCTTTGGGGAAACCGAAGGGTTTGTTTGTGCAATTATGGACGAGGTTATCAAGACGAACAACTACAGGAAGTACATCCTGAAGGACGGCACGCTCGACGTATGCCGGGCGTGCCACCGCCCTGGCGTATCCATCAGGCATATTATCTCCTGTTGTTCTGGTCTTGTTAACTCCGAGTACTTGCACAGGCACAACCTAGTGCCAGGATCATCCACCAGCAACTTGCTCTTCGATACGGTCTGATAGCGACTGAGGTACCTTATTATAAATATACCCCTGAGCCAGTTCTCGAAAATGGTCATATCGCGCTCTACTGGGATCGATCTATTATTACAGATAGGACTATTGTTGCCAATAAGCCTGACATTGTGATAATAGATCGATCTGCGAGACGTACGTTGCTCATTGATATAAGTATTCCACATGACTGTAATCTCGTAAATGCTGAAACTGATAAATTAACGAAATACCTAGACCTCGGGCACGAGATTACTGACATGTGGCATATGGAGTCAACGATCATCGCACCGAAAGTGGTGTCCGTTAACGGTTTAGTAGCGAAGAGCCTCGACCGACATCTAGAGAGGCTCTCGCTCTGTAATTGGGTGAAAGGCCAGATACAGAAGGCGTTTCTCCTCAGCACGGCACGCATTGTGAGGAAGTTCCTGTCTCTGGAGCCTTAACCACCGGTAGCTTGGACCCTAGGCTCCGCTGCCGACGGATGTCATCATTTTATATTTTTTTAATATGTGTTTATTTTTTATATATATATATGTATTAAAAAATAAATATAATAATAAATAATAATAATAAAGAAAAAAAGTCGCAAATGTCCATAAGCAACGGTTATCACTTTTCATTGGGTGATTCGTCAGCTTGTCTGCTATACGCCAGCAAAAAAAGCCTTAACAGCATTGAGTAGAAAAGCTTTATTAGAATAGGTTCCGTCAACATCATGTCAGTCTTACGAGCCTGAAGTTCGTAATAAAACTATGTCGCCCTATGCTAAAGATGATAAATACCTAATAAATAAATCGGCAAAGAAGCACACATATTATATAACCCAAAGCTAAGCAAGTTACGTTTATGGGTCATATACAACGGACAACACTTTTTTTGCTAACGCAGGGGAATGTCTTTTCTTGAAACACACACACGGTCATAGATACGGGGGAGACATAATACAGCTTCTAGTACCGCCTGCACGTGTGTGTTTTGGACTCTTGTACCTAGCGGTATCTGGTCTCTTTCAATGAAAGAAGAGGCCGACAAACTAGTCACTAAACTAAGCCCAGGGAAACCGGGCCGTACCACTACGTACAGTAGAGGTGACTTCACTTATATCCCCGTAAACAGTGGCCCTCTACCACGGAATTATGGGAGCAAATTCAGTGTATAACAGACAACACTTGGGTCGATCTCAGACAACCATGGTGCAGGAACAGAGAGAAAATACAATTTTTGCGGCCGGGCTGCCTGTCGTAAGAGGCGATAAAACAACCCACAGTCAGGTGGTAGGGTATTTGCCCATCTGGATGGCTAACACCTCTTGTCGAGAGAATGCCGCCATAACAACCTAGTTGTGTTCCGGCATTAGTGGCCAGGTACCTGTTTCTCCTTTGAAGGCGGCAGCAGACGATAACCACTTTCTATCATAATTGGGCCGTCAGCCTGCCTGCAGTGCTTCAGCAATAAAAAAATGTACATACTTTTAGAGGCAAATTAATTTTGCTATCACGACTTCGGGTGTAACGCCGATTCGAGTATAGCAAGTAGTTTTAGCGAACCATTTGTAACAAGTTCCTAGAAATCCTTTGCAGATATTGCGACTGAGTCTACTCACAAGTTCCAAGTCAACAAACAAACACATAAGTTTCATTGATAGAATCATAATGCTCTCTTATCTTTTGTTTATGTCCACTCATGGTCTGTACTTGTAATACTGCCCATTTTTTTTAGAAATGTTTAGCTAAGTTAGGCATAAGCATCTATGCGCATTGCGCGGTTGTATTTTTTGGAAAAATATTTTTTTCTTTTTACCTATGTATATAGCGACAGAATTACTTACAGTGGTCTCTTCATCGTTGTTATAGAGGTATATAAGTACGAGCGAAGCCACTGATCTCAATGAGCAAAGCAATGAAATGTTAAGAAATCCTCCCCGACACTCGTAAAGGCGATATTGTAATTTAAAACCCTTCAACCTTACCCAATGATTTGTTTCAACATTAATTTTTACAACCACAATGTAATGGCGAGCCTGCCTGGTGCATCTATTCTTTTTAAATTTTCTGGCGCTCAGTCCTTCGGGAATGTTCGTAATCACTCGGCTACGTTCGCTAGCAATATGGCGTTGTTTTTTAAGGTTTCGTGGTCATTTTGGCTCTAAGGGATCTCTTATAAAATCGTCATTTCTGTCCGTAGTCTATGTATACATTGTTTTTTCTTAGAAGATCATTTTCGTACATTACAAACAGGATTTTTGGAATGAATTTTATTTAATGACGATCAAATGTCTAAGACAAATTAAGCCACATCTAAACATAAATACTATTACAGTAGAAAAATATTTTATATTAATAAAATAAAATAAATTATCCATAAATTTATCTTATAAGGAAAAGCAAGGTATATGTTTTTCCGGAAACCTACAACTTGAGTGTCTTCAAGTCTCGTGTAATTAGGTACCTTCTAGGTAAGCGTGCTGTATCTTAGACCATATCTCCGCTCGAAATCACGTGAGATAATGGTCAAATGCGAACGTATACAGTAATAAAAAGAAGAAGGAGAAGAATAAATGTAGCATGGCATGGTAAATGGTGTGACATGTGACACACTAATGCCATTCAAACTAAAAAGGTCAGGTATATAAATCTGTAACACGGGTCATATTATATGGATCCGAATATTGGACCACTAAAGTGATAGACCAAAAATGTCTTCACGCATAAAATATGAGAGAGAATATTGAGATGGATGTGTGGTGTTGCAAGAATAAATAATAAACCCGTGACTGAAAAATTGAGAGGAAGAAGACTAAGGTGGCATGGGCATGTAATGAGCAGGGATAAAGTCATGTGATAAACATAATGATGAACTTGGCCCTAAGTCTGTAATTCAAATTGGCAATCGAATCGAATAGAATCGTAACTTTTGACGATTTTGGTAGTCCGGAAACCATCTCGGCTCAATATCGAATCAATCTTGATTTGATCGACACTGATTTAATGTAAATTTTAGAGACAACGGATATTTGACAATCTGTTAGTGGAATGGACCTTAAAAATTACAGACTTGGGGCCTGGAAGCATGAAGGGTACAAATATAATGGTAGACCAAAAAGAGATGGATGGATTGTGTGAAGGATAACATGATGATATAAATAATATAGGATGATATATAAATAGCGGAAATAGGTTATCTTATTTAAAAAAACAGATGATCTCTTGGTCAATTTTGAATATTTTTTCGAGGCTCAATATTCTAATCACAGCAGATGCGGCTATAAAAGCTCTATAACTAGATTGGGAAGTGATTACTTGTTGTATTCAATTTAAATGAGCCGGTTTCACTATCGGAACTTAGAAAGTGTTGTATTGTATCATTCCAGTCCACTGCGTCGCAAAGACGCATCGGTGTGTACTTTATAACAAGGCTTTCAATACACACACAGGTTCACTTTTGATTTTTGAAGTGAAAACTTCATTAGGCACGTTGGGCACTTATAGGACGGGGATATGGCACTGAATTTCCGTGACTGTCACGCTCAGATATAAAGTTTTCACTTCTGACGAGCGACTACTGACAGTTTTTTTATTGATGTAGTACAGCAGACAACCTGATGACCCATCTGATGGAAAGTGGTTATCATCGCATATGGACACTTGGGACACCAAAGGTGCTACTACTGTGCTACCGGGCTCGAAGAGGACATTGGTAGTACTTGGATGATTTTAACGCCGAAACACAATTGAAGGCTGTTGTTAAGGCGGCATACTTGTAGCCATCCAAATGGGTAAATACCCTACCACATAGCTGTGGGTTGTTTTGTCGCCTCTTACGAGAGGCAACCAGGCCGCAGGAAATTGAATTCTTTCTCCGCAGGAAATTATATTCTAACTTGTTTGTGGTGCTCTTACGGCTTAACTGCGTAGCAGATCGTCACGAAATTTTACATACACGTTGTCAGGGGTATATAATAGGAGATAAGGCCTACATTATCTGAATTGCCAAGGTGGCGCCAATAAAAGACGCTCAGATCGGTTTTTCGGTTATGTTCGTCTACACCGCGTTAATAGTATTTTTTTTGGATAAAAGGTATCCGATTCGATATATGTATGGCTAATTCATAAGTGAGTTGAATCAACAACTGACCACTGTGAGTTTACTCAATAACTGACTACTGTGATTTGAATCAATGACTCACACAAATAACTTATGATTATGAATGAGCCATACTAAAACACTATGCTCCAAACTTGCAATATAAGAAAAAGTCGATGGCAGCTGTCAGTTTAGTCCAAGTAATTAAATATTAGATTATAGGTACTTTGAATTAAAAATAAAGTTTAACATTTCTAAGTATATCTATAATATTATAAAATCCTAATCATGCCGTGTCTGTACATTGAAGCTATTTAAAAAAAAAACAAATGGAATACACTATATAAACGATGGAGAATATGATGCAATTTTTTTATAGTTTTTTTATCTGTCTGTCATATGTCTTATAAGTCTGTTTGTATTGTACTAGATTTACGTAAAAACTACTGGGCCGATTTCGATGTGGTCACGCTGATCGACAGCAAATTCTTAGACTTTAAATCTGCGCTACTTTTTGTTCTGCGAATCCCGCGGGAATTATTCTGGGAATGATTTAAAATAGCCAAAGAAAAAAAATCGAACTCCAATGTGATTTTTTCACTGGTCGATAGCAAATTTTATGTAATAAAATGTGTGACATTTCTTATCCCGGTAATCCCGCGGGAATATACCCGGGAGTGGTTTTTAGTTTTTCGGGTGCATACAAATTAGCTTATTCCGACAGTTTTCACTAAAACGATAGCTTACATTCTTTTTTAAATGCTGCGGTACTTTGTGTCCCGGGAATCCCGCGAAGTCAAGTCAAGCGTGGACGGAGTCGCGGGCATATCCTAGTATTATAATACACCCACTTCATAACATACATATCATTTTTTAAGCGAGCGAAGCCGCAGGACAATGATTACCTATAATTTTAAAAGTAAACATAAAAAACAAATGTACTTATATTGGATCTTTAAAAAACATCGATCTATATTTTATTATTCTAGGGCTTAATGATGTGTCCGTATTTTATTCTCGTAGAATACGTCTCGTGCCAACGTAACAAAAGCACCTACAAAGGAATCGACTTTATGGACTTTCAGTAAAAAAGGATGACATCCTGCTACTGTTTTTTAAACCTTTGCCTTAAAAAGTGAACCTCGTTTATGATTACGGTTCAGTACAAATAAATTTATTAATCGAATAATAATTACGATTCGCTATAAAGTGCCAGCTTAAATCCATTTAGCAAAAGTAAATGAACTGCAACGAACATAAGAATGTGTTGTGTTGTTGTCTCATGTATAAATATCAGTTTTGTGATTGTTAATTGCCACGATAGATTCTTCACCTTCTTTTGAAATATGGATTGGCAGGATTTGTATAAAAGTTTTACATATAAAATATAGGCGTTAAAATAACATCTTATCATCTAACATTTAAATCATTATGATAGAGATATTTTACGCGCTATTTGACTCTATTTATTTGTACTTACTTATGACGTCATAAGTAAGGTACATTCGTACAAAATCTATGAGGCTGCGATGTTCTGTATGTTTATAAAAAGTATATCGGGGGATTTGACTGTCTGCTCCCCTATTCAGGCAACCCATGATTATTAGAATTTCGCATTACATGCAGAGGTGTAGGGGAACCTCATATGCTATAATGTGCTTAAGTTAAAAGTCTCGACTCTTTAGTAAAGTGTTCGGTTCAAGATCTACAATTTGGCTGAGCTGGTATTGACATATTAGGTATATTTTAGAATAAATTTTATTATTATTACATATAAAAAAATAGACGCTAAAATAACATCTTATTGTCTAAATTTGAAAATATCACGATTGAAATAATTTTAATTACTTTTCAAATAATAATTAATGCGCTATTTGATTCATTTTACTTGTACCTATTTATGACGTCATAAGTAGGTACGCTCGTACAAAATGTATAAGGCTGCGACATTCTATAAACTTATAAAAAATATCTCAGTAGTCTAAAGTGGATAATAACCACTTTTCATGAACTGGGCTGGCCGCGTATTTGCCAGCTTCGCAGTAAAAAATCTTAATTGATATGACTATCCGCTACCCTATTATTCCGCATCTGCCCCCCTAGACAAGTGGCATTAGCGCTAAACGATTAGTATAAAGTATGTATGAGAATAATATATCGTTTCGCTAAGTATTATGTCATTCCGATACATTTCCATTGTATTCGTTCCCTCTTCTGTATGGTTTATGATCTTCATCTGTTCTCAAGAACGTCTAGTATGTATGTGTAAAATATATCATTGTGTAAAATTCGACTGACACCATACTAACACCACCTTGCATGTATTCAGTCTTCACACGATGAAACCAACGATATATTGATGTATAGATGGGAAAACACTTGCCCTGACTAAAATCAGTCCCTAAAAATTCTAAATTAGGTACGGACAGGGCGTGAGGTGCCTTCACCACCTGCGCGCTATCTATTCGACCGCATCGGAAGCGAGAGTTTTTTTTCTCACGAACCGCATTCTCCGATACACAGAAAGGTACTCCTGTCGATTCTCCTTCTCAACGCTGCATACATTGTTACACAGCCTCTTTTATTGCGGAATGTTAGGTACACTTAACACGCAATGTACAGCAAAGATTGTTGAATGTTTACTCAAACTTCACATTGACTCTTTTGTATTAAAGGCGAGGACAAGCCGGCCTTTTACCTATGCCCCTGCGCACATGTCATGTTAAAATAATATTTGCTAATGTAACAATGACCTTTAAATTTTGAAAGCTTACTTTTTATGAGCAACCATTGTAAATAGATTGAACATTACAACTTTTTATATATATGTAAATGCAAAATAAAACCCTCGATTGTAAGACTACATTACCAAATTAAATTTATTTTCATTTAGACTTATTTATTTAATTTATTTGGGAAACATACAATCATTTTCATTCTTACAATTTAAAATACATAGATAAGACACATATCAGCTAAGTTGCCAACAAAAATAATTCATATTACACATTTGGCTCATACAATTATAAAAAAATTATAATAAAATGAAATTTTTGAAATTTTTATCCGTGCAGGAACGGAGAAAGAATACAATTTCCTGCGGCCCGGCGGCCTGTCGTAAGAGGCGACTAAACAACCCACAGCCAGGTGGTAGAGTATTTGCTCGACTGGATGGCGACCACCCCTGGTCTAGAGTATGCCGCCATAACAACCTTGTGTTGTGTTCCGGCATTAATGACCAGGTTCCAGTCCCCTTTAAGAGAGCAGCAGCGCATTTGTAGCACCTTTGGTGTTGCAAATGTCTATAGGCGATGGTAACCGCTTTCCACTAAGTGGGCCGTCTGCCTGTCTGCTGAACTCCAGCAATAAAAAAAATAAAAAAAAAATTAAGTAATACAAGACCACAGAAAAAATAGTATACACATATGTCTATTTAACTATTTCATTCTTAAGTTATAATTATCATATCATAAAAAATTGTAGAGGTCCTTGAATCTATGTATACGTGGAGTTAGATAGGAAAGTTTCTGACTTGGCAATTATTTAAGGCTATTCTGAAAATTTTTGATTTATTAAAATTTCGTTTTAAACATCGCCAGATGCTACCAAGACTCGTCGTTTCCGTTGTGGTCTTTCATTTACTTATGAAGGTATTACAGACTATACAATACGATGAAGTATTCCAAAAAGTTATACTATCGTGATATTTTTGAAGAAATCTTATTTCTAATACAAAACCCACATCTAAGTTACTTTAATTTATGCTTAGTTTTTTGAAGTAAAATATACGACATTTTGTATATAGATACGTCATACGTCTACATCGTTGTCTTAAAAACCATAAAACTAAACTTATTAACATATCAATACACAGTTATATAGTATGCAAAGAATGAGAAAAAAAAACATGAAAGTTATCAGACTCGTACGTCCTTATATATTGTTAGAAGAGGTTAATAATTTATATTTTAAGTATATAGTTATGTTTGTTGAATTATGAAATTGAACTATACAACAATATCGATGTATGGTACAAAATTAAAAAGAAATTTATCTTTTAACACGACATGGAGTATGACCACAGATAGTGTGACGTATGGCAGTATAATTAAATGAATACGGGGCAATTACCTTCATTTAACGTTATCGAAACAGCACCAGTGTGCGGTAAAACGTATCTCTATACAAAACATTAAGGGTAACATATAATAAATATTGAAGCAATATAAAATATAATTTTAGTATTATCTTTCGTTTTGCAACTGTATAACAACATAAAATTACGTTTTAGCGGTTTTAATTACGATTTTACATTTAATAACTATTAAATCGTATTTTTATTATAAGTCTAATATAAAAGCACCTTAACGTTTCATTTAAAACGAAAATACTTGGGACCGCCCAAAAGCGCTTAGTGGACGTCATACTCTGTCGGAATTTTAATACAGCAATGTTATGAAAGTTTAATTAAAGGGAGTTTTTACGTCATCCATCGATTCATCAAGCAATTAAGTATAAAAATATATCCCAAATAAAAGGTATTTGTAAAAACCATTACATATTATAAAAGTTATTACCGCAATTTTGTTTGAAAGAAGTGAGACTTTCCGATTGACTTATATATGGAATTGTAGCTTATTTTCATATTTAGTATTTAAAGTAGTGATAGGCAGTTATTAGTATAGTTCCCGGCATGGATCTTGAGACGACGTCGTAATAATAGGGATTACATTGTGCATTGAGTGTAGCTAATGTGATGTAATTTATCAACATCGATAATGTTGTTTTGTCCCTTTATTCGAAAGGGTATGCCGCCGGTAGGCGCTGGATGGGGAAGACAGAGGACCGTGATGAGTGGTGCCGACTTGGGGAGTCTACGTCCAGCAGTGGGCGGTATTGGCTGACGACATTCGAAAGGGACAATCCCTCGAAAAAAACGAAATTAAACTTATGCGCACGTAGGCTAAGGTCACTGCTCAGTAATCGTGCCGCGGTTTCTAAAAATGATCGAATTATTCGATCATTACTCCATTGTTATTATTACAGATCATGGTAGTGCGCGCGTTTCATTTATCGATTTTTATTAAGTTTATAAAATTGAAAGTGGAAAATGCAAAGAAAGAAAGCGGTGACACGGATATCCTATTACGGCCAACGTACGTAATCAGATAAAAATCACAACTTAAGTCAGTTAAACAAAAAAAAACATCAAGCTGTCATTGAATAAGACCTCATAATTTTTCGGTTTGTGTTACAGAGGAGTCCTCATTGCGCCCACTGAGGTCGCAAAAATGAAGAGTAGGTACTGCAATACCGCAAAAGGCCTGTAGATGTCGCAGTTGGCCGTCGCTTCGTAAAGTCTGTAATGGTCAGGGGACGCGCTAAAGCCAACGAAAACCGATGACAAGCCACCGATAAACCGGGATGGCAGCTCTCATCTTCACTCCAGTCACCGGCTACCTGCCGAGAACCGGGGTGAAAAAGGCAACCTCGAGGTCCCACCTCTATTAGGTACATACAATTAGAAGACTGGACAATGATGCACCCATTTAATTTTTAGTTAGTATAATTAATATTGAACAATTTAGTGGGTTGTTACTCTCTTAAAAATAAAATTTAAATATCTTTGAACTTCTCTCATGACAAAAATTTAAATAAACAGGTACCTAAAAGTATTATGGACATCTTTTTTTCATTCATTCATCATAACCATAAAGTAACCATTGTATTCTGTGAAATGATTAAAAATTCTATGCACACTCTTGGCTTCCTATTTTATGATTACTGGATGCGCGCCTACACTGCTAAGGAATTATATTTTACAGTAGATAATCCTTGGTGTTCATCTACTAAACCTAAACAAATAATATTAAAAGAAACTGAGAAAATGCCACTTTTGAGGCAAGTTATGTATATAGCATTCAAAGTAACTCATAACTTGCATTGTTTTAAGCGCAAGGAAATTTTATGTCTATGGGAGTTTCTCAAACTGCGAGGCGTATTATTTTTGAATGTCCAGTCTTCGCGAGGTTCAGGAACAATGCAGAAAATATGGTGAGCGTAGCAATTAAGAAAAATGGATACATATATGTAGATTTTGTACGCATATTATATACTAATGAAGATTGTACAATCAAGAAAAAGGTGTCACGCGTAGCGTTAGAACCTCCCGTAACAGCGACAGCGTTCTTGTCCAAGATATAGCAAGTAAATTGCAAGAGAGCAGGTTTCCGAGAAATCGGCTAGGTATTTGGTAAATAAATGTCTAGCCCAGTGGTCGGCAAAGTGCTGCTCCAGTGCCGCATGTGGCTCTTTGGCTCCTTAAGTGCAGCTCTGGCACAAATATCCACGGAAGGCGCAATAATAAATCTTAGTGATGAGAACTTGGAATCATGCCTAAAATTAAAAATAACAACATACAAACCTGACTTACTCAAACTTTCCAAGGAGATGCAAGCACACTGTTCGCATTAATAAATATTTATTAAGTATGAAATTTCGTTTTATTTAGTGTACTACTTATTTAGTGTAATAAAAGTTTACTAAACAAGAAGATTTGGCTCCCAATTTTTTTTTAAATTGTTGTAATGTTCATATTTGGCTATTTGGCTAAAAAGTTTGCCGACCACTGGTCTAGCCGAACTGCCCCGTATACAGGCACAACAAATGGAAGTTTAGCTTTCTGAGGGATGATGAGTGAAAAAGGGGATGAATATGTATTGTCTTATCTAAGTATCTTACGATAAAGATATCGAAAATCACGCGAAGTACACAAGAAAAAGTAGGAAAGCAAATCTCCTGTTCCGAAAGCCAGAATGATCAAAAATAGCTAAAATCTTGTGAACCCCTTATTAGATTTCATACACTTGTAACTCAATCGGTTAGGTTGCCAGGCGACGAAATCAACCTATGGGGAATATGATATAGAGTGTGTGATACTTTAGGAGTGGTTGGTCCATAAGAATATCTAGTACATACAGGTATCGAGTTAATTAAATATTTACATGGTTAATGTCAAAGTCATGTAAGAAGCATAGCACGGAGGCTAAATAACCACATTCTCAGTAAACATAACGGTCGTCATAGTTTTTATACCAAAATATACGTGACGAGGGCTATATAATTGGTTGAAGCATCCTCGAAGGTCCATATTACAGAAACATGCCTTCGAACGTGCATCCACTCACAATATTACGTTCGAAAATGTTGGAAATATTATTCTTTAATACAAAGTTGCTTTAAAACACAAAAAATACAAACGGTGTTGCTATACTTGAATTTAATAAAAAAAACTAAAACTTTCTATATATAGGTGGTTACACTCTCGAAAGCTTTAGATATACATATTTCACGACAAGTATATAATCAAAGTTCTTGAAATTGAACTCATTATCCTAGATCAGAAGTATCTTAGGTATATATTACCGTATCTGAAAGTACATACATTTAACCCGTGCCAGTTTTATAAGGCTGATATGATTTGTAGTGTGACAAAGGACGTATTCTAGAATAGAGGCTTAGGGAAGGCAGAGACATAATTATTATGCCAATCCCAATTAATGAGGAGCAGGTGATAGAAAAGAGACGTTCATAAAGAGAAGTATCCTATATTAATTCGTGTAAGAGAGAGAGAGAGAGAGAGAGAGAGAGAGAGAGAGAGAGAGAGAGAGAGAGAGAGAGAGAGAGAGAGAGAGAGAACACTTTATTGTACACCAAAATATACCATTACAAAAATAGATCATATTTACAATATTTTCTAGGCAATACAATAGGCGGCCTTATCGCTCAAAGCCAGTCAATCTCTTCCAGTCAACCTAAATGAAAGAAATTTCAATCAGGCGATGTAGGTGGTGCTGGAAAAAGGCAATAGATACATAAATACTCAAACTACTTTAAGCAATAAATATATAAATACATGCACATATATACATGACAAGAGTTATGAAAGTCAAAGAGGCAAGTGAGGTGTGTAAGAATAAGCCTAAATGGCACTCTGTTGTTCGTGCCTACCCCGCAAGGGAACTGGCGTTAAGTTATGTATGTATGTATGTATGTACATATATACATAGGCATATATATACACATATACAATAATGTATTTCAAAATACCTAAGTTATTATAATAAATGTATTAGTATTATTATATTGTATTAATCAGACATAGCTATTTGTGGACAAATAGTGTTTTCTGAGAAAATTTCTTACAGTAAGAGGCAGCATATTCCAAAGTTTGACAGCATGCACCGTAAAAGAATTATCATAATAGGATGAAGTGTGTGCACGTGTCATAAGTTTTCGATACGTATTAGAGCGCAAATTGTGGGCAGTGGATAGGCGAAGAAATTTAAAACGTTCTTTAAGGTACTAGGGACTATTAGGAGTAAATGATATGTTATAAAGCACAGTGGGAATCTCAGTATTTCGGCGAAAATGAGTAGGAAGCCAGTTGAATCTTTTAAGATATTCGGAAACATGATCCTGATACAAAAATTCTGAAGCCGCTCAAGCTTGGTCAGCTAGTGTAATTGACAGTATTGTTATATTCGTATACATATATGTATACACTTAATAGGTCATCAGGGATACATTTTAGGCATTGGGCAGTAATAAGTTTTAAAACAACAATGAGGCAGGCTGCATTGCATGGTCCCAAACCTACTCAGGTATAAGGGTTAAGAGGAAAAAAATACAAAAAACCCTAAAAACGGCGTCGGTTATCCTTTGTCTATTTTTTCTCCGCTTATTTTCTCGAAATAATTACGAGATTTTACCTGGTCAGAATAAAACAATTAACATGTGTTGTGCCGAGACAAATCACAGAATAATTTGAGACCGGATTCGGTTAATTTTCTGATGGTTTAGTCGAAAGGTTTTTTCGTTTCATACATTTTATGGGAATCAAACTTGAACGTGCGTTCCGGTCGTAAGTCATTCGTCTTGGATATTACCAAATTATTTTTAAAATAATAACCACTCAAAGGTATATACAAAGGTATACCCGTGTTTGCTTTTTTTTAGTACGCTAAGTAACTGTCAATCTTATTCACGATGAATGGTACTATAGAGGTGACCAATGTTCCTGGTTATTGTCATTTAATTATGGGACTTAAAAAAAACCCAAAAAACTGCGTATCTCAAAAATGGCTGAATCGGTATTATTCAATTTGGCGTAGTAGTTTTTCAATTCTATTTGATTTTTTAGAACTTTCCGTTGCATAGTTCAAAGGGGAACACAATTTTTATAAATTTACAAGCGCATATTTCACTACTTATCCTATATGAAGTCACTAAGAAACGTAGATATGCATTTTAGAAACCTGTCTAACAAGTGTATTGTACATTCAGTTATTTCCACTTTTCAATTACATACGTGGTTGAGTGGTTCCTGGTCGCCCCTATTTTTTTTTAAATAACACAGCGGTATACAGAATACATCTTCCTTTCAAAGTCCGATATAGAGCAAGTAATTATTGAGAAAAATACTTGTGACACTACATTAATAGGTATATAGCTGATGGACAGTAATTATAAGTGCATTGGGGTCCTTTCTTTGCCAGAATGCCTATGGAACCCTAATATGTATAAATTTGCACCAAAATATCTTCGTACCTCGAAGCGACAGTGCGGTTAAAAAATCACATTGCATTTGACTTCCGCGCATCTGTTCGGGCAGGCCTTAAGGCGTGGGTACCATCACGACTTCCATACTTATTATTGTAAACCGACCAAAACGGAGAGACAACTCGTACGTATAAGGTATGGTGGAGTTCAACTGGATTTTCCGTTTCATTGGGTTATTGTTGCGAAATCGCACACTAACGCGGCAGATTCCCGACATTCCTGGACAATTACCATTTCGTGAGTGACCCCTCAACCTGATCAAATGTCCCTTGGACGGGACTTGGCTTCGCAGTCATAGCCCTTAAGCCTTAAGCATTTAGCCTCTGGAATTCCAACTGAAAATGCTTTCAAAGAGATTTTAAACACTGAGGCATAACTGTACACATTCTTGTCTCACTAGAAGATTTTTCCATTTATGCATGTTCATTGAAAACATATTAGCCGCCATTTGCAAAGGAAAGCCGAAGAAATACTCGGTAATCATTTGAATAATTTGAAGGCAATTAGTTTTAATAATTCTGGTTAGCCTTACGATTGTATTCGGGAAATTTACTCAATAAAATATTCGATACCATAATGACTGCGATTGCCGGCCATAATAGTAACGACTATGCAAGATATTTCCCATTGTTGTCTGCTTTAGGTAAAAATATTTCCATATTGACTTGACAACTTCAAAGCTATTTTGCATTTATTGGACAATTATAAATTTCCTTAACATATTATTTACTTCTCTTAATTACATACTGCAAAACTCATGAGTTTTGAAGTATGTAATTAAACTGCTTTACAAATGTTTGTGAAACATGTTTCACAAACATTTGTAATGCAGTTTAAGGTTATCTAAAATAAAATATTTTAGTGATAAGACCAATTGTTTCTCGTATTAAAACAAATTGTAACCTAATGAATGGAATGAAGCATAATATTATAAGTATTCTGCACTAGTTATGTCCTCTACGTCATCCGAAAGTGTGTTGTGGGGGACTTGGACTACATATGTATTCATATTATATGAAGCATACAAGATATCAAACACATAAGAAAATTTAAGATAAAGTGCTTTTTAATCGTCAATTTTTTTCACTGAAATCCGGTGGGCCATATCAAAATATATTCAAGATATGGATGGAGTTGTTGGACTGAGGGACAAACATTCTAAAATTGGTAATTTACAGACTTTAGTTAAACTTTGGCTTTTATTTTCAATCACAGACCGTCCCTTACACTTTATTTATTGGTATACATTAGTACTAAGCATTTTTAGTAAAATAATACTTGATGTATGGAATGCACGTCCCCGAGAGTACTAGTTTCATATTAGTTTTCTATAAAGTTTGTGTTCCGGCACGCGTGTAGTGTAGTGCGTTTGGTTTGAGCTCGTGACCAACGATTTTGCGCGCAATCTCCATCCGCCATGTTGTTTTTGTGTCAAAATAATAGCTCCGAGACGCGTTTCATTACACGCTACCATTTCATATATTAAACATTACATGAATATATATATATATATATATATATATATATATATATATATATATATATATAAATATATATAATATTTATATATAATTATATATATATATATATATATATATATATATATATATATATATATATATATATATATATCTAACTATAATAAAATATAACACATAAAATTGAATAATACGTCTTCTGTTGAGTAACTCTTTATGAAGCAAATAAATGTTTGTTCTGGTTCTGTATAGCAGGTATACATGTTAGTGTACATGAAAATAAATCTCGGCTCAATTTGCAAATAATATCTGTTCAAATAAAAATGAAAAACATTGACGAATCGAATTTGTTGCTTGGGTCCGGTTAATTACACTCAAGCTGTTATTACCTTCAACATTATCGCGGATTAAATTTTCTTTTATTTTTTAAACCTTTGCCAACCGGCCAACGAGGGCGTGGTGGCCAACTCAGGTTTTATAGCTCGCCAGTATTATGCAGCGATTGTATTCAATTATTAAGAAAAACACAAATATTATTATTGTACATATTTTTATTTAGATTATAGAAATTTTTTGGACTCTACAACAGAGGTTAATGTGGTTACTAAGGCGTATAGGTCTGGCCAGTGATAATAATGTTTAAATATGGAACACTGATGTTCGTTTGTTTTTATATCTGTAATTTTTCCTTTCCATTAAACTCGTCATTATATACGCACGTACAATTTTTAATAATTAAAATAATTACGGACTTATTCATAGAGAGAAAGTTAAAGTAAGTTTGAACGCTTCATTATGATTCTTAAAGAAGAGTTCAAACTTCTAAATGTCTATGAATAAAAGTTGTACAGTCCACAGCAAATTGATATTTAAAGAAGTGTTTTACATAAATAGTAGACAAATATCGCATTATATATTTATATTTCTTATAGATTATGTCTAATATTCTAAAATACTACTCATACGCAAATCGTGGCCGGAGATCATGACAATACATGCCAAGTAAAAAATACGTTTTTGAAAAGTGTCACACACCTGCGAAACTTCCAATTTAAGCAATGTTTACCTAATATCTTGAACTTCACTTTGCGTAAGAGTACTAAAAACGCATACTTTCTTATTAGTATTACCGTTAGTAGGTACTTTGATTTTGAAAGACGATTATTCGCTAAAGAAATATTATCAGGACTAGGATATTATATTTTTTTAAATACGCTGAATATTATAATAGGCTTGCATAATTAATTATTCTAATATTTACCTATATACTATCCTTGAAACAAATACCTACTCTGGAAAAAAATACTGTATAAATAGCATTCCAATTTAGCACCTGGACTGAGCACAACTGGAAATGTTTTGAATCGTGATAATCTTAGAATAAAAAAGTATTTTTTATTCGGGCCGATAAAATTGATCATAGAATCGAGTTTGTAATAAAGGATTTTAGATTATCCTCGGATCAGACGCCAGGGTTGTATTTGGAGTAAAAAGTTTACTCCAGTACGGTTAAGGCGCTACACAAATTGAATTGGTGGTGATCATATTATGAGGTGGTTACATTTGATGGTGATGAACGCAAATAATAATTACTTGGCTATAATTTTGTATTAAATAGAATGCTCGATGATGAATGAGTTACTATGTAAAACCCATAAATAATGTACGCGGATTTTACAAGTACGTATTATAGTGTTTTATCATGGAAGATGAATACCAGTTATTGTTGGCAGTTGCTTCTTTTAAAATGAAACTCGATATAGACTGGACTATGATTATTATTAACTTTATTTACAATTAAACTATACATAGAAGAAATAAATCCAGATAGTGCGTATTGGTGCTATTACGAATGAACAAGTAAGTGCGAGAGAGAGTCGAATAAGAGAGAGTGAGTGCTTCCGGCCTCCGATCGAGTTGACCATTGGGTCTGCCTATGGATGGCAGAGCCGGTATGGGGCCTCGAGCTGTTGCTCTTTGCCCCGGTCCAATTCGCAGGGGGCAACTACCCCCCGGTGACAGGGTACACACACATTAGGGGTATGTCGGCGGCTCGCGTCGGCCAATAAGCGGCGTTCGGTGGCCATCGCGGGCTTCACGTTGGCTCCGTCTGCGGCATGGTTGGCCAGTCTGCGGCTTTCGATGGCCATCTCGGGCTTTGGGTTTCCATCTTTGGCGTCTGGTGGCCTATCTGCGGCTTAGGAGATATTCGTGACCTCTCAAACATCGCCTTGATCGCGGCGGAGAGTAGGTGTGCTTCTGCGGGCGGGTCAGGGGGGTGCTCTCTGTCCGCAACACCAGTAATGACCATTGTCGATAAAAAATGTAGCTCTGAAGAGCTACAAAATTTTGAGTTCGAGAGATTTGAACATGGCGGCAAGCGACCTTACTCTGTTTTTTCTCGTTTTATTATTTGCAACTTATTTTTAGATCAAAAATTAAAAATCTTATAAACCCGTCAAATGCTTGGTCTTTATATTTTTCTAGCAATTATTTTACCTTACTATTAGTTAAAATATCTCATAATCTCCTTACAATACCAATTTTCTAATAATAGTTTTACTATAAAATAAGTCACAGTAAAGTATAGAAACCCGTCAGAAGACTAAGTACCAAAATACAACTACTATACAGGTTATGTCAGAATTCTAGCTTTTTGACTATTCTTGAAATTGATTATATTGCATAAAAATACTAACGTGCTTAGTATAAATATATACTTTTGAGTATTTTTGTATATTGCCTTTATCAGATTATATTGAACCGCAAAACCACAATACCAAATGTTTACAATTTACCTAATGCGACCGGCGACTTTACAACATATCTCGAATTATCAGTACCCAGTTTATGTTTAACCATAAACTTAATGGAAATTGTTTTTATTATAACGAACTAAAGCTCTTTCGTTTTAGTTTCGATGGCTCAACTTTAAGATAAGCGCGATTATTTAACACTTCGATTGCAGCAGTCTTGAGAAGCCTGTAGTCATGTAAAAGTACTGCATGAAGCTCAGAACAATAACTAAAGCATAATTATTCTAAACCATGAAATGCCGTTTATTCAAATAACAGCGCCGGAAGGCTTTACAATTATTTGGTTGCCAAAATATTTTATTAAATCTCTTTGGACAGAAGCACTAACCATTTTTCGATTTTATTAGAGAGGATAGCAATGTTGTTGACACATAATACAATGAAAAAAACTAAATAATGACCATATAAAAAGCGAGCATTGAAATACTATATCATAATGATAATTTTAAAATATAATCATAGAAATAATTTTAATTTCTGTTTAAACTATAATGAATACGCTATTCGACTCATTATAGAAACGTCGTCATAATTTGCCCATACAAAATCTATTTGGCTTCGACATATTGTAACTTGATAAACAGTGTCTCAGCTGATTTCACTTTTAATATAATTTTAGTCTTATGACTAAATTGCAGATGGAAATAACGATAAGATTAATGTATGCAAAGTTACTTGTATGTAACTTGCTACATATGATTTTCATGTGCACATTAGACATTCAGCTGTTTTTTGCCTGAAGCAGGTAAGGCATGCACGGAATTTGACACAACAAAGCAAAAGTGCAATGGCGAGCGGAGAGGTTATAAAAATTAGGTATTAGCACCAGGCTAAAACTGATCCTTAGAATAATACAAAATATTGTTTATAACATATTTTAAGAATAGAGGACAAATATCTCAGGACGCAACCAATGTGTTAAAAATATATCAATTTTACTCTGGCAATATATTTCTCTTCACGACAATAAAAGCGAATAAAATGTACCAAGATAAGCGTTGTTCTATAAGATTTATTTTATTGCAGCGTATAATTCTTATCTGCGTTATAAAGCTCAAAATGTTCAAATTATATACAAATTAATTTATTTCCCATGTTAGGTTAGTGCCGTTATATCAGAAGCTACATTATTTTACCTTGTTACTTGTATTATAATTAATAAATTATATAATTTATTAATTACAAGAAACAAGTTATATAAGTTTATATAAGCGTACTATTTAATTTAAAATATATCATAAGAAAAACATTAGTAGAAACATGGACCTATTGCATTTTGAAAATATTTTATTTACAGCGTCTTCACTTGCCTAAAGTTTCCATATCATACGGGAACTGACACCTCACACTATTTTATGTTGATGTTAATAGCTATGCTTCATTTCTCCTTTATTTTTAACCGACTTTAAAAAGGACGAGATTCTGAATTAGACTAAGTTCTTTTTTGTAATATACTATAAACAGTTCTAACAAAAAAAATCGACTTCAGGAGTACCTAAATAGCAAAAAGAAATATTTTCTATAACATTTTGAAATCGTTGCCAAGTGAAACATAAAAAAACAACAAGAATTTTGCAAAATATAGTATTTTTATGTTTTACTTCGTACAAACTTCAAAATGTTGTTTCAGTTAGTTTTGAAATCGGTTTCTTTTTTGTTAGAATTCTTTTACCACATATATACTTTATTATTATTTTATTTATTTATTATTACATTACATACTTTATAGGTTTCATTCATAGAGAGTTATAGTAAGTTTGAACGCTTCTTTATGGTTCTTAAACTTATACGATCTACGTGAAATATCAGGGAACACATATACAGCTATGTATTAAGTACAATATGTTAAATATATTAATGTTATGTATACATATTATTACGTATCTAGAAAGTAGTCTAAGAGCTAGCTAACCTTTACTTTTATTAATCTCTCCATACATGCACGTTTATTTGAGGCGTTATGTAGTAATGTTAAGCAAAGCAAAAAAGCTTTATAAAAATCATCTGATAGCAATCGGAATGCGGCTCTGTGTTCTTCTGTAATTTAAAGGGTGTGTATAGGCAGGGTGTAGTTAATTACTTATTAGACGAGCCGGAATGCGCCCGCGCCGCACCGGTCGTAGTGAGCGCGCTGGAAGCAGGGTTATAGGCTAACCTGAATAATGGAACGCCTTTGCACAACGAAGGAATATTATTACAGCTTTTATTATTTATTGTATAAATTCCTTTCTTGCTTATTTTTTTAAATTTTGATTATTAATTTTCGTATAATATCTGTTTTGTATTTTTTTTTATTGGCCCTACTATTAAAATTAATCTTTTGTTTGGTTTCTTCTTAAGTAGCGAAGCAAAGAACGGGCTTCCTGATCCGGGTTGCCTGGAAGAGATCGCTATAAGCGATAAGGCCACCCATTGTTCTAATGGAAATATATTTATATTAAATATCTAGTTTTAAGTTATAGTGAACAATAATCGGCTTTCTTGCTTAACATGTTACGTGCCTTGGAAGAAATCCCAAATAGCGTGTTCCATCCACTTCTATGTGGCATTTTATAATATGTTGTGTGGAAAGTTACATGTTTATAATTTTATCTGGATGACAAAAAGAAATCGACGGTTTTTGAAAGGATTGGAGATTGCTAAAATATTTAGAGCCTAAGAATGTGGGACTGCCGTAAAAGAGGGACATGGAGATACTCGTATACACACAATAGAAAAAGGTATGAGTAATTTACATTTAAAATATAAACAAAAACAAGTAATAAGTAAATAATCATTTTTTTATGAGCACCCATGCAAGTATCTTTCGTAAAGGTACAAGCAATCAGCACCGTAGGTTAGAAAATATTCCCCCATTGTTTATTTATATATATCCCTTTATTTATATTATCCGTGTAGGAACGGAGAAAGAATACAATTTCCTGCGGCCAGGCGGCGTTCCGTAAGAGGCGACAAAACAACCCACAGCCAGGTGGTAGGGTATTTGCCCGACTGGATGGCGACCATCCTTGTTGATCTAGAGTATGCCGCCATAACAACCTTGTGTTGTGTTCCGGCATTAGTGACCAGGTTCCAGTCTCCCTTAAGAGGGCAGCAGCGCATTTGTAGCACCTTTGGTGTTGCAAATGTCCATAGGCGACGGTAACCGCTTTCCATCCAGTGGGCCGTCTGCCTGTCTGCTGAACTCCTGCAATAAAAAAATAAAAAAAAATCCCGCTAATCATTTTTTTTCGCATTATATGTCATCGTCAGACGACAATTATTGTCTGTTGTTTATAATAAAATTAAGAGATATAAGTCGTGCGCAGAAGGTTTACTGATAGTCGCTCCTCCCGCTTCCTACGACTGGGACCGGAGCTTGTCTAAGTAGTACTAAGAACTAGACGACCGCGGGTCGGGGTTGTGGGAGGCGGGAGGGGTTGTCATCGGCAAACCTTCTGCGCACGACTTATGGCGGGTTTCTATATCTTACCGACCGTTCATTTGCCTTACTATCGGTTAAAATTTGACATAAGCTCCATACATC
Organism: Dendrolimus kikuchii; assembly: GCA_019925095.2. NCBI lineage: Eukaryota > Metazoa > Arthropoda > Insecta > Lepidoptera > Lasiocampidae > Dendrolimus > Dendrolimus kikuchii. Next base: position 8,501,586 of record CM034406.1, on the reverse strand, counting down.
TAATGTCAAAATTCAACCGATGGTAGGGCAAGTGAATGAATAGTAAAATATATAAATATAGGAACGACGTCTTATTCAAAGCTCTTTCAACACTTAAAGATATTTTATTTATGTTGGAAAAGGTACTATTATTTTGAAAGTTACCTTTTTTTATTGCAGTATGGTTTCGACTTTTACCATGACTAGATAGAACATTAAAAGTACAAAAATCTAAATGTCTAATTGTTTGTTTCATATCCAATATTTTTTTTTCATTGTGGTTAGCTTATAGAATCCCTACCGTTTTAGCATTTTAGCATTCATAGCATTTAAGATTAGTATTGATATCACCCAAAGTGATGTACGGGTATTTTTCATTGGTCTTTATACAAATTAAACCCACTTTCACAATTATATATTAAATATAAAGAAGAATATAAACAATAAAAAATAATTCGACATAACATTGCCCACATAAAGCTCTAAAACAAACCACACACAAAATGAAAAATTCGTTCCAATTTCGGCTGTACCAAAGTCATTGTGTGGAGGCGTCTGCGTGAAATGGATCCGGGGATCGAACGGGGCCTTTGTCGGCGTTCCCCGGCCATCCATCGACCGCACTTACCGCACTAATATTAAACACCGCAACAGCCACTTCCCGATTCGGTCGTGGAAATAGTCGGCTTGCAACTTGTAAGTTAGTACCAACTTAAAATAGCGCCGGTTAACTACTGTTGAAATAAACCTCTCATTTTGGGGGGCCTTTAGCTTGCTAGGAGAGCAAAGGACCTTCTACCCCCGCACAACGAAGTGGGGTGTGTTCTCCCAGGACACACTCCAGGCACTTTATTGTGCTGGATCGACTGGGCATAACTATGTTTAAATCTCAGCCTTTCCAACACAAACAAAAGCGCAGGGTCGACAAGGAAGGAGGGGGTTTTTAGTGGGTATTGGGGTTGCTCGCTCGTGTAGCAACGCTCGGAGTCTTCCACACTATTCTGTGACGTCGATCGCGGACGGAGCACTGTCAAGAGCATACTATTGCTGCAGTGTTATCGCCCCCGACCGACGCGTGTCGTTGCCCTAGCAACGGCCCAGTTTGTGCGTAAATCGGTTAAGTATTTTCCCTCGCCTCAAAAAAAAAACCTCTCATTTTAACAAGAACCCTTTTGTAGGGCGTTTTCTATATTTGAATGCTATTAGAATATAGTACCTATTTGTTTCTCTTGTTATTACGTTTGCGAGTAAACTTTAATCCAGTACGCGTACATAAAATATAGAAATAAAAACTACTAATATTCTTGTTATGTACAGTATTATTTCCCGGTCCATAACCGACAACTACCAAGAACTTCTACTTAACATTCTTTAATAAACTCCTTTTTTACTGATTCTCCATGTATTTAAATATTTTAACTCGCATAATATTTATTAAGAAAATATATGAAATGTAGATATATTTTTTATTGAGAAGCTGGCAAACAGGCAGACGGTCTAGCTCATGAAAAGTGGTTATCGTCGCCTATAGACGTTTGTAAAAGAAAGAGGGAAAGAAAATGGAGGGGTCAGAGAAGAGGAATGGAATAAAAGGGATGATATATGGGATTGGAATAAGGGGATGGGATAGGGGTAAGGGAAGTGTACCATCGGAACTTTCATGCATAACACGATATACGATTAGCACAAACCTAACCGTTTAAGGCCGATATATGAGAGCGTGGTATCACACCGATAGATCCGGCTGTAAGAGCTGTAATCAAAATAATGCCTTCAGCATGGCTCTGCCGCGTAGATATGGAAATATTGTATACCTACGAATCCATATTCCAAAAATTAGAAAAGTTCATACGAGAAAGGAATTTATTGTAATTAATTATATATCAGCCCATAAAAGACTTACTGCTGGGTTCGAGGCTCATCATAGAGGAAACAGACAGTATACCCATCTAGGCCGATTGACGCGTTTCACACACCGTTTACTTCGATGTCCACGTGGTAATTGTAAAAATTATGCACATTATATAAAAAAAACTGCCTAAATTGAGCATACTCCCCGGCCAGAACACAAACAAACGTCATTTATAATGCGAATTTCACACGTGGGTCTGTTAGCCACTAGACTGTTATCACAATTTTTAACCCAACATATTATATATATTAGAATCAAATATACAACAATTACTTAATGAGACTGTTTATTTTACAATATTTACTTTCAATATCTTCATAAATATTTGGAAATGGATTGCTTACTTGTCTATTGAGGTATACGTGCAATTGTAAATCTCTATAATTATACGTAAAACTTGGATTTGTGTTTGGAGATAATGCGGAAGTAAAACCTCAAACATTACACAGAGTAAAAAGTAGGATTAATTTTTATTTATGGCCTTCAAGAAATGTTCTCCAATGGAACTTAGTTTGAATAAACTCTTTTGAATTTATAAACTTGACCATCTAAAGAATTGCCGTCCACGACTTAGACCGAAATGGGAAGCGCTCGTCGCTAGCGAAGTTGCTGTTATTATTACCCCCTTCCCTCCGTTGTGGGTTTCTTTCAATAATCAAACCGCCGTGCTTTTATTTCATAGTTTACTGAAGGGTTTTAATATAGACATCCTCAGGCGTAATTGTTTCCGCAATTGCGGCTGATGGGCAAGAGCGATTTTTGTAATGGTACCGGTCGGCTCAGGGCGTATTACCACTTAGGTGCGCGATCGATCTCTATGTGATAAAGTGCTAATTTCATTTTAATGACATAATATGATAAGTTATTTAATTTTAGGGCTTTTTAGCTGTTTTCGTAAACACCGAACTCGTATACAATTATATCCGTCAGCCTGTCACTCTGTCTTTATCTGTAACAGTTTTATCGTGTCTATATGCAGAAAATTTTGTAGAATTATGTAAGTATCATGTTGCTTGCATCCCGGATATTTTAATAAGAAATTCTTTACAATTTTTATCTGTACATAGCAGTGGCGCGGGGTGGAAATTCGGCTACGGTAAGCCGGTTGACAAACACGATACAAGCGCCGACTACACCGCTATTGTAGAAGTTAAGGCTCCACCAAGTCTATTAATGTACTCAGTGGGCCCTGCCAGCAGCGTCCTAAAAGAACACAGGATTTGATGACAGTGACTTTGATGTACGATAAAAGTGGGTTTGAAAAAAGTCTGTTTAGACGTGCGCACCGTGTTATGAGAGAGAGAGAGAGAGAGATAACTTTATTGCACATCAAAATAGACAATTACAAAAACAGACGACATTTACAATATTTTCTAGGCAATACAATAGGCGGCCTTATCGCTTAAAGCGATCTCTTCCAGGCAATTTAAATCAAAGTAATTTGAATCAGGCGATGTAGGTGGTGCAGGAAAATGGCAAATGTAAGCATTAAACATACAAATACATATATATAAGTATATATATATAAGTATATATAAACCTAATTACGTTTTTATATTAGTAAAATACAGCTACTCCAACGGACTGACTCGCGGTGTAGCTGCTATGAAAACTTTAGTTATGTCTACGTAAATATCATCGTATCGCCATGTACGTACATAAGTATATTAACAATTCCATTAGCAGTAGTGTTACTTGTTTAGTGTGTTATATTCTTTTTTCCTAATGTGTAATGTCTCGCAATATTTTCAAAAAATGTTATTTCTTTCTTTCTAAATTTCCATAGCTCAAACTTTAGTACTCCAATTCTTTACAATAGTTGAAAGTCTCACTTGTCGAAAGAGCCTTTATATTGTGCTTCAAATTGTACCGTATACAAACTTTCCAAAATTCCGGGTCAACATTAAAACCCGTGATCCAAAACGACGTATAATTTCAGAACTTAACAGTTGTATTAATAGAACTTTCGGCGCTATTCATTACCGGAAATTATCTTAACATAAAAGCATCAATTTTGTCATAAAATTGTTAACTTATCAGTGAAGCAAAAAAAGGCCCCCTTCTTAATATATTTCCTGTTACCATCGTAGGCAGATGTTAGATAAAGGAAGCGCAGTAATTCGTATAGGGAGAATTTAAAAAAACTTGGTAAGTGCTTGCTAGTCCGCAACCAACTAAGGCTTCCATACAGTTGACAAAAGTCTTCTGTATATTAAGTACCCATGTACATTTGAGGTTCTTTATTTAAATATTAAAGTAATTTACACGTGTAAAATTACTGAAAGAGCTTGTTAGCGATCACACTATTCCTATTCGGTGTGGTCGTCTAGAAAATCTTTCATTGTATATATATTTTTTATTGCATGAGCTCAGCAGACAGGCAGACGATCCACCTGATGGAAAACATTTGCCATGGCCTATGGACATTTATAACACCAAAGGTGCTATCAATGTGCTTTCGCTCTCTAAAGGTTGTTACGGTGGCATACTCTAGACCAGGGGATGGTAGCCATCCAGACGGACGAATACCCTACCATCTGGGTGTGGGTTGTTTTGTCGCCTGTTACTATAGGCCGCGCGGCCGCAGAATATTGCATTCTGTTAAAAAACTTTTCTCGGACAAACAAGAAAAGCTGTTAAAAGTTTGGATTTTCGAAGACCATTATTATATTGTTTAAATTAGCCCAATTCGCGAACACAGCTAGTGGTTTATAAGAGCATGATAAATGAGAAAGGGATTACCACATCAAGGTATTTCAAGAATGGTAAAAACGATGGGAATCATGACTCGTAGAAGCTAAAAAAATTCTAAGATATGTTAAACTTTCTACAATTTTGATAAGTATTCGTGACTGCTACAGTAGGTTAAACGATGTCTTTCCGGAGGTTAACCAGCTCATAATTTAATCTAATTGAAAACTTAAATTTTTAACATGGTTGTTCCGACATAATATATAAAGACCCTAATGATAGGCGTGCTCAAAATATATTCTGATAAATGCCTTCCCAGCCAGCAGCGTGTCTTTGGTGTCCCTGCTGTAATTAATAATTAAAAGACCAACAAAACGAACGTTGTTCTCAGTTAAGTTTTCTGTAAATACATTTTTTTTTAAATTCCGGTACAAAATGGAAATAAATCAGCCAGGTGTGTAGGACGCACATATAAAGGTATCTTCCCAAGACATCGTATCATAACACGACCGTGCTGGGAACGTATTCGGCAAAAAATATTCTTTGTATTGCAAAGTATTAGACTATGCCCACTAGATCGTTTCGTTATCGACCAACATCGTCAATAGGGTGGCCAACTATTTTTGAGAAAAATAACGTATTACATTTTTGAAGTAGGGAAAAATAGAGTATTTTTCAAAATTTTATTTATATCTTCTCTTGGAGACACTATTTTTGTGTGCTTCTAGCACATACTAACAACTTTTCATTATCCTTAAATTTTTGGAAGCTATCTTTAAATTTCCAATCTAAATTTAAATAAACAAACAATTCATTTTTTAATAAATTTATAGATTTCCTGTTCCTTTCTTCTCGCCATTTTAGATTCATTACTGAATAAACTCTTTCAATGAAAGCTGGATCGATAATAGTTCAGTAATTATCCATATAAGTATTTCATTTTACGCATCAGAGTAAATATTGGAAATAGAGTATCTTCACATACTTTATTGTTATGCTAAAGTATATTTACCAAAAATAAAGTAGGATACGTTATTATAAAGTATGGTTGGCAAGCCTAATCGTCGCGTGCCATGCACGGACCATCAACAATTGTCGGCGAGAATATATTGACACGCTCTAGTGGGCAGAGTAGACCGTATAGTATTTCTTACCGTGCCTGACACATTCATACTACGGTCATGGTATGATCCGGTGTAGTGGGTAAACACCTTAAGAATTCCGTAGCAGGCCATAGTCCACCGTTTTTTTATATGGTTACGAAGATGCGCTACACTCAAAAACTATTGAAAGTATTTTTACCATGGTAGTATATCTTAAAAAAGATGTGTTCACACTCTAATTTTTTGGATACGAGGAAGAAATTTCTGTAATAATAAAATTAGTAAAAAGTAAATACTTAAACCTCTTAAAAAGCATAACATAAACTGTAAATTAAATCAAACCAAAATTGATGAGTGCGTATCCCCGCTTGCACATAACAGTATTCTTCTTAGCAAGCCCTTCAATTTGATATCCATATCATGGGAGTGCACAAAAAATAATTAGTCCACCAACTTTGGGCGTCCGCCATATTGGATTTAGAATGACATCACTTAGCTAACCATGCATTGTCATCCAAACTAAATATGTATGCAATATTTCATCTCAATCGCTTAAGGATAGCTGCTTTAAAATTCAGTTGCAAGATTCGACCCAAACATAAAAACATTGCAAGGTAAATAAATCTAGTTATTTAATGTGCAATGTTTGTATTTGTTTTAAATAAAAGCTAGCTAGTTTTATTATGTATACTAGTCGCGAAAACTTAAGAAAATACAAAATAAAAGCTTGTAAAAATACTTTCAATGGATTTTTTTTAACAAGACGCATTGAGCATTTTTTGAGATATGAGGTAATTTTCTACATACACATACATACATAACTTCACGCCAGTTCCCTTGCGGGGTAGGCACGAACAACAGAGCGCCATTTAGGCTTATTCTTACATACCTCACTTGCTTCTTTGACATTCATAACTCTTGTCATGCACGCTCGTCTGTTCTTAAGGCTCCTGACATCACCTTCTGCTAGTACACGATCAATTTGATCATGGAAGGTGTGTCGTGGCCTTCCACGACTTCTGCATCCATCCACTTTTGCATTGTATATCTGCTTATTCATTCTTTCATCATGCATTCTTTCCACATGCCCGAACCACCGGAGCATTCCTTTCCTTACCTTCACCCCGACACTCTCTTTCAGACCAACTCTCTTTCTTACTTCGGTATTACGAACGCGGTCCGCATGCGTCACTCCGCAGATTTTGCGTAGTGCTCGCATCTCGACCGCGTTTACTCTACTTTCATGCTCTTTCTTCCATACCCAACTCTCGCTTCCATACGTGAGCGTAGGTACCAGCACCGCGTTGTGTACGGCGAGCTGGGCCTTCTGGCTGAGGTTCTTAGCGCCTAGAAGTTTACCTAACGCTCCATTCACACTATTCCCCAAATTCACTCTTCTTTCTATATCAGCGGTGTACCTTCCATCCCTGCTAAAAGCACATCCAAGATATACAAACTCATTCACTTGCTCCAGCATAACATCATCGACCATTATCCTTGCATTCGTTCTGGTTTCTTCTCTTTCAAACACCATAACCTTTGTTTTCTTCGCATTCAAATGTAAGCCTCTCGCCTGACAGTCATCTTTCATCATTGTGACTAGTGTTTGCAGTTCTGATGGCGATTCGGCTAAAAGCACGGCATCATCCGCATAAAGCAAGGTGCTTACAACTAGATCACTCATCCGCACCCCAACATCCATCAATCTTATTCTCTGGAGACAATCGTCCAGGTATAGGATGAACAGCAAAGCCGACAGCACGCAGCCCTGTCGGACGCCAATATTGACGTCAAACCAGGGCGACAGGCTGCCATCCAGCCGCACGCATGCCATACAGTCCTCGTAAGTGGACTGCACAGCACGCATCAGTTGGCCATTAATCCCATATCTGGGCAATATGTCCCAGAGGTCCTTCCACACAACCCTGTCAAATGCTTTCTCTAGATCCACAAAACCGCAGAAAACCTTCCGGCCCATAGCCAGCTGCTTCTCTACGATATTGCGGAGAGAGAAAACTTGATCCATACATCCCCTTCCATTTCTGAAGCCACCTTGTGCATCCCACAATAATCCATCGGATACCACTCTCATTCTCTTTTCAATAATCTTCGTATACACTTTAGATGCTGTGCTGATCAAACTGATGGCCCTGTAGCTGGCGCACTCCATACGTGACCCCTTGCCTTTATACAAGGGCACGATGACAGCGCGCCTCCAGTCCTTGGGAACCTTTCCCGTCCTCCAGCACAAATTGCATAAGGACAGGAAAGCGTCCCGGACGCAGGTTCCACCATATTTGATCATCTCAGCAGACACACTATCGATTCCTCCTGCCTTTCCATTTTTCAGACTTCTTATCGACCATTCGATCTCTTCCAAAGTGATCTCGGATGCTGACTCCTCGGAGTCGGTCACAGACTCAGTCGTGGTGCCAGCATCCGGGATATTATCATACATTTCTCTAAAATATTCACTCCATCGCGCTAACACCTCTTGTGGGTGAGCAAGAACGTCCCCAGCTTTAGATTTTATTCTTTCCATTCTGGAAGCTGACGAACAACCCCGAGACTTCTTAACCTCTCTCCAAAAGAGTTTGGTATTCGCCTCGAAGTTCTCCGTCAGCTTCTCTTCTTCTTTCAATTTTATTCTTTCGCGCTTCTCTTTCACTAAAGCTTTGGTTTCATTCTTGCAGAGGCGATAAATTTCTTTCTTCATCTCTTTCATACTGTCATTCTGTTGCAAAGAAGCAACATAATCCAGCCAGGCTTTTCTCTTTCTCTCTACGCTGGATTTAACATCCGCGTCCCACCATTCATCACCTTTCGTTGTTATGTGCCTCTTTGCGCATCCACATGCTTCTTTTGCGCTTTCCACTATACTTTCTTTCATACTATCCCAGTCATTATCCACATCTAAGTCGGAGAAGTCCGCTTTTGCAAGCCTTTCTTCGACTAGGCGCGCATACATACTCCTTACACTAACATCTTCCAATTTTTCACACTTTATTCTTTCAAGCTCCCCGAAATTGGTACGCACTCGCCAGTGTCTCCACTTCTTGAAAAGGCCCACAAACCGGCTTATCACCAGGTAGTGGTCCGTTTCAAGAGTGGGGCCTCTGTAGGCTCTTGTATCCATTATTGTGTTTCGGAGGCGACTATCTATTAAAATCAGATCAATCATACTTTTCTGATCATTCATTCTCCATGTATACATGTGAATATCCTTATGATGGAATAAGGTGTTCGACACAAGCAAGTTTCTTTCCATACATACGTCTATGATTGGCCTACCAGCATCATTCACTCTCTTGTCACCATAGGGTCCAAGGACAGCCTCAAGGCCGTCTCGTTTGGTCCCCACCCAGCCATTAAGATCACCACACATAATTAATCTTTCGTTCCCTTCAGCCAAATCCAGAATTTCTCTCACAGACTCCCAAAACTTCTCGAGTTCTTGGGGATCCGCTGAGCTTACGGGAGCATAAGCTGCGACCAGAAAAACTCGCGTGATCCCCAGTTTTAGACGTACCCAGAGAAGTCTCGGGTTCACCAGACAATAGTCTTTTACTCCAGACACAAAGCGGGATGAGAGTACGACGCCTACCCCCCCACTTGCACGCTCGTCCAGGTCCACGCCGGACCACAGAGCAAGCATGCCACCGGGGAGGTCATCGACGCTGCACCCCTTCCGCTTTGTCTCTGTCAGACATACGGCATCCAGGCTTCTCTCATGCATTATATCAATCATTTCGTCCATCTTATCTTTCATTCCACCTCTCACATTCCACGTGCCTATACGGCACTCTGCTCCTCTCGACCCGCCAGGTTTGGCGCTGCGTGAAGGGTGGCGGCCCCCTTCGCCGCATGCGCGAGAGTTCACACCGACGGGGGCGCATCGGTGAGCGTCGCCTGCGGGGGACGCCCTATCGTGCCCTGCACTAGTGTGAATTCCGGTCAGAATTGTGGCCCTCTGGGCCAGCGGGGATCGCGACGAGCACGCTTCTGACATGACCCCATGAATGAACAAAATCCTGCAAAGTTCGCCGGACACCATTGAAGGTTGACCAAGCCGCCGAAGTTGCCAGCGCGAAGCCCACGAAGGCCACCGAGAGCTGAGTACATACATAGTTTTTCTTACTGGTTGATCACTTGCAAGTTAAAGCAATTTTTTATGGCACGATATATGGCCTTATTTATTCACGATGGATATGGCGTTACATGTACTTACTTAAATGAAAACCAATTTTTGATTTCTTAATTTAAAAATTAGTTTGTCATTCCTGTACAAAATTGGCGTAATTTGATCGAGTAGTAAAAAAACTAAGCACACTGCTGTGATACCGTAGTCATGGGTGCGGTCCAGCGGCCTCACACCATGACGACTGGGGGCCAGTGTAACGAGTTTTTGATCAAAACTCCAACCTACCTCAATTTAGGAAAAGAAGGCAAACACATAAGACACGACAGACAGATAAACAAATATTAAATCTGATATTGTATCTGTACGATACTTATAGGTATAATGTAATGTAGTATAATAGTTATTAATTAAGTTCTTTTATCTGTACGATGTATACTCAATGTATTTGACTAGACTTATAAATATATTTTTCTCTCTGAACCTCTAAAATGACCCTTGCATTTTTGAATGACACGCACTTGGTCGCTTTTTAAATCATTAGCAGTGCAAGTGTTAAATATTAATTCATTTGTAAAACATAAAATCAAATCGTTAGTCAGATCTGACTGGTTATTTTTTCAATTAATTTAAATCAACATTCCTATATCGGATATGCTAATATTTAACAGTTAATTGGTGAAAGTTGTTCGTTTGTGTAACTTATAATAATTAGAAGTGAAGGTGATTGGTAGAAGGTGTTTGAGATATCAAGAAGGGCTCTTAGATTACATATGTCAATCAAGCGTCAAAGTGAAATTTAAATAAAAACATTTAATGATTAAAATAGAGCCGTCTTCGTTCTAGTATGCTTAGAAATTCTGCGGAAATGACCGACTTTTCCAGGGTATATTTTTTATTTTAAGATTGTTATTTTACTGCAGAACAATTGTTTAATCTTTACTGTACTTAAGTAAGACCTTACATGGAGATTCGTTCTCACCTTTGGGTCGGTTCAGCTAAACACCAGCTTGAAGCGTTAGAGTCACTCGAGAAAAAAGTCAATAGGTTTATTGGTAGCGACCATCTTGTCAATACAAGGCTTCAAAGCCTAGAGGGAGACAATTTATCGATGTCGGGTTGCCAGTCAATCGGGTCTTTTATAGGATTCATTTCGGAGCGTGAGCGGTGGAACTGTTCGACCTGATTCCCTCTACACCATTGCATCTTCGGACGACAAGGCTGGTCTATGCCATCGTTTCGAACGAATGAAACGTTTCATCTCCACGTTCCTTCTGTGTATAACAGAGCTGTGGAATGCACTACCAGAGTCCGTGTTTCTTGCAAAGTACAATCCGGATATCTTCAAGTTTTGCGTGAATAGGTATTTTCTAGGTAAACGTGCTCCATCTTCGACTGCATCATCGTCTGACAGTAGGCGTGATCGTAGTCATATGCCATACTATTTATCATAAAAAATATGATAAAGTAGCGTATATTAGAATACATCTCTCTGGCAAATTTTATCAAGATGTTGTAGAAAATATTTCTTTTTTTTCTTTTTAGTTTCGAGGTCGGTTTTTTTTTTGTTAAAAAAATCTAGTTTTTAGTTGCAGAAATACTTGAATACGTTTAGAAATAATATATCAAGGACCCGTAGAAATTGTACAGTATACAAGTTTGCCTTTCAAAGAGTGTAAGCGCTCGGCGCTCTTCAACAAGGGTTGCTCACGATTTCCTGGGATCCATTCATCAAATCCTGACTTAGTGAAAATAGGAGCACCTCAGGAGTATGCTCTTTCGATTTAAAAATAAATCAAAAAACGGTCTACAGTTAACGGAGAACTCGCGTAACAAATAAAAGAAACATACAGTGACTGTATTGAGAACCTCCCTTTGGAAGTGAGTTAAAAATGGCTACAGAACCCTAAAAAGTACGAAGAAGCGAGCTTCGATAATATAAAAGCGAAGTAGTGCTTGCTTTACTATGTTTGTAGTTTACTACGACTCATATGTAGGTATAGTACAGAAAGCAAGCACCTCGTCAAGTGTTGAAATACGACACATTGTGTCGACTCAACAACAATAGCTACTAAACTCTGACTATTTTAGTGCTTAACTAAAGGACAGGTTACTAAGTCTGTAATATCGGTGGGCTATGTACGTAGAACTTGGACACTGTATGCTTAGAAGTATGTGAATACGAGAGTAAAGCAGTTTTAAGTTTGTTCGATTTAAATTGTTTTTGAAAAAAAGCTCCCTGCTTAGTTTCCAATGCAATTTTTGTTTACATTATACGTTATTTTATTTGTTGTTATAAAATAACATACTATATATATATATATATAACTTTAATAACGAAAATGCAACTTAGTTTTACACCTTTAGAATTCGGTTTTAAATTAGAAAAGTTACAGCGATTTTAATAAGATAATTTTGCATTTTTGAAAATTGGCATTATAGGCCTCCACACGATCACACTTGCTGTAAATAGCTTGAAACGTCAAAATGAAGATTAATGAAAACCGTTAAAATATTTCTTTAATCAAAATATGTCAACAAAAGTGAAATGCAGAAAAGACTGGAAATATTTTTTCCGAAAATTCACAAAGAGAGAATTGTTAGGAAACAAACCAATTATTATAGTCATCTAATTTTTTATTAGATTTATCATAAGTTATAACTATAACTGCTTCACTATTGAAATTATAGTCTCTCTTTTCTCTTTTCTTTCACTATATCCCAATTATTTGAGATATGACAATATGTCTTTTCCTTCCACACTCCTCTACTCTGACACACATCTTCTGCCACACCACATATCATCATATCATCCTTCACACAATCCATCCATCTTTTTTTTCGTATACCTCGACATTTGTACTCATCTATCTTGTAGTTTAACATTATTATACTAATAGAATGAACAATATATATATAAATATAAAATATTCTTTTTAACCGACTTCAAAAAAAGGAGGAGGTTCTCAATTCGTCTGGATCTTTTTTTTTATGTATGTTCACCAATTACTCCGAGATTTATGATCCGATTTACGTGATTCATTTTTGTTCGACGCGGAATAGCTGCCACTTGGTTCCCTAAAAAATTGACATAGTTTGGCCCGGTAGTTTTAATTTTTGTCACGTGACTTTCATCCCTCCTCATTATATGCCCATACCAACTTAATCTTCTTCCTTTTAATTGTTCAGTCAGTATAGTCAGTTATTGAAATTATAATATGTACATACAAAACTTTAACTAAGAAGTTTAGTTACACAGTTGTTTTGAAACAAATTAGTTTTAAATTTCAAGATTATGTTTCGTTGTTGTTAATATTTAAAACATCAAAAATTAACATAATTAAATTAATTGTTCCTCCAAATCATAAACATGCTCGGCGAAGGCACAAGTTGTAAAATACCAATGTACTAATATAACTTGTTCTGCATTTACAAAATGTTATGTAAACCGCCGTAGACTGTATGATAAACCATGCGTTCGCAGCCAATAATTTACACGATTATCATTAGAATTATTTGATTTAATCTTTAACTGAAGAAATATAAACTAGCATTAAACTCATACTGTTAAAAAGTTTATTTTCTAACCGAAGATATTTCACGCTTCTATTCATATAATACGTTCATAAACCGATTATTTATATGAAGTTAAGTGCATATTGGTTATTTCTATGCGTTTCTGTTGCGTATATTTCGTTATCAAATCCCTACTAATCCGTACTAAAATTTAACAAATATTAAACTAGCTGTGCTCGAGACTTCGTTCGCGCTGTATTGCCTACATTTTGACACCGCCAAGGGATACCACGCTAACTCAATTTTAGGTATTTTCTTTTTTTAAGGGAAAACACTAATTAATGTCTTAATATTATGTTCCTAAATTTCATAATTTTTTTGATTGAGAATCTAATAACTTTTACGTTTCTCAATATTTTTAATGAAATTTAATTAACATAATATTGTTACAACCTAGGCGCCGACAAAGACAAATTCCACGTACCTACAGATCTATAGAAGCACATTTTATTATCTGTCGGCATTTGAACCAAATGTAATTCTTTTATGATCGTCATCTTTTGTTTACTTATTTTCTTAGTTTTTAGAGAACAGTCTATTGTTCTATTGTACTCATTTACGACCGCTTGCGGCTGTAATCATTAGCTAGGTGTTTCGGATTACGTCGACTACGATACGGGCACATTTATCTGTGAGGTATAAAACGACGGCCTGATGGAGAGAGACGGCAGTTCAGCGACAACTACGATCAAGGCGTGACGTGTGTACAATCGGGAATCTAATAGTTACGAACTTCGCGCGTTTTATTGAATTACGACCTTTTGCATTACGTTCGGATGTGTTGTGTTCGGTTATATTTGTACCTGTATTATACGTGTGTGTGTGTGTATGTGTGTTTGCGTGTGTGTGTAGATGTGTGAGACTAAGTGTTTGTGTTTATGTTTATAAACTAAGAATACTATGTAATATATATATACACTACAAATTCATCACATTCTGTATGTTTTAAGATTATTTTTCTTAATCAACTGTATATTATTATATTGTTCATATTTAATTATTATTTAATAGATACTTTAATTTATATTTTAGTTTTTAAACGAGATTATCTATATATCTGTATACATATAATTTCTTATATGTACATGTTTGGATTTAGCTTGCATATATTTGTGACAGCAAACCCTTATGAAATAAATATATTATCTAAATAAAGCGGTGCGACAGTTAAAATTGCAATTAGAACGCTCTACAATATTTGTTTAAAAAAATATTGGAAGACATTTCAGTTAAATCGTCTCTTTAAGTGAGTGAATAATATAAAACATTTTCAACTGTAATATCTACCTTAAGATGTGGCTTAAGATATTTAAACATCATTAAACAGTGTAATTCATTGCAAAAATCCTGTTTATAATATACGAAAATGATCTGCTAAGGAAAAGCCACGTATAGAATGTACTTTCAAGTTTCATCTATGAACATTTAGTTCTTAACCATAACTAGATTCTAATTAAGTAATTATTAACAGAACGAGAAGAGGCATTCAGGTTGCCATTTGAACAACATGTCTTATATGATTTAAACAATTACAATAATCACAAAATAAGAAGCCCGATTTGATTCTTAAGAAAGACAATAGAAAGTAACTTTGAATGAAATCAACATAACTGAAAATCAATAAAAATTAAATTCTTTAATCTTGATATATCTCTTTTAATTACATAAAGTTATAAAACATATTTCAATTATTATTTTCCTCTAAATAACGAAATAACATGAATAATATTTTATGAGTTCTGTAATATTGTATTTAATATATGGTGAAGTCCTAAAACAGTTACGTTCTAAGGGGGTCTTATTTTTAATCGATTTCTCGTGATAATTGGTTATCTTGGTTAACGATTTGGAGGTTTCAATTCCTAAAAATGTTGTAATGAGAACTGTCAAATCGGGACTATTATTTTGTGATTAGTATAGTGAAACCACATTCCTCTAAAACCGTATAAAATCGCAGCACAGCTAGTGGTATTATAAGGATCCAGTGAATTTTCTTTTAAATATGGAAATTTTGATACCATAGAAAAAATGCTTTGAGATGAGGTTTCTCGAATCAGACAACAACCTGTAACAACTTACCGGATCGTATGTAACTTGTTATTATTGCATCGGAGAATGCGCCTTGCCGGAGCTCTTATTTGATGATACAAATGCGTGCGACATTATACGTGCTGGACATTTTTATTACAGAACGCCCTTTGTGGCGCCTTTTAGGGCGTCTGTGATGATACATCCTTTATAACATAGGCGATATCGTTTTGAGGATCTAAAATAAGCATCTAGTAGTCTATTATTAAGCAGCTCTACTAACAAACAGTAGATTTAAAAATCTTAATTGAATATTTTGAGAAGGTTGTATTATCCAGCACGAAGGACCATAAAGGAAATTGAGCGGACTGTATAACTATTGTGTGCATAGATCCATTATAAAACAATTAATTACCACTCCCTTAAAACAATTTTGGAGGGTACAAACAACATTTCGATGGATACAGTGATTTCAATCAAAATTGAAATTTTAAAATAGTAAAATAGAATGCGTCTCACGAAACAACTCCCGCGGCAAAAATTAAACTAATTATAACAGACCAGCCTAGCCACTTTGTTGTGTTGTTTTTATCAGTTGTTTTCATGTAAACGTTACATTATATTATATTATTATTGTATTTACTAATACTAATAAATAGGAATCTTCATAAAATTATTTTATCTTTCTAAACATTCCGTTGCAGGACCGTAGCGCCCCGTCTGCGGGATTCTTTCGTGAGACAGAGTCTAGTATGGTTTTATACTCTTATATATTACCTACAACGTAACAGCTTGGCGATATAATATACTATTATCTAAAAAATGTTCCAGTACTGGCTTAAACCGATAAAAATGATTTGAAATAAATAACAAAATCTATATATACAATTCTAAACATGCCGTGTCTGTACATTGAAGCTATTAAAAAACAAATTGAATATACTATATAAACGATGGGGAACACGACGCAATTTTTTTTAGATTTCTTGTCTGTTTGTTCGGGATTCACGTAAAACTACTGGGCCGATTTTGGTGCGGTTTCCGCTGATCAACAGGTAATTCTTAGAATGAAAATTTGCAGCCCTTTTGATCACAGGAATCAAATTAAAATTCTCTCTGTAAAGCAACTGTGATCTTGGCTACCCATTCAACGTGGACAAAGTCGCGGGCGAATCCTAGTAGTGTAATCGAATTATTTCGATTGTTCCAGTCTGCCGGATTGTAGCACTGATGGCAAATTTGGAAAAGAGTGCTGGAGTGGACGCTATGTCTCAACGAGTGTGTAGGGTACTTAGAATGCTTTCCATTCCATTTTCGATATGCACAACTACAAGTGATTTTAATTGTGTAATTTTATCCGTGCAGGAACGGAGAAAGAATACAATTTCCCGCGAACTGGCGGCCAGTCGTAAGAGGCGACAAAACAACCCACAGCCAGATGGTAGGGTATTTACCCGTCTGGATGGCTATGATCCATAGTCTACAGTATGCCGCCATAACAACCTTGAGTTGTGTTCCGGCATTAGGGGCCAGTTTCCAGTCTCCCTTTAGAGAGCGGCAGCACATTGGTAGCCCCTTTTCTAAATTTCCATAGGCGATGGTAACCGCTTCCCATCAGGTGGGCCGTATGCCTGTATTATGAACTCATGCAATAAAAAAAAGCGGTAAACTTTAACAGTTTCTTCGTGTTAATGTAAATGGATATGTTCACTGGTATCCATTCCCTAATAAGTAGGTAGCTATCTGCCTATCTCGGGTCGTAAAAAACTAATGTAAATTGATAAGAGCTCCGAACTGAACAATATTCATACATTATGTTAATTAAGAGTAATCAAATGATTTTACGTTGGCATATTTACACGTCGTCATATATAATTATAATTGATCTTTTAATATTTTGATGAATGACGATGTTATGTGTAAATTAAATTAAGAATATGTTAAGAACATGATTGTGTTTATTTGTAAGACACGCATTAAGCTTTCCGCACAGTTTCGATCGCCAAATTTCAAATATATGCAAGGAATTATCATTCATTATATTATCTGGTTTAAAAAATTAATTACGAATCAAAATTCAAATACAATGCAAACATTAATTCATAATATGTAGTTTTTTTATTCGCCTTCCACCGGACGAATAGGATTTGTCTTACTTACTTGTCTTTTTTACTATGTTTTACCTTTTTCTATATTAGCTTTTACTTTCAAAATTTTAAAAGAGGTCATTGAACATTATTACAATCTTCGTACTTGATTAACATACATTATCGTGATTCACATCCTAATTTGGCTTATATGTTAAACAATATATAGGTATTTAAATATAATTCTAAATGTACTCTTATCTATCCTTATTTCTTCTCATTACTTTTTGATTATTATTAGACACACCCTAGCGTTTTGACATAAGTTCGGACATATTCTAATAGTTTATGTCCACGTTTCATAATACGAGATTTTAATATATTTTATTTAGTTATCTCTTTGCAATGTATGTCTTAACACGTATCTATTGGTATGTATGTATATATTTATTTTACTTATCAGTTAATCTATATACTTATTATATATTTACACAAAATTTAGTTCGTTCTATCACACTTAATAGAAAACCCTGTTATTAGTAGTAAATGTGTTTTAACTTTTACCTCTCAGCAACAAAACGGCTACCATTAAAATTCATTGCTTTTATACTATCCGTGCAGGAACGGAGAAATAATACAATTTCCTGCCGCCGGGCGGCCTGTCGTAAGAGGTGACAAAACAACCCACAGCCAGGTGGTAGAGCATTTGCTCGACTGGATGGCTACCACCCTTGGTCTAGAGTATACGGCCATAACAACCTTGAGTTGTGTTCCGGCATTAGTGGCAAGGTTCCAGTCTCCCTTTAGAGAGCAGTAACGCCTTTGTAGGATCTTTGGTGTTGCAAATGTTCAAAGGCGATGGTAACCGCCTTTCATCAGGTGGACCGTCTGCCTGTCTGCTGAACTCAAGCTATAAAAAAGTAATTACTAAGTTATAAAATCCCTTTTGTAATACTCGAAGAATTTTATTTTATAGTTGAAAAATAATTTCATCGATTTTCAAGGGTTGAAATGCATTTGAATATTTCGATTCGACATTTATGATCACAAAGAACTCTTTGAAGCGACCGCGATCTTGTTCCATGGATTTTAATGGGATCTGTAAATGTAAGACTGTAAAGTTTTAATGCAATTTTTCGAAACACAATCATTGCAAGTATAAATTTAAAACGAATGTAGTGTTTTATATACTATTAAATTGTAAGAGGGTTAAGTTTTTATTTGTTTAAAGGGCTCTTAAAGTCTTAAAAACAAAGTAGATGTTGTGTATTTTTTTATGCGCAGGGGGAATACATTTCGTTCCATACTGAATCCCTGTCGACTGTAGGGGTGGGACCGGACCGCGGCGATAAGCGCCGCGCAGCGTGTGCGAAGACTCTGGACGGAACTAACTACTCTGCTAAACCTAAACCTGCGTCCCATACCCGGCGCTTGTGTGGAAGAACATGAGATGACGAGCGAAGTTACACCCATGGTTCAACCGCACAACAAGCTTAGGTCACCCCGGGATGCAGAGTGACCCACTTCACCAACAGAGGCTGGACCCGTCGCATCACCCACAATGCGCGGACCCCTACGAGATGGTGTGTATAAAATGAAACGATAATCATTTATTTCTTGATTTATTTCAATATCTTTAAGAGCACACACGTTTATCAAAATGACAGAGAGTGGAGAGAGCATAGATTAGACTATCTCATGATAGAAGTCCCGCAAACGTGGTGGCGTTACGGTTTGCAACCGATAAGATAAAAAAATAATTACGTACCGTTCGTATAGAAAGGAAAGACCAAATAATTTGAGAAAGATTCCGATTTAATAGCATTAATAAATAGAATAATAATATAGAGTAACATTTACATTAAAACACTTGATAAAAACAACATAACGACGTGGCTGGGCTCATCTGTTTAATTAGTTGCATTTTTTGTCCCGGGACTTTAAACTGAGACGCACTCTAGAGAGCAAATCGAACGTTTGGATATTGATAATTCTATATTTTACGTTCGGATATGACAGAACATGCATAGAGTAATACGATAAATATTTCTTTCAAGAGACATTTAATAAGAAACTGAACATAACAAGATTTTTTCATCCAATAGTCTCAACTTAAGCAAATAATTTCAATTGAAATATAAACATATTCTTCTCTTTGAAATATGTAAAAAAAGTCAATATCAATTTATTTCCGAAAAAATCATACAGAAACAATGCTTACATAGGTTCCCGTACTAGGGAGCAGGAATCTACGTCTAACCTTGTATTAGGTTAGGTTACATGCATTACTATTCACACAGGCCTCCGCCCGCACCAATGCCGCGAGAGGGCGTGAGAAGCAGCCGTGCGACCCTCTCAGGGCCGGGGAAGTTTTATCTCCCCGGCCCACACAGGAGAGGCCGCCCCTACTTATGGGGCGGCCCACCGCTCGCCGGGGTTGCGGATTAAGGCTCACGTTGTGTACCGTAAACCCCGGCATCAATGCGGAAGTAGGCTCCCATGGGGTTTTAGTGGGTATACCGGCGCCGGTCGTATTGATTAATCGGCTTCGGGGAGCCCCACACACCGGCCGCGTCGATCCCCGCGCGGCTGACGGTGCGGCAACGCATTTCCCCATGTAAAAAAAAAACATGCATTACTATGTATACTAGTTTTAACTAGCCTAAATATTTTTTATGTTTGTGATTTTGCCCCCGAAAGATTCACTTCATTTTATGTCGCAAACTATACCACCCCCGTCTATATGTAAACTACGTAAATGACAAAACTTGTCAAAAATGACAAAATAGATAACATGGTCCAAGTGGACCAAGTGGACCAAGTGGACCCAGTGGACCCAGTGGACCAACTGGACCCAGTGGATCCAGTGGACAAAGTGGACCCAACTGGCCTAGTGGACCCAGTGGACCCAGTTGACCAAGTGGACCCAGTGGACCCAGTGGACCCAGTGGACCCAGTGGACGAAATGGACAAAATCACAAAACCTGTCCTAGTTTCCGGGATAAACTTTACATAAATCTATCCCAAAATGTATCTCATTATCTGGGATAAAAAGTATCCCTTAGCCACTATCGGTATTCAAATTATATATGTACCGAGTTTCAGCCAAATCGGTCCAATAGTCTTTCCATAAAAGGATAACAAACAAAAAGACAAATATATTTTTATCCCGGAAACTATCCCATTTTTCGGGATAAAAAATATCCTATGTTCATTCTCGGCATCGAAAATATATATATACTGAGTTTCAACCAAATCGGTCCAGTAGTTTTTCCGTGAAAACGGAACAGACAGACAGAGTTACTTTCGCATTTATAATATTAATAGGGATTTGTGTTTACGAGTTATTTTAAATTTTAAACTCTTCTCCTGTAACATTATCGAAATGTTGTTTAAAACAAATAGCATTTCACACCACGATATAATATGCTTTTGGTCTGCTATGTACGAATGAATGAATGAATGAATCTTTATTTGTAAAAATACAGGTAATAGTTATAAATAGGATGGTAACAAAGTCAAATATTCTGTACACTGTATTTGAGCTACACATGGTCATACAAATATTTGAGTGCACGTCAATCTAAAAACAAAAAATCACAACAATTCTAATATTATAAACCTAAATCAATTAATTCGCTATATTAATAAACAGAAATAAAACAATGTCAAGAAATTGACAGACATTAATGCAAAAATAGAATACGTATAAACGCTTTATATCCGTCCGTTCTATTATCCGTCTATATGTATGTCTACACTAGTAGTGCGCTTTCTTGTTCATCGTGCTTTTTCTCTTACTCAAATCTGCATTAGAGCCTGCGTTAAAACTAGTTGAACGACAGTGCTTGCCACTTAAACTCAATACAATCAATGCCTACATAACATACGGTTGACGCAACACGAATTGAAAGTTGAAAAGGCAAGATGAACAAGAAAACGCACTACCGTAAACATAGCTTTGACTATGTTTGTCGTAATGTATTGAGATAAAATTCAAATACTACTCAGTGATACATTGAAATTGGGAAAAAACTTTAAATCAGGGGAATCCCACTTACATGAGTATTAGGAATAAAAATTATTTTTACTATTTATGTATGTATTGATAGATATGTTAGATGAAAGCTATGGTTAAAACAATATAATTAATAATTTACCGTGCTTTCTGAAAAACATATAAGTGCCAAATATATTTATGTGAATAAAATTTTACGGAATAAAAAGTTTGAATGTAAGCTAAACAAAGAAAAAGTCAAAGCCAGGACCTGTTTTCTTTCGAAATACAAGTTGTATACAAATTGTATGACGTATCGATTTCAAACCAATTAAATATGCGCATTCTCGTACACTCCCATACCAATTAATATTGGCAATTAAAATTCCTATTAAAGTGGAAGCGAATAGTTTTGTTTGCAGTCATTATGAAAAGAGAAAAGAACAATCCATTGAAGAGGTTTGGTTTTATTATAGTACCTATTGGAAATCCGATACTTAGAGGCGTGATCTTGTGACATAGCCTTACATAATAGGAGAAATAAAAGCTCATCGCGTCCGCTGGCTCGGTCACGTAAGGAAGGATGGTAGAGGAAGCGCGAGGAAAGAATGTTTGGGACGGCCGGGCGATCGGCGTCCGGTCGGCCATCTAAAATATCGGAGAGACCCGAAAAGACCCAAAGGAGGCTGATGTGTGTGAACTTCAGGCCGATTATACCTAATTGACAAGAAACTGCGCAGGGAAAAATAGCGTGTTCTCATTTCGTTTCAGAGGCTAAGACTCACTTTGGTTAACTCAACGGAGTAAGTGAGTGATACTTATAGACAAACATCAGGGACGTGCGTGACAGTCCACTTAGAATGAATGGATCCATAGAGGTGAAAACGTCTACTGTTTTTATCCTTAGGCTTCAACAGAAGCATTAAAAACATTTAATTTAAAAGCCCCATGTCTTAAAAATTACTTTACGGATCTTATTCAAACTAAATTTCATTGAAAATATTTTTTGGCTCAACAAACTCAAATATTTTAGACCGTTTTTACCAAAAGTGTGTTCTACCGTCTACTATTTGATACTTGCGTTGCCATTTTACCACGGCACCACTCGTTGGCCATTGGGAGTTTACCTGCACTTCCTCCACAATTGGCAGTTGTCCACTATAAACTCGCTCCTACTTTGCAAACTGTAGAATGAACTTCCGTCTGCGGTTTTGTCAGAGCGCTACAATACGGGGCTCTTCAAAAATGGCGTAAAGAGTTATGTAAAGTCTCAATGAGGTAGGCAACGCATCTGACCTGTATGGGACTCCCATGACATTTTTATTTCCATGAGAGATGGTAACCAGTAACTACTTACCAACAGATGGAACGTTTGCCGTCTGCCTACAAGCAAACATAAAAAAAGCAACGGAACCCTTCTATAAAGGGTCTGTTATGGTCTCACTCAGTTGTGATTACATAATTTGTTGCATTATATATCAGAAGATCCGACCCAAGAAATAGAAGTTGGTTCAAAACTGACTTCGGCATCGGTCTACCACAAGCAAGCAAGCAAGGTGCAAAGAGTACCCCATCATCTTGGTTGTTTACAATGTTTATATGCAAGTGAGACAAACCTGTTTGACAAAGACTGGTTTGTTCATATAAAAAAATCAATTCATGTACCATGGAAATGGTAACGCCATTATAATAGGCTCGTGGAGGGCACGCCCACACTATCCGTCACATCTACACCTTAACAACATTTGAATTACATTAATTTGTATCGGACCTTATATGTAACTTACTTCGTCATTGGTTTGGTACAAGTTAAAAGAGACATTCACACACGCATGAAGTGATAATCCGTCCAAATCAAAAACTGTTTTCAAGTTCACGAGGAGTTACAGATGTCCCTGTGACATTTCCATTTAATCGATTATAATTTTAAGTTTTTTTTTGTTAATTATGGCTACGCCTTTGGCAACAATGGGTTTATAGTTCCTCTTCTTTTTAAAAATGACTTCGTATGGTTTGTCTATTTAGGATCACGCATTCCGATATCAGTTTTAGAATAATCTTTAAACAAACAGGCATTAAGCCCTTTTGGGGTTATAGGTATGCATCGATGTGTCACGGCAGTCATACCCATGGTTACGGTCCCGTGGCGCCTCATTATGATGCGGAGGGACGCTAGAAGGTTTAGTGGGTAGTCTGGCGGTCGGTGCTTGCAAGCTATAACATTGAAGCTTATGTGCAACACCAACAGCCGGGAGTCCCACATACCCCTTGGTGGCATCCCCCGGGGCCTGAGCCTGCGCAAATGCATTCCCCCCGCGTTGTCAAAAAAAAGGGGTTATAGGTATAGCTCATCCAAACTTCAGTATATAGTATAGTAAGTCCTTGACTGACGCAAACCATGGAAGTTTTTATTGCAGTTGACAAAATGATTTTTTACTAATCACTTGAGATTTTTCCCACAGATACACGACTCTTACCAAAAACAACATCGTAAAATATTAATCTTTTATAAACAAAATTATGCGCTTATGGAAAATAAAAATATGCATGCTTCTCTTCTCCAGTTAAACTATATCTATACTGGACGTAAGCCTACCAAGTTTACACCACATATCTTGTTCTTCGTTCATCTAACCTCTGCCGTTAACCTTGCGCAAGTGGTCAATTCACTGGGCTAGAGGGTGTCCTGCACTACGTTTACCGAAACATGGTTTCCACTCCAGGACTCCTCTACTCCATCAGTCTGATTCTATCTATAAGCGAAACAACTAATATGTAGTAAAAAGTCTCTACAGATACTTATAAATAATGCTGGATTTTATGCTTGGAGTGGTGACTGATCTTTGAAATTGCTACAGCGATGTGCGTGCACTTATTGTATTACGTAGTTACCGGGTGCTATTGTTGAACTAGAGACAGTTTTTCTATTACTATATATGCACGCGTCCCAAACCTAAAGGGCGCAAGTTCGAATGCTAGCTGGAAAATATGAACCACTTAAGTGCACATCGAGGTAACTGATATGTCGAACCTAACAATGCGCCTTAACCAAGAGTAGCAGGTAGACTGTTCCTTCGTATAAGTAAGAGAGCCGAGCCCAATAGTGGAAAGTAATGAACTGTTCTTATTATACATACAATCACTGGGCTTCATTTGCTCGAGGTAAGTATACACTTTATAACAAAACATGTTATCTGTTTTGGAGACGGTTAGCGTGTGTCGTTTAAAGGCATTTATTCAAACCGCTACAATCTTGTATGTGTTCCACACACAACAAAGGGGCTAGTCACGCACGGCTATACACGTTCACACGTCGAATGCAATATGTCTGAACAACAGCAATTGGTAATGTACAATCGGACTTTCACCGACCAAATGGGATTAAAGGCTCTGGTTCTGACTCACACATACAAGCACATAACAGTCAGGACACGGGTTTAAACGGATATCCCTCTCGATAATACGGGAAAGGAATAATGTGGATCTATAAATGAATAATTGTTCATATTGTTACTTTTCCAAGACATCTCTCTGCATATTCTACCGACTGTATAATGGGGAGTGTTCCGAGGAACTGTTTGCAGAATGATGCTTCCGTCTTTGTTTTACCACCGCACCACTCGCCGTCGATTGAGCGTTCATCCAAATTTCCCCGAGCCACTTCACTCATATACGCATCGCTTTTCAAGAATGTTTCTCTTACGTACCCTGGGGATTTGGATTAAGCTAGCGTTTAGCGCTACGATGTGGAGTTTTTAAAAAAGGGTGTCATAAAATTAATTCAGTGACAGTAACCGCTTACCACCAGGTGCTATAAAGAAAAACAAATATCTCAAGTTTTAAATTAGCAAGCCGAAGTGGAGGTGCACTGGTCACATAATTTAAACGGTTTTAAGCGCGGCATTTATTTAATTTTTATTTCGACGTTTCGGTCACTTTACAGTAGCCGCGATCACGGTAGATAAAGATGTCAAGTTTCATTACCTTATACATTACTCATTGATACGTATTTCTAATTATGTATAATTAATTATAAATTTTCGCGGCTACCATATAGCCGCGAAAATTTAAAAAATTACTACACTAGTCACGTATGTTGCAGGACTGATAGCCGATGGAGCAAACGTGTCCCGAAGTGGAGGCTGTATCTCGGCAAACGTAGTGTAGGACGCCCTTCAGCTCGGTGGATCTGCGTCCCACGTAAAGTCACCGGCAGGAGCTGTATGAGGAAGGCGGGAGACCGGGATATGTAGCACAGCCTATATTCAGCAGTGTACATTCATCGGGGTGAAAAAGATGGTTTTAAATACATGTCGTTGTCTAATATTATTAGAGGTCGATGCTTAGGCAGATTTTCTGATCTAATGAGCCTAGTGTTACAAATGTCACATGTTACCATTGTGAAGTATAACATCGTAATGTAATAATAGCTCTGCATCGAGATAACCGTAGTGTGAAACCCACGAACACACCTTACACAAGCCTGGTGAATATGTCCACTGCTCGAGAGTACTCGTATAATGCCATAACAACCTTGAGTTGTGTTCCGGCATTAGTCGCCAGGGTTCAGTACTCATTTAAAGAGGCGCAGCACATTGGTAGCACCTTTGGTGTTACAAATGTCTATAGGCGATGGTGACCGCTTTCCATCAGGTGGACCGTCTGTTTGTCTGCTAAACTCATGCAATAAAATATACATGATGATAGATATCACTCCCAATGAGCTAAATTAAATATTTATGTATAACATACCCCATTGAATAAAGGATCTTGATGCCAGAGTCAAAAAAAGCCCGCCTACTAACATCATTACCTACAATTTTGTGTTGGTATTTTTACCTTTCTAAAGTGTAATCGCCATTTCCGAACTAAAATAAGCCATATGCGAGTGCATAGCGGCTACAGTAACCGAAATCGGTTTAGGCGGTAATAATATAACGTCACCAAATACCTGACCCGGCTACTTTCAACTTATTAGCAAGTTTATTTCCTGTATTAAGATCAATTAAACCTAAGACGATTTAAAAACTGTTTGTGTATAATTACACGTAAATTAATACATGTATAAAATATTACAGTGTTATTGACAAAATAACGGTGTAGCTTGGAACCTCCGTTAATTGAATTTGTGGTGCCACACCCAATTTGTGCATAATATACGATCGATATCTGACCGTGTCGAATCTAAGCACTTGGGTGTTGTGTACTGTAAATCGCAGCGGTATAAGGCTGAGGCTGCATTTAAGCTGTGGGCACAAACGCGACTAGAAAACAAGTGGTTCTGTGCGAATCAAATTCATGCATGGAGGCTACCCCTTTAGAATACATACAGTACGTATATTATTATTATCTATCTATAATTTTATAACATTCTAACCTTGTCGTGTCTGTACATTAAAGCTGTTTAAAGAAAACAACTGGAATAGACTATATAAACGATGGGAGACCAGATGCAATGTTTTAAAGATTTCTTGTCTGTTTCTTCGGGATTCATGCAAAAACTACTTGGCCGATTTCGATGCGGTTTTCACTGATCGGCAGCAAATTTTTAGTCTTAAAATCTGGGCTATTTTTTGTCCCAGGAATCCTGCGGAAATTTTCCCGGGAGCGGTTTGTAATTGTTTGGGTGCATAAAAATTGGCTTATTCAGACACAGTTTTAATTAAAGCTATATAGCTTACAATCTTTTTTAAATGCTGTAAAAATTTGTGTCCAGGGACTTCTGCGGAAATTTCAAGTTAAGCGTGGACGAAGTCGAGCACATATCCTAGTTAATAATAATAATTTAATTCGAATCATTAATATTCACAGTTGCTAGTAAAATTAGACAAAATCTTTAAAATATAGACTTTGTAGAACTTATATTAATGTATTTTTCACAATTATTGCGCGAGCCTTGCGTTTGCTCACACAGTATTATTGAGTTTTATTAAGAAACATAATATATTTAAGGTTTCCAAAATTTTAATTTAATATAAGGAAATACTATTTTTCACTACTTGCCTATTAAATGGCAATTCTAATGGTTGCAATTTTTCGCTATATTAGTTTCAATATGCAATCACAAGAACGGACTCCTTGAAACCTTACAGATTTTTATTTTACTAAATAGTTAATGAAAAATCTAATTTACAGATTTAGAACCTTATGTATGCTAAGCAATCTACTCAAATTCACTACTAATAAGGTATTTGATCTTCAAATCAACATATATACTTTTTATCACCATCACAATATCACAGCCTCATCGATTATGTATGATGTATGTACTGCATTATGATGTCGTAATGACGAATCAAATAGATTATAATCCTTATTTAAACAGTATTCTATTATGAACTTTAAAAACTAATATACCTATATACTAACACGGTCTTCAACGAGACGTTGTTTTTAATATAATAATTACATAGTTTCTCAATTTATTTATAAATATGTCAAGTACCCAGTTTTTGTATTACAAGTCATATGGAGTAATGTAAACTCCGCTTTAAATCTCGCATAAAGCTCAAACCATTCACGCAGAGAACATAAACTATTGAGCGCTCTGATTCCTTATGACATTTAAACACGTAACGCGGTAGTGGCATCGTTTAAAAAATATCTACGTAATGTTGGCTACATAGTAAGACCACAATAATGTAAAGTCGGAGGCCTCCCCGAGTCAGCGCTATCCGACCCTGTCCTCTGACTTCCTCATCCAGCGCCTACTGGCGACCTTGCGCAGGTCATCGGACCATCGGGCCGGAGGGCGTCCGACACTACGTTTGCCGAGACGCGGTTTCCATTCCAGGACCCGTCTGCTCCATCGGCCATCGGTCCTGCGGCCGACGTCACCGGCCCACTGGCACTTCAACTTGATAATTTTGCGAGCTATGTCGGTTAACTTATTCGTATTATTCGTATATAACGTATTCTTTTAAAGTCTTGTACACTACCATCCTTTTGTTAGTGAATAATGTAGTTGGATAAGCACTGACTTTATACTATATATTTTTTATTATTATTTAACTTTACTGTATATCTGTTTATTATCCCAAAGAATTTTTTTTTAATAAAACATAAAAAAAAACGTGTGCGTCTCGGGACGCCCGACAGAAGTGATAACTTAAACTATTGTTAACTATAACTATAAAGTTGAACTATTTAAAATTGAAATTATT
Organism: Dendrolimus kikuchii; assembly: GCA_019925095.2. Taxonomy (NCBI): domain Eukaryota; kingdom Metazoa; phylum Arthropoda; class Insecta; order Lepidoptera; family Lasiocampidae; genus Dendrolimus; species Dendrolimus kikuchii. Next base: position 8,472,912 of record CM034406.1, on the reverse strand, counting down.
TAACTAGAGAAAAGCTTGGGTTATTACTTAAATTTTATGTATATTAATATGATAATGTAAGGAAAGGTTATTTATTAATAAAATCTTTTATTGATTATAAAATATATTTTATTCTTAGTTACAATTCTTGAATATGTACATTAGAATTTTGTATATTATGTACATTATTAGTATCATTGTTTAATCTAATTACCGAAATACGGTTAGCGCTGTGGGATAGAGTGAGAGAGGAGGAGCCTGCCTACCGTTGACGTATGCGTGAGAGAAAACGTAGGTTATGACTGGATCCTTCGGGTTCCGGTCCTGCCCGGGGTAGGGCTGATCTGCTTTGCGGACGACACCCTACTCACGGCACGCGCTGCGTCATTTGCGGAATCCGTGGACGTCGCCAACGCCGGTTGGCGATTGTCGTAGATCGAATAGCTAGGCTGGGCTTGAGGGTCTCCTCTGCGAAAACGGAGGCCATCATGTTCCATAGGAAATTTCGCAATCCCCCCGCGGACTTGACCGTTTCGGTCCAAGGGGTGGCCATTAGAGTAGGGCCCCAGATGAAATATCTGGGGCTAGTTCTCGATGGGAAATGGCTGTTCAAAGCGCACTTTGAGCAGCTAGTTCCCAAACTCGTCAAATCCGCGGGCGCGCTCTCGAGGCTGCTTCCCAACGTGGGGGGCCCGCGGGGTACGACGCGGAAACTTTACTCTGGCATCCTGAGGAGTATGGCGCTGTACAGTGCACCCGTCTGGTCCACTGCACTTCACCGCCACAACAGAACCCTGCTGCACCGGGCGCCGCAGGTTCTGGCCGTGAGGACCATACGGGGGTATCGCACAGTGTCGCGGACGGCGGCCACCCTCCTGGCAGGCGATCCGCCCTGGCATCTCCAGGCGAACATCCTGACAGAGGTGCGTCGCACCCGGCAGGATGCCCTAGCTAGAGGCCTGACCTGTCAGGTCGAAATCGAGGCGATCAGGAAGCGGGAAACCGCCTCCATGATCGCCGTCTGGTCTCAAGAGCTCGACAACTCTGCGGCCTATGGCGGCTACACGGTGGATGCAATCAGGCCACAGCTGACGGAATGGGTCAACCGCACCACCGGCACCCTGACCTTCAGGACGACGCAGATACTTACCGGACACGGATGTTTCGATAAGTATCTGTATCGCATTGTAGGCTGCTTGTCTTCCCCGGACTGCCGCTAGTGCGGCGCGCCCGACACGGCGTTACACACGCTAATCGAGTGCGCCGCTAGGGCGCCGCAGCGTTTCGAACTTGAGACGTATGTAGGTCCGGTCGATTCGCTCTGCGACTTGGTCAAGGCCATGCTGCAGAGCGGCGACTGCGGTTACTTTTTGTGAGACAGTAATGTCACTCAAGGAGGCCGCAGAACGCGATAGGGAGAGGAGTCCTGCAGCGCGTGCCAATGCGTCTTCTCGAGGTCGCCGGCCATCAGCTGGCACCCGGAGAGGCAGGTACGCGCATTACTTCCCTCCCTGAGTTAGGTTCCGTTTACCGCGGGGGGCCTTTAGCTTGCTAGGAGAGCAAAGGACCTTCTACCCCCGCACAACGAAGTGGGGTGTGTTCTCCCAGGGCACACTCCAGGCACTTTATTGCGCTGGATCGACTGGGCGTAACTATGTTCTAAATCTCAGCCTTTCCAACACAAACAAAAGCGCAGGGTCGACAGGGAGGAGGGGGTTTTTAGTGGGTATTGGGGTTGCTCGCTCGTGTAGCAACGCTCGGAGTCTTCCACACTATTCTGCGACGCCGATCGCGGACGGAGCACTGCCAAGAGCATACTATTGCTGCAGTGTTATCGCCCCCGACCGACGCGTGTCGTTCCCCTAGCAACGGCCCAGTTTGTGCGTAAATCGGTTAAGCATTTTCCCTCGCCTCAAAAAAAAAAAACCTTAGAGAAAAGGAAGCCAGACAGACTGGCGCCGTAACGCGTTACGTAACGAAGCGGTTTACCCTCCTATAAGAAGTTATCACTTCAATAAACTTGTTGTAAAGTAGATACTATAACAATTATGAAATTTCGAAAAAGAACTTAATATAGAATCAGTAAAATTTGAATGACACGTATCCCTATGACGCGAGGCCTCGTACATTCCAAAATACATTTTAATTTAGACGGATTATTATCTCCAGCGTCGGTTTAAACATAAGTATTGTGGCCAAAATATAATTAGAAACTTCACATATAAAGATTTTTCAGTTATGTATGTATCTCAATAAGATACAAGTATTTATCATAATTTAAAGAATAAAGCGGTAGGAATCGATTTATATAGTACCTTCGCTAATATGTAGATATACTAATTTTAACACCAAGCGAGTACCTCTTATAGAATATTTTTTTTAAATTTTAAATATTTATGTCAATATTTGTCTTTATCTCATCGTTATCTGAGCGGTAAATCCCGACTGCTATCGGTGTGTCTGCTTTGAAGCCCGGAGACCGCTTTCCTACTTATACCTTGCCACTCCGCGCAGTCTTCAGCATTCCTTATTGTGAGACGAGTGGTACCCATTTTTTTCATTAGATATATGTATGTATGTGACTAACCTCCGAGAAATCTCTCTGCGACATTTTCTTGAAACTATTTTCTTCTTAAACGAACCTGTAAATGGAAAAAAATAATTAATTTTGTTGGCAACGTAAATTTATTATTTATTCTATCCGTGCAGGAACGGAGAAAGAATACAATTTTCTGCGGCCGGGTGGCCTGTCGTAAGAGGCGACTAAACAACCCACAGCCAGGTGGTAGGGCATTTTCCCGACTGGATGGCTACCACCCCTGGTCTAGAGAATGCCGCCATAACAACTTTGAGTTGTGATCCGACATTAGTGACCAGGTTTCAGACTCACTTAAGAGAGCAGCAGCGCATTTGTAGCACCTTTGGTGTTGCAAATGTCCATAGGCGATGGTACCCTCTTTCCATCCAATGGGCCGTCTGCCTGTCTGCTGAACTCCTGCAATAAAAAATAAAAAAAATATGGCAGCTAATATATATTTTTAAGAAATGTTATGAAGCTACAGTTGTAGTAATTAAGAGAGCAGCAGCGCATTTGTAGCACCTTTGGTGTTGCAAATGTCCATAGGCGATGGTACCCTCTTTCCATCCAATGGGCCGTCTGCCTGTCTGCTGAACTCCTGCAATAAAAAATAAAAAAAATATGGCAGCTAATATATATTTTTAAGAAATGTTATGAAGCTACAGTTGTAGTAATTAAGAGAGCAGCAGCGCATATGTGGCACCTTTGGTGTTGCAAATGTCCATAGGCGATGGTAACCGCTTTCCATCAAGTGGGCCATTTGTCTGTCTGCTGATCTCCTGCAATATAAAAAAAAAGTAATTACTCGTATAATAATGTCATTATTTAATAAATTATGTTAGATATCACGAAACAATAGCTCTTTTAAGGCAGATGTTTATTAATCTGTTGCAATGAATGACAAGGTTAGTTAGTGAATACGATACTGTTATATTTACTAAATGTTTTGGTGGTATTTGTAACAGATATTAACAAGTTTCTGGACATTTGAGATTGCAAACATTTAAGTGACGGTACTTTCAAGTAAATTGTAGTATTTACGCGATGCGTGAGGCGAGGCAGACACAATTGTTCTAGCTCCGATCTTCAGTAAACCCAGTAAGTCACACATTTGTTTAAGTTTTCATGTGTAATGTAATGTGTATAATGTTGAGATGATATTAAGACTATTGAAATAGTAAGTGAGTGAGAAATTGCGAGGCTTGGGTGATTATAAGGGGAGTTACGAGGTCGTCGGGCCAGGTTGGATCCATTATTTTTGTCATCCTAGTAATATATCTAAGTGTGTTGCTATCAAGCGATTGAATAGAATTATTATTTCTCTTATTTCGGTGGTGATGATATGTGCATTTATTGATTTATTATGCGAAGTTTTGATGACGCGTACAATATAATCTATAATATTATACAATCTAAGCATGCCGTGTCTACAGACACATTAAAGCTATTTAAAAAAGACAACTATATAAACGACAGAGAACACGATGCAAGTTTTTATATATTTCTTGTCTATTTGTTCTAGATTCACGTAAAAGCTACTGGACCGATTTCGATGCGGTTTTCGCTGGTCGACAGCAAATTTTTAGATTTAAAATCTGCACTACTTTTTATCCCGGAAATCTTGCGGGAATTTTTCTGGGTCTGATTTAAAATGACCAGAATGAAAAAAAAACGAAAACTAATATGATTTTTTTACTGATCGATAGTAAATTTTATGTTATACTTTTAATCTTATACTAATGTATAAAGCTGAAGAGTTTGTTTGTTTGAACGCGTTAATCTCAGGTACTACTGATCTGATTTGAAAAATTCTTTCAGTGTTAGACAGCCCATTTATCGAGGAAGGCTATATATCATCACGCTAAGACAAATAGGAGCGGAGCACCAATGAAGAATGTTTCAAAATCGGGGGTGTTTTTTAACTTACTTTTTTTTAAACTATTCGCAGAAGTCGCAGGCAGAAGCTAGTATAGTTATATGTGATACTTTTTATCCCGGGAATTTTTACAAAAGTGTTTTAAAGTGGTTATTATACATAAAAAATAGGTGATTTGGAGCTAAACTTCGAAACCACGTGTTATTAGGACTCGCTTGATATGACAGTTTCTATCTTTATCAAACATCTTTAGTAGATTTAGATATGTATGCCTTTAGTAACATCCCGGGTTTTTATGGGAATCTTCGGAATTCTAGTATTTTCATACTAAAAAATCCGTTGCCCTGCTGAAAATACTCTTTGTTTTTAAATACTACTGGCAAAATGACTGTAAAGCATGGATGAAGTCTCGGGCAAATCCCAGTAAAGTAATAAAGCTATTCTTATTTATAAACGCAAACTACGTATTAGAAATTGAAGGGGGAACTAACAAACAATCGAGTAAGGTAAGAGCTTCCACAAATAAATTAATTCAGTATCTATTTATTATACTGGTTGATAGCGGTTTGATTTTTTATTTGGTTTGGTTTTTTTTGATTTGCATTTGGTATTTTTTGAACGATTTTATATTTTACTAGCGGCCCGGCGCGGTTTCACCCGCGCTCTGTCCCGCTCCCGTGATATATAGCGTCATGTTATATAGCCTACGACACTCACTGTTAACGTAGCTTTCTAACAGTAAAAGAATTTTTAAAATCGGTTTAATAGATCATGAGATTACCCCCTACAACGTCACAAACTCACAAACCTTACCTCTTTATAATTTTAGTATAGATATTACCGACTCTAATATTTCTTGATTTGCATAATTTGCTCTAGGTAGTTATTTATTTTATTGACACTCTTATATATGACTCAGAAACTATACTATACTATTGGTCCTTTTTTTTTTTTTTTTTACAAGGGGAAATCCGTTTGCGGACCCCCCGCCGGGGAGACTTCGGCGGGGGAGTGTGGGACTCGCCGGCTAGAGGAGCCGGAATACCCACTAAAACCCCTTGGTGCCACCTGACGCCATGAGCCGGGGTCACGGGATATGCGTGAGCTTTTCTTCCGCGACCCCGGCTGGCGTGGGCCCACCCCAGCACTGGGGCAGGCCTCTCCGATACTATTGGTCCAGGCCAACGTTGTCTTGCCTTGAAAAAAAAATTAGAACCCGATTACAGCGCCACCTACCGGGTCCAATTGTGAATCTAAAACATAAATTTTTCAATTTCAATTCATATTTGGTTTGCGCAAAAATGACCATGTCTCCGAATTTCGTGATAAGTTTAAATGGTTACCTATTCGCTTTCGCCAGAATGTTCACTTACTCTCACTTTTGCACAATATCCTTTAGAATCCCTGTTCTCCCCCATATTTAAAGGAACTTTTTAGTTTTCTCTATCAATCTCATTCCTGCAATTTGCGCTCAAATGAAAATCTTTTGTTAACCTGCACACACTTCTTCCTTCGTAGGAAATTCTTTTGCCGTACAGGCTGTTCGACTGTGGAACTCCCTCCTCTTTCCAATCAAACAACCTAAATCATTTACTACATTTAAACGTATGGTCACTGACCATTATTGGTCTTTAAATAAAAATTGTTTGCATTAAATTAATGTATCTATTGTTCGAATGTATATATATTTATAATATTATCGTATATCTAATTATATATGTATGTATGTATATATATATATATATATATATATATATATATATATATATATATATATATATATATATATATATATATATATGTATGTATGTATATATATATATATATAATTATACAGTACTTTATTTATATTTTATTTTATTTTTTATAAATTCATCACCAAAAATCTTATATTGAAATTTCGTTTAAAATTGCCTTAGACACTGGCTTGCCTGGAAGAGATCGCTATAAGCGATAAGGTTTTTTTCTATTTTTCTAATGCAAATGTATCCATATCAATTGTCTAGATTTAAGTTTATGGTGAACAATAAAAAGTTTTCATTTATTTATTCATTAACACCCACTGGAACACATACAAAAAAAAATTTATCAAGATCGGTCCAGGGGCTTAGAAGGAGTTCAGTGACATACACACTTACATTAGAATCTTATATGGACCAAATTACACATATTTAACATTTCGTCAAGAGTGGTTTAGTAGTTTTGGAGTTTATCCCGGACATACATCGTGCAACGAGATTTTTATAGATATAAGATAATTAAAAAGTTTAGCAAAGAAGTATATACCGTGGGTGAATATAAATATTATGATACTTTATGGTCATGCATAATTAATAATGGTTCCTATATAGCAAAAACGAAGTCAATGGTTGCAAGAGTCGGGCAATATGGGAAGCCGAAATAATTTTAGTATATGTTTAAAATTTAGAAAGAAAACACAGTAACCTAGTTAGGTGGTATGCATATCCGTTTGCCGGCAGATAATATTTCGTACATGAACTTTCAGTTTTTACTTTGGGTGTCTTTGATCAGACTAAAATTGACCATTGTAGATTATTCATAATTCAAAGAGTAAGTTGATTGGCTTGAAAATCTATACTAATATTATAAAGAGGAAAGATTTGTGTTTTACGAATAAACTCAAAGCTAGTGGACTGATTTTAAATATGCATTATCTATATCATCCCTGAGTAGTATAGGCTATATGTTTATCCCAAAATATTAAAAAAATAAATGTCCACGCGTGCCAAGCCGTTACGGGACGATAGTATATAATATAATATGTACTACCCGTGCGCAGGTTTGTCGATAGTCTCATAATGTCACGCGTCGATGGTAAGTAAGGTTGACAAAAAAGTTATATAAATAGTTGTTTTAAACTATTTATTATTGTATATACTTTACATAAGTATATACAATAACAGCAATATAATACAATAATAGTAATACAATACAATAATAGTAATACAATACAATAATAGTAAGTAGGCATCGGCAAATCTTCTGCGCGCGGTTTATGTTTGTTTATCCGATAAAAATGGTTTTTTTTATTTTTTTTTATTGCTGGAGTTCAGCAGACAGGCAGACGGCCCACTCGATGGAAAGCGGTTACCATCGCCTATTGACATTAACAACACCAAAGGTGCTACAAATACGCTGCTGCTCTCTCTTAAGGGAGACTGGAACCTGGTCACTAATGCCGGAACACAACTCAAGGTTGTTCTGGCTACATACTTTAGACCAGGGGTGGTAGCCATCCAGTCGGGCAAATGCCCTAGCACCTGGCTGTGGGTTGTTGTTTAAAAAAATATTCGAAAGAAGACACTTGGATTAGGACTGATTGCATTGTGAGCGATAATACACATACGAAATTGTGCCCCAGACTTCGTTCGCATTTTAATTTTTAAATATAAACAACATTTTTATAAATTAATTTCAATCTATACTACAATACATACATACATACATAACTTCACGCCAGTTCCCTTGCGGAGTAGGCACGAACAACAGATAAATAATACAATAAATAATATATAACCTGTTTTAATCTCATGTACATAAGTACATGAGATTAAAACAGTATAAGTTTAACCTGAAGTTTCATCAAACTTTGTTCAACACTTTATGCGTGAAAAAATAACAAAAATCTATCATCAAAAACTTTCCCGTTTATAACATCGAACGATTTGTCCAAAATTTTAGAAGAAACTGCAAAATTTAATTAACGTGCAATAGTAAATCAATGTCAATGAAAATTAAATATAATAACACAAGAGTTTTATCTTAAATTGTGATGTGTTTCATTTCAATATCTTAAAGGGTTCAGAGGGGGTCCAGGCGAACTAAGTTGCGAGCACAGTTCGTACTCAATTATAAAGTAATTTATTTTTTATGAATCTAGATTTAAGTTTACAGTGAACAGTAAAGAATTATTATTTATTCACTACCTGGAAACCATAACCACCAGTTTATTCGTTTATAGTAGCGGATACATAAAACTTTTAGATTAAACATCAATTGTCGTAAAGGTGTTTGCAGATATGATTAATGAAATACACAAGTATCGTGAATAAAAAGACACATTTATTTTTGTTATTAAAAGCTCGTCATAAACCAAGAATAAGCTTGGAAGAATTCAAGTGAGTAAGTACCCTATAAATCATAAAATAAATCATTTACCACCTGACTTGAATGTCGACATCGCTTCCTAGTGGGTAACTTCCATTACATATTCTTCGCTAACGCTATATATAACACAGTATAAAGATTTACAGTAACCTAAAGACTTTATTAACTGCAAAAAATCGGCAAAATAAATTGTGGAGTTAAAATTACTTTAAATTGAAAAAAAAAGTAATTTTATCTTATAAAAAAATATTATAAATATATGGTGGTTTATTAATTAATGCATCCGCGTTTCATTAAAGTCAAATACTGATAGAATGCTAACAGAGCTTAGGCAGTTTTTTTAACTAATGTCACAACTTATTTATTTATGTAAAACTGGTAAACAGGTGGATGGCCCACCTAATGGAAAGTGGTTACCATCGCTTATAGACATTTACGACACCAGAGGGCAAGCCAACGCGATACCAGCCTTTAGGATGAGATAGAAGGTATGGGATAGAGGGATCGGACAGGAGGAATGGGACGAAGAGGGAAGGTATAGAGGAATATAATAGGTGGGTGAGATAGGGAACATGGGATAGGGGAGAGGGATTTTAGCGAAACACGATTAGATTAAGGCTAACCGTTTACCTCGATATTTTGCGAGAGCGTGTTATCACACCGATTGAGCCGGCTCTAAAAGGTATAATATCAAAATTACCGATATATCAAACTTGTCAACGTGCCTCATGCCTCGTTTACATTATGCCCATTTCCATGGCATCAAGTTGGAAAGTGGTGAGGGAATGATTAGCGCGAGTATGCATACATACATACATACATACATAACTTCACGCCAGTTCTCTTGCGGGGTAGGCACGAACAACAGAGTGCCATTTAGGCTTATTCTTACACACCTCACTTGCCTCTTTGACATTCATAACTCTTGTCATGCAAGCGAGTATGCAAACACGATATATAAGATATTTTTACTCTATACATGGAAAACTGTTGTCCACTACCTTCGACACTGTCCTGGAAATGAGAATAATGTAAGCGAAGTGTTACGAAAAACATCGCAGGTGTCTACTGTCCTTTATATTTTTGGTAAAAAAATTATCAAATCAAAAATATTTATTTTGCATTAGATACGGTTTCAACAGATGTTACAATACAATTATAATGTTTATAGTTACGTGTGCTAGCCATATTGGCGTGCAAAATTGTTCTTAGGTAGGTTGAATATATATCATCTGAGAATACTGTATATAAATATGATTAATTAGTTGAAACAAATTTCATGTGTCATACTAGCTTATAAACGATAGAACAATAAGGTATAAGCGGGCCGAGAGTGACTCGCCTGCATTTCATGATTCCTTATCGAGTCAGGATTGTGCAACTATTGATAACAATATTTATACTCTGGTTTTAATATATTATATTTTACATTCAGCATTTTATTACTATACTACGTTGCCAATTTCATACATGCAATATCGTTTATTGATTAGACACCGTTAAAATAGTTTTTTTTATTAAAAAACATTGATTTATTGTATTCAGAAGGTATACATACTTTAGAGTGAATGTAAAAACAAGAGTACATACATACATAACTTCACGCCAATTCCCTTGCGGGGTAGGCACGAACAACAGACAACGACAATGAAAAGAAAGAGTATTATAGTTCAAAATCGTTACCCTTGAATTATAAACACCCTTGAAATATTTTTTACTCTATACATAAGAGATGCACCTAAATAACACATCATATTTTTAATATCTGATTTTATCCACCACATCGATGATTTACCTCGAAAATATACATATTTCTTTACTTTTCAATGAAAGTCTAAATATGATTTTTCGTATCCCGAAACTAAAGAAATTAAAGGTAGAAAATTTCATCTCCTATTTCAGCATCTTCAAGATTGTATTCTTGAGATAAAAAGTTAGCCTATATTCTTCCCCAGGATATAATGCATCTTGCTGCGTCGTACGTTATTCCTGCATAATTAGCAAGGCCAATTGAATAGTCCTACGTGATAAAAACAGACATACCTTCGGAGATGCATTTCATGAACATGTTCATGATATAGGATTTTAATATTGTAGGTATATTTATTATTTAGCAAATATCTACATACATGAAATAAAAAGCAGGTCTATGCCTCGGGCAACGCATTAGCGTAGCCATTCAGGCAGGCAATGTGGCCAGTCTTTTGAGCACGTTTCCAACTGACAGCGGTCTGCTACTAGATTTAATACTTTAATTTTAGTTTGTATATACCTATATAGGTTATTTTTTAGTTTAATTGTTAGTATATTTTATCCGCGCAGGAACGGAGAAAGAATACAATTGCCTGCGGCCGGGCGGCCTATCGTAAAAGGCGACAAAACAACCGACAGCCAGGTGGTAGGGCGTTGGCTCGACTGGATGGCGACCACCCTTGGTCTAGAGTAAGCCACTGTAACAACCTCGTGTTGTGTTCCGGCATTAGTGACCAGGTTCCAGTCTCCTTTAAGAGAGCAGCAGCGCATTTGTAGCACCTTTGGTGTTGCAAATGTCCATAGGCGATGGTAACCGCTTTCCATCAAGTGGGCTATCTGCCTGTCTGCTGAACTCCATCAATAAAAAAAATCCTTTAATTTATAACACGTAACAAGCAATATATATATATATATATATATATATATATATATATATATATATATATATATATATATATATATATATATATATATATATATATATATATATTAAAAACTTTTATTTCATATATGTAGATAGTTACTGTGTATAATCTTCAAGTTCAATGTTAAACGAATTATGCAACAAATACATCGAGATTCGAGAATACAACTACTCGTCAACTTATTTTGTGCTCATCTCTCCAGCGGTCGAGCCCTGCTCCCGCAGCAACTGTAGTGTGTCACCCCATCCAACGAGGGGGTAACCATCATAGACGCACCACTCAACATAAACCAACCTCAACACATATAATTGCCAAATTCAACCGTTTAGTTAGAAAAAAAAGTAATAATCTGACTTTATAAGATGTGGGATAATTTAGATTAATACTTTTGAGGTCTCAAAGCCAGATGACAATAAAGGTGTATGCTGGACCTTTACATAATTTTTCATGCATGAACAGCATGCAATTGATTAATTTTATTATTATTTAAAACTAATACAAGAAAGAGTTTTACAAAATTTCAATATACTTGGATAGTAAAACTATGATTGTAAAAACCAGTACTAGACGATTGTAAATAATTTCATGTAAGCCACTTCAAAATTCGCTATGCAGCTAATTTTAACAGAGATTGTCTTTATATATACTTGACATTGCGCGATAAAATTGTATACATAAAGTCGTAGAGAGAGTCGTAACATACCCTTGTGGGTTTCCAGCAACAATGAAAATTACATTGTTGCCAACTCAGTTGTTATGTCCCTCATTAGAAGTTAGTGATGTGCTTAGCTTGATTTTAAAAAGTTTAAAGATAATCAACCATTAATATTCCACTACTTATGTTAAAAATTATAGTCTTATGTAGCTTAGTATCTTGATTTATACACTGTTTACGTTGCAATTACTACGCGTGGCAAATAATGAGTTAGAAAAATTAGGAGGAAATCTTTAGATTACTAATGTATGAAACCCGAATTTAAGCGAAAAAGCCTAAGAGATAAGCCCGAAGCAATATTGGTCCTAGTCCAATATTCTTATACTAGTTATACTTATTAGCGTTTCTCATGACCTTATTAGGTCATCAGGGTACAATCCTAGCATTGGGAAGTTTGGCTTGATATTACAATTCATTACTGGGAGAGACTTGGATCCTTAGTTCAAATCGAATCGGAGGGATTGCTCTCAAACTCTTTTCGTAGTTCGTTTTCCCTCGATCCGCCCGCAAAATTCATTAACACTTTAAAAAAAAGAAGGAAAGAATAAACATTGCTTAGTACTACAACAATAAACTCTATATAATATTGTGTTATATGCGATGGTTCTTTCGAATATTCTGTAATATAAAACACAGTTGAATGTTACCACGTTGTCAGTTGGTACACCACCAACAAGAGGTTCGCTAGAAACAAAAAAGCAAAAAATAGAACATACAAGGCGCTTAAATATAAAAAAAAACAAGTAGAAGTAATTCTAAAACAAAAGACGTTTGAGAGTATACGGCATAAACTATACATAAATAACAACAAAACAACGTATACCTTAGAAACTTTTCTAAATTTGAACAGCACAATGCATGCCATCACTAGCAGCTTTAAGGCTGCAACACGTATTATTAGGAGTATGTCTGTCTTTGACTCATAAAATATTCTTTGAATTAAATAAAACAAAACAACGTATACTTTAGAAACTTTTCTAAATTCGAACAACACAATGCATCCGATCACTAGCAGCTTAAGGCTGCAAAGACGTATTATTAGGAGTATTTTAGTAGCAGTCTTTGACTCGTAAAATATTCTTTGAATAGGTATATTCTTACGCTTTAAAAACGTGTTTCTATGACTTACTAGCCATTATTTTACTAAGCTTACCGTTGGTACAAAATTAATATTCCTTGTACTTATATGTTGAGTTTATGTCAAATTTTAATTAGTAGTAAATATACTATGAGGCCAGTATAAATATTTTCAATTACATATTTGAGTAGTACACTAACTGTGCCTGTGAGTAGACTTAGACTTACACGGCATGTGTTAAACATCGAATGAGTTAATGGTTACATTATACTCATTCGATGGTAGTGTATTTAAATGTTGGCTTAAACTTAAACCTAACCCATTTGGCAGTAATATTGGGGATGCACTGGGGAGTGTTCCGAGGAACTGTTCACAATGGTTCCTTCGTCTTCTCTCTAACACCGCAGCGCTCGCCATTGGCTGGGCGTTCAACCCCACTTCCTTGAGCCACTTCGCTGATGTATGCAGTGGTTCTCTAGAACGTTTTTTTTTTTGCGCACAGTGGGCATATGGAAGGAGCTCCCAGCTGAGATTTTCACACAATTGTACAATATGAAGGTTTCCAAAAAAGGTGTCATAAAATTACTTCGAAGCCAGCAGCGTATTGATAACAGACATGGTGTTCCAAATGTCTATAGACAACGGTAACCGCTTTTTATCAGGAGGGCTGTCATCCTGTCCACTGTATTTTCGCAATAAAAAAAGAGGTACAAATATTTATTCATATGTATTATTTATTTATTTTTGCCCTGTAAGATATCGAACTGGTACACGAGTTAAAATTCCTGCCAGGCCAGAAGGTTTGCCGATGACTACTTACTATTATTGTATTGTATTACTTATTATTGTATGTACTTATGTATAGTATATATAATAATAAATTTATTGCAACAACTATTTATGTAACTTTTTTTGTCAACCCTACTGATCATCGTCGCATGACATCATGAGGCTATCGGCAAACCTTCTGCGCACAGGTAGTATATGATAAAACTTGTTGCGTACTACAAGGCCATGATGATTTTATAAGACTTCCATGTTGGTTAAAACGGCTTCAAAACCCTAAAAATATTCTCAAGTTATTCCACAGGATCAATTGACATTTAATTAACTAAATTCGCCCTAATGTTAGATAAAGGACTAAGCACAGCAATGGAAATGTAATGAAGATCCGAAGATTAGAAAATGCAATAAATTAAAATATCGACTCAGTATTATCGGGACCATCTCTCAATTAAGGGACCAAGAACCAGCTGCCTCATGTTTATTAATCCCAATAGTATTTTTTAAATATCACCAGATCGTTAATTTAAATCATTTTCTGTTTCAAGTGTATATTATATATATATATATATATATATATATATATATATATATATATATATATATATATATATATATATATATATATATATATATACGCACACATAGTATACTTACCACAAATAAAATAGATAGATAACTCTTTATTATACCTACACTAAGGAAAATTTACAAACTACTACTTTTCTGATTAAGCACAAAAGGCAGTCTTTTGGCTAAAAATCGATCTCTTCCAGACAATCCGTGACAGGAATATTGCTGATTCGGTGCGGCGATGGCGGTATACATAGTTATTTTACGATTACTTACATATTAATACCAAATATATAACTATAATATACATATATATAAATATACATATAGGCTATACACACAATATATATATATATATATATATATATATATAAATAATTATATTGCAGATAGTTTTCTGATCGTGATTTTGCTTGTCTGACAGCAACAGGTAACGTATTCGACAGTTGGACAGCCTTTACCGTGAATGAATTGTTGAAAAAAAGACAAGGATAATATGCTGCGGTCGCAACCTGCGTTAGTGTTAAACATTTACGGTCTTATTCATAATGACTTAGAGTAAGTTTGAAGGCCTCTTTAAGAACCATAAAGAAACCTTCAAATTTACTCTAACTCAATATACATAAGACCGTGAGACTGTGGCCGAATGCGTCTTATTTAAGCATTAATTAAAAAACCTAAAAAATACGCTTTTTAGAAAATCCAACTAAAAAATAGAAAGTAAATTTTAATAAATTTGAATTAAAAATAGTGTAAGAAAAAATGATTTTATTGTAAAAAAAGCGTGGGGTGAATGGTATCAATAGTTTGAAAAGCACCCACGCTTTTTTTACAATAAAAACATTTTTTCTTACACTATTTTTAATTCAAATTTATTAAAATTTACTTTCTATTTTTTAGTTGGATTTTATAAAAAGCGTATTTTTTAGTTTTTTTAAACTATTATTTATTTTTCATTTTTTAGTGATTATTTAGTGATTTAATTCCCTTCTCCGTGGAAACTTTGAAAAAAGAATTAAATACACTCTTATGATAAAATGGAACGTTATGTAAAAATAATACATACATAACTTCACGCCAGTTTCCTTGCGGGGTAGGCACGAACAACAGAGTGCCATTTAGGCTTATTCTTACACACCTCACTTGCCTATTTAGATGAGTCAATTTAAAAAAATAACTCTTAAGTACAATGTCATTAACTTTGCATGTCATGTATGACACTATAAGCTTTAAATAAAAATGTTTTTAAATACAAGCTTTTGAGATGCTGCATATCAGGTAGCAGCAGAGTGCTAGCCAAGACAAGTCTCGTTTTGATCACACAAGACGGGTCTATCTTGTTTAGTACAGGAGTTCCTATGGTCACCTTCTGACTCCATCATCAGATCAGCTCCATGGTACCATATTATTGCATTGTCACGCGATATAAACATACGTGCAAAATTTCAGCTCAATCGGAAACCGGGAAGTCGATCAAATTTAACTTTAAAGATTCCATTAAAAGCGTATAAAAGCGTATTAAAAATAAGTCCATCAACGCATAGCCACATTAGTGTATGTACATACGTTATCTGTGAATATTTAACGTCATTAACAATGTCGCATCTCAAATAATGCATTAAACCCATAACTATACCCACCTACGTGAAATGGTTTATATTTGTAATACTAACAAAGACGAAGCCGCACTTATATAGAAATATCTTGGCAGATATACCTACGAACGCTAACAATAATGACAGAATAAAAGATATAAAGAGAATAATATGTATAGAATACAATGTAAATAGAGTCATAAGAGACAACGTAAAGTTAAAAACAATAAAAAAGTCATCACAGGCCCAAAACACTCTTTATCTCGAAAGACGTGATAGTATCCATGGGATCTTTACACGAACGAAGCAGCATAGTACGTTCTAGTCTATACTAAGAGGAATGATTTGTATTTGTGTAAGGAATAAATTCAATACTACTGAATCGATTTCAAAAATTCTTTCACTAATGGTGAATGATACATTATCCCTGAGTAATAGAGGCTATATTTATCACTAGAAATATTAGGGATCGCTACTAACACTATGTTAAAAATTAGCCATAAAATGTCTTTCATCGCATGCGCTGCAGAAACTATTGATGATAGAACAGAAAAATGTTCCACAATATTAAAGGATATACGATACCATATTATTATGTCCAACTATTATATGTTAGCTATGTCACTATAACTACTTTTTTGCTTTTTAAAAGTTGATACAAATGCTGACCAATATCCGACCGTGTTATGTACCATACCTTTGTATCAATCCTTATCCAAATAAATCATTTCCAATTCAAGACTGTTTCAATGCCTGTAGATTACTTGTCCGATTTGAATAATTCAAATTGGACATACCATTCAAAAGATATTACGAATTTAAAAATGTCAATCAAAACAACATACTTGGCGCTGGTAACGGGTGTTAGAATTTTGATGACATTTTATGTATGTTATGGGATGGTTTAGATTCACAATTAGACCCAGTAGGTGGTGCTGGAATCGGGTTCTAGATTTTTATTTTTTCAGGGCTAGACAACGTTTGCCGGAACCGCTAGTTTAATATAAACATAAATTCACTTCCAATAAAAGGCGTATTTTCGTTAACACATTACAAATTAAACATAAAATCGATGCAGAGCCTGTGGCAAATGAATTTTCAAGACAGAATATTAGGTCCAGTTTTCGAGAGCGCTTTATATTATTAGCACGACAAAAAGCTGCATCGCCTTAGGTGTTTAGTTTAAACAGTAGCCAGGTGGCTAAAAAATTCAAATCCTAACCTTACACTGACGCATTTATTTTATCATTACGTGCACGTGAAATGGCGTGTGTCCAGTAATCAAATGTAATTTGTATCTACTTAACATCAGCAAAATCAAATTCAACTTTATACCTCTAATTTTAAGGTGTGTTCTTCTTTATAAGATCATTGTACTTAACTTTGTTACACGTCTTTGTAGAGCAATGTTTTCTTGTAAATAATAGGAATAGAAAATAGGCGGCACATAGTAGGTTTTTCTGACAAATTCTTTAACATCATTATAAAATGGATGTAATGAGACGTTAGAAACATGTGATGAAAATAATGATGGCTAATCAAGGTTTTTTGTTTTAACATTTTTGTCAGACGCTGAAATTTGTTTTTGCCCTTTATTAATTATAGCTTCAGACTAGTTATAAATCTGCACGAATCAAAGTATCACTCACTTGTTTGAATATTCAAGCAAATAAGGATTTGTGTCTTACAAGCCGCTATGCGAGCTACACGAAGCCGCAAAGGCCACCGTGAGGCGCGAATCGGTCAAAGTGAGTCGCTCTGATGGCACCAATACTGGGTAGCGGCTTCAAGAACATGTCACCAGACTGTTGTTGACCTCCAAGTTGAAACCGGAGGAAAAAGTATTGTCTCGCTTTTCTTAACGAGGTCAAACCTGATTAAGCTGAGGCGTGTGGGATTCGCCACGTTGGGGTGGCAATAGAGCTCCAGAAGAGGTAGTACTACCACCCGAATCAGCGATAGCCATTAGAATTGTTTCGTCGTTCGCCTTTACGCCAGGGCCACTAATAGATAGAATCGCCACTCCGCGAGATTTTGACAAGCTACGGCCCGTCGGTCCATCTCGTGCCGAGGGGAAACAAGCCCTCTTCCGTATGTAGTATGTAACACGCCTCACGGGAGGACAGATGAGCATACGCGGAACACCGGCGTGCTCCTACCCAAAGTCCAACTCCACCCAAAGGAGCAGCAGATATAACAACAATTAATGTTTAATTCACAGGTGTACATATATGTAAATGCTATTACAACATACTCAAAATAAGCTACAAACGGTACTTGATATCCTCCGCCTACCCGCTTTAGAATTGCAAAACCATTTTTGTCAAGCGCTTGTTCGCTACTTATTATTGTCTCATTGGACTCTGTACATTCATTCTTTGTTGTATTGTTAGCCAATACAAGTTGTTGTAAATGTAATTGGTTTAAATTGACGTTACCTTTAAACGGAATGCTACTACTAACATAATAGGCAAACAAAAATTTAACAGTTTAAATTAAAGTTAAAGTAAATGTGTGAGAAATGCAAAAAAAATATTAATAAGTATTATTTATCATTTATACCTAATCGGTATAAATGATGTTTCTTAGAATTGTTGTTGGTCAGTCTATTTAAAAGTTTGCCTCGAATTGATTCGATATCAATTTATTACAATGAAAATTATAGAGAGTACAACAGGAATTTTATTTGAAACGCTTTTTTTACTCTAAATGCCAGCGAAAGCGAAACTTCATTCGCGTTGCCGTTTTTCGTCTATCCCACGCTAACGACAATATATGTTGACCCGGAATATAAGCTAGCTCTGTGTCAAGTTCCATTTAAAATCCGTATTATGTAGTAGCTTTCAGTTGATGCTCTAAGGAATCTGCCGGACCAAATTCGCCCCATGATATCTTTCTGATTTTTAAATTCATTATACAAACTCTGTCCCTGTATAGATTTATTATATAGAGATTTTGAAATGTTTCATTTAAAAATTTTGCAAAATTTAGAATACGAATGAATACACATAATATTTTCTTAAGTTTTCGCGGATGTAAGTAGAGTATACATAATAAAACTAGGTTTTAACGATTTTATGCGCGGTAATCTGATTATTATTATTCCAACGTTTCGGCCACTTTTCAGTGGCCGTGTACACGGAAGACAGACCACCCGTTTTAATCTATATATATAAAAGAATATCGTGTTAGTTACACTATTTATAACTCAAGAACGGCTGTACCGATTTGGCTGAAAATTGGTGGGGAGGTAGCTTAGAACCAGGAGATGGACATAGGATACTTTTTATCCCGTTGGAACCGGTAGTTGGCGCTGAGATCGGGTTCTAGAATCCTCCTAATCTCCTTGACCGATTTTGGTGATTTTGTTTTCGTGTGTTTGAGTGGGTTCCCAGATGGTTTAGATTCGCAATTAGAACCGGTAGGTGGCGCTGAGATCGGGTTCGAGAATCCTCTTAATCACCTGGACCGATTTTGGTGATTTTGTTTTTGCGTGTTTGAGTGGGTGCCCGGATGGTTTAAATCCACAAATGGAACCGGTAGTTGGCGCTGGGATCGGGCCCTAAATTTTTATTTTTTCAGAGCAGGACAACGTCTGCCGGGGCCGCTAGTATTATATAAAATATTAGAGCTAGGTATGTTTGCTGAAGAGTTTCTTGTACCGCTTCTTCTCTTGAAGCCACAACATATTCCGAAACGGTGGTAAATTAGATTAGGCTCCCATAGCCATATAATAACCATAAACCAAATTAAAACTAAATAATTAAAATGAACAAGTTGGTAGTAGGCTAAATAAAACTTTAGCAATACTCATTGACACTTGACGTCTTTGTCTTCCATGATCACGGCTTCTGAAAAGTGGCCAAAACGTCGTAATAATAAAAATCAAATAAATTACCTCGCTTAAAACCGTTAAAACGTAGTTTTATTATACAAATACACAGTTTAAGTCCTGCGCAAACAAAATGGCAGGCAGAGATAGTATATATAAATCCAGATAAAACAGATTCCAGCTACTGACTCCTTTTATAACATTAAACAACTACCTTTCACAGCAACATTATCGAAGGCTTGAAAGCGGTAGTCGCGTGCCACGCAGGTGCCCTGGAGCGCAGGGCGATTTGATGCAAACACGACGTAGAGTAAAAAAGACTACCTGCTATCAAATGATGTAGACGGTACTTAGCGTAATCTCCACAATCATTACGAAATTGTTGGACAGGAGCTTTATACAAGAATGTACATAAAATGCCGTAAGCGCGTTGTAAAGTTTACGTATCTATTAACATAACACATTCATAACTTTACATAAATTTGAAGTCTATTTTACCAGCATGTAACAGATACACTCTACATTAGTATAAGTTTAATATTAAAATTAGAATAAATTAATATAGTAAATTATTCTTTAAGGTACACCACAACACAAACATGCATTCATTAAATGTCACACGCAATAACAAAGTAACAAATAAACGTGTACAACTTCGTAACTTCTTCTTAAATTTAATTGTAAAAAAGGGTACGGAACTAGAGTCCGTAGTTGTTAATAAAAAAAAGAACAGTCTTATTTTAAGTGAAAACTCTTATTCACATA
Source organism: Dendrolimus kikuchii (assembly GCA_019925095.2). NCBI lineage: Eukaryota > Metazoa > Arthropoda > Insecta > Lepidoptera > Lasiocampidae > Dendrolimus > Dendrolimus kikuchii. The sequence goes on along the minus strand of CM034406.1, from coordinate 8,452,332 downwards.
TTTAATCATAAATTAATGTGCGTTTTTATAATTATTTGTCTGTTTGAAACAGTCTGAAATAGGCTCTGAAACGGGTCAATAGATTTTAATGAGAATGTTAGGAATTACAAAAGTAATTCTATTTTAGATATTTTTGTTTGTACCACATCAATCTGTTTCGGAGTTTAAAAGACATAAGTATACATAGTTGTGACTATCACTACCATCTAATCTTCAAAGACATTTCTAAGAAATTGTGATCAGAAGACTGGTTCATATTTCGCCCGTCGATCAATAATGCAGCCAGCGTTCAGCGAATGCTTTCCCCTGGTAGAGTGACCTGTTACATATCCTAAAGTTTGCATTTATTTTATTTCGATACTGTAATAGTTAATTTAAATATTATAAAATTCTAAACATATCATGGTTGTACGTTGAAACTATTAAAAAAAAACTGAAATAGACTATATAAACGATGGAGAACACGATGCATTTTATTGAGATTTCTTGCCTGTTTGTTTAGGATTCACGTAAAAACTACTGAGCCGATTTCGATGCGGGTTTCACTGATCGACAGCAAATTTATGGACTTAAAATTTGCGCCACTTTTTATCCTGAATTTATCTGGGAATTATTTAAAATGGCCAGATTTAAAAAAATCAAATTATAATGTCGCCTTTTCACTGAGCGATAGCAAATTTTATATAATAAAAAGTGTGATAATTTTTATCCCGGGAATTCAGTTTGTAGTTGTTCGGGTGTATAAAAATTAGCTTATTCCGACACAGTTTTCATTAAAACGATGATTACATTCTTTTATAAATGCTGCGGTATTTTGTGTTACGGGAACCCACCCCGCGGAAGTTTCAAGTCAAACGTAGACGAAGTCGCGGACATATCCTAGTAAACAATAAAAAGTGAAATTTGTTTTGCATATAGGTTGTTATATCAATTTCCTAGGGATTAGAAGTTTAAGATAAAATTGGAAAGAACGGGTAAAGTGAATGAAACTTGGCATTACACATCTAAATCATTTTGAATATGGTCTGCTTATTTACTATTCGGGTCAGATCAGAGGAGTGGTTCCTATCTCGGACAACGGATTAGTATGTCGATCCAGCGAGATAACGTAGCCAGTCTTCTATGAACCTTATCCAATGACTTCGATGATCTAGGATCAGAATTGTACTTCTAGTCTTAAGGGATTATCGGTATCATATAAGTTAAGTTTCTTTAATTGTGCTAGTTTATGTAAGATAAATATATTAAATTCATAATTAAATTCTAGAAATAAATTATGCGCCAATAACAAACATTTTATTACTTAAAAGAATGACAAGATTATTATCATGCTCAATCAAAATAACATGGAGCATAAGGCTGTGCGCCTGCCTTCAGCGAACTGGTAGTTTAGGTATAATCATGTGTAATTTTGACGACCTTGAAACAGTCACGGATATGACTGGATTTTAGTTTGATCCATTATTATAGTAGTTTGTTAAAGTTAGGTCTATCTGGGATGTTTATTTCAACAGTTTGGAAATTCTGAATTTTATTATAGACTATGATGAACGCGACTTCCTCCGCGTGGTGCGGTTTTTTAACTATCTTTTACTTTTAACTTCTACATGTGGAAACATTTAAATGGTTATAGATATTTAGTAGTATTTACTCAGTTATAAACCGTTTGTTTTCCGAATAAAATAAAATAAAAAATCCCACGGGAACTCTTTAATTTTTCGGGATCAAAAGTATCCTATATGTTGACCAGGGATATAAGCTACCAGTCCAGTTGTTTCGGAAATTAGCCGGTACAAACAAACAGACAAACTGAGAAACAAAAAAATTGAAGAAAATCTAAATTAGTTCTATTTTACTTCTTACATCCCCTTGACTCGGTTTTTAGGATTTTTTTTCATTATACAGAAATTCTACCTCTACAGTTTTATTATGTGTATAGATTTTTCTTATTTTAATAATTGAAAATGGAGTATATCCTTACTTTAAAGGAGTTAGGAACACTTTTACTTTAAAAGACGGTGGGACTGACATCTTCCGGATATTTACTAAAACAACCTGATCTTGTTGCACGAGAATCTAGCACAATAGAAGTAATAATATTTATCAGCAGTCAATTTGCAATACATTATTTTATTAGCAAATGCTACATATATATTTATACATCGGCAAACAAACAAATACACATATCGTATATTCACATATTAAACAAGAAACACTGGTTATGGGTAGCATACAACAAACAAGCTTGAGGCCAAACCTAGACCATACTAATAAACAGAATATTGGTTTACTATATTTCCAGGTATCGAATTTGGGTCTGCATTTAGACCACTACACCACAGAGATTACCTTTGAACTATATATAGCTATATACTAAGAGGAAATACTAAATTTTTAAGGATAGCAAATACGGAACTGTTTGGCGTTAAAATCAGTTTACAATGAATAAGACACCAATATTAAACATTTCAACAAAACAAAAAAATGTGTTTATATTTCAGAAGAATTAATTTAAGCATCTACAATTATAAACTTTAAAATAAACTACAAACTATACTATATAGAAACTAAAACTAGATATAAAAAGGGATAATATCTAAAGATAAGTTATTGGTCCCGAACCACTGTCACTTACCGGGAACGTTCCCAAAAGGCTGGCGGCGTTGCCACGTTGTATAGCAACGCTTAATCTTTGAGCAAAATATACCCCAGCCTTCTGGTCGTGTGTGACGTCTACTAAACGTTTGGCGACATCACGGTAGACCTTTAGAGCGTTAGAACAGTGGAACTTATTTTGCATAAAAACTTTTCAATTCGAATTTGAACCCCACGGACCCGGAGCTTCCACCCCAAATTGCTTTGGATTATTGCATCTACAATATAATCCGCATTAGGTTAATCTCATAAAATGCACTAAAAAGTAAAGCAATAGAACTTTGAAACCAGTATTTACGGCAATTTTAATCTCTCATTTACAAGAGATTTTTTATTCAGTTCTTAATTATACCTACTACGCTCGGCGCCTTCTTGATATTAAGAGACGAATAATTACAGTGTTCAGAAATTGATTTTTACGTATTAAAATACATAAACTTCATACACTTTATAGCCACCAAACTCATTTATGTTTTGCAGAACAATAAGCGATGCAATGCTCGGTATATACCTCAGAATAGAATATCTCTAAGAGCCTGATATATTATTTATTAATCCGTATACATTTCACTGCTGGGATAGGGCTTACCAAATTTTTAAGGGGACGGACTTGGCCAAGTCACTTTTATTTTGTTAGTAGACATTGCAAATTACAATTAATAACCTTAGAGAATTACTAATAATACACACCAGGAACCAAACAATTAAATAAACAGAATTTTATTCATGAAGAAAGATAGCATAGGTCAACATAATTTATATTTTCATATATAATTTATAATTTCAGGAGCCTTAAGAACATACGAGTGTGTATGACAAGAGTTATGAATGTCAAAGAAGCAAGTGAGGTGTGTAAGAATAAGCCTGAATGGCGCTCTGTTGTTAGTGCCTACCCCGCAAGGGAACTGGCGTGAAGTTATGTATGTATGTATGTAACATAATTTAAAAAAATATATTGTTGCCCTAGATATGTCTGCAGCTTTTTATAATTTCCAGTACACAATTTGCGAATATATTCATGGAAGTACTAAATTGGCTCTGGTTCTTAAGATTTTTAAAGTGACTATGACCATAAAGTTACACTTTCTCTACAGTTACATGGTTTAGATTTCCTGATAATCTCGAGAATTTGAGTGTCGAACAGGGTGAGCACTTCTACCAGGACCTAACAGTGATGGTTGAAAGGTATCAGGGTAGACGGAACTGTTACATGATGGCAGATTACTGCTGATCTTTACAAATGTAATTTCTTCAAAAATAATATAGAAGAAAATCTTGTAGAAGGTGTCTCTTGGAAGTAAAAGATAGATTTCACCAGATTTTTTCTCTTTTTACAATACTATAGATACGATACGATACTATAGATAGTATACATTAATTAAACATAAAACAAAACAATTAGTAGTATTTCTCAATAAATATTAGATATAACTCTTTAGCTCACTATTAGCACATATGTGTCCGCGATAAGAGTGCAGATCGAGTTTGTGCACATGATCGTTAATTGTATTGTTGTCTCACTCTGTTTATATAGGATTTGTATGAAATGGGTATATTTTCTTGGTCTATTACGAAATAGTGATAGTGTTATTCTTGCGGCTTTTTGGTATATCGATAATAGTCTTAAGAGTTAAGGTATATAATTGTTATGTTTAATTTCATACTTATTGGTTTTTAGTCATATGAAAATGAAAAAATAATTATAGCCAATATGGTCTTTTCTTAAGTTTTGGCGACTAGTATACAAAATAAAAATACGTTTTTGGTTATTATACAGCCAATATTCCAAAGTAATTCATAGTTTCATTAATTGTTGGGATAAAATTATTCGTAGCCATTATAATATCCAGGGAACAAAACCATGGTTGACCAGTGTAATGTAATTAATGTAAGAGTCTCCTTTTTAAATTTTTTATTGCTGGAGTACAGCAGACAGGCTGACGAGCAAATTGTGATGGAAAGTGGTTACCGTGGCTTATAAACATTTGCAACACTAAAGGTGCTACCAATGTGCTGCCAGTCCCGTATACGGGGCTGGAACCTGGTCACTAATGCCGAAACACAACTCTAGGTTGTTATGGCGGGATGCCCTAGACCAGGGGTGGTAGCCATCCAGACGAGCAAGTGCCCTAACATCTGACTGTGGGTTGTTTTGTCACCTCTTACGACAGTCCGCATTCATTGTAGACATTGTATTCTTTCTCCGTTCCTGCACGGATAAAGTGCCTAATATTATGCCGCATTACCATGTTGAATGGCAACACTAATGGCGTTACCCCAGCTACGGGTCAGCCTTTTGGTACCGTGACACCTCTAGTAGACGAACACAGAGGTCTCGACAGAGTCGATGTGCTTCGGGATCTCATGGCCCCAGGGTTTCAACCCCGAAAGTCATGTACACTGACTACCAAGGGTCGCACATTTGCGCCGTTTCAGGGTCTTCTGGTATGTGGCAGCCAATCCGACTTTCGTGGCTATGTCGGAAAGATGGAACACCGCCAAAGTATGTAGGGCGTCCCATCTTTCAAGGCACTAACGACGTTCTGTCTGGTCTCTTAGCATCGCCGTGGCATATTTCATTTGGCTGTAGAAGGGATTATGTCCTTAAATGTGGCATGAAGTATGACATTCTGCCGGCACTTCTAGTACATATCTCTATCCGTGCAGGAACGGAGAAAGAATACAATTTCCTGCGGCCGGGCGGCCTGTTGTAAGAGGCGACTTAACAACCCACAGCTAGGTGGTAGGGCATTAGCCCGACTGGATGGCTACTACCTCTGGTCTAAAGTATGTCGCCATATCAACCTTGAGCTGTGTTCCGGCATTAGTGACCAGGTTCCAGTTTCCCTTAAGAGAGCAGCAGCGCATTTGTAGCAACTTTGGTGTTGCAAATGTCCATAGGCGATGGTAACCGCTTTCCATCAAGTGGGCCGTCTGTCTGTCTGCTGATCTCCTGCAATAAAAAAAAACATAACAAGCCATCGCTGGCTTAGCTTACTGACTCTATCTCCACATCGACATCGATGCGGAATTATGCAATTAATTTTATATTAAATTTAAGCATATGTTTTATTTCGATATGTTCAATACAGAAGACAGGAATGTATAGTCCAAGTCTTGCTCGAAGGAAGTGACGGCCACATTTAACTTTTATTATGGCAACTGGTTTCTCTATTCAAACTTTGATTCGGTATTGTTAAGAAACCCTCGTAAAACGGAAATCAGGCACACTTATTACGCATATAAAGCACTGGTTTTATCATAATCTTTGGATAACGGTAAAAATATTAACAAAAGCCATAAATAAGATTTTCTCACGTGCCGTATTATCTAATCGCATCAGAACAAGAGAAAAAATGCTGTCAATGTCAGTTTATATAACCATTTAAAGGTAACAGTCATAGCAAAATAGACTGTATTACCATAAAAATGGAGGCGAAAATGGTGTAACGTTATTTTTAAACAAAACGTTTATACTTAAACGTTTGTACACACGCGTTGATGTCTTTTGGCGAATGCAAAGTACTTTAAAGAAATCTAGTATCTATCTATCTAAAGAAGTATGAAAATCATATATTTATTTAAATATGTATAAATGTGAAGTTGATTTTCTTTAGATGGTTGGATGTTCTTTTTTCTTATTACCTCGAGCAGGCAGACGGCGTACTTCATGGAAAGTGGTTACCCAGGACCTTTGTAATTAATCGATTGACATTAAATTTAGTATACAAATACATTCCTACAGATTCCCAGTATGGAAAGTATACATGTATTAAGGATATTTTTCTCGGGATACGGATTCGAAGTTATCGATCGATGCAGAATGTGCCAATAATTACGGAATCTGGTATATAATATGTTACTTTCGATGAAGGATAAAAATTGTCTTATCAGAACCATAGATTTTTTTTAGAAAGAATGCGTTCCGAAATCTATGAGAGTGAAGCCGCAAGAAAAGTTCAGTACCTAATATTTTGAATTAAACTTTCCAGAATCTGGACATTTTCACCTAATATTTTAAAAAATTGATTTAACAGTTTTAAAAGTAATCAATTTTCTTCCTTCACATATACATGTTGTAAAATATAGTAGATGTAGTCGTTTTTACAAGCTTTTGTTTAACTTGCAATGGATTTACCTATGTATGTATGTAAGTTCGGGTGGAATCTTGCAAGTTAAATTTGACCAACTTCCCGGTTTCAGATCGAGCTCAAATTTTGCACGCATATGTATATCGCGTGACAATGCAATAATATGGTGCCATGGAGCTGATCTGATGATGGAGTTGGAAGGTAGCCATAGGAACTCCTGTACTAAACAAGATAAACTCGTCGAGTCTGGGCTCGTTTTACTTGTCTTGGCTAGCACTCTACTATTATATGATATCCAAGATCTCAAAAAATTGTATTTAAAAATATTTTTAAAAAACAAGATTTTCAGAATAATAGCGGTAACACACATCAGCGGACGGACAGACAGACATACTAATTTTATTCGTGTTTTATTATATATTTGGCTAGGAGGGACATGTTATAGGTATCACTTCGTATTTATATACTTATATAACTAATGGCCGGCGCGGTTTCACCCGCGCTCTGTCCCACTCCCGTATATAGCCTTATGTTATATAGCCTATGCCATTCCCCGTTAACGTAGCTTTCTAACAGTAAAAGTATTTTTAAAATCAGTTTAGTAGATCCAAATATTACCCCCCACAATGTCACAAACTCACAAACTTTACCTCTTTATAATATTATAATAGTACATACATACATACATACATAACTTCACGCCAGTTCCCTTGCGGGGTAGGCACGAACAACAGAGCGCCATTCAGGCTTATTCTTACACACCTCACTTGATTCTTTGACAGTCATAGCTCTTGTCATGCACGCTCGTCTGTTCTTAAGGCTCCTGACATCACCTTCTGCTAGTACACGATCAATTTGATCATGGAAGGTGTGTCGTGGCTTTCCACGACTTCTGCATCCATCCATTATAATAGTATTATAGATAATAATTAATAGACTGACTTTAACTTTAAACTATTTATTTTAATGATATAATATAAAATTAGAAAATGATATGACTGATTCGGACTGACTGACACATAGACAAAAAAGAGTAAAACATAGACAATGGTCAACTAGTATCGTGGACACAACACAAGACCCTTTCTCATCAAAAATGTTACAAAACTACAACTTATGAGTATCATATTGCAGAAATTATTTTAATAAACTTTACGCACTTTATGTTGTATAGGTGGAAGCATAACCCATCAAAACAACTTTCTAGTGCAAGTAGCTGGTTATTATCTCTAACTGTAGCTGCGTTGCATTTAAAGCGCTATTTTATTTTGTACCTATAAGTAAGTCTATGCTAGCCTGGTACTTGGGAATTATTTTTCATTATTTTTTGTAGAATCCGTGTTTTTGGATTCCGTAGCTATTTTAGCAAAAAGGAAGCCTTTTAATAATGCATATCTAATAGCCGCAATGTTTGTTTGTTTGTCTGTCCGCTTATCTGGGTATGGATTTTCTTGGAAGCCACTGGGTCTACATGAAAGAATTTGACAGGAAGGAGTAGTTTGCTCCGCGTTAGGCGTTTATACAAGTAGCTTAACAATTATTCTATGATATCGTTTGTTTTTTAATCAATTGTTCTAATCTCAATTGTTTAGTGAAATATGTTTTTGTAAGTTGATAGAAGAATTCCGTGGTTTGGCAGCAGTCAAATAGGTACAATTCGGCTGAGGCTGTACATCTATACATATAGTAAAATTGTAGAGGTCGAATTTCTGTACAATGAAAAAAAATGCTGAAAACCGAGTCAGGGGGATGTAAGAAGTGAAATAAAACTAATTTAGGTTTTTTTTCAAATTTTTTGTTTCTCTGTTTGTACCGGCTAATCTCCGAAACGACTGGACCGATTTAAATGAAATTTTGTACGGTGGTAGCTTATATACCTGGTCAACATATAGGATATTTTTAATCCCGAAAAATTAAAGAGTTCCCGTGGGATAGTTAAAAAACCGCACCACGCGGACGAAGTCGCGAGCATCAGCTAGTTATGTAATATCTAAATTTATAGTGCATAGAATTTATAATTTGATAGGTTATATAAATGTATTGATAATTAGTTAAATACATCGATAATTTTAATCGATTTAACAATAAAGTTATGAATGTCAAAGAAGCAAGTGAGGTGTGTAAGAATAAGCCTAAATGGCGCTCTGTTGTTCGTGCCTACCCCGCAAGGGAACTGGCGTGAAGTTATGTATGTATGTATGTATGTAATAAAGTCCCAACACAACTATTTATAAATTGAAGTTGTTATAAAATTTGAATAGAGTTACCGAGACTCAGTCGGTGAATTATTGAAAATGATTGATTTTCATTATCTAACGCGATTTAGTGATTTATCATTTAAAATCTGTGTAAACGTCCCATCGGCGCATTTTGTTCACTAGGAATCAGAGGTAGACGGGTTCGATTTCCGGTAAAGTAAATCTCAAAAATGTTCTGTTCAGTATTAAATCCAGTCTGGGCGTGTTACAGTTGAGCAGCCTCACTGCTATCCATTGTTTATCCATAACAAGGCTGGGAATATAGACTATGTTAGATGTATTATTATTATTTAGTATTTTGATAATGTAACCAATAGAAACTATAGTCAACATATTGAGTATAATAACCATTCGTTCTTAAGGCGTTTCGCAACTTTTAATAATAGTTACTTGGTAAGCTATAGTATGAAGCATCGAAAAGCATTCACATCACAAACACATGCTCTCGCGCGTGTAGGTGAAAACGCACACAATTAAAGCTAAAAAGTTCAAAAACCACTATAGATGTATCTTACCATCTCCGGCCTTTGATTTGGACCAATTATAAACCCATTTCTAGCTTCAGAACACGGTTATTACTTATTACACATAGAAAAAAAAAACCACTATGTACACAAAGTCTTAACCATATTTGTTCATTACGCACAGTACACTTTATATCACTACAATCTTATTTGTGGATGAATGAAATTGAAGAAGAAATAAGGGGATGAATTTCGAGTGATTGTTGAAATTCAGGACGGGGCGTTAGTTAACGCCTGCGCAAGCGCAGCACGATCGCTGCCTCCGTACTTCGGTACGACTGACTGACTGCTATTGCCCGTGCGCGGTGTTGCCATGTTTTGATTTAAAATTATTGCTATAGAATTTAAAATTATTTTACAAAATATACTCATGTAAACTGAACTGAACTACTTGTACTACGTAAAATGAGAGAGAGTTCCCATGCATCACTTCCTCCTTCTTTTATTCCAACTTCTCTATTCCATCTTCCTATTCACTTCCCCTATCCTAAACACTCTATCCTATTCTTTTAGTCTGGTCTCTCCTATTCAATACCCTCCTAATTCAAATTAAAAAGTTTTTATTCAAAATAAGTTCTACTGGAGACCACGAGTCATAATTTAAATCTACTTCCTATTCTGTGTACACCGTTTCGCAACGTGTTATCGCTGTTTAAAGGTGAAGAAGCGTTAAGAAACTCCTCAGTAACACGTCTAGCTAAAAAAGATTTTTCATTATAATCTATACTCCTATACTAATATTATAAAGAGGTAAAGTTTGTGACGTTGTAGGGGGTAATCTCTGTATATACTAAACCGATTTCAAAAATTCATTTACTGTTGGAAAGCTACGTTAACAGGGAGTATTATAAGCTATACAACATGACGCTATATAGCACGGGAGCGGGACAGAGCGCGGGTGAACTCGTGCCGGACCGCTAGTTACTTATATATTATCTCAGGCTTTTTTTTTCATACATGTAGAAGTTTTATTACAATTACTTTTCAAATAAAGAATAGAATTGTAAGAAACTAAAAATATTGTCACCGTCGCAATAATGACATACGAAGAATTTATACTACGACAAATACCCATATATATTTTATATGTTATGCAAAATATAAACATTTTAATGAAGCTAGTATAAAACCTTGGAGCGAGCAGCTATGTAAATGCAGTTTTCCTATCCCATACCATCTATCCCTAAAGGGTGATATGAAAATTTGGATAGGTATAACGAGCCACTATCGTCGATTTATCGTAAGTGACGTTTTTTATCTAAACATATTTTTAATGCAAAACTGGATTTTTAAGGCTTTGAATTTTACATACATACATACATAACTTCACGCCAGTTCTCTTACAGGGGTAGGCACGAACAACAGAGTGCCATTTAGGCTTATTCTTACACTCCTCACTTGCCTCTTTGACATTCATAACTCTTGTCATGCAAGCTCGTCTGTTCTTAAGGCTCCTGACATCACCTTCTGCTAGTACACGATCAATTTGATCATGCTTTGAATTTTATTTCACGTAATCCAAGATTCCATATTTACCCTTCCATTGGTACAAAATAGACATTATTGTACGTAGTTTTGTCAAATTTTAACTAGTGTTAAGGCAAATAAATAGATAGTAAAACATGGAAAACTGGCAATATTCTAATGATCGATCAGGCAATTTGAAACCTCTTTATGGAAACTAAAATCAACTGAATTTCAATAGTAGGCAATTTGAAAACTGGTTATTTAGCTTGTTGGAACTGATAGCAGATTTTGACGCAGTATAGTGCATCATCAAATGCCTAGTTAAACAATTTATGCACAAACATTCATTTAAAACACAATGCTACTTACTAGATAGACTAGATATAATAGTGACGGACTTTGCGCGTTTTATTGACTTGCGACCTTCTGCATTACGTTTGGATTTGTTGTGTTCGGTTATATTTGTACCTGTCTTATACGTGTTTGTATAGTTCTAATAAACTCTATAATAATTCCAACGGCATTTTAATTCGAGTCTCGCGACTCGTAACAATATTATAAATATAAATTTAATAGATCTGGCAGGGTCATGGCGGTCTGCGTACAATGAAAGGTTCTTCAGTTCTGTATTGGTGTAACAGGTACACTGTTATTATTTTGTTAAGGAACTAAAATAATACATTTAACCGAAAATATCCCATAACTCAAAAAACTACTAAACAGATTTTTTAAAACCAAAAAGCGATTTTCATTTAAAGTATTTTTAACCTCTATCACTTTGATTCTTTCAGAATCATAGCTTAAAAGTTAGATAGAAAGAAACCTAATTTTCACGTCTTTATAAAAAAACAATATCTTAATCTGGATTTTAAAAAATCTTTAAAGAAAATTATAATGACTTTTCATAATTTTACTAACGACACACCGCACGATTATGTACACGGAGATAAATGCGATCCTCAGTTACATGTACGAAGGTCATGCCTAATGTTTTCTTTTCTTCGCGATTTCTCTACTGCATTGTATAGCGGCATATAATTTGCTTACATCTACTTACTGAATTTATTCTACCTACATATAAATCAAGTCAAAAAAGACAGACGAACGGGCGTGACGGTTGCATAAGATTTCCGCTTTATTTGTTAAATATTATAGCTCCGTATCCCTAAAATAACGTACTTACATAAAATCAATTGTGATACTCCTGTAACAGTAGAAAATTTTGTAACTAGCAACACAAAGTAAAACCACCTTTGTAGCTTATAGCTAAAAAAGAAAAGACATATACCTGTCTCTGTCGCACCGGAATGTGACCCGCTATCAACTTGAAGGCCGTAAGCTCGGAGTCGGACGCCTCATTGAAAATAAGAGCTCCATTGCTCCAAAGCTCCATATACTCGTACTATGAGTTATAGTGTATACATACGCACTAGTTACGTTCGCACTATCTACCCCGTAGGACTATCCCATAGGAGCAGTTCATATCTCGACATCAAGTGTATCCTATCCTCCGACTTCTGATCACAGAAATATTTTTTTTGTTTGCAATAAATTGATTAACGATTGTGATCACTACATTGAGATTTCGCGTTTGATTCTTGGTAATGTCATAATATAAATTTCGTAAAAAAACTTTCGGTTATTTAGTGGGTCTGGATGTTACTGTTTTACAATTTAACCGTGCAGCAACGGATTAAAAATACAATTTCCTGCGTCAAGGCGGCCTGTCTTAAAAGGCGATAAAACAACCCACAGCCATGTAGTAGGGTATTTGCCCGTCTGGATGGGTATCACCGCTGGTCAAGAATATGCCGCCAGAACAATCTTGAGTTGTGTTTGTGGCCAATTAGTGGCCAGGCTCCAGTCTTCCTTTAGAGAGTAGCAGCGTATTTGTAGTAGCTTTGGTGTTGCTAATATCCATAAACGATGGTAACCACTTTCCATCAAGTAGGCTGTTTGCCCGTTTGCTGATCTCATGCAATTTTCAGGACTAAGTATTTCTCTTTTCTTTCATCATATTCCAATTATTTGGGGTCGGCACAATATGTATGTTCCTTCCATACTCCTCCATTCTGACACACGTCTTCTGTCACACCACAAATCATTATATCATCCTTCACATAATCCATCTATCTCTTATTTCTTTTTTTATTGCTGAAGCATAACAGACAGGCTGACGGCCCAACTGTGAAGGAAAGTGGTTACCGTCGCCTATGGACATTGACAATATCAGAGGTGCTGTCAATGTGCTGCCGGCCTTGAAAGAGAAACTGGAACCTGGCCACTGATACCGGAACACAAAGTTGTTATGGCGGCATACTCTAGACCAGGGGTGGTATCCATCCAATCGGGCAAATGCTACCTACCACCTGGCTGTGGGTTGTTTTGTCGCCCCTTAGGACAGGCCGCCCGGCCGCAGGAATTGGTATTCTTTTTCCGTTCTTGCACGGAAAGGTTATTTGGTCTACCTATACATTTCTACCCATCCATCCTGTAGTTCAACATTGTTTTGTCAGGTGCCTTTCATCCCTCCTCATTACATTCCCATATCACCACCTTTTGCGATTAAGTAGAACATAGAACACATATACTACCTCAACATATAAATAATTATAAACGAGAACATTTGTAAAGTTTGGTACATGTTTATTATTACGCAAAATGAATTAATCGATTTTACTGAAATTACAGTAACAATATAGCGTATACGCGAGAATAACGCATAGGTCACAATTTATAGGTATACGGCGTTACTTATAATCGTTTGTTAAATTTTAAGAAACTGCTCAGCAACTGATTGTTGAAAAACTTATCCATAAACTCCTCTTAAGCAAAAAAGGTGGTAAAGTTTATCTTTGCTCCTCTTGGCTAAGCAACAGGTTTTTTTTTTATTTTTTATTGCAGGAGTTCAGCAGACAGGCAGACGGCCCACTTGGTGGAAAGCGGTTACCATCGCCTATGGACATTTGCAACACCAAAGGTGCTACAAATGCGCTGCTGCTCTCTTAAAGGAGACTGGAACCTGGTCATTAATGCCGGAACACAACACAAGGTTGTTATGGCGGCATACTCTAGACCAGGGGTGGTCGCCATCCAGTCGAGCAAATACTCTACCACCTGGCTGTGGGTTGTTTAGTCGCCTCTTACGACAGGCCGCCGGGCCGCAGGAAATTGTATTCTTTCTCCGTTCCTGCACGGATAAAAGTAAAGGTAATACAAGTTTATAAGTGAAAAAAATATATTCATTGATTAGGGGCTTAGTTTTGCTAGGCATAATGGTTAAGAGTCTTTTATTTAAGAGATGGCTAATCCTTTCTCAACGAGATTATTATAATTAAGGCGGTTATTGTTTAAAAATTTCTTTTGCAATATTTACCTTTCCGGCAGCCGATCCCGGGGATTCAGCGTTCCAATAAAATATGCTTATGTAGAAGTTTTCAAGTCACGAGTGAATGGGTATCTTTTAGAAAAGCGAGCTCCATTCTAGACCGCGTCATCACTCAACATCAGGTGAAACAATGGTCAAACGCGAATCTATTGCTGCGAAAAAAAAACATTAGAACGTCTCGACAAAAAAATACAACTTGATTAAATGTTTCTAAGTGATCAATAATTTACAGTCGCGCTTGTTCATTTCAGTATATGAACTTTTTCCGATATAACTCATAAAAGTAAAAACCAGATAGATAACAATGGCAAACAAATTTTAGGTATTAGCGCCTGTCGAATTTCTATTTATTTTTCACCAACTTTAAAAAAAGAAGGAAGTTACCTTAATCAAAAAGGTAACCATTGTCAAAAAATACTTTGTAATAATAGGTATTTTCTTATATTATATAAAATAGGTTTCATATTTGGCAATTAAAATGGTTTTTCATATTCCTGCCAAAAATAAATAGCAAAATTACTGTAACACTATTTGTATACATCATATTACAAAATTTTCAGGAACTATATAAAATAAGATTACCTATAAGAAGTCAGTAGAGATTTAGTTTCCTTATATTACAACAGAATCAACATAATTATAACGAGGGTGGTAAACATACGATTAAGTACGCGATACTAAGCAGCTCCGCGGCCTTCTGCTACAGTAAGTACGACCAGTTTCCGAAACGAAGAAATTTGCCGAGTCGAATGCCTACTTGCTCGCGCGTCTATTAGAGGTGGGTAGGTCCGGATAGATATAAGTCTTCGGACCTGCAATTGTTTAAAATTGATGAATATTCCCCGTTTTTTTTAACGATTGGAAACCCATTTGATGTCTATCCATTGCGGGTTAACGCGGTGGGAACTATGGAATTCGTCGCGTTGTATTAGTACCGTAAGCAACACATACTATAGCCACCTATATACTAAAACCCTCGGTATTCCTTCCTTCGCCTTATGACTACGGGAAATATTAAATTTGAATATTAAACTGGGTGGGAGGAGGTAAAATAAAAATTATCAATCAAATTGGTTTGTATTCCGTTGCTTGCAGAAAGAGCTCACAGTGTCGTGAGGTCTGGCAGTTGGTTTTTGCTGGGTTTGGGCCTTTAATAGTTTTAATGATCGGATTCCAAACAGGTGGTACTTGCTAACCATCTTCTCTATTGAAATTGGGGTGGTTCTTGAATTTAATAGCCTCACGCATCATTCTAGGTATGAACGATTCTCTTTTGTGAGGATTTGTGGTTTATCGAATAAGATGTAGTGTTTGGGTTTATCCAGTGTGTGTTCCCTGTTCACAGACTTTGTAGACCACCGAAACGTCGGCATAATAAAAATCAAATAAATTACCGCGCTGAAAACCGTTAAAATGTAGTTTTATTATTTATACTAGTCGCGAAAACTTAAAAAAATATTATATCGATATAACCTTCCATAGTGATATCAAAATCTATAACACATTTTTTTTAATCATGATTTTTAAACGATTTTTATGTACAATTTATGTGAACGACGTTTTATAAAATGTTTTATGAATGAACAATGTTTTTTCATATCTGTAGTTTTATTTGTTTAAAATTTAATTGATAAACATGTATATTTCAAAGTGCAATTTTATGACAATCCGAAATTGAAAAGAACGTTACAAAGTGATTGCACAAAAAAGAGTAATGTTCATTTTTGTCTATTGCAAATTAGCAACCTCCCTACATCCACATTTCAAGACTAATATTTTTAAAGTGGCATTATTTACTATAATAAAAAATTACTCAATCAATATTTTCGCATACCTAATATGGTATTTTAAAAAAAAACTACGTTTTAACGGTTTTAAGCGCGGTAATTTTTATTTGATTTTGGTTTTTCCGACGTTTCACGACAAGTCGCGAAAACTTAAGAAAATATTATGGTATTTTTGGTTGCATTTTTTAAGGTTTTGTAACCATATGACAAAAAAAGTGGAAGTTTACAAGAATAGGGGAGCGGACAGACAGATCAACTGACATACTTTTTATTAACTTACAAAATACTGCAGCCTCATAGATTTTGTATTATGGCGTCATATGTAGGTTCAAGTAAAAGGTGTCAAATAGCGCATTCATTATTTTTGAATAAGTAATTAAAATTACTTCTATTATGATTTTTATAACTTAGAGGATAATAATATAATGGTTTTGATGCTTGTACTTTTATATTTAAAAATATTATAATTTAATGTAGCATGTCTCCGCGTCCCTATTATAACAGACACAACGGTATCTCTATGTAATTATCTACCTGTCAATCTATAGGGATCAATGGTTTAGAGACAAACATACGCATAGAGGACAAACATACAAACGTCAATTTTCATTTACAAAGATTTACCAAATGTCATAAAAATCATTTCACATCCTAATCCGCGAAGAAAAAAAAACGAACACTTACCACCCCATAATTTAAGTAAGGGGTGTTACTTTTTACACCACAGCCATTGTTTACATGCAACTTATAGAATACAAGTTATCTGATTTCATCCATATAGACAAAATAGATTTGGTAAAAACAGTTCTAAAAAACACAAACGGAGGGGAGAATATGAAAATTGATTAGGGTCCCGTTTTTCCAAAGTAGCTACGGAATGTTTTAAACTCTTTCGTATATAATTAATATATAACTTTCTTTCATAAAATACTGTCGGCATTCTATCAACAAAAGAATACTTAGAGAAAGAAACATTAAATTTCGAATACAAAACAAAAGAATATTATTTTATACCACATTGGCTAGGTTCCACTTGGCTCACAACGACTATGCTCCCGATCGCGATTTCCCCGTGCTACTTGCTTGTAGCCGTTACAATCATAAACTCAAATGAAATGGATTATGGAGCGCAGATGTCATTAACCGTAAAAGCCCAATCATATTTTTATACTCATAAAGCCTAATCATATGTCAGAATGACGTGTAATAATATAAGTCATTATATATGATTGTTTTATAGTATTGTATATACCAATTTTATAAATTATTTAGCTTAAATATAGTTTGATAAAATAAAAAATAAATTTAAACCAAAATACCTAGTTCTTTACTCATACTTTTATAATCATATATTAGTAACTGTAGTGAAATTGCAAAAAATTGAGGTCCTCGTAGTTTTTACTTAGTAGTAAAAAAAATGGATGCAAAAATCTAAACATTTAAATATTTTTCAAAATATACAGTTTTGAAATACGTCAATATTGTGTTCTCCGCATATTGCTTTTTTTGCATTTGAAGCAGTGTGCTTTTGCCATTCGCTTTTTTTATATGAACAGTACCTACAGTAGCGTCCCCTTTTTTGTTATGGCTCATCACATATAACCGTTGCTGATGTTATTGGTTGTTATATTTAAACGTAAGGTCCTCTTCAAAGTTGGTGGTTCCAGACGTTGGGCATCCAGGGCGCTATCCACCCTATTCTTGATTTATTCATGAACTTTTTACGGCTAAATAGTTTTTCCTAGTGTTTCAGCTTTTTCTGGCAGTAAATTAATAGATAATGAATTTACAAAAGCCATACTAAGTATACCATAAAATAAGTCATAAGTCGATAGTGTTCTTTCAAAATTAGTTGTAGGACTTGCATTTACAATATAGTCAACCATCTTGTCTTCAAAATCACTCCTAACATCGTCTTAAGTAACAAAATCTTCTTCAGAGTCACTATCATCAGAAGAAAAATCGTCTTCATTTTCTAAAAGTGACGCAATCTTGACCGGGCTGAAGTATTGAGAGGACGTCATTGAATTTTTATTACTAAAAATAACGTATTTTATATGAGAAATTAAACAAAACAAAACGACAAGCCAAAAAAGCAGCAATACCGCAAACTTATAATAATTGCAAAAGATACACAAAGTCCAAACATGCGTAAGAATGACATGCATCATTGTATTTACAACCAAATGTGTGGTACTTACCAAAGCGACACAGCCGTCTCCTATTAGGTGTTAATGGCTACTAAGTCGGCTCGAGAAGTCGTAGTGATTCAACCATACGTGCCAAACAGATAGCGATTTTTTGTCAGTCTGTACGTCAAAACGACGTAGAATCTGAGTTGACTACACATATGCCTCATGGTTGATTTGAAAATTGTGAGTTTGTCAACGTCTCGCTAGGGAGAATTAATGTTATGTGGCACCCAACAACACCCAATTTGACCCACCTCTTAACGCGGGTTGTTGTGAGCGCCGTGTAAGCGAATACTATGACGTCATTAGCGACGTTTTCGCGGCGACAGTGGTCGCTATGTGAAGCGGCTGAAGGAGCATCGTGAGCATTGTGAGCAACAAGAGGAACGCGTCCAATACATGTATATATAAAGATTTATACACTTTACCACATAGTACATTGATTTCAATATGCACGAACAGCAGTGATTTCTAAAATTATTTTTTATATTATAGTACTTAGTATATCTTTTTAAATTGTCTGTATATGAAAAAAAATTCTTCAATTTGATGATTATCAAAATGTTTAGTGAACTAGAAGCGGCGGAGTGATGGAAGCACCCAATGAGCCAGAAGGCGAGAAGCAGCCGAAACGGCTCAACGATGATTTCTTGCATTTCATGCGAAAATGCAGCGGCACAAACGTACCGAAATATACTACTCATTTAGAGAAATATGTCGATGTTCAGAAGAAGCGACAGCGGGCAGAAATCGCTCGACGACATTATGAAGCCAGAAAGAAAGAGAAGAACCAAAGTACAGATGAGCCAGGAGATAGCCGAGATACGGCAGAGAAGGGTGAAGATGATCGAATGAGCAAGAAGCGAGGCCAAGACGAACGTGTAAACAAAAGAGGCGACCAAAGCACTCGTAGAAGCAGGTCGTGGTTTTGTTCCAACTCTCGGGAGCCGTTGGACCGGTGTGGAAAACGTCGTCGCCGTTCGTGTGGGCGTAGGCGCCGCAGAAGACGCCGTAGTTGCCGGCGTAAACGTCGCCGGCGCAGTTGTCGGCGTAGACCCCGCCGGCGTAGAAGCCGTCGTCGTCGTAAACGTACCTGTCGACGCAAGCGGCGTCGCAGCTGTCGGCGTAAACGTCGCCGCCGTTGCTAGACTCCGCCGTGACCCTAAATTATGGCGTACATACTATTGTTTGGATGTTTATTTTATGGCGTAATATATTGTTATAACCGTTTTTGCTTCTATTGAATTGGTTAAACTTTACAGTCACTGAATTTTAAGTAGTGGGGGGGAGTATTTCTCCCTTTTGCAACCCCCATGTCTAGGAGACATGTAGTTTTTGAGATATGATTTTTTTTGTAAACATTTTTTTCACTAATGGTGTACTAATTCTTATGTCTAAAGACGACAAATCCAGAAGGTAGCGATCAACAAATTAGTCTTTAGATTAAAGCTCGGCTTTTGGTCAAGCCTCTGTCTATGAACTAATCATGAATACCAACTGTATTATAAATAAAATTTCATATTATTTAAAAATTGTATATAATTTTCATTAATACAATTCACTGCACATCAGTTTTTGTGTTGATATAAAAATCCAATAGTGGGCTTGGTCGGTCCAATTAAACAGATTCACAGGTCACATAATATAAATCAGTAACTTCGATATCCAGAAGCAGTTTTCCTTAACAGATTCATCAGAGTCCAAAACTACATATAGATTGTATCCACTTAAAAAACAAACAGATAACAATCCCAGAAGTAAATTTAAGTTTAAAATACGAGGGAAGGCGACACTTAATTTAAATATGTGTTTATTTAGAAATATTAAATATTATTATGTATATTTGATTGGATAAAAATGGTTTTCATTTGAGTTTTTTAACAATGTCATTAATATCAAAATAATACTAAGCTGCAACGAGCTGCAGTCTACGGCAGGTACAAAGCGTTTATTATCGAACATATAAATACTGCGTGATGTAAAACCCATTTCAGTATCAAATAATCGATAAATAAATCGAGTCAGGAATTAATAAATTTTAAGGATAATAATAAAAAAGTTACAGTAAAACCCTTCTCAGTGAAAACGAGCGATTTTGGAATATGAAGCTATATTAAGAGTTACCATCGCAAGGACGAGATTCCCTTACTTGCGAGACTTCTGCAAAACGGCGGACTAAAAAGAAAAGAAAAATATCGCTCATTCGCTCTCAAAATAGGAATTGGGCCGACAACTCTCACTCTAGCCCATTCAAGAGCTAGAGTGAGTTGTCTTGTGAGATATAAGACAAAATTCTAGATTACAATATCTCTTGCGTAAACAAAATATTTTAGATCTATTTTGAAAGATAATTATGTAATATTTATTAATGTTTTTTTATCAATAAAAAGAATGTCATCATATACAAATATATGCTTAAGCGCGCCACTTTCCTCTGTCGTAAACAGTATCTAGTCTTCCCAGTTGAGGGCTTGATGTTCGGTTAGGTCATCCACTCAGTCTTTCTAGTGATACTTACGACAGCCAACCGGTTGCCGATCGACTGGTCGCCCCAAGTATGCTTTCTTCACATTCCGATCCTCCTCCATCCATTCTACGTGACCGAGCCAGTGGAGATAGTGAGCCTTTATCTCCCCAATTATTTTAGGCTCGGCCACGAGGTTTTCTATGTCGGAGTTGGCTCGGACCCTCCAGCTACTATCTCCTCTTTTTGTTGTACCCAAAAAGTAAACTTGCCAATAACTCATTGTTTTAAATTATGTTTTTATATTTTATTATGTTTCTAGGCTATAGTAGTAGTTGTATTCGCCACAAAGGCAGGCAAAGGAATCTTTAGTCCATACAGCCAATTCTGATGTTTAAGTCTTCGTATAATAGTCGCGCAGTTGTATTGTAGGCTACAACTAACGCCATTCAACGGAGTTCTTGTGAAAACTCAAAAGGCCAAATTTGACTATACAGTTCACATTTCTCACGTTCTATCCGTGCAGGAACGGAGAAAGAATACAATTTCCTGCGGCCGGGCGGCCTGTCGTAAGAGGCGACAAAACAACCCACAGCCAGGTGGTAGGGCATTTGCCCGACTGGATGGCTACCACCCCTGGTCTAAAGTATGTCGCCATAACAACCTTGAGTTGTGTTCCGGCATTAGTGACCAGGTTCCGGTTTCCCTTAAGAGAGCAGCAGCGCATTTGTAGCATCTTTGGTGTTGCAAATGTCCATAGGTGATGGTAACCGCTTTCCATCGAGTGGGCCGTCTGCCTGTCTGCTGAACTCCAGCAATAAATAAAAAAAAATCACAAAACACATAATTAAAAAAGGAATATTTTAATTAAACACTATAAGTAATTATTTTTAGAGAAGCAACCGCTCACAATAGAAATTAACGACAGACTGAGCTAAACGCATTGAGAACAGGGTATATGATAAGTAAGGCTGCTGAGGTATCTCGGCAGTCTTGCAGGTAAGCATTAACCCTTGCAGTACATGGGTATAACACCTCCCCCTTTAAGAAGAGACTTTGGGGATGTTTCAAAGTCTCTGTGATTAAACTTTTACTCTAGTCGGAGCCTTAGGGGTGACTATTTCTATATCAGAATCTTTATCGGAAGAATCTTTTGAATCCGAATTCTGCGGAGAAAGTAATTTTAATTTAAATCTGGATGGTTGTGGTCGGTTGCCTCTAGGTTTACAAATTTTATAATATAAGACATAACTAAAATAACAAAGCATACAAATGAAAAGTAAAATCGTTAGGATAGAATAGTGTGTCCCATATCTTACAATGTGCGGGTTTTCTTTTATGGAATTTAGATCACTTAACATGTTTTCCAAAAGCATTTTGCTTTTCTTATTAAAATCGTCCAAATCTACATCATGTAACTTGACAGGAGACACATTATCTATTTCATTTAGTTTTACATGGTCGCAACAAGTATCATCAATAAGGTTAAATTCTGGAAAGCTATTGACAGGTGAAGTTATATTTAAGATATTAGAATTGGGTATAAGTGTTGTACTTTTACAATAACCAACACAATTTTCGGGGATATTAATGATACCTGTTCCAATTATTACAGTTTCGTACAATTTGGAATTGGAACAATCAATCGAAAGTTTGGTCGATTCTGATTGTATATAAATCCATTTATTGTTAGAGATTGATTTCCAAATATCTATTTTCCCGAACACTGTTTTCGTTTCACACTGCGGTGGTTTTTCACTAATTACCTTTGCTAGTAATTCACTCTCACAGCACTGTTTAGCGTCCGTGGAATAGACCGTTTCTACATTACAAATGAAGTTACCCGGACTTACATTCTTGCAGTTTCCGAGGTCATTAAAGATACAATACTGTGCCTTGTCTTTGGTCATTGCTATATATTTATTAGTTGGAAGTATCAAACTAAATGAGTTCGGTTGTTCAGGGTTATGCGGAGTAGGCAGAGCGATGTTGTGGAATAGCATGTATTCCTTGGTGCTTACTAACGGTACTTGCACAACAAACATGATTTTATTATTTAAATAATAACATACTAGTTTTGAAATACTTAGAATAAGGTGCATATTACTTAAATCTAAAACTACGGGCAACTCGAGGTCACCGGGCAAATGACGATGGTTATTAGCAAGCTCTCTGTATAATTGGTTTGGGGTTATAATGGCAGGATGCAGGATATTCTGACTACTAAATAATATTGCGTTGGTAATGTCTTCTAATTGAAATGATAACGTAAGTATCGATGCTTCTAAGGTGGTTAGGATTTCATTAACTTTTACTAATATTTGTAATCCATTTGTTAATTCGGTGATGTTTTTAACACTGACAGAGAGGTTGTTAATAGCGTTACTGAGATAAATTTCATTATCTTTTATTTTTTGTAAAGTTTCATTATAACGTTCTATTACAGATGTGGTAACCAGTATATTTTCCTTCATGAGCGAAATCAACTGTTTTTCGTTATTTTGTAATGCTGTTATCGCTTCATCGTATTTGAGAGCATCGTTTTCGTCTAAGGTGCCGAAAACTTGTTTCAGAATTGTACCTATCCCTCCTATCCAGGCACTGCGTTTTATGCGGTTATCTATTAAGTGTGAGATGGAGGAAAATTCTTTATTCATATCTTGATAACGTGCTTTTAGAGGTTGTAACATATTACGGCATTCTGTGTCGACTTCCATGATTCTGGTTTGACTACACAATTTTCCTGTGATCTCAAAAGCATTTTCAATGTTCTGTATATGGGAGGTAAAGTGTGAAATATCTACCGGTATTAGGATATTTAACTGAACATTTTTAATTTTAAGTTTTCCTAAGTAATCATAGTAGAGGCCTGGACTTGAAGTAATTGATTGGATGTAGTCTTGATCGGATTGGACCCGAGTTGCGCTGCAAATAATAATTAATGTAAGTCTAACTAACGTAAGTATTCTATTTTGTAATATCTAACCTAACTATTATAATATAATATAATTCTATTACTAACCTATATCTATATCTGTGTAAGTTATATATATTATTTTTCTGGTCTAGATTTTCTATTTCTAAGAGTTTCTGTTTTTATTTTAATAATTAGTAGGTTTTCTTCACAGGTTTCCAACTTCAGCTGGTTTCACCTGGTCATAATGGTGAGTAACATGACGCCGGTTAATAAGCAAGGTAAGAGTATTATTACCGTTTATTTTAATCACCTTGTAAGGTCCTTTCCAAATAGGCGATAATGCCTTACGTAATCTAAGGTGGTTTTTCAGGTACACATAATCGCCGATTTTATATTTGACTGAGCGAGTATGTGTGTCGTAATATGTTTTGGATGATTCTTTGGATTTTCTTATAAAATCTAGAGCTTTTTCACGGGAATATTTTAATCTATTTTGGAGCATACGGACGTAGTCGGGGTATGTCGCTCCTGGAGACTCGTTATAGATGGAATTTGGAATGAATGGTTTATTTCCAAACATCAACTCGTAAGGAGTAAAATGGGTTGTGGAATGGACAGAGGTATTATAAGCAAGCATGGCTGTATATACATAACGAGGCCAATTTGTTTGTTCCTCGTTAATATAGGATTTTAAATATTCCTTCAAGGTTGAGTGACTCCTCTCGAGAGCGCCTTGGGTTTGTGGATGGTATGGAGAGGACCAAAGGTTCTTGATTTTTAAGAATTCGCATGTTTTCTTAAAAAGGTCTGACGTAAAGTTGGGGCCCTGGTCTGTAAGGATCATTTTGGGGATACCAAAGATTGATATATAATGGAGCAAGCATTCGCTTGTTTCTTCGGCAGTAGTACTGCGGATTGGGTATGCGGAAGAGAATTTGGTGAGATCATCTTGGATTGTCAATATATATTTTAGTTTTGCAGGTCCAGCTTCAGGGAGTGGACCTACAATATCGAGGGATATTCTTTGAGAGGGTTCTGTTGAAGTACTGGTAATTTGCATTGGAGCGCGATTTATTTTCCTAAGGGCTTTGTTCTCTTGGCAAGATTTACATTGTTTCACATATGATTCTATATCACTACGCATCCCTTTCCAGTAGTATGTTTGTTTTATTCTATTATACATTCTGACAGACCCCAAATGGCCTGCTATAGGAATATCGTGGTTATCGACAAGGATCTTCTTAATTTCCGTAGGGGCTGGATATATAATATTATTATGATATATTTTGATTTTAATACGTGTGTCATGGAAAAGGTATGTTAATATATTATAGATTTTCACAAAGGAGTGCTTTTCAAACGGATTTTTCAGGTCGGATATACTTATTTCATTTATATCTTCAAAGACTATCAATTCGTTTCGAATTGTTTTCAGCGTTTGGAAGATTTCAGGATACGATGATTCGTCGAAATGATGTACTTTCATGAAAAGTAAGTAATAGATTTTATTATTGTATTCAATCCTTCGGAAAGAGAAAAGTTCTTTTTCGGCGTTATAAACGTTGGAGAGCGTTTCGGGATCACTTAGAATCTCTTGGATATAGGGATTAGATTCATCTAAGTCCATAGATGTAGGGACCAGTGTAATTTTTGTGGAAGACTTCATTAGACTCTCGTTATGTTCTTCGATATTTGTATTAAAGGAATTGTTTTTATCTGCCATAGCTTTCAGGAAAGTGGGGTAGTCGTCAACAGGTAAGTCAGGGCATGAACTGGTAGATGGAATTGGATCGATATCTGTATGAACATCGGGAATTGACTGTGAGCTCGGCACGCATTCAGGTAAGTTAGGTCTATCGACATTGGATGCAGTATTGGGAGAGATTGGTAATTCTGATGTATGTTCAGGTAAGTCAATTCTATTAGCGTCAAGTTGGTCATTGGGAAGTAATAGAGGTTCTAATACTTGTTCAGGTAAGTCAACAACTTCGTTTCCAGGTTCACCTCTGTAGTTTTCAATAATATCCGAAAGTGACATAAGGTCATCGTTTTGGTCGAGGGTATGTGGCGAGGTAGTAATGATTTCGTCGGGGTTAAAAGACGGTGGTGATATCAATAAGTCCATTAGATCTCCATCTACTGCAAGGTTGGAATCTGGGTTTCCGGGTTGGATTGGATTAACGGGAAAGCGAGACAAGGCATCCGCGTTAGAATTTATTTTTCCTTTCTTGTACTGAATTTCGTATTCGAATTCTTCAAGTTTCAGTCGCCAGCGGACGAGTCGTGACCCGGGGTCTTTGCAACTAAATAGCCATTGGAGTGGTTTGTGGTCGGTAAGTATTTTAAATCGGTGACCATAAAGGTAAGGTCTGAATATTTTAGTACCAAAAATTATGGCAAGGCATTCTTTTTCAGTAACTGTGTAATTGCTCTCAGCTTTGTTAAGAGTACGCGACGCATAGGCTATTGGGCGGTCTTGCCCTACTGCGCCTTGGGATAATATAGCTGATATAGCATGATTGGATGCGTCACAGGTTAGGATGAATGGTTGTGTAAAATCTGGATAGGCTAATATTGGGGCTGTGACAAGTTTGTTTTTTAAGGATTCAAATGCGAGCTGTTGCTCATTTTGCCATATGAATAGGACGTCTTTCTTTAACAAGGAAGTCAGTGGTTTAGCCAATTTGGCGAAATCGGGTATAAATCTTCTATAATAGGACACTAAGCCGAGGAAGGATTTGATGTCCTTCGGTGACTGAGGAATCGGGTAGTTTGTTACAGCTTTAATTTTATCAGGGTTTGGTTTAACGCCGTCTTCACCGATAATATGTCCTAGATATGCTACTTCCTTTCGTAGGAACTCGCACTTTTCTGGTTGTAGTTTTAAATTAAAACTACGAAGTCTATTGAATACAGCTTTTAGATTGTTAATGTGTGAATTTAAGTCGGCAGAATATATCACGATGTCATCTAGATATACGAAACAACGTGTTCCTTGGAGACCGGAAAGGCAGGTATTCATCAATTTCTGAAAAGTGGACGGGGCATTTTTAAGCCCAAATGGCATTCTGTTGAATTGGTAGTGGCCCTGGGGCACAGAGAAGGCTGTTTTAGGAGCATCTTCGGGAGAAATAAGGATTTGATGGAAGCCTGAGGTAAGATCTAGTGTCGAGAAATATTTACTATTTCCTAATTGGTCAAGGATCTCGGATATCTGCGGAATGGGGTAAATTTCACCAATGGTGATATCATTCAACTTGCGATAGTCAATTACTATCCGCCATTTACGTTGGCCCTGGGAGTCTGCTTTTTTAGGCACTATCCATATTGGTGAACTCCAAGGAGAGGATGAGGGCTCTATGATGCCTTGATTGAGCATTTTGTCGATTTGAGTTTCAACTTCTTTCTTGTGACATTCTGGGAATCTGTACGACTTAGTGTGAATGGGAACATCGCTGCTTGTTTTTATTTCATGGGCAAGAGCAGATGTGTGGGACAGCAGATCATTTGCTAAATGGAAAATATCTGAATACTGAGAACAAACTTCTATAAGAGCATTGGATTCTTCTTGATTGAGATGGTCTATTCTTAAGGAATTAATTACTTCATCGGTACGGTGAGTTGTTTCTCGAGGATTAGCATTGGTGCAAAAGGCGATGGGATGAAGTGGTTCAACCTTAAGGTTTAGGTTCGGATTAATGCTGATACTGGATTCTGAGATATTAGCGATTGTTAGGTTAACACGATTGTTGTCTTTTATCTTGACTATGCAATTGGATATTAATATGTCTTTAGAGACATGTTGATCTATGATAATGCCTTCTTTTAGGTTGGTATTTCGGATTGAACATTCTATAACGGCCTCGCTACGAGGGGGAATGACGTAGAAGGGATCGGAGAAGAGTAGTTTTATCTCCATGTTTTCTATTTTCAAAGTATCGTGAGTATAATCAATTTTACAGCCGAACGCGGTTAAAAAGTCAGTCCCTATAATACCATCGTAAGGTAAGTTAATGTTCTTGATGACATGGAATTTGAAGGATGCTGATTTGGATTTGTTTAATTTTAATTTTAGTTGAAAATGTCCTTCGGTCAGTGTTGGCTCATCGCCCGGGTCTATACCTTTAAGCTTAATCGGTTCTTTCGTTAGTTTCTGATTTTTGTGAATACTGGATTCTTTTATTAGACATATAGCAGAACCGGAATCAACTAAAAGAGATAATGGAATATCTGAGGCTGCCGAGTCTAATAGTACGTGAGGCAGGAGCTTTTTTGAAGTGTCTAAATTAATTTCGTAAACCTTGTTGTCAGTTATGTTGTGGCTTGGGATAACTCTCGGGTTTTTATTTACTGCAACAGGTGAGTGATCTTTTCTTAGATTAGGTTTTATATTATATGATTTTAATTTTGTTTCTTTTGTTTCAGATGCTGATTGCGGGAAACTGGATACTTCTGGAATAGGTCCGTCAGTTCGGGGCTGGTTACCCTGTCGGTTGGACTTTGTAGAAGAGTAAGGTCCGTCGGTTTGGGGCTGTTTACCCTGTCGGTTGGACTCTAGGATAAGGTAAGGTCCGTCGGTTTGGGGCTGGTTACCCTGTCGATTGGATTTTATGGCTGAGTAAGGTCCGTCGGTTTGGGGCTGTTTACCCTGTCGGTTGGACTCTAGGATAAGGTTAGGACCGTCGGTTTGGGGCTGGTTACCCTGTCGGTTGGACCTGAATGTATCAAGATAAGGTCGTTGGCAAGGATTGGATATGGTGTCGGCTTCCTGAACTCGTCTCGTGCGACACCGAGGCGAGACGCTTATTCGTTTAAAGGGGCTAGCGAAACATCAACTTCATCCTGCCCGATTTGTTCGTCCGGTTGATCAACGAAGTTCACCCGCGGTGGTGATCTTGGTGAATTTAGGGTGTTAGATGAGTTAGGATAAAACCTATAACGGTTATTGTTATATTCTCGTTTTTTACACGAAGAAATATCATGGCCGGCCGTCTTACAATAGCGGCAAAAGACCCTGGGTGGTCCTTGAGTTGAAGGGGTGAACGTCCTTTGTGGATTCGTATTATATTCTGGTCTGGGTGTGCTTGTGCTTGGTTTATTTCTATTAAAATTACTAGGTTTATGTTCGATCTGTGGGCGTCTATAAAGTGTCTGTTGAATGCGTTCTTCAGACACGGCTAAGTTAATGGCTTCGTTAAGCGTCCTGGGAGATCTACATCTGACAATGTTTGAAATACGGGGATGTAATCCCATAAGGAAATGATGGAGCGCAAGGTCTTCCATGGCCGCAGTGCGGCCGGGCAACTCCTTACTCTTCGTATTGGCTAGAGAAATTTCCGTCAATAGTTGTGAAAGGTGAGTTTCCACCTTAAGGGCGTATTGGCTAACATTCTCCTGCGGACCTTGTCTGCTTTCTTGAAGCTCCGTTAGGAGGTGGGAATAATGTTTTCTTTCGCTGAACTGATTTTTAAGAAATTCCTTTAGTTGTTCCCAGGACGAGAACTCTTTGATGGAGCAGGCTATCTCCGCTTTACCATTTAATTGGCTGAGGATATATTTAAATAGAATAGTTCTTTGAGTTTCGGATGCGAGTTCGTATGCATTTTCGCAATTAACTAAAAATGAATTTAAGGTTTCGCGGCTGCCGTCATATGCTTTAATGAATTTAAATAATGTGTTTAGGTCCAACTCAGACATCGCAAGGATTGCAGCTGTTTTCCTGGTGAGCCGAGGTGAAATAACAGGTGATTTCGCTTCCGAATCACTTACAATCTGTTCCGGTTCTGGAATAAGTACTGTGAGTTTTGTTTCTTCCTGTTTAGGCACTTTTGGCATAATTTAATGTATGAATGAAAAATAAATCGGAACAGATAGCAAGTTAATGTGATTACGATAACATTAATTATTGAATTATGGAACCCTAATTTATCACTCTTAATTAGATAAAGCGATGACCAAACACTAACACTTACAGTATTAGCAGTGCGTAGGCGACGGATATAGATGAGACGGACAGGAACATTCCGATGCGATAAGGCTGCGTATCGGGTTACCTCACTCGAAACTTGGTTCTTCAAATTGATGCGGATGTTTATTATGTTTTCAGGTTTAGAATTGGAACTCCTTGGTTAATCGAAGGTAGGTAACTGCGGCTCAGGATACCTCTTCACAGGATATGCAGATCTACTCCAGGGGCTGACAGCGTCGTTGTAATAATACAGCCGGGTATAGCAGGATAATGTGGTAAGTATTTAGACCACTATCGGGAATCGGCGGTGTGTTTAACACAAACACAACTGGATACACGAGGATATTTGGTAAGTTTTGACACTTTTCATTAAAATCACGTATAGTTTTTAGAAATTAGGATTCTGGTTTTGCGGGATCCGGGGCGAGTCTGCGATGCGGTTGCTAGGCACTGGGGATTTCCGGATCCCACCGCTGCCACCAAAAATGTTATAAGGGAAATAAATTTACCCTTTTTAAAAAAGGAATATTTTAATTAAACACTATAAGTAATTATTTTTAGAGAAGCAACCGCTCACAATAGAAATTAACGACAGACTGAGCTAAACGCATTGAGAACAGGGTATATGATAAGTAAGGCTGCTGAGGTATCTCGGCAGTCTTGCAGGTAAGCATTAACCCTTGCAGGACATGGGTATCTGGCGTCGGTTCACGCCTCGCTGTCTGATGCAGATACTTACCGAAGCACCCGTGCCCGGTAAGTATCTGCGTCAGCCTGTACGTTAGGGTCCCGTACTTCCTCGAGACCCAACGAGACAGGTGGGGGCGGACCGCCGCCACCGTCTCAGCTCCTGCTTCTGGGGTCCTCAGGTCATCAGCCCAATCTTGGATCAGGGCCTCGGTCGCCAAGACCCTGATCCTTCTCACAACTGCCGGACACGGCCTCTCTCCTCTCTCCCTGGTGTCCTGCCGGTAGCGGTGCACTGCCGCGAGCACCTCCGCCTGGCGCTCCCAGGGCGGATCACTCGCGAGCAGTGTCGCCGCTGTCCACGACACTGTCCGGTACCCCCGGATGGCCCGCACCGCCAGGACCCTCTGAGAACGTCTCAGATGGGTCCTGTTCTTGCGGTGAAGAGCATCGACCCATACGGGGGCGCCGTACAGCGCCATGCTCCGCAGGACACCAGTATACAACTTTCTACAGACCGTGCCCGGCCCTCCCACATTGGGTAAGAGTCTGGCCAGGGCGGCAGCGGCACCTAGCAATCTCGGGGCCAGCTGGGTGAAGTGGGCCCCGAAATTCCATTTCGCATCTAGGACAAGGCCCAGGTACTTCATCTGGGCCTTTACCGCTACCGCCACTCCCTGGACGGCGACATGCGTGCCCCGAGGCGGTTGTCTACGACGTCCGTAGAACATGAGGGCCTCCGTCTTCTCCGGGGAGACCCTCAAGCCCAAACGCCGCACTCTCTCGACTACCAACGCCGTCGCGGCGTTGGCTAGTTCTACGGACTCGTCGTAGGTTCCGCCTCGGGCCGTGATGAGGGTGTCGTCTGCATAGCAGATCACCCCCATCCCGGGCAAGACTGGCTCGCGGAGGAGCCAGTCATAACCAATGTTCCACAGGATCGGGCCCAGCACCGAACCCTGTGGAACACCGCACACGACACGTCGCCTACCAGAAATCTGGCCAAAGCCGCCCTCCCAGAGGATGAACCTGTCTTGGAGGTACGCCTTCAACAGTCTTACAAGGTAAAGAGGCACTCCATGAAACCGGAGTGCCTCTAAAATGGTTTCGAAAGGTAGACTGTTGAAGGCATTTTGGATATCCAAAGATACCACCAAGACAGACTCCTCTATGCTCTCCGCCTCTCTCGTGAGGCTCCTCAGCGCGAACAGGGCGTCCAGAGTGGATCGCCCTGACCTAAATCCGTACTGAGCCTCCGAGAGTCCAGGCCCACCAGAATCAAGGTGCTGGACGAGGCGGCTCGCCAAGATCTTCTCGAAAACTTTTGCCACCTCGTCCAACAGCACGATGGGCCTGTAGGCGGAGGGATCTTTGGGAGGGCGGCCCTCTTTAGGAATGAGGCACAGCCGGCCCTCTTTCCACTGCTTCGGGAACTCACCTGTCCTGATGCAGGCGTCAAAGAGTTCCCGAAGCTGGCCGCCTAGATGTTTGGCGGCCAGGAAGAGGACCCGGCCTGGGACCCCGTCCGGTCCCGGTGCCGTTTTCCGGCCCCGGAGTCTATCCAGGGCCATATCCATTTCTTCCTCGGAGACTGGGGGAGGATCAGTCTCCGAGGGTACATTCTGAGGAGGACACATCGTCGGAGGAGTGAAGGCTCCCGGATCCGGGAAGAGTCCGTCTACGATTCTATTTAGGACCCCATCCGGCAGGGACTCCGTAACCGGGGTGGAACAGGCGCGCATTTTCTTGCGCGCCACCCGGTACGGACGTCCCCAGGGGTCCGCATCCAAACTAGATAGGATTTCTTCCCGGGCCCGGGTCTTCGATTGGCAGATGGCCACCTGAAGAGCCTTTTTGGCAGCCCGATACTCCTCCAGGCGATGTTCCTCCTCACCTCTGTCCGGAGGATGCCGACGCCGGCAGTTCTTCAGAGATCGGCGAGCCCGCAGGGCTGCCTCCCTCAGACTCCCGATCTCTGCGGTCCACCAGTAAACCGCTGGTTTCCGCCGACGTCGACGCGACCGTGGCATCGAGGCATCGCAGACCCTCGTAAGGGTTCTGCGCATGCCCTCCGCCAGATCCTCCGGACAGGTGTTACTCTCAAGGTTGGTCCAGCCCTGGACGACGGCCATTTCTTCAGCCAGCTCGGGGTCGAGCCGGCTGATGGCCCATCGAGGGAACTGGCCGTGGCTACGTGGGGTTTTGACCCTATCACATTAGGAGGAGGGGAGACTTCAAACCTTATATAGAGGTGGTCTGACAGAGTCTCCACCTCCTCCTCGACTTTCCAATTCGTCACCCTGCGTGCGATCGCATGGGTGGCAAACGACAAATCTACTACGGAGCCACCCCGCGCTCGCACGCAGGTGTGGACCGAACCTCGGTTCAAAAGGGTCAAACCACTTTGAAATGCCCACGTTTCCACAGCCAGTCCCCTCAATTCGGTGACAGTGTTTCCCCAGGAGCGGGATTTGGCGTTGAAGTCGCCGAGTACGAACGTCGCCCTCGGCGACTGTCTGCCCACGGCGGCCCTGACAGAATCCAAGAAACGCTCGAATTCTGCCAGGGGTCGGTTGGGGGAAAAGTACACACCTATGAAGGTGTGCTCCCCCCACCCTGCCACCGCGTAACCCCGCCCCCGCTCGATCTCGATGAGCGGGGTGCCAGCGCCCGAACTGGCCACCACTGCCACCGTGTCGTCCAGGTCCCCAACCCAGTTGCTCTGGGCGGGGACGTAATACGGCTCCGATATTACGGCCAGACCAACCTCCCACTCCGCCATGGACTGCAGGAGTAAATCCTGGGCCCCGGCGGAGTGGTTTACATTTCCTTGCAGGAGTCTAGTATGTCGTCCGGGCATATTAGTGGGACATACTAGACTCCTCCTGGCGTCTTCCTACCCCGACGTTCGCTGGGGGAACAAACTTGCCTCTGACGTGCGGAGGGAGGCAGCCCCTCGACAACGTCACGTGGTTTGCGTCGAGATTCGACTCGGCGCAAACCACACAATGAGCATTCGGCTCCATACATTGGGCGACCCTGTGTCCGCTTCTGCCGCAGCGGAAACACAGGGCCGACCTATCAACCCGCCCGTCGGGGCACATAACCGTTATGTGACCCGTGTAGAGGCACCGCATACAGCGTATGGGTCGCCTCTCACGGGCCGAGACATCTGCTGAGCTGAAGCCCACACAGATGTGCTTCAGCTCAGTGAGCATCCTTGCGACCGGGACAGGGCACTGCACGTAAGCAGCACCCATCCCCCCCGGCCCCACACCAATCCCACCAGATCTCACGTGCTCGCGCGAGCAGCCCCCTGCGCGAGCGATGGCCTCTTCCAACAACCATGGCGTGACCGAGTCGTCGAGACCGGTGACGCGGATGTCCCCTTTCTTCACCGGCCTGGCGACCTCGGCCACGCCTGTCCACACTGCCCCGAGGGCTACAGCCAGCCGGTCGGCCTTCTCGATGCCCTCCGGCCCGGGCGGCAGCTCCAAGAGCCGGGCATCACTGGCCGTCCGGGTGATCTTGAGGCCCTCTTTAAGGCCCATCACCTGCAGGTCCACCACCTTTGCGGCCTGCTCGAAGATCTGGCGGTAGGTCAACCCATTCCTGACGGACTCAGGCAGCAGCGTCACCATTACTGCTGCTGCCTTGGCGTCTACCAGCGGGGCCGGTTTTCTAGGAGGGGGTCTCCTAGCCGGCGCGAATCTCTCCTGGGGGGCGGGATATTGAGTTGCGGGGGTCAGGGCCGGATATCCCCCTGCTCTTCTGGCGCCCCTACCTCTTCCTCTGCCCCTCCTACCTCCTCCCACCACTGTCCATTCACCCTGGTCCTCCTGGATGGGAAAGGGGGCAGTGGGGGGGTTTGACCACATTGGGGGGGCTGGAGCCACCCCCTGTCTTCTGGGGGCCCTCTGAACACCGGAGGGGCCCGGTTTCGTTGATGGACGCGGAGGGCCCACCACTTTGGCATATGACGGGGCGGGAATCGCCACCGTCGGAGTTGGCTCGCACTCCATCGCCAGGGGCTCCGTCAGGTCGTCGGAGACCCTGGGAGGAGCAGCCGTGAGCGGCGTGACACCCGAGGTCCCGGGTGTCGCCTTATTTCTTTTGTCCGCGGCGAGTGGCGGACGGATAACCGGGGGGGGGAGCAGGCGGTCCTCAAGGCCCGCGAAGCGGGCGTTGATGAACTCCCCCATCGACAGGATTATGGAGCGTTTCAGCTCCTCCACGTCGAATGGGGGAGATTCGGTGGTTGAGCTCCCCCCCTTTTTCTGGGGCGGGGGCCCTCCAACACTAGCCGCGGCCTCCTTGGCCGCGGCCTCCCTGGCCGCGGCCTCCTTGGTAGCGGCTATTTCTTTGGCGCTGGCCTCCTTGGCCGCGGCCTTGTCCTTAGCCGCGGCCTCTTTTGCCGCGGTCTTCATCTCTTCGAACTCCCTACGGTATGACCGGATCTCGGCCCGTAGGGAGTCCACCTCACGCTTCAGCTTGAGATTGTCCAGGCTGAGCTTCCTGGTTTCGGCGTCGACGGTCCTCCTGGAGAGACTCTCAGTCACCTCCATGAGGGCCGCCGCCGCCTCTTTTAATTTCTTTACGTAACCCCCCTTGAGGTTCCGCGAGGTCTGGGCCACGTTGTATATGGCCGCGACGTGGACGCCGGCCATGGTGCGGAGTTCCTCCGCATCCAGAAGGTCGACGTCTGTCAGCCTCGGGTCCATCTCAGGGGGTACGTCCACCACCTCTTCAGGCGCAGAGGCCTTTGATTTCTTCGCTAAATTCTGGCGGAGGTCGCTCACAAAGGCCTCTGCCTGTGCCTCAACCTCCGCAGTCTCCTTGCGGGACAGCGTCGTCCCGACGCTGACTCCACGCTGGCGGGCCCCCAGGAGCACCTTGGTGCGCCGGGTCCCTGGCTTCTGGGTGTCCTCCTGGGTCACCACTTTTCTGCCCGACTCATCCGAGTCGGAACCAGCATTTTCCCCGCGGGAGCGTGCGCTCGTCCGTTTCCGGATCTCGCACACTCCCGAGGCGCGACTCTCTGCCGGGTCGGCCATTAATGGGCCCCCCCCCCCCATGGGGATGAAGGGGGATGAGTCCAGGGAAAGCGACAAATCCAAATCACACGCAAAATCGAAAAAACCAATGAGAATAGCCAAGTAAACAGTCTGTACAGAGATCAAATCCAAAAACAAGCAAAACCGGGTCAACAACTAAGCTAGAATGTCCAAAGTCCAAAATCAAGCCGAGTCGTCAACAAAGATCATAAAAATAACTAGCACGGAAACTTTCTAAAAATGTTGTTCGAATTTATCGGTCTAAAGACTAACCTAACCTAACCTAACCAACTCACTGTTTTAGTCAGTGGTCGCGACTTTCGATCACCATTAATTTACTTCTCATTTATCTATATCACACCCAAAAATTCAGATAGAGAATTTCGCCAAAATCCTAAGTTAAGAAGCAATCCAATCGAAGTCCAGTGAGAAGGCGAGTCAACGTAAAGATAATCAATATAACCAAAACAGTGCAGGTTGTCGAAAAATCCAAAAAAATTGAAGTATATTCATATAACTAAAAGAGAAACCTACAACGTGCATAGTCCAAAACGTATTTAATCGATTTGTTACCCCACCCTAATAGAATATCACATATTGATCTTATCGGCGTTGTCAAATTCGATATTATACTTTCGAAAAAAATCAATATTTTGATATCGACGTTTTTCATGAAGGATGTTGCACGTTCACTTAATTTCTGTTCAAAATTATAATTCATTAGTTTGTTGACTAAATATCGATATTGTATAATATTATTTTTACGATACTTTTATCAATATGCCAAGCCATAAACATAAAAAAAGTCTCTATCTATCTCACGAGAATATATCGACTTTGTATTAGTAGGATCATGCTAAAAATATCAACATTTTGCACACCGAAACACAAAGCGTTGCTAGGTAACTGTCATCATGACAGAAATTATGTTTTCTGTTTAAACGGAACGGTCAACGTTTTATTCGGTTTAAAATCGCAATATAGCATGTCTGTTTGCAATGAAGATAAATTTATAACGAGGAAGTAAATTGAATAATATGTCTGACCTCACATGTTCCAATTACGTACCGTTTAAAGCACCCACGCGTTTTGTAATAACAGTTGTATTCTGACCTCAGTGCGCGAGATTGTATTATAGAGGCAAACTACCTAAAAGGTTCTTTATTTTGTATTGATCTCATGATATATGACTCATTTATAGCCGTTTATAGTTGTATCACACGGTTGGCAAGGTGAGTAATTTATTCTTAACTTTGATTTACTTTATAAAGTCACAGATGTGCTAGGTTTTTTGTTTATTTTGTGGAAATCTAAAAATAAACAAAAAGCCTGGCATTATACTCTTCCGACGCTTTATATTATACCGTCTTCAATTGATGTACAGTTTCTGGAACTTAATTCGACTGGATAGTTTTTGTAACACACCAGCCACTAACTAGTAAGCAAGAAATGTAAGAACCTATATTAAAAAAGTCCGGATCTGTTCATAATATATAAATGTGCCGTATAACTATACCCCACCCGTCATTTGTTACAGTTTTGGTGTAAAATGAGTGATATTATTTTTTATAGTTTCAAATCTATAAGAGCTGATATTCTTCTGGATAAAGCTTTTCTCTAAAAATTCCACAGTCTAGACTTTGAAAAGCAATAAGTAACTTAGTTTTAAGAACCAAACTATAGCAATGACATATTTTAAGATTAATTAGACTGTGTATTTCATGTATTTACAATATCTGTATTGAAATTGTTTTTTAAGAGTGATATTTTAAATTTGTTTTTAAATTATAGTTAACTATGGCCCGTCCAAAACCCAATTGGCAGCTTCAGGCACTGGCAGCACAGCGTCGTGATAAAGAACTGCAAAGAGCAGAAGAGTTGAAAAAAGTTGCTAATTATTTTGTAGCTAATACAAATAAGTCCCGTCATCATGAACAATGGACAACTGAAGGATACTACGAAAAAGCAAACAGAGAAGCTGAATTGTTGAGCGAGAGGAAGATTAGAGCTGCGTAAGTTGTTTTTATTGTTTGTGCTGTAATGCCATTCCCAGCACCCATACTTGTTTTTACCAAATATTATTTATAACTGTATAGTGTTTGTTTTGTGGAATCAATTAAAAATTATAGTTTTGCTGTGTATTTGTATAATTATGGTCTTTAAAATTTCAGTCAACTAGAAGAAAGGCGAAAGAAGTTAGAATTAATGCTGTTCCAAGAAAATATGCAATATCAACAGGAGTTAAAAGCTTTGGCAGCACAACCTAAATATTACAAAAATGGGTGAATAATTTTAGGATTAATTATTTATTATATTTACATTAATAGACTTTAAATGAGCAAAAATCACTTAGGATATGTTTTGTTAATATATTAAATTTAAAGTCTTTTGCATATTCCGAATGTATATTTTATGTTTTATAGCTTTTTATGTACTTAATTTATATATATTATTTATTAGCAATATTTATGTTAGATGTATGTAAGGTGAGTGACATGTGTGATTTATAATAATATTATGTAGTAATGAAATGAGGTTGTAATGATTGAAAAAGTTCTG
Organism: Dendrolimus kikuchii; assembly: GCA_019925095.2. NCBI lineage: Eukaryota > Metazoa > Arthropoda > Insecta > Lepidoptera > Lasiocampidae > Dendrolimus > Dendrolimus kikuchii. Next base: position 8,414,321 of record CM034406.1, on the reverse strand, counting down.
TTAGTCGCAGACAGGATATGAATCTTCTTCTTGAAATAAAAAATTAATCCAGAAAATTTCTAAATGATGATGAAAATCAAATCTGTCAAAAACTTGAAGGTATTCTGATAAGTTTATTTTGAAATTTGAGTAATTCAGTCTAAAGCAATATATTTTAAATAAAAACTTTAAAGTGCATGAGAAGCATGACTGGGAGTTTTTTGACTTATGTTTTTTACTAGGTGATTGTTATTCCCAGCATTCTTCTGCTGTAGCAACTTTATGTTGTCCTTGACACTCAATTGTGTCTTGTTGTTAGATGATGAGTTACAAGAAATTTATATCAGGATAGCAAGGGTAGGCTACCCTATGCTGCAGCCGCACCTGCGTCTTGTTTAAAGCATTAAAAAATACTGCTGTTAACTTCTAGCCACATAGTGTATAAACATACATTATCTGTCAGTATATAACATCATTAAGAATGTCTTGTCTCAAATAACACCCATCACAAAACCAGCGTGAAACAGTCTATATCTGTAAGACTATTGCAGATGAAGCTGCACTTTTAAATCTAAATATGTGACAAGTATGAGACATGAAAGTTTGGCCATTTAAACTTTAAAAATTTCTTGAATAAAGAAGTATACAAACATAAATTAAATGCCAAAGTTTTATAATTAATATTTTTTTATGTCTGCTTATAGGCAAACTGGCAGATGGGTCCACTTGATGGCAAGTGGCTACCGTCGCCCATGGACATCTGCAACACTAAGGGAGCCGATGCATTGCCTACCTCGTTGATACTTTAAATATCCGTTTACACCCTTTTTGAAGAGCCCCATATTGTAGTACTCTGAGAAAACTGCGGGAGGGAGCTCATTCCACGGCTTGCTCATATATGGCATAAAGGAGCGAGCGCCATTTAGATGAACTATTTTTATTATGTAGAGTCCACCTATAAATAATTACTGCATTTGTCATGTTTCTTTTCTGAAAAGCTTTAGGCAACCATAGTTTTACCCTGGAAGAAGAATATTATCTTCCAACCAAATAAATAAACAAAATTAACTAATACTTGTAAGTCACTCCCGATTCTACAATTCATTAATTTTTTTTTGCAATCCATGCAGTGTGCCTATGGAATGGATGCCTGTGATAATCAAGTGTGTGCAGCACAATCTCTGCAAGTATTCCATGAGCTCATGAAGGATTATTAGCACTCTAGAGCCAATTATTACATCCTTATCTCTCTAATATTGATGTAATTCAATACATCTATTTATACTTTGACTATATTCTTATTTTATATAGTTCAATAAAAAGCTTTTTTTAAAAAGGTTTTTAAATACAAGCTTTTGAGATTCTGGATATTATGTAGCAGCAGAGGGCTAGCCAAGAAAAGTAAAACAAGCCCAAACACGACAGGTCTATCTTGTTTAGTACAGGAGTTCCTATGGCCACCTTCCGATTCCATCATCAGATCAGCCCCATGGTACCATATTATTGCATTGTCACGCGATATACATATGTGTCTTTATCCATGCAGGAACGGAGAAAGAATACAATTTCCTGCGGCCGGGCGGCCTGTCGTAAGAGGCGACAAAATAACCCACAGCCAGGTGGTAGGGCATTTGCCCGACTGGATGGCTACCACCCCTGGTCTAAAGTATGTCGCCATAACAACCTTGAGTTGTGTTCCGGCATTAGTGACCAGGTTCCAGTCTCCCTTAAGAGAGCAGCAGCGCATTTGTAGCACCTTTGGTGTTGCAAATGTCTATAGGCGATGGTAATCGCTTTCCATCAAGTGGGCCGTCTGCCTGTCTGCTGTACTCCTGCAATAAAAAATAAAAAAAAAAAATGTGTGCAAAATTTCAACTCAATCGGAAACCAGGAAGTTGGTCAAATTTAACTAGCAAGATTCCACCCGAACTTACATACATACATACATACATACACACATAGGTACATCCATTGCAAGTTAAATAAAAGTTTGTAATATATGCAAAATATGTACATTTCTGTCTACATTTATGTATATTTTACTTCCCATTTAAAAATGAATATTATCTTTGTCAGCCAACTATTGTCCACTGCTGAATGTAGGCCTCCCCAAGCATACGCCACCTATCACGGGCCCTCGCTGTTCCCATTCAGCCCCTACTGGCGACCTTGCGAAGATTGCCGGCCCATCGGGCTCGAGGGCGTCTTACACTATGTTTGCTGAGATGCAGTCTCCACTCCAAGAGTCGCTTCTCCATGAACGAGATATCAGTCCTGCGACAAATGTGGCCGGCCTACTACCACTTCAGCTTGCTAATTTTGCGAGTATATCGGTAACCTTGGTTCTCTCACAGATATACTTATTTCTGATTTTACCCATAAGACATACTCCCAACATAGCCTGCTCCATAGTGAAAATACATATACATTTTCTTTATTATTTCTATATCCTGGTTATATTTTAAAAACCCACATGTTTTACAATTTATTCTACTCCACCCTAAGGTCGTCTGGAAGAAATTGTTTTTATGAACTGTATCTCATGTTGTGCAATAAATATTTTTATTTTATTTTTTGTATGTCTGAATTTAGGTCATATTTAAACAAAGTACCAACATCGACTCTCGAAGATATCAATCAGGGTATAATGGCCAAGGAGGAGCAGCTGCGTCGTCACGAAGCTGAATTGAGATTGCACCATGCCTGGCGATTACGACAGCCGGAATTACGTGCCACCAACTCATATGTTGCTCACGGCAAATTGAAGTCAGCCTGGTAAGACTAAATTATAAAATTGTCGTATTTTTAGAATGGGATCTCATACTACTATTATATTGTATATGCTAGGACACGTAAATCTCTAAAAGTCAAGATCAATCTTTTTAAATATGACTAGGCGTGATGTGTTTAATTAGTAAGTATCGATTATCCATTATTATTTTTATTATTTTTTAATCTTAAGTTTATGGATAATCATTTATTTTATTTAGGGGGCTCCAACAGTTGTAATAATATTGTTACAACCTAGACGCCGAAACACATTTTATTACCTTTCGGCATTTGGACTTCTTTATTTGCTTTATGTTTAAAATTTGTGATTAGAAAACAGCCCATTGTGTAATGTAATCTTTTATGGCAGTCATTAGCCAGGTGTGTCGGGTTTGAAGTACAAACTGATTCTAGGAAATTCGGTCCACGCGGCCGGGCAGACATTGCATCTGTGCAGTATAAAACAGTGCCTCAGTTGTGGGCGGAAACAGTCGAGCAAGAACCACGATCAAGGCGAGACTTGTGTACATTCGGTAATCTATTTAGTGACGGACTTTGCGCGTGTTACTGAATTACGACCTGCATTACGTTTGGACTTTTTGTATTTGGTTATATTTGTACCTGTGTTATACGTGTTTGTATAGTTCTAATAAACTCTATAATAATTCCAACGGCATTTTAATTCGAGTCTCGCACTCGTAACAATATCAACTAAAATACAAAACAGTTATTCTGTATTCTGTAAACATAAAGCAAAAGCCTTAGGCAAATTGTAGGATGCAAAGCAGTTCTAGTGGCCGCTCACTGAAACATTTCAGCTAAACAACATTTTCAACATTAATACATTATTCATAATCAGTATTATATGTTTTTAATGAAGCTGTTTAAAAAATATTTCCTTTTAAGTTTTCGCCAAACATTTAGGCTAATCACACACTAAATATTACACACAATAAATTATTTACCTTCAAGACTCCAAAATCAGAACATACTATACACGTATAAAATCTAGGAGACCATAATACTTTCTATAAAGATAAAACGTGTTTCACATGATTTGATTGTCAACTAATATGAAAGAAATGTTTCCATAACAATAGTCGTCAAAATCTATCAATACAAGCAAATGCTAATAGTGCTTGAATAATGTAAATGAATCTGATCATAATTATCAATTTTATTTAATTGATTTTAAGAATATATTTAATTACAAGTTTTTCTGCAGCATCTGTATAAAGTTTGGTATCAAATGACTCTTGTTAGAAAATTGGTTAATCTGGCATTAGAGTCCTGTGCTCAACTTTATTATCTAAAAAACATATAAACTAAAGTTGACTATTAACTATTTTCAGGATGGAGCAAATAGTAGAGAAGGAAATTCAGAAAAAGAAAGAAGAAGAAGAAACACGCAAAACTTTACAAGAGAGAGACGAAGCGTTGCGAAGACAGATACAAATAGAAGAATTTCGCTTAAAAGAAAAGGAGCAACAGATGATGGTATGATGTATATTTTGTATTTTTCTATTTTTTTGTATGTATTACATCCATACTACAAGCTAATTGTGTCATAGTGACTACAAAATCAAATCTTGGCAGAGTGTATATACTACACTTTAGGGTCTATTTTGACAAAGAAAGGAATTATGTGTGGAATAGTTTTACCGACAAATCAAAAATCATCCTAAGTATTGACATTTTAATAATAAAAAAAATGTTTCACTACCAGGAGCTTCGAGAAGATCTGGAAGGACAAATATCAGAATTGAGCGAGAAAGAAACAATAGTCAAACAACTACGTAAACAAGAAGAAAGAGAGAGAATGACTTTGGATGAACTCAACTTCATATCGTGCGAGAGAGACAAAGAACATGCAAGACTAGTGTCAGAGAGAGATGCACATATAATTAATATGGGTCTGCATAAATATAAGTTGAAAAGAAAGGTTATTGCAGTGATGAAGGAAATTGATTTAGATTTGGAGATGTTGGAGCGGATGCGGATTACTGTTCTGCAGGTAAGAACAGGTATTTTAATGTACAATGTTGGTTAAGAGTGAACTATAGTTGTAGGATACAATACAATACAGTTTATTGTACACCAAAATATTAAAAAAGTCACTTTGTAAGTTTTATTTTCAAAAAATGTGTAATAATTTTTAAAAGTAAGCAAAGTTGTAATTTTTATAGATGCGTAGTATATTTTTTTTCCATAATAGATGTATCTGACTGAGTGATACAACATTAAAATTACAATCTAATCTAGGAAATAAGACTAATGAGTAATTTAAATCTGATCTAAAATAAATAGATATAACTTAAACTAAGAATGTGTCCAATAACATGTTTCCTGTGTGTTCTTTGTTAATGTTTAGCACATAGCACTACACTTTATTATTATGAGAGTATTATAACACTAACTCAAATGGATTTGTCCTTTTCGAGTCTTAGGTTAGTAAAAATAGGTTAGGTTTATTCAATGTCCGGAAAATACAACACTTTGTTCAAAAACAAACCTTTACCTTCGTTTACTCTTTGACATTCTACACTATGATTTGGTATAATAATACAGTGTGTTTATTTTTTCAAAATCAGCCAATTCAATTCCTGACAAGGGTAATTGATTTTTCAAAATTCTAATGATAGCACTTTAGTTTCCGTCAAAATCGGCCTCGAGACTCCTTTGACTGCTTTTCGGTATTCAGCGTAGTTTGAGGCTTTGGCCCTGAAGGCTCACTTCAAAAATTCACCTGTATATACTTTTCTAAAGCCCGGTTCCTATATCTTACCGACCGTTCATTTGACTTACTATTGGTTAAAATTTGTCATAAGCTCCATACATCTAATATCAAAATTGAACCGATGGTGATGGTGGCCATATGTTTATACTGTTGACTGTTATAAGTAACTATCGGTCCCGGCAGACATTGTCCTACTTTGATAAAACAAAAATCTACAACCCGAATCCAGCTCCACCTACCGAGTCTAATTGTGAATCTAAACCATTCTAGTATGTCACTGATTTGCAACAATCAATTAACATCAATTATTATAGATAAGCTATAAACGTGCGCGACGTAAGCTGTCAAGTTCCAAACCTAATTTATTTAAAAATATTTTTTATACAATTCTTTCCGTAATGTTTGATATATTTGTACTAATTCAGCTATTTTCGGTGTAGACATATCCAACAAATCAAAGGTTATAAAAATCGGCTCAGCCGTTCTTGAGTTATAAGTGGTAAAACTAACCCGACTTTGTTTTATATATATATATACATATATATATGTATATATATACACATATATATATATACATATATATATATATATACATATATATATATATACATATATATATATATATATATATATATATATTTTTTTTTTAAACGCATTAGTGTTGCCATTCAAAGAGGGAATGCGGCTAGTCTTGGGAACGTTCCACTTGATAGCTATCTGGCACTGGATTTACTTTTTTTTATAATTGGCACACAAACACACATATAGTAAATCCCCAAATTAAGCACATAACACATTTATTATGCCTAATATACAACGGACTACTCTGGGCCCAATCCCAGACACCTAGAGCATAGTAATTAAAGGAGAAAATTTGTTTCCCAAATTTACCATACCAGGAATCGAACCCGGAACCTCTGCGTTGCATTGAGTTAGGCAGGCAAAGACTTATTTAGCCTGGTCAACCACAGAGGCTCAAGTCATAGATAAATGACTTACGAGCAAAACTGGTCTGAAAAACAGAACCTTCTCTTCGAAAATGTGTTTTAATCGAAAAAAACTGTTTTATATATTTTACATTGATAAGCGAGAGAGAACTCCCTCTGCTTAACAATAGAAATGTAGGAGTTAGGAGCTACACAGAGTTATTATGTTTTTTACTGGCCGTTACTTATTCCTAGAATTTATGTTGCGTATCGCTATTTTTAAATTAACGACTCTATCGGACTCTGAGTGTGACGGTATTTTATTTTTAAGGAAAATGAAGCGGAACAAGAGAAATGCGTAAACCACAAGCGCGTTCTCGACGCGGCTTTGCTTGAATTGCAAGAATATAAGGAGAAGGAAAGACAAAGGCAGAGGAACATTGAAGCAATGTACGATGGGGAAGCCAGGCAGATCAATGACAAACAGGACAAGGTATAATAATAATAAATCTTTATTAGCCTTTAGTATTTTATAATTTAACAAAAAAGAGACACGTAGAAAGATAATTAGGAAACAGTAAAAATGTGCTAGTTTAAAATACGGCTATGGAATTTAAGACATGTAGGTATTCCTTCGACTCTCAAACTAGGAACAAGGCCTGTGTTTTGAGTCAAACAAAGGTAGCCCTCACCTATATAGGTGAGTAACCATATGGTTAAACAACATAATCATAGCTCTTAGAAATTTAATTGTATATGCTTACGTGCGTGTGTATGTGTGAATGATTGATTGATTTAATTAAAACAACTGTCCGTGTTCGAGACAGGCTCGTGCGTGGTTCTTCTCCGAATTAAGAATAAGATATCATGAAAAATGAAGTCTTATTCAATCTATTTCTTATTATAGTAATCAGCAGACAAACGCACACATTGTATACTCTGTTTTTTCTTACAAGATAAATTTTTGGGTAAAATATTATTTGTGTGTTTAAGTGATTTATATAAAACATTTTCTAGTGTAATGTCTAACTTTAGACGTGGCTTAAGTTATCTAAAACATTTAAACATAATTAATTAGTGTAATTCATTGCACTTGTATAGTACCTATACCATGACGTACATATCATGATCAAATAGCAGAAGTGCTAAAACGAGGTGAGGGTAAAAGTATATCAAATAAACGTGCATGTATGAAGAAGTTAATGAAAGTAGATGAAGCGCAAGTTGTTTGTCAGGATCGTCGCAAGTGGAGATCTATAGTCTCTGCCTACCCCCATGGGAAACAGGCGTGATAATAATTATGTATGTACTCGTATGTGTGTAATTCACAACACGAGACCGTAGCACGCCGCAAATACTCAGGCATAGGAAATAGCTACATATTTGCGGCTTTTCGGGTCGAGACCCTGGGGCCATGGGGGCCTGAGGTGCACAAGCTTTACCGAGACATAGCCAAACGTCTGGTGGATGTCTCATATGACCAAAAGACTGGTCTATACCTCGGGCAACGCATTAGCGTTGCTTTTCAGCGAGGTAATGTAGCTTGGCTTTTGAGCTTGTTTCCAACTAACAACGGTCTGGTACTAGGTTTTATAGTTTTATTTTAGTTTGTATATATAGTTTATTTTTAGTTCAATTTATTGCATAGTTTAATTTATATATAATGTAGTTTATTTTTAAGTAATAGTAAATATTTTACATTCATTGCAAAAATCCTGTTTGTAATGTATAAAAATGATCTTCTATGTATTTGTACAGTGTATAAAGTATATCTTAGTTATTTACAAAACCCTCACGTTTCACAAACTTTACTAATCTATGCTAAAGTTGTCTGGAAGAAATTGCTTTTAGTGATAAGACCATCTATTGTCCTCCGTACTTATATTTCTTGAACTGTATCTTATGCAATAAAATAAAATGTTTCAAAATCGGGGATTTTTTTAACTATTCCACGCGGAAGAAATTGCGGACAGAAGCTACTAATATATGTAATGGACAAGACTGGGTCCGATCCCTGATACCTAAACTATAGTTAATAATAGACATTTGTTTACAAAATTTGCCAAGCCAGAAATCGAACTTGAGATCGTTTACATTCTATTCTGAGCTGATAAAAGCCTAGATCACTCATATTCTGACAAATCCATTGTCTCTACCTACATCCATGAGAAACATGCGTGATAGTATCTGTGTATTATTTTTTAGTTATGGGCCAAAGAACGTGAAGCTCGCGCAGTGCTTATGAACGATGTAATATTAACATTATGTAGGCAAGTGGAAGAAAAGATCGAAGCAAACAGAATGCGACAGAAGGCTAATGTGTTGGAAAGGGAGAAAATTCTAGAAAATATGGACACATTCCACCAGGAAGTACGGGCTAGGGAGAGAGAAACTCAGGTGTGTATTTGGAGGAAAATTTACATTTTGAAGTACAAATATGTAGTTACTAATTAACTAATTCTACTTTGTTTTCTGATGTCCACATTGATGTCCTTATTAATATTTTAAATGCGAAAGGAACTCTGTCTGGCTGTCTGTTACGCTTACACGGAAAAACTATTGCAGCGATTGGGCTGAAACTCAGTTTAATACATATTTTCGATGCGGAGTATGAACATATGACACTTTTTATCCCGGATAATGCGATAGATTTGTGTGATTTGCCATTTTCGTTATTTTGTTCATTTTTGTCATTTATGTAGGTTACAGAAAGGTAGACGGGGGATAGATAAATAAAACTAGAACGGGTTGAAATAGGGGGGGGATGAAAGTTTGTATGGGAGACCAATCATTTCTCAAGTTTATAAATATAAAAATTCATCATCTATAAAAAAGGGCGATAGTAAATCGATCTGTCTGTTAAGCATTCATGGAAAAACTACTAGGACTACTGGATCGGTTTTGCTGTAGTTTTGCAGTTTTAATACTGAAAATAGACATAGATACTTTTCATCCAGCAGATATCAGAAAAATAAAAATTTAATACATTAATGCTTGCTCTTTAAATAAGAGGTACGCACTGCAGTTTTGTTTTACCACAGGGTAAAGTCTAGTATATGATGTATATGCATAATTCTTTAAAAGTAATCTATTATCTTACAGATATTGTTTACTTCTAACTAATAGGGTAAACTGTACCATTGTTGGCTCCTTAACTCAATTATAGCACCCTACTAATTTATTCACATTAAGAAATGTTATTATTTTTTAAAATTCTTTTATAGCCATACATACATACATACATACATAACTTCACGCCAGTTCCCTTGCGGGGTAGGCACGAACAACAACAACAACAATTTATAGCCATACAATGACAATAATATTACTATGAGTAAAAAAAGGAATTTTTGAAATATCTTTAATAAATTATCAGTTACTCAGAATCACACAATCATTACTGGACAACAATGATATAGATTATCTTATATATATATTTTAAAAATAAAAATGCACAGCATAATACTACAATGAATATCTTCATTTTCAGTTAAAGAACACATCTTATTCAACAATGACAGCGCTCCAATCGCAGTTGAACAGTCTACGTTTACAACAGAAGCAGTTAGAAGCAACTTCTGAAAGGGAAGCGGAACTCCGAGAAGCAGCAGCTCATGAGAGGAAGTTGCGAAGTGAGATCGCCAAGGCTCAGAGGGAAGGGAACGTACAAGCTTGGACCTAAGTTTTTTGTGAACACTGCTTTGGCGACGTTACGCCGTCTTGTCGTTTTTGGCGGCGTAAAGTTAAAATTGTTTTAATTCTTTGAGACTTTTTCTGCACTTAGGTAGGCGTTACGCCGTGCCGACGTTTTGGGCGGCGTATTATTAAATCCATTTATTTCTATGTACACCTTTTCAGCACTTAGGTAAGCGTTACGCCGTCTAGTCTTTCATTGACAGCGTATCATTAAATGGTTTTATTTCTAGATAGACCTTTACAGCACTTAAGGCACGCGATACGCCGCCCTCTTTTTCGGTGTGTTTTTGAAGATGAATGACATCCTGCTTGATAACGTGGAAGTGGGAATTATGCTGATAATAGAACAAATTAAATCAATTTTATTAAAATGCATAGAACTGAAAGGACACGGCGGAATTCATTGACATTGACTTATTCAAGTTTATGTTTACATCACTTTGGTTGATATTAGGGTTCCCCTACCCGTACTATAATAGATTGTATCGTACTACTAGTATATTATAACCAAGTGTACTATATATTATAAAAAAATAATATATTACCAAATGTATCGCTAATTCAGGTCGCTTTTTGTTCAGATTCTTATCATTAATTTAAAAATAATAGATCTTTACTGGCCAAAGTAATAATAAATACACATGAAAAATTAAATAATGAAATTAACATAACAAAAGTAATGAAAAATAGATGTGTACTATTTTTCCTCCCAATTTCCCAAAAGTACTTATATTTTGTAGCTTAAAAACAAAAATTACTATATTTTGTTCAAAAAAGGTGGCAACCCTAGTTGATTCGTCCAAACAGAGAATCGGAAATGAACTCTGCTTTATGTAAATGAAGTTTAGACAAATACTTGACACTGCTACAAAGCTATATTTTCTTTTAGAAAATACCCTAATTACAACGCCACCTAGTAGAGTTAGGGAGTTTTTGGCGGGGACTGAAAGGGGACGTTATATTGTGTAAAATTACTCTAAAATGTAAATAAAACAATATTTGTAGGATATTGAAAGTTTTTGAGTAGTAATTATGTGTTTTTGTGAGAAATGTAAACTGTATGGTGAAATGTGGCCTTTCAGTTAAAGACCTACAGTTCAGCTGAGCAACACGAAGACTGATGTATAATAACATCGGAATTGGCTATATGGACTAAGATTCCCTTGCTTGTCGTTATTTGTGGCTTATACTATTACTACTATAGTTGATTTAAAGCAAATTACGGTGATAATAAATACAATTTGTAACTGTAGGGATATTATTTCGTGCCTTTATAAGACTGATGTGGAACATGTATAAATATTTTTATTTTCAATAAAATATGAATGAACTCGATATACTAAAACGACCTATTAATTAATATTAAGTGATATTTATTTTTATATTGGTTGTAATGAATTACGGTCTTATTCATGGAGAATTAGAGTAAGTTTGAACACTTTTTTATGGTTCTTAAAGAAGCGTTCAAACTTACTCTAATTCTGCATGAATAAGACCTTCAATGCGTGCTCGTGTGAACTCTTTAAGCGACAAATGTACTACAATTAAAATATTTTTTATTTATGTTTGTTTATTTTTGAACCTTACCGGGGATTCTTTTGTGTAATTTGGGCATTATCGAATTTTAATGAATGAAATTATCTTACAATCGTCATCTTTAGACCTTATCACCATAATCATCACAATCCGATTTCCTACGTTTTCTTGATTTTCCGTGGTCTTCGACATCCCTCATTGTGAGGCTATTAGCACACATGTCATAGCTTACGACATGAAAACATTATTTCTTGGGGCTACCACTACTAACGGGGCCTGGCAGAGGCGGCATTGCTAGACATCTAATTTCACTTAACTAGCTGGTTTCTATAAAGCATGGCAATACCAGCACAAGTAACATTCTTGAACTGAAGTAAATCTATATACAGAATTTTATGACCATTGGCCAATATCCAAGGAAGTATGCCAAATGCAAGGAATATGCCGGCATAACAACCTTGGGTTTGGTTCTGGCATTATTTACTCCCGCACCGGGCGAGGGTAAGAGAACCATAACTAATTGCTGCAGAGTTGGAAAGTCAAATACGGAATAATATTTCCCATAATGAAGTGAATGTGTCTAGTTACAATCATTTTCTATAGTATATTTATTATTTATAGTTACTATGGTGCAAAATAGCGACAAAATTAAGCGCCATCTACAATCAAAGTGCCAATATTTTGAAATCATACAGGTGTTAACGTTCAGCCGTTATTTCGTTTTTCTATATTGGTCATTAGATGTCTCTATTTAAAAAAGCGGCATCCCATTTAGAAAGATCGTGCACCGAGTTTCTTATTCTATGCAAAAATATAGATGGCTTTGCTTGCCTCCCTAACATTAAACAAAAGTAACTATAACATGTATAACACACAGCATCGCTGTGTGTCATACATATTATAGGTATACAGCGTAATATGGACGAGGTAAGGAAGAACGTCACAATTTCTGTGTTTAATGGCCGTCAAAAAGGATTAAATTGATAGCGCTACTGTAGCTAAAATGTACGATTCAAAGTAAGCATTTATAAACAACTAGCGGCCCGGCGCCGTTTCACCCGCGCTCTGTCCCGCTCCCGTGGTATATAGCCTCGTGTTATATAGCCTATGACACTCCCTGTTAACGTAGCTTTCTAACAGTAAAAGAATTTTAAAAATCGGTTTAGTAGATCCAGAGATTACCCCCTACAACGTCACAAATTCACAAACTTGATCAATCATTAAATAACTTTAAAAATGTTAAATATTTCAACTCGCACATTTTTCCATGGTATAATGTTATAGTTACTTAGTAGCATAGTTGTTCTTTCCATTTTTCTTTTTAAAGTTAATAATTAATTTTGTTATGTACCCTCTTATTTCTAAACGATACAATCGACCATTTCCTTAATTGAATAATAATTTTATATTTTTAGTTATTCGGTGATTAGCGCTTGTTTTGTATAGAGTAGGTAGTTCCCTATAATTTAATATAATATTGTGTAGGAATGTTTGTCTCTAATACGTAGTGATTGTGTATAGATTATAATTCAAAAACTGTCAATTGTATATAGACGGTATTCACTACATTTTGTTTTCATGTTGGCAGACGCGATAGATTTGTACGGTGTTCGGTTTGTTTTATTACCTACATGTAAAACTTTAAGTATAATCTTTTATATAATATTTTGTATAAAATATTATCTGGAATTTTCAAACAGTAATGTATTAAATTCTTTTCATTCATAACACTTTGGTTAAAATAGTTTATCAATGTCTTCAATCCGCTATATGTGGTGCCAATTGCTAAGTTTTATGTACCTACCTATTGTAAAAATTGTTGGAGGGATGACGAGGTGTTCTAAAATGCTTGTAGAGCTATATACGTATATAGGTATATAGTCTATATAGGTATATAGTTGTAGAGTGTAAAAAGTTAGTGTATAATATATGTTAAAACCGTAATGTTCTCTGATTATAACGTATTGTGATCAGTTGCTGTTCTTTTACTACCATAAACCCTTCTGCATTGTTGCAAGTATTACAATAACTATTAAGTTACAGACGGTGTTGACGGTATTTGTTTACACTTGCGTCATTCTGGGCGGTTCATAAAATAATTATTATTTATGTTGACTGTTGCCGCTGGACACTTTTTCAGTTAGAGCACAATCCTAGCGTAAAATCCTTCAAAGTTCTACAATGACTGGCTTTATGTTACATGTAAAATATCTTTTACACCATAATATAAAACTTACGGTTATAATATACATATATTTCAGAATATAGTAAACGTTTATTGACATAAATAATTAAGATTACAATCTAAGTATTTGTATTTACAATTATGTTAAAACTCAAACCAAAACAAAAACATATTTTAAGTACGTTGTAATTACACACAGATTATAAAAACCTGTTTGCAATTTAGATAATTAATCAAAAGTCATCTTTTTTTAGAGATTCGCGGCTGATGTAAATAATTACTTTACTTACATGTCAATAAATTTTATTTCATTAATTTCAATTATAACATTAATAACTAACTTGTAATGATTTTTAGGGTTCCGTGGTCATTTCTGCTAACGATAAACTTGTAAAAAATTGTCATAAATGTAGGTACGCCGTTTGCTTGCGTACCTATATCATAGCCATTTCTCGAAAAGTACATGATCAATATGAATAAATATTCGCTAGAATATGTGATCTATATTTTATACTATTATTCATCGTTTAGTCTTTCATTGGACGTCTACCTAGTCTAGTTTGCGTCAAATATTCACGTCTTCCGCTTTCTTCATCCAGCGCAGTGACCTTACGAGGATCATCGGTATACCATCCGACTCTGAAGCTGTCTGTCTCTTTTCTAGGACTTGGTACTCCATCGGACATCGGTCCTTTGTCAGTTCTGGTCAGGACAACATCATCTTAGAAAACAAGTTACTTCGACTTTTTCTCTTACAAATATCCTCGTTGTAAATACCGGATTTTATCCATAAGAGAAACCTCGCTCGCATAGCTCGCTCCATATAAGCTGAGCCAATTTAAATTTGTGAACTAGTATTGTTGTCAATTTTCACTAGAGGTGAGTAGGTAGGTCCGAACATAATTGTAATATAATACATGTACCCGTATCTAAGGATACATATTCAGGTCTCGTTTCTGTAAGAGTCATATAGGTCCGGTTAAATACCTTGTGCAGCGGACTATTAAGTATACTGATCGGTGAAACCATTTTATCCGTGCAGGAAAGGAGAAATAATATAAATTCCTGCGGTGGTAGGGTATTTGCCCGTCTGGATGGCTACCACCCCCGGGTCTAGAGTATGCCGCCACAATAACCTAGGGTTGTATTCCGGAATTAGTGGCCAGGTTGCAGTCTACATTTAGAGAGCGGCAGCACATTATCAGCACCTTTGGTCCGCACTCGGAAGCAGTTTTTTTTTTTTTTGTTGAAGCAGTTCCAGTGTTGAATATGTTTCGTACACTACCCGGCCCTTTGTGGGGGTTAGACCAAAGCGACGAAAGTTAGACCACATGACTGGAAAGTGGTTTAACAAAAGCGCCGCCGGCATGTGTGGAGTCTCAGCTGGTAAAGTCGTTCCCAATATGCTGCTACTCCACTAAACCTTCCCCGCATTCCATGTGCTCGCAATTGTGGTAGGAAGAACTTGAGACTTAGAACGTAGTTACGCCCATGTTCATCCGCGCATCAAGGCCTGACAGTACCCCGGGAAGCAGAGGAAACTCACTTCGTTAATAGAGGTCAGTTTCACTGCATCCCCAGATGCATGTGGACCCCTGTAGCGGAATCACGAGAGGAGATTTTGCGCATATCTGCGCCTCCGGACAACCGACTGACGTCGGTACCCGTGAGACGCATGCGCACCTCTCTCCCTCTCACAGAAGCTTGGATACTGTCGAATCGCTATCTAAAGTTGTTGTTCTATTATCAATAATACAACTGATGCAGATCCGAGGATCCTTATCCATCCAGACCTGCCAATCTTTAGCAGGTAGATAGATCGGTTAGCATGCTAGTCAATTTTCATACCTTAATAAATTGGTTATAACTACTATTGCATTACGTTCCTATAAATTAAAATTACAATGTAAGCTTATTTTGCAGTGCTTCTTGGTTTGATTATGCTTCATATTATGTTAAATTTTATGACCATAAGTAAGTTAATATAGTCAAGACTCTTTAGTCTAGAGGTCTGAAAACAATATTGGTTTAATCAGTTTAAGATTAACTAACATATAAGTTAATGTATTTTCAAAATAATAGCTGCCTAATAGCTTGGTTATAGAATCCTGTAGTAAATTGGCAAAACAGAGATTGTATTTTGCGTTAAGTATACTTATGTATAGATCTGTCTACGTTATTTTGTATGTCAGTATTTTTACTCAGACTATATTTGAAAAGGAGGTGTACGGAATCACGGAATTAAAATGTTCGTCACCTTAAAGTTGACTTTTGCTTGCACGAGTACAAGAAACAGTACTGTCAACATTTTAATCAATGTTACTTTTATAAAATACTAAATGTGCTCCCGACTTCATCTGCGCGGATTTTTTTTTCTTGGCATCCTATAAAAAAGTTACTACTTATAACATCAACTGTCTGCCAGTGAAAGTCCCGTCAAAATCGGTCCAGCCGTTTCAGAGATTAACCGGAACATCCAGACAGAAAAAAGATATGTTTTTTTAACATAGGTACCGTATATACTTTCATATGCATTTATTTAGTAAGAAGCTGTTATTTTGACGGTACAAACAGACACTTAATTTAATTTATTTCTATGTATGTAAACGTGAAATAAAAAAATTGAAATGTTGGCATTGACAGACCCCGAAATTGACAATGAGAAACAAACAGGATATAATCTCTATGTTTAACACAAATATTAAAACTAATAAAAAGGTCTTAAATGTTTAAACAATCTTCTTAGACAAGAAAACAAATCAAACAACTTTCATCTAAGTAATTTTAAACTTTATTATCAAACAGTGAAACACAATTTTCTGTGGAACAGTCCGTTCTGTGACTTAGTTTGAAAAGGTAACACGTGCTCGCGGAACGTTAAATGAATCAATTGCAAAACTGCCGAACTTTTTAATTCCGCCACTGTATATATTCTATTTATTACAAGTGCTTACCATTAGTTGGACCGTTGCCTTGTAACACCAGGGGTGAAGCTAACGCGTTGCCAGCTATGAAAATGAGATAGAGGTTATGGGATGAGGATGAAATACGATTAGCGCAAGGCTTACCTTTCATGCCGATATATAGGTATATCCTTCTTTCGAGAGCGTGGTATCGCACCCAAGGCCGTGTTAGGTGTATTGAACGCCAAGGTGCGAAAATCAATTCCCCCGTAACAATAAATAAATCAGCAGACAAACACACACATTGTATAACCCCAAGCTAAGCAAGCCACGCTTGTGTTATGGGTAATGTACAACGGACCACTCTGGGGCCGATTCCAGACACCCAGACTATACTAAATAACAGAAAGATCGTTTCCCAAATTTACCATGCCAGAAATCGAACTCGGAGCCTCTGCGTTTCAGCGAGTTCGGCCGGCTAAGACTTAGCCCGCTCAACTACAGAACTTGTAAATAAAAAATAACATTTAATTTTTATGTTAAATTTTTAAGGATCGTTAGCCGCTTAGTTTGCCAAATGAAATCAAATAATTTATTGCATAAAAATATGGTTATACAAACAAGTCTTGTTACTTTGTACTGAGCACATGTTTTTTACTGGTTGAGCGTACAATTTTTTGAAACATATATATATATATATATATATATATATATATATATATCTTATCCGTGCAGGAAAGGAGAAAGAATACAATTTCCTGCGGCCGGGCGGTCTGTCGTAAGAGGCGACTTAACAACCGACAGCCAGGTGGTAGGGCATTTGCCCGACTGGATGGCTACTACCCCTGGTCTAAAGTATGTCGCCATAACAACCTTGAGTTGTGTTCCGGCATTAGTGACCAGGTTCCAGTTTCCCTTAAGAGAGCAGCAGCGCATTTGTAGCATCTTTGGTGTTGCAAATGTCCATAGGCGATAGTAACCGCTTTCCATCAAGTGAGACGTCTGCCTGTCTGCTGATCTCCTGCAATAAAATAAAATAAAAATAATATATATATATATATATATATATATATATATATATATATATATATATATATATATATAGGTGTGCATACTTATTTCAATATTTATTTGGTTTTCGTTTGCTTTTATGCATACGCCATGTCCGCCTGTCTTTGTATGCCATAGACATTTTTTAAATTACTGAGTTTATATAGACTAGGATATGTCCGCTACTTCGACCACGCTTAACTTGAAATTCCCGCGGAATTCTCGGTAGATAGCGTATCGCAGCATTTAAAATAGAATGTAAGCTATCGTTTTAGTACAAACTATATCGGAAAAAGCTAATTTTTATGCAAATGAAGAACTACAAACCGCTCCCGGGAAAATTCTCGCGGGATTCCCAGGATAAAAATTGCACATATTTTATTACATAAAATTTACTTTTTTTTCTAATCTGGCCATTTAAAATAATTGGCCTGGCCAAAAAAAACTCACGGGATTCCCAAGTTAAAAAGTAGCGCAGATTTTAAGTTTAAGAATTTGTTGTCGATCAGCGAATACCATATCGAAATCGGCTCAGTAGTTTTTATGTGAAACCCGAATAAACCAACAAACAGACAAGAAATCAAAAAATTGTATCATGTTCTCCATCGTTTATATAGTGTATTCCAGTTGTTTTTTTTTTATAAATAGCTTCAATGTACAGACATGGCGTCTTTAAAATTGTATAATATTATAGACATTATAATTTATATGGCGCTACACATTGGTGTAGAGTATTTTATTTTATTTATATTATTTTATATATATGCGAATGTTGAAAAATCATGATGTTCTTTAGTAACTTTTTCATTGAAGTGAATCGGTTTGCACCCATTAGGTCCCTGCCCCGGGTGCCACGCACCCCTTGCACCCTCGGGTAAAGACGGCCCTGATCACACCGATCTAGCCGGCCCCAAGAGCTGGAGTCAAGACAATGGTTCCAGCAGAGTCCTACCACGTACTACTAAATATATAATATAAATAAATAGCAATTTACACTTAAATTTTGGCATTTATTTTATAATCAGAGATAGACACTTCAATTTTATAAGTTATACATTTCATATTACAGACTGTATATATAACGACCATAAATTTATCGAAAAGGTGTGATCAAATCTATTTATTACAATGTGACGATATTCCTCGTCTTAACGTTATTGGATGATGATTCGAATGCCTTACTAATAAGACCCGCCAGAAAGCTATAAGTTTCTATCTAAATTTATTGTGTAATTTTTGTAATACTTGATGAAAATAAATTATTTATGTGAGTAATAACGCTTAAATTATAATAAGTTTGACCCATGGCGTGGCCTTTGGCAGACTGTGTTTAGTGTTTAAAAGGGATTTGGTGTTTGGTGTCGGCCTCGGCAATCTCGGCATGGAGGCATAAGGGACAGGTATAATAAAGGCATGGCAGAAGAAAATTAGGATAGCAATCGTCCTATAAAAAACATAACACTAAACATTCCAAAACATTACATCATTCTCAGTGGCAGATTTATCAGCAGATCGAAAAGGCTGCAGTTAGGAGTGTCATAAACGCTGGTCAGTCTAAGCAGTTAATACGCGGCAGACTGCAGACACAGGCGACAATAACCGAATCATGCTTGGATACCATCTCGTTTAATACACTACGCGAATTATTGTAGTGCTGTTATACCTGCGATTAATGTTAAAGATTTAGGTTGTGACCGAATACGTCTTATTTATTTAAAACATTAGAAATAAAGCCGTTAACGAATTGCCGTATTAGTGTTTACACATACGTTATCAGTCAAAATTTAACGTCATTAATAATGCCGCATTTCCAAAAATTATATATATTACTTTAGCACTGCGCAAAATCTGCGGAGTGACGCTCGCGGACCGCGTTCGTAATACCGAAGTAAGAAAGAGAGTTGGTCTGAAAGAGAGTGTCGGGGTGAAGGTAAGGAAAGGAATGCTCCGGTGGTTCAGGCATGTGGAAAGAATGCATGATGAAAGAATGACTAAACAGATATACAATGCAAAAGTGGATGGATGCAGAAGTCGTGGAAGGCCACGACACCCCTTCCATGATCAAATTGATCGTGTACTAGCAGAAGGTGATGTCAGGAGCCTTAAGAACAGATGAGCGTGCATGACAAGAGTTATGAATGTCAAAGAAGCAAGTGAGGTGTGTAAGAATAAGTCTACATGGCGCTCTGCTGTACGTGCCTACCCCGAAAGGGAACTGGCGTGAAGTTATGTATGTATATACTTTAACAAACAAAAAGGTAAATCACAGAAACCCTCAATTACCCAAGAATACAGATCTTTTAACAGTTCTGAGTCTCATATATTTAGCGTGCTTTTGTGTAGCCGTATTACGGGAAATTATCGCGGCGTCATGTGTTAATACACTGAGGATCCATCTATGGGTACTTCGCGCCTGGGGCATCCGAACGACAACATTTAACTTTTTTCGCTTGCGGCAATCTGCCGCGTATGACTGCTTAGACAGACCAGCGGGCAGCGCCTTAAGCGTACCAGGCGACGGGGTGCGAAAATAAGATGGCGGCCCCCAAACAAAAAAAAAATAGAATTTTTTTAACGATCTTATTTAGCATAACAAGAACTTATTCGGCATGTTCGTCTATAAATTACTGGGTTTATATGGCTGAGACTAGACTTCGCTACACAACGATTGTATATCGTTAATCAGATCTTGAAAAGTCATGTTTTTAGGTCTTGTTACTGAAGTCCTTTAGTTGGGTTGCGCCACTTAGATCCCTATGCCCGGGTGCCACGCCTCCCTTGCACTCCAGGGTAAAGACGACCCTGGCTGGAGTCTATGGCGGCAGATTTTAGAGGCAGCAAATGTCGAACCAAAATGGTATTTGTCTTACAGAAATTAAAAGATTGGTGGTGTGACACAGGACGTAGGTATGCTATAATAGAAAGAAAGACATTGTGCCAACCTCGAGTAATTGGAAGAAAGTGAAAGAAAATACAGTTTTATTGATAAGTACTAGTCGCGAAAACTAACAATATCTACTAACAGAGAGATAAATTAAAAGATTCCTATTTATACTTAGATTAATATTTAACAAAAAAAATACTGTAACAAGAACGATAGTGTATAATTACAATTTCATAAAATATTTTAAATAATATACGTACCTATTATTAATTAAAATATTTTTTTCATATATTGTGAACTTATGGTCTCAAATTGTAGATAGAGGTCGGTAGTGGCGGGAAAAATTTTAATAGCTTACTGGCGGCAAATGTGTAGATCCACCATTGCGAGACGCATCTCCACTCCAGGACTCGTTTGCTCCATCGGCCATCGATTCTGCGACAGACTTTATTTACTCGTGTGACGCTTTAAAATAATTTATCATCACTTTATTTTATATAATTAGTATTATATTGCATATAGCTGTATTATTATGTTTAAATAGTTGTATTTTATCACTACTTGTTGTATATGTATATAACTTATGTATATATTTGTATATATAGTATAGTTATATATTGGGTCCTTACATATGAAGTTGGCGTTTTGTCATACTGGCCACTTTGATCTCAAATATCTCCTCTTTGGTTAGGAATTCCAATTTCAAATCTATACAGCTATTTACTTATGCTTTTGTGTTTTGAAAACCGTAATTCATTTGTTTTCTCCTCTTTTGGTTTTTTCTTTGCGTCACTCAGTTTACAAAATGGGAAACTTGAAATATCGCATTATTTACGAGTACGAGTTCCATCGTGGCACCGGTGCTGCCGAAACGGCTCGAAGGATTAATGATGTGTACGGCGGCGGTGTCGCAAAAGAAAACATAGTGCGTTTTTGGTTCCAACGTTTTTGTTCTGGAAATTTCGCCCTGCAGGACAAGCCCCGTGGACGGCCGGAGACCAAAGTTGATAATGGAGAATTGAAGGCTATTGTGGAAGCGGATCCATCGCAAGCCACGTCCGAGATAGCTGCAGGCTGCGGTGTTAGTGATAAAACTGTTTTAATCCACTTGAAGCAAATTGGGACGATGAAAAAGCTACCTCATGAATTGAGTGCAGCAAACCGACAAACGCGCGTCGACTGCTGCGTTACATTATTCAACCGGTACAATAATGAAGGGACTTTAAATCGAATCATTACCTGTGATGAAAAGTGGACCCTGTACGACAATCGGAAACGCTCATCGCAATGGCTGAACCCTGGCGAACCAGCCAAATCCTGCCCCAAGCGAAAATTGACTCAAAAAAAATTACTTGTGAGCGTTTGGTGGACTAGTGCCGGTGTCGTTTACTACAGCTTTCTTAAATGTGGCCAGACGATTACGGCGGATGTCTATTGTCAGCAACTGCAAACCATGATGGAAAAGCTAGCTGCTAAACAACCGAAGCTGGTCAATCGCTCTAGGCCACTGCTGCTTCAGGACAACGCTAGACCACACACTGCACAACAGACGGCTACCAAATTAGAGGAGCTTCAATTGGAATATCTAAGACATCCACCGTACTCCCCGGACCTTGCTCCAACAGATTACCATTTTTTTCGCAATTTGGATAACTTCTTGCAAGGGAAATAATTCAACTCCGATGGGACAGTCCAAAGCGCCTTCAAAGATTTTATTGATTCCCGTCCGAATGGTTTATTTTAGTAAAGGGATCAATGAACTACCTATGAGATGGCAGAAGTGCATAGATAGCAATGGTACATACTTTGATTAAATAAATATATTAAAAAAAACGACTTTATGTTCCTCCCTTACAAAACGCCAATTTCATATGTAAAGACCTAATATTTATTAATAAAATATATGTAATCGTACAATAATTATGTATACCACCATCGCTACTCCTAATCAGCAATATTCTTGGCACGGGTTGTCTAGAAGAGATCGCTTTTTAGCGATAAAACCGCCCTTTGTCCACAATTAGAATACCTAATACTAGTTTGTAAGTTTTCTGTAATGGCGTACATTGAAGTGTTATCTATCTATCTTTATTGAGCCCTTAAGCTCGTCTATGCAACAGTTCTCAATAAAGATTCTTTTGGACACTTAGCCGCTTGTTTACATTACGCCCATTTAAACGACAGTAAGCAGGAAAGTGGCGTTGGAAGTGAACAGTAGTAGCCCTAGGTATATATGTTCCCCATATTATTGGAGTTTTTGGCAGGAACTGAAAGGAGACGCTGTGCTGTGCAGTTTTATTTTCTAAAAATTTGTACAATAGCTCTAAAATGAACAATAGCTGTAGGATATTGATAGTTTTTGAGTATTAATTATGTGTTTTGTGAGAAATGTGAAATGTGTATAGTCAAATGTGGCCTTTTGAGTTGTCACAAGAACTCCGTTGAATGGCACTAGCTGATAACCTACAGTTCAGCTGTGCTACACATAGGTTTAAGAAAATGAAGTAACTACATTGAATCTAAGATCTGGCTTAAAGGCCTAGCTGCCAAGCCATAAAATCCAAATAAAATTATTATGTTCCACATATTATGTTATGTTTACATAGGGGAGAGAGGGGTTAAAATTCCCAAGGTAAGTAAGTGAAATATCTACATGAGGACATTTAAATATGTTTAGTAAATAAGTTGTGAAAAGGAACGTTGTAGTGCACCGATGGCAGGTATAATACCTATTCGAGCTGCCCACTTCCCTCGCCACTAAGCTGTTTACTGTCACGGAAATGGGCACAATATAGGCAAACGTTCGAAAAGAACTTTTCAGACGTGGTGGATCCATCCTGAAATCTCTATCTCAATTACAGGTCCTAGGGCCGCTTCGATCGCTACGATACCACGCTCTCACAGAATATCGGCGTGAGACAGTTAGGCTTGGGGTAATCGTTTTTCGTGCGATGAGTGAGATGTTGATCTATAATAGATTAATCTTTCCTATCCTATCCTATCCCTTTATGCCAATCCCGTACCACATCCCTTCTATTCCACTCCTACTATCTGTTCCCTCTCTCCTATCCATTCCTAAATGCTGGCAAGGTGCTCGTTTCGCTCTTGCTGTTGCAAACGCCTATAGGCAACGGTAACTACTTTCCATGAGATGGGTCATCTGTCTAATTGTCAGCTTCGCAGTAAAAAAAACGAGGTTTTGGGTAGATAGATATTTGGAATACACTCTCAGCAGAAAACCACCTACAACATATATACCTCTACACATATAATTAGTGACGCTCGCGGACCGCGTTCTTAATACCGAAGTAAGAAAGAGAGTTGGTCTGAAAGAGAGTGTCGGGGTGAAGGTAAGGAAAGGAATGCTCCGGTGGTTTGGGCATGTGGAAAGAATGCATGATGAAAGAATGACTAAACAGATATACAATGCAAAAGTGGATGGATGCAGAAGTTGTGGAAGGCCACTACACCTTCTATGATCAAATTGATCGTGTACTAGTAGAAGGTGATGTCAGGATCTTTAAGAACAGACGAGCGTGCATGACAAGAGTTATGAATGTCAAAGAAGCAAGTGAGGTGTGTAAGAATAAGCCTAATGGCGCTCTGTTGTCCGTGCCTACCCCGCAAGGGAACTGGCGTGAAGTTATGTATGTATGTATGTATGTATGTAGGTACGTGCACATAATTAGTTGAAGAAATTCCTTCGTAAATTAAAATAGACTTCGTGGACCTCCAAATAGGTGGATTGACTCATCAGCCGTACATGACGGTAAATTCGGTCTTCCACCGTGGTCAAAAATCGATCTCGGTGGAGGAGAGCGATTATTCACTGCCATCATAGACGATCCTCAGCAGTGAGGGAACGACTTAAAAAATGAATTAATGTTTCTGAATGCTACAGTCGGTATAAGTTTTTGATGAGTAGGAAGTTATCTACCAATAACAATTTGAAATTGTATTGAATATCAAAGGTAGGTAGGCATTGTATACATAATAGTAGATAGGGATCAAATGCACATTTTTATAATAGTACCTAATTATCTTATACTAGTGGTCGCCCGTGCTCGAAATTCGACCATAATAATTAATGTCAAAGCCTATATTTCTATAATCACAGATTTCGCCAAGGCTACAGTGTTAATTTGACTTGAACAATAAACAAAAGAATATATATGTGTGTGTGTGTTTGTCAAATACATGGTAGTGTGTATAATGTTTTTTATTATTGAAAATGTATTTATTTGCATAAATATAAAAAATATTAACATTTGTAGCTTCTTCTCTATATAAACTATAAGTGTGCGAAATTTCATATTCCTCCGTCCGCGCAATTTTCGTAAAAAGGGGTACAAAGTTTTTGCTTCACGTAATTAGTCTAAAAGGTTGTACATAGACACATGTAGCTACTTACCTATGACATACCTATAGTCTCTATAGGTATATATTATAATTATTATATCTATATTATTTTATATTTTTATGACATATGATAGGTAGGTCATACCTAACTACTTTTAACTGTAAAACTTTATTGTATGCAATCCTGCCTCTTGCTTCTTCCATGTCGTCAGACGCATAGGTTTGCTGGAGGAAACTTTTTTAGAGTTCATTTCACCCTGGTAGAAACTGCACAAATTATGTTATAATTTTGTATCTACCTCATTTATGGACGATAAAGATAAGCATAATGCTTAATTTAAACTATATCTACAATATTCAGAGACATCCAATATTTTACAATACTACCTAACTACGTATATATTTTTTTACTAGTACCTACACTTGTGATACATAATACGAGTAGCAGTTCATTTTACTGTGTCTTTTGATTGAATGTGAAAATGTTATCAAATAATAAAAGCCAAAT
Source organism: Dendrolimus kikuchii (assembly GCA_019925095.2). NCBI lineage: Eukaryota > Metazoa > Arthropoda > Insecta > Lepidoptera > Lasiocampidae > Dendrolimus > Dendrolimus kikuchii. The sequence goes on along the minus strand of CM034406.1, from coordinate 8,388,789 downwards.
ATAAAGGTCTTCAACCCAATAAGTGAATTTCTCGTCTGGGCCTTGAATAATAGCGGTCCTACTGTATTATCACCCACCTACAACCCATCGCACAACGAATGGCAGAATATAAAAATAAAAGAAAAATACAGAGAGCGAACTCGTACGTCTAGAAGGCGGGCAACCGTCTACATAAACATAACTCGCGCACGCCCCCAGTCAAAACATTCTCGCGAACAGAGCACACAGAGCCGAAAGCATAAAATAAGACAGCGGGCCTAGAGAGGCGACCGAAAAATCCAGCCTGTATAATTATGTTCGGGGCTACCACTCGATCTACCGGCGAGCCAATTTAAATTTACTGCGAACGCCGTACGTGTCCCACAAAATGAAATCCCACTACCGCACAGAAACACGCACGAAAAAAACCCATAGAAAAATACACCAGAAGCGCCACCCCTTCGCCGCTAGTGGCCGCTCTCTCCAACCACGCCCGTTTCTGAGCGCTACTATCTCCGTCGCTGTTACACTTTAGCGTGTCCTGTATAGCGGTTTCCTCATTCGGCTCGCGCCCGTTCCAAAACTTCAGCTTTCCGTTAGTACGCGTTTGCTTGTCGCGCGTGTTAGTGCGTTGTTGGTGACGCCGCGCGTATCGCCGCGGTGTGTCAAGTGTAGTGCCGTGTAGAGGTGCCGAAGTGGCGGGATTCCTTGCCGCAGGACGGGGGGCCCATGCCCCCTTCCACCAACACCACATTGGTAAAAGTTAGTGTCCCGTGCATCGTAATTTCTATGAAAAACTGTATGTTTCTTGTCTATGATCACTTGGGTGGAACAGCCAGTGTATGTGTTTGACGATGCCAACGTTTCGAGGTTATTTATGTTTTCTTGTTTTTTATTATAACATTATATTAATAATTAACATATGATTTGTTTTAAACTAACTGTATTTGTATGTTAAATAGGTATGTGATTGTAATCGCTATTATTTTTCATTTTCTTAGTGTTATATTTTTTATAAGTTTTAAGAAACATTGTTGTTAATTACAACTCGTTGTTTATTAACACCGGTTGAAACCAATTTACTTTCAAACCATCCTAATTCGGTGACATCTGGCAAAAACATGAAACAAGTCCATTAATCTCGAACGCTACCTAACCCTCTAACTGCACTCTTATGCAAAAAATCAGTAAAGAAATACAACGTTTCCTTAATTACAAGAAATCACTTTAAAGCACGCATTAATCTTAGGCCTAGGTTTATAAAGATAGGCCTAAAGTCAGATGTTCCGACCGTTAATTCAAGAGATTGCATGTTTACAACCTTTACGTAAAAATGATAATCATAGACTTTGTTTAACATGCTAACATTATTATTCAGAAATATTTTTGCGCGAAAATGCTAAATGCTAATTACTTTTGTGCGCGTGTTTTTATTTCGCTGCGTTCAAATTAAACGGGCGCGTGTTTAACTACAAATGTGCAAAGTTTCTCGATGTGAATTTGTTATCCTGCTTGAAGGATCAAAATACTAATTTAGTCTAATTTCAGAAAGTTATTATTTATATTGAATAATCATATAGAACATTATGATTTGTGATGTATTTATTACCTAGTATTATCTGAAATCTATGAATTAGTAATAATTAACTATTTAATTCAAGCATTTTGCCACCGTTATGCCAAGGTACTTGTAGACAAGTAAGATTTAAAACTGTATAAATTTACTAAACTAAATATATGTACGTAAATGGAAATAATTGAATAATATTTACATTATGTACAAAAATTAGAAAAAGAAAATAAATTGTTCTAGGTGTAGGTCTAACCTAATATATCTACCCTAAAATTATTCTACTACAAACAGATTTCTTGGACGATTTCTCTTGGTATTCTTCTGGTCCTCTAATCAAAAAGGAGAGTTTAATACAAAGCATAGAAGAAGACTACAATGATGATTTGCCAAATAAAAACAAAACATGGAAAAGTTCCTAAATCTTATATGACTAAATAGGGCTAGAGATCAATCTTCTCGTGTTTTTTGAGAATTTATAAAACTAATTTCTTATTTCAAATCAGTCAAAAATTCAAAAGAAACATTAAGGATTTTCAGGGTTACGTATTTTACGGAGCGGTTGTTATTAACAACCTGTTTCTTCCGTGATACAAGCACGAAGAATATAGGATTTTGTGGAAAAATTGGGAATATACAAACACCTTAAATGCCTTTGCTTGGAAACAAATTATATAATATAAAAGTAAGCATATGAATTGTCCTCTTCCAGCTCTTGTTTTGTCTAAAAGTGTTTACTTACAGTTAAGAAAAATAAATCAGAATAACTAGGTACATTATTCATATACGTTCATTCCATAACTTGTAACGACGAAAGTCTCTAACCGCTTCAGTTCCTATAAAACCTTCTTTCTAATACAAACTTGAATTGCTAGTTCAGGTATACAATGCATACTCGTATAAAATTTATCTTTATTTAAATCTTTTAAATAAAAATGAAAATAATTTTGACATGACAGACATGACAGAACTTTTAACATTGAGTAGAAGTGAGCTTTTGAGCGCCTATGAGCTATTTAGGATTTCAGACGTTTATTTATGTTAGTAAATTTCTTCTTTACGTTGTTTGTTTGATGTAAACAAATATTTATCAATAGTATGTTTTAGAAACCAACACTAAATGCTTTTAATAATTGAATAAAAGGGTCAGTGTATTATGAAGCAGTGAGGAAAGTCATAGTGGTCCATATTATTATTAAAAATTATCAATTAAGGTTTGAACAGAGTAATCTGTAGCCTTTTTCAAATATAAGCAATAATAAATATTTATTTATTCTTACTAGGTAAGAATAAACCATGTTAAGTTACTATAAGTGGGCTCTCTACATATTGTTGCAGCTTATTCTATAACTAGTTTAAATATTTGAATAAAGAATAAGCACGCGACAGGTAGGTACATAATTCCTTAAAAATATAATCTGTTATTTGTTTTAAAATAATCGAGATGCAATATTTATAACGGATTAAACGACAAAACCCTTTAAATAAATACAAAATGGCAAATTCTGGAACAATGACGCTAGAAGTATTGTCACTTTGCAAAAGTGCTATTGAGAGAAAAAAGATTATTAAAAGGTAAAACTTAAAAAACAATTGTAGCCTTTTCATTACACCACAATGGGAAGTTAGGAGTGCATTAATACACTACTTAATGTAGCTTTTACTGGTATTTTACAAAAAAACTGGACATTTAATTATAAAACCTTCATCTCCATCTGGTCATAGGTATTTTTCTAGAAAATTACTGGGTCTCTATGTATGAAAGGAGACGGAGACGCTTTTATATATTCTTGGGACCAGATTGTAAAGGATGAGAGTGATTTTAAAATTTCCTATTATTATGTTGATATTTTTTATAATTGTAAACGGGTTTACTTATTTTGAATGAATGAATCGTGTGGTGTAATTAGTTTCATATTATTAATTGTTGATATTCATTCATATAAATCGATTATGGTAATCGATTAATTATTTTATTCGTGACCTTATTTTTAAGATTTCTCGTCTTCCAGATAGAATTTAAGGCTAACGTTTTCCAATTTGTAATAGAAAAGCTATTTTAAAAAGGTTTTTAAATACAAGCTTTTGAGATCTTGGATATCATGTAGCAGCAGAGTGCTAGTCAAGACAACTAAAACGAGCCCAAACACGACGGGTCTATCTTATTTAGTACAGGAGTTCCTATGGCCACCTTCCAACTCCACCATCAAATCAGCTCCATGGTACCGTGTTATTGCATTGTCACGCGATATACATGTGCGTGCAAAATTTCAGCTCCATCGGAAACCGGGAAGTTGGTCAAATTTAACTTGCAAGATTCCACCCGAACTTACATACATACATACATCCATTGCAAGTTAAATAAGAGCTTGTAAAAATGTAACGCTTTTTTAAGCCCTATTTCAACTCATTATATTTCTACCTTCCAAAAGTGTCCGTCTCTTTTAGTTAGAAAGTGTCTTCTGTAGACTTATTTATTCTGTAATGAATATATCCATAGATTATGATGAACAGATAAAAAAAATTCAAACTATAACATGTTCTTAGTCACCTGGCCTTTGCAACTACGTAATGAGTAGTGAGGTACCTATTAATTAGCCCGGATCCCTAGCGGTGTATGTAATTTGGTTTAGTGGTTTTTATGTAATAGTAAAATAAGTAAACACCAGTTTAAACATTAAAATGTTGCTTTACAACTTCGAGCGGTTTAAAAAGTCGTTTGGAAAATAAAACAATTATATTATGTTTACCTTCGTGACATACATTGTCTTCATAAGTACTAAGATTTTTATATCTTAAAATGCAAGTTATTGCTTTTCAACCAATATACTTGAACGTATATAACTTTTATAAGTAATTTATTTCTGTACTAGGATATGCCCTCGACTTTATCCACGCTTGACTTGAAATTCGCGCGGGTTTCCCTGGACACAAAGTATCGCCGAATTTAAAAAATAATGCAAGCTATCGTTTTAGTGAAAACTGTGTACGAATAAGCTAATTTTTATACACCCGAACAACTTCAAACCGCTCCCGGGAAAATTTTCGCAGGATTCTTGGGATAAAAAATATCATACATTTTATCCAATAAAATTTGCTATCGATTAATGAAAACCGAATCGAAATCGGTTCAGTAGATTTTATGTGAATCCTGAACAAACAAACAAACAAACTGACAAATAGAAAAACAGACAAAAAACCTAAAAAATATTGCGCCATGTTCTCCATCGTTTTATAGTGTAATCCAGTTTTTTTTACAGTTACGGCGTGTTTAGATTTTTATAATATTATAGATTAGAAATTAACAAAAACACAACAATTCATTCTTCTTTTAACATCTGAAAGAAAGAAACAAAGTGTTCTAAAATGCGACACACACAAAACAACAAACAGACAAACATAAAATCGAGTGCCACGATTTGCTAAATGAGGTTGGCACTTAGTATTTTGCTGTGCCGAAAATCACGCAAGATAAGTTATGCGACATTGTTTTACATTCTTTGTTTATTCCATTAAACAATCTTAAATAAGTAGAAATTAATTTTCATCTATAAATAATAAATCTTTAGACGAGCGAGTGTCAATTAACTAACAAATCGTCATGGCGACGCGAACAAACTTTTGCTGGTACATGCTAGTCTCATAGAAACTTAGTATGTATCACATGAAAGAGTTTTAAAGCTCTTCAACTCGCAGAACACAAGCTAAAGCGGATTCAGGGTTCTGCTTGTGTTCTGCTTTTATAATAGCTAGTTTTAGCAATAATTATTTTGACGATATTTATTTTAGCTCTAGCTAAAAATTATTTTAGTACTTAGTATTATTATCTAATTCTAGTCTTCACGGACTATGAGTAGAATAGAATATAACTAGAATTACTATAACTATAATTTTATCTGAGCAGGAACGGAGAAAGAATACAATTTCCTGCGGCCGGGCGGCCTGTCGTAAGAGGCGACAAAACAACCCACAGCCAGGTGGTAGGGCATTTACCCGACTGGAGGGCTACCACCCCTTGTCTAAAGTATGTCGCCATAACAACGTTGAGTTGTGTTTCGACATTAGTGACCAGGTTCCAGTCTCCCTTAAGAGAGCAGCAGCGCATTTGAAGGACCTTTAGTGTTGCAAATGTCCATAGGCGATGGTAACCGCTTTCCATCAAGTGGGCCGTCTGTCTGTCTACAGAACTCTTGCAATAAAAAAAAACTAAGTTTTCTTTTTTTGTATTAGTTTATAAAGTTCTTTTTCAATAAATTAATTTCGTTATTTGTCGTCAGCAAAAGACTCATTATTTATTAAATAAGAATAAGAATTTTTATTCAAACATTAAATAAGTGTATATAAAACAATCTAGTATAACAAACAACTGCTGTAGCGTACAGTACTGTGTTGTACTTATTAGATCCAACTTCCGAAGCACGGTTATTATAAATATATATATTTTTGCTTAAAATTAACAAAATTATCTAATGGATATTTAATTTTTTATTCATTCATACCCCTGTTGTCCTGACAGCACATGCTAAAATACACAAAATTCCAACTTAAAATCCTAGTACAAATAGGTATAAAATTTAATGTGAAATATATACCTACATATGGGTCTTCAACATCCATAGACTTATTGTCGTCAGCCAATCGCAATCCACTGCTGGATGTAAGCCTCCTCGAGTTTGCGTCATATATTCTCCTCCGCTTTCTTCTTCCAGCACCTACCAGCATCATTACATAAGTCGTCTCATGGCCGATTCCTATTTCTTGCTATCCATTCACTTGCCTTACCATCGGTTGGATTTTGATATTACTTGTATGGAGCTTATGTCAAATTTCCAACGAGAGCAGGTAAAGCAAATGAACAGTTATCGGGCCATCAGTCCATAGGACTGGACGGCATCCTACACTACGTATACCGTGATGCGTTCTCATTCCAGGACTCAGGATTTTACCGGCCCACTATTTCAGTTAATGTAGTCCATTACGCATGTTCTCATTTGGGATTTTATCTATAATGCCTTTGCTTCACCTTCCTTAGTGTTAGTGACTGTAAGCAACTGCGACTCATAGCGTTTAAAAATAACGCCGCTAACGATTAGTTAAATTTGTATGTATGTATGTAATATATATATATATACTAGCGGCCCCGGCAGACGTTGTCCTGCCTTTAAAAAATAAAATTCTAGAACCCGATCCCAGAGCCACCTTCCCGTTCTAATTGTAAATCTAAAAGAGTAATATATTTTTTTAAATTCTAAGTCATGACAAAATGAGATTAAAAATCTTGTCAAAAAATTAAAGTTTATAATTAACAAATAAAAAATAGGGGTTGATCGTAGAGGGGTGAAAATTTAGGGTTGTATGTATTTTTGTATGTTGTATCATAAAAAAATAGAAATTAAAAATTTTGTCTAAAAAATAAAAATAAAAATGTAGGGGTGGACTACCCCTAACATTTAGGGGGATGAAAAATAGATGTTGGCCGATTCTCATAGATACCGGATAAGCACAAAAAATTTCATCAAAATCGGTCAAGCCGTTTCGGAGGAGTATGGCAACGAAAACTGTGACACGAGAATTTTATATATTAGATATTACACACACACACACACACATATATATATATATATATATATATATATATATATATATATATATATTATAAGTTAGCTGTTAATGTTTAAATTCATTAACAATGTTTATTTATTCACTAAAAATTTTAAGCGATTGGTCAGAGCAACAAGTTTCTCTGGCATTTATTAATTCTTTTGTTATTAACAAACATATTCCATAGAATCTAAAGTACTGTATGGTATACTATTATTTATGTAACGCTATATCTGTATTTTAAATTTCCTGTATTCACATGTTTAGGAATACGACTTAGATTTTAAAATTGAGTTAAAAATATTTAGGTTTATTTATGGTTGTTCTGTTGTGTGAAATAAATAAATAATTAAATTTACTTACAAACATCGTTATCATTACAGTTGTCACCAATACGATAGCGTGGTATTATATATAATACATTATATATACATAATATTCAATCATCATAACGTATAATATAGTAGGTATGCAGTTCTTGTGAATTTAGTCACAGTACAGATAAAAATGTCAATTTGTTGACATATCTCGTTCAATGTTTGCAAGGTCTGTGTCACTGGCGCCTTATTGGTTTTGGTTGGTACCACGAACATTAATGGCCGCCTACGTCTCATCACATAATTCGCTGGAATGTTCCATTTGATTTCAGTCAATTCACCTGGGTCAAACAATTTACCTCTTAACAATTTAAACAAGTAGGAGACCAATAAAAAAATTCTCCTGGATGCCAAAATGTTATACTCAACCATGCTTAAGACATACAGGGTGCAGGGGCGTCTCGGAGGCGCATATATGCGCAAGATCTCCTCCCGTAATACCACTGCAGGGGCCTTTTTTTATTGCAGGAGTTCAGAAGACAGGCAGACGGCCCACTTGGTGGAAAGCGGTTACTATCGCCTATGAACATTTGCAACACCGAAGGTGCTACAAATGCGCTGCTGCTCTCTTAAAGGAGACTGGAACCTGGTCATTAAATGCGACATACTCTAGACCAGGGGTGGTCGCCATACAGTCGAGAGCCTACCACCTGGCTGTGGATTGTTTAGTCGCCTCTTACGACAGGCCGCCGGGCCGCAGGAAATTATATTCTTTCTCCATTTCTGCACGGATATACGGCCCTCCAGCATCTAGGGAGCGGAGGAGTCATCCCCCTGTTGAAGAAATGAGTTTGCTCTGCTTCCCGGGGCACTCTCAAGCACTGATGCGCTAGGATCAGCGTGGGCGCAACTACGTTATAAGTTTCACGCTCTTCCTGCCATAAGCGCGGGGCACATGGGAGGAGGGTGGTTTTAGTGGAGTATTCGAGTCTCCACATACCTATTCTGGCGATTGACTCTGGTGGCTATTCGTAGCTTTACCTCTCATCGCTTTGGTCCAATCCCTAGCAAACGACCCGGTAATGTGCGAAATGCATTTCCCCCGCCTAAAAAAAAAATACTGGGTTGGGTACATCAAGGGATAAAATGGGTAAAGGCAACAGAGACTCAAAGATACTCGCTCCATAGCTCAATGAGCGCCTTGGAATTTGTGAACCAATCCTGCCGTCAGTGTCCGTTTCTAATGTATAGTTGTACAAGTATCAGTGGCGCGGGCTGGAAATTCGGCTAGGTTCAGTAAGTCGTTTAAAAAACCAAAGGTATGATGCAAGCTCCGATTACACTGCTGTTGAAAAAACGTCAACTTCCAATGTTTTATACCGCATATTTTGAAACAAAAGCCGGTGCCCGATTGGGTTGAGTTGCTATTTCATCCAACACCTATGGAAAGCCGTCGCTGAGCGTATGAGCGTAATACATTAATAATATATGCACGAATAAAAAACGTAAGCGCCAATAAGTTCATGGCGTTTTCGACTATTTGATCACTAGTTAATTTATAGAGACACTAGTAATAATTTGTTTGAACAGAACGCGTAAACGCAAAATGCGTGGCGATTTCAACCTTTTGGGTCGCTAGTCGTTAGTTTCTTAAAGGCCATGTGGAATCTAGTTGTATGAAGTACACGCCACTAAGACATAAATACAAGTTTTGATTAAATGCGTTTTTATGGATCTGTAGCCAAATAACGAAAACATTTGACGTTTTTACTTCTATGCAACTCTTCACTGTGACAGCTTTATTTTCCCTGTACTTCTGAGGTTTTGGATAACCTTTCATGTCTTTTTGACCTTTCTGTAACAATGAACTTGAGTGTAGCAAACGAAGTGACAATCATTAACAAACAATGCCTGAATTTGCAACTAAATTGAATCGTTTACATTTATTTTAAATGTTTATTTACAAAATTCAGGGTGACATTTCATTGTATTCATTGTAAAATTAAGCTTTAATCGTGCAAGTAATGAATGTACTTGGTACTCAAGAAAATTGGTTAAATGCTTAGCTTAAATGTTGCTTTTGAGATTTGGCAACGCAACCGTAAAAAAATTAATTAAGATTAATTAAAAATACCCCATATCTCAAACACTAATCAATGTTTTTTAAAAGTCAATTTACTTGAAAAGTAGTTTTGATCCTTAATTTTTTCATAGTTTGAAATTTAATAGGTAATGACATCATTTTTAAGACTGCCAAATAATGTCTCGCTCCCACTTATATATAGTTACTAGCTGTACGCGGCAGACGCTGTCCTGCCCTTAAAAAATAAAAATCTAGAACCCGATTGCAGCAGCGGTTTCGTTCTCATCCCTGCTCCGTGCTGTTTACGGAGTGAGAAGTGACATCGGTAGACGCCTGTCATGAATAACTGATCGAGTGGTAGAAAATTATTAAAGTACTAATATCGCTATTGTATAATAGTATTTTTTAATGCCAAATCATAAAAAAAATTATAATAAATTTTGTAAAAAAAGTATAAAATATATTTAGGAGTGGGTCACCCTTATCGTTTAGGGGTATGCAAAATAGATGTTGGCTGTTTTTCAGACCTACCCGATAAGCACACAAAATTTCATACAAATCAGTTCAACCGTTTCGGTGGAGTTTGGTAATAAACACCGCGACACGAGTATTTTATATATTAGAAATAATTTCATTATCCTTCAGTAAATACTTCTGACTCTTTGGTCGGTAAACTTAGAAGGTAAATGGGAGTAGACGGATTTTTTTTACATCTTTTTGGTTTATAATCGAAATATAAAACTTGTATAAATAATTAATTGACAATCTATACGAATAAGTTGTAGAGTCTGTGTTTGCATTTATTTTATGCCAAAGTTTAAATGAAATCGCTATTTCCACATCTAATCATATATGACCGCTTTCAGAAACTTTATCTACAAGTCTGACTCAAAATTTGTATAATAGGCTCTGAATATTTGTGTATGTTTCATTTCGACATATTGAACGAAAGTTAACAAAGAAAGAAAAACACTAATTGAAGAAATAGCGACTTATTTATCATAAATCATAATATTTATAAAAGTTTTCGAGAACATGTCCGCCGCATTTTCAGCAATTGAGGTTTGCACTCAGCTTCAGGGAGTACGAAGATTGAACACCTATAGTCCAAAGTATAAAGCCAGCATGCATGTAGTTATGAGCACAGGTAGAACAACAATACAAGTATGAAAGTACCTACTTTAGAGTATTAAAAAATCAAATGCTGTTTTAACCACGTTTTAAGAATAATGTTTTTTAGAAACTTACAAAGTATTAACTCAACGGAACTTATACTTAAGCAGATTTAATTCTTAGCTTTTTACCATAAGCTTTTGTTGTAAATCTTCGCGGTACGTAAGTCGACTGGTTCTACAATTTCTTAGAAAGTATTTCTATTGCCGCTTAATAATAAAAGATTTAAAAAAAACTAGCTGTTTCCCGCTTCTTGTACACGTCTGCGTGTATTTTTTAGGGTTTGTACTACCCATGCGCAGAAGGTTTGCCGATAGCCTCATGATGTCGATGGTCAGTAGGGTTGACAAAAAAGGTTACATAAATCATTGTTGCAATAAATTTATTATTGTATATACTTTACATAAGTATACATAAGATAGGTAACACTTTATTGTACACCATTACAGAAAAACTTACAACCTAAAAATATTCTAAATGTGCACAATGGGCAGTCTCATCGCTAAGAAGCGATCTCTTCCAGACAACACGTGGCAAGAATATTGCTGATTAGGAGTTGCGATGGTGGTATACATATAATTATTGTACGATTACTTACATTTTAATAATAAATATATATATCATAATATATATATAATAAATATATATACAATAATTGTAAGTAATACAATACAATAATTGTAAATAGTCATCGGCAAACTTTCTGCACGCTGCTTATATGATGGCTGTACAAATTTATATTAATATAGGTACTTTTTATCGTGGAAAATGGGAGAAACTCCGTACTATACGATTTTTAGAAATATTAGAGCTTTGGTCTATATTAATGTAGATTATGTATTATTATATAGGTATATCTAATTATATTTATTAATATTATAATACGAAAGTGTCTCTGTTCGTTACCTCGTTCGTTATCAGATGAACAGATTTAAATATAGTAAGGTGGATAGCATGTACTCTGAGAAAGAACATAAGTGACTTATTGACTAAAAAACAGTCTTGAAAGGGTGAAAATTGTTAATTTACTTATAAAAATGCGCACAAAATGGCAGGCACAGTTAGTGTGAATTCAAAAACATCTCAATGAGCTTGAGCCTTCCCATTTTAGGGTACGGACGGCACACTAGTCCGTCGCCACGGTGGTCCGCTGTCCGCTCCCCTATTTCCTGGGCTGATAGTAAGTAATTCATAGATATGACATGGCTGTATGGTCTCAGATTTTTGCGTATTCTTTATGTTCGAAGACCGAAAATACTACCAGTAATATACTCCAAATTTGAATATTGGGGTTAATTAATTTCCATCTTTTCCAAATTAAATGATAGGCTAATATAAGGCTATTTGACACTGAAGTATTGTTTAAATTTCCGATAAAAAGTTTTTAAATTGATTGATAAGACTTGTACTGGCCACGATATGCAATTTTTAAATTAAGAACTTTATTGATGTTCTTTTGTTTTAGATATTATATATGTAACTAGGATAAGCCTGCGACTTCGCCCACGCTTGACTTGAAATTCCCGCGGGACTCCCGGTAAACACAGTATTTTAAAAATATTGTAAGCTATCCTTTTAGTGAAAATTTTGTCGGAATAAGCCAATTTTTATGCACCCGAACAACTAAAAACCGCTCCCGGGAAAATTCCCGCGGGATTCCCGGGATAATAATTTGATGGCGATTAACGAAAATTGCATCGAAATTGGTCCAGTAGTTTTTACGTGAATCCCGAACAAACAGACAAGAAATTCTAAAAAAAAATTTATCGTGTTCTCCATCGTTTATATAGTGTATATTCCAGTATTTATTAAATAGTTTCAATGTTTAGAACGCCATGTTTAGAATTTTATAATAACTATTATTGATTTTTTTTTCTCAACATAAAATTCGTCTAATTTCGCAAGTGCAGTTTTGGTAATTAAATTATTAGTCTATTCGAAACAACTACTTCTTACCCATCCGCCAAAAACAAGACAGTCTTTTTAACGTCGGATCATACGGTCTGTTGCGTACCGTTTTGGTGAGCCGTCAACTTTAGAACGCATCGCCGAAATGGCCCGCGACCAATCGGACATTAAGATTTGAATATGGAGTGTTATGCCGTCGCACCGACCTTCATAAATCCAACCAATAAATGTCACGCCACAACGTTCCAGACCAAAAATATGGTGTAATTCTTTTTTTTAAAAGGTGCCATAACTACTTATCATTTTGTCCTTTGTTACATGTCAGTGTCACTGTGTGAGCATTGGTTTGTTATATTTAAAATTTTGGTTTAGCATGCTTTATGACATTCAACCACAGTTTAATATTCAATAATAGACAATTAATGTGTTATTTGGCGAGTACATGAACCGTGTTGTTTTGGTATGCAGCTTCATGTTTATAAATGTAAATATAACGTGATTTATGCTCGTGTAGAAAGTCTTAAATAACTATTTTGATAATTATTACTTTTGGACAGGAGGTAGTCACAGATCTATAACTAGTATCTAGTGTTGAAATAGGGTATTATAAGTGGTGAGCTCTCACGTTATATACGTTATAACATTTTGTTAGAAAATTATTATAAAAGACAAAACTACAGTAGACAGATCCACAAATAGTACAAAACCAAAATGAAAAAGAAGAAGGATGTTTACAGAATATAAAAAGAGACAGATAGAAGTAGTATGTAAGAGTATTGTAATTGAAAGACCACACACCTTTAGAGTAGTAACATTAAGTTATATATAAATAAGAAATGCATCTAGAAACTAAGACAATAAAAATAACATTGTAAACGTGCCATGGTACATTAGATCGAGCGACCTCGCGGAAGCTCACGAGCATCGGCTTCACCATCATATGAATGTTGAGGCGATCCAGCTCCTCGAGAACACGGATATAATGAGAAGGCTCAAAAGCTCAAAACTATTTGAACTAGTGCTATAAACAAAACTAAAGTGTAGTTTACTGTGCTAACTTATTAAAGAACACATGAACAAAGTGTCCTCCCCTTAATAGAGATAATAAGAAAAGTGCTAATGGACACTTTTTTAGTAATATACTTTTAGTTAATTTAGGTTATATTTAAATTACTTATTAGTCTTTTTAGATTAGATTGTAATATTAATGTGGTATTTTTCAATACAACATTTATGAAAAAAAAAGAATAACACACATAGCTAAGGATAAGATAAAATATCAAATTATATTAAAAAAAAATAGATATAAAAGATAAAAAAAACAACAAAGTGCTGAGGTTCTCACTCAGGAAACCTCAAGTAAAAAGTACTTCAAAACTGACGTGCGTTTATAGTAATTAATTATTTGCGAAGCGAAACGTGTTTATCAAGATTGTATGTGGTGGTCCAATGACTCTGCATACTCCTTTACGAAATTAGCGTTTGTAAATATTAAATTATTGTAGCTTAGCATGTTATTAGCAGCGTACTACCTAGTAGATACTACCGCAAAATCAACTTTCCGATAAAGGTGGTCGGTCTCATATCGGTTTAAGAAATGGCTAGTCAAACACACCTATAACTTGAAGAAGTTGGTGATATATTATAATAATGGTTAAATGAGAAAGACTCTAATATCTCAGAAATAATATACTTTTATATTGTTACAACCTAGGCGCCGACAAAGACAAATTTCACGTACAGATTTGTAGAAGTACATTTATTACCCGTCGGCATTTGAACTAATAACTAATAACATTGAAACTATTGTAATTCTTTTATGATCGTCTTCTTTTGTTTATTTATTTATTGGCATATATTTCTAGAGAACAGCCCATTGTCGTATTGTACTCGCTCATTAGCATCATTAGCCAGGTGTTACAAGCTGATTCTAGGATATTCAGTCCATTGCCAGGCGAGCCCATTGCTTTTGTGCAGTATAAAACGATGGCCTGATTGACGGAGGGAGCAGTCGAGCGAGAACCACGATCAAAGCGAGACGTGTTTACTACAACGTTTATACGTGTTTGTATAGTTCTAATAAACTCTATAATAATTCCAACGGCATTTTAATTCGAGTCCTGCAACAATATTTATTTTCTGCGTTTTGGTTAGAAGTTGGTTTTGTTTTTTTTTAATACTCTATGTACACCACTTTGCTGAAAAGAAGCGGCATAACATTCCACAGCAACACGTCTAAATAAAATTCTTTATTATGTTTTTGACTTCACGCGTACCTACTATGCCAAATTATATAACTAAGTAACAATCTTTCATTATAATTACGTATTTATAAAAACTCAATTAGCTTGTAATAATTTTTAAAATGTAGATTTAAGTAATTTATCGTATTTGTTAAAATATTATTATAAGACTTAAATTATTTAACATTGTTTTTATCGTTTGAGCTGTCAAGTTCACGGATATGTTTATATTTTGATTTATATGATAACACGTTATAAATGGATAATTTAAGATTTTACGGCTTATAACTCTGATATAATATGTTAAATTTTAAGGTCAGATAAGGGGCCGTGTCTCATTTGCGTATATTATTCATAATAATATTCCTGATTTAGTTAAAAAATGCAATAATTTCACACATCAACGTTCCACTGTTAGACTTAGTTCCTCACATGTAGGTAGCATATGCATACATCGGACATACCTATGCATGTCCGGATTCATATATCGACATTAGGAACTCAATTTACCAAAATGCCTTATATAATTTTGATATCTGAAATCTTATAGTCTGTACTTATAATATTATAAAGAGGTAAAGTTTGTGAGTTTGTGACATTGTAGGGGGTAATCTGTGGATCTAGTAAACCGATTTTAAAAATTCTTTTACTGTTGGAAAGCTACGTTAACAGGCCACTGCCTGTTACTACACTGCCATCATGTTATATAGCCTATGACACTTCATAGGCTATATAACATGACGCTATATACCACGGGAGCGGGACAGAGCGCGGGTGAAACCGCGCCGGGCCGCTCGTAATATATAAAGCCGAAGAGTTTGTTTGCTTGATTGCCTTAATCTCAGAAACTACTGGTCTGATTTGAAAAATTCTTTCAGTGTTAGATAGCCTATTTATCGAGGAAGACCAAACCTTTTTTTTTAACTATCTCACGCGGACGAAGTTGCGGGCAGAAGCTAGTTATAAATATAAACAAACAAAAAATAGTTCTGTAGTTTAAAACATAAATAGTATCTCGATATAGAATACTTTTTTATTGTATGAGGTAGAATTTTTCTATAGTCAAGGTGGCAAAAGCATTCAATGGGCTAAGTTCATATACCGCTCATTTTTTAATTTTTTAAACGGAATTTAACACCAACTACAATAAAGATATACTTCATGGGAGTCTTAGCTTCACTGACTGATTTAGTGTCGTCGTAACTATTTAAACGCGGAAATAATGAGAGGTGCATGGGGTTGCCCCACTGACGGACTTCGCCACCTTGACTATATAAGAATTTGAAAAATAAGCAGTTGGTCGAAAATGTCAGATAGGTCTTGATAGCTAACTGTTAATGTCGGTAATCTGGATGAGTAGGTCATGATGGCTTTTCTGTCAGCACCTGGTGATTGTAACAATAGGGACAGGTTAGAAAATCTTCAAAATATGGTGCACATTTTAATACGATTATAATTGTATGGTCTGTTAATTAAGATGTTTAAGCTAAATTATATTGCACTTGTTTAACTTGTTTAAAACCTAGCCTCAATCAAATTATAGGTATTTGGCGTCAGCCAAACACAACGGTTTTTGAGTCACTTTAGATAATCATATTTCACTAAACAATTACAATTTCGCACCCCACCATTCCTGGCTTAAAATTAATCGTAACCTTGCAACTGTCTGCTGTTGATTAAAAAAAGATAGATAACTCTTTATTGTACGCCATTAAAGGAGAATATAGATTTTTGTAAATAAAATGCCCACAAAAAGTGCTAAAAGTTCCCACAAAAAACTCATCATCACTAACATCTATGGAACTGAGGAAGATATTAGGAAATACTGGTACCTCTATACGAACACACACATGATTGTAACTCAGAGTTCCTACGTATTAGCTAAACATTGCGCTGTATGTAGTAATAACATATGCTAATAAAACTTTATTCCCGCTAACCTTTATCGATCGTAAAAACCAGCCCTATTACGTTCGGCACATTTGTATATACCCATGTACTGCTTTAAGTTCCTATGAAATAAGTCAACTGTACTTATATGATGTTCTTGAATATAAGCTTAACTTAGCTAAAGCAAAACGGTTCTTTGTCATAAATTTCAATAATATATTTTACTTTTCCCAGTTTTAAGTTATTGTTAAATATTCTTACACTTTTTACAAGCTTTCGAACGAATCTAGTCATTTATGGAATTTCTATAAAACGAAATAAACTATATAATATAAACAATAATATTAATAATACATGCTTAGTATAGAACCCTTCGACGGCCTAGGAGCAGCCGGTAAGTACCTACCATATTGTGATTATTGTTGAAATAAATGTATACATTTTTTTATTCGTTTTCAAAGTAACCTTGAGTAAAACTTAATACACGCTGTGTTTTTACAAAGTTGTGCTCGAGTTCTATTTGAATGCGGTTACTTATTCGTCTATGGCTTCGTGGCTTAAAATTAGGACTATCAGATTTCATATTTATTTAGAGTTATGCTGGATACCGAGCGGATTCTTTTAAGCAACTCTATTTTCAGAAGGATGTCTGGAAGAAATCGCTGCAAGCGATAGGACCGCCGCTTCTACTATTTAAAATATTGTTAACAGTGATGATG
This sequence comes from Dendrolimus kikuchii, assembly GCA_019925095.2. NCBI lineage: Eukaryota > Metazoa > Arthropoda > Insecta > Lepidoptera > Lasiocampidae > Dendrolimus > Dendrolimus kikuchii. The sequence continues at coordinate 8,371,306 of CM034406.1, read as the reverse complement.
ATGTGCTATAAAGAATATTATATTTTATCACCAGCTGATAATATTAGTTAATAAATTACTTGTAATATGTATGCCATCTGGATGGCTACCAACTCTGGTCTAGAGTATGCCGCCATAACAACCTTGAGTTGTGTTCCGGCATTAGTGGCCAATTCCCAGTCTCCCTTTAGAGACTGCGCACAAGCGCATTTGTTGCACCTTTGCATATGCATAGACGCAAATGTCCATAGGCGATGGTAACCGTTTACCATCACGTGAGCCGTCTGTCTGTCTGCTGACCACATGCAACAAAAAAAATGTATCTATAATATTATAAAATTGTAAAAGTGTAGTTTTTTGTGTTTCTTTGTTCGGGATTCACGTCAAAACTACAGAGTCGATTTCGATGCGGTTTTCCTGCTCGATATAAAGTCCCCGGACTTAAAATCTGCGGTATCTACTATATATCCCGAGAATCCTACAGTACTTTTCTTGGGAGAGGTTTAAAGAGGCCAGGTCGAAAAAAATTGATTTTCATATGTAATTTTCACTGAAAAAATCTTTAGTAAAACAATTTTAGTTATGTATGCCTTTAGTAACATTACCTAGCCCGAGTTTTAATGGGCATTTCCGGGATTCATGTATTTTCGTACTAAAAACTCCATTACTCTGCTGAAAATAACATTTTATTTACCTATATTAAAGAAAATAACTATGTAATCTTTGTTACCTGTCCAACGTGGGCAAATCGTGGGCATATGCTAGTCTCTTTATAATATTTTTAACTTTCTAGGAGACCTTATGTAACTACGAGTATATGTAAGCATCTATGCTATTTTATTTTTGTTAACATAGGGGTAATGTCTTTTCTCCCGACACACACGGGTCATGAATACAGGGGAAGACCAAAAGCATCGCCTAATGCCGCGTGATTCGTGTGTGGTGAGTGGGACTCTTATGCCAAACGGCAAACGGTGTCTCCTCCATTAAAGAAGGAGTCCGAACAAACTACCCACTAAACCTACCTAGGTCCCTAACGTAGTTAAGCTCAACTGACATTCTAGTGCGCCGATTTGGTACTAAGCCCCTGGAAGCAAGGCCGTACCACTTCGTACAGTAGAGGTGATTCCACCGATACCGCCGTAAACATTGGCCCTCTGCCACGGATAATGGAAAACCGAATACAAACCGTTGTTTTCGAACCCCTGTCTAATTAAATAGACGGCAGTCGAAAACTGCCTGCACCGTCCTCTTCCTCGCTCTCTGGCGACCCCCTTTTCTAAATCATTAAAATGACTCGCAAAAGCAGGTCCCCTGCTAGTGGGAATCGCTATGGATCTTTTCTCAATGAGTCTAATGCTATGCTAGTCTTCATTTTAAACGACTAAGGTCAACCTGTTAGGACACAGGTAAAAGCAGTCCTACCTTTACGATCACTTGGTATTTGATCGGCAGAGTTTCACAAAGGCTTAAAGTTATTAACTTTATAGCACTTATTACAAATTTTATACCTATGTACACTACAGACTGATAGGTTTTCTTCGAATTGTGTAACTTTAAATTACGCAATGTAGTTTTGTTCAAAGTAAAATACTACACAAATTATTAGGATTCTAAGTTCGTTAATTAAGGCACCTAAAGTATACATCGACGCCCCCGGGGAATAAAATCGTAATAGACAAAAGTAAATTTTACAGGACGAGCAAAAAACTGTTATTCTGTTTTAGCTCATAACGCAACCGGCCTATATTATCATATGATATACCATTTTATTCAATATTTTTTTCTTAATAAGTGGCTATAGAATAAAATAAAATATAATGTATACTTTTGAAGTTATTACGAAAAATATATAATACTGATTTTATATTTAGGTGTATCCTAAGTAACGGCATATAACCATTTTATTCTCGTAAAGTTGTAATATAATGAAAACCATAACCGTATATTACGATGTTTTTCTGCAGTACTTTCATGAATGAACTGTAATTGTAATAAACCAATACTATTTTGTTCTTGTAAAAGTTACCACTGTCTTTTTTCGTATAGCTCTATATAACAACTTTGTTTTTGTATAAATGCATTCAACGTTAACATCGTAATGCCGCGTGATTCGTGTGTGGTGAGTGGGACTCTTATGCCAAACGGCAAACGGTGTCTCCTCCATTAAAGAAGGAGTCCGAACAAACTACCCACTAAACCTACCTAGGTCCCTAACGTAGTTAAGCTCAACTGACATTCTAGTGCGCCGATTTGGTACTAAGCCCCTGGAAGCAAGGCCGTACGACTTCGTACAGTAGAGGTGATTCCACCGATACCGCCGTAAACATTGGCCTTCTGCCACGGATAATGGAAAACCGAATACAAACTGTTGTTTTCGAACCCCTGTCTAATTAAGTAGACGGCAGTCGAAAACTGCCTGCACCGTCCTCTTCCTCGCTCTCTGGCGACCCCCTTTTGTAAATCATTAAAGTGACTCGCAAAAGCAGGTCCCCTGCTAGTGGGAATCGCTATGGATCTTTTCTCAATGAGTCTAATGCTATGCTAGTCTTCATTTTAAACTGTTATTTAGAATGACATCCAATATAAGCTTGGCCAGAGTTTTTTAAAGTTTTAAGGTCAACCTGTTAGGACACAGGTAAAAGCAGTCCTACCTTTACGATCACTTGGGGCGTTAAAGTATTTGATCGGCAGAGTTTCACAAAGGCTTAAAGTTATTAACTTTATAGCTTTTAAGGGAGACTGGAACCTGGTGACTATTACAAATTTTATACCTATGTACACTACAGACTGATAGGTATCGCGTTTCTTCGAATTGTGTAACTTTAAATTACGCAATGTAGTTTTGTTCAAAGTAAAATACTACGTAATGAACGACTACGATGTTTTTATGGGTTAAATTTGTTACATGACTTCCGGAGAATAAAAATAAAAACTGTTATACTGGACGAGAATTTTACAAAAAAAATAATTTAAAAAAATCAGTAGGTGTATATCGACCCACAGATGCCGAAAATACAAAAACATTAAAAAAGTGGTAATAGCACATTACCATTTTATTCTCCGGGGGCGTCGACATAATCATGATGGCCTCTGTGGTTGAGTGGCCTAAGCTTTTGGCGGCCTGCCTTATTACAACGCTGAGACTTCGGGTTCGATTCCTGGCATGGTAAATTTTGTAAACGAATTTTCCGGTTTTTTCTATGGTCTGCTTGTATGGGATCGACTCCAGAGTGGTCCGTTGTATATTACCCATAACACGTACACACACATACACACAGCGTAGTTTAGTTAACTTGGAAATATAAAGTGCGTTTGTTTATCTGTTAATTATTTATTTATTCTCGTACAAACTCTAGGCGGTTTCGTCGTTACGTAAGATAGTAAATAGTGTCCCATGGTCGACTCCTATATTTTAACAGCCGTTCATTTGTTTTGTTTGCCTTACTATCCGTTAAAATTTTACCTAAGCACCATACAAATAATGTCAAAATTCAACCGTTGTGACAAGTGAATAAATTTATCAATAATATTATAAAATTCTAAACATGCCGTGCCTGTACATCAAAGCTATTTAAAAAAACCCCAACTGGTTTAGACTAAATAAACAGTGAAAAACACGATGCATTAAAAAAAATCTTGTCTGTTTTTCTGTTTGTCGTTTTGTCTGTTTGCTCGGGATTCACGTAAAAACTACTGCTAATTTTTAGACTTAAACGCTGCGCTACTTTTTATCCCGGGATTTTTTCTGGGAACGATTTAAATTAATTTAGCCAAATTGAAAAAAAAAATCAAATTCCAATGCGATATGTGTGATTTTTAATCCCGGGAATTCCGCGGGAATTATCGCGGAAGTGGTTTAAGTTGTTCGGGTGCATAAAATTTAGCTTATTCCGACACAATTTTCACTAAAGCGATATACTTGGTGTCCCGGGAATCCCGCGGAAATTTTAAGTCAAGAGTGGACGAAGTCGCGGGCATATCCTAGTAGTAAGATATGGGTACTGGCCATCAGCTGCCTCGAGTATCATCTTCGCTATTATATCTGTGGAGTAATGATGCGGAGGAAAGATGTTAGCCTTTTATTAGAAGGTTGTTTGTTTCTTAGTTGTGTTCTCGAGGTGTGAGAAAAAGCAAACAATAGAATTGCACTATTAAAAAGTATAATAAGTCTTCACAAATACATGTACAAAATGTAGGTTATAATATTTATAATATTCATGCAGAATACAGTCCAAAGGTGCACAAACTACAACTAATGCAGTGCACGAGACAACCGGTCCGACTCGCTGGTCTGACGAGACTCGCGAACGAGCGGCGTAGCGACCCGAACCGCAAAATCGCTGACAACGCGACTTGTGTCACCACATATCTACATCATTCAAATGAGTATCTACTAGGTTTTTAACTATGTAAGATATTGAAGGTCTTTGTCGTTTCTTTCCAGGACGTGGGGAGGCAGGCGGCGCGATGTCGTGCGCCGGCTGCGAGAAGCCGATCCTGGATAAGTTCCTCCTGCACGTGCTGGAGCGCGCTTGGCACGCGGCGTGCGTGCGTTGCGCGGACTGCCGGGCGCCGCTCGCCGAAAAGTGTTTCTCTAGAGATAACAAGCTGTTTTGTAGGAACGATTTCTTTAGGTAAGTTCCTACTTAAGAGTTAGGTTCTTTAGTATAGTATCTATTGTACAACTAATAATTCCTCCCGATGTACTGTAAACCAATTTTAACACACGTGACAGTCTACGAAATCGTGTAAGCGGGACAGAGCTAAGAATACATAGCAAGCAACACGCTGCCTTAGGTTCTTGCGAATAAAGTCCAATATAGATTATTTACATGGCGGAAACCGTTCCGTCTTATCTGCGTAAAAAAAAATTGCTGATCGGAATTATGTTTTGTGTACCTAATACTATACGTGGTAGAGCCATGCTGCGGTTGTTATCTTTGTTATAGCTCTTTGGGTGGCTTGTTCGGTGTGATACCACGCTCTTACAGAATAGCAGCCTCAACGATTATTCTTGAGCTGATCGTGATTCATGCGATGAGTGAGAGTTTCAATGGCCTACTTCCCCCACCCCTTATCGAATTTTGCATATCCCATCACCCTCTATCGTATTCCTCCTCTCTGATCCCTCTATATGATCCCCCATCCCTGAAGATTGGCAACGCGTTGACTTCGTCCCTGGCGTTGCAAACGTCCCTAAGAAATGGTAACCACTTACGATGTGCTGGACAATCTGTCTGTCTGACAGCTTAGGTGGGATATAGTATTCTTTTTCTCTTTAATTATTTGGAACTTTTGCCACATAGGCATGTCAGCCCCATCATCTCCTAATCATACAATAACTTATATATTAAATTTTAAATAATGAGCTGGCTAACAAACTAGCCTTTTTTGAGGTTGGCTCTGCCAGAATTTATAAAAATACCTACATCAAAACGATTCAGTCCCAACTCCCTCATCAGTTGTTTTCTGCCATCTTTATTTTTGGTGCATTCCATTAACAGATGTTGGACATCCTCAAGAATTCCACACATTAGTCAGTTGGGGGAATCAGCTTTGCCCATGAGGTGGCCAAAACTTCTTGTCAGGAAATGACCTGTTCAGATTATATTCAGTGGCTTTAAAATTAAGCAGGCTGCTTAATTTTCTTACAGAAAACCATGGACTTTGTGGGGTTGAGACTGTATCGTTTTGTACCACATGCCTTTTTATTTACTTCTCTTATCAAAGTATTCTTTGAATTTAGAAGAACATGATTTTCTTCATAATGTGTACAAATATTCTCTATAGTTTGGTTGTATAGAAGTTGGTTCCCTTTCGATCATTGCAATTTCAGCTAGGTTGTCAGCTATCTCATTACCTCTTAACCCAATATGCGATGGAACCCATTGTAAAGGTGGGATATAGTTATATGGTTTATTATGAACACTTTCATTTATTATGAAAAGATTATTTTTTTTAAATATATTCTAGAAGGCAAGGAATATTCTATAATTGTCCAAAATTCACTTTATACCTCACATAATAAATAAAAATGCCACACGACTATACCCCAACGGAGAACTTCTCAATGAAATAATAAAAAAAGTAAAAATAAAAAAGTATTTATGGATCGTGTAAAGAAGGACATGATGACTTGTGGTGTAATTTCAGGATATTATACCCATAAAGTTTTTATTGTGCTAACCTATTGATACTAGACTTATTTTCTTATTAACAAATCAGCGCAGAAATCAGGGCCGTCTTATCCATGTTAAGCGCTGGGGTGCGAAAATCAAACTGCACCTCTCTTAAGAACAACAAAGAACAAGATATTGAATATTTATAGTTCATTTTTAAAGTGTCCTAGCCATTTTGGTAAAAAGAAAATCCTTATTTTCGTCACGTCCGTTCGTCAGTCCACTTGTCTATATACGTTACAGTCATTCTTCTTAAAAGCTACTGAATCTATATCACGTTCAAAAAATTTTCTCCAGTGGAACTTAGTTGGATTGAAAAGTGTTTGATTTTGAATATGGTATGTGTAGGTGTAGGTATAACTTACACCCGGGGGCCACGCACCTCTTCTACCCTCCGGTAGAGATTGCCGTGGTAGAAATAGATGACATTTTTTTCAGAAAGCCTTTATAATTTAAAGCAAAGTCTTTATGATGACTACCCAAGTTGATAAAACATCACATAACGTGTGGTTTACAAAAAGTCACTATTAAATTATTACAACTTCAGTGGTAGTATAATCATAGTTTAATAGTAGGGTCTATTCACAATTTTCTAAAGAAAACGTGAAATGGTATAATGACACGGCGCCAAAAACGTTATTTAACAAAAAAAAGACAATTTGTCGTAGGTCAGGTTAGAGCGGAAAACGGTTCACTTATGACTTCCGCTATCATTTGATAGCTTAATTTTGTATTGTTTTAGAGACGTTTGGGGTTAACAAACATCCTTAAGAGATATTAAATATTTATATTAAAAGACCTACTTATAATTTGTCACTCGAGTCAATCTTTCTTATGGACGCTTTATTATACTTACGTCCCGCCATTTCAGAAGGATGAGGTCAATAGGGTAGCCTGGACTCGCTTTAGCATTCGAAGCTACTGTAGATTTGTTATCCATTCCATTGATCTAGGAATTCACACAAACTTTTTTATCCCTCCTTCTTTCTGGTGGCCACTTTTTTTACATTTAAATAACCTCTTATTCATAATAGCTATACAAGGTTTATCAGTACACTAGGAAAACCGTAAAAAAGAAGTGTTGTTCACAATAGCATTAATTAGTGCGATTATGAAAAACACTTTTTGTAACTTCATTTTACTGCGTGTATAAACCTTTTATAACTATTATGAATAAGGGGTTTAGTCTATTGAGTAGGGGTTGAAAGACTTTTATTACAATATCTTTGGTAGTGGTAAATTAGGTACACCTATATGCCAAATTTCTTATAGGCAGACCAACAAACTGACGGACTTCGTCGTCAGTCTATCATCGTCCACTGCTGGATGTAAGCCTTCCCTAATTTGCACCACTTATTTTGGTCCTCCGCCGTTCTCATTCAGCCCCAATGAGCGACTTTATGCAAGTCATCGGTCCACCAGCCCGGCGGGCGATTTACACTACCTTTGCTGAGTTGTGGTCTTTACTTTAGGACATGTTTGCTCCATTGGCTCATCGATCCTGCGACAGATTTCGCCAGCCCGTTACCATTTCAGCTTGCTAATTTTATGAGCTGTCAAATGATGTCATCATTTCTGATTTTATCCCTCAGAGAGACACCTAACATAGTTTGCTCCAAAGCCCGCTGAGCTACCTATTTATGACCCAGTGCCACTGTCAGTTTCCAAGTGTTAATACCTGACGGACATGACGCCTGTACGGTTTACAACCGCACAAATCCCGCGTGTCAGCACTTGTCATTTCTACATTATATCATTCTGTATCAAATCAGTTCGCAACATCAACATCAACAATAACATCTTTGAACTCATTAAAGATTCATCAAACTTGCGTATTTACCTTGAAACAACTAAACTACAACAGCAGAGCGGGGCCCATACAATGCTTTTATAATTGGTCCGTTTTTGCCAAAATCATATCTTAATTAAACATACAGAACACAGATATTGCGCAGAATTTTTGAATGTAACTATTTATAGTTATTGTTTATTTGATTTGATAAGTTCGTTTCATGACATTACGACTTCCTAAACTTGAGTGACTCCATTTCCTGCGGTTGACGTACCGCTATTGTTGTTCTAGTTTTATATTTTACTAAACTTTTATGTTAACTTCTTTCTTCTAACGTTATTATTTAATTATGACATAAATTAGGAAAAGTTTTTCTTACTTTTTTGAGAAGTAGCCTAAGTTCTGAAATGAAAAATATTGAATCCGAAATAGAAGCTTTCGCCGTTTTACACTTTGTTTATTTATTTGTTATTTTCTAAATTATTAGCTTCTGTTCTTAGGGGGTACGAATAAAGCAAGTTTCAGATACATTTGTATTCTCCAATCTTTCAATTTAACATTCTTTTTGTCACGCGGCTTTCATCGCTCGTTATTACATGCCCATACTTCCTTAGTCTTCTTCCTCTCAATTGCTCTCACGGATGCAACTTTCAAAGATGTTCTTATGTAGGTACTTATTTCTCACCTTATCCATTCTTCCAACACCACGAATCCATCTCAATATTCTCAGTTCAGCTAAGTGGAGACATTTAGAGTCTTTTTAGTGGCTCAACACTGGGACCCGTATAATATGACCGGTCGTATATATATATTAGTCTATCTCTACATCTCTATAAATTTTATAAACGCGAAAGTTTGTAAAATGTATAGATGTATGTTTGCTACTCTTTCACGCAATAACTACTGAATGGATTTTGATGAATCTATAACAATATAGCTTACAACATCAGAATAACACATAGGCTATAATTTATAAAGATATAGTGTGATTTATCCAAAATATAACTATTTTCCATCACCACATGGGTGAGACCGCGGGGCGTAGCTAGTCATTTTATAAAATTGTAAACATACTGTATCTTCACATTGAAGCTATTTAAAAAAAGACAACTAAGATAGACTATATGAATATGAATCAATGAATGAATGTGAATATAAACATTAGAGAACACGATAATATTTTTTAAAAGAATTCTTGTAACCTATGAAACTATTCATGAAGTATGCTTAGTCCCCTTTGGATGCAAGAAAACTCCAGAATAGAAATAAGACTTTTTTATCAATTTGGCGACAAAAGATGAAATACGAAAAAACCGTGGCGCGTTGCCAACGTCATACAACAAAATCGTGCTCATGTTTTATTCATACCGCATTATATCGTTTATGCAAATTGGCTTGGTAATAATTCAATGTGATGATAAAATAATAAAATGTAAAAAGTTCCTACTTTAATTTGGGTTTCAAAGTTGTACCAATGCTGGGCCTAGGCCTCTTCATATTATACAGAACGGGCCCAGTGTATGTATGTTGGGAATTGACAGAGCCAATGAACGGGTTTCGATTGGCCTTTCTTGATTCTATGGGTACTTTTTGTTGAACGCTTGAATGTTATCGCCAACCGGTGGATTGTCTCTGAATGTCAACGAACGATAGATGGCCTAGGATGACCCTAATTAGCCCTGTGTGAACGCAGCCTTCGCCTGCACTTCCGTGCCCGGGATTGAGACACGCATATTTTCGCATGCGCCCGTCTTACCTATTGTGGGTGGCTATATGACATCCAACCAGCAGTAGGCAGCGGTTTGTTCCCTCGGCCAAGGAAAAGGCCTCAGGCCCGCCACCTGCCAGAAGTTGCGGTGTTGGCCATGCGTTATCTGGCACAAGGCGATGGAAAGAACATGGATGTAGGTTTTAGTTGGTATTCCGGCTTATGGGCGGGCGAGGCCCAGACTCCCGTCGCGTATACTTTAAAACTAACTGTACCCACCACTTTTACGTAAGACTTGGACTTTGTATTCTCATCGCTGGAACCTTGCAAGATATTGGAAAGAACCATAAAAATTTAAGAAAATAAAGTCTTAGATTTTATCTATATTGGATATTATTATCTTCCTGGAAAACCGTTGAGCCTATTTGAAGAAAACTTTCAGACAAACTGACATTCTATAAATAGCTGCTGTCATTTGACTTTTGTCATTTATACTGAAATTACAGACAGGTATTTTTTTTTTGATAATTGTAGGTAAATCCCATTTTCGCCTAAAGTGCGTCTCACGAAACAAGTCTCGCGGCAAAAAACTACTAATTACGTAATTTATAACAGATGAGCCCAGCCACGTTGTTTTTATCAAGCGGTTTAATGTGGATGTTACATTATATTACAATTATATTTACTAACACTATTAATTAAAATAAAATTATTTTATCTTTCTGACATTCCGTTGCACGTTAGTAGCGCCCCGTCTGCGGGACTTCTTTCGTGAGACAGAGTGTAGACGAGACTTCTACTAGAATGAGCTTATTTGTCGAAGTCATGTAGTTGAAAAGGTTAACTGGCATACGAATATAGCATTTTGAATACGTAAGTCTATGATAATTTACATAAATATGTTCATAACTATAACTGCTGTTATTAGTTATTAGACCATTGGCGTACTAACCTACAAACTTGGGCACTATACCGAGAAATAACTGTTTATTATTAGTGTATATCAAAACATGTCAATATATATTTATTATTGTGAGGCAATGACGAATGATGACTTATTAAATTTGATAGTTTGTATTTATTATCATCGTCCCAGTGGTAAATCGCACTTACATCGAGTCATCAACTTTTCTTCTTTATTTTACACGGTATTTCGCTTCCCTTCTTAACCGTTGACTCTCAAATCATTTTTAACAGCCAGCAATTCTTGGTTGTACTCCTTCTATCGAGACTTGGTGGCAGCAAAATATTTGTTCTTCGCCAAATTAACCGCTTTCTATAAACTGTGGACGTAGCAGTGGGTGCATATAGTTTCTGGACAGAACTTTCTTGCAATTTGTCTCAGACATGAAGGCTACCGCGGATGCTAACTTCTAACGCGGTATGTACTTCCGCGTGATCCCACATATCGTATTCATCACAGTAACACCTCCTGCTCGTGTCACGGAGTTGAAAACGCTGCCTGTTGGCATTTCTGATGTAACCCTATAGAATTAAACAGATTTTAAACATCATTGAGTAATGTTATTTTTGGCTATCTTGAATAAGAAACGTGGATGCAAATTTGACATGAGTATATTTTTTGGATTTACATTTACATAAGTCTCACATTACTAAAATTGTCTAGAAATTTTTAAACTGCGTTTTGACTTTCGATAGGTTGATATACGACAGCGTTTTTATATAAATGCTAGTAGGGTTGTCAAAGCATTACAAACTGTTTATACTTTTTCGATAATTTGGCTTTGGATAATTTGGTTACAATTAATCTAACATTATTTATATATAAAAGAACGAGCATTAAAATATCATTTTAAAGTATCATGACAAAAATAATTTAAATTAATGTTTAGATAATAAAATTAATACGCTATTTGACTATTTTACTTGTATAAACTTATTACATCATAGGAGGTATGAATGTCAAAGAAGCAAGTGAGGTGTGTAAGAATGGGCCTAAATGGCGCTCTGTTGCTCGTGCCTACCCCGCAAGGGAACTGGCGTGAAGTTATGTATGTATGTATGTATGTACATCATAAGTTTGTATATCCACATAAAAGTTTGTAAAAAACCCATGAGAATAATCTATAATATCTGTATAACTGTCCATGTCCCTTTGAGTCGTGGAGTAGAAACATTTATAATAATTATTGTGACGCGGTTGTAATGCTCTAGTACTTATATTTTTTGTATGTATTTGTTATTTGTGCAAATTTGAACTTCGAAACAATTTTATAATATAAAACTGTATATATAATATGGAAATACTCAATTTTCTAAAATAAATGAATAATAATAATGATTATTATAACAGCTTTATTGTAACGATCTGTAAGTTTTGACAACCCTAAACCTCAAAATTTTGTATCCAACGTAATATCTAGATTACGATGAATATTAATTATCTGCAACACATTTTGAATATTTTACCATATATTACGAGTTTAGCCTCATTACAATATTTTATTGTACAATTACTGACTATGTGAATAACTAATTCTAAATTATTGTTAAAAATGTATAATGAGCAAAATTTGTAAGATTCAAACTAACCGTTTCTTAAGTTATTGTTAGAATTTATTAACCGAGTTCAAAAAAGGAGGAAGGAGGTTCTCAATTCGTCTGTATGTTGTTTTTTTTGTATGTTCGTTTCGTTACATGATTTCTCCGTCAATTTTAAACCGATTTTCAAGATCTTTTTTTAATTGAAAGGTTATATATGCTCTCGAATTGGTCACGACAATGGGTGACAATGGGTCACCATGTCAGGATGTGATGAGTGGATTCCAAGGAATCAGAGAAACATAGGAAAATTGATAACAGACTTCTTCGCAACACCATGATATCTCCGTTAATTCTAAAATGATTTACAATCTATTTTCTTATGTCTATATGTCCATGATCACCAAGTCAGTATCTGGTGAGTGGATTCCAGGGAAATCAAGAGTAACCATTATTTATTAAAGAACGTTGTGCGTCTAAATTCTTGGAAAAAAGCTATTACATTTTCTACAGGCGCTTAATTTTTTTATACGTGATTTCGCCGTCAAACGATTCGAATTCGAGTCGATCGTTTTTTTTTTCTTTTTCGTAAGTATAAGTCTAAGTCGAGATCTGATTCGTCCATCGTAAGGAAATCGAAGGCAACTCTTGTTGAAGAGCAGAGAGAGTGATACACCGGTGGTAAATTTGTATACGCGTGCTAGTTGTACAATTTCTACAGGTGCTTAATATATTATTTCAAAGCTGTTGAAGTACTTGCTCAACTAAAAAGTAAAAAATATTGTTTTTATTACTATTTTAAAGAAGTTGGTTAAATATTTATTTTTTGGTTTTTAGAGTGAAGTCAGTTTTGTTTTTGTTAAAAAAAAAACATCAGCTTGACCTTCATGTATGCAGAAAATACTCATCCCGCTTAAGCTTGTGGAGTACAACGTGAACGATTCCACCCGGGCACTGGGTATTTGGAAGAATACCAAATTGATTTTATCCGGTTCTTAGATCTTAGTAACCGTTCATGTGCCTACTGGTTAAAATTTGACATAAGCTCCAAACAAGTAATCTTTAGTTGGTACCAATAGTAATGTAAGTGAATGAAAAGTAAGATATAGGAACCGGCATCAGTGGATAGATGTTCTGTAAAGCATATGGAGTCCCACAGTACTCAAGTCTATTGCTTAGAGTGAGAGATCTTCATGATCTATTCCATCTTGACCAATAAGAGACCACCTATATAATTGAAAGACAGCAGCGACTGCAGGCTTTAATTATTTTTCTAGTTAGAAGATAGACTGACGCCAGCATTTCGGCTGAAGCATTAAAGTTAGAAATCTTGATGTCCAGAAAACAAGACAAGCTTTGTAGTAGATATGAATATACTACATTGCTGTGATGTAATTTTTAACACTATTTATACATCCGTGTATTTATTAGTTCTCTTAATCCGTCTGAGCCTATCAGTCTGATTTAATAATTCAAATATTAGAGTTATTTCCTATGGACTCAGTCATAGTGGAAAATAATCGTCGCTTGTTTTCTACAACAAATGTATACTTATGTTTTCTGTTTTATATATCTATAAATTCGGTGCTAAGTAAAATGTAAACTTGCTGTAGTTTTATTAAAATAAGCTTTTTGAGAAAGGTTTTTAAATACAGGCTTTTGAGATCCTGGATATCATGTAGCAGCAGAGTGCTAGCGAAGACAAGTAAAACGGGCCCAAACACGACGGGTCTATCTTGTTTAGTACAGGAATTCCTATGGCCACCTTTCGACACCATCATCAGATCAGCTCCATGGTACCATATTAATGCATTGTCACGCGATATACATATGCGTGCGAAATTTCATCTCAATCGCAAACCTGGAAGTTGGTCAAATTTAACTTGCAAGATTTTATCCGAACTTACATACATACATACATAGGTACATCCATTGCAAGTTAAATAAAAGCTTGTAAAAAAATGCTTACCCATCAAGATTATCGGTTTTTAAAACGTGCTGATTTCCTTGCAAAACCGCGTAATTGTGAATACTACAATTCCTAAATGTTTGTCATTTTAAAAAATGGAAACCTTTTTTAGGAGATGAACTTGCTAATTACTATTTTTTCATAGATATACGTGAGTATTGGATTGATTTGCTATTTTTGTTCCAGGCGATACGGTACAAAATGCAGCGGCTGCGGCCACGGCATTTCACCATCAGACCTTGTCAGGAAAGCTCGTGAAAAGGTGTTCCACCTCAACTGCTTCACGTGTCTCGTGTGCAGGAAACAGTTATCAACAGGCGAAGAGCTTTACGTATTGGACGATAACAAATTTATATGCAAAGAGGATTACCTCGCTGGAAAGGCACCGACGCATTGTAAGTGCTTTTTTCTCTAATGAATAATTAACTCTTGCTCGTAACTTTACACGTTGTATTAATAATAATGCTATGATCGTTTTCTTAGAAAGATGAGTACTTCATTTAATTTGATGCTAGTATAACTTTCCACGTGTCCACGCTCTCATAAAGATTGGATTCGTCTCCCGAACATATTTTCTTCATCTTCCCAACCGACATTCTATAAAATTTATCTCATATTTTAACTAATAGAGGAAACTATAAGTATGGTGAGAAACGCGTAGAAACCCGCTATAGAAGTAACTAATGTCCAAATCAAAATAATATCTTTAGTAAGAAATTTTATTAAAATTTTGATCACCTTCACTGTCTTATCATAAGTTACTTGATTATCCGAGAATAAAGTGAAAGAAAATCCTCCTCATTAATATACATACTTTTGTCAAATCTGACAGATTTATGAGTCGAGAGCTACAAATTTTACTACTTGATCATTACTTTCTTTGACGTGATGCAACGGATAGTAAATATTATAGGATTAATTCCGCGATTTCGGTAAATATTTTCTACTTCTCATAAACAAAACAGGTTTATCTATCTTATAATTACTAGTCACTAGAGGCTTTGGCAGTCTAGACAGTTGCAATCAGTCTGCATATATTTTTTTCTTTTATTTGCAGCAATGTTTCTTCGAAATTTTGAATATTTTGTTCAAAATTACAGTAACAGATTTGAATAATATGTTTTTATTGCTGAGGTATAGTAGGCAGGCTGACGGCTCTTGTGATGCAAAATAGTTACCGTCGCATATGAACAATTGCAACACCAAAGGTGCTATCCATTTGCGTGCTACCGGTCTCGGAGATTGGTTTGTAACCTGGTCACTGATACCGGAACGCAACTTAAGGTTGCTATGGCGGCATACCCTATACCAGGAGCGTTAGCTATCCAAAGGGACAAATTCCGCACCACCTTGTAGTGGGTCTATTTGTCGCCTCGCCTCTCTTTTTCTTGGGTAAATATATAGAGATAAATCTTTACTGTAGACGAACATTGAGAATTTTTTGTAATACAAGACGCTCTGGCCAGTGTCATCACTTCGTAGAACATTCCACATCTACGAACAAAAAACTTTGACTTCAAATTTCATATGTGTATGGCAGAGTTGTGGAACGCTCTACCAGAATCCGTGCGTCCGAAAAACAGTCAATTGCTTTCAGGTCTTATGTGAGTAGGTATTTATTAGGCAAACCTCCCCCTTTCTAACGTCGTTGCTTAACATTAAGAGAGATCGAAACAGAGAAATAGAAACTATGATCGTACAGTGGTTGGCCTTGTCGCTAAAAAGTGATATATTTTAAACCCTAGCCTACGATTGATAGATTTCTAATACGGACTATAGTGTTGTTTATAAATAACGCCTAAATAAACATATAACAGCAAAATATATGATAATGGATGAAGTAAAAGTTTATGAATAAACAGTCTAAGGTTTGTCCCAAAATAATTCTTGTTGGTACTGGTACTAAACCTATTTTAAAAATTCTTTTACTGTTAGAAAGCTACATTAACAGGGAGTGTCATAGGCTATATAATATGACGCTATATATACCATGGGAGCGGGACAGAGGGCATGTGAAACCGCGCCGGGCCGCTAGTCACTAATAAAGAAATATATAGTGACTTTTGTATAATTATTATTGTCGGCATACTTACGCAATTACAAAATCTGGACGCCCGAAATCTTAATGACGTTTTGGAACAAATTTGGGATCAGACGTTAAAAGGGTAATGTTCTATAGTGAAGATTTTAATTGACTATATCATTTTATAAATACAGATTGGTATGCAAACCGGTAGCTGTTCGAGGCAATAAAATATCTTTTTGATGAACGCGGACCTGTATATCTGGCATCGGATAGTATTTGATGAATGATCGTGCAATTAAATGGTGAAAGTCGATACTATTTAAACCGATTCCATATTATATAGAGCTTTATCAAGACGATGGCAGATTGTGAAAGGCTGTCAAAAACATGTGACGACATCGCGGGTCAATGTCGCATATATAACAAAGCAACATCGAGTCCGCTTTAAAATTGCCCTATTCATGTCTGTAAACTAAATTAAACACTATTTACGCAAGTCCAATCAAACGTCAACACACGCCTTCGTCACGTTAATAATCGACCGCAACGTGCCCGAACGAAAAAAAAGAACAAAAATAAATGAGGTCTTTTATTGTCCTCGACGGAGCTCAGAATCGGTCGGTGCAGAATAATTACTTTTCTAAAACAAGACCGCGTCTCCTTCAATTTCCGAACGTGACATGTGAAAATTGCATTCTTGATTCGAAATGCGTTTTTTATTGTTTAAGAACGTATGACGGCAACAATAAAACTCTCGGAGCACCCATTTTGAAATCGGATTTTCGATCAATACGAACCGTAACAGAATCCGAGAGGAAAAAGAAACATAAAGTGGAAGGTGTCGGACAAAAAGCCAACCGCATTACACATTGGCCACGTCCCTACGCGATAGTGCCTTAGGCCGTCTTCAACTTTTTCTGCTGCTTTATCTAAGGCGAGATACGCGGTCGTGATCCATAGACACTCAAACTATACTAGCGATAGTACAAATGTTTTGACTGGAGTCATTATCAGATCTCTCTGAAAGCACGTAAGCACAAAGGCTTGTGGCTTCGACCATGCTCGCCGAATGGTAGACGCGACCCCAGATGACTTTTCGTTTTTTGTTACATAAACTAAAACATTGTTGAAGCAACTCTCATAGATTTGTGTTGCGTTATATTAATATCTAACAAATTCGAATAAAACGTTATTTGGGCATTCTTTTGGCATGTTCTTAACGATTTACGAGCGACTAGTCACCGAAATTGTTTTTGTAGCATGTTGATAAATTTTATTATTTATAAAGAAAATAATATTCTTGGCAATATTTTGTATTCTTTCTGTGAACATTTTTGTATGACATATGATAATATATAGGTGTAGATATCAATTTGTAAATAGTTACATAATTGTATAGTAGAATCACAAAAAAGGTATTATCTAATTAGGGCGACGGCTGTCCAGATTATAACTGAAAGTGAAATTTTTAACTACATATATTTTCTACTTAGGTATATGGACTGATATTCCTTAAATCAATCAATGTCATTAAATATCGTTCTCTCCTTTCAGTTATGTGTCTTTCAACCCAATTAGTTGATCCGTCTAATATGATCATTAGGAACTATCTAGTAATGAGCTTAGAGTTGTGTGTGACACAGTTCTACTTCTTTATATAGGTATAGAATACATTCATCAAAATAGGTACTGGGATACAATAAAGTTTAGGAGTTCAATATTCTCATTATTATGTTATGATTGACCTGTAAAAGCGGGTCGTTTGGTTTCTATATCCATCATCCGATGTGTATCCGGTATTTCTGGTTTATCCAAATCGACTTACACGAATTTTAATGTATTCCGATTGTGCTACTGTATGAGCCGCTAGTTTTAATATTAGTAACGTAGACCCGCTCCTGTTAGAAAATGGTTTTATGCGCCGCATGTTTTTATTTCGGAGGCCTCGTGATACAATCATTACAGTAAACTCACTAAACAACTTTTACGAGTATTTTTTACTAGGGTATTTTTTATATTCAAATTCAAAAGTTTTTATTCAAAATAAGTTCCATTGGAGAAAACTTTTTATATTTATAGTCAGGTACCACAAACAAAAAAAATAGGTATAGGTATAGATCGAGTCCCAAGGTCTTAGAGTTCCATTCGATCGAAACGATGGACGATATCGACTCGGACCATCGTCCGGTTATCCTCAGATTAGGACCACAGACAGACCAGACATCTGAAACTAGGACCTCTGTGGATTGGTTGAGACTTGAGACCCTCCTCAAGGCAACCAGCTCACAAGACCTGGACCGCATCCCGGACCACATCGTGTCCCGCCATGACACGGAGACGGCAATCGAGGCCCTCACCAGCCACCTTCAATCCGCAGTGCGGAACTCGTCCAGGCAGGTGCCAGTGGAGGATGACCGCCACTTATGCCTGCCGGACGAGGTGAGGGTACTGCTGAGGGAAAAGAGAGCCGCCTCCAGAGCTCACGACAGATATCCCACCGAGGATAACAGAGTCCGACTCCGCGAACTAGAGCGCGAGGTCAAACTACGTATCCGGGAAGTCAGGGAACAACGTTGGGACAGAACGTTGAGGGATATCGAGCCAACTCACCAGGCATACTGGAAGCTGGCTAGAGCTCTCAAATCAGACACCCTTACTGTCATACCCGCGCTAGAAAGAGCCGACAACACCGAGGCGTTCGATGACGAGGAGAAGGCCGAGTGCCTTGCTCAGAGTCTAGAGCTTCAATGCTCCCCCACTACGCAAAACGTCGACCAGTCACACCTGACGGAGGTAGACTCCGAGGTCGAACGTAGATCCTCCTTACCAGCGGAAACCACACTCGACACGGTCACGGTCGAAGAAGTGCAAGATCTGATCAAGTCTCTCAAACCGCGAAAGGCCCCAGGGACCGATGGCATCAACAATCGCGTTTTAAAACTCCTACCCGCCCATCTAATTATAATTCTAGTGAGCATCTTCAATGCCGCCATAACAAACTGCTCCTTTCCCGCGATCTGGAAGGAAGCAGATGTCATCGGTATTCACAAGCCGGGAAAACCGGCTAATAAACCGTCTAGCTACCGTCCAATCAGCCTACTGAGCGCACTCAGCAAGCTTTACGAGAGGGTCATCCTCTCTCGACTTAGAGATTTTGCCTTCAGCAAACATCTAATACCCGATGAGCAATTTGGCTTCCGTGCCAGACACTCATGCGTCCAACAGGTGCACCGCATCACGGAGCACATATTATCTCACTTTGCCCATCGCCCCCGCCCTATAGGAACAGCCGCACTGTTTCTAGACGTAGCAAAAGCCTTCGACAAGGTCTGGCACAACGGCTTGATTTACAAGCTGTACCAGTTCGGTATGCCAGACAGACTCGTGCTCATCTTGCGAGACTTCCTCCTAGGTCGTAGCTTCCGTTTTCGAGTGGAGGGAACGCGCTCGTCCCCTCACCCACTCACAGCCGGTGTACCACAGGGCTCGGCCCTGTCGCCACTACTCTTCACGCTGTACACCAGCGACATCCCAAAAACTCCAGATGTGGAGTTGGCCCTCTTTGCGGATGACACCGCACTCTATACATCAGATCAAAACCGACAAATGGCTTGCATCCGGCTGCAGACAGCTGTCACAGAACTAGGCGAATGGTTTCGCAAATGGAGGATAGAGGTAAACCCGGAGAAAAGCGCAGCAATGTTCTTTTCCCCGGGCACGCTTCGCTCCCCCAAACGCGCTAGCCTTCGCCTAAAAACCATTTCGCTCTATGACCAACAAATCCCCTGGGCAAAGTACACCAAATATCTTGGTGTCACCCTAGATCGGAACTTGCGCTTCAACGAGCATATCACTATAGTCCGAAATAGAGCGCGATTTGTGATGGGTCGTTTAGCACCCATGATAGACAAACGAAGCAAAATGTCCCTCAGACACAAGCTTACTCTGTATAAAACATGCATCCTCCCGATCATGACATACGCGAGTGTGGTATTCGGCCATGTCAAGCCTGCCCTTTTAGATAAACTGCAAATCGTGCAGAATAAATTCATGCGCAGAGCCGTCGGTGCTCCCCTCTATATGCGTAACGTCGACCTCCACCGCGATCTGGAGCTTCCCTCCATCAAAAACTACATTACGTCGCTCTCGCGTAAGTATTTCGATCTCGCGCCGCACCATCGAAATCCGCTCGTCGTGTCCGCGTCCGATTATAAGCCTCGTCGAAAGGCTCTTGTGCGACGACCGCGTAACGTCCTGACGGACAGAGTCGACGTTATTACGAAACGGCTGGCCCGGATCAGTCCGCCCACGGTTAGAACAGTAGGCTGGCAGGCACCGACAGACAGACACAGACGGCGGCGTCTCAGACGCCGCCAATCAAGATCTCTCCACGTCCCCGCGAGGGACGCTAGGAGACATAGCTCACCCCACAGGATAGACTAGGCGTGTTGCTGGGAAGTTTCTTTCGCCGTTTCTTCTCTCCCAGCCATAACACGTTGCGAAACGGCAGTAAGATAGCGTAGGCCACCGCAAACCACCGATCCCGGCCCGCCGTGATCCTTCCCTTCGGGCTTTATATTACCCGTCGCCCGTTCTCAATTAGTATTTTGTGTCGCCCTATGGTGGGCATCATTAAATTCATTCCCCATTCATGGCAACAGTCCAGCCGAGGTAAAACTCCTTAGGGAGCTCCCTCGAGCAAGTTGCCCCCCGGGCTCGAGCGCCTTCGCTTCGCGAAGGCACTCGCCCCAAAGACCCCGGTAAAGTTGTAAGGTCTTCGGACCAACAACATAAAGTCAAGTCCAATAAAAAAAAAAAAAAAAGGTCTTAGAGTGAAGTCGGCTAAAGGAAACCCGATTTTGGAATAGAATGCCAAAAAATTTAAAAACTGTGTCAAAAGTTTTTATTCAAAATAACTTCCAATGGAGATCATTTTTGAAGCCATACATATGTTTGAAATTGAAAACTTTAAATATATTGTTGCTTAATAAAACTACGGTTTACCGGTTTCAAGCGTGGTATTTTTATTTTATTTTTATTCGATTAAATTATTAGAGCTAAGTATGTTGCTGAAGAGTTTTTTGCGCCGCTTCGTCTGTTCAAGCCACGACGTGTTGCGAAGCGGTGGTAAACTAGATTAGGCTCATATAGAGTAAATAATAAATAAAACTAAATAATTAAAATGCACAAGTTGGAGGTAGGTTAAATAATTCCGTGATCACGGTTACTAAGAGCGGCCGAAACGTCGGAATAAAAATCAAATAAAATACCGCGCTCAAAACCGTTAAAACATAGTTTTACTGTGTGTACTAGTCGAGTAAACTTAAACTTTCTTGTAAACTACTTACAAGATTTTTATTTTTCGCAGCCATGTTATTCTGACGCAAAACCCTATCTGTCACATTCGCACATGGAGGGTTGCGTGTGCCCGCAACATGTGCTCGCCTGCGGCGCCGTTCGTGTTTGTGCACGATAATTATGTTTGTACATTGTTAGAACTCGCAAATAAACCGGCTCGTTGCACTACTGGTTACACTTTAGCATCATCGCAAATGACTGATTACAGATAATGTAAGGTTTTTGGTGGAATTTAATACGTATTCTGTATCATGTGGAGGTATGAGATGAATATATCATTTCTTTATTGCGAAGCTGACAAACAGGCAGACGGCTCAGCTCATGGAAAGTGGTTACCGTCGCCTATAGATATTTGTAATACCAGGGGCGAAGTCAGTGCGTTGTTAGCCTTTAAGTTGGGATAGGAGGGATAAGTGGTATGATTTTTTTATTGCATGAGTTCAGCAGACAGGCAGACGGCCCACCTGATGGAAAGCGATTACCGTCGCACTTACATATTTGTAACACCAAAGGTGCTACCAATGTGCTGCCGCTCTTTAAAGGGAGACTGGAATCTGGCTACTAATGCCGGAACACACATAACTCAGGATTGTTATGGCGACATACTTTAGACGAGGGGTGGTAGCCATCCAGGCGAGCAAATATCCCACCACCTGGCTGTGGGTTGTTTAATCACCTCTTACGACAGGCCGCCCGACAGCAGGAAATTATATTCTTTCTCCATTCCTGCACAGATGATGGTATAGGATAGATAAACTAAAGGGGAAAAGATAAAGGGATCAGTCAAGATGATTGGGTTAGAGAGGAGGGAACTCACTCATCATACGAAACACGATTTTTTTTAATTCGGTATACAAACACATATTGTACATCCCCAAATTAAGCAAGTTACGCTTGTGTTACGGGTTTTGCAAGGCGATTTGGAGGGTAGGTAGGCACATCGACTATTTCGATGTGCAGTTTTCAACCCAATGTTTTCCTGTACCGTTAGCACGTGGTAATTGTAACAATACCTATGTACATTACGTCAGAAAATTGCCTAATTGTTGCATTCCCGCGAGGATTCGAACCCGCGACCTTTGAGTTTGGGACGCGAGTATGCTAATCACTAAGCTACCTCTACTTATTTATTATTAATTTGTTATTAAATTACTAGTTTAAAGCTCTATGAGGTCAATATTCCATAACGGCATTCAATATTTTCACAAAATACGACAGTCGACTATAATACTAGATAGTTCAAAGTAGCAAAACTAATAAGAAGAATTTGGAGAATTCCGATGGCCTACTTCCCCTTCCTCCTATCCCACCTTATCTATCCCAACCAGGGGGATTGGAATAGGGATGTCAATCCTGTATTCCCTACCCTCCATCGTACCAGCATATAAACGTAATAAAAAAATATATATTTAAAGTTTAAAGAGTGGGGGGGGGGGGGTTTCATGCATATTGACGAGTTCCTTGAAATGACCTGAGTATGTTCATTGTTTTTTTAGTGTATTAGTAGTATGTAACCACGGAATCTTATATCCATACATACATAACAAGCCTGTTTCCCATAGGGGTAGACAGTCGTTGGATTTCCACTTTCTAAGATCATGACATACATGTTACGCTTCATCTTTTTTCATTATTCTCTTCATGCATACGCATGTTTATTATAGGTGACTGCTCATTCTTTAAGACATCTAAGCTTACGTGGTAAGTACGTCGCGGTCCACCAGTACCAACTCTACCACCCACACGGTAGTAACGCCTTAACTAACAAAAGTATTTAATAAAAAATTACTAAGGCATTTGACCGTCTCGATGGTAACCACCCCTGGTCTGGAGTATACCATAACAACCTGGAATTATGCTCTGGCATCAGTGGACAGGTTACAAATGTCCATAGACAACGGTAAATTCCTTTCAGAAAAACCGTAAATCTGTCTGTTGTGAACTCAAGTAATAAAAAGTACCCCATGTCTCTAAATCTACGCAACAAATCTCGGTCAGATCAATTTTTAACCGTCTTTCAAAAAGGAGAATGTTTCCAATTCGTCATGTAAATATTTGTTTTTATGTAGGTACTTATTTCAGCCATAACTTATTTGTTCCTGACGATTTTAACAATTTTACGTTGGATTCAGTAAATATTCAAAATTATACCATGTAAATTTTATTGCTATCAGACTTTGGGTTCCGAAGATATAGCAGAAGACTCATTAAAATTAGACAGAAAATGTGTTCTTTGGGGGTTCTTCCGTCATAACTTTTTTTTAATCTGAACCGATCATTCCTTTTGTGTTGGATTTAAAACTGCTTCAGGATAGTTTCACATTGATTTCATATACGTAACTCAAAAGTGAAATATAAAAAAAAACTAGCAAAACAAGAAACATATCTTAAGAGTAACTAAAAAGCCAAAAATAAATCTTTTCTATAACATCATGAAGTTGGTGCCAAGCAAAACATAAAAAAAACTACGAAATTTACAAAATTAAATATTTTTTAATGTTGAAAGTATTCATCAAGCTTTATATGACAACAAATAACCTTCATTCTTTTACAATATTCTACTTATTAGTCCAAAAGTTAGGTAGGGAGCACTCTTTACGATCTATTTTGCAATATATACATACCAATTTTATAGATAAGTCACTTCTGATATGCGAAGTTCTGCAACATGCAAAAATCGTAATTCAGGCCACAATAAATTAATAACAGCCCATAAAAGTCCCACTGCTGGGAAACGGACAGTATACTCGTCACGCTTGCCCGAAACAACTAGCAGACTTGATACATCGGTTATCTCGATGTGCAGGATGTTTTCCTTCAACGTTATTAGCACGTGGTAATTGTAACAATATGCACATTAGGTCAGAAAACTGTCTAAGTGGTGCATGCGTTCCAACCAGGATTTGAACCCGCAGCCTTTGAGTCTGGGACGCGTGCGCTAGCCATTACGCTACCACGACTCATCCAGGCCATAATCTAAAGGAAAACGGTATCCCACCCCTTATAGCAGATATCATGATAAGGCAAACAGGGAATTGTTTCCACTAGCCGCACTAAACCCCATAGGGGGCAGATTAGGCTTGCGTTAGCTCCCCTCTGTATACGTTAAGGCGCTTATGCGGTTATTGATATTGCTGATACGTTGCAAAAGCTCCGGCACATAGGAAAAGTGTTATGGTTGAACTCTTATGCTTAAATTCAGGAGCTAACTAAATGAAGTTCAATCGATGACTTAGGTAGAACATTTTTAAAGATATTAATAATAGTATTATGATAAGTTTAGCCTAAAGACACGCATACATATATTTCCATTATTACATTTCATTAGTTGAATAACTAAGTAACGAAACTTGCTATTTATATTCTTATCATTGTCTGTACAGAATTTTTCCAAATAAGCAATAAATTGTCATTTAAGTAAATGTCTGTCCAAACTAGAATAAGGAGCTGTTCTCAAATTAAGTACCTACTTAATTAATGCAAATGTAACGTAATGTAAGGTCATGTTACGACGGCCTCTGTGTTTGAGCGGGCTAAGCCTGTGCTAGCCTGGCTCACTGCAACGCAGAGGTTCCGGGTTCGACTTCTAATATGGTTGGAAACGATTTTTCTCCGGTATCGACTATGGTCTGGATGCCTGGGATCGGCCCTAGAGTAGTCCGTTGTATATTACCCATAACACAACCGTTACTTGCTTAATTTGGGGATATACAATATGTGTGTTGATCTGCCGATAAAAAAAAAGTCAGGCCTTGGAGGCATACACGAGCAAAACTTACAGCTGGAATGTCGGGCTTAGATGTAACAACCATTATAGGGGAAATAATGTTATACTTAATTTCATAGTAGTAGGTTTTTAATATAGGTTCTTCGAATTACAGGTATTTACCGAAGAAATAAAATAAATGTTTTTCCTATACTAGTAAATTGTTTATTTGTATAATTCAAAATATGAATTAATGATCTTCAAAATTTAATTTCCGCTGCAACTATATCCAGTTATACAATATATGAGGAGATATAAAACCGGTATTGGAGAGGTACAGCGTATAAAGGGAGCCGGACCCTAGCGCGTGTGCGGCGCGATAACGCTTATCAATCAAAGACACGCGCCGCGCTCTTGGTTTTCATTCCATATATGCAGCTGGTTTTTGCAATCTATCGTATTTTCAAATAAAGAACTATTTTTTTGTAGAGCTTAATAACACCAGCCGTTATTTTTTCATCTGTTTTTTTGGAGGCTTAATGCCTCATTTCCAATAACTTCGGGCAGTCATTATTAACAAGGGGAGTTGTCAGCAAGAAATATGTAGATGAATTAGAATGGCCAAGACCACTATGATCCGTCTGAAAAAAAAAATGGAATTACCGACAGATTTTAAAGCGGACTAAGAAGCGCTTAGTGCAGACGTTTGTAAAGGCAACGGGTAGACATAAAATTGACGCTTTTGAAATGCGGTGCTGGGGTCGAATGCTCAGAATTTCATAGACAGTTCGCCGAACATATGCCTTCATACTGGAAGAACTCGAGATTAGAAATCACCATAGGTTATCAGAAGTAGGTCAACAACGTAAACTGAAGTACACATAACCCAAAAGGACCGGGACAAATTGGAGAGACCAGTGGTCAGTGGAAAAATTGAATACATAGAATAATAAATCTCTACTAGATTTCCAAATAGGTGGATTGACCACATTGCTGCCCAGCTGAACGTTTCAATAAACTGGGCCGTCCACTGTGCTCAGAACCGATCCCCATGGAAGAAAGCAATTGTTCACTGCCATAAAAGTCACGCTCCTCAGCAGTGAGGGAGCAACTGAGAAGAGAATGCCTCATTTGCATTGATCCAACTACTGAGTTCATACTTCATCATGTAAATTAATTTGAAGTCAGCACAGCGCTACCAAGTCTGACTGACTTCAACATTCCCGATAAAATATTTTGAAATCAGTCCGGTCCTCAAGCCAGTAGCTGGATCAATCTAAATCAGCATGGTATTGAGTCTTTTGTAAACAAGAACATTTTAGTTACACGTTTAATACGCAGCTTATTTTTGTTAAGAGCAGACCAAAAGTTTAACATGACGATACTAGTTAATGACCTTTGTAGTTATGAAGATCTAATGCAAATTAGATTTTATCTTCCAAAAGTTGGAAAAAAAACGTGTCTTTCAGAATATATAATTCTTTTAGTTTTAAGTAGGTATTAACCTACCGATATGACTGTCGTATCTAAAAAGTTTAAAGTACGATTAAATAACAATTTTTTATTAAGTACTATAAAATTATCTCACGTTTTACAATAGTTTGTCAGTTTTTTATTTTTGGATTTTGGTAAAATTATTTTTATAATTTTATTAAGAACTAGCGCAAGCTGAATAGGCCTTTGAGTAGATAAAGCAGTGAAATAAAATGAAATTCTTAGAATGAGGAATTACAAATTAGACTATGTTTTAAACCGTGCTTACACTTTAAAGTTAATAATTATTTATAAAAGAATTAAAAATATAAATTATTCTTCTCATAGGTTTTATTCATCTTAGAACAACAAATGCAAATGAGTGAGGGTTTAATAATATAACTGCTTATATTCCTATTCTTTTAGAACGAAGGGTTGGACCCTTTCATAAACAGAGCTTCGCTCGAAGGTATTTGGTTTGCAACCGATAGGAACGCTTGTTGTTGTTTGATATGGGCACGGTCTATCGCCCTTCGATTATAGGAGCCTATTATATAATATGTGCAAAAATATTAAAGATTATAATTATGTCTTCTTCATTACGCTGTGTAACTAAATAATTGAAAATATACAAGAACTCACTTTTTCCCTAAAAATCACAAGGATATTTCTTAATGTTTTTTTTATATTTAAGTCAATAGGTGGGAATAGATTCGCTTCAAAAAGTGTAAAACTTAAGATCTATGAGATGACTAATTCTGAAGAAAAAAAAGAATAGAATTTAAAAAATACTTTATACAAAAATCGAAAGTAGTGTACGTTTGTCATCCCTACGGAATCCTTCATAGTAAACGGACAGCCAGTAAGTAAAATCCATGTTGTAATCGTTAAAATTTCCATTGAATTTTTTGAGTCGAATCACAGATATTAATATTCTAAAAATGGTGGTTCATTACAAACGCCGTGGGCTGCCAACGAGTGTTTATTATGAAAGTCCACTATAGTAGTACTCTCTCAGATGATCGACATGGCGCACATATTCCGGGCACAGCGTCCACATATTCATAATAGCATTCGTCGGCCACGTAAAGCGTCATTCCATAGACTGCCTACAGCCTACAATCAAAGACTCGTTTTTACTTATATTTAGGTATTTATTTTAAAATCACAGACTTTAATTTCATTTATTTGCTTACATTGGTAGCGTGCTAGCTAATTTAAATTTCTCGCCTTGGTATTCGAAATGAAACTAAATTCTCTTTACAAACGATTGCAGTAAAAGTATCCACGAACCTGAACTTCCTAACATCACGAATGTCAACCGAAACCAAAAAAGTCCGTAAGGCGCGCAGACGTAAACAAAACAAAAACACAATGCATCTTAGCATTATAAAATAAACCTTATTACAAATATGTTAAGAATTAAATGAAATGCAAAGAGATGTTTGTATAGGTATAGTCACGTAGAACAGCGTGGAATGGACGAGACCGATAGAATCCCATTTCGTTCCCCCTTTCAATCCCCTTTCCTCGATAGGTAGTCGAGGGGGTTGTGCCATTATTCCTGATTCTGCATCCGACGGCTCGATCGAGTTTAAATTGATAATTGCAGTATTTTATACTTAAGTTAAAATTATTTACAAATGATAATATGATGTTAAACACAGGACATACTTAAAACATCAAATTTCAGTGTACACCTTCTTATTTCTTCCTTCTCGTTAAAACAAAGGTTTGCTGTACGAAAACTCTTTTAGGGAGAAGCCA
Source organism: Dendrolimus kikuchii (assembly GCA_019925095.2). Lineage (NCBI taxonomy): Eukaryota > Metazoa > Arthropoda > Insecta > Lepidoptera > Lasiocampidae > Dendrolimus > Dendrolimus kikuchii. The sequence continues at coordinate 8,342,844 of CM034406.1, read as the reverse complement.
CAACAACACTGCCGTGCGACGCCGCACCGCATAAATCTTCGTCGTTTATCCAAGGTGTCGTGAAATTTTTCGGTGACATGATGGTAATATATAGACATTTTTCTTAACAACTAAAACCAAAGCGACTAAAAACGAAAAGACTCAAATTGAAGAGAAACTTCTTTAAAACTAAAAAAATAGTTTTAATAAAACAACGTTAAAATACAAAAGAAAAATGACCTGTGGCTCCATCTTGTCACGCGGGTTTTGTTCTTCTTCCATGATTTTACTAAACAGTTGACATTTTGTGTAAAGATAGACAATAGGGTAGCTGACAGTCAAGTCAACTGAGATACTTTTTATGATCTTACAAAACGCCAAAGACTACGACATTAGCATATTATGACGTTATAACTTAAACGAGTCAAATAAAATATTAATTATTGTTTAAACAGTCATTAAAATTATTCTTATCACATTGTTTTAAAAATAAAATAAATAGTATGGTGTTTTAGCGACAGCTCTTTTATGTGAAAAATAATTTATAATTTATTATAATATGTCATCTATCCACTCTTTTTTGGGCTTTTTTAACCGACTCCATTTAGACTAATTTTGTATGTAAGGAACACACAATATTAGTCTAAAAACGCGACTTTTCAATATATTTCATTATAGGAAAACTGTTGTATAAATAAAACTATAAGCTAATTAAAGACTACTACGTACGACGCGAAGTCGTGGTAGCGTAATGGCTAGCGCACGCGTCCCAGACTCAGAGGGCGCGGTTCGATCCTGGCCGGAACGCATGCACTTCTTAGTCAGTTTTCTGATCTAATGTGCATATTATTGTTATAATTACCACGTGCTAACAACGGCAAAGGAAAACATCGTGATGCAACCTGCATATCGAGATAACTGATGTGTCAAACCTGCCAAGCCTCCTTGGACAAGCGCGGCGGGTATACTGTCTGTTCCCTCTATAATGGGAGGCCCAAGCTCAGCAGTGGGACATTAATGGGCTGATATTATATATATTATATTCTATACGTACCACATCACAGGCAGATGGAGGCAAGTCCTGAATGTGACACAATGTTTTTTTATTGATCAATACTTAGATTGGCGTTTCTGTGAAACGTTGACGTAGACCAGACCGCTTTGTCGTCCGAAGATGGAATGGTGTAGCGGGAATCAGGTCAAACAGTTCAACCGCACACTCTGCGAAAAAACTATAAAAAACCGATATACTAGCAACCCGGCATCGAACCTCTATTATTTTTTTTATAATTATCCTTCAGAGTCTGCCAAAAACTACTTTTATTTCCGCTGTGAAGAAGAACTGACACTCATACTATACATAGGCAGTAATACTGTAGGTTTTAGCTCTTAAACTCTTAAGAAAGATTTAAAATTGTATGGGAACTTAGAGTAACAATAAACAAGTTATGGCGCAGCCATCCGACAGTTCATATTTACAAGCGGCAACTAAAAGTCGTAAATTTAAGTTAGCGGTCTATTGAAACGTAGATGTCAAGAAATATTTAGAAATTATGAGTAATAAACATACATAGGTGACTGTGGAGTTATTATTTTGTAATTCAAGTGCACAAAATGGAACTTTTTTATTGCTGGGGAACAGCACACAGGCTGACGGCTGACATCGATGGAAAGTGGTTACGGTCGCCTATAGACGCCGGTCGGAAGAGGTCGCATATGTAACACCAAAGGTGCTGCCAATGTGCTGGCTGGAACCTAGATGCTCAGGCCGGAACACAATTCTAAATTTGTGTTATACTCAAGGTATGGTGGTTATACTCTAGGGATAATAAACAGCTTTCATTTTGTCTACTTTCATTATTCTGTTTACTTGACCATTTTTCAAAAATATCTGCATTTTGATCGTTGTGAGTAGGTCCAAGTCATTATTGAGCTATCGGGAAATAGTTACTCATATATTTTAAAGCTTTTGGAGTCGAGAACCGAGGACTATGGAGCCAGAATCGCACATTCATGAAGCTTAAAGCTTCTAAATGTTCTATAATTCTATATGTTGCGGTACAGTAGTGCAGCGAAATTTCGAAAAGAGTGGTTGGTGGTCGGCAAAAGGGTAACCGAGGTATGAATTGTTTAAAAAGTGTACGTTATATTGTTAGACAGGTGTTGAGAAATCATAGCCATATTCGTTGATGATTTATTTATTTAAATTGATAGCTGGTTCGTACTTCGGACAGCGGATCAGTATAGCGATCCAGCGCGACAACATAGCCATCTGGGAACCTTTCCCCACTGACTTCAATAACCTCTGCTCAGTCTTCTATTTAAAATTTTAGGAGATTACAAATAGAATACAACATAAGTTAAGTTTTCTTCATTGCACTAGTTTATATTATAATTAATGTACATATATTTGGAACAGTGATAATTATAACAATACTGTAGCCAATTTAAGGCTTTATTTGCTACATGCATGAACTAGGATCGAGTATCAATTTCAGTAATAGGTACCTTGAGAAGAGATATTTATTACCTATAATATATACACATTAGACGTGTTTAATCTAGCGAAAAAGTCGCTAAATTAGTATCAATCAAGGTGTTGGTTCGTACTTCATGTAGCGAATATTCGTTGTAATCCAAGATGGCTACAGTCAATCTTCTGAACACGCTCTCCGCTAATAATGATTTTGTAAGTCATTTAGTTTTTTATACTTATGTTGTAGTAGCTGTGCTGAAATCGAAATGCAACATACACCTGAAAATGATGATAAAACTCTAGTTTTGATAACTAAAAGTTTTAATGAAACCCGTTGCGTTCTTTTCGAGCCCATCCGAAAAAACTTTCGTACCGATACAGGCAAAAAATCCAAATACGGTCATGTATTAGATATCGCATTTATTACTCATCATCACTGGTCACCTTTGGGTAGAGTTCGTTGGGGATCGAGTTAAAACTCTATCCCCTGGCTTCAACTCGGAGAGCAACGATCCTCCGGTCACATGTTCATGGAGCCGCTGGAGGCTTCCGTCTTGGTCCCTACACAGCGACTCACATTGGCCGGTCTGTGGTTTCTATATCAGCGGCCTACACGGAGCTAACAATGGCCATTTCCTGCGGCCCTGGCTATATATAGGTGACCAGAGGAATCACGGGTAGTTTTAGTGGGTATTCTGGTCCCCTCTCGATGGGAAAGCTTGGCAGCACAGCGGCCAGAATGGCGCAGGATGGTGAACAGCCAAGCACGCGAGTTCGAGGTTCAGCGTATAGGTGACCTTGATACTAAACGCGACCAGTTAAAGGCTCGCCCACCTGCTGCCATTATATACAACTATGACAACGGCGTACTCACGTGCCCTTGGTGTGCACGGAGTTTCGCCGCCAAGATAGGCTACATAAGCCATCTTCGCACGCACCAGCTTCAATTATCTGACTAGGGGTCAAAGTGGTCGCCATGGCCGAAAACGGTCGGAACAATCATCATCATCATTCTGGTCAATAGCAAATTACCTACGCCAGGATAGGACCAGGCCAGCAAGTCCTACACGCCCTGGCGAGTGACTCTCACACGGAAACAAACGAATTATTGCTCGGCAAAAAAGGGCTACATCACCGGCTTAGTCGATGAATCTTTGGCGTCCGACGGCCATCTCGAACTTGAGTTGGCCAACATAGGTTTCTGTTCGCCATCATTGCTTTCTGTTTGCCTCTCTACGGCTTTAGAGCTTTCGCGACGTCTCTGCATTTATCTTCTTTGAGCGTACGATGTTACGGAGGGTTGAGAATCACTTATTTTTATAAGCTTTTTATTAACTTGCAATGGATGTACCTATGTATGTATGTATATATGTAAGTTCGGGTGGAATCTTGCAAGTTAAATTTAAACAACTTCCCAGTTTCCGATTGCGCTGAAATTTTGCACGCATATGTATATCGCGTGACAATGCAAGAATATGGTACTGTGGAGCTGATGTAATTATGGAGTCGGAAGGTGGCCATAGGAACTCCTGTACGAAACAAGATAGACCCGTCGTGTTTGGGCTCGTTTTACTTGTCTTGGCTAGCACTCTGCTGCTACATGATATCCAGGATCTCAAAAGTTTGTATTTAAAAACATTTTTAAAAAAGCTTATTTTGAAATCTGTATTTAATACCACAGACAGACTTCAATTTCAGTTATTAATACAATAAATCTATTGTTTTCTTACATTAATTAAACTATAATAATAGCCTGGATATTTCATTTTAATCGTCCTACGTTACTGCCATTGCTGTATTATTCCCGAGGCGAGCAGCCACTACGATTGTCCGTTTGTACGTCTGCCCATTAATTTTTATATATCGTTAAAAACGATCGATAGGTAGCGTGCTCGTAAACTGACCGCACTAAACGTTTTATGATGTTTTAATGTAGCGTTTTTGAAAGCTCGCCAGCGCGAAGTTTCTATTTTATATTGACTCGTGGATAGTATTGCCAGGTATTAAAAACTATATGTCATCTCTTATATATAAAAATGAAACTTAGAAATGTATACACGCACATAACTTGAGAACGACTTTACCGATTTTGATTAAACTTTTTGTGTGTGTTTCGGTGGGTCCCCGGATGGTTTAGATTTACCACTGAAACCGGTAGGTGGCGCTGGGATCGGGTTCTAGGATCCTCCTAATCTCCTGAACCAATTTTGATGATTTTGTTTTTGTGTGTTTAAGTGGGTCCCCGGATGGTTTAGATATACAATTGGAACCGGTAGGTGACACTAGAATCGGGGCCTAGATTTTTATTTTTTCAGGACAGGACAACGTCTGTCGGGACAGCTAGTACCGAATAAAACTAAGCGTGGTGAACAATTGACTATCATTAAATTGACAACGCATTTTAACTTAATATCATGTGCGATGATGATCAACTGTAAACCAACCTATAAATTAAAGAAAAAAAAAATTTAATATGTCCTAGCAATAAGTCCTATCTAGGTATATTAATTTATTATAACCATTTAAATAACCCTGTTCACACATAAATGTGAGATGAATTAATTTTGTAGACGTTTTTCTTCTTGTCTTGCTTTCTGCTTAAAGAGATTCCGTGAAATCTATAATATTATAAAATTCTAAACATGCCGTGCTGTACATTGAAGCTAATAAGAAAACAACTGGAATAGACATATAAACGATGGAGGATACGATGCAATTTTTTTAAATTTCTTGGCTGTTTGTTCCGCATTCATGTAAAAACTACAAAGCCGTTTTCAATGCGGTTTTCGCTAATTGACAGCCAATTTTTAGACTTAAAATTTGAGCTACTTTTTATTCTAGGAATCCCGCGGGATTTTTTCTGGGAATGGTATAAATTACTAGATTACATAAATCAAAAGTCCTTTTTCAAGTGATTCAATACTTTATATTCCGGGAATTCCACAGAAATTTTCCCGGCAGTGTTCTAAAGTGGATAGTATACATAAAAATTAGCTATTTCGGATCTGATTAATACTAAAACAATATAATCCTTTTTATATTTTTCGGGAGTTCCTAACTTCGAAACCGCGTGATATTAGGACTTACTTAATATGACAGTTTCTATATTTATTACACATTTTCAGTAGAACTGATGTAGTTATGTATGGGTTTTTACAGGAATCTACGGAAATCATGTATATTCGCACAAAAAAATCCGTTGCCTTGCTGAAAATACCCTTTATATGTAAATTACCGGCAAAATACCTGTAATTTACGTTACCTGTCAAGCGTGGACGAAGTCGCGGGCATATTCTACTTTAGTTTATTTTTTCTGGCATTTGTGGAGGCTTATCAATGGCTTGTCTTTTTTTATTACAGCATATATATGTACCCTAATTTTTAAGATTACACCTGTTAGCCCCCCAAATACAATAAAATAAAATAATATACAAGTATTTTGGAGTGTAGAGGTGAACCTTTTGATACAGATTAAAACAATACTTATTATATTATAATGTGCGTTCAAAGTTAACATGAGTGAAAGCTCTAGCTGATTTTTTTTTCTAATCTTAAGGATGAAGAATATCCACTTTAATATTTAAAATAAGGTTTTTTTCCCCCTTTTCATTATTAGACGTTAGGTTACATTTCATTTTTTTATTTCGATTTGTTATTTAAAAAAATATTTATTTTAATCATCCGATATTTATAACATTGGACTTGGCAACATTCCTTGTGAACTACCTATAGAATTATAGGCAGTAAAATACGTCGGGGTGTGGAATCCCATGCCGCACAGTGCACCTCGGTACAATCACTCCGAGCTAACATTCATCTATAAATATTATGATGATACTTATTATTTTACAGCAAATGTGATGTTGGTTATCTCAGGCTTTATCGTGTGAAGATATACCGTCACTTTGCTATATCAACTTTAATGTAAGTTGTTGGGGCAATGGTTTTTCAGCTGGTCCTGCACTGCATGGACTATATATACAACATACAGGCAGGTAAGGCCTCTCTAAATTAGCTAAAGAAAGGTACACAAACGTAATGCCTAATTTTGCATTCTAATACTCTCTGTTCTACAGCCATCTGATGTTAAGAGTGATCTAAAATTTTAAAATATTAATTAATTATAAAAACCATTTTATTAAAATAAACTCACATAAATGTCTCACTGAGCTGTGATTTTCCAATTCGGACTTGATACGTCGGTTACCTCGTAGTACAAGTATATACCATATTTTTCTTTGCCTTCATCACATTGCAATTCAACAATGTGCGCTTACGCTAGTAAAACTCTCAAGTAGAGCATGAGCAAGGTTTCAGTTTGATATTTTTTCTCCAAAAATTTTTGTTTTGGGGTCAAACCTTTTTGGAGTAGGTATATTTTTAAAAATCTAGTACCTAGAAATTAAAATCAAGCACTAAAATGTGTTTAATAATGACGATGAACTAGTTGTTACTCTAATTCTAACATAATAAATTCACCAAATTGGGGAGATTTCTAAAACGTAACTTGGCGACCCTGAGCAATGAGGGCAAGCCTCAAGTCGACGCAACGTTGTTTAAGTTAGAATTAATAAGATTAAGGGGTAGAGGTGCGCGTGTGGCTCACGGGTACCGACTTCAGTCCGGTGTCTGGTGGCTCAGATATGCGCAAAATCTCTTCTCGTGATACGTCACAGGTGTCCACCTGCATCTGGGGATACGGTGGAACAAAATCTCTGTTGGTGAAGTAAGACACTCTGCTTCCCGTGACTCACACCTTCATGCGCGGATAAACATACGTGTAACTACGTTCTAAAAGTTGTATTCTTCCAACTCAAGCGCGGGCACATGGGAGGCAAGTTCAGGTTTAGTCGTGTAGTTGAGAACGTCTTGATCATAGGCCCACACAAGCCGTGTGGTGCTTAATCTCGCCGCGTAAGGTCTAATCCCCACGAAGGGTATTGCACAAAATGTATTCCCTGCTGCACCAACAAAAAAAAAGCTACCACAACTGTAATACCTACATAATTTTAACAAAAAAAAAATTGTATTATAATCAATCCTTTGGCCTTTAAAAATATAACTTTTGGTAAAGTTGTGTTTAAACACTTAGTTTAGTAAAGAGTAATTTATGCTATGTGATACATTCCCTGGCCACGTGAAGTCACAACAAGTTTATTATCGAACTTAATTACATCATACTATCAAATCAATTTTCATGTAACAAACTCAGCCAAGGGTGAATAATGCACTGATCAGACTAAACATGCATGCATAATATATAAGGAAGAATCAAACTACACGTACCAAAGACAACAAAAAAAGTAATTGAAGGACAACTTACAGCGTCAGAAGCGTACCCCAAGGGCAAATTATCGATAATCGACCGACTAACCAAATAGCCGGTGTCGATACAAGTTATCGACAGTAATCGTTATAATCGCTAGTGCCGCACGATTGTTGCCGCTCGCCATTATGGGACGTGCGCGGGGTTTTAATATACCACCATTATTTTCGACCTCCGGTTTGGATTCGATTATTACTAATACGAGTTCATTTTATAACAGTCATCTCTATGACTTTTTTATACCACGATTATTATTGAAATTATTATTTATTAACTGTAATTGTCGGCGACGTATCGAGGGTTAAGTTCGGCGTTTAGCGTAATTTGGGCGATTTAGCTTTTCGGGTTTAGTTATTAGTTGTCAAATGGAGGTCGTATAAGGCAATTATTCGAGCATGACTAACTTCAGGTAACATTTCCTGTCGGCCAACTAAAAAGAAATAAAAACTTTTTATGCTGCTGTTTTGCTAAATAATTACGAAAGTACGTTATAATTTGCATACGTAATTTTAGATTGTTTGTAATTACCGAATTATTGATAACTTTTTATTCCAACCGAATAACTGGCTGGATGCGATTTAAATTCTGTGCGAATGGAACCATATAGCGTTCTTTTTTTCAAATTATTATTTTTTCTTTCTCGCGGGAGTATTGTGCTCGGGTAAATGGCGTGAAATTGACGGGTGGCCAACTTTTGTTGGCGCTCAGGTTGGCCAGTTTAATGCGATCCCTTTAAGTTCAATAAACTGCTTTCTCTTATCGCTCCTGTTAATCTTGTTGCGAAAATTCTTGTGTGAACATTGCTTTTCTACAAGTAATGTTATATTTTAATGGAGATGATAAAATGCTACGTACGCACCTAGTTACATAATGTTGATTCTTCACGGCAAAAATGTATACTATTGTAGTACAATGCCGATTCTCAACAAAGAGCATTTAAATGTGTCAAATTAAATTTTTTCCCGTAAGGCATTATTACTTGCACCCCGAGATCTAGAATAATGCTTAATCGTATACTGTTATACTGTAATAATCATTGGCAGTAAAAAAATGGAATTTATGTATTAATAACGTGATTTGTTGCAGTTTCAGCAGTTTATGATAGGTATTAACCATTAACCGACCTGTCACTATGACCTTTGAGTTTAAATTTGGAGTAATCGAACGACCTCCACTATTTGAAATTGTGCTCCATTTTTAAATTGTGTTCCAATTTTAAATTGTGCAACGTTCATGTTAATTAACAAGCGTGGAACAGTTTTTGATTACCAACTTCGACATAATAATATCACGCATGTATCTATTATTACGTATACAATAATATTTAAATATATAGACTAACTAATAAGTCAATGTAGAGTCCGCGCCACTAAAGAAGTCCCACAAACGTGGCGCTACGATCGCTGTACAGCCAGAGTAATTATTTATTAATAAATGTAGGTAATTACTGAATAATTAACACAAAATATTCCGTAATTAAAGCTGTCAATTTACTTCCTGGCTACTTTATGAACAAAATTCTATGGAATAGCGGAACTGGCTCTTTTAGTTCCTTTATTTTCCGTGGGACATATTTCATGGCGCGGACTTTATTATAATATTCTATTTGAAATGTACATTTTCTTGAATGAATTATTATTCTTAAAAGTACTTAATGAACAGGTATCAGGTGTCATGCCTACTATAAACAAACGCCTTAATTAAGTGACATTAAAATGTGTAATTAAAATATTAACTTATTTATGTTAGAATGCCACAAGTTACCTGTTCATTTTCAATGTGTTAGTGCCACAATACTTACTTTTTGTATGTGCTCATTCACTTGATTATTATTTCGATAGAATTTTAAAGTTAGTCGTGTTATTGTTATTGAAGTAATTTCAAGCGATGAAGACCGCCCATTGTAGTTGTCTTAATTTTATTTATTTAAGATAACAAACAGATATATACTAAAGTTATATAAGGAAACTAACTACATTATCCACTAACTAAAAAAAGGTAGTGTACAATACATTGAAAGTTATATGGGACATAAACAAAAACTCACACATACACACACACCCACACAACCACACACACCTACACAACCACACACACCCACACAACCAAACACACCCACACACACAACCAGAAACCCACACACACACACACATTATTGTTCGATTACTTACATTTTAATAATAAATATATAACTATACTATATATACAAATATACACATAAGTTATATATTACATATACAAGATATGGTGATAAAATGCAACTATTTAAACAAAATAAATATATAACTAATTACAATATAATATCTACTAATTATATAAAATTACGTATCATTATATTGCAGATAGTATTTCCTCGACCGCGTTTATTCTACTTTCATGTTCTTTACCCAACTCTCGCTTCCATACGTGAGCGTAGGTACCAGCACCGCGTTGTGTACGGCAACAGGCAATGTATTCCAAAGTTAGACAGCCTTAACCGTGAAAGAATTATTGAAAAACGTTGTATTATGCTTACAACTAGGTCACTCATCCGCACCCCAACATCCATCAATCTTATTCTCTGGAGACAATCGTCCAGGTATAGGATGAACAGCAAAGCCGACAGCACGCAGCCCTGTCGGACGCCAATAATGACGTCAAACCAGGGCGACAGGCTGCCATCCAGCTCGTAAGTGGACTGCACAGCACGCATCAGCTGGCCATCAATCCCATATCTGGGCAATTGCGTAACCCAAATATGAAACTTATGGAAAAGTTTTGGAGGCGCTCAAGTTTATTAAGTGGTTCTTGAGTCCTTGGGAACCTTTCCCGTCCTCCAGCACAAATTGCATAAGGACAGGAAAGCGTCCCGGACGCAGGTTCCACCATATTTGATCATCTCAGCAGACACACTATCGATTCCTCCTGCCTTTCCATTTTTCAGACTTCTTATCGATTCGATTCGATTCGATCTCTTCCAAAGTGATCTTGGATGCTGACTCCTCGGAGTCCGTCACAGACTCAGTCCTGGTGCCAGCATCCGGGATATTATCATACATTTCTCTAAAATATTCACTCCATCGCGCTAACACCTCTTGTGGGTGAGCAAGAACGTCCCCAGCTTTAGATTTTATTCTTTCCATTCTGGAAGCTGACGAACAACCCCGAGACTTCTTAACCTCTCTCCAAAAGAGTTTGGTATTCGCCTCGAAGTTCTCCGTCAGCTTCTCTTCTTCTTTCAATTTTATTATTTCACGCTTCTCTTTCACTAAAGCTTTGGTTTCATTCTTGCAGAGGCGATAAATTTCTTTCTTCATCTCTTTCATACTGTCATTCTGTTGCAAAGAAGCAACATAATCCAGCCAGGCTTTTCTCTTTCTCTCTACGCTGGATTTAACATCCGCGTCCCACCATTCATCACCTTTCGTTGTTATGTGCCTCTTTGCGCATCCACATGCTTCTTTTGCGCTTTCCACTATACTTTCTTTCATACTATCCCAGTCATTATCCACATCTAAGTCGGAGAAGTCCGCTTTTGCAAGCCTTTCTTCGACTAGGCGCGCATACATACTCCTTACACTAACATCTTCCAATTTTTCACACTTTATTCTTTCAAGCTCCCCGAAATTGGTACGCACTCGCCAGTGTCTCCACTTCTTGAAAAGGCCCACAAACCGGCTTATCACCAGGTAGTGGTCCGTTTCAAGAGTGGGGCCTCTGTAGGCTCTTGTATCCATTATTGTGTTTCGGAGGCGACTATCAATTAAAATCAGATCAATCATACTTTTCTGATCATTCATTCTCCATGTATACGTGTGAATATCCTTATGATGGAATAGGGTGTTCGACACAAGCAAGTTTCTTTCCATGCATACGTCTATGATTGGCCTACCAGCATCGTTCACTCTCTTGTCACCATAGGGTCCAAGGACAGCCTCAAGGCCGTCTCGTTTGGTCCCCACCCAGCCATTAAGATCACCACACATAATTAATCTTTCGTTCCCTACTAATTATATAAAATTACGTATCATTATATTGCAGATAGTATTTCCTGACCATGTTCTTAAATGTTGTTAGAGATTTTTGCTTGTCTGACAGCAACAGGCAATGTATTCCAAAGTTAGACAGCCTTAACCGTGAAAGAATTATTGAAAAACGTTGTATTATGAATAGGATTAATAAGTCAGAAATTCAGAAACGTGGTCATACTTGCGTAACCCAAATATGAAACTTATGGAAAAGTTTTGGAGGCGCTCAAGTTTATTAAGTGGTTCTTGAGTTGAATCTAGATAGCTGGCGTCGGCATAATCAAGTATGGGTAAAAGTAGCGACTCTGGAAGCGTAATTTTGGTGGCGATGGATGAAGTTTTTCAGCCTCCAGACTGATCTGGAAGAGAGAAACAACCGCCGACTCAACTCCGTTATTTGGGGTCTCCAGGACAGATCACTATCAAATATAACTCAAAGGTTTTTGACCTTATCACTGATAGGGAGAAGCTTATCATAATGTTAATAATGTCTTTGATGACCAATTTGTTATTTTGACCATTAATTTTATTATAGTATTTCATTTATTTCTTCGTTACTGTAATATTTACTTTTACTTTACTTACATTATATTGACCTTATTATTTTATAAAATGTTTTTGTCGTGTAAATGTAATGCTTTTGAATGGATATTCTAAGGTTTTCAATTTTTTTTTCTTACGCTATATTTAATTAATTAGTCTTTTTTGACTGTTATTTGCATACCTGATGGGCCAGTATGGGATAGTAATGTGATACATATATTAATATGTCACCTAATGTTTTTAACTACCATGTACTTAGGCAAAGAAATTTAGATTTGATCAATTCCTAAAAAAAAGATAACAAAACAGATAAAATATTACAAAATAGTATATTTCCTAAGTCATAAACAGTGTTCTTCTCTAACTCTTGAATATTAGATAAAACATTATGTGTGCTTAGTGCTAGTTTTTTTATTACGAGATCACGTTCAAGCTAACGCAATTTTGTGTGAGCATGACTTAGCGCCATCTCGTGAGCGTGAAGGGTAACATACATCGTGCTAAACAAAATTGCGGTGACCGAGTACTAAAAAAACTCGTACAAAACACTGAATAAATATGAAGTAAAGCTTAAAAAATTCTAGTCACAAAAATCGGTTTGAGCAAGATCTGTTAAGGAGTATTATTGTTGAGAATCATATAATTACGTAGAATACAGATTTCTCGTAAGTAAATTCAGTCAATTAAAATTTTGAAAAATGAAAATTGCGAGAACGGGATACCTAAATTCATTTAAATAGCCCTTTTAAGTTCTTTGGAAGATATAGAATATTTTTAATTAAATGTGTTTTTATAGTTTCGAAATCAAATCATCCATCTGTCAGTGGACATTTCTTGTTTTGTTATGTGTTTTGGGCCCCAAGTCTGTGACTCACAAAAAAAACCATGCCAGTCCAGAGTCAAGATTAGTTCGACTGACGATGGTCAAATATCCGTATTCTCTAAATTCATATTAAATCAGTCTCGATTAAATTAAGATTGATTCAATATTGAGCCGAGATAAGGTTACGAGTCCAATTCGATTGCCAATTTGATTTACACAAGGCTCTGTTGTTTTGTGTGTGTTGCATTTTCGAAATAAATATTTTCTTTCTTTTCTTACATCTATCGGCGGTGCGGAACCTATTATAGTCGTGAACTGCTACGCGCTTGCTCGGTTTTTTATAATTTCGAAAACAAACAACCCTGCACATAACTTAAGGACGTCAGTCGGAGGGAGGGTAAGAAAAGGAAATATTATTTCCTTATCTACCCCTCAACGAGTAGTCCTCAATCCCCGCCGTTCCCTTAGGTATATCCGCTTCACACTTTCATGTCTACGTTCGGCAGATTGATCTTAAATTGAAGTCGAGTGTTCTAAGAATTTTCGATCGATGTATTTGTGGGATTTAAAAAGTTGAGCTATTATTCCTCCTTTTTTTCCAAATATGGTTCCGTATAAATGGTGTATTTAGCCTGTATTAAGTAAATACATATACATTCCGCGCTTACTAAATGATTTATCTCTTGATTTTAGGAACAGTATTACGTTTATAAATATTAAAAACGAATTAAAACTGTTGTACTTTTTAACAAATTAAGTAATTTTAAATTACTAAATGCAATTGAAGTTGCTACCCTAGACATTTATAATACTATGTATAAACAGATCCATTGTAAATTGTTTAACGTTATTTTGGTACCTAAATAAATTTTAGAATAACATACATACATCACGCCTGTTTCCCATTAGGGTGGGTAGAGACCACGGATCTCCACTTGCGACGATCCCGACAAACACTTTTCGTTTCATTTACTTTGATTAACCTCTTCATACATGTACGTTTACTTGAGGCGATTTTTACCTGACATTTCCTAAAAATATCTTCAATATTAAGTATTCATAAATATTAAAGTTTTTATAATCTTCAGACTTCAACCCAATAGGCACTAAACGAAAGCCGAACTTAGTAACAAAAACCTCAACCAAATTGTTGATATTTGATCGATAAGGGAATTCTTATGGCAGCTCGAAAAAGCACATTGCAATAAACAACTAATATTTTCAACACAAATACAATTCTGGCTTAGAAACAACAACATTACCTATCGTTAATAGTTAACGAAATTATGAAACTAAAACTGCACAACGATTTCTCATCATAGCCCTGTTTGCCGTACTTGTCCAACTATTATATGAACTCTCTTCAGTACACTTTGTTCACGCCTTCTTTCCTCTGTCGGTATTTCATGCGAACTCTGAGAAGTCATTAAGCCGACCATTTAACGATTTCTAGAACCACTGGGCGGCATGTTGCTAGGAGGCCATGTCTAATTTACAAAGGGATGAGGGTGGGTCAGTCGGGAAATGCACCAGTCGTGTTTTGACTGCGAACGAGGCGTTACCTAGTGCACTTATGGAGCGAGTATCTTATAACGACGAACTTTGCGCGATTTATGCGATAACGATTTTCTGCCCTACGGTTCGGTTTTATTGTATTCGGCTATATTTGTAAGAATAAACTTTGTGTCCAACGACATTTTCGAATTCACATCCTACAAATCCTCTACAAATTCGTAACAGTTATATATTTATATAACTACTAGCGGTCCCGGCAGACGTCCTGCTATGAAAAAATAAAAATCCAGAACCCGATTCTAGCTCCACCTACCGGGTCTCATTGTGACACATCAAATTTCATCAAAATCGTAGAACCCGATTCCAGCGCCATGCACTTTGTTTAGATTGATGGGCTACATTATTGAAGGAGGCATCCCTAATAGTATATAGCCTATATTAATCAGGAATAATGTAGCATTCGAATGGTGAAAGAATTTTTGAAATCGGTCCCGTAGTTTTTGAGTTTATTCCTTACAAATATACAAATCTTTCCCCTTTGTAATATTAGTATAGAGTATAGATAACCACTTACCATTAGGTGGACCGTCTGTTTGTTGGCTTAAAAAGAAACAAAAAAAAAGAGTTGAAGGTATTGCGAATTTCACACTTTAAAATTAAATATGTGCAAAACATGCTCATTCGTCTCGGATAAAAGTTATAGACGACGATATCCGTCTGCTACTTTAAGACAAGGATGCCTGTCATCAACTAGATATATACCTATAGGCGAATGGTTGAGCGTTTGTCTATGGACTAAAAGCAAAGTTGCTTCATATTCGAACACATTCAAACTAACAAACATAATAAAATCGAAAATTCGACAACACCTTAAAAGTCTCGGCATTTACAAAGTAACAACTAATAAAGGGATTTTTGTCAATAAATAATATGAATACTGGCCCTTTAACGCTGCGGTCATAGGGGGCCCAATTACGTGCTGGTCCCCCGTAGAGTCCGTTTGGACCCACCGGCCGAAGGCCCAAAGCGGACCTGTTTTAATCAGGGCAAGGATTAATGAGAGTCTTTTTTTGAGACAAAAAAATTAAAATATGGGCAGGAAAGTAAATAAATAATATTGTCTACGGAATGGTAAAAACAAGTATTTTGTTCTAAATTCAAAGATGCCGCTTAAAGGTAGAGTTACTATAACAAAAAAAAAACAAAACATCGTACACGTAAACAACAACTGTTGCCAGACGTTTTTAAAATTCGAATTATAATCTGAAAAACAATTTTTAGTTAGATTCCATTTACTTATAGAGTTTTATGCATACATGCGAAGACAAGAACTTAGCAGAAAAATAGAAAAATATGACCCTTGCTAAGTATTTCTCTTAGGTTTTATTCAAGTTTTATTAGCTTCGTAGAAAATGCTACTTGGTTTTGAGACTACCCTATATTAAGGTTGGTACAATTATTCTTATCCACTTCCTATGCACATATATCATTATTCTTCACGCCGATAAATAAATATTTCCAAGGAATTACCTTGTGTTTTTGAAATGTGACGTCACGAAATTTTGGACCCACTCCCACCCCTTGTCACACTCTCATCGACCCCGTCCCCCCTTAACATGTGACGTAATTTAATCCACTGACTAAGGGCCGTCTAGCCCCCAGTCAGTGGATTGACATTGTATCAATTTTATTTAAACTGATTCTGGTTATAATGACCGCTATGTTTTACAGTGAACATTAAAGCTCTGGTTTTCCAGTAGGTCAACGCCATGCCGTACTCGCATGTGGGTTAAATATACCCTATTCGCTTTGATTCAGAGCTCTGCATATTTAATTTTACTAAGTTTCTCCACTATAACCTATTGGTGGTAGCTTATTTCCAACTCTGTTGTTTAAGGTCACAGTTTTTCATGTGCCTTTACACCCGCCATGTCTTAGTTGATCGGTTCCTATATCTTAATACTAGCTTCTGCCCGCGACTTCGTCCGTGTGGATTAGTAAAAAAAGATAAGTTAAAAAAACCCCCCATTTTGAAACATTCTTCATTGAGGCTTCGCTCCTATTGGTCTTAGCGTGATGATCTAGAGCCTATAACCTTCCTCGATAAATGGTCTATCTAACACTAAAAGAATTTTTCAAATCAGACCAGTAGTTCCTGAGATTAGCGCGTTTAAGCAAACAAACAAACTCTTCAGCTTTATATATTAATATAATATTTATTCACTTGCCTGACTTACCATGGGTTGAATTTTGACATAACTTGTATTTGCTTATGTAAAATTTTAACCGATGGTAACGCAAATTATCAGTCGGTTAGATATAGGAATTGGTCATGTATCAAAAGGAAGGCAGGGCAAACGGAAACAGCATTATATTACACTGTAATTAAAATGCGATTAAAAATAAAAGTCAAAAGTCAATGACCTCAGAGGGCTACTGTTTTATAAACAATAAAAAAAACTCCAAGAATCATAAATGGTATACAATCGTGAATGACATCCGACACTCAATCCGACGCTTGTTCAGTCAAAAAGGACCCATTCATACCCAGAACATATGCTAACAACCCGTCCATGCGCGTATTCAACTTAGCCTTAGCACTTTAATAGCCTGAATCGGGAATCGAACCGCAACGCCTCATTTCACTTCACTTCCTCGAGAAAAATGACCTAAAAGTCACTTTAACGCTGAAAAATACAGTTGAAATTAGCTTGAGCAAAATTAGCAAAAGTTAATTGATTGGTGAAGATTAAAAACATCTCATGTAATTTATGTAAACAAAGGAAAGTGAACTTTAAATTATAATCATCAAAGTTTGTAGTGAGCTTGTTAAAACGTATCATGCTATTTTAATTAGAGATGTTACTTGGTAAACTAGTAAATTATCGAAGATTTTATAAATAAAATTATTCTACTCTCACGCGTTACAAGCAAGTTCACTTGTATAAATTTTGGATCTGTGTCACGCAAGGACTCTCCTATTTTCAGGGATAAAAAATATGGTGTGATTATTATTGTTATCTAAAGTACAAAAGTAACTAATATATACATCAAAATTTCATGACAATCGCTCCATTTTTGATGCCGTAAAGAACAACAAGTTCATTTTCGCATATCATAGTATGAATCCATCTCCATACTATTGTATTATAGATCTTTATTATTTTTTAATTTGCTGTCTACGATTTGTAACTTCAATTTTATTAAATAAACCGTTTTGCTATTTATTATTTTTAAAACTGAGAAGAACCGATCCCTGAATAAATTTTTCTATTCAGTTTCCTAATATACAGCCGCCATTTTTCGTTAGCAATATTTAGATAATTACTACACATTTATCGATAGAAATTCACATCCCTTTTGCCTAAACATTCAGCAACCCAAGTCATCTATGAAGCGTTGAAATTCGTTCGACCCCGCTTTACGATCTGTTTTGTGTTTTTATGTTCAAATCAGCCGGCAGCAATAGAGCGTGTAGTTTTCCTCGTAGAAAGTGTTGCAAGTATTTGATTTCATTTTTTAGAGCGGTCATGTGATAAATGATATTTTAATAAGCTTCATATAATATCTTCTACAAGCTTACATACTATATAGTCTTATTTTTTGAAGATGAGACCCTTTCAAGCAAGATTCTTGCTGTGAAATTAAGAATCACTGCTTGAAAGAAGACATAGTGAGATGGCAATTCATGAATACCTTAAGTACAACTACCTCCGTTTAGGGTAGTATATACAAGAGACGGATTCTGTTAAGGAAGTGGCGCACTGAGCCAACATCGTCAGAAGCATATTCGTATCCTAAGGCCTTGGTATATAGCGACGTGATGAAATACTGGTTAAGTTACCCTACTGCTAGCCTCAAGCGGCAGGGTACCATTGACGGATTACACTCTGAGAAAAAAGTTATAGTAGCTTTAGTAAAGTTTAATAATATTTTCGAGAAATGAAAATATTATTAAATATTCTGAAAGTTCGCTTGGAGTTGCCTGAACACAGGTATAAAAATAGTACTTTTAGTTCCTGCTGTTCAAAAATTTAAAAACTATGCGAACCATAGATAATACGTGCGATTCTTGTGCAATTTTTTTTACAGACACTGACTGTTAAATCGCGGCATAAATTTTAATAAAATGTAAACAATTTTGTAAAATCACATTAATTTACATGAATTTTAGCTAAATATTTGCTATTATCAGTGACAAAAAATACTGGCTGGTAGAAAGCCACAGAAAAACGACTTTAGTTGACTTTTCATAACCTGGTGTGAAAGACCTATTTAGGAACTCGAACTATTTGTTATTTATCTCATGCCTAAATAGGTCACTTTCACCTCTCGTGTAACAATCCACTATTCCAACACTACAAATAGATGCTTCTTAAAAAGCATTAAAGGTAGCCGTGTGTTATACAAATTATGAGTGTTTCAGATTCTCGCATAGTATATATTATACACCATTTAGAAAAGTTTTTATAACCTAATATGCGTATTGTTACAATTATCCCGTGTTGAGGATGAAGGAAGGTATAATGAGAAAACCAGTACCTTGAGATTATTAATGTATGAAGCCTGCCTTGAATAAGCTTGATGAGCACCTACTGTAGATACTTACCTATATAAATGTAAACCATCAATACTCTTTTATAGGATTCATCATAACGCTATAACTACCTATTATCTTCGTGCCAAACACGAATATTGTTTATTTTATACTCAGACAGCAAGTAAGATCTGTAAAGGTGTCCATTATAAGTTTGCCTTAAAATGTTTATATCGAAAGGCAAAGATGATTTAAAGTCAGTCCAGGGAAATATTGCCAAGTTAAACTTGCGGCATCGATTATGAAAACAATCATAACAAACCATAAATATGAAAAATATCATAAATGTATATTGAATAACCTCAAAAGTGATCGTTCCGAGCACGCCAATCGTTCTCAGGCTACCGATTTGGACTTCCTCCGCTTTATTGTTTTCAAAATTTTACTGCCAACACTAAATCATTGTTTTCTGCGAAATGTCAGGCACAGGCTTTTAACAGCGTACACCTATGTTATCCTGTGATGTGAACCATTTTGTTCAAATTGTTTCTAAGAACGAATTTCACATACGGGATCTTCAGTCCAGTCACTGTCTAAAGCTCGTATATAAACAAATAAACAAGAACTTCGACCGCCGTTATTAATAATGCGAAATGGAAACAATAAAAAAGATATTCAAAATCGAACTGCGGGAAAGAATCGTCTATAGACAATAATGGGAAGGAACAAAGAGGTAAAAAAGCGGGAAGAAACCTGTCGACGCCATGTTGTGTGGCAGTCGGCCTTCACGCCTCGGCCGCCGAAGATTATCTTTCGAAAAAAGAAACGAACGGGAGGTGCTTCTTGATAACAAGGGCCTTATGTGTAACGAATATGCGAAGGGTTGTCGACTTTATTAGCTACTGAATAAGGAATATTTTGTTTTGAAAGCGAGTGCAGTAGTTTTGTTCTGTTTTTTGACGCGGAGAAAGAGCCTCGTCAGCGAGCGCCTGCGCCGTCACTGATGACCTGTCAATTCCGCCGTGTACGTTGCGCGGCCGTCGGGAAAAAAAGTGACATTAGAGTGGCCATCTATTATTTTGACTTTATGTGCGGAGATGGAGCTGAGATTGATCGTGTTTGACTCAACCCTTTTAATTATACCGCATTCAGATGTTGAATAGCACTGTGGGTCGAGTGTCTACTGTTCGGTATGTAACGCAACCTAAATGGCTATTGTAAGGAAGTTCTATACAAAATATTTGGGATATCGTTCTGTCGAAGGCGTGGTTCGATTTTATTGATATTTTTATGTTCTCGACGATTTACTTCATGAAACTCATTTATATAGTCCGTTATAGAATAAGTATATTGAAATAATTAAAAAAGTAAAAAATTAAGGCTGGTATACTACATATATTAAATGAAAAAAAAATGTACACATAAGCGTGTGAGGTTTTCAAAATTTAAATCATTTTTCAAAATGACTTTTTATCGTACTTGCTTTAGTAGTAGTTTTAACAATTCCCTCACTTTTTAACTATATGGTAGAAATTTTACAAAAAATCTACGTGGGAAATTTACTTTCAGTACAAACTGAATTAAACAGGATATGTCGAATAGGCTTTGACACATGGGGCATTTTCAGTTACATCCTATTACCAGGGTTTTGTAACCAAAAGTTCTTCCCTAGTACCCAAAATTGGTTTCAGCAACTATCTGAATTTAAAAAAATGCTCAGATGCGTGGATTAAATAGTTTCGTGTCAAGTACACATAGACTTGTCTTTCGCTCATCAATTGGTCTAGAAAGATCCAATCAATATTCGTTAAACTTTTTCATACATGTATTGCCTGATAAAAATGCCATATTTTTTTTTTACACGATTGGCAACACCCGCAGTGCGTGTGCGATTCGTCGCGGCGCGTGTTACTGGCCAGTTTTTGATCAGTTTATTGATGATTATTACATATAGCTGTTTACTACATTTGTAGGTAGGCAGCAATTTGTATGGCACTGCTTTTTTCATGTTTTTGCTTGTAGGCAAACTGGCAAAAAGTGCACTTGTAGCCGGTTCCTATATCTTATTATTCATTCACTTGCCTTACAATCGGTTGAATTTTGACATTATGTGTATGGAGCTAATGTCAAATTTTAACCGATAGTACGGCAAATGAACTGTCGGTGAGATATAGGAACCGGCCATTAATGGTAAGTGATTATCGTCGTCCATGGACATTTGCAATACAAAGGAAGCTGATACGTCGCCTACTCGTTCAGACTTTAAATATGTATTTACGCCTTTTTGGAAAAGCCCTATGTATATAGCGCTCTGGGAAAACTTATGGGAAAAAAAAACAGCAAGAGAGAGTTCAACCCGCAGTTATCTTCAGAAACGTATGGGACATGAAGGGTTTGGAAGTTCTAAATTGTTTCATTCAAGCATCCTACAGTTTCGGTACATTGATCGTACGCGTGCTTTACGTGCTGGTTGAAGACAATATTAAACAACTATAGCAGCCCAGACTTGATCAGATTTTTTTAAATACCTTTGGTTACGCTCTCATAATCTTTAGGCCTGTATCACGGGGAAACTATCCCATTTTCCGCCATTAAAACATCTACTTTAATCTCTGTTATTACATATAAGTTTAGTATACCTATTACAATTCTCTGATAGCAGAGAATGAATACTCTCCCCACCGGGATTGGTTTTGAGTACGGTGGGTGGGACGAATTTATCGACATGTCCAGTTGGTCAAAATCCTGGTCAATCCATGCACTTATTTAGAGTTCTATCTCGAGGTCTCTTGCCTTCGAATTCCTAGTGACCACAAGTCTCTCCATGTTATCTAGATTCTTGCAGGCTATGTGTTTGAAGTACTTCAATAGGTATCCATTGTTGATAACCTCTGGTGATATCCAATCTTAAGCTGTTCCAATATGGAGACATTCGTTCGGCGAGCTCTCCACAGAATTTTTAACATTCGACGCCAACACCACATTTCAAAGGCGTCAATTTTGTGTCGGTTTACATACATACATACCTACTTATATATTATCACGACTGTTTCCTATAGGGGTCGGCAGAGACTATGGATCTCCACTTGCAACGATCCTGATAAACAACTTTCAATTAATGTACTTTCATTGACCCCTTTTTAACACTTCTGCTATTTGATAATGTTGTGTACGGTGTAGGTACATATTATATCGCGATAAAATCTGCCATATAAGACTAACGTCGTAATAGCCACGGAATTTTTTCGTATATGTAGGTATATTTATAAAAAGTGCAATTATGATACTTCCACGCGATTAGTAACAGGCGTAGTGCGTGCGCGATTGGTCGCAGCGCGTGTATGGACCGCGCGATCACTTCGTCGCGGTACACATCGGACGACATTCTAAGTCATTACCGGCAGCTGTGTCACTATCACGCGTGAGATGTTTATTATAAACATAAAAGAGGTGGCTTCATTTAAAGATGCTGAAGGAACGGATCTTGTAGAAGATTTAACTGCAAATATTGCGTTTCTTGATGCAAATGGATTAGTTAAAGATCATAAATTTTCATTTTTTTTAAATATTGTAGTAGAGGTAGGTGCGCGTTTGACCGTGGTCTCGTCGGATACTAAGGGATGATATGGGTTAAGGCAAAGCACACTTAACTAAAAGGTACCTATTCACACGCGACTTGAAGACATCCGGGTTGTAGGTATCGGAAAAAAATAGACTTAAGCAATGAGTTCAACTCTTTTGCGATGCGGATAATAAAGATGGACGCGAATTTGGAATTAATGTCAGAAAAAGTTTGTTATATTTTTAGCACTTTGAATACGTATGCAATAAATATCGATATGTGCGTTCGAGCACTTAACCGGTTTGCTATATGCCTACAGAACGCCAACAATTAAAGTGTACGGACCAGACAGACATGACAACTTCGCAGGGTTATCTTTTTGCCCAAATTTACTACGTTACTCTAAGAAATTAAATTAGTAAAGATAACCAATATCTAGTATTTTTGTAGTCTTATTTTTAGTACGTACAAAAAATACAACAAATTCTAACTAAAAAAACTAAATAATAACTACAATAAGCGTCGATTTACATTGACCTAGCTACTGACTTGACAGAGCTGTACTGACTTCAAATCAATCTACACGATGCCAGTATGAATACAGCACTGGCTTGGCTGGAAGACAGTAGCTGGACAACTGTAAGTCAGCTTGTAATAAGTAACTTAAAAAGTTTAATCTTCAATCTAATTGTAACGAGGTTTTTTTTGAGAGAAATGGTGTGAAAATTATTATAAACTAGACAAAAGTTATGGTGTTTGAAAGAGATGAAAGTATGATAATTTGAAATATATAGGTAGGAAACCAAAAGTTAGAGTAAGTCAAAAAATTTGTTTATCTAGGGTACATGTTTACCAGGCACGGAAAGCATGAAAGTGACATCGAAAGAAGAGTAAATAAATGCAGGTAAGAAGGTGAATGGAGCGCTAAACTCATTTATTAATAGTCAAAAATTGTCTGTAGAGGCACGCTTGGCTCTCCATCAAGGCGAGTTGGCGCCAATACTGATGTATGGAAATGAAAGTTAGGTGTAGCAGAAGAAGCATGAAAGTAAGATAAACACAATCGAAATGAGAGTTTTTACAAGTGTATCTGATGTAATACACAGTGTAATAAGGGAACGTTATGGACTGAAAGAAGATGTAATAACAAGAGTTGAAAAATTAATGTTGGGATGGTTTGGGCATGTTGAGAGAATGTATGAAAATAGAATCACAAAATAAGTGTATGACAGCTTTGTGAATGGTAGAGTTGGTGCGAAGTTCTTTAAATTTCCTGCAGCCGAGCAGTAAGAGACGACAAAACAACTCACAGCTATTTGGTAGGGTATTTGCTCGTCTGGATGGCTACCATCCCTGCCTGGTCTAGAGTATGTCGCCATAACAACCTTGAGTTGTGTTCTGGCATTAGTGGCCAGGTTTCAAACTTCCTTTAGAGAGCGACAGCACATTGTTAGCACGCTTAGTGTTACAAATATCCATAGGCGATAGTAACTGCTTTCTATCAAGCGGGCCGTCGGTCTGTGTGCTGAACTCATCTGATAAAAAAAAGTCCGAACAGCACAATATGAGACCTCTTTTTTAGGTACCGCATTTGTGCCCTTGAGATTTTCAAGCATCATTGCCAGCTACTCAAACGCACTGATTAATAACTAGGGTATGTGCGCGACTTCGTCCATGCTCGACTTGAAATTGCTGCGAGATTCCCGGGATATAAAGTGCCACAGCGTTTAAAAAGATTGTAAAGCTATCGTTTCAGTGAAAACTGTGTCGGAATAAGCTAATTTTTATGCACCCGAGCAACTACAAACCGCCCCCGGGAAAATTCCCGCTAAATAAAAAATATCACACTTTTTATTAAATAAAATTTGCTATCGATCAGTAAAAATCACTTTGGTATTCGATTTTTTTTAATTTGGCCTATTTAAATAATTCCCAGAAAACATCCCGCAGGATTCCTGTAATAAAAACTAGCGCAGTTTTTTAGCCTAAAAATTTGTGTCGATCATTGAAAATCACATCGAAATCGGGCCAGTAGTTTTTACGTGAATCCCGAACAAACACACAAGAAAACTAAAAAAAATGTATCGTGTTCTCCATCGTTTATATAGTCTATTTCAGTTGTTTTTTTTAATAGCTTCAATGTACAGACACGGCATGTTTAGGATTCTATAACATTATAGATTACATGTTTTATTATTTATTAAGGTCATGTTTCTTCTTTGTATTAGTATATAAACAAAATGTGATCATGCAAAATAAATAAATAAAAGCCACCGCATTGGTATCGAGGTGCGCTTGTTCGCTGCGCGGGCGCAATCTCCGCGGGTCACGATCTGCGGTCACGTAGCTCCCACTCCGATACCGCGTGGCTTATACCCGACAGTATAAGTACTTATATATTCACAGATTGGGTACTCATGTTTGCACTTTGTATTTTAGATAGCTAGAACCATTTGCTTTTCGCGGGATACGAAACCCAAGGATATTCTTGCTTTTTCCGAGATTAGAATAATCATGGTAGAGCTATGCTGGAATAATTATCTTAATTACAGCTCTTAGGACAGGCTTCGATCGATGTGATACCATGTTCTCACATAATAACGGTGTGGAACGGTTAGCCTTGGTCTAGTAAGGTTGCTGGTACACATAAGGAATTGATTATTGCCTGTGCCGTTGTGGCATGTGAAATCGGTTTTCTCAGGAAAATTTTTGCTTGTACCTACTTATGAACTACAATATTAAGAAATAGAGCAGAAAAAATGCATAGAAAATCTATTTAAGTTAACATTATACGACATTGAAAAAGCTTTGCTAGCGGAACAGTGGGCGGTCTTTATCATCAGGATTGTAAACAAACTGAGAAATTGAAATATTACTTATCAAATACACAAATCGAGCTCGTTACGGGGTCAAAGAATTCACTTCACAACATAAAAAAATAATTTAACAGCGATTTTTCACAGCTATCGGATGGATGGGCGGCTAATTTGTTCGAAATCCGAACGCACCGCGCCGCGGCGTGCGTACGCGCATCCCATTGTGTTAGATCAAACATGGCGTCACTAATGGCGGCCGTGGACGCTGACATATTGCCTTTTTTCGTGTGCTGTAACCGTTATTTATTACTCTTTCTCTGTTTATATCGCGTATGAAATTAAGAAGCTGTATGAGTGGCAAGTTTGTATTGACCTTAATTATGTAGCTCTACTTTGGAGGGAAAAAGATGCGTTGTAATCAATCTTTTCCATTATTAAGGGATGGTCATTTTTCATATTTCAATCTATACATACAGATAAAGAAATTTAAGTGTCCGTTTGTAATGATAAAATAAAATTGTGAAACAAATCAGGGGGTTTCATTGGGACCAGAAAATTCTGAAAATGAAATTTTTAAAATTTATTTCTGTCTGTCTGTCTGGATGTTCCGGCTAATCTTTGAAATGGCTGGACCGATTTTGATGCAGCAGATAGCTGAGAGCAAATAGAGAGATGCAAAATACCGTGCGAAATGAAGAAGCTGGAGCTCGGGTTCCGAAGTAGACGATCCGAAGGCAATCGACATTTTTCACTAACTATTGATACATTATCCTCTGATGTTGATGAATAAGTTTTCAATATAGGTAACTTATTATGTCACGAGTTATAAAATGTAGATAAATTGTCTTATTAGTATTGAGTTTGAAGTTTGAAGGCTTCTTCACGGTTCTTAAAGAATACTTCAAACTTATTTAACTCAATATGAATAAGATCAAAAGACTAATAATAGAGGTATGCCTCCCTAAGTTTATACTACATATCCCGGGTCTCCACTTTTCTTATCCGGCCCCTACCTACGATCTTGCATAGTCCACCGGGCTGGAAAGCTACATACACTTCGTAACTATAACAAGGGCCGAGGCACTTTATACATGGATGATGATTGTATAAAACTTCATTAATAAAAAATTAACTTAGTATTTACCACCAAGCTACAACATTACAAAGGTAAGAAAAAAAGGAAAAGCCCTTAGTCATTCGTTCTCTGGCCGGCGCAGAGGCGCCGCGAGTCAAAAGGCGGCGAAACCGCGACTCATGCTATCGTGGCTTATTAATTGTATTTTACAACTACCCTCCCACTGCTACCTGGGGAAGGCAGCTCACGACTGCCTTTGTGGCAGCCGTCCGTGAGCCTTTGTGTTACACTATATACTGTTTTCTAATGCGCTCTTTTATTCGTCTCTATTTTATATACTCATTTATCTACCGGGAATATGTAGTTACGCGTAAACTAATAACTCTTTTGATTGCTGCAAAGGGCCATCCACAAATTAGGTCACACGAATTTCATGATATTTGTGACCCCTCCCCCGTCTTTGTCACAGCTGGTCACATTACGTATTTTGCAATTTTATATCAAGAAATTATCAAGTTCAAACAGCAGTTCCGTAATTAGCTTAAATCGGTATATTAGATTTGGAAAGGTGACGTCACGAAATTTAGGATCCCTCGTGATACAAATGCGCTGCTGCTCTCTTAGGAGAGAGTGGAACCTGGCCACTAATGCCGGAACACAACTCAAGGTTGTTATGGCGGCATACTCTAGACCGGGGTTGGTAGCCATCCAGACGGATCAATACCCTACCACCTGGTTGTGGGTTGTTAGCCATCCAGACGGATCGATACCTTATCACCTGGCTGTGGGTTGTTTTGTCGTCTCTTACGACAGGTTACCCGGCTGCAGGAAATTGTATACTCTCTCCGTAGCAAAAAAGTGTATTTTCAGTTAAATATGTGTGCATTATTCTGCAAGAATAAATATTTTTTTATTTCTTCTTTTTAAATCACTAGTCGAGTCGACTTTAAGAACTGAAATCGAAATAATGATGCCATGATATAATAATGCAAAATCATTTAGGTGTAAGTAGTCCAAAAGCGACCAACAATAGACGGTTTTTCATATATAATCAGTTACCGCGCAGCTAATCTCGATAGTCAATTAAATTTGACGTGGACTGTAATAAACTGTATATGCGTGTTATCGCCATATAAGTTCACTCGTTGAATTTTTGGCGCTAGTAAAGGTAACCGATTATATACGATGTCCATGACGAATTGAGCATTTCCTTTCTGGGATTCCCGAAAACACTTCGAGTTGATTAGAAATTTAATTCGCACAATATGCATATTAGTCTAGTTCTTATACTAATAGATATATCTACTGTATGTTTTATTCTGCAAAGTGTAGTATTTTTTAGCCTTCACACACAGGGAAGGGTTTTGTAGAGGTAACGAACGTCTATTTTTTGTCATTTATGTCCTTAAATCTTTTTCTCCTAACAATTTTATGAATGTCAAAGAAGCAAGTGAGGTGTGTAAGAATAAGCCTAAATGGCGCTCAGTTGTTCGTGCCTACCCCGCAAGGGAACTGGCGTGAAGTTATGTATGTATGTATGTAATTTTATACAAACTACAAATGATACAATTAACATCTTAACTCGAGGCTAAAACCAACTCTATATTTACAAATACAATTAATATGAGAGTAGTAAAGCTAGCACCATATCGCTGTCAGTAGGAAACGTTTCCAAAAGGCTTGCCTCGTAGGATAGCAATGCCCGTAGTAGCCCGAAATATAGACCAGCCTATTTGGTCGTGTGAGACACTTTTGGCTGTTTTGGTAAAGCATGTGTGCTATTAGCCATAGATAATACATTTGCTATTAGCTATCTCAAGAGACTACCTAATGGATCTAGTGTTACATTTAGTTTTATTACTTGCAAAGTAATGTTTCTTTTTAAGGTTAATAATTATTTTTGTTACGTACCCTTTTATTTCTAAACTTTGTAATCGGCCTTTTCCTTAATGGATAACAGTGATTAACATCTGATTTGTATAAAGTAGTTTTTTATAATTTATCATTATTATACATAACATTTATTTCAAATATGATGTTAGTTGTGCAGATTATAATTTAAATTCTCTCAATTGAATATAGACTACATTCACTACATTTTATTTTCATGTTGGCTGAACCGTAAAAATCTATCGGTATAGAGTTTACTGTGTTCAATTTATATTTATAACGTGTAAAACTTTAAATATAATATTTCACATAAAATTAATCTAAAATTTCCAAGTGATAATATAACAAATTCTTGTCATTCATACCCTTTATTAATTAAATAGTTTATCAATGATGGCAATCCGCTATTGGCTGTGCCAATTTGCTGGGGTTTCTTATACTGTAAAATTGTTGGAGGGATGTTATGAATGTCAAAGAAGCAAGTGAGGTGTGTAAGAATAAGCCTAAATGGCGCTCTGTTGATCGTGCCTACCCCGCAAGGGAACTGGCGTGAAGTTATGTATGTATGTATGTATGTATGTTGGAGGGAAAATATGATAGGATTTTAGTGGGATGGTGTTCTATTCGTGTTGTATTCGAGACGTAAGATTCTCTGATTATAAATATAATAATCAGTTGCAGTTCTTTTATTTCCATAAACCTTTCTGTGCTGTTGTAAGTATTACACTAGAGTAGTATGCCGCCATAACAATCCTGAGTTGTGTTCCGCCATCAGTGGCCAGATTCCAGTCTTGGCAACATCTCTTATGTAGAACACGTCTTACGATTTTCCATTTGTAGACCAGCCTGTCCGCTGTAGGTACATACTTGAGGAATCAAAAAAATCTTATACAAATCAATTTTCGACGATCGTATCTATGTCAGTTGCCAAAGTGGCTCTTACTATACTACAACTTTCATAGTATACATCTATGTATACCTAGGTAGAATAGAGATTAGAAAAAGGCCATAGAAAATATTCTAGTTACCGTTTAGACAAAGACGATGGTGCTATCTGACTCTGAACTTCTGGGGTCTTATGTTTGTACCTATCATAGGCTCGTACAAAATCTATGAGGTTCGACGTTTTGAAAATTACCGCAGTTGATTCTTCTATTTGGATTATTTCTATTTGGTTTTGTGCAATAAATAAATCATTTTATTGGTAACATTGTTACAGGACAATTGTTTGTATAATTTAAATGTATGTCATAAACTCATTATATGCGTAAAAGGTGCGCTCGACTCTCGTCTGCCAACAATCTCGATATACATATTTTTTCATAAAGTTGTCGAAATTACATTCTTCATAATGTTTACATGTGGTAATTGTAATAAAATTCCTATTATAGCCCAGGTTGCTATGATATCTTACTATCCATTTGTTTGTTTTACCCTTCGGCTCCATCTGGGATAATGTTATAATTAATTACCGTTTTACACAGATGTAGTCAAGGGTTTAATGCATTATTTGTTATGCGATATTGTTATTAATTGTTAATGACGTTAAATATTGACAGATAACGTATGTATGTATATACACACTAATTAGCTATTAGTAGCTATTCATCAACGGTGTTACTTTTAATGATATAAATAGGTAAGACTCATTTGGTGACAAACAATAACTGTAACATTATCCCAGATGGAGCTCGAGCAGTGCAATGTTTGGTGTTACAAGAATGGATAAGCTCAAAAATGTTACATTAATATATAGGTACTTATATCAAGTAATAAGGACCAGTATTCAAACAAAATTCGCTGTATAAAGTTTTTGTCTTAAAAACATTCACTATTGTAATTCTAGCTATGGCGAAGCAAGAATTATGTAATACGGCCCAATAAACATTAGCTCGTACTCCAACATTTCTCGCCAAACGTCACAATCCGATGTAAATGACAATTTAAAAACCGCTGTCGCCCTAACTTGACCTATAGCTGATTTTACATATACGGACGTTTCGCACGCACGCTCAGTGCGCAACGTCGATAAAAGAGGGCGTGTCTGTCGTTCTCCCCGTCACCAATCACAGCTCCCATTTCTATGTGTGCGTGGACATCCTTCCATGTGTGCGTGCATCGCTTCGTCTATAAGTAGGGTTGCCACCTTTCTTTGAAGAAAGTATAGTAGTTTTTTTTACTCGAATAAACTGAAGTGATAAAAAGTTGGATTAAATAATTTATGTTTTTAATTTAATACATTTTCTGTGTCAAACTTTAATCAAATATTTTCTTTATAATAAGCAACTTACCAATAACGTAACACGTTTTATGTAAACACTGTTTCATTATTATCAGCTATCGTATATATATATGCTGATCGTACGTACAGGCACGATGAGCCGCCGTTGCCAATGCCCTTCTTAAGTATCCGTTCAGGTTATAAAAATATAGTACTTTTGGGAAATTTAGAAAAAAAAATGGTTTCGTTGTTTATTTTATTGTTTAATTTTCCATGTGTATTTATTACTGCTACTACTTTTTGCTTTGGTCACCAAAGTCCTACTATTTTTAAAATAAGGTGCATTCCCGTCACAGTTAATAAATTGTATAAAAAAAAACCATCAATTTAGAGAGGAAAATATAGTATATTTCGTATTATGTAAATTATGACAAAAAGACATAACTAAAAAGTTTACTTCAAAAATCGCTTTATGCATTTTAATAAGCCACTGACCTTAATAAACAACTTGCACCGCTCAAACATTCCTTTTAAGACTACCCTCATATATAATTAATAAAACTAAAAATCAACTTAAAAGTAATATTTTACATATTACAATAATAAATAGACAAATGCGCTAATAGGCTTCAATATTTATGAGTTTATTCTTTTAAGATATAAATATCTTAAATCCAACATAATATATAGTAGGTACAATTGGCTAAAATATAGTCAGATAATATATATTAGAGATGCCACAAATATTCAGGCACTTTTTTAACTATTCGGTATCTGGTCGAATAGTCCGCAGTATTTGACCGAACCCTGAAAATCTAACGCACACGTTGCTCAAAATTGTTGATTGATAGTTAAACTACGTTTAATAAGAGCGTTATATGCGATTTTAATTAATTTTTTATTTCAATATTACGTTTCGGCCAATTTTTAAAATGTCAGAATCAAATCAAGAATCATATAAAATCGTGCTTAAAACCTTTAAAACATAGCTTTATTTATGTATATCTCTTATTCGCGAGAACGTAAGAAAATACTTCACAAACTATTGCTTCAATACTGTTACGCGCGAATTGCACATATTTTACGCTGAACATTCGGTAGCCGAATATTCGGCGTGTGTGTATTCGGCCAAATCACTGTTCGTGACATCTCTACTATATATTATAATACGCGTGGGAACCCTATCTATAAGAACGTATACATAATACAAGCTGAACGCTACCGCGACCAGCGTTTCAAAGGTTACCATATCTTTTATGTCTTAGATCCTAATCTTGCGTTTCTTATTTAACATTTGGAAGAAATAACGGTCAACCCCATAAACACGCTATAACAAACTATAATTTGCTCGTAATACTTTAATAATCTGTGATTTTATAGCGTGCCTTAATAGGTAGTTACAAATTTTCAGCCTGTATAATTTTAGTCAAGGAATTCTATACATGAATCATTCCAATTGAATTGTTAATGTGTCTTAATTGTTCATTTACATGAATGAGAGGTCTTTTTGTTGGTGTAGAAAACAATGCCATATTTTTTTCTTGAATTTTATGGCTGCCGTTAACATTTTGTTCATTAGTTAACATGCATATGCAACCTTAGTCGTAGTCGTAAAAATATTCAATTATATCTTTATAAGTGTAGTATTTTTTATATTAAAATTGATGTATAATGTTTTCTGTCATTATACTGTACGTATTTTAATAGGCCAACCAGTTTAATGTTTTTGTGTATGTAATTCGTTCGTAATGTAGAAAAACTACGATTATGTATTCATTCCTGATATTGTGAATTTATATTTTTTGTATCTACTTCAAAATCTATACAGATAAATTAAATTGAAGTGTCTATTTGTAATGCCAAAATAAAAATGTGAAAAACATCAGGGGGGATAATTCGGATTTTAGAATTTTTGTTTATTTATCTGTATGGATGTTCCGGCTAATCTCCGAAATGGCTAGAGCGATTTAGACGGGACTTTCACTGGCAGATACCTGATATTATATAGGAGTAACTTAGAATACTTAAAAAAAATCACGCGGTCAAAGTCGCGGCCACAGCTAGTCAAAAATATAATGAATTTTAACCATAAATAAATTTTGTGCACTGTTTAAAAACATTTATTGAAGAAAGTATTTAAAACCAAAACGGTGAAGATACCAGACATTTCAGAATACTATAAAGTTCAGTCTGGGAGAAGAGAAACAATTTTTACCCTTTCAAAGTTTGCAATCTGAACTGGCCCTGTAGACAAGTGGCATTAGCGCTAAACGAATAGAATAGAAAATTTATGAAAATGGCATAATACTTCGCGTAACGATATTTCATTCCTGTACATTTCTATTGTATTCGTTTAGCTCTAATACCACTTATCTAAAGGCCTAACACGATACAAAGAATTACAAACTACCTTCTTTATTCCGGGAATCCCGCGGGAATTTTCCCGGGATTGTTTTACAGTGGGTATTATACATAAAAGTTAAGAGAATCGGATCAGATTGATACTAAAACAATACAATCCGGGACTTTTATATTCCCCGGGATTTCCTGACGTGGAAACCACGTGATATTAGGACTTGCTTGATATGAATGTTTCTATGTTTATTAGACATCTTTAGTAGCACACATTTAGTTCTGTATGCCTTTAGTATTATTCCGGATTTTTACGGGAATCTTCTTAATTCATATATTTTCATACAAAAAAAATCCGTTGCCATGCTGATAATACCTTTTGATTTTAAATACTGGCAAATAACTGTAATCTACGTTACCCATCAATGGTGGACGAAGTCACGGCAAATCCTAGTTTAAAATAATATCAACAGTAACGGCCTCTTGACCTCGATTATATGTTAATTTACGGCAATTAATCATAGAACGTTCGTGTTTTAAATAGAGAAGCCGCAAAACAATTTTGAACGTACTGACATCAAAGACAACGTTCCACGTTCGAATTTTCAACGACAATAAAAGGCCGTTTTCCCGCTAAAACTCGATTAGGGATGTATGAGCGGGACGGGACAAAGGAGGTCGTTTATTTGGGGGCTGGTTTTAAAATTGATTCCAGAAATAGGCGGTCGTTCGTGTCATAGGTGAAAAAGGGGTCTCGTCATTCAAAATATACTTAATCAAGCTAATAAATTATTTTTAAATATAATTATGTAATGTATACTGTTGTAAAACCTCATGAGTGCTAATGGCATAGACAAAATATTATTATTGTATAGAATACAATTTTTTACTTAAAAATTGTGTTAAAAATTGGATCTCTTGACATATTGAAGCTTTTGTTTTTTTTGTCAGACGTATTTATTGACACAATAAACAAAATGACAAAACAACTTCGAAATAAAAAAAAATTAACTATTAGCTCATTTTACAAAGCTTGTAATATGCTGATAACGAATGTTGGAAAATCTTTTAAGTAAAAGATTGTGCTATTGATTCGACATTTTTATTGAAGTACGTTTGAATTGTACAAAATCATATTTTGTCTATGCCATTAGCACTCATGAGGTTTTACAACAGTTACTATACCTAATACAAACATTTGGAGATATGTGGGGGTAAGCAGAAAAATTCAGTGTAGTAAGCGTTTGCCCATTTAATTCCTGAATATCACAGAGGTCCCTGGTTCGAATTCGAACATGGTAAATTTTGTAACGAAATTTGTGGTAGGTTTGTTAGTTCCCTATACCTTAACTAATGGGTTATTCATATCTTACTATTCATTCAGTCGCCTTACCATGGGTTGAATTTTGACATTACTTTTTGGAGTTTATGTAAAATTTTTACCGACGCTAACGCGTAACGCTTGACGAGATACAGGATTCGGCCATAAGGGTTTGAGATTGTCCCCACCCCAAATTAGCCCATTGTATGTTAATCATTACACAGCCTTAGCTTGCGAATATAATGTACTTAATATGCAGATAGGTAGATATTGACAACAATGCGTTGATGTTCTTACAAAAAGTTTTTTGAAAAACACAACCCTAAAAATATTTTACAAAAATGTATGATTAAGAATAAATATAATTGGATAAAAAAGTTTATAGGCTTTTATTTGATTACTCTATAAATCAGGCTCTTTAGGAATTCAAATTATCTGTAATTAATTGTCACTATTATGGTTAAATACCCGACTCGTGTGAAGTTATAAACTTTAAGCCATAAATATATTATTTCTATCTATGATGACCTTGGACGTAATAAATTATGATTTATAAATTATAAAATTATCACTGGTCTTTCTGAACAGAAATTACAGAAATATATTTTTCTAGTAACTAGAGTTTATTTTAAAAATTAGGATACACCCAAAATTCAAAATTTAGGTATAGGTATGAAAATGTATTTGAAAAGTCATACACATCTACTTCTTGATCTATTTTCACCTTTTCGCAACTTCTTGCTATTTAAAGACGAAAAAACCCCCAAAACTTTCTTAAATTTAGAGTAGATTAAAATTAGAAAATCAATATAATGTTTTATTGCATGAGTTTAGCAGACAGCCCACCTGATGGAAAGCGGTTACCATCTCCTATGGACGTCTGTAACCAATTACTTTATTTTTTTAATGTCTTATTTAAAAAAGTTACATAAGACGTCTTAGATAATTTTAACCTCTCACGACATAACTTATGTAATTTTTAACTTGATAGTTCAAAGGATTCTTGAAAATCATCTTGATTTTGTAAATTTCTTAACTTCATAATATGTCCAAAATTAGAGGGTTGTGAACGGGCTTTTTGCGACTCAAACCCAAATGTCTCTCCATCTATTAATTTAAGTAACAAACAAGAAACTTCCTCATGATTTTTCAAGATTTGACTGAGAAATAAACAAAACTAAAACCGTTTTACTGTCGTGTGGGTTTGCCTACAAGATTTTCTTGCCTACAAGATTATCTGCTTCTGTAATTATATTGTTTTATGTTAATTTAGTTGGGTAATTTATTGATTAATTAATGTTATAATGTCCAGGCACCATTACAAATTTCATGTACTGTACGTCCGAAACAAATAGTCGTTCCAACAAAGAACTCAACACCTCTGTTATTTTATGTTTGTGAAAGTTTATAAGATAAATGTTATTCTATTCTATTCTACAATGTAACCTTTCAATCCCCAGCTACTTTTATGGCGGCCACTTCGTATTCTAAGTTTTCATAATTGCACTACATCATCGTCTAACGATATATAAGTTAGATCTAGCCAAATTGCATCCTAAGAAATCTAGTTGTTTTCAAAAAAGATGTCTGTAATACATATAGGTAGATACTAGTAGACGGACGACGTACCGATGCAGGTACACTCACGGAATTAAAATGTTCGTCACCTTATAGTCGACTTTTGCTTGCACGAGTACAAGAAACATTACTGTCAACATTTGAATAAATGTTATGTTTATAAAATACTAGCTGTGCCCGCGACTTCGTCGGCGTGGATTTCTTTCCTGGATGCCTGAAAAAAAGGTAGCTTAAGTTACTACTCATAACATCAGATATCTGCCAGTGAAAATCCCGTCAAAATCGGTCCAGCTGTTTCAGAGATTAGCCGGAACATCCAGACAGACTAAAAATATAATTGTTTTTTTTAAATATAGTTATCGTATATACTTTCATATTCATTTCATAACAAGCTGTTATTCTGACGTTACAAACAGATACTTAATTTTATTTATTTGTATAGGTAGAAAATTATGAAAGAAAAAAATTGCAATATTGGCAATGACAGAAACTGAGATTAACAATAAGAAACAAAGGGCTTACATCTCTAAACAATCTTCTAAGAGAAGATAGAAAATCAAACAACTTTGATCTAAGTAATTTTCAAAACTTAATTTTCTGTGGAACGGTCTGTTCTGTGACTTAGTTTAAAAAGAGAACATGTGTTCGCGGAACGTTAAATAAATGAATTTGAAAACTGGCGAATTTTTTCATACCGCCACTGTACATGAAGGCTTTACAAATAATAATAACAGCCCATAAAAGTCCCATTGCTGGGCTCGGGCCTCCTACTGTTAGCGAATGGACTGTATACCCACCACGCTTGTCTAGGGTGGCTTGGCAGGTTTGACACATCGGTCATCTCGATGTGCAGGTTTCATCACGATGTTTTCCTTCACCGTTTTTAGTAATGGTAATTGTAACAATATGCATATTAGGTTAGAAAACAGCCTAAGTAGTGCATGAGTTCCGGCTACGATTCGAACCCGTTACCTTAGTGTTTCGGACGAATGCGCTAACCATTACGCTACCTAGACTCTCTCTCTTTTCTTTTACCTTCTCCGAATTATTTGAGGTCGGCACAATGTCTTTTGCTTCCATATATACTCCTCTATTCTGACATACGTCCTCTGTCATACCACGAATCATTATATCATTCTTCACACTATCCATCCATCTCATTTTTGCTCTACCTTTACTTTTACATACATACATACATAACTTCACGCCAGTTCCCTTGCGGGGTAGGGTTTACCTTTACTTTTCTACCCATTAATTTTGCTTTTCAACATTCTTTTTGTCACGTGACTTTCATCCCTCCTCATTACATGTCCATACCACCGTAATATTCTTCCTATCAATTTTTTTAGTCACGGGTGCAACTTTCAAAGATCCCCTTATGTACTCGTTTCTCACCTTATCTATTCTTGTAACACCACACATCCATCGCAACATTCTGATCTCAGCTGAGTGGAGACGTTTCTGGTCTATCACTTTAGTGGCTTAACATTCGGATCCATATAACAGGACCGATTGTGATACCACGGGTATATTAGAAGATTTTATAACTGTTACGTTTTAGACAAAATGCCTCAGGAATCCTATAAAACAGACCCACCCATGCATTACAATTATTCGCTTCAAACAAGTACAGGAACGTGCCATAGATAACACACTATAATAATACTATTATATCAGACGCATGCCTAGTGTATTAAACAGTATATTATTATATTATGCATGTGTGATACTTAGATGATTGTTTCAAATCGTCTTAGAACAATCCTTATATCGACAAGGATTGTTAAATATTCTGATTGCCTCAATGTGATAGTTGTAAAAATAAAACTAACAAACAACAGAGCGCCATTCAGGCTTATTCTTACACACCTCACTCGCTTCTTTGACATTCATAGCTCTTGTCTGTCTACTACCTCAACAAACTTTTTATTATTCAGAATATTAAAATCTCCTTAATATCGTATAAGAGTAGTTAATTATTATGTCATAAATCTGAAAAGCGAATTAGATTACTACCTAATTGGTTTCTAAATAATATTTAAAAATAATGTTATCATATTTCGAATATAATATATATACTGCCAAGTTATGTTAACGCCTGTTTGTATGTAAATTGTTTAAAATTTATTGTAAAATATATCAAACACAAGCTCGCAATTCTGTCGATAAAATATTCATATTCCGTATTTTTGTAAATATTTGAATGTAACATAAAGTGTAGTGTTTAGCCAACTCGTGGAATCATGAGGGTGCTAAGGGTGCCCTCGATGTCCGGACGTTTTATTTCTAAGTGTTTGCATTAACATCTAAGTTGATCGGAGAGATCATGGTTGGAGTGTTGTGATTATAGAGTAGGTAGAGGTTCAAGGGTTTGTTATTTATGTTCTAAAAAGGTGGAGAACTGAGGTGGAAGTTTTACCGTTTCGTACTTGTTTTATCATAGATAACCAGATGCACCAGTTTGCGCCAGGTTTACATGGTGCAAACACCGTCTAACGCTACGCTTTAACTTTTTTGGTACGCACTGCCGAAGAATAGAATGATTTGCCGGAATCAGTTTTTCCTAAAAAATACAATATAGAAGTCTTCGTAACGAGTGAACACATATTTTATAAGCACGCTTACTCAGAAGATATCTTCATCCTAGACAGCGTCATCACTCAACACCAGATAAAATCGTGGTTAAACGTGAGCCTGGACGAACATAAAAAAGTGGAATACTCTTCCAGTGTAAAGTAGTAAACAGAATATTTGCCAGTATGATGAGTTGTCCAGCAACATGTCTTGCAGGCCAAAACTCAATTTTAGTACGATATACTCAGTTTATGACGATTTTGCAACTACCATTTACATGTATCTAGTTTTAGCCATCTCTTGATCTTCTAGGTGTTACGATACAACGTAATAGATATCTATTGAAAATAGGAGCATCAACACTGCTTTGATATATTTTTCTTCTCCATTCCATCCATCTTCAACCCTTTGAAGACCAAGGAAGCTGTCCTTTACAAGTTCAAAGCATAAGTTTCTTGAGCCATCTAATTCTCATCATAACATAATAGATAATCTTTAATGGAGCTTTTTTTATTGTAGTATAGGGTTTCATTTTACCACGATCTTGCCTGATGTTAAGCAAATATATTACATCAATTTATATGTTTTAGAGTTCCTCAACCTGCAAACCATTGCTAGAATAGACCAGAAAATTCTAGATGTGAAGACACCTTATCTTATAAAGTTTAAGTCTAAGTAAGTGGATAACAGAAGGTGGTCAAAGGAACGAAATATTACTTATATAACAAACATACCAAAATCTTCCTGAAAACTTGAGGCCAAATAGCCAAAATTAACATAATTAAAGCCACAATGAGACAGCACTTGGGGAGAATTGACGCTATTTTAATCTTACAAACCTTTTCCGACAACACTGACTTGTATTTCCTCCACATACCTGCAAGTCATGCAAAGGGAAACTTAGAGAGAATACGAAATATATGTTATCGGGTCGTCTCTTTCTCGCTCATAGAAATTTCTTGGCTTTGTAATATAATTATATCCCATTCTCTTTCTTGGCCCTGGTAGAC
Source organism: Dendrolimus kikuchii (assembly GCA_019925095.2). NCBI lineage: Eukaryota > Metazoa > Arthropoda > Insecta > Lepidoptera > Lasiocampidae > Dendrolimus > Dendrolimus kikuchii. Next base: position 8,303,239 of record CM034406.1, on the reverse strand, counting down.
GAAGCAAAAGGTAATCATGAACAAGATCTCTCTTTTCTTCATTATTCCTATGGGTAATAGTTGTGGTAGGTACCTAATATGTACCAATATGTTTTAATGATGATAACGATAAATTTATTATACCACAAACTACTATCATCATCATTCTTTCATAATGTTCCAGTTGCCTTTGGAAGCTTACTTCGAACCGTGGGGTCCATTTCTCTATTTTTCCTTATCCACATTATACTGCCTTCTGAAATCTTCTGTCCTTAAGCCCCTTATTGTGAGACAGTTGGTACATAGCTCCCATTCAATTTTTACGGCGTCAAGCTTGGGTTTACCTCTTTCATCGGCACCTGACGAAGGCAGGCTGGCAAGAAATTTCTTTCCCACATAACTAGACTGTCTCTAAAACATAGCCGCACTAGTAGTATAAGTGACTTTGTTCCGACTATATCATCAGTGACATATATATCTAATAAAGTTTACTATGAATGTAGCTATCCCGAGCGTAGTTCTTCTGCTTGACCACGTAACTCTTCTCCTAAATATACCGAAAGTTATATGTGTCTTAAAATTAGTAGGAAACTTCCTATCTGAGTTTGACTGGTCCATTTGCACTGAATTGACATGGACTATCATATCTAAATCCGTATTATCGTCAAGACTGCTCCCAGAAGACACTTTACAATTTTTTTATTTTACTTAATGCTTCGTCTTAACGATACAACATTAAAATTACAATCTAAAATAAGAAACAAGACTAATAAGTAATTTAAATATGACCTAAAATCTGTACTAATATTATAAAGCTGAAGAGTTTGTTTGTTTGTTTAAACGCGCTAATCTCAGGAACCGCTGGTCCGATTTCAAAAATTCTTTCAATGTTGAATAGCCCATTTATCGAGGAAGGCTATAAGCTATATATCGTCACGCTAAGACCAATAGGAGCGGAGCACCAATGAAGAATGTTTCAAAATCGGAGAGTTTTGAAAGCAAATTCCACGCGGACGACGTCGCGGGCACAGCTAGTACTAGATATAATTATTTATACTAAGAATGTGTCCAATACCTCTTTTCTTATTACTCTATTAAGAATAAGCCACTTTGTTCGTGTGTTCTTTATTAATGTTAGGCACATTGCACTTCACTTTACTTTTGTCTTGATAGTTTTACAACACTAACTCAAAAGGTTTGGTCCTTTTGAGTCTTCTTACTAGTTTTAGTCTTGCTCCAAAAATATTTAATAACTTTTGCTGACAGGTTATTTAGATTATAACAATAGAAATACATATATATACGTTACGCCCTTATATACGAACAGACAGGTTCATCTCCTTCTATGACAGATGTTATGGCGAACGCACGCCCTAATATTGCCTGCGGCTATACAAACGTTATTTTGACTTGAAAAAATATTGCTAAATATAACTCATTTAGTTTTTTATATTTAGTTTTGTAGTTAAACATTTCTACAGTGTAAATTAATTATGATGCAATTAATACTTAATTAAAGTAAAGTACACAAGTGATTTATTGACTAAAATAAGGAATTGTAATTATATAGCGGTATTTTGCTTTAAAGTTTGAAGGGCGAGTATTACATTTTTAATTTTATTCTAAACTAGCTATGCCCGCGACTTCGTTTGCGCGAGACTAGACTTTTTACTTATAGATTCTGAACACTGCAAAAAATTAAAATAACAATTGCTGTTTTATTCCCTAAAATTTTCAATGAAATCCGTTGAACCGTTTCAAAGTCTATTCGATACAAACTTTCAAATAGACAAACAATTTTCAACATTATTTTGAAATCAAAGACAGATAAATATTTCTGCTTCGGTATAGATATATAATAATTAAATTGGCATTTTCCAAACTCCTTACAAATTTTTGTAATGTCTATATTTTTATTTCGTTTTTCTATTGTTAACTTTTAAAATCACTTGTAACATTTATTTTATATTTCAATGATTGTCAAATAAATAATACCTCGTAACACTTTATTCAATTTAAAGATTCAATCGCCATCAGCGTCATCTAGACATTGTATGTAGCATTTACGATCTTTTCAAAACTAAGTTTTTTCTGAACCATTGTAATTTTTTAATATCTTTCTTCAATGCCATAAGGGTAATATTAGTGTAAGGGTAATAGTGCCTTGTATATAAAATAATCAAATCATAACTCCTTGGCCTTTATTGGCGATGCAGGTAGGTACTACGCCCAGTGTCATCAGGAAGTAATGTAACCATTACAATCGCGATTTATTCTTATTTATAATTGCACGCTATGAAATTACGATTTATGGCTTCAGGCATTTTTATAGCTTACTATGTTAGCGAAGCCTGTGCGGAGAATTCATAACGATCAATACATAATGTCACTTTAATAACTCATAACAACAAATACCTTGCAAACTATACATACTTGTCTACTATAGATACAGCGAGTGTCGAAGTGCTATCCACGGTCATTCAGAGTACCCGATGGCAAACAGTACTCGTGACCCCTGTGTTTGAACAGTGTAAACGGTTTTTGTACCCCTACCATTTGTTTTGTGTTACGTTTATTGATCGAAGAAATTTTCTTCTCGATTTCATTTCGAGTAGTGCACAATATTGGATTTGACTGTTTGATTATTTGAAGATTGTTTACTATTAACTTATTCATATGAATAAATAAGAAATGATATACACATTAGTAAATACTGCATTTATGTTACAGAAATTATTTTAATGAACTTTGAGATAAGTGAAACAAATTAGCATATACTGAATTAATTTTAGAGTTATACTGTATAAATTAAGTTTTGCACTATCTGTACCTGTTTATCATTTATTTTACGCGTCTGCTTAGAATAGAACTAACCAATATTGTGCTTGAAAAGGTAATGTAATCTTGATCTCAAATTTTTTGTTTGCTTGTAGGCAAACTGGCAAATGGATTAATTTAATGGCAAGTGGTTCGTCACCCATGGACATTTGCAATACTAACAAAGTCGATGCATTGCCTACCTCGTTGAGACTTTAAATATCGGTTTACACCTTTTTTGGGGAGCCCCATTCTTAATCAAATTTTAAAATTTACATTTAAGTCTAATAATATACCTTATAAAAATATAAAATTAAATGCGCACATAATTTTCGGTTCTTACCACAACATCCATTGCTATTTGACTAAGACAAAAGAAAACATTTTATATGTATTAGTAAGTATATAAAGAGTATACGTATAATAAAAAGTATCGAGGTTTGGGTAGCAGATAATTACAAATGATTAAATTTGACGAAATCTGTGGCCTAATGATTATTTCGGTATCTTAAATCTATCATCTGTGATTTCTTATTCAATACGAAATAGAATATCTAGATGATATTAAAGTAGTTGTTTTCCGGTCTAGGTAGGTTTTATTGATCGTTATTTACAAGTTTGTGACATCCTCGCGAAACATGATCAGAGTAATATTTTGATAATGCTAACATACTTTAAAGTCCGATTATCTCTCGAAAATACTTAGTAATTCGAAAACATTTCTCTGACAGTGCCGTAAGTAATTGTTTTTGCGGCTAATTTTTTTCTCTTACAATTTCTTTGAGGGGAGAGCGCGCCCCGAAATTACATTTTTATTTGGTTAACCCGGTCTCGGAGGGTGCCACGATTGCTTTTTCATAAGTCAATTTTACTCTTATTTTAAAGGGTTATTGGACTTTTAATAGTTATTTTCGTATCTAAAAAAGTAATAGGATCTGCTGATACAAGATGGTTCGCATTTTCCTGAAAAATAATTACAGTATGAGTATTCTTAAGTACTTACACTTTAATACTTTAGGTATACAGTAAATAGAAGCGATATATAGATACGTGATAGAAGAGTTTTGCACGCGGCTTTGTCTGCATAAACTTCAGTTTTGTACAATTGTGCTAAATTCACTTATATATATGTACATAATATATTTATGTATTTCATAGATCACTGCTGAATGAATGTTAATGAATTTTGGCAAATTTATATAATGTATCTTGGGTAAGGGCATAGGTAGATACCTTTTGTTGCAAAAAATAGTCTTGAAGGGGAAGACATAACAGCAACTCTCAGTTCCATATGTCAGAGATATGAAAATGCACTTTATTTAGGCTTTCACTAAACACATCAGTATCTTATTAGCATTACACTTACATGTTTACTACATTAGGGCAGAAAAAGTTCCAAATAAGTCGCGGTTAAAAACGAATGTAAAATAAGCGTAGGTATGTCTAACAAAACATATAGTTGTGACACTGTACCTACTGATGATTAACCAACTTGATCAATATGCGCTGAAGTTAGTTTTAATTCTTCTGTTACAGCGGATTCATTACTAGGTTCTGGATCAGACGAGGAAGAAGAAGACGAATCGAGAGCAGCAAATAACTCTAGTAGTCCAGCACATGCGCCACATCCTGCGCTAAGTTCAGACCTATCACACAATGGCGATGTCAAACCTCATGAAGATTCGGAAGATCAGGTTAGTAGAACACATTATTTCTAAAATAATTTATTTAAAATAATATAAATCGTTTTTGATAACCTATTTTTTGAATATTTCTTTATTTTGTAATTTCTTTTATTTTTACTAATATTTTGATATCTTGAGAAGACTATTTACGATTCTTGTTCCAGTTCGATTAAAAGTTTTATTTGTGCCGAAGAATGTGTCTTATACAATAGTAAAATTATATTTCTGTATAGAAAATCAGACAACTCATTACCATAAAAATTTGTCACAAGTGCAAACTCACATTGAAGAAAGTGTATACCACAGGTACTTTAGTTCCATATTTGCAACTTACAAGTAGGTGCTGCAGAACTTATAAACTTACTAGATAAGTATGTGATATTTAATGTAATGTTATTTTAAAATGTTAACCGGTATTAGTTTTAAAACGTCAAGCCATGGATGGCATTATCAAAGGGCTCCTGCGGAAGACTGTAGACACTGGTTTTGTATTGAACACAATTCATGTTTTATCTGTTATGTTTAAGTTTTAATTCCTTCATCGAAATTTCCTAAATTCGACAATCCCGCCGGTTTAGTAATGGGATCTGACCACATTGTCGCATTCAGTTGTTCGTCTTTCTATCCCAGGGTTCACTAGATGGAGATCCGGAGACCAGGGACTCGCAGGCCGAAAACAAATCACCAGACGATGGAAACGGAGGGTCCAAAAGAAGAGGACCGAGAACCACGATAAAGGCAAAGCAATTGGAGATTCTGAAATCGGCATTCTCACAAACACCAAAACCCACCAGACATATACGAGAGCAACTAGCAAAAGAAACGGGACTTCCCATGAGGGTGATACAGGTCAGTTTAGTTTTAAATAAAATTGATCCCAGTTTTAAAAACCAAACGTAGTGTTAATTTTTACTACCAATTTTAATAACTACGTTTGGTTGCAGTTTTAGTTGATTCTCTAAATCATAAGGTTCTGTTACGTAGCTTGTCGTATGACGATTATCTAGTACTTTGGCACTTTGAACACATGATTTTACATTATCATGCCTAATTTAAATGGGAGAATCTCTACTTGCTTTAACTATATGATTTTGACTACATTCGTTTGGCTTAATTCTTATCACGAATTACTGTTAAAGTAATTTCTAACAAAATAAGTTATGACGTACTTCAAATATTCTATCTAGGTCTAGGCTGAACATATTTATTTTCTTATAGGTATTGTTCTTTACTTTGTTGATGACACTGGAAGTTCATCATCATCAGTGAATCAGAATTCTCTGCTAACATGGCGTGGTAAATAATTATGCAAGTTTACTATTGCGATTATATTATTTCAATTTCATAATAATAATTAATTTGATTATAGCCTGCGTACCTACATATTTGATGCAACATAATATATACATACATCTCATTAAGTATATCTATCTTAAAGGTAAGGAAAGGAATGCTTCGGTGGTTCGGGCATGTGGAAAGAATGCATGATGAAAGAATGACTAAACAGATATACAATGCAAAAGTGGATGGACGCAGAAGTCGTGGAAGGCCACGACACACCTTTCATGATCAAATTGATTGTGTACTAGCAGAAGGTGATGTCAGGAGTCTTAAGAACAGACGAGCGTGCATGACAAGAGTTATGAATGTCAAAGAAGCAAGTGAGGTGTGTAAGAATAAGCCTGAATGGCGCTCTGTTCTTCGTGCCTACCCCGCAAGAGAACTGGCGTGAAGTTTTGTATGTATGTATCTTAAAGTTTTAAAATTGAAGTTTTGCTAAAGTAAATTATTTTATATTTATTTAATAGCTTCATGATTCTATTTTCTGAAAAAGAAATAAAAACATCTTTCTCGAAAGACATAAATAAATATACCCAAAATTATATCTACTTTTTCAATTTAGGCCAAGCTTTGTATGATGAATACAGTCTAGGTGATTTGATATAATATAATGGCAACTTTAGAATGTTCTAGAAATACACAAGACGCGAATATTTTCACGTATTGCGTCTCGGTGTTACCATTACGGTAACACTTTATTCAATAAAGGCTGATAAAATTACAAATTTAAATGCCAATTATGTCAATTGAAACCTATTGTTAGGGCTGTTGCAAGTAACTGGAGCACGTAAGAAAGCTGCTTCTAAGATTTTGCAAATTGCCATCTTATATTTTCGGAATCTAGAATTTATTATTGAAGAATGTTTAGATACCTATAACATTGATAGCATTTATTAAAACTTTCCTTTTGAATTCGTGTTAATGCTAGTTTAAACGTATTAAGTAGACAATTAAAATTTAGCGGCAACTTCTTGCTAAAATAATCGTTTACATGCACAAGACTCTTAGTACTCTTAACTTAGTTAAACTTATATTTAGTACATACCTACACCAGTCTTAAGATCTATATTCAATGCTCATTCATTTACATACATTTATATGTATGTTTTATAAGTCTAAAATTAGGGTAGTGACTCAAAAAGTAAATATGAAAGAAAGAAAAAATATTTGAAGAAATAGTGACGTACTTACATTGGTTACATGTATCTTAAAATATAAAAGTATATTTTGAGAAATTGTACGCTGCATTTTCAGAAAACAAGGTTTGAACTCAGCTTATTGCCTTACCGGCTTATATCCGACACAATGCTGATCTTCAGTGCCAACCATCCTTTTGGTGTGATACTAAAGCGACAAATATATAATGGCATAGAAAGTACTACTTTTAGATAATAATTCCTCTTTATACGAACAAGCGATATAGTGACCTGTTTGTATGTAATTTTATGCATATTACTGCTGATAACTCTCTTTAATAAATTAAAACTAGATAAAAGTCGCTGTTTTAAAACTAAGTATTTATTTTATTTGTAAGTAGTTTATCTATATTTGTATTAGTTTGTGTTTAGAATCAAGTTTATTTATAATGTCTACTTCGAGTGCACTAATTGTGAAACAAATGTGCACGTATGATGGAATTAGTAAAAGTAGATTAAGTGATAGGTGTATGCCAGTCGTAGGAAGTGTAGATCCTTTACCTCTGTCAGTTTCTACGGGAAATAGACATGACATTATGTACGTATGTATGGAACTATTAGAAAAAATTTAGTCAGCAAACAAATAAATACATTACACATCCCCAAGCTAAGCAACATTCACTTGTGTTATGCGTAATATATAAGGACCACTCTGGGACCGATCAAAGACTGTGCTTAGTAAATAACGGAAAATTCATTTATGACATTTATCATGCTAAGAATATAACTTGAAGCCCATGTGTTTCAGTGACCTCTGCAGGCAAAGGTTTAATCCAATCCACTTAAACAAAGAGGTCTTCAGAAATTATAATAAAAGAAACGATACCTATATTTATTGATAGCAAATATTTTCATAGCATTTTCAATCAAAATATCTTAAAGTATAAATTTTAAATTAAAGTTCGTGACTATGCAGCTCAGTGAATCCGATCTGCGGTTTCTAAGAAATTCACTCATTTTTCTTAGAACACTTTTACTTACTACTTATTCCAGATATTACAAACTGTGCTCTATTAAATAATAAATTCATTTCTGTAATGTTTGCGAAGTATACTTTCGCCTATGATCTAGAATATTTTATAAAACCCAGATTAAAATCTAGCCTGGAGACAACTTGAAAGGTTCTTTCCCACGTAAACTGCGGACTTTCTTGTAAATTTAACTTTAGTATCGTTATCTGAGAAAACGAAGCTAAATCTTGGATGTGTGTAGTGCGCGAACACTACAATGCGTGTTTGAATGAACGCAGGCAGTCCTTACGCTAATCCATAATGCTAATTGATTTAAGGAAAATCTCATTAGATGGTAATGTTTTAGTTTACATCAAAATCGACCCCTTGATTCCTTTGAGTATTTCTCGCTATATCTTTTAGTTTCAAAATCATATGAATAGGTAAAGAATTATTTAGAATAGCTAATTTACTTGCAGCTTGAAACACTTGACGAATAGTTGTAACAAAAAGATATCCGCATTGCGAGACACAAAATAAAGAACTAGACAACGGACCATTGCCCACCACTCAAATAACAAGTTAAATGCCTGGTATTGCAAGATTACAAGTAAAAATTATTAGAGACGTTCATCCTTTGGCATGATTTTACCATAAAATTGATATAAAATATTTTATTAGTGTAGGGACTCAGACGAAAGAAAGTATAGACGGAACCTACGCCAAAGTCATTTTTTTGAACTCGTGTGCGTAAACTTATTTAGTAATACACGTGATTTGCGTCTGTGTGGTTAATACAAGTAAAGTATCCACTAGAAAATGTTCCACCTTTACATGTGCGCTAGAATAGAATAGAATATCATTTATTGTATAAACTGTCACATATATATAATTTAAAGAAGATGTTGTGTTCTTTGTAGGAACGACAGTTTGTCCTTTCGAACGTGCAATACAGGCAGTTTATAATGTTGCCAGGCCATTATATAATATTATTATTAACATTTCATTAAATTTTTCTGTTATTTGTCACAAAAATAATATATAAAAAAATACATTATTAAAAGTACTTATATAAATCTAACATTAGTTAACTAGTCAATAAAAAAAAACAAATGTCTATATGTAATGTATGTATGTGCTAATTTGATTATTTAATATCAAGTTCTCATAACGCACTGCGGCCCGATCGGCTTCCTTTAGCCGATTTCAGTCTGAGAGCTCGGTCAACCTATTTTATTCTCCTGTGTATATATGTACTTTTGAAACTAATTAAAATAACATAAAAGATAATTTGCAAAGAAACCAACCGTAAAGTCATTTGGTATATAACCTTATTGATCACTACGCATATCTTTCGTAACCTTTACAAATGGCCGATACTCAATCATGACGGCGGGCAACGTTCGCAAATTGATTTCGCGCGTATCCCCACTTTTAGGTGCGTCGAAATGACAAATGCACCAATTAACTGACAAATTCATTAAATAGACTAATAAGGTTTTCAATCCGGAATTAGTCAAGGTTTTTAACTTATGCCTGTGCGTTGCAGTTTCACATGCATTCAGTTACTGTACTGATTCTTTGGGTCGCAGCGTTATAAATAGTTCTCTCAATAATATACGCGATATCTAAAGTTTATTCAAGAATTATTAAAAAGAGGCAAAAGACTGGTAATCTCTAGAACTAATATGTATAATATACACAAATAAAATATCTGGTCAAAATTTCATTATACGTTTATAGTCCTCGTAACATCACTAGAGGCTTGACGGGAGCTTGATGTGTTTTGTTAAAAAAATTAAGAATAATTGTATCATATTATTTGTTTCTATTAATAATCAATCTCTATTGGGTCTACATTCATGGACATATCCAGGTACACTACTATATATATTTTAAGGTACAATTCTTTGAATAAGTATGAACCAAGAGACTACAAGTTCCTGTATAGGTAAGCGAAAGTACAAATAAGTGTTTTTGTCCAATGACATTCAAAAGCTATAAATCCTGTATGAACTGTTGGATTGGATCATCTAAGGTAGTAAAGCTGTAAAGGTTTCGAAGCGCTTTAAGATCAATACAAATCATAATTTACTGTAAGTTATATACTATTCCAATTGACAGGAAAACACGTCCTTCTCTGATACGTTTATTACTCTTTTGACAGCATTTAAACGTCATCAATAAACCTGTCTTCTAAGGGAATAAATATACGGAAATTTATAGTTGTTACACATGGGCTGGATTTGGTTTGAAAATTATAACATCATCCGTAACATGAGAATACTTGCTTCAATAAAAGTAAATTTACATGCATAATAAAATACAGTACAATCATTTAAATACAGTCATACCTGTTAGACTTACTACTACTAGCCCTTATCACGCAGATTTAGATAGTCTCCACAAACTATAGAATGGCTGAACAGGTGTCAATTTTCGATTCATACAACTGAATTTAGTATTTTATTTCTTTTCACTCCCAAAAATATTAGTAATTGAAGTTTCTTATTTAAATATAGCAGTTCTTTAACTGCTTTACTCAAAAAACTATAAAGTTAATTTATTAAATTATTTATAAAAAATATTATTAATAAAATATTAAATTGTCTTTAAATAATTATTAATATCTGTGCTCCCACCACTTTGTTTGCAGGGAACTTGGACATTCATCTTCTGAACACTGCAAAATATTGAAATGAAAGAGGTATAGGCATTACATAGATAAATTAAATTTTGATACAAAATTCACTTTAACACCTAAAATTTTCTTGAAAATCAGCTGAGCCATTTCAGAGTCTTTTTGAGACAAACTTTCCTAACATAATAAAAACGATAACTAATGACTAGACACTTAAATTTTAGAAATTATTTTGAAAATCACAGATAGACACTTTTATTTGTATAACTAAATACTATAACTGTAAAAGTTTAGATGGATGTTTGTCGCTCAATCACGCCAGAACGGCTCAACGGATCTGGCTCAAATTTAGCATAGAGATAGTTCAGTAGTATTTTTCCGTAAAAGCATAACAAACAGAGAGTCAAATATATTTTATCCCGGAAACTATCCCATTTTTCGGGATAAAAAGTATCCTATGTTCATTCTCGGCATCGAATATATATATATATATACTAGCTGACTCGGCAAACTTTGTACCGCCCCAGAATCAATATATAAAAAAGCTGAATGATAATTGCAAAATGTTTCAACTTTAGTAAAAAATGTGGTCAAAACTTAACCAGAACGAACAACAAATGTTTGACATTCGAAACCAAAAAAATGAAAAAAAAACTTCACTTTTAAATTTATTTTGATTTCTGAACGACTTTTAAATTTAATTGATTTCTAAACGACGGGACGAACATCAAATCTTTGATAGGTAAAAATAGTTTCTAAGGGAAAGCGAAATTGTTGTTTTTACTATATTCCAAGCATTTTTTTCATATTTACTCACCATTTAAACCTTCCCTGGACTTCCACAAATAATTCAAAACCAAAATTAGCCAAATCAGTTCAGCCGTTCTCGAGTTTTAGCGAGACTAACGAACGGCAATTGATTTTTATATGTATAGATATATACTGAGTTTCAGCCAAATCGGTCCAGTAGTTTTTTCGTGAAAACGGAAGACAGACAGAGTTACTTTCGCATTTATAATATTAATAAGGATTTTGTAATAGTAGGTATATATGTAATAAAATGTTTAATTTTAAAATTTAAAACAAAACGCAGTATACATCGCTCTTGCGATGCATTCTTACCTATATGTTTCGGACACCTTTGTGTCAAACTATAAACAGTAAACCGCAGTTCCTGAAACTAACCCAATCTAACACATGGAATCACGCAATTCTCCACACCGTCAGCAACAGATGTCTGTTAAACTATCCGTCGGTCTGTCCGTCACGCTTTTTGCGCTCCTTCCTCTTTGTTTCTGTTTTTGTGGCATTTGGTTGCCTAAAAAAAAAAGTAAAAAGTTTTAAGTTTTTACCGAAGTTACACAGCGGACTGTTTGTAAACGTAGTACAGATTTTTCGTCACCATCTGTTCTGGATGAGGTAATTAGTGGATTAAGATTTGCATCAGAGAACGGTATTTTGATAGCACAAAAAGTTGCCAATCTTTTTGTACTGAGTAACATTTTTTATTGAAATATAAAATAAACTGGTTCCCATTCGATTGTTTTAGGCCTTGTTTTATAAATGTCCAAAGCAAATTGAGGAAACCAAACAAATTACAATGAGTTTAGACATGCCTTAGTAGTATAAAATTCGTTTAACATAATCAAAAGCTTAGTTTCATCCGTGGAAGTTTCATCTATGCAGATAAATAAAATTGAAGTGTCTATTTTTCATGTCAAAATAACAGTTTTTTACTAAATGCATATGAATACGGTATTTATATCATTACATCAATTTTTAAAATATTTGTCTGTCTGTCTGTCTGGATATTCCGGCTAATCTCTAAAACAGCTGGTTCGATTTTGAAGGGACTTTTACTGGCAGACAGCTGCTATTTAAGGAGTAACTTAGGCTACTTTTTATTTTACTTTTTTTAGGGTTCTGCAAAAGAATGTTCCATGCAGGCGAAGTCGCGGGCACAGTTAGTAAATAATAAGACTGAGATAGCTTGCTTATTAATGGTGTATACTATACACGAAGAGTTACAGAATCTAAAGTATCATTAAAATATATACCTAGGTACATATTCTCTGTGTAGCGTTGCTCTTTTTGATTCTTGTACCTCCTAGCTAAGCTTAATAACATCAGAGTGTCTAGAGCGGCCGCTGTAGCAGATTCATATGACGAATATGAAAAGTATTAAAATAAAGTGGAACTTTATTCCCGGTCTTACAACTACTAGTATAGGTATCTAGACACGTATCAATTTCACTAAGCGATTCTCGAAAGGCGGCCGTTTTAGGCCCTCTGATCTATTTATCTATTTTTAACTCCATAAATCAGCTTATTTGCGTCAAGTTTTATGACATCTACTTTTATATCTATGTTTCGAGGCATGTTTTAATTTCTAAATTTACTACTTCATCAGTGATAACATCACTCGGGATATAGGAGTACTGTTCCAAAAAAGATTCTTAATAAAATTACAATTTTATATACTTAAGTACTATATTAAGGTAATTTAGTGCTTTTCATAGACGTATTAGAACTGTTTAATTTCTAAATTGATGTATTCAAACAATATTGTTCCAATTACTTATTCGGCATTCAAAATATTATGCTACAAACGTGTAGGCATGTTTCCTTTCATAACAATCTCAAATATGTTAAGTGGGTTTTGGTAAACAATTTTTTGCTGTCATCCGTCAAGTCAAGCCAGATCGCGCGTGTCAAATGTTTGGTGGAACACGTGTGCTCTAACGCATAACTGTTAAGTGACTTTTTGTACGAAATAATCCGGATTCAGCTAGTTATCGCCGGATCGTGTGAAATTATGTACGCCGATTGATCGAGCCGCTGATATTTTACTTATGTTTACAATGTTACTGTGCAGTTCATACCTTTTATATGGTTAAGGGTTGTCAGTTGATGAGATAAAAAGTTAGCAAAAGAAGGAAATTGTCCTCTAGCTAAATTACACCACCGGGGTCCGTGTCGTTCTAGAACCGAACGGCTTATGCTGCGACGATGGCAAGAGACCCGATGGAATGTCTTTGGTGCCCTGAATGATGGCTCGCCCTTTAGTATGGGACACGTCTTGTATCGATACTCTGGCAGCGTCCCATCTTTCAGCCACTAGCATGTCTGCCGGTACAGCTGCTGCACAACAGGAGGCCCTAAAATGCCGTAAATATTCAGCCATTGGGGAAATGGTTACATATTTGCGGATTTTGGAGTCAAGACCCTGGGACGACGAGACCATAAGGGCCTGAGGCGCACAAACTTTATCGAGACATAGCGAAACGCCTGGTAGACGTCTCACGTGACCAAAAGACTGGTCTATACCTCGGACAACGCATTAGCGTTGCCATACAGCGAGGGAATGTAGCCAGTCCTTTGGGCACGTTTCCAACTGACAGCGGTCTGGCACTAGATTTTATAGTTTAATTTTAATTTGTATATGTAGTTTTATTTAGTTTAATTCATAAATCAAGCAAAATTATTCGTAAGAAAAAAAAACAAAAATTTTGACGGTATTCCACACTCTAAAACCAATGCTAATTCTAATGTTGTATAGAAAATAACTATTTATTTAGATACTATATTATTTAATGAAATCTCATAAATTTCTTGACTTCCACCAGACATGTGATTACTTAAGTACTAATTGTTGCATGTTCATTTAATTAATTAAACATGTATAATTTTCAAAACATGTTCTTTATCAAAATTTGATCGACTTGAAATTTAATTTAAAAATATTTGAATTTGAAAGGTTCGCAAATATAGGTAAATATACCTATATCTGTTTATTAACTTAGACTTATTTTATATAGTCATGGCATAATAAATAATGGATTAATTAATATGTTGCCATAGTGCAGTGAGATTGAGATTCAAATTACAAAATTTGGATCGTAGGACAGAAACTAATATATAACTTTCAAAACTACTCCAAGATTTCTAAAATGTAACAATAAAATCGAAAATTTTCAAATTGATTGGTAACACCGCTTAAAACTTAACGCTTTAACAACACAGAAATTTTAAAATAGGGCAATTTCAAGGCTGTAAATGGAATTTTGCAAAAAAATCACTCGTTCTAGAAACACTTAAAATTATGTATGCTTATTAATAAAATGGAATTTTAATAATGTTTGATTAAACATGATAAAATCTATTTGAAGAAAATAAATATAGGCATCATCCCCCAGTATACTATCAGAACCTATTTCCAAAACAAAGATGTCTCAACCGTTGATACAACAGCAACTCATCAAATTTGAGCGCGTCTTCAAAATGCTTGTATTAAATTCATTTTTGGATTAAAAAATATGACCACAATTCTGAATATCCCAAAACACCCAAGTGGCTGCCAATCTCACTTCGCCGGAATACTCATCTTCTAAATTTATTATATTGTACACTATTTATACCCTACACTCGTCCTTACCTTAGGGAGTGTTTCAACTTCCTTCATACATCACACAACTTTGATATGCTCTCCTCTAATAATCTCTTATTTAAGGCACCTACAC
The DNA here is from genome assembly GCA_019925095.2 of Dendrolimus kikuchii. Taxonomy (NCBI): domain Eukaryota; kingdom Metazoa; phylum Arthropoda; class Insecta; order Lepidoptera; family Lasiocampidae; genus Dendrolimus; species Dendrolimus kikuchii. The sequence continues at coordinate 8,288,110 of CM034406.1, read as the reverse complement.
ATTCTTCAAAATTTTACTCCAAATTCTTCGCTGGACAGGCAGTTTGTCTTTGGAACTGTTTACCCGTAGATGTCAAAAAAGCTAAATCACTTGTCATATTTAAAAAATATGTCAAAAACTTACCTTCGTTTATATATTGTAATAATAAAATATTTTTCTATTCTTTTTAACTTTGCTATACACTGTCCACGTTGTACTGTTCTCCCTTTTGTATTTTGCTTTTTTTATTTAATTATAGTTAGACATAAGTTGTTAAAAGTATCCTCTAAGTCAGGTAGCCTGGAAGAGATCGCTTTAAGCGATCAGGCCGCCTTTTGTTTTGCAGTAGAATTATTGTAATTATTCATTATGTAATTGTTTATTTTAGTGAACAATAAAGTGTTTTCTATCCTATGTCTTATATTGCTCGCCAGTAGATAATAGTAATAGATTTAAATAGAATATTGTTGCCTGATGGGGTTGTCATATATATGTGAATAAAAATTCCATTACAAACGAAGGTTAAAAAGATACGAGTCTAGTCACGAATGAATAGGTATCTTCTATGTAAGCGTGCTCTATCCTAGACCGCGTCACCGCTCAATATTAGACTCTGTAGACAAGTGGTACTACCGCTTAAAATTTAACATGTGCAGGAACGGAGATAGTATTCAATTTCCTGCGGCCGGTCGGCCATTCGTAAGTGGCGACAATACAACCCACAGCCGGGTGGTAGGATATTTGCCCGGCTGGATGGCTACCAACCTTAGTCGAGAGTATGCCGCCATAACAACCTCGAGTTGTATTTCGGCATTAGTTGGCAGGTTCCGCTCTTTGCTAAGAGACGCGCAGCGCATTTGTAGCAGCTTTGGTGTTGCAAATGTCCATAGGCGATGGTAACCACTTTCCATCGAGGACTGAACTCATGCAATAAAAGTAAATATACAAATATTATGTCATTCCCATACATTTTCATTCTATTCGTTTAGCGATAATGCTACTTGTCTACATAGCCAATTGAGACAATGGTCGAACGCGAACTTATACAAACGTATATAATAGAAAAACCATAGACCTGACGGCACCTTAAGAATGCAGGAAGGATCCAAAATAAACTACCAATCGCTTTCTATCGCACTGTCAACAGAGCGCGAAGCAAAGAAAAAAAAACTGTAGATATTTTAATAAGTTCATATATTGTTGTTTCTTGAGCGTGACGGCCCTGTCGGCGCTCGACGCGATCTTATTGGCTCATATTTTATTTTGACAGCTCGTGCAGTTAGCGTCTAACCAGGGTTGGCGATTCATTAAATTTGTAAGCGCTTGTAATATGTCCGCATATAAATATGATGAATAAATAAGATCAATCGTTTATTGCTTTTTATAGAAATAACTTCGTTTGTCTGCTTTTTTTAATAATGTAAATCGAACTTGGTGTTATTACTATTTAAAGTAAAACTTTTTAGGCACGTTTTTAATTTTGACGTGCAGACCTACGACTGACGGCTTTTTTGTAATATCAATTCCATTTTGGGAGACATCATAAAATAGATTTTTATTGTGTGTATATCACATACTTTCATATAATATATATGTATTCCAGTTATTGTTTCCGCCTTTATTAATTAAAAACTTACTGCACTTTATCCTGCTATGTAATTTTTATGACTTTTATACACATAATTAGTTACTCTTATTTTGTTGACAGTACGCAAGTCAGAAAATAATGTGTATCGCCAGCCCTGAAGTTAATTAAAAATCTTAAAATAACCACTAGATGTCAGGAGAAAATAATTTAGTACTAACGTGAGTGTATCACAATTTAGTTCACAGACAGTTTGTCGATTTTTCACGAAAGCAAAGACTATTTAAAATCGATCAATCAAGTCAAGGAATAATTTTTCATCGCGCGTCAAATCGCATCGTTGACATTTCGCGTCATAAAGCGGCGACCACACGCGCGCACTCCGAAAGGGCTATTCCGAATAAATTAATTCGGAGCGATTATTTAACCACAAGGTGAAATGTCATCGGGACGTTACGAGTTACAAATTACCCGTCTTATTACATGTGGAATATGCACCGAGCTGTGTGTATTTACATTTATAATTGGAGGCATGTACATTAATCATTATTAACTATTCGCTAAGAGAATATTTCTCATCATCATTTGCATACACGCTGTTGCGTTGAAACTTATATTTTTATTCACGTAATTATTAAGGTGACATTAAATTTCAGATGTTTTATAAATTAACTCATAAATTTGTTTAATAATCACCAATAGTTGACCATAGATTTTACAGGTGGATCTTAACAACATTGATGGTTTATGATAATAACCTGAATTGAGTTATGTTGCAATGTGGAACATTTGATTTATTTGTAACTTTAATTTCCTAATATTAGGTAAGAACTAAGTTTGGTTTGAGATATTTGTTATATACTAAAGTTTGCTCCGCGGCTACGCTACGTGTCAAACCCTAGGCAATAACTTTATTTTACTTAAGTTTTTGTACATATAATATAAATACATATATCAATAACAAAGAATCTAAGTCCATATGGTCTAGACAACTGCTTAGCAAAACATAAAAAGTCGAAGTCAACCTGATTTAAAGTAATACAATGAATGACATGTTGTTACTTGTGTATGAAAACGTAGATATTTGTCAATAAATTGAAAAACGCGATTGCAGCGCCATCTATTTTGCTAATCCATCCATTCTAAGGAAATGACGTCATTTATTGGAATAAAATGTATCCTAAGTGTTAACTCGGGTTATAAGCCAGCAATAATCGTGTTTCATTTCAACCCGTTCAGTAGTTTTTACGTGATGCTCTAACATACAGACAGACAAAAATTCTAAAAGTTGTATACCTATTAGAAATCTGCTGGTCCGAATGACCTGATTTTTTTCACAATTTTAAGCGCATTGTACAAACTCGAACCATTTTCTGATTTATTATCACATAGATAGACCGTATCTTAGATGTGTATTTAATATTCCCACATGGCATAAATATTGCTTTGCATATATGATATATACGAGAACTCGTCTTGTCCATATTACTTGTCCTCCATTCCTTCCATAATGTTTACAGTTATTATTTAAATATATTAATTACGAAATATTTATTATAATGAAACCTGAAATCAAAATAAAACCTAAATTAATTTAGTTCGATAACAATAAAACTTATTAGATTCACATTAGATCTTCTGTGTGACTATTAAATGTATTTATTATATTAATTATATAATTTAATCGATTTGAAGAATTAAGTTTAGAATATAATCATCTAATAACGAATTGAAATAATAATTCTACTAGTTTTCTATATAGTCGTTCACCACGATGCTGTTTAGACATATTAATCACACTATTGTTGTTTATAAGACCTACATAGAACCTAAAAACATTAGTGATTAAACTATTAGCAGTTGCATTTCCCAAGGTTATGGCATTTGACTCCAATTATTGCATTGAAATAAAACGACTATGCATTTTTGTCACTATCGCTTTTTATAAATTATCACATATTAATTCGATAACGTAACGTATGTCATTCTTAAAATGTCATATTAACATATTCTCACGCTGTTTGTCATTAACGCAAAACATTGATGGGTTTTTTATGAATATATTTATCATTAATTATAATTAAGGTAATAAATGTAACATTTCAATGTAAGTTATTCCTAAGGCTTGATGTTTGACTTTTATTTAAGTTTACGGAACATAATTGAACATGCATGCGTATGATATTTTATATACTTAAATGTATGAATTATCAAAAAAAAAATAGTATTATGTTCTTCAAGTCGTATCTACATATATTGATCACAATTAAAATAAGAAACAATAATTGAATTTTTTGAGAATGATAGTTTTGCCTAGAAGGTCGTAAGGAACTAGCCGTATCAATTGTTAAATATTAATTGTTAAACCCAGTCTCAGTCAAGTTTTAGGTCTTCGACTTCGTCAAATAACAGCGTTTGTCACATTGGACTAAACTCTTGAGACTTTCCACCCAGGCACACAATTAATGCTTAAAACAATCAATATACTGCAATGATTGTTTATTATACGAGAAATTATAAGTATTCTGAAATTCAAACTTGCACAGCAATATATTACTCTTCAAGCTTTCGTCAGAAACTCTCCAGTGGCAACTTAAAAATGTGTCCGTCATCCATAGACTTAACCTGTAGAGAAAGTAATTCCCACGCGGAAGCTCGTGTCACACTATGATTGATAGCTTGATGATAAAAACAGTTTGTCCGCGAGCGCTGACATGTTATTATGTCACCAGCGGCTACTGAGGCTCACTTGATTAATGCCATGTTGTTTGAATCGCTCTTGTCACTGGTCATTAGTTGACGCGCCTTGTCTATGATTAGTGACTTGAAAGTTAGACATTACTCCGTAAAAGAAGTCCTACGGAAAATAAAGGATATAATAGTGGCATCACCGTTATTTGATCGAATTTTGTACGTAAAGTAGTCAGGACAATAATTTTCAACTTTATTTATGGAATACTTGTGTTTGATATTCAGTAATTACCTGCATCAATTTATAGATTAGCAAATAATTACTTTGGCAGGATTAAGTACAGCGATTGCAGCGCCGCGTCTGTGGGACTTTTGACTTTATTGTGGCGCAGACCCTACCCTTTAATCTGGTTAAATTACAGCGATCTACAAAGGACTATACTACAGAGTATGCCGAATAACCTTATAAAATATAGTAGTACTACTACTACTGTATGGTCAAAACAGGCACTCTGCAACTGTTCTAAATAAAACTAATAAATATCTGGCAGTTGACTAGTAATATTATTTCAAACTCAAGCCATAAAATAAGTGTATGAGGAATAATTATATTTATTAAATAATATTTATGTTCTTATAATATTTATTTATGTATTTATTACTGTTCACCAGACCACACCTGTTACTTTCCATACTTGCAGCTTTATGTAGCTTATACGTAATATACTTTCGTATGCGTAAATTGTTGGAGGAAATATTAAAATTTCGAAACGACATTTTCTAAAATAATCTCTCCATTTATTTTAAAAATACCTATAGCTCAGGCAAGTCAATTAACCAATACGATACATGTAAACGTCAGTGTCGAAATCAAGAGTTGAATGAGCCGTACACCGGCGGTCGCACGGCCATATCTCATTTTTTAATATTCGTCGGCGACTTTGAACTGCCCCAAATACTATAAGTTGTGCGAGTTACGAGCTGAACTGGTAAGATTGTGACCGCAGCTTTACAACTCGAAGACGACCGAACGTGTCCGAATTTTTACGACAAATTGTTTCGTGAAGTGTCGTTGTTTTTTTTAAATGTATTTATCAAAATATCTAGGCCCAAGAAATCCTACTCTATCGTTTTACGTTAAGCAAGATAATTCTCCGTGAGAATTGTCCTATAATAAGGGATGCTGAAGTCTGCGTGAATTGAAGTCTGGTAAGTAGGAAAGTGGACCATGATTTTCCCTTCCTGGTAGTGGTAGGGTATTTGCCGTTCTGGATGGCTACCACCATCTAGAGTCTGGCGCCATAGCAACCTTAAATTGTGATCCGGCATTAGTGGCAAGGTTCCAATTTCCCTTCAGAGAGCAGCAGCCCATTTCTAGTACCTTTGGTGTTGCAAGTGTCCATAGGCACCGCTTTCCATTAGGTGAGCCGTGTGACTGTCTGCTGAACTCACGTATTAAAAAATAGCACATACAATCGGCATTTAACATTGGGGTGATGGTGCTGGTGAATTTAATGATGGGAGGTACTACTCTGTTGGGTCTTATCTTTTAGGAAATTCGAAACATCCATATAAAAGTCGTACTTTTTAGTATTGTCTAATGTGTTCAAATAATCCTTTTCTTATAATGACTGATAATCATTAAAGCGCATAAATATAAGAATACTAGATATGCCCGCAACTTTGCCCGCGCTTGGTTTGAAATTTCCGCGAGATTCCCGGGACACAAAGTACATTTAACAAAGAATGTAAGCTACCGTTTTAGTGAAAACTGTCGGGATAAGCTATTTTTTATGCATCCGAACAACTTCGAACCACTTCCGGGAAAATTCCCGCGGCATTCTGTGGATAAAAAAATATCACACATTTTATTACATAAAATTTGCTATCGATCGGTGAAAAAATCATATTGGAATTCGTTTTTATTTAATTTGACCATTTTAAATTATTCGCAGAAAAATCCCCGGGTAAAAAATAGCGCAGATTTTAAGTCTAAGAATTTGCTGTTGATCAGCGAAAAACGCATTGAACTCGACCTAGTAATTTTGTTGTCAGAGTGAATCCCGAACAAACAGATAAGAAATCTGAAAAAATTGCATCGTGTTCTCCATCGTTTAAGTTGCTTCTTTTAAATAACTTCAATGTACAGACACTGCATGTTTAAAATTTTATAATATAAATATAATTTATTGAAATCCACGTATATAGTGACTCATCACGATATCTCAGGAACGATAATACCTATAGATTTGAAATTTGGACATTGGCATGAACCTTCTTTTCGCCAAGTGGAGGTCATGTAAGAACTGATTTTACGGCACGTGAAGCGGGCGGGTATCAGCTAGTATTATATAGATTTAGAAAAAAAGATTCATTATCGGCAGAGGAACACACACATTGTGTATCGCAAAACTAAACAAGTTTCACTTGTGTTATGAATAATACATACAATAATATACAAAGAACCACTCTAGGGCCGATCCCAGACACTGAGATCATAGTACCTACATAAAGAAAAGTTCGTTTATGAAATTTACCATGTCAGGGATCGAAGCCGGCAAAAGCTTAACCTACTCAACCACAGAGGCCGTCAAATTTTATTTCAACTCGTTCAGCTGTTCCTTACAACTGTTCTGAAAAGCAATGAATTAAATACACAAAACGTACGAAGCGATAAAGAAAAAAAACCAAAGCAGCCCACGTGTAGAATTAAAAAAAATATGTCACGTAAATTACTATGAACGGTGATCACGGGGCGGCAATTCGGAATATTATAAGCGAACTCTCGAAAACCAGGCCCGGTATGTGCAATAAATTCATATTTTTAATAGTTATTATTAAAACAACGTGGGATTAAGATAAGCATAAGAAAACAGTAAAATAGTTATTTTATAACGTTATTTCTTGTGAGAAAACCTCTTGCTGTGGATTTGCCGGAGCTTAGCGCGCTTTCATAATGTGTTTTAAAGGTTGATGCACACCTGCAATGCAAGAAGCGCAAGATCTTAATATCTACAAAATATTTTACTCGGGCGGCACTGATGAGTGTGCGTCGAACTTTGTGAATACGTTAACGATTCTACTTACCACATTCAAAGCCGGATGATGGTTCATGAAATTTAAATTGTCATTTTGCTCTTTTATTCAAATATGTATTTCGCGCACATCATTCTTAAAATTACCAGCGGGAAGGGTCTCCGGATTGATTTTGGAAATTTCCTTAATTTGAGGAATTTATTTTGCGGAAAGTAACATGACATCCAGACTGTCGCATCGTCATTATTATAAGTCGTGTACAGAAGGTTTGCCGATGTTCACCCCTCCCGCTTCCAACGATTGGGACTAGGGCTTGTCTAATTAGTACTAAGAACTAGACGACCGCAAATCGCGGTTGTGGGAAACAGGCGGGCGGGGTTATCATCGGCAAACCTCCTGCGCACAACTTTAGATACATTTTAGAGTTTGGTTTGAACTTTTACATCCCAGAGACAAAATTTTGGTTGAGGACAAATATTTTGAGAACAAAATCCCCTACCTCGAGACACTGGTTCCTTAATACTTCTCAAATACTCGACATAGACTAAATACACAACGCGACGCAATATTAAAGAAATCGGACGTGTCCGTGTCGGTCCACGCATAGCAAACCCCATTAGTAGCATTGGAATCTTGTTATAGTAATTTGGTTACAAAAGCTTAAAAATGCGAAAGATTCTCAAAATTCCCCTTGTATTATTTTTCAAAATTTACCGCATCACAAGTTCAACTCGAGTTCATGTGAAGGATGAATACAACAAACAGGATATTCAAATTGGATCTTATAATATCAACAAATAGCATAAAATTCATACGAATTAACCCCGTAATTGTTTTTTTGTGTATGAGTATTAGCGGCTCATACAAGACATCCTTTAATTTCATTTTACGGTTCGGCAAATATGACTGTAAGCAGAATGTCAGATCTATGTTTAAGATATATATCACCTTTTTACTAATACCGAATTATGGCTACGTATCGCTAAAAAGAAAAGCATAAAATTCCGATCTTCCTGCACACCTGGACAAATGGTCATCAATTGTAAGTCTTTATTAAACTGATTCCTAGGGTTTACTATTAACCACCAACGTTCGTTTTTGTCGAATTTTTCGGACGGACTCGATGAAAACGAACGTCGAAAGGAGTTTCAGAGTAAGCCCTCGGTTTCGTAATAGGAGCCGATGATTACAAGTTTGTATGAGAGGTTACTTATGCATGAAAATGTTGTCTGCAACATAAACCACTAGCGGTTGCAACGCTATGCTCGATTACGCACAGAAACCACTTGCGACACGCTTTTTTGCTTTTATTCTTGCAAGAAATTAAACTCCATTGTGGATTTTATGTTTATTTATAATGTTTGATGATTGTTTGATTTCGCTAGAGTGCACAATAAGCAATAAAATTTATTTAAATAATTATATTATTATTATACATTTTAAAAGCATATTCTGAATAATATCTTCGCACTTACATGTTAATGCGTTTTATGATTCAAATAAACTTAAATAATGTAGATGTTATTAAGTTGTGAATTTTAAAGAATAGGTATGCAAGTAGTACACAATCCTTAATTGTGTACAACTTGTGTACAAGTTGTATGTAACTCACAACACTCACTTTCTGTAGAAAGAGGTAAATACAAGTGGCCGCGTGCGAGTCGGACTTGTTCGTGTAAATTTTTTCTATAAATATCTACAATTCCGATACCTACACTCCCATTTCGTAAAATGAATGGTTTTGGTTTAATATTTTTAGGTAAGTATTGATAGTTAAACAACTATCAACTGTTCCGACTGCATGTTTGGTTATTAGCAAACATGATATACGAGGGTGAATCAAAAAGTTCTTGGAATCAATCAAAATGCAAAAATTTAAGCAACAATATTTTGTTTTTCTACATAATCTCCCTCCAATGCAATGCATTTAAAATAACGCGTTTGTAACTTTCTTATTCTTTGTGAATAAAAATTGTTTGCCTTGAATCTCGAAAAACTCCTCTACAGCAACCCTAACCGCGTCATTATCGTCAAAAATAATTCCTCAAGTTTCCACTTTAGATTTTGGGAATAAGTGAAAATCACTTGAGGCTAAGTCCGGAGAATATGGTGGGTGGTCAAGGAGATTGAAGCCAGCACAATGGATTGCGTTGAGCGCAACTTCCTATCAATGAGCGGGAGCGTTATTGTGAAGAAACAACACGCCGAACGACCATTTTCCACGACGTTTTTCTTTAATCGCTTCACGCACTTTCGGAGTTAAATTGCATACAAGGGTCCGGTAATCGTCTGACCTTTTGGCATGTAATCAATAAAAATGATTCTTTCATTATCCCAAAACACCGAGGCCATAACTTTGCCAGCGGTAGGAGCACCTCGAAATACTTAATGGATGGAGAGGATGATCGTTTCCAAGATATGCTTCGTCTCCTAGTTTCAGGATCGAAATGGTGGACCCACGTTTCATCTATGGTGACAAGGCGATGGCAAAAAATATCCGAATTACGCTGAAACATTTCATGATTACGCTTAGAAATTTCCAAACGTCACTTTTTGTTTTCGTCGATTAACATTCGTGGCACCCATCCTGCCGACACTTTTTTGAACCCCGGTGAATCAATTAAAATGGATTGAACGCTACCAAAAGATATCTTTAGGATCTCAGCTATATGTCTTATAGTTATTCTTCTGTCTTCTAAAATCAGATTCTCAATCCTTTTGACATTTTCTTCCGTAACGGAGGTTGAAGACCGCCCAGAACGCGGCTAATATTTACAGCTTGATCTACCTCTTTTAAATCCAGCCAACCAGTATGCAACCGTAGAATAGGGTAGTACATACTACTACTACCTCTAATGTCTGCTGAATGTCCGAAAAAATTTCTTTCGTAGATATTTTTTCAGGTTAAGATATTTCATCACCGCTCGTAACTCACTTTTATCCATAATTGTGCGCTTTTAGCAACTCGTTGTACAAAACAATTTATCACGTGCGAACGAACTGACAAAAACAAGTGACAGTTGGCATAAATTTTATGTGATTGGCACTCTTTAATTTGAATATCGAACTTCTCTCAAAAGGGTTTTATATATATGCACTTCTATGAACTTTTTGATTCACCTAATAGGTGTTATAAAAAGCACTTGAGGACTTTTGTTAACTCTGAAGGAATGCATTTGCGCATATCCTCGGGCCCCAGGAGAGGTCACCCAGGGTATGTGAGAGGTATATGAGATCCTCGACGGCCAATGCTACACACAAGTTTCTGTTGACAGAAAAAGTTGCAAACACCGACCTCCAGGCTACCCACTAAGCTTTCCACCGTCCTTCCTTATCGTAATGAGGCGCCACGGGACCTTAATCATAAGTATGATTGGCATGAATGCCCGTACAGTGCCTACAGCAATATTTTTCGATGTATGATTTGTGTTTAAATTTCATAAATGTATAACTATATCTATTACTCAAAAATATTAAAAGCACTAAATATGTTAATACAACTAATTGCTAATGTATACTTTAGCTATAATAAATTGGCATAAGAACACGTAGCTGGCATACATATTCCACTATAAATCTTCTATTAATGAAAGTGCAAAAATGTTAAGGCTTGCCATAAATAACAAAAACAAAGAAAGAAAACGCTAAGAAAAACCATCGATAACATGATTTATTATGTTAAAGACAGAAGCACCTGCGGCATGACGCAGGTGCGGCGTCACAAAGGACTATGACGAGTCCAATAAATTATTAATTATGACAGTATCACGTTTTACAACAAACGCATGAGCCGTTGCGGAAAGAACAAATGTACATTAAAAAAACTGTACGAAAAACTTAAGAAACACTAGAGAGCGGCGCCAAATGCTTTTGTCTAAAGACGTCCCGCAGGCAGAGGGCAGCACTGCGGAGGTATACAAAGGGATCTTGCCAAGCGGCATCGAGGGACAAGGGACAAAGGACAAAAAAATGACATCATTTATTTTATTACCTCGAGTGAGAATATGCCACATTAATATTGCACAGGGCTTAATGTTCCTATCGCTCTAGGTTGGCCTTCAATTTAACTCTCATCTGCGGAATATGTTTTAATTTTTATTTCTCGTTCTTTGAAACATTTTTTCTAATACGTACTAATACATACTTATACGCGAAACATATTTTCTTCTATTACATATAGATATTAGGCTTAATTTACAAACAAAAAAGTTACAAAAAGTAAATGGGTCCCAAATTACCGTCAGTTGCTAACATTTCCAAAATATATATAGTAGTATAGGTATATTTTTAATTTTGTTTAGTGATCAAAAGTGATAATTGTGAATATCAATTTAATATCTACAACATGATATAAAATAAGATATTAGGCTTAACATTTACAATTCAACCAAAAAATACAATTAGTCTTTAACGTAAATATTTCAAAAGTAATACGAAAAGCGCTTAGTGCAGACGCTTGTTTTCTCCATATTTTTGTACGGTTTGGAAACCTGGACTGTAAAGACAGTGCACAGACATAAAATCGACACCTTTGAAATGTGGTGTTGACGTCGGATTTAGGCATTTGGGCACTTTTGGGATGGAGGGACGAGGAAGGCACTGAACTCGCGGGACCGTCACGCTCAGATACAAAGTTATCACCTCTAAGGTGCAGTCCTATGACTGACAATTATTACATTTTACTTTATTTATTACTAAATGGCAGAAAATACCTTGATGAACATTGTCAAGGAGATAGATTATATCCTGGGGTGTGTGAAGGTGTATATGCGCAACTCATAATTACTCAAATTAATAATATGGTAAGCCATATTTAGGCTTTTGGTATGAAATATGCTGCGTTACGTTTTGAATTCTTTTAGAAAGTAATAAACTATATGCGGAAGAACTCGCGGATAATACCTAACTAGTAATTTGTAATTGTAACCTAGAAGTTTACACCATTTTCATGTCCTCCTTTGTCTCGCGTCAACTGCTTCATAAATACATATATGTAGGTATAATTAAGTATTTGGGTAGGTATTTTATTTTCTTATAACATTTACAAGGTACCCCGTTACATTAATAATTTATTAGTTATTTAACGATCTTTAACTTTACGGTCCGTTTTTATTTGCTCATAATATCTGTTAAAGTCAGGGCTGCTTATTTTTTATCTGGAAACATAGTGGTTGAAAACCAGAAAAAGGTGAAGTTAGTAATATGTAATAATCATTTATGTCGAGTTTCTGTTATATCTTACTATCCATTTTTTTCAACACTTCTTTTGTTAAATCTAAATAGTAGAGGTTATAATTCAGACGAATAAAAGTATAGACGGAGCCTACGTGAACACAAGCTTCAAATGCAGTGAAGGATTTTTTTAAACTTGTGTGCGTAAACATATTGTCACAACTCAGATCCCGACAAACACGAAACCCACCTGCAAATCTGAAACAAAGCACATTTATTACCCGTCGGTATTTGAACTAATAACATTTAAATTCTTTTATGGTCGTCTTCTTTTGTTTACTTATTGGTATACGGCCTATTGTTGTATTGTGATCATTAGCCGGGTGTTATGGATTTAAAGTACAAGCTGATTCTAGGAAATTCGGTCAACGCGGTCGGACGGACATATTTCATCTGTGCAGTATATAACAATGGCCCGATTGAGGGAGCAGGCAGTCGAGCGATAACCACGAGCGAAGCAAGACGTGTGTACTACAATCGGGAATCTAATAAGTGACGGTCTTAGCGCGTCTTATTGAATTACGACCTTCTGCATTACGTTTGGAGTTGTTGTGTTCCGTTATATTTGTACCTGTGTTATGCGTGTTTGTATAGTTCTAATAAACTCTATAGTAATTCTAACGGCATTTTAATTCGAGTCTCGCGACTCGTAACAATATGTAGTATACACGTGGTTTGCATCTGTGTAGGTAATCGTAATGTATTTACTGAAAACTATTCCACCTGTAGCCGTAGTTGTATCTTTATTTATACCGACTCTATAGTGCCATATATTATACATTCAATCATTTTCATGGTGAGCAAAGACTTAACTAATGTAATATTTATTACAGTCTATCATATTATTCTCAGTATTGGATAAATTGTTTTATTAATATTTATAGTATACTGGTTATCTATATTTATATTTACAATAACAAAATTTTGTATCTATCAATTTGTGTACTTACAAATTATCTATAAGTAAAAAATTTACTCGAAATCGCTGTCGAAAATGCTGGTCGCATTTCCGCGTTGGATGGCAATGCTGATTCGTTACCCTAGGTGCGAGCCAGCCTTTTGGTCACGCGAGACCTCAATTAGACGCGTTGAGAGGTAGATCTATTAGTGCACGTTATTCTGAAATACAGACCTGAAATTATAGATTGTAAATGGTAGCCCTAAGTTACCTCTATGTGAACTTAGGCATTTATACTTCACATCCCACGAGTGTATTGATTTATTACAATTTACCGCCTCCATCTAGCCATATAGTAGCCGGTTTGTAGCAAATTGATTATCATCTACCTATTAACTGCTGTATTGTGCTGTTTAATGGCAATTTTAATGACTTTTTTATTAAATTTAATTATGAGATGTAGGACATATTAACCAGTTGCCTATATATAGCTTGCTGTATACAATAGAAGCTAACCCACACGTGATCTAGTCAAGAAATAAACAAACGTTGATAAATTTAGTTACGATTGTAACTCAAAGTCCAACAATGATCCATTAAGCTTGTAGTCGTGGTAGCACACACTCGTGATAATCCAATGATGTAGGTTCTAATCCTGGCTGGGATTTTTTTTATTTATCTATTTTCATGTGGTCTTGGAGAAATTATATATATAATATAATATTTGCCTTGTCGCTTTTGTTTTGGTACTGTTTTTATGTAACTATGTAGTATTTTACATTTTAATGAAAATTTTAACATAGCTGTATGTCTCTGCGTTTGTGTAAGCTTAGGAACTGCTAATATGATTTAACAATTTGTTTTGTTATTTAGTCCTTTCATTTATTGAGAAAATGTACTATAGAGTAAAACATTCGCTGCGATTCCAAAGTGTAGTAGAGTATTGTAATGTAAGTGAAACTTTAAGACATAACTATTATTTTATAAGATCATTGACACGTCTTTCACAGCTATAGGAACTGACAGGCTCGTCGTACTCGACTATTTACGGTGTACGCTTTTAGTGACGTGACAATATCGATATCGACGCGGGGACCCTTTGTTAATGTTTATCTGCCGTGGAAAATACTCGGGGAATGCCAAAAGTAATTTCTTGTTACGTTTTCCGAGAAAATTTTAAATTTCGTAACGACAAGGGAAAGTAAAGATGTTGTTTTCTACCCTTTTTTTGCGTCACATTTATTTTTCTCATCAATTACAGGATTATATGAATGAATTTTTGTAGAAATACATAAACTAATATGCCGCTATAAATTGCTGTAGTGCAATCACAAGTATTTAAACGATGTTTGAATGGTGTTTTCAGTGGCAATGTCACGTGAGGTGTAAATAGTCAGATCTTGAAGTCATAACGATCTTACTTGATGACTGTTTTTTAAGAAGAAATGTGCTATTTCTTTGAAAGTAGAGAAGATTCTAAGAACTTTTGAATTATAAAGTGGAATATTTTAGAAACATGAAAGTGGTAGAGCTTAAATATTAGTGTCTATAAAAATTGGTTTGATTAGATTGGTTAAGTAATTTTTGAGATATGCGACGTTTTTGCTTAGAGCTTCTTTATTATTCGGTAGCAAAATAACGAAAACAAAATACTTTACGGTTAGCATAATGTATTATTTCAGCATAACAATTTTCCCTATAGAGTCATTGCGTCTGTGAACCGTCACAGTTGATCGAGCGTCGAGGCCGCCAGTGATTCCGCGTCGTGACGTCTGATGACTTTTGGCCTTAGTCCTCACTTCCTTCACCTGTCTTTTCCGCATACAGTCTTGTTGATGTTGAGAAATACAACCCTCAAATACGCTCCACGCCACACTGCGGCAGCCGTTCCGAAGTTATAATAGCTCATTGGAGCTCACTCACTAGACAATTAAGAATTTCTGGTTGCAGCAACCACTAAAAAAGGCTAAGATAGTATTGGCTGTTAAAATAGATTACTCTATATATTGGTTGGCACAATCTAACAGCTAGGTTGCCTAATGCGCGTCCTACGTGGTCTTTGAGAATAGAGGCAGTTATCAAATTTTATCGCATCGCAACATGGAATGTTGTCATTTTATAACAGATAAATAATAATAATAATCGGCAAACAAACACACATATTGTATACCCCCAAATTAAGCAGGTTACGCTTGTATTATGGATGATATATAACGGACTACTCTGGGGCCGATCCCAGACACCCAGAACATAGAAAATAATGGAGAAAATTCATTTCCGAAATTTACCATGTCAGGAATCGAACCCGATGGCTTTGCATTGCCACTGCAATGCAAAGGCATCGGGTTCGATTCCTGACACTACCTCACTAGGTAGGCTGGCAAAGGCTGAGCCCGCTCAATCACAGAGGCCGTGAAATAAAAATGCGTAGAGCGTAAATTGCGTATAGAAGACGCGTATACTTAATAAAGATGAAATATACTACAGCTCATTATTTCACTTACATAGAAATTTTAAATTCTCTGACACTTTTGAAAGACATCGTGCAATATGAAAATCCCGCCAATTTATACATAGAGACTTAACCTGTCTATCTTACCAAGGGTAATATAACCAAAAATCGCATGCATAAAGTAATAAGCAAAATATACAAGGCTTTTGTGAACTAACGACAACATTCTATTCGTGCAATCTATTTTGCTCACCACTACACACTCTCTCTTTATACAAAAAATTCACTATTCTACCATCCAAAAACCCATATTATTTACTATGTGTATTGAAATACATTCATAATGTTTATTTAAACCCATGAAAATGCTTTCAAATTTTCAAATATGCAAATTATCTGATTATTTCGTTCAGCTATGGCTTTATAAGTTTCCATTCCACTATTTCTTTGTTACTAAACACTATTTAATGCTAAACCTGTATAACTATACTATATACTTTTTATATGTTTATTTACCCTTTTTACATTAAAATCAGAACCATTAGTTTAGCTCTTGATTCTTTCTATGAAAGCCATATCAAGACGAAACGAATATTTATTTATGGTACCTGAAAATAGTAGACCGGACTGTAACTATAAATAGACAACACTAGAAAGAAAAATTCTTCAATTTACGATATGGATTTTTAATTGTTTTAAGGGAGATACTTTCTGTTGTAGATTACAACCTGGCACGTTTTTTTAATTTTCAAGTATCGTTGGCGTCAATGCAGGTCCTTGTAAATATATTTTGTTTACATTATTTTCTCGCCAAAATTATTACATATTACATGCGTATATCATAATTTTGACGAAATAATAATGTCAATAAAATGTAGTAACAAGGTCCTGCATGACGTCGTCAATATTACAAAATAACATAAACTGTATAGGAAGCCGTAGTCTATAGTACCTGTCTAGTTATCCATAAGCTAGTACATTTTGAAAGATTCCGCAATACAGTGTAGTGTATCGCAATTGTCAAGCACTTACCGACTCGAATGACTCCACGTCGCCACTCGATTACTCACGATCTCTATTTGCCAACACTATAATGACCGTACAGTGTGGTCTGTGTATATTTGTGAGGTTCATTTAATTTTGATTTTTTACATTGACATTAAAGCCTGATTAATGCATATTGAATACTAATTGTACCCTTTACTTCTATTATCTTTAGACCCCTTCAATATATCGAAATGGCAAATATATCATAATATACTTTTAAATTCCAATTTTAATCCTTAAAGTTCTCATTAAAATCGGTTGAGTCGTTTCGGACTCGATTCGAGATAAACTTTCAGACAGGTTGACTAAAAAAATTTGAAAAACGGTTATTTATGTTTAGCTACCGTATAAAATAACAATAATTATTTAGATTTTATTTATAGGTATAAATGAAGAGTATTTTAAGTAAGTACTCGTAGATACATGTGTGAGTAGGTATACCAACACTGTTATAGTCTGTATTAGTTTTGCAAATTGTATACCTACGTAATTTTCGTGGATATTTGAATATAACACTTTCATCTTCTTCCTTAGATCTTGGCAATATACCGTTATAGGCATTTTCACTGTACAACAAAGTAAACTATTACATAAGGACATTGTTGCATAACCCCGATAACTTATCTGAAACCGTAAAAAAGCTTCAACACTAAACGAACTCGAGATAAAATGCCGCCATTTTGAAAAGCGTGACCAATCACACCACTGTGCGCTATCAGAAAGAACTGATAAGGAATTCGATTTATGAATCCTGCCCGACGATTGGTGGAACGGCATTATTCCGTTTTATCAGAAATTAAAAGTGGAATCTTGTTAGCAAGTGAAATGGAACGTGTTTTATTGAAATTCGAACATTTTTAAGAACAATGGCCGCGTGCCGTTAAATTGTCACTTCATTGAATTCTTTATCAAGATCTTTTCTTCTTTCTTCAATCCCATGAATATCACAAGAATTGAAACATTCATTCTATGCCTAATGCTGATATTAGACGAATCAATCAAATTGACTCGATTGAGTTGAAAGGCACAGAACTTAAAGGATGCAACGGTATTCAACGGTCTTCAATGTCATTGAATTATTCAAGTTTATATATGGACCACATTGGTTGATTCATCCAAATTGAAAGACAGCAATTAAACCGTCTAGTATATCGTCTTAACTTTCTTCTTCCCGATGATGAGTGAATTTGTCTGTTCCTTCATCAGGGCCTAGGAAATGAATCGATTATGGTATATCTATACTATAATATATCTGTAAATGATTTAAGTTTGTATAAAGCGTTTAAAAATGTGAATAAAATCAAGGGGGCTAATTTGGAACAGCAGATTTCGTAAATACATACACAATACAGTTTTTTTATTTTTTATTTGTCTGTCTGTCTGTGTGTCTGCTAGAGCATCACGTGAAACCTACTTAACGGATTTAAACAAAAATCTATTTAGAGCTATCTTATATCCCGGGGCATAACTTTTTTATCCCGATAAATGACGTAGTTTCTTTAAAATAGACAGATCAGCAAAGTACATGGCGTTACAATTGCGATATGGACCACCATCGCCGTAATTGAATAACAAATACGTTGTCAGGTTGCATACATGTCATTCCTTACGTATTAGGTACTTCAAATCAGGTTGGCAACGACTTTATGCTTTTCTATGCAGTTGTCTATACTATATTGACTTAGTTTCTTTGTGATTGTAGTGAATTCAACAAGAAACTTAAGTACTTATTTTTTTATGTACGTAACATAGAGCTTCTAGTCAGTGTTTTTCACGCGGGGTAAACTCTAGTAAGGACATAAATATGTGTTTCTCATAACAGAGATGAATGTAGAGTGCTGTAAATAGGGGTGACATGGATTTGAAGTTTACATAAATAAAGCCGGGAAGGAATGTAAGAATGTACCTATAGCTATTTGTATGTTTATTTATACTTCTCCATGTCCTATAAAATAAACCGATTTTCATTAAATTTAGTAAATATGCACAGTTGATAGAGAGGGTGAATATACTTTCGTCCTGAAATGGTGGTTTCCGCGGAATACGTTTTCCAAATCTATACGCTATTTGGCGTAAGCCGGAGTAAAATCTCTACTTGAAAATAATTGAAACCCACGCAGTAATTTTAACAGTGCCGTGCCTACTTATATTTTTAATGGAATAAATATTCATGTACTGTGTGTAATGGCTGGCGCTAAGCTGGCGGGAAAGATTGCACGCGAGATGTATGTATGCTCACGAATTTTTTAAGAATGACTCCATTGTGATTATGATAATTACATTAATGACCTCATTTTTGCAACAACTGAAACCTTATTCAATCGTCATCTCTATCCATCCCTCTTTCCAACAGTCTATAGGTTTTAGGTGACAGGGTGACAGCAATAAAAAAAATCGGTTTCGATTATATTTAATTCAGTATAATACCGTATATGTTCCAACACAGCGGTACTCTATGAATATGGCTAGATTGTGTAAAGATGACGTGATGATTTGTGATGTGACAGAGGACGTACCTATATCAGAATAGAGGAGAATGTCATGTCAAATGTCAGAATAATGGAAGAAAGACATATTGTGATTTGTGCCGACTCCAGATAATTGAGAGAAGGTGAAAGAAAAGATAAATAGTGCAGAGTAGTGAGATGTACTGTAATATCCACACAAATAAAAGAAAACATAAAAATACGCAATTCAATTTCACGTGGTAACAATTTACTTTTGCTCCCGGTGTGCCACGCCAATTGGTTGTAGATGGTGCATGAGCGCGCGCGCAGTGTGGTCGCCCCTTCAAGCGCCATCTTTTACGTTCCTTTTTTAAAATCTTAATAATTAAACGGATCCACATGTTTGGATTTTAATAGATGTTGGGCATTTATTATCTCTGGTCACAACACAGGTGATATAGTATTTACTAATTCAAACTGACACTCCGTATAGAATATAGAACTTGATTAAAATATTACCCCATAAGCCAGAATTAGTATTCTTTATCCTGGCAGGAACTGAGAAGTAATACTAATAATTCCTGCAACGGCCGGGCCTGTCGTAGGAGGTGACAAAATAACCCACAAGCAAGGCCCCATATCTGCTACTGCAATATCGTCAGGACTGTCGACCACTGACTTCATAATGGTTATTTTTGTATGAAAATACAACCATTGTGATGCTAATGGTCGAATTTCGCTATTAGATTATTGTCAGAATAATCGATCATTGGTGTCATAATGGTTGTTTTTGTATGAAGAAACAGCCATTATGACGCTAGTTGTCGACCATTGTAACGATATTATAATACCACATTAGCAGCAGCTCACCTCTGGTGTTGAAAATGTCGGTAGACGACGGTAACCACATTCCATCACGTGGATCGTCAACCTATCTACTGTTCGTCAGTAATAAAAGTAAGGTTTACACTGTTGCATATTTCAGAGGAGTGGACAGTCTATCCATTACGCCTTTTAAAGGCGTATTGGCATGTTTGGTACATAGGTAATCTCAACGGTTTTCTCATTGTGTCAAAAAAAAACCTTAAAGGTGCATGCCACGGCCAGAATTTGATGCCATTTGTCGCTCGATGGCTTTAATCATTATGCTACCTTGATTTACTACGAAAGCAGATGGGCGTCACTGTTTATTCAGCATTTAAAATTTGGCCCGTCTAATTTACAGTCCATATAGTCTACTTATATATAGACTGTGTAAACGATGAAATATTGGCTATTAGATTAACAATAATTGAGACCGTCATGACTCACAAAATAGCCTTTCTCAAATTAAGAGTTACACACGTTTCATTCATTAAATCACGACATGAAATATTGCATATAAGCGCCAGCATTATCGTATTCTTTTGAATGAAAGAAAGCAATATTAATTGCCTTGATGCAAATTGTTCCATAATTGAGAGTTTGTTTAACTCTGGCGCACGCTCCCAAAGTTATATGCGATCGTGACTACGAATCCACTGATTAAATTACCTTTGTAATCTTTCACCTATAACGTGTATAAAAAATGAGAATGTTATAAACCTTCATCAATAATTAATAAACGCTCGAGGCGCGAGGGTTTCCAAAATTTGCGTTCGGATGCCACATGGCGAAAGACGCGATGAAATTTGTGGCGGAATCGAAAACTGAAAACAAAAAAGCGGTCAACAACTGTTCGTTAGGTGTGTACTATTGTGAGTCGGATTGCAGCTCCCTATAGGGAGCCGACCGCCCGCTGCGCCGAACTCAACGCTCGAAGATAAGACCAAATTACCAGCATTCAACATTTTTCGATAATTAACCGAATCAAGTCGATTGGAGATCTGTTCGTGTAGAAAATCCTTACTCATTCCGATTTTAAACTTCCGGAATACGCGTTTACGTATCTGCACTGCCTGTGTTACCAAATTATTGATAGAATACTTACTGCTTAAACATAGAAGGTATTTTGACTTTAAACGTCTTTTTTGTGGACGCTCTATTTTACTCTGCAATTGCAGCTAATTTTGTCTTTTGGGGATATTTACAGGGCCCCAAGTCTGCCATTACAACAATGTTAGAATGCTTGATCACTGACGTCATAATGGCACAATAGTGATTACTTGTGTATGAAAAATAAACCGTTATTGTGCCCTGATTATGCCAGTGTACTAGCATTCTGACACTATTGTTAGTAGACTTGGCAGTTATTTAGGTCGATTGCGATAAATTAATAATATCCTATTTACATTGAAAAATATGAGGTAGTTATTATTTACTGCTGAACTTAAACCATGCGTAGACTAACTAGAAATTTACAAATGATTACTCGTCAATCAGTGTTACCTTTGATAAATGAATTAATTGATTAACTACGTAAATAATTGTGTTGTACTTGACAGACGCTTTGGTTGATGCAAGCCACATAATATTACCGGTTAGGTTTATCCGTGCAGGAACGGAAAAAGAATAAAATTACCTGCGACCGGGCGGCCTGTCGTAAGACGCGACAAAACAACCCACATCCAGGTGGTAGGGCATTTGCCCGACTGGATGGCTACCACCCCTGGTCTAAAGTATGTCGCCATAACAAGCTTGAGTTGTGTTCCGGCGTTAGTCACCAGGTTCCAGTGACCCTTAAGAGCGCAGCAGCGTATTTGTAGCACTTTTGATGTTGCAAATGTCCATAGGCGATGGTAACCGCTTTCCATCAAGTGGGCCGTGTCCCTGTCTGCTGAACTACTGCAATTTAAAAAAATCAATGTTCCTTTACACATATAATTCCGCTACTTCGCTGATCTGTTTTCATAAACAACAATGGATTTTTCCAGCGGTGTAATGCCATATTTATACCTATATAATGTACTGAAACGAGTTGTTCAAACAGTTTTGAACTCTTCAATGAATTCCCTGTGTAATATCGTTATCGAACATGACATGAACATTCAAAATTAAGACTGGAAACCAACGATAAATATATTACGATCACCGTGAAGGTCAAATAAAAATCGCTAAATTATTTCGGCTTGTGCTTCGTGAATTTCGCTTGAGGTTTATACTAAATTGTTGACTCATTAGCGCTGGGGGGCGCCTGTATCGCAGGTAAGCGCACCACGCTCGACGATTATTTATTTTGAGGGCGTATAAAACTTCTATGTTTCATATTAATCATTTCTTTCTGTCAAGCCGAATAGCCTATTTTTTACTTGTATGAGAGAACAAAAATAGTTAGAGAAAAAATATTAAGGTGTGTAGTGAAATACTATTAATATTAGAAATCGACTTCAGTAAAATAAAACAATATAAGGTTGGGTAGGATTATAAGACACTACTTTTGGGGTAACTTACATATATCGAGTTAAATATGAATCTTTAATTTCATCTATATATAAAATTCTTCTGTGCGTGTGTATTATGTATGACTTTACCGATTTCGATGAATTTTTTTGTATGTGTTCAGGTGGATTCGAGAATGGTTCAGATTCACAATTGGACCTGGTAGGTGGCGCTGCATTCGGGTTCTAAATTATATTTCTTCAAAGCAGGGCAACGTGTGCCGGGACAGCTAGTAATATTATAAAATTATAAACTTGCCGTGTCTGTACATTGAAGCTATTAAAAAAAACAAGTAGAATAGACTATATAAACGATGGAGAACACGATGCATTTTTTTTTAGATTTCTTGTCTATTTGACTGTTTGTTCGGGAAAAACGTACGTACGTAAAAACTGCTGGGCCGATTTTAATGTGATTTTCGCTGATTTTAAGTTGAATAATTTGCTTCTGAGACTTAAAATCTGCTCTACTTTTTATTCCGGAAATCCTGCGGGAATTTTTCTGGGAGTGATTTAAAATGGACAAATTAAAAGAAATCGTATTTCAAAGTGATTTACTGATCAGTAGCTAATTTTTCAGATGTATAAAACTTGGCTTATATTCCGAACACAGTTTCCACTAAAACTAATAACTAATATTTTTTTTTAATTCTGCGATATTTTGTGCCTCGGGAATCCCGCGGGAATTTCAAGTCAATTGTGGACGAAGTCGCGAGTTATTTATAGAAATTAAACACCCGTATTAAATGATGGGTATTAAAATAGAAACAAACATGAAATGCTCTGAACACTGCGACAACAATTGAAGAATTTTGAATAAAAAAAAAATACTTGCTTATGTACATTATACATGTAAAACAATTGAACTTTAGGGTATAGAAAATTATACTTGCCACGATTCTCCAAACTTGCTGGATGGACTGGACACACGGTAATCTCTATAAGCAAATTGCTTGACGATGTTTTCTTTAACTTAAGCACGTGATAATTACAACAATGTACATTAGATCAGAGAATCTAAGTGGGACGTGGTTCCCAGAATTGAAGCCCACCTCACTGAAATGAAACGCCTCAGATACCTTGCCAACACATAAGTAAATTATTAAAATGTTGGATAAATAAATGAGAAGCTCAATTAAAAGCCGGCCTATTAATTACTAACAATTATAATTTACTTTAGTCATTTTATATTTTAGTGTCGAGAGTAAAAAGTTATATGTCGAAGAATACTACCTTTTTAAGGCTTTTAATATTAAGTTAGCTTTGATCCTTTGTTTGTGTTGAACGGCGAAATTAACAAGACTTACTAATTGCGGTTGTAAAATACTGTAGAAAATTCGCATGTACGTAATAAAACTCAAGTGTATTGGGAAAATGTTATTATAAATGCTCATAATTATACAGTGTTCCTGCCGTTGATTGCATGAGTCCTTAAATATATGCGTCATGATGCGCTTATACCCGGCTGTGAGAGCCATGCTACAACCCGTCGGTAGTTAATACGCAGGTTTTACGAGTTTCTAAGGCGTCGGTGTTACGGTAAGAGAATGGTCCTGCACAGCGGTCGGCGTATGAAATATAGTGTTTAACACCATGCGGCTTGTTCGTAGTGCGCCCCGCGGTGCAGGACTGTCCTGGCCCAACAACCTCGCATCTACACCCTAACTTAAAATTCTGTCGTTCAAGTCTGTTCCTTTAAAAACTGTACCAATATTGTATATAATTATATAATATATAATATCAGCCCATTAATGTTTTACTGCTGGGATCGGGCCTCCCATTATAGGGGGAACAGACAGTATACCCGCCACGCTTGTCCAAGGCGGCTTGGCAGGTTTGACACATCGGTCATCTCGATGTGCAGGTTGTTTGCACGATGTTTTTCTTCACCGTTGTTAGCACATGGTAATTGTAACAATATGCATATTAGATCAGAAAACTGACTACAAGGTGCATGCGTTCCGGCCAGGATCGAACCCGCACTCTCTGAGTCTGGGACGCGTGCGCTAGACATTACGCTACCACGACATCAACCAATATTGTAGTTATACATAAATGCACATAGTTCTGTACTCGAATTCTCTAAGAGACTTGGATGAGTTTAAATTCTATATAATATCAGCCCATAAATGGTCTACTTTGAGGGCTCGGGTTTCCCATTTTAGGGAGCAGGTAGTATAAGTATCCCTCGAACTCATTCAAGGCATGCTTATACATCGGTAATATTGATGTGTAGGTTTCATTATGTTTTCCTTCATTTTCAACACATGGTAATTGTAATAATCTAATACGCACATTAGCAACTTTTCACATAATTAAAAAAAAAAACATTTTGCGATATGAAAATTGTCTTTATTCAAACAGGGATTTTAAAACGATTACTATACAAAACTTCTCATAAATAAATTACCTAAAGCGTAAAAAGGCAAAAGATAAACATAGATAGATAGATAGATAACACTTTATTGCTCACCAAAATAAACAAATACAAAAACAAAATGTACAATTACAATACTTCTTGGCAAAACAACAGGCGGCCTTATCGCTAAAAGGGTCTCTTCCAGGCAACCTAGCTTAAAAGAAATTCTTAACTAATCTGGCGATGTAGGTGAAGCAGAAAAAAGATAGGACTGTACAATTTAAATATACATACTACACTAATTTATAAATTTAATACATATATAAAAAATATAATAGTAATATATATACGTATATACAAAATAATTTAAATAAATATATTTGTTAACATTATATGTGACAAGCATTTTATATATTACAATAGATAAATAAGTAAATATTTAATACATTAGACATATTTATTTAGAGACAGATAGTACTTTCTAAGTGAGTTCCGAAATGTAGGTAATGTTTTGGCCTCTCTGACAGTAAGAGGCAACGCATTCCAGAGTTTGACAGCCTGCACTGTAAAAGAGTTATCATAAAAGGATGAAATGTGTGCAGGTGTCAGGAGTCTACGATATGTATCTGTGCCCAAATTGTGAGAAGTGGAGAGGCGAAGGAATTCAAAACGTTCCTTAAGGTATGGAGGACCATTAGGATTGAATAGTATATTATAAGCAAGACTTAGAATGTGAGTATTCCGGCGAAAACGAAGCTTCGGTAATATTAATATGAATTTAAATTAGCAATTATTTTTTTTATTTTTAGGCCTCTAAAAGCTGTTAGAAAACTTTCACTATAAAAATATGCTTGCATAGTAAAACATTCCAAAAAAAAAACAAGGCAAAAAGATGTTAGATAACATATAGATAAGACACGACTAATTATAGCGTGTATTAAAATAAAGTGAACTTGGAATAGGTTCACATAATGTTTACAATTTTTTATTAGTAAGTATACGTACCATATATTTTTTGTCGGTTTGATCTATAGGAACGATTAAGTAATAAAAGTAATGACTATAAGCTTCAACATTAAGTAACGGAACAGGTCAATTTGGAACGTTTATCGTACTGCCGGACATAGAATTATTAAGACTATAAAATTACGGCAACCGTACCAAATTTGGATTAATTTTTTCATTGACCACCTCACAACGCAATCTGATTCAATTTTATACATTTATATATCGCCTCTTGGCTTCAATAACGTGATAAGTCTGACAACGCATATTTTTATTTCATAATTTAATACTGTTGTTTCCGATTTTATTTTTCTAAAACACCCTATTTTTTTTAGTAATAAATTGTAGATTGACAATAAAAAAGTTATTTATTTCGGAAAAAATATTTTTGACGTTTATATCTAGGGTGCATATTTACTAGGGACGGAAAGCATGAAAGTGACATCGAAAGAAGAGTAATTGCAGGTAATATGGTGAATGGAGCGCTAAACTCTTTTATGAAAAGTGTCTGTAAAGGCACGCTTGGCTGTCCATCAAGGAGTGTTGGTGCCAACACTAATGTGCGGCAGTGAAAGTTGGGTGTGGTAGAAGAAGCATGAAAGTAAAATAAATGCAGTTGAAATGAGAGCTTTGAGAAGTATATGTGAGGTAAGCATAAATGGTATGTTGGGGGCTAAGAAGACGTGATTATTGAATACGAGAGGTTTACGTTGTTATGAGACATATTTTCAAGTGTAACTTCAATGGTGGCAGAAACAACTTAAGAAAGCCACGCATTCCAATATTAAATTCAAATTTAATATATACAAAAAGTTTGTATATCCATCATGATATGCTACGGAACAGTGTAATAAGGGAACGTTGTGGATTGAAAGAAGATGTAATAACAAGAGTTGAAAAAGGAATGTTAAGGTGGTTTGGGCATGTAGAGAGGATGGATGAAAATAGAATCACAAAACAAGTGTCTAATAGTATCGTGAATGGTAGAGTTGGTATCGGTAGACCACGACGTACACACCATGATCAAATAATAGAAGTGTTAAAACGAGGTCAGATAAAAATCATATCAAATAAACGTTCATGTATGAAGAGGTTAATGAAAGTAGATGAAGCGAAAGTTGTCTGTCAAGATCGTCGCAAGTGGAGATCTATAGTCTCTGCCTACCCCCATGGGGAAAAGGCGTGATAATATGTATGTATGTAAAAGAATCTTATTTGCAACTCGTATTGAAATACGTAACATACTGTCGGCAAGAACAAGGAAAATTTATTTAACTTATTTTTAAACTTGGGTAAAACTTTAAATGTACCTTGTTAAACAGGCTATAAGAGACATTTACAGAAATAAATCGAAAGACGCTTCAAATACGATAGTTGTTGAAATGGGGTTATTATGAAAGATATAATCAAAGCAGTTAAAATCTTAAACAAAATAAAGAAGAAAGGGGAAAAGCTTAATACCACTGACTTTGGATACACGTTATCCAGTAAAACCTATTTATTATATTTCGGAAAACCTAAGTCAAAAAACTCGAAAACTATTTTATTTAACAAAAATTTTTTATTTAGCAAAAATTTTAAAGAAACGAGAGGCGTTATATACATAGTTGCCTGTAGTGCAGTGGATATACTTGTTGTATGATAAGTATTTTTGTTTAAAAATATGTTGTTAAAATAATGTGGTAAAACCATGCTGGAATCATTATCTTGATAACAGTTCCTAGGGCTGGCTCGATTGGTGTGTTACCACGCTCTCACAGAATATCGGTTTGAAACGGTTAGTCTTGGACTAAACGTGTTTCGTGCGATGAGTGAAAAATCCGATGGCACATTTTTTATTTCCCCTATCCTTCCCTTCTATCACATCCTCTCTATCCCATGCCTCCTATCTGATCTCTCCACTCCATATTTCTCATAATCATCAATCCTATTACATCCTAGAGGCTGGCCCCACGTTGGCTTCACTCCTGGCGTTGCAAACATTTATAGGCGATGATAGCTGTGGAAGAACGGAGAATTAATACAATTCACCCAAACCAAAACACCCCTGGTCCAGAGCATGCTGCCATAACAACCTTGATTTGTATTCCGGAATTAGTAGCCAGGTTCTAGTCGCCCTTTAGAGAGCCTCATCACATTGCTAGCTCCTTTGGTGTTACAAATGTCCATAGGCGACGATAACCGTTTCTAGTAATTAGGTGTGCCGTCTGCCTGTCAAGTGAACTCATGCAACAAAGAAAAGGTAATCACTTGCCATTAGTGGCCGGTTCTATGTCTTACTATTAATTCACTTGCCATACCATCGGTTGAATTTTGATATTTCTTGTATGGAGCTTAGGTATTAAGATTAGATGTAGGTTAAGGCAAATGAACGGCTGGTAAGATATAGGAACCGGCCATGGATGGGCCGTCTGCCTGTTTGCCAGTTATAAAAAAATAAAAAATTGTAAATACTAGGAAAGCGATTAAATCTAAAGTCTGATTTACATTTTTATTAGTAAGACGAAACTGGCGAGTCTTTGTCATAATTTCGACATCAATTTTCCAATTAAGTAATAAGTTGTCGATTAGATAGTTGTCTGTCTTTCTTTAAACTACTGTTAACAAATTAACTCTCTTCATTCCTAAACCATTGGTTAAATGATGATGATGAAACTTTCGTAGGGTTACGTTTGCGAAGGTTGATGACTCAAAAACAAAATATACAGCCAAACAATTTTTTAGTTTAAGATCAAGCCAGAAAGAACAGTTCAACGAATGTCAATGAAATACACAGTACACAGACGTAGATTATAGTCTGAAATAGTATATATGCTACTTTTTATCCCGGAAAAATGTACGGTACCCGTGGGATAACATTAACCCGAGTGAAGCCGCAAAATCTAGTAATATCATAATAGCAGATATCATTACAGTGAACGCCTGAAAACAATAATGACAGTTTATTCCGAAATAATTCTAATATACTGTTATGGATTGTACCTATTGAAAAACGTTGGTCGGTCCAAGGTGATAGATATTTTGGCTACTACGCCAAATGTCGAAATATTATTTATCGTGGCTTGAATGCCAAGTCAATTAGATTGAGATTTAGGTTATGAGGTGATTTAAGTTATTATTCTATTAATCTGCCTCTTTATTCATATTTCTTTATAATATGGCAGTATATTACCTACTCTTCTGCTTCTTATTTTTAAATACTTTGTGTATATAACCAGTGTGAAGTATCCACGAAAATTCAAGCTTCAAAATGATCCTCACTCTGATTATTTGAATAATAACAACGAGGGTGTTGTTCTGGAAACTCGAAGGCACGTATTTCATTAAACAATTAAGATTTAACACTAACACAAGTCTTTACGAAAACAACTGTTTTCCATTTTAAATACTATATTTAAATTATTTTACTGAATTATGCCCTCTAAGTTTTCGTCATACACTTCCAACACCCATCGATAATAACAGTATATTCATAAACATTATCCAACAAATGATTGACTTATCAATATACATGATTGATTTATTATGAAAATATGAAGATAATATTCCCACACCTAATAAGGAACTGCAATAAATATTCATAAGATAAGAATATTTAATCTTTTTAAAATTTATAAAAATATCGATGACAGAATATGATTTGTAAATGTCGATATATTTGTCAATAAATCAGTGACGTTTACGCAACATATGAATCGGATCAGTACTGGACAGGTTAATATTACGAGTATGTCGATACTAGGGTTGGCATGTATTTTATTGCATAGTCATATTCTATACAGTAGTAGTATGTTATAGTATACCTTGCCTTTCTTTCAAGACACATTTTTGGTTAAAATTTTAGTTATAATAATAAAAATAAATAAATCGGCAGACAAACACACACATTGTACATCCCCAAGCAAATAACGGCTGTGTTATGGATGATATACAACGGACCACTCTGAGGCCGATCCCAGACACCCAGACCATAGGAAATAACAGAAAGTTCGTTTCCGAAATTTACTATGCAAGGAATCGAACCCGGAGCCTCTACGTTCCAGCGAGCTCGGCCGGCTAAGTCTTAGCCCGCTCAACTACAGAGGTCGCCAAAGTTAAATTGTATCTTAAAAACATTTTCTACTGTAATATCTAAGTTAAGATGTTGCTTTAGTTTTGCTTAGAATATTTATGTAAATTATAATTTTAATTTTGTTATAATTTTTAATTCATTTTGTACACCACCATGTGGTAGAATGTACTATGCATCTACATTTGTATAACATCTACATAAATTACATTCTAGCAAATAAAGATATTGATTGATTAAGTTGTCTAATACACCTAAACATCATTAAATAGTGTAATTAATTGCAAAAAAACTTGTTTCTAACATACGTAAATGATCTTATAAGGAAAAACAATGTATAGTGAATACTACACTACTGAAGAATCTTCAATCATAGAAGAATATTTCAAAATTTTAAACTAATCTGGCGATGTAGGTGGTGCAGAGTATTAGATAGG
This sequence comes from Dendrolimus kikuchii, assembly GCA_019925095.2. Lineage (NCBI taxonomy): Eukaryota > Metazoa > Arthropoda > Insecta > Lepidoptera > Lasiocampidae > Dendrolimus > Dendrolimus kikuchii. The sequence goes on along the minus strand of CM034406.1, from coordinate 8,257,517 downwards.
ACATAAGTGACATGACTTAGCTACACCACGTACATAAACTACTTTATAAATTAAATAAATATACTTAGGATTGTTTTTATCTATATTTAATTCTACAGTAGGTATTGACAACACGTTAAATATTTCGCGACATAGATGAAATATTTCGCAAGTACTCGCCAGCCCTGTTGAGAAATGTGTTTTCTGTGCAAATGTATTGCGTGGGCGCAGGGTGCGGTGCGATCAAAGCAACTCGTGCGCAGCGGGGTCTAAGCTCACGTCTTTACAACAATAAAGCCCTTGTTTTCCATATATTCAACGATTTGCTTTCGTAATGGCAAGGCCACGAAAAATTCAGTCTTTTAATATAGCTTTTAATATTCAGACACTCTAAATAGACGTTTCCAGTTCTTTGTATGGACTAAAACGCGAAGACAATGTTTTAATTTATTTTTCTATCTATATGTTACCCACATAGAAAAAAACATCTCAATTAATTTTCCGCAATGTTATACACACATTAGTGGAATAAGCGCAAAAACATTAATTACACTGTAAACAAATTGTGTTTAATTGCATGTTAAATTGATGGCATCGCGCTTTAATACATTAACTAGAATTCTACAAATAGTCCATGACTGATGCTGACGATACAACGTCAGAAATAAGATAGAAAAGATGTCCTTGAATACACTATTTGTATTTTATTAATGGCTTCATTAATGGGTTTTTATATCTTTAGATCAGAAGAATAATATATGTAAAGATATCAATTTTCTACGAATGCAATGGTAAGGTAAAAGAATGCATAAGTCAGCTGTAGAAACCCGATATTACTCTTCAAAATAATGTGGTCAATAAGGATGCAAACACCTGTTAAAATAAATTCAACTATTTACATATAAATTAATAGGTTTTAAAATGACATCTTATGATTATAAGACTTTTGTATCATACTAGGATATGCACGGGACTTCGGCCACGGTTGATTTGAAATTCCCGCCGGATTCCCAGGACACAAAGTATCGCAGAATTAAAAAAAAATGTTAGCGATTAGTCTTAGTGGAAATTGTCGGAATAAGCAAATTTTAATGCAACCGAACAACTATAAACCGCTTCCGGGAAAATTCCCGCGCGATTCCCTGGATAAAAAAAAATCACACATTTTATTAAATAAAATTTGCTATCGAAATTGGATTTGTTTTTCAATCTGGCCATCTTGAATCATTCCCAGAAAAATTAATTAAATTAGCGCAGATTTTAAATCTAAAAATTAGCTGTCGATCATTAAAAACCGCATCAAAATCAGCCCAGTAGACTTTACGTGAATCCCGAACAAAAAGACTAGAAATCTAAAAAATCGTCATCGTGTTCTCCGTCGTTTATATATAGTATATTCTAGTTGTTTTTTTAGTAGTTTCAATGTACAGACACGGCATGTTTATAATATTATACATTATATTAATATCATTATAGAAATAAACGTCATTATTGTTTGTATATAAGGAACTGTGTACTCAATGCGCTATTTGAGTCCTTTTACTTGTACAAGTTTATTACGTTATAAGTATGTGCAGTCGCACAAAATCTATGTGCCTGCGACGATAGATTTTATAAATACATTATTAAAAACTGACCAAGTTCATGTTGGCACATGCATGGAACCGTTATAGTAGTCTCGAAAGTCTAACGTTTCTGACGATTGGCCACGGATATACAAAAATACAAATAAATTTTCAAGCACAATATTATTGTTTAAAACAATTTTTATGTAATCAGTCATAAATTAAAAAAGAACGCAGTCTTAAGATTTAATTGACCAACACAGTACACCAGATTTAAAGAGTTTAAGAATTTACAAGGCCAGACCGAAATCAATTAAAATCGGTTTCTGTTTCCCTAATTACCTTACTTTGAATGATAAAAGGAACTAAAACCGATAGTACGCGTATGGTCATAAATATTTTTCTAACTCACGAACTATATTAGTATTTGCTGAAAATAATTACTCCTGAAACAGTTACATATTTTATAATTAGTTTATGAAAATTAGGGTTGTTACATTTGTTGAGTAAAGTTAAGCTTACAAAGAGGCAAAAATTATTTGGAAATTATAAAGGCAAAAAGTTTATAATTACTTTTGGTAACTTTATACTACTACTTTAAAGTACTACTAAACTAGAGACACCTCTGGGATTTTATACGATATTTTACATGGTAAAACTACATTTTTTTGTTTGAACCACACATCGCATTGCCGCCGCAACTCAAGTTTTTAACATATTTTTTTTATGAATATTTGATTTTATATGTTTTTTAAAAAAGAATTATTGTAATTTGTATGTATTTTTTTAAATATTTTTTTTGTATCATCTTATAAAAAAATATGTAAAACCTTTGAATATACATAAATAATAATAAAACTATGTTTTAACGGTTTTAAGCGCGGTATAGTAAGTATTACATATAATATAATTCCGATCGGAAGTTTTCGTTTGCGCAGATAAGGCGGATCAGTTTCCAAGATGTAAATAATCTATATTAAACTTTATTCGCCAGAGCTTTCGCTGCCTTTCGGCAGGGCTGCTTGCCTATGCATTCTTAGCTCTGTCCCGCTTACACAATTTCGCACACTGTCGCGTGTATTAAAATTGGTTTACTACGCAAATATATCGGGAGGAATTATTGCTTGTGTAGTACTGTATGTAACCGTTAAAACGTAGTTTTATAGGTATATGTTGTACTAGTCGCGAAAACTTAGAAATTACTAGGAAATAATTTCGAAATAATATTGGTCGAAGCCGAAAAAGTCGAACAGGATTTTCGATACGTCGCGCTGCAGCAGTCATATGGGAGGATTGAATAATTGTAGTTTTAAAAGAGATAGTTGTTAGTTCATATTTATTTTATAGCATTAATTAATCTTTGGTTCAATTAATGGGTACGGTATAGTTATAGGGCGCATTTATTTATTATTTGAAATATAAAGTGAATTTTGGGTGGTTATAAAAAAACTGCGAAGGCTAAGGCGGGAGCGAAGTGAAGCCGAGCTCTGGGAGCCTTAGCCTTCTGATCTATAGTCAAGGTGGGGAAGTCCGTCAATGGGATACCTTTGTATAATACCTTTCATTTATTACCCTTTTTAAACGGAATTTAATCCCAACTACATGACCGATTTGTTGTTGTAAAGTTGTAACGAGAGATGTACGGAGTTACACCACTGACGGACTTCCCCAGTTTGACTATATAATGTTACGAGTTTGCGGGACTCGAATTAAAATCCCGTTGGAATTACTATAGAATTTATTAGAACTATAGAAACACGTATAACACAGGTACAAATATAACGGAATACAACCAGTCCAAACGTAAAGCACGATTCAATGACACACGCAAAGGCCTTCACTAACGTCTTGCTTCGCTTGTGGCTATCGCTAGACTGCCGATCTCTCCATTGGGCCATTGCTTTAAACTGCACCGATACAATATGTCTCTCGCCCGCGTGGACTGAATTTCTTAGAATCACACCTGGCTAAAGACTACCATAAAAGATTACAATACACAATGGGCTGTTTTTCTAATTACAAATTTTAAACGCAAAGTAAACAAAAGAAGTTCGAATGCCAAAAAGGTAATAAAATGTATTTCTACAGATGCAAGTGTGAATTTGTCTTTTGTCGGCATTCAGGTCGTAACAATATATAGATTGATAACATATTGCAAAAATAATTTTATGTGTTTTTGTCCATTTGTCTGCAAATTTACATTACCTACCTGCTTATTAAAAAAATCTCAAATATTGACTGGGTAACGTTATATTTTTATTTATTTATTTATCACATATCCAACAGCTTACAATATGTGTAACTCAGACAATAAACTCTGTTTAATATGAATTTTGCCAATTACTGGATACTTTACGCGCTTTACAATGTTTTTCTACATTTTTTGTTTTTATAGTACCTATATAAAATGACTATCTGGTTCTAGTATATGTTTCATGCGGAATCTACAACTTATTTTCCTTTAAACGCTTACGATAGCGCTAATTGAAATGGTCAGCCGTTTTCGGCCTTCATCCCGTAAAAACCGTGTCAATGTTGTCAAATTCAAGAACAATCTAAATAGTGCATGCGTGAAAAATTAATATAATGGTCTGTACACACGATATTTTTTTGGGGAACGCAGCGGTATGCCTTATAGTGATGTTATTTAAAAATCTCGAAATTTTATTAATGGGTCAAGTGAACTCGAACCCAATTTATACATAAAATAGAGCACTGCAGTGCTTTTTACAACACATGAAGCGTAGGTTTTTGGCGTCTTGCGTGATGAGGAGGCGTTTAACCATTCTCGACCATATTTACAATAATCGTCTTAATAATCACCACCCACAGATGTCCACTGTTATACATCTAGGCAAGAATTTCTGCACCGAGATATTATAATAACTAGCCCGATATTCAACACGGCCCATTTAATCACTCACTCCCAACTGTTTTAGCGCTGGTAATCACACATTATGGCTGATGGCTCTATTCATTAACTTTAAATGTTCTCCATTCAGGTACTACTCATCTATGACTATCAGTAGGTCAATTAAATGGTATCTACGGTTCTATGAAAGATTTTACCGGCCCAAAATCACCAACTTATTAAACTGGAACGAATAAAAACCTTCATACTGTCTCCATAGCTCACTATTTACGAATTAGTATATACCTTGTTTCTACTTACAAGATAAATTTTTGGATAAAATTTTAGTTAAATTGTGTCTTTAGATGATTAATATGAAACATTTTCTACCATAATATTTAACTTTAACTGTGGCTTAAATTCTCTAAAACATTGAAACATTTTTAAATACTGTAATTCTTTGCAAAAATCCTGTTTTTATTATGACCTTCTAAAGAAAAGCAATGTATAGATCAGCCGTGCCGTGAATGACCACGTCTTCCTATGATTCTTTATTTAAAATTTCATTTGTTAAAAACTGTATTATATAACGTTATTTAGTTAAAATATACCTGGATAGTGTTATTTTGCGACACACATCAGGATACGTTTAAATATGTAGGTTTATATTGTAAGTTACAATAGTTTAAGTATAAGTTTCTATTAAAAATATTATTTTCCTTAAGATTTACTTATATATTAGTTTAGTAGTTTAAATATGCTAAGGTACTACAAGATATTAGTTTTAGATTGTAATCGATTTTAATTCAGATCATAGTAAAAACGTGCACAGCGGACATTAGCGAATTGTCTTGCTTTCTTTCCAAATATATTGATTTTATATAATTTTGCTTCGAACCTCGAGTTGGGCGCCAGTTTAGTAGTTTAAATGTTCTAAGCTACCACAAGATACTGTAATTGATGTTAGAGATAAATTTGGATTTCAGAAAATGTCTTATAATATCGCAGACATAAGCGAAGTTTATCTTTCATGACGTGAACATTATATATTCGTAAATGTTGGTAGAGGCTGTCGCTGATGAATGAGACCTCCGTGTTACATTAGTATATTATATCTATTGTATACGTAACCCCTTCCGTACGGATTTTCTGTATATCCAAACATTGTCCATATAAGAACGCCCATTTTATTTATCAATACGATTGTGTGCATCAATTTATTTTATAACATTGTGAGTAATAAGGAATATTCTATTATATTCTAAAAACACATTAATATGTTTGGTTAACTCGAGACGAGACCACGTATATCATTTCACGTGAAGTGCCATTCATCACATCACTATGCCACATAGCCGCTACACAAGTTACAGATTAGCCGCGCGGGCAGCACGCGACGTATTGCTAACCAGCCGTGAAAGCGCAGCAATCGCATGGACAATGTTAGTCATCGCTTGTGCTGAAAATTGCCTTGAAACCGTGAAAAAAGAAAAACGGTTTCTAGTTTTTCGATATATCCATGCGTATCAATGATTTAACGTTTTTACACAATTATAATAAGACTGATTTTAGAAATTAGAAAATATTTTTAAAACATAATGTAATGTAAACAAGTCGAATTAAGCCAATGCTTGAAGAACTTAACTGTTGTATTTCAATTTAGAGAAAGATACAAAAACAGATTTCTAACAAATTCTTTGTGAAAAAATATTAGTACTAAACATAATGATAGGTAATGTATCATTTGAAATATACTATTCTATGCTTTACATAGGTGTCATTGAGATATATTAATTAATAGTCTCTGCCTACCCCTAGGGGAAACAGGCGTGATAATATGTTTATATATATGATATTATGTACAAAACTCTTACTACATATGAATGCTTAAAGGAACACAAATTAAATATCTACGAACATCTATAGGACTTTATTCACTATTCTGAATGACGTAATATTATTTTTGAATGCGTAATAGAGGAATTTCGAAGTACGAATATAAATACAACAACTCTGGGACGCATGAATGAATATGCAGAAATGCCGCAACGAAGTCGTAAATGTTAAAATAAACATATTATTCTTTAATGTACACAGCCATTTTCTTTTGTCAGGATATTATGAATATATCGATTTTACGATGTGGTCACTATTTTTTTTAATCGCACGCATTATCCGTAGAATTTATTGTTATAATCGGATCATAAATAGATGTTGCGAAATAATCTTTATGTTCTACTAATAATGTATGTTAATCTGATATACATATTACATATATCTTATTTTAATAGTGGTGTTACATGGCTTTTGAAAGTTGAATGTAAGTTATATAACTCTTGGAATTTTAAGTCTGTAGAGTCAAAGGATAAGACGGATATCTGTTTGGCTTTGTTAACTTATATAGGTACTCAGCCAACAATGGCTAGAAGTCTGGTTTACTTGGCACAGTGTATTAGTAGTCCCATTCAGTGTGGATCTGCAGCCAGCTTTCTCTAGGCAGGCTTGGCAGCAATATGGTACATAGTCTGTAATCAGCTTTTAGTTTTATTTGAATATTTATTCAATTGATAATTCTTAGTCTTACTTTTAAATTCTTATTTAAATAATTATTTCAACGAAAATTACTATATACGAGCACAAGATCCGTTAAGCAATTTTTGAGATTTGGGTATTTTTGATTAAATGCTTTTTTAGAAAAATAGTGGACGTTTGTCACCTCTACAAAACAAAAAAAAATTCGTAGAGTGCCAGATTGAAACGCCCTCGACTTACTTGAAAATCTTAGTCACCAAGTAAAAACTCAAGTTTGGAGAGTTACTTTTTTATTGGGTGACTGTTCTTCTTAACATACCTACTGCTAAGACGAAATTTGACGAAAACATTCAATGTGTGCATATCGTCCACAGGTGTGGTTCCAAAACAAGCGGTCAAAAGAGCGTCGCCTAAAGCAGCTGACTTCGATGGGGCGCGGCCCGTTTTTCGGCTCCTCGCGCAAGATGCGCGGGTTCCCAATGAACCTATCCCCGGGGGGCCTCGAAGAAGGGCCGCCGGGGTTTCCTTACTTCGCGACAGCAGATGGCAAGTTCGAGTTTGGCTATGGCCCGCCTTTCCATCATGACGCGCCGTTCTTCCACCCGCCGCCGGCAATGCCGTTCAATCAGCCAGGTTGGTAGATTTCCAAACATATGTTGAGGTTGTTTGACAATATAGAGAGACTGAATAAAAGCAGATCACAAAACAAGAATATGACAGCAAGGTAACTGATATATGGCAGGTTCCGTTATATCACTATTCAATCACTTGCCTTACCATCGGTTGAATTTTGACATTACTTGCTTGGAACTTATGTTTAATTTTAAGTAAGGCAAATGAACGGTCTTTAAAATATAGGAACCGGCCAATAGTCAGAGCCGGTAAACCACCACTTTCTCACCATGTTCAAATTGAAGATATTATCAAAGCGCGTTAAATCAACATGTATGAAGAGATTAATGCAAGTACATGACGCGAATAGTGTTTGTCAGGATTACAGCAGGTAGAGAACCATCGTCTCTGCTTATCCTAATGGGCAACTGGCGTGACAATATGTACGTACGTACAAGATCCTATCACAATAAAAGTTAATATATTCAAGTTAATATATAAATGGCATAATATCGTCGATTCAATATTTTTTCCATATTATTGGAGCAAATCATTTGCTAAATTCGTGGAAGGACACGGTTAAGCTTCAATAAACGATGTAATTTAAATAAAATGAGTAAAAAACCCGATTAATGTAATGATGTTGCATATTTAAAAGTCTTTTTCGTTGCCTCGTATGCTAAGACTTAAGACGTGACAATTGTTGACAAGTCTTTTTATTAATAGTATTTTACCAGATTGCATTTGTCGTCGACAAAGCTACTTTCTTTAATGGATTGTTAGCGTAGGTATCATTGATATCCCCCCAGGGGGTGCCACCTGCGGTCCTCATCCCCTCCGACCGCGGTTGGCACACGGGGAAGCGTCCCCGGGGCCCCAGCGACCACTGTCACATTCCTCCTTTCTCTCCGTGACAGTGGTGTCCCACCTACGTTCCTATCCTTAAAAGGTTCCCTTGTGTCCCTCCTTCACAGTTACCTATCCCTTCCATGTTTGACGAGCCACTCGCACCTCTCCGTTCAGCGGAGAGGCTCCACGCGATGTGGCGGCGACGGGTCCGGCGGCCGGGCGCTTTGCCAATCCCCGGGCCGGCGACGGAGTGGGCCTAAGGGCGGTCCGCCCCTTTTCAAACTTCGCCACCGTCGCGCGATGTGGGGTGTGGTGGCGGCGGTTCCACCCGACCGCACCCGCACCGCGGAAGTAGAGAAGACATCCAGATGTTTCTGGGTGGAGGGTTGTTTGGTCTGCTTGCCCTTTGGACAGATCTACCCCCCCACCTACCCGAAGCTTGGTCGGCGTGCCAGTAGCTACATGCCGGGCGGGTTATACCGGCTGCTAGCGCCCTGTGGGCGGCGTGTGGGGTGTGCTGTTTACAGTCATTTCACACGCCGCCCACAGATTTTTAGTTTATAAGTCACTTAGATGGTCTCCCGTAGAGGAGACAACTTTAGTTTTTTAATAACCCCGAAAGGGGTTCGAAATCAAAATGGAAGCACAAGAACAAGAGCAACTACCCCAGGTGGGTCGATCTTCCGCCACAAAAAAAAGGGAGGCAAATCCCACGCCGATGCCGATACCTGTGGTAAGGCCAGCTGTTCCCCATCGTATTCTGGGGGGGGGGGACGTCCTTGCGCTCTACATCTGTCTGGACTTTGTCCAAGGAGAAGTTGCCCGCGATGGGCGGAGAAGTTACATTCGCGCAAAGCAGCAGCAGAATGAGCGGCCGCACTTCTGCTGCTAGTGGCGCCAAAAGCGGTAATATGAGCGGGGCCTTGAGTGGAGCTGTTGATGAGTCGGACAGCAACCTCTCAATGTTCTCCATTCGGTCCCGCTCTAGGACAGGTTCGCGTTCGCTGTCGCGCTCACCGATGCGATCGCGTTCACCGACGCGCTCTTGCTCCGGATCAGGACCCGGCATACGCACCGAACCGGAGGCCGGGCCCTCGAATCCGTTGAGCCAGTGGCGCGTCCAAAAAAAGAGGAGGAGGCCAGCACCATATCGCGGCCTCAAAAAAAAAATATCACTCGTGTCGAGTGACGAAGAGACGGTGGCGTCAAAAACCTCCCGTAGGGTGTCTCCACCCTCTACAGGAGCTACAGCAGAGGCCGCTAGTATGGCAAGGGCTAGGGAAGCCGTTGCCAAAGCGGGTCGGGCCACCGACCTTGAGCTGGACCACGAGGAGAGCACCGTCGTGCTGATTAGAGCGGCCGAAGAGGCGCGTATCGCTCGACGGGCCCCAGAACTCTTGAGTCGCTCAAGGTCGGTCTCAGTCACGGACGAGGCTGGAGCTAGAACCGCCCAGGCCATAGAGACCGACGTCCGAAACGCCCTGGGGGTCATACGCCATGTGGCAAAGGTTCCCAGGGGGTTAAAAGGGACTTTTATGAAGTCCCTTAACGACTCGGTCTCCATCATCAGTGACGCCTTCGAGGTGTTGCGTGGCCGCACCGAGTCTGAGGAAATCAGACGGCTCGAAGCGGCCAATAGACGCCTCGAGGCCGAGATGTCTCAAATGAAGAAGGAGATGGCTAGCCTCCGTGCCGAGTTCGCCCGACCCCGGCTTGTACCAACCTCTAGATCATCACCGATGCCGAAGCCTCCGCCCCCGCCGCCCCCTCCACCAACGTCGTCGTCGTCTGTAGTGGGAGGGCGGTTCAAAGACCAGGACGAGCTGTTGCGCCATCTGACTCTATCGCTTGGGGCCATGATGGACGCCAAGCTGGCCGCCCTGGACGACCGCCTTCTCCCGGAAAGGCGAGTCCGCCCGCCGCTGGCTGTAGATGCCCGACGAGCAGATACGCAGCAGACTCCTGCATCCCGGAGAGGGCAGGCCAACCACCCTCCCGTGGACTCCCCTGCAGACTTCCCTCCGCTGCCCGCGAAACGAAGACGAGGTGACGTCGAGCCTAAAAGTGCGACAAGTACTCCCAAGGCAATGAAGCCAGCCAAGGCTGGTACGTCGGCTTCAGAGCCGCCCCCAGGAACCAACGAAGTATGGTCGGTGGTGGCCCGTAAGGCGAAAAAGAAGAAGCCACCGGCCCAATCAAACGCTGCCAACCGGGCTTCTCAGCCCCAGGCGAAGCCGAAGACCAAAAAGCCTCCGGCGAATAAGGGTCCGCGTATGCGGGTGCCAAACACCACTGCGGTGATTCTCACACTGCTACCCGCAGCGGTGGAAAAAGGCACCAGTTACGCGGACCTAATGCAGAAAGCCAAAGCCAATATTAAGCTTGGCGACCTCGGCATTGCCGGGGTTAAGTTGAAAACCGCGCGGACGGGGGCCCGCATGCTCCTCCTCCCTGGGAAAGATAGCGGGGAGAAGGCCGATGCCCTCGCCGCGCGGCTAAAGGAAGTCTTACCTGAGGATGAGGTGAAGGTGTCCAGGCCCGAGAGGTGTCTCAACGTGCGTATCTCGGGTCTGGACGACTGCACAACAGTCGAGGAGGTAGTGGCCGCCGTCGCCCGGGTCACGGATGTCGCCGCTGGGCGGATCAATTCCAGCGTCGTACGTCTGGGCCCGGACAAGCTGGGATACGTCATTATGGCCTGCCCAGTGGCGGCGGCCATTAAACTAAAGGACAGGAAAAGGCTTATGGTGGGTTGGGCTTCGGCGGACATAAAAGTTCTGCCGAGCCGGTCCGAGCGGTGCTGGCGCTGCCTCGTGGCAGGACACGTCGCCTGCACCTGCTCCTCCCCTGTCGACCGCAGCAAGGATTGTTATCGCTGCGGTCAACCAGGTCATCCCGCCGCTACGTGCCAGAATCCGCCGCACTGCAGCATCTGCAGTGCAGCAGGCCGAGCGGCGGGTCATTGGATGTGCAGGGGAGTGCCGGCCGCGCGTAAAAGCGCGGGCCCCCCCACCAACACCAGGTCCACCGGTAGGAAGGTAGACCAACAAAACCGAACTGACAACCAACAAAAAACCAAATCGAAAAGGAAACGCAACAGGAAAGGTCCCAAGCAGGCCGCGGCCACAAACAAGTCACATCCGCTGCCGCCGCGGCCGCCGCAGCCGTTACCACGCTCGCTGCAGCCGTCACCGTTGCCAGCGCCCGGGACCACTAGGATGGAGGAATAAACAGTCATCCCAATGGCTCTCCTAGTGGTCCAGGGAAATTTGAACCACTGCGCCGCTGCCCAGGACTTGTTGGTGCAGAGTTTGGCGCAGTGGGGCATCCAGCTGGCCGTAGTCGCCGAGCCATACTACGTCCCCCCTCGTTCTGACTGGGCGGGGGATCTTGATGGCTTGGTGGCTATCATCGTCCGGACCGCCGCCGCATGCCCTCCTCTAGCCGATGTGGTAAGGGGACGGGGCTATGTGGCGGCAACGATCGGGGAGATGGTGGTCCTTGGGGGCTACTTCTCCCCGAACCGAAGGCTCGCCGATTTCGAAGGTTGGATAGAGGAAGTGGGCACTGTGGTGGCCCGCAGCCGACCCCGCCCCGTGCTCGTGCTCGGGGACCTCAATGCAAAATCCGTGGCTTGGGGATCTCCGAGTACGTGCGCGCGCGGCGAGGCGCTCGAAGAATGGGTCATCGAAAAGGGTCTCGTAGTTCTCAACCGGGGCTCCGTACACACGTGTGTGCGCCAGCAGGGCGGCTCAATTGTCGACGTCTCATTTGCCAGCCCTGAATTGGCGCACCGTGTGCGGGACTGGAGGGTCGTCACGGGCGTGGAGACGCTCTCCGACCACAAGGCCAAGAACGCCGCCCCCGGCCTCGACGGCATTCCAGGGCGTGCGTGGGTTTTGTCCTACGACGCCCTCGAGCCCCGACTGATGAGGCTTTTCGGCGCATGTCTGGAGCAGGGCCAGTTCCCTCAACGGTGGAAGACCGGAAAACTGGTCCTGCTGCGTAAGGAGGGGCGCCCCGCGGACTCACCGTCCGCCTACCGGCCCATTGTGTTGCTGGACGAGGTCGGCAAGCTCTTTGAGCGTATCATCGTCGACCGCCTCGTCCAGTACCTATCGACGACGGGGCCGGACCTGGCGGACAACCAGTTCGGTTTCCGCACAGGGCGCTCCACGATCGACGCCGTCATGCGCCTGAGAGGCCTGGCGGAGGAAGCAGTTTCCCAGGGCGAGGTATTACTGGCGGTGTCTCTAGACATCGCCAACGCTTTTAATTCCTTGCCCTGGCCGTGCATCATGGAGGCACTCCGGTATTTCGGGGTGCCGTCCTACCTCCGCCGTATAGTCGGGGACTATCTAAATGAACGAGCCGTCATTTACCCGGTCCACGAGGGATGGAATCGGCGAGCCATGGTGTGCGGTGTTCCACAGGGGTCGGTTCTGGGTCCCCTCCTGTGGAACATCGCATACGACTGGACGTTACGCAGCAGGGTCCTCCCCGGCGTCAGTATCATATGCTACGCGGATGATACTTTGATCGCAGCACGAGGGAGGACCCACCGGCAGGCGTGCCTTCTAGGCACGGCTGGGGTGTCCTTAGTAGTAGGCAGGATCCGGCGTCTTGGACTGGAGGTGGCGCTTCAGAAGACTGAGGCCGTGTTCTTCCACGGCCCTCGGAACCGTCCACCTCCAGACACCGCTATTATAGTAGGAGGCATCCGCATCGGCATTGGGGTGACCATGAAATACCTTGGATTGGTCCTCGATAGCCGGTGGGATTTTTCGGCACATTTTCGGCAGCTGCTCCCCAGACTCAAGGGGGCAGCGGGTGCGCTGTCGCGCTTGCTCCCCAATGTCGGGGGGCCGAACGCCACGTGCCGAAAACTCTTCGAAGGCATCGTACGGTCGATGGCCCTCTACGGAGCCCCTGTATGGGCGGATCGCCTGACAGCCAAAAACGCACCGCTATTGCGTCAAGCACAGCGCATAATGGCCGTCAGGGCGATAAGGGGATACCGTACGGTGTCCTTTGAAGTGGCCTCGCTACTCGCCGGATCCCTCCCATGGGACCTGGAAGCCAGGGTCCTGGCGTCACTGTATGTGTGGCGCAAAGAGGCCCTGGCCAGGGGCACCAGACCCGCGCCTCGCGAAATCGAGGCGTGCAGGTCGGAGCTCCGCCAGGTCGCCGTGGGAGTCTGGGAAGATCGCCTTAGACGCCCCAGCGCGGGCCCCATCACCATCGAGGCGGTGAGGCCCGTCCTGCCGGATTGGATTGGACGAACATACGGCACCCTGACGTTCAGGCTGACGCAGGTCCTCTCGGGGCACGGTTGCTTCGGGAGGTACCTGTGTCGCCTCGGCCGCGAGCCGACGTCAGGGTGCCATCATTGCGACACAGGCGACGAGGATACGGCGCTGCATACCCTGCAGGAATGTCCTGCATGGACGGAGCAGCGCCGAGAGCTCGTCGCCTTCACCGGACTAGACCTTTCGCTCCCGGCCGTGGTGCGCACCATGGTCGGGAGCCGCACCGGATGGGACGCCGTCTCCTCCTTCTGCGAGCACGTCATGTTTGCGAAGGAGGAGGCGGAGCGGGAGCGTGAGCGTACGTCCTTGCTCCGCTCCCGCCAAAGGAGGACGCGCCGACGCCGGAGGTCGGAACTCGACCTTCGGCCACCGTAAGCGGGCGGCGCGGGTGGGGCCCTTAGGGGTATAGGGGTTCTCACTCACCCGCACATGCCGTCGAGATGAGAGCGCGAGTGTTCCGCGCGCGCTCATCTCTCTTCCCGTGGGGCGCGTTACAGACCGCCCCACGCAAGAATGAGACACAGTAGTAGCCGGGGGATACGTCCCCTGGCATAGGAAGAGGCCCAGTGAGGGGGGCCCACGCCTGCCAGGGCATTGCGGAGTCGGGTAGAACCACCGAGAAAAGCACTTTGCCCACTCATCCTTAGGGGTCTCTTCGATGGCCTTCTGGAACGCAGCCACTGTTTCCTTGGCGTCCATAAAATGTTTTCCTCGAAGTTTTTCTTTTATTTTCGGGAATAAATAAAACTCACAAGGTGCGAGGTCGGGGCTATATGGCGGGTGACCTAGCAATTCCACGTCTGACGACGCCAAATAGTCGATCGTTTGCCCGGCGGTGTGCGAGAAGGCGTTATCGTGGTGAAGGAGGATCCTACTGCGAGGTCGTTTCTCTCGAACTTTTTCGAAGACAAGTGGCAAACATTTGTTAGTATACCACTCTGCAGTAACTGACTTTTGATCTTCTAAAACAATTGTCGCGTAATGACCGATCCTTCCGAAGAATGAGGCCACCATATTTTTTTCTACACTTCGACCTCTCTTCAATTTAGTTGGCAACTCCTCGGAAGGAAACACCCACTGAGCAGATTGTCTTTTGGTTTCCGGATCATAGCAATAAATCCAGCTTTCGTCACCCGTAAGTATGTCGAACACAGCTTTTGAGTCACCTCCGTTAAATCCTTGTATCATTTCACGGCACCAATCAACACGACGGAGTTTTTGGGCCTCAGTCAAATAATGAGATATCCACCGGGCACAAAGCTTCCTAACGGCTAAATGTTTGTGGAGGATTTTGTGCACTTGAGTCATACCGATGCCTAAACTTGTCCGAATCTGCTGATAGGTTACTCTTGGATCAGTCTCTATCATACACCGCACAACACTAATGTTATCTTCAGTCGTCGCCGTAGAAGGCCGTCCCTCACGCAAAGCATCATTGAGATTGGTGCGACCACGTTTAAACTCATTAAACCAGTTATAAACAGTGGCCCGAGAAGGGGCTTCATCGTGAAAGGCCAATCGAAGTCTGTCATAACATTCTTGTTTTACTTAAATGACATTGAAAGTCATAAAAAATCATAGTACGAAAATTTTCTCGCGTTAAATTCATACTGGCGTGACAAAGACAAATTTCAATTTGCCGCCAAATCGTAAAACAAATGACAAATGAATGAAATTAGTACTCAATAATATTAGCAAAGAGTTCTAGTTTCAAAATTTAAACTTATTTTTTTATTATATTCTTTAAAAGTGGCCCGTTCTAAAAACTATCAGTGTCGCCCTCGTATGAATGTTATGATATATATAAATGTAAATTGCTCTTTCCCCGCAATCGTTTGTATATAGTTCAGTTCCTTACTCGGACAAAAAAATAAGATTCTGATTTTAAAAAGGTTATTTACCGTATTAAAACACATAAACAAACTTACTTTCACATTTTTTATATATAATACCCATATGGATTTCTTGATACGCCATTAAAATAACAATCTCATGGAAACCCAATATACTTGATCCTAGCAGTTGCTTTTGGAAGAAAGTAAAAGTAACCAATATAATATAAGTCCAGTTCTATCTTTTTTCTGCTCCACCTACATCGCCAGATTAGTTAAGAATTTCTTTTAAGCTGGGTTGCCTGGAAGAGATCGCTTTTAGCGATAAGGCCGCCTGTTGTTTTTCCAAGAAGTATTGTTATTATGCATTTTGTTTTTGTATTTGTTTGTTTTGGTGAGCAATAAAGAGTTTTATCTATATATCTATCTATAAAAGACAAAATTCAATGAATATATTATTTATTATTCAGGCTATAAGTAACGTGAGTAGGTCGTTTCGCAGGCATGGAAGCGGTGCCTGGAGGAGAGTTCCCTGAGCAATTCCCACCTCCGGACCATCTGGTATTGCCTCGACCCTCGTCGCCGGAGTTCACCTTCGGTGATGGGCCTCCCCCCCTCCACCCCGAGGGTCTCGTCTGGTAGCTGAAGCCGGAGCCGCGGGACTTCCACGACTGATGCGGCTCGACTGGCTTTAAAGTGGACTTGTTTAACAGTGTTATTTACTAAGTGTTATTGATAACTCGATATAACAGTGTTAATGTAAAGACGTTATGTAACGCAGTGTTTATGTGATTATTTTTTAGTTTTTGGGACACCGTGGTTGGTAGAAGCTTTTAGTGATCACTTACTTTTATGGATACAAGATAAACAGTTATAATCATTATGAGATATTGATGGATTCTTTTTGCTAGCAGTTCCTTCTTTTCTGCAAGGATACAACTACTTCAACCCGATGATTTTGGATATGTTACTTATTAATTTTATCGCATTATAACATAGACTTTTAAGCCAAGTCTTGTTTTAAATCCGTGACGTATTCACCTGCTAAAATCAGCCTTAGGCAAATTGAAGTTTCGACATCAAATACAGGAGTTCTTGTGGCATCTAGAAATGTGACATTTTGCTAATGAGTTGACATTTTGAACATATATATAATTACATACGATTTGGATTAAAAACCATCATTGACGTATAACTATTGTTCAACTTTAACCAGATTTATACTTTTTTGAAATAAAATATCATATTTTAAGTGTCCATTAAAAACTCCTTTGTAAATTTTCATGCTATGACAGCTATCTTGTTTAAAATGTCAGAATTTTGTAAAGACGGCTATATAATTATAATACGTCACAATAACCTACCGTGTTTTACGGCGTGGCCACGGACTTCCAGTGACAGTGACAGCGACGGGCGACAAAAATAAAAAGTACCTATACTGTTTGCAGGCGTTTATTTTACATTTGACGTTTGAACGTCTATCAAGTTACATATTTCTTGACAGTAAAATCCACATATAACAAATTACATAATTGTCGTACTTTATTGTTGTAGGTGATGTAATAGTGATGTTCCATGAGTCATGTAACACACAGACAATTAAACCATCGACACTATACCTAAATAATTCGAAAGTAATCGGAAATAAAAAAAATGTTCTACTTTATTTAAAAAAAATACATTATTACAAAAATAGCTTATTTAACATAGGTAAAATATGTTAATTGAAATGTAGGTATATTTATTACACCATATAGTATTTTTAGAAAAAATATATAGATAAGTTAAATTGATTAAAAATTATTTATAAATGAAGTCGATTTTTATTAAAATTGAATCGGTAACGCATTAGGACATTACGAATTGATCCGTCATCGAGCTGTCAAGTAATATAAATGCTTGGAAAGAGTATACTAAGATGCAATTAATGAGGAAAGAGTATATGAAGCATGCCTATGTTATTATACCTACTTCGTGTCGCTTATCACAAAGCCCGACGTCGCGAAACCCGAGTGCATGGCGAGGGTATATATACTAAGATGCAATTTATGATGAAAGAGTATACGAAGCATGCCTATATTATACCTACTTCGTATAGATCATCACAAAGCCCGTCGTCGCGAAACCCGAGTGCATGGCCAGGCCGTTAGTGATATGTATGATCATACCATATGAGGTATTATTATCGTTTTTCATAGATAACAATTCTTATATACTGATTTCATTTTCTAATGTCCCTGTTTCATCTGTGATAATATCATTGTTATTGACTGCAGCCAAATGTTTCTTGTTTATAGCGTTAAAAATAACGCCGTTAATGTTCAGCTACATTAGTAGTACATACAGATATATTTGCTGTCAATGTTTAACGTCATTAATAAATAATAGCAATGTCGCATCACAAATAACGTATGAAACCTGTCGCTACTAATGTCTGAAACGATCACTAGCGTTATCTCAGATGGAGCAGAGACATAACAGATATTGGCCTTATTAAACTTTAATAAACGCTCTATTGTAAAATCACTAAATGAATGGGGTACTGTATCCCAGTGAATGCTTTTTGTATCTAATTTCACCTATTATTTTATCCTTTTATATGTGTATATAAACTTCTACTTCAATTTCCATCTTTGTTTTATCGAATAATTTACATAATTAATTAAGGAATTAATCGTATTTTGTGAATAAGATATCGCACTGTGAATATTTAATTATAGATGTACAGAAACGGAATTTTATATTAAACAAATAATTTATTAAGTATAATAATTTATTTCAGTGGGTTTACAAGAGAATTATAAATAAGATAAATAATTTTGGTTCCTATTTTAAGATAGATACAGCAATTTTAAAGCATTTTTATTTTGTATATTTATTATATCGATGTTTAATAAATTAATTTTTAGCGGTTAATTAATGATAGATAAAGAATTAAAATGTATAAGCACAGGTTTTTATGTAAATATAATAGTTATTTGTATATAAAAGTATTCTATCTCCGATAAATACATTCATGATGTAGCATATAAGTTAGACATTGCACTTTTAGCTCATTTAAATTTGATATCAGTTTACCACTTAATGTGCAATAAATTACAGAATTTTTATAGGCACATTCTAGAACGGGAATCAAACTGCAATAAAGACACAATTAAAGAGGTAAAAGTCCGGTAAAGTCGAAATGTAGCGCGGCTGTGTAAAGCCTCGTGCTTTATAAGTACGTTTTAATTTCAACGGACTATAATCTAAAGCGTCGATTGTACGTATTGTAAATTGTTATAAAATACAGGTCTAAAACAAACCGTCAAAAGCTTGTTTCAATTTTCTCTAAACAAATAGGAAGACAGACATACGTTCATTTGTATTCCTATTGGTTATATATAAGTAATGTTAGTTGTGTATCAATGGTAAGGTAAAAGAATGGCCACCTATGTGAACGAAGCGCTTTGTGTCCACCTTCGTCATGCGCACCGCAAAAGAGTGACACTCGTTGCCGGAGTCTGTCTTTTCTGATATCTACAACTTAGGTATCTTCAAGGCCCGTGAATGGGACTTTCTAGGTAAGGGTGCTCTATCTTAAACCATATCTTTGCTCTACATCGAGCGACATCATGGTCAAACGCGCACCTACACTACTATAAAAAAATGGATAGTAAGCTATGGAAACTTGGTGACATAAATCATCGGGGCTCTAGGATGCTTCACTTATCGATAACCATACCTATTCATAATATTAATATCGATACCTCACTGATGCGTCCCTACACATTCCATTAGGCCTATATGTGACAGAGAGAGACGTAGGAGCTGTCCTATTCCCACATTGTATTGTCCTATGGGCAGCGAGCGTTTCTCATAATTATAGTTGGCAAATTAGTTGCAAAATGTTGCTTGCGCATTTAACTGTTTCGTATGAAAAACCATCTACTGCACAGCCATAACAGTTAGTTTGGTGCGGTCTATAATAAAAATGACATAAATGATTCCAAATCCACAATTAATTGTCCCATGAATTTTCGTTCTGTATTATTGTACATTATTGATATGAAAATTAAAAACTTTCATTATGTTTCGATTAACGAAGTTGCCAATATATGTTGCTTTGCCTTGCAACTTTGTAAATACATGGACAGATGTAAATATAAATTAGTAGACACGTACCTTAATAAAAGTTGATTAAATTATATATACCTAAACATAAAGCTGGAGTTAACGACTAAAGTAAGCATGGTTTAACTTACTACAAAATAGTATTTAGTATTGTTGTATGGAATTATCTATAATTTTCTTTATGCTGGTATTTCTAATTAACGTTGCTAGTAACGGTTTTCTTTATTTACAAAAGTATCATTTGGGTCTTCATAAAATGTTCAAAACAGCCACTGTGTTAGGGTTTATTTTATTTATTGCAAAGCACTGTAAAACTTTATGTCATTTCAAACTACGGCATCAGTACATTAAAAATACCGATATTTTCGTAAATTTCCGCTACATATGAATAAAACTGCGGTTTGGAAGATTTAATTATGTATCACTGATAAAGAACTGAAACAGCTAAATTAAAAACCAAATTAGAACTAGCGCCAAAATCATTAAAAAATAATTTTGTAAAAAAAATGTTTGTACACATCATTAACGGCCTATTTATGTATAAAATTTAGAAGAAATCTCAAATAATTTTTGTTAACCAGCTATATTAGAAATTATAAAACTTATCCCTTAAATGAAGCACTTTTGTAATTTGAAACATAGTGTGAGTTTTTAACATACCAATATCATATAAATAAGTATGTACTTAGTATAATAAATGTTAATATTTGGTACATACCGTTGTCTATCTGTATTTAGCAAATAAAGCAAAAGTATAATGGAATTGTCTGTAAGAATAAAATTTATTCGAAAATAATAAGTTATGATTGTTTGATTTTATGAGAATAAGCAAAAATACCAAGCCACTGATATATCTTCCCTACGTAGAATAAAGCAATATCCAAAAATTCCTGAAGAATCTGAATTTAAGTCTTAAATAAATCCTATTGGCTCCTAAACATAGGAGCTTATTTCGTAGATTTGTATATATACCCGAAAATCATAGATACGATTATAAGGAATGCCCTTTTATTGTCTTGACAACATGATTTGTGAATACAATTATAACAGCCCATAAATGTTTTACTGCTGGGCTTAGGCCTCCCTACTTTTTAGAGGGAACAGATAGTCTATCGTCGCCTTGTCAAGCTTGACGGATTTGACACATCGGTTATCTCGGTGTGCAGGTTTCATCACAATATTTTCCTCTACCGTTAGAACGTGATAATTATAGTAAAATACATATCTGATGTCATATGGTCAGAAAATTGCTTTCCAGTCAGGATGTGAACTCGCGTCATTCGAGACTTATGACTTATACTAATTAATAATATTGAATAAATTCGAATGACAAAAGCAAATCTTGTGTAGGCCGAAACTAAGTAAATAACCAATGTGTTATTAGTAACATTTATATATTTATTTCTACGAACATTGCTATCTTTACAGTGTACACCAATACAATAGAGTGTGTAATAACAATATCTATATTCCGATTTTTAATTACCTGCACTACAATGACAGCTGCGATCCAGCTTTTTTTGATTTATAAGTGAATTGTGTGAGTTGAATCAACTACTCACCACCGTGAGTTGAATTCTACAGAAATTCTATAGGGTTCAACTAACAGCGGTGAGTTGCTCCAAGCTTGCAAAATAAAAAACGGTCGATCGCCGCTGTCATTTTAGTCCAGGTAATAAAAAAATCACAGAATAACATATTATTTGGTATGTATGCTGTTCTTGTAAATTGATTAATGGAGCGATTAAAAATGTTCAGTTGTTGACATATGTCGTTCAGTGTTCGCAAGGCCTGTGTTGGCGCCTTATTCATCAAGTTCGTCCTGCTGTTTGGTACCACGAACATCAGTGGCTACCTATATTCTCATTTCATCAGCTAGTAAAACTGGATTACATAGTTTCCATCTTAACAATTTTAAAATATACGACTCCAATGCAAATTGTCGTCTGGATGCTAAATTATTATACTCTATCATGTCCAAGACAAGCAGAGGGTACATCACGGGTTAAAATGAGTAAATCCCATACAGGTATAACAATCTATAAAATTTGAACATGGATAGGTATAGGAAAGGAGCAAAGGAGAAGGAGGAGGCCGATACCTGTAATGACAAGAACAGGATTAATAACAACTAAAATATGAAAAAAAGAAAAAAGTATCATGAATTATATTTTGAAGATCGTGGCATTTACATAAACTTCTTATCTAGCCCCAAGCAACTTTCCGGAGGTCAACGCTTCACCGAGCCGGAGAATGTCGTCCGTTTACTAAGACGCCGTCTCCAGGACTCGTCTGCTCAATGGGCCATCCGTCTTTGACACACGTCCTGGCTCTGAAATCTTCGCTACAAAAGCATAATTTTATTAGCGAGCCTGTTAAACAAGAAAGATGGAAAGAATAGATCATATGTCTTTATTCTTCTATACTAATATTATAAAGAGGTAAAGTTTGTGAGTTTGTGACTTTGTAGGGGGTAATCTTTGGATCAACTAAACAGATTTTAAAAATTCTTTCACTGCTCGAATGCTACATTAACAGGGAGTATGATAGGATATATAACATGACGCTATATACCACGTGAGTGGTACAGAGCGCAGGTGAAACCGCGCCGGGCCGCTAGTATTTCATATATATAATAAATTATGATATTAAAAGTTCATTGCCATCCTGCTGGATTTTTTGGTACGCTCCCGATTTTTAAGATTTATATTGTGATGAATAAATCTATTTTATATAGCTTGATTCATTTTTTTAGAAAACTTTCATATTAAATAGTGCTTTTTCCGACCCGTTCTATCCACAATTTGGAAGAATTCATAATATGTATCTATTATCAGTAAATGGTATATTATGAATTTTAATCATAGTTTTTATAGGTTTTAATTTTTGCTTCTTCATCCTTCACTACCTAGAATTATAAAAAAAAATCATTAAGAGACCTCCTTACAATGTTTCAAGATGTGACTAACAATACTTAACACGTCTATATAAAACTGAAAAACAATTGGTTATCTCTAACTAAGGTACTACATGTATGGTGTCACCACCAATCTGTATTTTTAACCAACTTTTTTTTGTAAAATGTGAATTTTTTTTGTATGTTTGTTACGCGATTAGTCCGTCAATTGAGGACCGATTATCAAAATGTTCTCTTTATGCAAAAGTTTATACACCTGAAGGCACGTACAACGTGTTTCATATATATTTTTCTAAAGCTATTCAAGTATTTGCGTAACTAAAAAGCAAACAAATATTTATTTATACATCTTGAAGTCGGTACGAAGTAAAATATAAAAAAACAACAGCTTTGTTGCACTATTTAAGTACAGCGTTACTTTCATAAGAGCCATTACTGTTTTCTATTTAATTTTCTAATAAATTTCTTCATACAGACGCAAGTGGTTTACGAGAAAAAGAAGATGATATTTTTACAATGATTCTGTTTGTGCCAAAATTTCTACGGTACTCTATAAATTGGATAAATAATATAGGTATATAAACGTGATCGCTGATCGCCTTTGATCCCAGCACGCGGAATCAAGCCTACGTGTTCTTTGACAATTCCAGCCGGCACACGCGAAGGGCAAACAATGTTTCCAATTATACGGAAACCATCAACGAACCGCACTGTTAATTCGGCCGTGGGAAACAACACGTGGCCGCCCTTACCGAAATTCCAATTTTCCTTTATTGCCCACCACGGGGAAGCACCTTGCGTAACTATATGAAGTAGGTATTAACTTCTGCTTAGGTTAGCAGAAAATCTTTTCGGTTTTTAGAGTGTGTTAGATAGGTTTAACATGACCTTCTTTTAAGGATTTTCTAATGCTGATTTTTTCTAGTTTATTGAAAATAAAAATGAATGTATTTATTTCAAAATGGAATCTAACAGATTACTTATTGAAAGTTATGAGTCAACCACCGCTTCCAAAGCAATTTTAGTTACTGCTAAAGGAGAAGAAGCGGCGCTACAATCTCCCCAACAACATATCTTTACTTCATAATTATTAATATTCGTCTTATTATTTAAATGTAGTTTATACTAATACAAGGTTTAACAAAGTAATTTATGGATGATTACTGAAAAAGCTCAGTGGCGATCGCGCTATACCCATTCGGTGCGGTCATCTAAAAAATCTTTCTTCGTATAATAAGCCTTCTCGCACAAAGTTTGCTTTACTAATTTTTTAAATTTATTTATTGTAAGCTGGTGAACGTTTTCTACGACTTTATTGAAGAGCATTATACTTTTCCCCACGAAAGTATTGTGAAATTTATGGAGCCTACACGTGGGAGTTTCTAATTTATTTTTGTTTACAATGTACATCACCTAATCTGGGAAAAACCAAGATATTTTTCTTAACGTATAGTAACTCTATTGAAATATTTATTTCCTTGAACTTATCTCGCAAGGAATCCCGCGTTCCTATGTTGTAAATTGAGGGAATAGCACGCTTCTTCAGGACGACATATTTTCGAATACGCTTACAAACATATGCATAAAAACATATTCGACTGTGGCTCAGAAATCTCATGGGTTTATTTGAGTCACATAGAGTCGTGAAAAAGACACATTAGACGGATCAACTAAATTGAATTTACTAGATTGAAAATCATAGAACTGGTTCAAATTTATGTTTATATAAATTTTTATACTTTAGTTGATTCACCCAAATTGAAAGACAGAAATGAATCCATCTAAAATCATATTTTATTCAGTTTTAGAGATTAGTATAGATAATAAAACTACATTTTAACAGTTTAGCGCGGTAATTTATTTGATTTTTAATGTTTCGACACTGAAAACCACGGCCACGGGTACTGAAAAGTGGCCGAAACGTTGGAATAACAAATAAATAACCGCGCTTAAAACCGTTAAAACTTAGTTTTATTACATCTAATATCAGCCTAATCATTTTAACAAAAAAGAAATTATTAGTTCGCTAGCGGCAGAGAGAGATAGATATTCGCTTCCAAAATCATGAAAAGTGTGCTTTTTTTATAACTTTTGAATAGTATGTGAGTAAATTTAAAATGACAGAACTTAAAAAATGCTGTCAAGGGAAATTGGTTTGAACAAAATGTGTTGAGTAGTTTTTAAGATTTGGGGAATTTTTAATTATTTGTATTTTAGGGTTCCATAGCTAAACTAACACGTATTTTTGAAAATACAAGAGGGTATCAGGTAGTCTCATGAAAATTACAATAAAAAATTGTGTGCGTCTAAATATCTTACAATCATCTTCCTTCTGAAACATGACAGACACAGTCTTATTTTTAATCTGTGCACAACGGAGAAATATTATAATTTGCTGCGGCCGGGCGGCCTGTTGTAATAGGCGGCAAAACAACCCACAGCCAGGTGGTATAGTATTTACCCTCCTGGATGGCTACCCCTGGTTCAGAGTATGCCACCATAACATCTTTGACTTTTGTTACGGCATTAGTGGCCAGGTTCCAAAATCCCTTTAAGTAACGGCAGCACATTGGTAGCATCTTTTATGTTAACGTCAATAGGCCATGCTAACCGCTTTCCATTAGATGGGCCTCCTGCTTGATTGCTGACCTCGTCCAATAAAAAAATCAATAAGCTATTTGACTCTTTAAAATCATGACTTATAACGTAGTACATAAATATATATTAACTCAAGATAACTGTCCTGTGAACTTCTGTGTGATGATAAAAAGTATAACTGATTTTGATGTATGACTGATTTGACTATCAAATATCTCATTCACGTTATTACATACATACATGTATGCAATACAATACAATACTCTTTATTGTACACCAACATGACAGAGAATTTTCTTTAATTATATTTAATTACAATTGAATTAATTTTAATTTAGTTAAACCACCAAATATTATTTAATATTTCTTTTAATGTCTCCTTGGACACCGGGTTGCCTGGAAGAAATCGCTATAAGCGATAAGGCCGCCCATTGTTCTAATGGAAATGTATTCATATTAAATGTCTGGGTTTAGGTTATAGTGAACAATAAAGAGTTATCATTCATTCATTCGTTCATACAATGGGCGGCCTTATTGCTTTAAGCAATCTATTCCAGGCGACCTTTGGATGGACAAGATCTAATCGAAAGGATAACTTTGGCGTCCAATTGAACTAGATGCTAATAATAAGACACAATAATTATTACACATATATACACGTAAACAAATAATAAACACGTTATGCAGTTAGATATGCTCCTTCACAGCTCTGTTGAATGGATAGATTTAGCAGATCGGACATCTGTCGACAGAGCATTCCAGAGATGCACAGCCTGAACAGAGAACGATATTGCGTAAATCTCCGTAGTATCTAACGGCGTCCTGAGTCGCAACCACTCTGACGGTCTCAAAGAACTATGAAACTGTGAAAGAACTGATAACGTTCTTTAAGATAAGACGGGGTCCTGGGAATTAAACAGTACAACAGTTATAAAGAAGAGACAGAACATGAGCATTCCGGCGAAGTCGAATTGGCACCATTTGAGCTTTGTGCGAAATTCAGATATGTGACCATACTTGCGTAGGCCAAATATGAAACGTATTCAGAAATTTTGAAGTAGTGAAGAAATTTTAAATGTACTCGCCATTCGTATATTCGCCATACAAATTAACATTCCAGCATTTACGTAAGAGTATGAACTTAAAATTTTGTTTCTACCACATCTATAAATATATCCATTTTTAAATTGTGGTAGAACAGAATAACAAAAGACGAAACATTACCTATATATACCTATCATTAGAGGTATGGGTAGCAATATCGAGAATCGATGCCTGTGACGAATGCTGATTGATTGACCACCGGCTGCGATGACCCTCGGTTTACGTGCTACCTGCTCTATACCTATACGGCTATCGCCGTGTTTCTATATCTCAGTATCCATTCTTTTATCTTACCAGTAGTAGAAAGTTGTCATTACTTGTGTGAAATTCATATAAATTTTTACCCCAAATTAATGTACGTATATTAAGATATGATACGTAGGACGTTCAATGAAAAGTTAGAATGTTTATATATTTTTCGATATAGTCGCCTTTTAGCGCAAAATACGTGCAATATCTTTATTCTAAGCTAAAAACTCTTCATCCTGAGCATCTAAAAATTCCTCTACTGCAGCGACTACTGCTTCATAATTTTCGAATCTCTGTCCTTTCAGAGACTCCTTCAACTTTGGAAATAGGTAGAAATCACTAAGGACAAAGTCGGATTAGTAGTTAGGTATTTCGAAGCCAGCGTCTCGAATTGCAGCCATAGCAACGGCAGACCTCTGAGCCGCGGCATTATCTTGATGGAACAAAACATTTTTTTCTAGTTTGCTTCGCGAATATCGTTACGCATTTTTTTATTTGTTCTGCACACAACGAGCTCGCAACAGTAGCTCCATGGTCGATGTATTCTATCATGACCACCCCTTTACTATCCCAGAATAGAGAGCCAATGTTCTTTCCGGCGGAAGGACTCGCCCTTTTTCTTACGGGTTGGAGACGATGGTCTTTTCAAAGTCATAGACTGTAATTTTATTTCGGGATCATAATGATGAAGCCACGTTGTTTGGTTATAAATCGAGACAAAACGCGATCCGGATTTGTGTTGTAACAGTTCCAAAGAAGCTTCAGAAATGTCAGAAATTCATCCTGGGTTGTTTTGTGCATTAGTAAGCATTTTGGGGATGCGTTTTTCATCCCCAAGCGTTTGTGTAAAATACTATGCACACTTACCAGTACGAATCTTTGTTTCTTCGGCTATAAAACGTGACATGAGGGTCTGCTAAAATAATGTTTTCGACTTTTTTGACCATTTCTTCTGTTAATGTCGTTGTTGCTCGAGCGAGGGTCTTTCACGGTACACCAACTTGCAACTGTAGAATACAGTCCAGCATTTGCTCCTAATGTTTCGTGAATCTTGATTAATCCGTTCCGTAGTGAAATTTTGTCAAGCACATAAAACTTAAATTAAATACATGAAATAAGTTACCTGGTGTATTTGGATGACAATATTCTATTTTTAAGTGAAATGAAAACAAATGATATCGGTGACATTTAAGTTTGGAATAAGTAATAAAGGTTCTTTTGGGGAATTGTGATCGTCGGTCGTAGTTCACGGAAGATCACACGACATTAACCAATGGGGTGCGCACACGCAAATGTCAAGCGATGCACGTGTTACCTAGAACTATATAGAGTTGTTAAAAGTGAACAATGAAACTCTCATGAGTTACTATTTCATGTTGAAATGCATAGCCCGTGAGATTCTGAGGCATAACGAGCATGTTTAAAGACTTTAAAATGCGTAATCGTCTCTGCAGGCGTTAGAAGGGCTGAATTAATATACCTTCTGGGCACCGTACCCCCTAGGTACCTAGGTTCAGTATTTCTAATTATAATCTTATAATTTATATTTTTCAACATCAAGTAAAAAATACCAAATAAAGAATGTATAATTTGATTAAGAAACAAACCATTGCAATGTTGTAAGTTTCAGATGAGTTTTACCTTTATACAAATGATTAAAATATAATTTTACGTTGCAGATATTAGAAGATGTCATATCTTAATACCACGAGCATACACAATTAGATTTCTTATAAGATATTTTATAACATTTTAGTTAAGGCGTAATAAAACCTTTTAATATAACTCTGTAAAAACTATATAAAAATATTATTTAAAAAAAAAAACATTTCAAACCTATCACGTACTTTTAGGATATATTATTGCTTGGGCACAATTAACGAACTTAATTTCTAAGCCAGCATAAAATTATTCGTTAATTCGCTGATTTTGTTGCCTAATTTTTAAGTAAATGAATAAAAAAGCAATAAATTAACTTTACATAAATATTAACTATTTTTAACAACACAAGTAAGAATAAAAGTTACTTTCATCGTATCAAATTTATGTAATATTCCCTAAATTGGCTGTTTTATGGTCAAAGTAGAGCATAAATAAGTATAATAACCTGTCAAATGAAGTTTGTTATCTGATGACTCATAAAACAAAAAAGTAGCTGCGCGGTGTTGCGTGCTCTATATACATATAATGGTCGCTTGATTTTGGTCGGGTAATAGTACTCTTTCCCCTGATATGAACAACAATTGAGTTAATTAATGGACTGTTAGTTATGTGTAAAATTATTATTATTATTTTGTGTTCATTTCAAGGATGACTAATAACCTAATAGTATATTATAAAAGTCGCTAAATATCTAAATTTTCTACTCCTATTTAAAATAGTCATTTCTTAGTTCGTTTTTAGTTATAGGTTTAAAGCATAAAAATAAATAAAAATTTAAATTTACTTTGTATAGATGTTTGTTTGTTCATTCTTGATGGGTCTAGGAAGGAACTAATTGTGTTAAAATCTTAGACTAACAAAATAGGTAGAGCGAGCCACGAGGTCTCAAAGTAAAGTCAGGTAAAGGAAGCCGAGCGCGCCGTAGTGCGTTACAAGAACATAGTATTATATTATTATAATAGAATTAGTAGGGATAAAAGTGGAATAGTTTCCAGTGCATATATTACTATTACAGACGCAAATTATGTGTATCCTACATAAGATTTTGTACACCTGTTTAAAAAAAATGCTTTATGACATTTGACGTTATTATTCACGTAGATTCTATCTATACTTACATTCTTCTGAGGCTAAAACTGAAAAAATGCAATATCCTATTCCATCTATTAGCAGCAGGATACCCGTTCAAAAATAAGGTAAGCCATTTTTTTTTATCGAAGTAGGAATTGAATGCTTTACGCGTACTCCGCACAACAAGTTGACTATTACATTTCTGCCATAAAATATGTATAAATATTAGGTTGGGGAAAAAGTTCCTTCGCATTTTATATAAAAATTCAAAAGGTTTTTTATAAAGTTTATTTACATTTGACTAAAGTATGTAGGTGCCATTTTGTTGGATAACTTTTTGCCATCTTGTAGGTAGGGATGTGATCCCATTGCTATAAAAATTTTGGGGCTTCTGGTCAAAAAACTGCGACAAGTGGTTTTGGCAGTCCTCTCGCGACAAGTGGTTTTGGCAGTCCTCTCGTGATGTTAACCTGACACTGCCTAAGGAATTCTGCAGAGACCGAAACAGGTGAAAATCTGAAGGTGCAAGGTCAGGACTATACGGCGGATGCATTAACACCTCCCAGCCAAACTCTCGTAATTTTTGTTGAGTGGCTAAAGATGTGTGAGGTCTAGCGTTATCATAGTGAAAAACCACACCCCTTCTGTTGATTAATTCCGGCCGCTTTCTCTCAACTTTTTGCTTTAATCTCATCGGTTGTTCGCAGTACAGTTCAGAATCGATGGTCCTGCCTGGCGGTAACAGCTCATAATGAATAATGCCCTTCCAATCCCACCATACACACAGCATCACCTTGTTGCGAGTTAATCTGGGTTTCACCACAGTCTGTGAAGCCTGACCGGCCTTAAAAATGGTCCGGTTTCATTACGTCGTAATAAAGAATCATAAATGAGTACACGGTTCATTAGGTTTCTTTCAGTGAGCTCATGAGGCACCCAAATATCGAGCTTTTTTGTGTACCCAGCTTTTTTCAAATGCGCCAAAACCGTTTTGTGGTCAATTCCCAGTTCTCCAGGTACATTGTAACTACTAATATGCCGATCTTGCTCCACTTTTTCAAAAATGGCATCAATTTTGTCCGTAACAGGGCGACCAGAGCGATGTGCATCTTTGATATCACAATTTGTGGATTGAAAACGCTTAAACCAAGTTTGCGCTACTCTCACAAATACTGAATTAGGTCAATAAACATCACAATTTTTTTTCGCGGCTTGTGTTGCATTTTTACCTTTTATGTAGTAAAATTTTAAAATGTATCGAATTTCTTCATTAGATTCCCTCATTTTAACAATAAGAAAAAACAAATGAAAATCACACATTTTCCTAACTTGAATTTGGAATTGTCTTCTTTAAAATTAAAACTTTTTAATGATACCAAAACCAGCCAGATACAAATGGTATAGCCAAAGAAATCTTATTACAAGTTCATACATACTATATGCGAAAAGACTTTTCCCCAACCTATTATGTAGGTATGCAGGTAGGTTATAGTAAGATTTGTACCCCCAGATTTTGTACAAGAATATCAAATTATGGCGTCATAACTTAAACGAGTCACACCTAATATACAAAAATCTCGTGTCACGCTGTTTGTGCTCGAACTCCTCCGAAACGGCTTAACCAATGTTAATGATTTTTTTTGGACACTTGGTACGTATGATAATAGGTCGTAAAGTATTTTTAATTCTCCAATGGTTCTTTTTTAGGGCAGAACAACGTTTGCTGGTTCAGCTAGTAGCGCATAAATTATTTTTTAAACAGATATTATAATTAAATTTATTGTGATATTTTAAAAATAATATTTTAGCGCCATGACACATAATAAAATAAAATAATTTTAGAATTTGTGTCATGTACCCAATTATAATAGTAATACTAATTGCTATTTTTATACACATATTAATCGTGTATATATATAATATTACTGTGTTAATGACTTTTTTTTATCTTTTTATTATTCTGGTTATATCTATTGTGTAATATTTGTGTATCATATTGACATGCATTTAATTTGCACACCATCGTCATACTCTTTCGATTCCTTTCACACAATACACAGCCCGGTTTGTCTAGAAACGATCGCTCTAAACTCTAAAGCGATAAGACCGCCGTTTGTTCCTGCCTTCACATGAAATGACTGTAAATTTACAATACGTGTATGTGAAGAACAATAAAGATTTTGTATCCTCTATCTATCTACTAAAAGAGCTTGTGGCGCTTTAGTATAAAAATATATTAACACCTCATCAGACTTAGTATTTGCGTGAACTAATATTGTTATTACATTTTAATATAATTACAAGTGATTTGTAAAGTTTTTATTAGAATTAAATTACATTAAACCTATATTTATAGTATCATTTCATTTGACTATTAACTATTATAACCAATTATAAAACTAGCAGTCGTGGTATAAGTCGTGCTAGCGTAATAGCTAGCGCACGCGTCCCAAACTCAAAGGGCGCGGATTCAAATCCTGGTGGCTGGTACGCATGCACCACTTAGGCAGTTTTCTAATTATAATTGCCACGTGCAAATAACGATGCAGGAAAACATCGTGATGAAACCTGCACATCGAGATAATCGGTGTGTTAAACCTGCCGATTATTGTCCGTTGCCCCTATAGTGGGAGGCCCGAGCCCAACAATAGGAC
Organism: Dendrolimus kikuchii; assembly: GCA_019925095.2. Classification (NCBI taxonomy): domain Eukaryota; kingdom Metazoa; phylum Arthropoda; class Insecta; order Lepidoptera; family Lasiocampidae; genus Dendrolimus; species Dendrolimus kikuchii. The sequence continues at coordinate 8,225,620 of CM034406.1, read as the reverse complement.
CTTTATGGGCTGTTGTTATTATTATAGAACTAGCTATCTATTTACCTAGATTGCCAAGAGAAATAATATTTGTTTGTTTGAATAAATAGACACTTTACATGAAGTTGACATTTCCGTGCTTTGCTGTCATTAGGGGGTAGTGTAATATATATCTATTGCTAGAAGAAGTCTTGAAAGAAACTATCGCTATTTTCATCCTTACATAACACGTAATAAAGTTCATAATTGAATATTGTGTGATCAGTATATAGATGACAGTTTTGTGAAGAGAAAAGCACTCTATTAAGCATGTAGTAAAGTTTATTTTAATAGTTTTAATTTAAAATTCCTAAGGGAACTAACATTAGGTGTTGACATTAGTTGTAATGGATGCATCCGCGCGTGTTTAGCATTATTGTTTTGTGTGTATTGTTTAATTAACGAATGCTTTATAATAGGGTGATTTTGATTATAAAACGGTTTATGAATACAAGAAGCCGGTTAGTGGTCGAAATTCAGTTTTTTACATTGAGGGTAGAGGTAAGGAGCACCGTATTATATAGAGGGGAATTTGAAAAAGTGTCCAGCTGTATTTGAAAATAGAGGTTCCAGTACCTACCACAGTAGCGCTGGCGTACGAAAAACTACACTATGAATTTACACGTTGTAGACATAGAAAAGTGAACTGGGTTCAAAAATTAAAAATTGTTGAAGTGCCATTAGATTAATAAGATGCCAGTTTAGAAAATCTTAACTATTTACGTATTCTAAAATAATTCAGTATAAACATAATGCTTTGAGAAAACGCGTAGAGTAAGTTAATTGTGAACTTTTAATACTAAAAACCAAAGTGGAAATCTTTCGGACCTTGTTATTTTTCTATCTTACTCTAATTACTTTTAGCGCGTCCTTGAAATTAACAGACGGACATTTTTACATATACAGAGATGGTATCTACTCCTTATCTCTACCCTCAATAGTTTTTTAAAGTTCAAATTCTTTAGTGCTAATCTATAATACTATATGCGGCGTTTGACCGCAGAGTTCAGAGTATTGTTTGTTTTAATAATTGACTAAAGCTTATCCCGCGGCCACGCCGCGGGTCAAACTCTAGTGCGTACTTGTTGTTTAAAAAGCAGTCCTTAACCTACAGGTTACATTGTGTTAAACTTTTATGTCAGTTCTATTTGCCCCCTGAAAATTCACTTCATTTTATATCGCAAACTATCCATCTCCCAAGGATGAAACGTATCTACGTCCATTTTTGGTATACTACAAAATTACACCAAAACCGATCCAGTACTCCAGTAGTTTTTCCATGAAAGCTTAACAAACAGACAGATCGATTTACTACCGCATTTTTTATAGATGACGAATTACTATATCTTCTAAATTTGAGAAATGATTGGTCTCTCATAGAAACTTTCATCCCCTATTTCAACTTGTTCTAGTTTTATTTATCGATCCCCCGTGCCATCTATTTGCAAAGTACATACATGATAAAAAAGCAAAAAATACCCAAAAATGTCTAAAGTGCCAAAAATGACCATTATATGTTTATTAGACAACATCAGTAGAACATATTTAGTTATATGTATACCTTAATAACGTTACTTATACCGGGTTTTTACGGGAATCTTCAGAATTCATGTATTTTCATACTAAAACATTCGTCGCCCTGCTGAAAATCAGTTTAATTTTAAATACTGGCAAAATAACTATAATATAAATTATCTGTCAAGCGTGGACAAAGTCGCGGGCAAGTCCTAGTAATATTTAAAATAAAACATTCATAATATTGGTTCGTATACTTATTTCGACACTATCACCTGTCTCAGAATATATAATTTCTTTTTAAAAATCAACCCCAAAATGCCATAGACTAAAATTAATTATTGTTTTTTTAATATATGACCATGGAAAAATGTTTTAGCAGAAATTATTTGGTCTTTAGCCGGCAAGAGGCGTGGCCAGACGTGATTAATATAGTCTATGGACAGAGTGTTTTTAATGAGTTCGTTGGGCCACTGATTTTTATAGTTTTTTTAGCACTCCGAATATTTCTGAACTTGTTTATTTATGATTTGCTTAAATTTATGACTTGAAATTCTCTCATATATCACCTGTGAAGGAGGTTTGAACTACTCGATAGTATTTTAGTTGTTAGTCTATTAGCTTTTTAATATATTATAGGTACTGTTAAAATTATCACGACACACCTTCCATGATCAAATTGATCGTGTACTAGCGGAGGGTGATGTCAGGAGCCTTAAGAACAGACGAGTGTGCATGACAAGAGTTATGAATGTCAAAGAAGCAAGTGAGGTGTGTAAGAATGGGCCTAAATGGCGCTCTGTCGTTCGTGCCTACCCCGCAAGGGAACTGGCGTGAAGTTATGTATGTATGTTAAAATTATATAAAATTAGTACCTATATAGTTTAAAAATAAATTACAAATAAATTAATATAAAGTATGTAACAAATCGCTGCCAGAGGAAGCATGTCCAGAAAGCTGGCTGCATTGCCACGCTGTATGGCAATGCTGTTAAAATAATTAGTAATCTTTCGCGATTATTAAGAACGCGTTGTTTCTAGAAAATCATATAAGTGTATTTTTTTTTGTAAAATACAAAATACCATAAAAACAATATTTTAGTTAATCGCAAATCAACAAGAACAGAGAACTTTGGTCAACTGCGTGTCAATATATGCATAAGGACGGGTACTGTACTGGTGAGGAAATTACACTGTTTTTGTCATTAATTAGACTACGGAACGCATCTTTAAAAAAAAGAAATACTCCATATTGAAATAACTATTAAAAACGAATTTTGTTCCAATCGTTATAATTGAAATTATTTTTAAGTATGATTTTTTTTTTCAGAATTTTCATGGTATAGTAGTTAAAAAATGAGTGAAAGTTTAATATATACCTACACTTTAATATCTTCTTAAATTGTCGCGACTAGTACACATAATTAAAACTACGTTTTAACGGTTTTAAGCGTGGCATTTTATTGATTTTTATTTCAAATTTTCTGTCACTTTTCAATGGGGGTAATAGTAAGCTAAATAATATCTTTAACATTACTCATTAACACTTGACATCTTTGTCTTCCGTGATCACAGCTACTGAAAAGTGGCCGAAACGACGAAATAAAAATAAAAATCAAACAACATGCCTCGCTTAAATCTGTTCAAATTAAGACATACACTTTAACATAAAAATGAAAAAAAAAACTCTCATAATATACACCCTACCCCCATGGCTGTAGAGTACCGTTAGACTTCCAATGGTATACTTGGACTGCTAGACCATTCCACTGTTATATCTCATCGGCGTACCTAATACCCGCGTTTCGGGAACCAAAGATAGTTGCTATGTCCCTGACGGCAAATTATAGTCATAGAACCATGATCTTCGTGATAACGCTTGCCTTTTTACACATAAAAATTAATTTTAGATTCTCTTATCTCAATAAGAATAATTCTTACAAATGGAGGTTTAAAAATAACAATATTTCTGCGAGCTTAACTTTGGATATGATCCGACCACGCCCACGGACCCACATGATTTGCATTCGGCTTAATCTGTCATTGTCTGGGACTCCACGATAAAAAATTACCAAAGAATAAGATGATCTTGTATTTTTAATTTTTGGTTAATACCTACGTTAGGAGTTAAAGGTTCATTCCGACCTTACCACTTACAAAGATCGGGCAGTACCTACGTAATATATACAACACTATTGTGACCCCAATCAATAAGTAAATCTTACAATCGCATAGATCCTCGCGTCGCTTCGACAGAACGTTCGTTCTTCTGGCCGTCTTTTGGCGAGGGGAAATCAATTTAAGGACTATTTCACCGCAAGGGGAACGCGCCGGGGAGTGTAGGATTCGCCACTGTGTAGTGGCACTAGCAACACAAGCAACAAGTGCTATTGCCACACGATAGTCAGTCAGTCAGACAGTCAGTCACAACGCATGCACCACTTAGTCAGTTTTCTGATCAAATGTGCATATTGTTACAATTACCACGTGCTAACAAAGGTGAAGGAAAACATCGTGATGCAACCTGCACATCGAGATAACTAATGTGTCAAATCTGCCAAGCCGCCTTGGACAAGCGTGGTGGGTATACTGTCCGTTTCCCCTATAATGGGAGGCACGAGCCCAGCAGTGGGAGATTTATGGGCTGATGTTATAAGTCTGTCATAAAATAAATCTCTTTGAGACCAATAACGAGTCCGTAACGCTGTAACACCGGTCCGGCTCGGGTGGTATAAGCGGTCATATTCAAAACAATAACCATTCGTGATTAAAGGTTATTTGCTAAAAAACAGTTGTAATACAAATTCACTGTGGGGGGGGGGGGGGGGGTAATGGTCTTCTTGTTTCGTCGTTAATTTAATTTAAGAAATAAAATAATTTAAAATTTCAAGAAGTTTTAGGCAGGAACTGTATGTCATGTTGCGCTGTGTAATTTTATTTTGTAAAAACGTATAAAACTCACTTTTAAATGAATAATAGTAAAGGATATTGATAGTTTTTGAGTAGGAACTTCGTGTTTTGGTGAGAAATGTGAAATGTCAAGTGTGGCCTTTCGAGTTGCCACAAGAACTCCTTTGTTTGGCTCCGTGGAAGCTCTACAATTCAACTGAGATATACCTTGTTATTATGATTTAATACCAGATTAAGCCGTGGTAGCGTAAGTCAAATTCAAGCTCAAAGGGCGCGGTTTCGAGTCCTGACCAGAAAGCATACACCGCTTAGATAGTTTTCAGGCCTTAAAATTACACCGTTCTAACGGCGAAGGAAAAATTTGCACATTGAGATAACCAATGTGTCAAACCTACCAATCTGTCTTAAGAGAAGCGTCGCGGGTATACTTTACGTTTTCCTATAAACGATGGGAGGCCAAGCCCAGCAGTGAGACGTTTATGGGCTGATATTATTTACTATTAAACTCCATTGCCTGTCGCTATGGCGAACTGTACTACTACTACTTTAAAAAATGTAAATTATAGAACCCGAAAATATTTTGTGGTTTTCTAGAGTCGATGTGAATTCATTAGTAGTAAAGAAAAAATAGAAATCCCGTAGCTTCAAAAATCATAATGGCGCTTGTTTCAAAAATAAGTATGAGTAGGTTAACTGCATGAGCTGGCGTCTACGAAATATTAGTAACAATTAAGTGTAGGCCATTAATTGGTTCAATGGCTGGAGGCCATAAATTTAAGTCATCCGTCAGTCAAAACGGTTCTCCAAACCGTTAGTGTGCGTTTCCATAATAAATCTTTGAATAAGGACCAGACTCGGTGATTTTTTATTTACTTGTTACTTTTGTAGAATCTAACACATGTACCTTACTAATTTTCATTAAAATTATTATATACTTTCAAGTCACTTTTATCCCAGAAAGTGCCTGTCGTGAAGTACAATTGAACGAAGCTGTGGAAATGACACTACTTGTAAAGGCCTAAGACTATCTCATTTGGCGAATAGGCCATATAAAAAGAATTAAGATTTGGAAAATATCTACCAATAAAATTAAAGTAAAATAAAATATCAGCCTTCACGTTTCTTAAAATTACTATTCGATAATTTAATACTAGATATTATAATATAATTACGCTTTATTGATAATCCGTTCCTATATCTTACCAACCGTTCAATGTTTTTTATTTTTTATTGCAGGAGTTCAGCAGACAGGCAGACGGCCCACTTTATGGAAAGCGGTTACCATCGCCTATGGACATTTGCAACACCAAAGATGCTATAAATGCCCTACTGCTCTCTTAAGGGAGACTGGAACCTGGTCACTAATGCCGGAACACAACTCAAGGTTGTTATGGCGACATACTTTAGACCAGACTTTCATTTGCCTTACGAACGGTTAAAATTTGGGATAAGCTCCATAAAAGATACAAATGACTTCAAAATTCAACCAATGGTGAGGCAAGTCAATGAATAGTATCATAAAACAATTTTCGGTATCTAATTTTATAGAAACTTTATTCTGCGACATGAACTAAATAAGTCACTGCACATAATCGTAATTAAAATGAACGCATCAAAATAAATCTATGATATAATAGTATTATAAAACAACGTCAACTTTCGATATTTAATTTTACAGAAACTTTATTCTGCGACATGAACTTTTTTTTTTTAATTTTTATTGCAGGAGTTCAGCATACAGGCAGACGGCCCACTGGATGGAAAGCGGTAAAAACTAAATAAATCACTGGACATAATCTTAACTAAAACAAACGCATCAAAATAAAATCTATGATAAAATAGTATTATTATAAGACAACGTCAATTTTCGGTATCTAATTTTACAGAAACTTTATTCTGCGACATGAACTAAATAAGTCACTGGACATAATCGTAATTAAAAGGAACGCATCAAAATAAAATCGATGATATATGTCATTATGCTAATGAAAACGCACATTTATGTGAAACAAAAAATATCTTAATATTCATATTGCCGCTTCGCCCGCGGCGCGTTCGCGAAATTATAACAAAATAAAAACTAAACCTGACTGCGATTTATAATGTAAAAGAGACAAAATAATGTGGCCAACATCTCAAGACCCTCATCATCCCTATGTTTTTAGCAGATCCAGGCTCTTTTAATGGAAGTCTCATGGAAAAAACAATACTATTGAATGTGGTTAGACGTCAACCACGCGGAGAATATATTTTATTTCTTCATATATCATCGAAACCCACAGACTAGTAAATACAATTGGAAAGAGTATGAATTCTTTCAGAAAGTTTTAGCTAGATAACAAGCCCAAAATTGTTGTTTAAAAAAAAAGAATGAATAGATAGATACAAGATTCTTTTTATAGATGACTCTGTACGATTAGTGTATTTTTAGTCAGGGTCAAATCTTTCTGAAGTTTTATTCCAAAACTTAATAATCATCAAGAAAATCATCCTTTTGAGTTTCCCCCAAAAATTAAATTTGTTCCTTTACCGGGTTATCTTATTATGAAACTATTCTATAAATGCCATGTAAATTATTTACAAATGAAACAATATTTTAAAAATTATAGATTTCGTTTTACAATTTTCGCATAACTATCAGCTTTTCTTATGTATTATTAACAGATTAATCTATTAACTAGTCACCATAAGTACATAAATGAATAGATAGATACAAGCTTGGCATATTCCAACCAATATTTTCAACTTTGCCGTCGCTTATTATTCTTACTACAATACATAACATGTTACTATTAAATGTGACTTAGACAGATTTAAATTCATTACAATCATAAGAGACTTCAGGTGGTGAAGGAATATAACAGATGCGAAGGCGTTGGTTCGTCGAGCCCGCGAGCGGAGGCGGCCGGCTCCCAGATAATAAGCCACGAGCGGTAGCGATTGCCACCCGCCCCAAGCCCGCGAGGCACTGCCATTAAGCCCACCTCGCTGGTTTCTTATGTATGTCATTATGATCTAGTCAGTTATTAATGTACTTTGATTGCAGAATTGTTTACTGCCAAGTTCATATTCATTATATCAGTAGAACGTTATGGAGGAATGATTCTTCAAATTTCTTATACTATAAGTTGGGTCGTTCTATAAAGCCACATTTGGCATCTATCAAACTGATTTTAGTAGTTGCGTGAACTATCGAAGGTTTTACGATTAAAATTGAATTCGATATAGGAAGTCACACATTACCGAATAAAAAAATATATTTTACGTTTCGTCGCCTTTTTTATCTTTAAAATGTACATAATTTAATTACGATTTATGTTTAAACTTTTTCATTACAATTCTATCTGCAGGTCACGTCACTAATATTTAAGGAAAAAAGTGTACATAATAAAACTACGTTTTAACGGTTTTAAGCGCGATAATTTTATTTGATTTTGGTTTTTCCGACGTTCCGACGAAAAAAGGGTAGACAAACAACGTTGTCATGTGGTACGTTTCTAAAGAAATAAGCTCATTATGGTGTTTTAATTTGATATAAATTATCTTTATACTGTTACAAAGTTAGTTCGTTAGTATTTATATGAAACTTCAAAAGAGGATTCTTAAAACCGCTTAACCATAGTAATATATTTTAATGAGTAGGTACTATATATTTTATGCTGGGATTTTATGACGTCTGTGTTAGATGACTTTTACCTCCAATACTACATGTGATAACTTATTCAAAATTATCTATTTATAATATTATTATAAAATTCTGAAAATGTTGTGGCTGTATAGCCATTTAAAAAAAATAGCTGAAGTAGACTATATAAACGGTAGATAACACAATGCCATTTTTTTAGATTTCTTGTCTGTTTGTTCGGGATTCACGAAACTACGGGCCCGATTTCGAAACGGTTTTCACTGATCGACAGCTCGTTGTTACTGTTTATCCTGGGAATCCCGCGGTAATTATTTTGGGAATTATTTAAAAAGACCAGATTAAAAAAATCGAATTTCAATGTGTTTTTTCACTGATCTATAGCAAGTTTTATGTAATAAAATGTGTGATACTTTTTATACCGAGAATCCGCAGAAATTCCAAGTCAAGCATGGACGAAGTCTAGGGCATATTTCAGTTTGATATATTTTAGTTAATACTACTATCAGTTTAGTCTTGACATGTTATTTACGAGAACAATATTTATACATATGTTTGTAATTAGTCTGTACAAAAATTTATTGCCAACTATGCAAGATTTCTATCTTACATGCTGCACTCTAAATAAGTTTAGCACTTTTCACCTGGTTTTGTCGACTTAAATTTGAAACACATATCTCTTACAAGCTATTCCACTTTCCAAGAAAAAAAGTAGAGTATATAAATTCCTAATTTTCGAAAGTATATAGAATTGTAAATGTCACTATAGTCGGTTCATTCTGAAAATCGTACAGAAAGATACAATCAAACATGTACTAAAGTCACTTTAAAATAAATATATATATTTTTTGAACAAGAGATTATTTTAAACACAATAAAGTATTAGCATAATTAATTACGATATATTTATATTATGACAATATGGAAGTTTATTTATACATATTAATATTAATTAAAAATCTAAAATATCCTGTAAATAAACCTAACTTAAAAATATATATACAATAGTAAAAAAACTAAAATTAAAATAAAACCTATATTAAAGCCCGTATATATTTTTTTACTACAATTATTATTAGTAAACATTTGAATGTCAAAAGGCTATATTCTATTTTGTACAATCAAATCATCGCTAAAAGCATTATCTCAGGAAGTTAATACTACAGCCTTAAGCGAAGGCGTGTTCGGCTTCTTTATAAACACAGCCTTATCATCGTCTCGCGCCTTAGCCCTTAGGCAATGTGACCACACCCGTAACACTCTCAAAATGGTTTTAAAGATGATGCTGTTTAAATTAATTTCGGTATACGCTAACTTTATAAATTGAGGAAGTAGAAATTGTTAGTATTTATTTATATATATCCATATATAGAAAATGTAATAAACGAGGGAATAGTCGATGATAGAAGAAAGGAGATAAAACCCTGACGTATATCGGGTTCCTATATCTTAATATCTAGTCTTTTACTTTATTATTGGTAGTAAATTGACATTACTTGTATTTTACTCGTTTATGTGAAATTTTAACCAATAGTTAGGCTAAAATGAACGGTTAGTAAGATGGAAGAACCGGCCATAAAGAAAGGGGGAAGATCATGTCGCAATATATAATTTTATGACCTTCAAAAAGTGTTCTCCAGTGGAACTTATTTTGAGTAAAAACTTTTGAATTTGAATTTGAAAATTTGAATACCCAGTGCGCAAACAATTGGCTTACAGACTTAAGAATTGATAACGATTCACTGATAAGAGGGTCTTTCTATCTGTCATTTAAGAGCTATGCTCTTGTTGGTGGAGCGTCCTCAAATCTTCTTCAAATCTATTATGGGCCAGTTGTTTTACTTCCATGTAAGACACGACACCCACTTTTTCTTTTATTTGATCCATGAATGGTCGCCTTGGTCTTCCTTTCCCACTCCTTGCTTCCACTTTGCCTTCGCTTAACGTGCATAAGAAGGTGTCGTGTCGTAACAAATGGCCAAACATCTTCCCCCTTCTTTCCTCCAGAGTTTTTAAATGTTGTATTAAAATAAAAAATATATAGTGATTTATAAAAATATAGATATGAGCCAAAGACGTAATACATAATTTTCTGAAATAATGAAAAAATATTTCGCTTAAGAATTTTTTTTTTATTGCAGGAGTTCAGCAGACAGGCAGACGGCCCAGTTGATGGAAAGCGGTTACCGTCACCTATGGACATTTGCAACACCAAAAGTGCTACAAATGCGCTGCTGCTCTCTTAAGGAAGACTGGAACCTGGTCACTAATGCCGGAACACAACTCAAGATTGTTATGGCGACATACTTTAGACCAGAGGTGGTAGCCATCCAGTCGGGAAAATGCCCTACCACCTGGCTATGGATTGTTTTGTCGCCTCTTACGACAAGCCGCCCGGCCGCAGGAAATTGTATTCTTTCTCCGTTCCTTCACGGATTCCAGCAAATATTTTAAAGGAAGTAATACAACATTACATTTGAGAATCAAATTGATTAAATATGTACCTACTATTCATAATTGTTTTATTGGAGTTATACGTATAGGCATTTCCTTGCGACAGCCCAGTTTTAGAAAGTGATTCGTAAGTAATCAAACATCAGCATTATTCTCTATACATGAACAATACATACAAATTCACTTGAGAATGTTCTAAAAACATACAATCAACTCAAATAAATGCGTAATAAAAAAACTACCCATTCGGAACAGTAGATTAAACTGTGATTAAATTTTATTCAACAGCACATTAAAAAGACGAAAGCATTCGATGACGCAGCAGTTCTGTCTGCGCCTTTGACTCGTCGGAGGCGGGGCGGGACTATGTGGGCCCCAGATAAAAAACATCATATAAGAAGAGAGGTTTATATACTTTCAGAACCGAGCCCCAGCGGTTTCACCTGTCTTTTTAGGGGGCATATTAAATCTCAAATTCAATTCATTTAATGCGAAAATGGGTATATACAAAAGTGTCAAATTTAGTACAGTAGGTACAGTTCTCCAAATTACACATTTCGTCTTGCATATACAGTTGTAGGTGTAAAATATTATTAGATTTTTTTAAAAATCAATTACCCTTGCTAGGAATCGAATTGGCTGATTTTGAAAAATTAAAAGAATTATGTATTAAATTAATACATATGTCAAATCATAGTACAGCTTGTAAGGATCAATTTATATGAAGGAATGTCAAACGGCAAAACAAGGGAAAGGGTTGTTTTTTAGCAAAATCTTCTATATTTCCATGCATTAGGCACAGCCGCGGGTAAAATCGGTAAATTATAAAATGACAACTAATGTTATCTATCGAGATTTTGGCGGGAGCTTGAAGGCGATCTTTTTACTGTGCAGTTTTATTGTCAAACAATGCATAGATAATATTAGTTTAAATGAATTATTAGACTGCACATGGCTCTGTTTCAATTTTGATGAATCAACAAAGTGAACCGTATAAATGACATTGAATACCGCCAGGACTGCCTTTTCAATTCTGTGTAATTAATCAGCTAATGTAATCTGTGACGCAAATATGGAAGATATTAGAATAATCACATTAGAAAATCTATATGAAATTTAACTGATAGTTTGTATGTCATGCACTATAATAAAACTACGTTTTATCGGTTCTAAGTGCGGTATTTTATATGAATTTTATTCCTACGTCTCGGCCACTTTTCCTTAGCAGTGATCACGGAAGACAAAGAGATGCCAAGTATTAATAATGTTACAATTTGGGCTACCTGCATACCAGTAGACAAAGCACATTTATTACTTGCCTTTGAAACTATACCTATTGAAACTATTTATGACTGTATTCTCTTGTTTACTTTGTGTTTAAAATTTGTAATTAGAAAAACAGTCCATTGTGTATTGTGATCTTTTATGGTAGTCATTAGCCAGGTATGTCGAACTGATTCTAAGAAATTCGGTCGGGTAGACATATTGTATCGGTGCAGTATAAAGCAATGGCCCAATGGAGAGATCGGCAGTCGAGCGAGAACCACGATCAAGGCAAAACTTGTGTACATTCGGTGATATAGTGACGGACTTTGCGCGTGTTATTTAATCGTGTATTACGTTTGCACTGGTTGTGTTCAGTTATATTTGGACCTGTATTATCCGTGTTTGTATAGTTTTAATAAACTCTATAATAATTCCAACGGCATTTTAATTCGAGTCCTGTAACTCGTAAAAGTAAACCGTTAAAACATAGTTTCATTATATGTACTAGTCGCGAAAACTTAAGAAAATATCATGTACTACCCCGCTTTTGCTTGGTACCTTCACTATTTATTTTATAAAAAATGTATTTCGTTACTTTATATTGTAATCGAATTTTTATAAAGATTAGCAAAATCATAATTATATACAAACGGATAAAACTAAATGCGAAGAAAAAATTCGATTTAATTTATTTATATAAAATTATACACGCCAGTGTTGTTCCGATTTAATATCCCAATTTAGTCTTAATATATAATTTAGTCCTTGCAGATCGCTTACTTCAAATCTTTTTATCTTACAGATTAATATAAATAAAGAGAAAGCATTTGACAGGGTTGTGCGGAAGGACCTCTGGGACATATTGCCCAGATATGGGATTAATGGCCAGCTGATGCGTGCTGTGCAGTCCACTTACGAGGACTGTATGGCATGCGTGCGGCTGGATGGCAGCCTGTCGCCCTGGTTTGACGTCAATATTGGCGTCCGACAGGGCTGCGTGCTGTCGGCTTTGCTGTTCATCCTATACCTGGACGATTGTCTCCAGAGAATAAGATTGATGGATGTTGGGGTGCGGATGAGTGACCTAGTTGTAAGCACCTTGCTTTATGCGGATGATGCCGTGCTTTTAGCCGAATCGCCATCAGAACTGCAAACACTAGTCACAATGATGAAAGATGACTGTCAGGCGAGAGGCTTACATTTGAATGCGAAAAAAACAAAGGTTATGGTGTTTGAAAGAGAAGAAACCAGAACGAATGCAAGGATAATGGTCGATGATGTTATGCTGGAGCAAGTGAATGAGTTTGTATATCTTGGATGTGCTTTTAGCAGGGATGGAAGGTACACCGCTGATATAGAAAGAAGAGTGAATTTGGGGAATAGTGTGAATGGAGCGTTAGGTAAACTTCTAGGCGCTAAGAACCTCAGCCAGAAGGCCCAGCTCGCCGTACACAACGCGGTGCTGGTACCTACGCTCACGTATGGAAGCGAGAGTTGGGTATGGAAGAAAGAGCATGAAAGTAGAGTAAACGCGGTCGAGATGCGAGCACTGCGCAAAATCTGCGGAGTGACGCTCGCGGACCGCGTTCGTAATACCGAGGTAAGAAAGAGAGTTGGTCTGAAAGAGAGTGTCGGGGTGAAGGTAAGGAAAAGAATGCTCCGGTGGTTCGGGCATGTGGAAAGAATGCATGATGAAAGAATGAATAAACAGATATACAATGCAAAAGCGGATGGATGCAGAGGTCGTGGAAGGCCACGACACACTTTCCATGATCAAATTGATCGTGTACTAGCAGAAGGTGATGTTAGGAGCCTTGAGAACAGACGAGCGTGCATGTCAAGAGTTTTTCTCTAAATAAGTACTTTAATACTACAATTATAAGTCCGTAAGATTATTTTTAGTTACTTTTGTTTGTGTGTACATAGTTTTAAGTTACAATCTAGGTTTACATTATTTTACTTTAAAGCTCTGTTTCCTTTACGATTCTAATTTGTTGTGTACCCAAAAAATGTCAAAAAAAGTTTGGATGAATGTTAGTTACTTAATCTCGCCAGAACAGTTTAACAGATCTGGATGAAATTTGGCACATAGATAGTCCGGAATAGCATAAAGGCTACTTTTTATCCCGGAAAAATGTTCAGTTCTCATGGGCTAACATTAACGCGAGTGAAGCAGCCGGCAACAGCTAGTATATTATATATTGATAGTGTATTTTAAACTTTTTGTAGAAAGTCTTTTGTAACTTCAAATCAGTCTCATTATATGTCTTAAATACTCTTCAAAAGTAAATATAAGCAATAGAATAACAAAAGTAAAATCGATCGCTATTTGAGTTAGAAAGTTGATTGAAACGGTCTGATAAGGTACCTACTTAAAATAGCATTGCAATATTTGTACATCTATACATTTATTGCTTACTAAATAGTTTTTTAAAGCTTTGCTCGCACGAATTTTAAATTAATATTCTGCGCAAATCATCCATTTTCACATCCATTATCGGTTTTTTAGACCAAACCAATCACAAAGAGTATATGTTTTTTTATCAATTTAGTCCAAATAGTATTTAAATTCATATTGTTTTAAATAATACTACTGGTTGCCCGTGCTCGAAATTCGACCATAATAATTAACGTCAGACTATACTTTTATAATCACAGATTACGCCAAGGCTTACACTGTTAATTTTACTTGAACAATAAACAAGAGTATATATGCGTGTGTATGTCAAATACATGGTAGTGTGTGTATTGTTTTTTTTTATTGATTTAATGTTTTTTTTATGCATAATGTGAAAAAAATAGCATTCGTCGCTTCTTCTCTATATAAACTATAAGTGTGCGAAATGTCATACTCCCATCCGTGCAATTTTCGTAAAACGGGGTACAAAGGTTTTGCCTCACGTATTAACATATTTTATAGATTAAAACGTCTCAAAAAGAGATTAAAATGACTACTACTAGTGTCATTTGTCCATTTAAGGTCTAGAAGCTCTTCGGAGCTACATTTATACTGGACGATTATAATTCTTAGGCCACTTTCTGATTTATTGGTGCTGCAGTGGTACAGAATCGGTATCTCTGTATACGTGGTACCGCAGGCTCACCAAGCGCGTATATTTCTATGACCGTTTCCTAAGTCACTCGGCATCAGTGCGGCACATACCGAGAGATTTAAGGTACCCGGCCTTGGATTTTTTTCCTTGATAGAGCTTCATGACATAATATAACTATTAAAATACCTAAAACTCAAAAATCATTAATGAAAAAAAACCACATAAATTTATTTTTAGTATCTATTTCTCATGTTGCAAATGCATGTATTTACATAAAACTGATCCGGAAAAATGTCCAAGACAAGCGCACCGAGACTAATTCCCATCGAATTTCCTGCTGTGCTCTAAAGAGAATTCACTCATCATTTAACGTTAAAATTCTAAATTTTACGACATAATAACTCTACACAGAAGCGGTTTTTTCTCCAATATTTATATGTACAGCATGAGAAAGTATAGCCATAACTCCCAAATGTCAGAAGGCAGGAAGCGTTCCGCCTACCATAATTATAGGCTGTGCTACCACCTACCCGCCCATTGCTGAGCAACGATGCTTCGTGGAGGCAGGGTCGCTAGAAGAATAATAGCTGTGTTGCCTCTGTTAACATTTACATCAAATACTCGACCTTCTGTTAGTCACGACGGTTTTATTCCTCCACATTCTAGCGAAAATGTCACGTGAACGGGACGAAGAACCCATAAAATCGTGATCATTTACATAATGCTGATATTAGACGGATCAATTAAATAGAATCATAATAAAACTACGTTTTAACGGTTTTAAGCGCGGTAATTTTATTTGATTTTGGTTTTTCCGACGCCACGGATCACGTGATCACGGAAGACGGCCACTGAAAAGTGGCCGAAACGTCGGAAAAACCAAAATCAAATAAAATTACCGCGCTTAAAACCGTTAAAACGTAGTTTTATTATGTATACAAGTCGCGAAAACTTAAGAAAATATTAAATAGAATCAATTTGATTGAAAGGCACAAAACTGAAAGGGCACGGCGGTATTCAATGACATTGAACGATTCAGTCCATATTTATATTATGGATCACAGTTGTTGATTTATCCATGATGATTTATCCGTGCAGAAACAGAGAAAGAATACAATTTCTTGTGGCCGGGCAGCCTATCGTAAGAGGCGACAAAACAACCCACAGCCTGGTGGTAGGGTATGTGCCCGCCTGGATGGCTATCACTCCTGTTCTAGAGTAAGCTGCCATAACTACCTTGAGTGGCCAGGTTCCAGCTCCCCTTTAGAGAGCGGCAGCACATTGTAGTAGGCCTTTGGTGCTACAAATGTCCATAGACGGTAACCGCTTCCCATCAGGAGGGCCCTCTGCCTGTCTGCGGAACTCATTCAACAAAAAAATCCAAATTGAACGACAAAAATGAATTACTTTATTTCAACTTAGTTTCTCGGGCTATGTTGTGTGGTGCGTCTATGTTAGTTACCCCATTGGATAGGGTGACGCAACACTGGCGAGGGCCCATGGCTTGATCACTGCGGGAGCTAAGCTCGACCGCTGGACGACCAACAAATCCCCTGGGCAAAGTACACCAAATATCTTGGTGTCACCCTAGATCGGAACTTGCGCTTCAACGAGCATATCACTATAGTCCGAAATAGAGCGCGATTTGTGATGGGTCGTTTAGCACCCATGATAGACAAACGAAGCAAAATGTCCCTCAGACACAAGCTTACTCTGTATAAAACATGCATCCTCCCGATCATGACATACGCGAGTGTGGTATTCGGCCATGCCAAGCCTGCCCTTTTAGATAAACTGCAAATCGTGCAGAATAAATTCATGCGCAGAGCCGTCGGTGCTCCCCTCTATATGCGTAACGTCGACCTCCACCGCGATCTGGAGCTTCCCTCCATCAAAAACTACATTACGTCGCTCTCGCGTAAGTATTTCGATTTTGCGCCGCACCATCGAAATCCGGTCGTCGTGTCTGCGTCCGATTATAAGCCTCGTCGAAAGGCTCTTGTGCGACGACCGCGTAACGTCCTGACGGACAGAGTCAACGTTATTACGAAACGGCTGGCCCGGATCAGTCCGCCCACGGTTAGAATAGTAGGCTGGCAGGCACCGACAGACAGACACAGACGGCGGCGTCTCAGACGCCGCCAATCAAGATCTCTCCACGTCCCCGCGAGGGACGCTAGGAGACATAGCTCACCCCACAGCCCGAGCGCCTTCGCTTCGCGAAGGCACTCGCCCCAAAGACCCCGGTAAAGTTGTAAGGTCTTCGGACCAACAACATAAAGTCAAGTCCAATAAATAAAAAAAAATCGACCGCTGGAGAGTGGAATACAAAATAAGACGACGAGTAGTTGTACTCTTAATATAATTGTTGCTTAATTAATTTAACATTAAACTTAAGACCATTTACCTTAGTTCATTTATGTGACGTAATAAAGAATATGGAGTACCTACGTTACTTTACAGATTGTAGCTATCTGAATAGAGATGGAAAATAGAGTCGTTTACAAATTGTTGTAATACATACACAAGTAGGTAACTACAATCTACAGAATGATGTACCAGGTACTTCATGAGGTCTTCAGGACCTTTCATTATTATAAAATCTTTGTAGACTAACACTCAACTAAAGTACAATGGTTATCTTTCTAAAACTGTCTGTACTATAGACTGTCATCCTTAAATTGTAGCGAATACAGCAGCATATAGCAGACTACTTGTCTGCTTTAATTATTGTTACGAAGTTTTTGAAAAATGTCAGCGTAATGAATTTTAGAACATTAGCAAAATTATACCGTACATATAAGTACATCAATCAATGTACCCTATTTCCATGTGCTCTGTAATTATGTAGCTAAGATGAAATATAAAAGATAAGCGTCCATAGATAAGTAAAATCTCAGAGGGCCGTATTGAGCGAGCAAGAAGCTGCGCGAGCGCACCCCGTAATTACGGCTGCTGCGTGCGTACCGCCTACCACTGCGTGTATGTTTTTATTGTTCAATAGCTTAGTGCATATGTACTATATATATATTAGGTATATACCTACCACAAGTATCTGGCACGCTTCTTCTTTTGAACACATATAGTTGTCTAGTGTATACTGTTTCTTTATTAAACCTAAGGGTTTCTCAAAGTGGAATATGTGGATCTCTTGAACTACAACTATAATGTCGAGATTTTATATCTTTCTAGCGACCCCGACAGAAGTTGTTCTGCCTTCAAAAAATAAAAATCTAGGACAATTTTAGTGTCTCCTGCCGATTCGAATTGTGAATCTTAAAACATCCGGGGATCGACTCACACACACAAAAACAAAATCTTCAAAATCCATTCAGGATACTAATATCCTGAATGGATTTTGAAGATTTTGTTCTCCTAAGAGAATCCTAAAACCCGATCTCAGCGCCACCTACCAATTCCAATTGTGAATCTAAACCATCCGGGGACCCGGAACCCACCCACTCAAACACACGCAAAAAATTTCATCAAAATCGGTTCGCAAATTATGTGCGTTCATAGATTACCAAAAGATTAATTTTTATTTATATAGATTAAGTATCCATTCATTTGCTTTACTACTGGTTGAAATTATCCGTGAAGGAACGGATAAAAGAATACATTTTCCTGCGATCGGGCAGTCTGTGGTAAAAGGCGACCAAACAACCCACAGCCAGGTGGTAGGGTATTTGCCCCTCTGGTTGGCTACCACCTCTGGTCTAGAGTATGCCGCTATAACGTCCTTGAATTGTGTTCAATCTCCCCTTAAAGGGTGGCAGTACATTGGTAGCACCTTTGCTGTTACAATGTCCATAGGCAATGGTAACCGCTTTCCATCAGGTGGGCCCTGTGTCTGTCCACTGAATTCATGAAAAAAAAAATGTTATTTTAATGCCTATTGTTTTATACAATAACATTTATTTATTAGCTTAAAAACATGATACACATTACAGACGTAATTACATATACTAGGTATCAAATGTTATTTAAGTATCAGGCGTACAAATTCAAAAGTGATAAAAAAGAGATAACATAGTTTATAACCCCCCCTACTTATACTATAATACTAGGATATGTCCACGACTTCGTTCACGCTTGACTTGAAATTTCCGGGACGCAAAGTATCACAGCATTAAAAAAAGAATGTAAGTTATTGTTTTAAGTGAAAACTGTAGGAAAAAGCCAATTTTTATGCACCCGAACAACGTCAAACCACTTCCGGGAAAATTCCCGGGATAAAAACTATCACACATTTTATTACATAAAATTTGCTATCAATCGGTGAAATAATCGCATTGGGATTCTATTTTTTTTTTAAATTTTGTCCTCTTAAATCATTCACAGAAAAATTCCTGCAGGATTACCAGGATAAAAAGTAGCGCACATTTTAAGTCTAAGCATTTCCTGTCGATCAGTGGAAACCGCATCAAAATTGGCCAAGTAGTTTTTACGTGAATCCTGAACAAACAGACGAATCGACAAACACACAAGAAATCTAAAAAAAATTGCAGCGTGTTCTTCATCGTATTCCAGTTGCTTTTTTTAAATAGCTTCAATGTACAGACACTGCATGTTTTAAACCTTCCTAATATGTAAATAATAAATATAATTTTAAAAAAATATTTTAACTTGTCTCCATATCCCTATTTTAAAAGCTTATCAGAATTACGTCGCGTTAGGCAATTACAATTACCAGTGTTCTTCTTCCATACAGACTACTAAACTGCTAAATCACTTGCCATATTTCAAAAATCTGTCAAAAACTATTACCTTAGTTTATAATAAAATATATATTTTTCTATTCATTTTTCTTAACTTAGCTGTTTACTGTCCACATTGTACTGTTCTTCCTTTTTTATTTTACTTCTTTAAATTTAATTATACATAGACATAATTTGTTAAAAGTATCCTCTCAGTCAGGTTGCCTGGAAGAGATCGCTTTAAGCGATAAGGCCGCCTTTTGTTTTGCCGTTAAATTATTGTAATTATTTATTATGGTGAACAATAAAGTGTTTTCTATTCTATTCTATTCTATTCTATTCTACTTTTGCCTAACATAGGAGCTATCTAAAATCCACCTATCCCTAATGACCTTCTTTTTATGAAGCAGAATCCTTCACACGACCTGTACGTAATTAAAATTAAAAAAAGGATCTCGTGAATGAGAAGTCAAGATACCCCCTCATGTTTATTAAAATCTTGTGGTTCGCATACACACAGAATTACGATCTAAAAGCGAATATTATACAGCTGTCTATAACAAAATCAAAAGTTTTATTACAATTTGCTTGCACTGGAGAAGATTCTGCTACTTATTCTGTATTATGATATATATAATTACTGTGTTTATATAGTGTATAATAAAGACTTTCATTTATTTACTAGCTGTGCCCGCGACGTCGTCCGCGTGGAATTTGTTTTCAAAACCGCCCGATTTTGAAACATTCTTCATTGGTGCTCCGCTCCTATTGGTTTTAGCGTGATGATATATAGCCTATAGCATTCTTCGATAAATGGGCTATCAAACACTGAAAGAATTTTTCAAATCAGAATTTTTAAAAGCGGTTATGAAATTTATAATGACTATAATGCTAATGTTAAACGGATCAAATAAATTGAATTAATTTTCTTGAAGAACGCGACGATATTGTGATGACATAGAGCGACACCTGATTATTTTTATTACTATGTAGGTACGTACCACTTTGGTTGATTCATCCAAATTGAACGACAGAAATGAACCGCCTGATATCGGTTTAAGAGCGGCTTTGTTAATATAGTTATCTCTTATAGTTAGCTATTTCATTGTGAACCAGAACTTCGAATTTTAATGAAAAGGTCGGACTGTGTTCGGCATGTTGTAGTGTACGCGGCCACGTGGCTGGTCGGCATCGCCAGTTAGGTTCCCGCGTAATGATTTATGCGCTGAGGGTACGTTGGTTCGCCGCCTCCATTCATTTGTTTTTTAACATGAAGAACTAAAGGGTTTTGTTTGTCGATTTATAGATAGGCTTGATTAGTTTTAGCTTCGATTAATCGACCATCGAACTCGATTTTCTTTGTTTTGCGTTCGAGAGTTACGGCGCAGGGGCGTTGCTTCTAAATTATGATTTGTGACATGTTTTATGAAACAGGAAGTCGTTTATAACAATTAATATAATATAAAATTGTATTATATCAATAAGACATATAATAATAACGGCCCATAAATGTCCCACTGCTGGGCTCGGGCCTCCCTCTATAGGGGAACGGACATACCCGCCACGCTTGTCCAAGGCGACTTGGCAGGTTTGACACATCGGTTACCTCGATATGCAGGTCTCATCACGATGTTTTCCTTCATCGTTCTTAGCACGTGGTAATTGTAACAATATGCATACTAGGTCAGAAAACTGTTTAAGTGGTGCATGCATTCCGGCCAAGATCCGAACCCGCGCCCTTTCAATATGTGTCGCGTGCGCTAACCATTACGCTACCACGACAATAAGACATAATTGAGATGAGACATACCATAAAATATAATCGCGTGTGTTGAGTCCCGCTATGTATGTACAGCTTATATAACACGTCTTTCTAAACTGTTATTCGTTGTAGGTACTATCTCGTTATCCCCAGAGTAAGAAAGTAGATAGCTAGATAACACTTTATTGCTCACCAAAATAAAGAATTACTCGGAAAAGTGAAAAAATCACAATAAACTTTAAGACTTAAGACTATCCGTCTTAAATATCGGATGATTTAGGTAGTGTAGACTATCTGGAATATATCTTCAAAGAATAAGATGTATAATTTGCCCCAAATTATAGTTAGTAAAATTCTTACTACCCTTACCCTTTTAACAAACATCGATGTAAAGGATTTCTAGTGAATTAATTCGAAATAAAAATGATGATTCTATCAAATGTTTTTATGTTGTCAATTTAACTAAATAACAGATAAATATTGATAATACGCTACTCATGAAATCATTTTTTTTATGTTATTATAAATACAATAATTACTGCAATGGATACACTAAAAGGGACTAATAAAGAAGAGAGACGCTTGGTCAAATTTAAGTGTTATTACCCAAGTAGACGTATAATTGTAAAGTGTGTAACGTTTGACTAATGGCCGGTTCCTGTATCTTACTATTCATTCGCTTGCCGTACCATCGGTTGAACTTTGACGTATTATGTCTAATTTTAACCGATAGTAAGGCAAATGATGAATGAACGGTCTGTAAAATATAGGAATCGACAATAGTCAGAGCCGGCAGACCGCGGCGTATTCACCATGATCAAATTGAAGATATTGAAAAAAAAGTCAAGTAAAAAGCGCGTTAAATCAACGTGTATGCATGAAGAGATTAATGCAAGTCGATGAAGCGAACAGTGTTTGTCAGGATTGTAGCTTATAATAGTATGAAAAATGAACTACTAGTGAGATATAGGAACCGGCCGTAAATTAATAGGGTATTAACTCATAAAAACAATTTTATAATTATTCGATTAACCTCGTCTATATATTTTTAATTTAAGAATTTTCTCACAAAATTTTACGACTCTTAATTAGAGATATATAATTATTTTTATAGTGGGTCTACATTTTAGGTTGAAATTGCATTTTTGAGCCACCGAATGTTTATCTAAGCAAGCGAAACATAGTTTGATGTTAATAAAATATTTGCAACTCAGTACATATTTTAAGATTTTATTTAAATCAGGACTTATATCTAATTTATTAACTTAGTCTTAAAATCACTTTTAATTAAAGCTAAAGTAGTAGTTACTAACAAACTTGGACAAGTAAGTTCCTTTGTTTCAAAATCTTCAACTAAGAAAGACAAAGTATAGAATCATAAAAATTGTTCCTTGCGGTTGTGTTTATTGTCAATCCAATGGTTCTTTTTACAATAATGTTGTATTTTGCTGTCGGTGAGTACAAAGGAAACCACGGTGTCTGCGGTCTCAGGCCACATCACTCATGTCCGGCAAAGGGAATTCATACTCCATAAAATTGTGGTCGAAAAACATTATGGGACAATCTTAAACACGAAAGGGCATAAAGTTCGATGTTAAATAAGTCTTTTTTATGTTTGCTTGTAGGCAAATGGGTGGGCGGTCCACCTGATGGTAAGCGGTTCCCGTTGCAAATGTATTTATATCTACAATTCTGACCGGGTTTCTATGTCATACCTTCTGATTTCTGTGACGTCGCGTACGTGCATTAATTTATTTCTGCATAACTAGTAAGGCTAAATGTTTGAGTAATCTATGTACGTGATAAAAAAAAGAAAGACTTTATGTAAAGATGTGGGTCGCTTATAGCCCACAGTTATCCGTGTAGGAACGGAGAAAGAATACACTTTCCTGCGGCCGGGCGGCCTGTCGTAAGAGGCGACTTAACAACCCACAGCCAGGTGGTAGGGCATTTGCCCGACTGGATGGCTACCACCCCTGGTCTAAAGTATGTCGCCATAACAACCTTGAGTTGTGTTCCGGCATTAGTGACCAGGTTCCAGTCTCCCTTAAGAGAGCAGCAGCGCATTTGCAGCAACTTTGGTGTTGCAAATGTCCATAGGCGATGGTAACCGCTATCCATCAAGTGGGCCGTCTACCTGTCTGTTGATCTCCTGCAATAAAAATTAAAAAAAAAGTGAATGTGGTTTGATTTATATGGACTGTATGAGAGAGATATGACCTAGATTCTTGCACTATAAAGGCAGAAGCTCCACCAACCTTGAGATCAGCCCTCTCCTGGCTCGGTTCAGATTGCACTCGAGAACTCGGGAACAGAGCACGGCACTATATTTCACTTTAGAGCTACCACTGTACACATATTAGGTCTTCGAAAGTTATTGGCACGGCCAGTAATTATAATTATTTAAATTTAATTAAACAGGTGAGCGCATGGCGCGATGTAGTCGAAACGTTGACAATGAGTGTCCAAAATGGCTGCCATTTTCCTTGCTGTGCATTGGCCGTCGCCTCACACAGAAAGAGGGTAGTCAACAAAATCAGCAGAGCGATATTTTACCTACTTATTATAGGCAAGGACGGAACAGAAGAAGTAGCGACGTAATTACATTCCTGATACATTATTAAACACAGAGCATATTTTAAGAATTTGTACGCCGCATTTTCAGCAAACAAGATTTGCACTCAGCATATTGCTGTGCCGGATTTATATCCGACACAACGCTGATTTTCAGTGCAAACCTGCCTTTTCGCGTAGTATGAAAACGACCCAATTTTGTTAATTAATACAGAAAACCTTCGAAGATGCATCTACGAAACGTATTCAGGATATAGGTTTGACATGATTATTATCACATAGCAGATAATGAATGAATAAATGAATGAATGTCCTTTATTGCATACATAAGTCAGACATACATATACAATAGGAGGTCTTATCGTCGCCGGCGATATCTTCCAGAACACCTTTACAATGATTAAAACAAATTTAAATAAGATATACTTAACAAAAATGATAAAGAATGAGAAAAATAATAGATATGTCAAAAAATATGGCCGGGTGGTAGGGCATTTGTCCGACTGGATGGCTACCACCCCTCGTCTAAAGTATGTCGCCATAACAACCTTAAGTTGTATTCCGGCATTAGTGACCAGGTTTCAGTCTCCCTTTAGAGAGCAGCAGCGCATTTGTAGCGCCTTCGGTGTTGCTAATTTCCATAGGCGATGGTAACCGCTTTCCATCAAGTGGGCCGTCTACCTGTCTGCTGAACTCCTGCAATAAAAAAAACATAAAAAATAAAATTATAACCATATATATAATGTGACGTCACGGAAGTTAAATCCGGATCCACCTCTTGTCACACTTTATTTCACTTCTACTGCGTGTGAACTGCACACACACACACACAATTTTTTTAAACCTAAATCACTCATAAATTAAAGGTTTCATTCGCTAGTTTCAAATTCATTAATTTAATGAAATTGAAAAGAAAGTAATTTAAACTTCATGTATACATACATACTTATAATGTCATAAGTATGTACGCTCGTACAAAATATATGAGGCTGCGAACGACGTTTTGTAAGATGATAAAAAGTATTTCAATTGATTTTATTGTCCGCTCACTTATTTAGTTTAATTTACTATTAATATTTGAATTGACCTTAAAAATAAAGCAAAAAGTACCTATTTTCCACAATATCCTTATATATTGACTGGCTTATACTTAACTACATTGTACATAGTCTATTTCAATACTTTGTGAAGCCACAGATGCGCCTGAGCATGCCTGATGGAAAACGTCAATTTTGCAAATAGAACGTTTAGTATTCCAAAATTAAAATTACACACTATTATACCTTTATTATGGTTCAAAGTAGCGTTTTTCTAGTTGATTCTATTTTTAAAAATTGTAGTGTTATATGTTTATCGATTATAGTTTCAATGTCGTTGTTATAAAGACTATATTTCCTTGTTATTTTCTATTGTTTCGGTCTGGCGGCTATAATGACATAATGGGTCGCGGGTTCGATCCGGCGCAATTACGCGGCACACGATCGATTATTGTGATCAATACAGGGGTTAGACGGCGGTTCGCTGCCAATTTTAGATCTTTTTTTGTAATAATTTTGATACAAACAATGCGGTCGAAATTGATCTGTCGATGATTTTTGAATATTTCTTTTCCCATTTATAGAATAGCCGGCATATGTGATATAATTCCATAAAAGTCCCGTCGGCAGTAACTGGTCATCCCATTTCAAGGGAATGGACGGTATATCAATCAGCACGTTTGACCAAAGTGGATTCCACGCATTTCAACCTCGATTTTATCAAGACGTTTTCCTTTACCGTCAGCATGATGTAATTTTTTAAAACTTTCTTGATATGAACAATATCTTATATACACACATGTCGTTGGCATCAGTACAGAACCTTGTAACTACATTTTTTTCAAGAAATATTTTTGTTGTCTAAATTGTCACGTGAATACTTTATTAATATTTTGACAAAAAAATAATGCCGTCTTTAGCTCACAGTAGGTAGGAAGGTCCCTACCTACCGTGTGCATACATAGTGTAAGAGTCATACGCGTCTATTCGAAAATAGTACTTACATATTTGACATGCACAATTCAATGGGTGATCCATTTAAATTTACAAAGAATATTTTCGATTGCACGCAGCATAACAGGACTGTGTATGTATCATTTTAATTTTGCCGATTATCATCTCCAGCTGCGGATTGCGTATATTAATCTACAATACGATTTAAAAATCTGAATCGATATAAACAATGGCGCATCACTAATCTATCGAACGATCATCGAGCCGGTCGCCGACATGGATCGACAATTTCGTAAATTGTGCACCGATTAGCGGCCGATTACGTCTATTACCGACAGACGGACACCCGGAGCCGGACCGGGTCGATTAAAATAATCGGTAACCGATAAAAACCGATAAAATAATCCGCCGTTTTATTGGTGGTAGTCGTTTTTTGTATACGCTCGCGCCCGCGGCATTTATGTACGACTCAAAACTGACCGCGTGTGAGCAACCCAATTACTTAAACAACTGCATCCAATATAGACATGTTGATAAAATCTTTGGAAAGTAGGTACCAATGCTTGTTACAGCGCTAGAATAGTTTGGGTAATGTTTTATGTAACAGATAATAATCAGTTTTTATCAAATTTAATGAACGGGTAGAGTACAGGAGTCAAAATATAATGTTAGCAAAGCTTGAAAAACCTGTTGTAGGAGAGTCATAAATAACGTAAGGCTATATATTTGTCTGGAACTATTGTAACAACTGGCTAAGGGCAGTCCACGCATAGTGAAGGTTTTAAAACAAATTTAATAGAAAATACTCCGCTTTCAAACACTACAAAACTGGTCTTGTTCAATTAATTTCCGTTTTGAAGCGTTTTTTTTATTACACTATCTTCAATTTTTTCAGAATTTTCTACCGCATAGTTCAAAATGATCTCATCGTTATTATCTCAAAAAAAATTGTATACTTATACATCGTTATGATATTTCATTTCTAGTCTAACAAACACCCTAGATCTTACTCAGATTTTTTATTTACTACTAGTCATGCTACTAGTATAAACCATGTCTATTTATGTGAAAACTTAAACTAAGTATCTTCGTTTTAACAGAGACTGTTTACTATTGTAGTAGTTATTGTTAACAATCTGTATGACTGTCAAACTTAGCTCTGTCTTCCTCTTCCAGGTACTACCGAACAACGATGAACACACTAACTTGCTGTATTTAATATAAATTAATTCATTAGGTGCTATATCAAATTATCCACTGTAACGAAAATAAGGAACAATGTAAATAAGCATTAAGAACGGAGAAAGAATATAATATCCTGCGGCCAAGCGGTCTGTCGTAAGAGGCGACAAAACAAGACACAGCCAGTTGGTATGGTATTTGCCTGTCTGGATGGCTACAGTATGCCGCCATAATAATCTTGAGTTCCGGCAGTAGTGGCCAGGGTCCAGTCTCCCTTTAGAGAGCGGCAGCTCATTGGTAGTACCTCTAATGTCAAATGCAACCGCTTTCCATCAGGTAGGCCGTCTACCTGGTTGCTGAACTCACGCAATTAAATATAAAAAAGTCATTAACTATATATGTGTGTTTTATTTCAATATTCTTAACCAGAAACAACACGACAGATGCAAATGGACACTTTCTATTATATTATATATGGGTAGTATTAGCATAGCTGGGCACCGTTAATCAAATGGTTAACTTCGTTAATCGCTAATCCCATACCGAAAAAGTTAACTTCGTTAAAAGTTAAAGCGTTACATTTCAAAAAATTTAACGCAAGTTAACGTTAATCGTTAATTCGTTAACACGTGATAAAAATTGCATCTTCTAATAAAATACTGTTGGTTCTGGAAGTTAACAAGTTAGAAATAAAAAAAGATGGGTATAATTATTACAGTGTTTAATATAGGCATGTTGACAAACAATGTTTTTTCATTCATTTGGATTAAGGTTTAGAATTATTATTTTATTAAGATAGACTAGTCGCGTTCTGGACGAAACACTAATTAGATGAACTAATTTTAAGATGATTTGATAGTAATATAATGACCAATTGCTATTTCGACGAATTGCTACATAGACCGTATACATCTTAGACGAACCGACACTAACCCGTCAAATTTATCTGTCAATTTAGTCATCTGGCATAATATAAATATTTCTGTAGTTTATCCTTGCCCGTGGAGAAAAGACGTTCAACTGCAGCGCTTGAGGGTATAGCAGTATTATATTTTATAAACAGATTTACGAATATCTGTTCCGCGAGGAATGCCGCATCATTTAACGAGTCTTTCGACTTTATGTCTAGCCACATTTTGACGACACTTTGAGCGCTTTGCGCTTTAAAGATTTGTTGCTGGATTAACGATTAACGGACTTTGGGAAATTGAACGGAAGTTAACGAGTCCGTTAACATATATTTAAGTTAACTTAAAAGTTAATCGGTTACTCGAAATGTTAACTTCGTTAATTAACGATTAACGGATTAACGAGTTAATGCCCAGCTATGAGTATTAGTATTCTATTATATTATATAGTATATTATATTTTTAGTTAATTTAAGTTAAAATTGAATTACTTAACGATTAGTCTTTTAGATTTTGATATAATATTTATGTGAAATATTTGGCACACTTCGTTAAAAAAATCCTACAGTTACATCTATGGCAGCCATTTCCTCTTTATTTAGTTCGTGATTTTATTAGGACGAATGACGAAATTTAAATAAAAACTAAGTTTATTTGAAAATCGCCAAAAGTTTTTCTCACTAAGCCATAAAAATTAAACAGATTTTGACATTTGTTTACCCAAGTTAACTGAGAACCATAACATTTTATTTCTCATAACTAACTTCCTTTTCTTCCAGGTGTATGAAACCTACATCCAAGAAATACATAATGACATGTTTATGTATAATTAACCTACTTACTTATATATATAGCTTACACAGTTCTGTGTCAGATATACATGTACACTAGTATATAACAGTATGCCTATTTATCCGACAGTTGTCCCCAGTCGCCCGCGTCTAGTTATCAAACGTCTAAAGGTATATTACCTACGGATCTCTCCAAAGACACGTCAAAGCCTATCCTAATTTAAACAGGGCTGTTTACGTCCCATGGGCTTGGGTCACGAGGACCGCAAGGGAGTAGTCTCATTGCAAGCGGATTAGTAGAAAACAAGAAAACATACTGCTTGTATTATGAAATAAAAGACAACTCTGAACCGGAACCTATACAGTCAGCGCAGGGTATACATGGAAAGGTTGTTTATGAAATTTACCGTACCGAGAGTCTAATCTAGGACCTATGCGTTTCAGTGAACTAGACAGGTTAACAAAGCTTAAAGCTCTTTATTTTATATAAGGACCTAGAGTTTTCAACGCAGCTACGCCGCGGGTCAAACCCTACGTAGTAGCTCTATTTTACTTACATTAAAACTTAATTAGGTTATTTATATACTTATATGTAAACCTTCAGTGAAAAATTATCTGCTTAAAAATTTGTTAAATCATAGTTTAAGAGGATTTACCGGATATGCAGACAGACAAACAGTCGCGGAAAGCGACTTCGTATTATACTATGTAAAGAGGAAGATATACATCTTATACTAATATATAAAGCTGAAGAGTTTGTTTGTTTGAACGCGTTAATCTCAGGAACTACTAGTCTGATTTAAAAAATTATTTCAGTGTTAGATAGTCCATTTATCGAGGAAGGCTATAGGCTATATATATTTACGCTAAAATCAATAAGAGCGGAGCACGAATGAAGAATGTTTCAAAAACGGGGGGTTTTGAAAACAACTTCCACGCGGACGACGTCGCGGGCACAGCTAGATATACATAATACCTATATAATTTTTCTTATGAAATTGTTCCAAAAATTAATATAGGTATTTACTCTTGAGTATTTTTTTTACATTTTGTTACATTTACCATAATAACTTTATTGTAATCTGCAAATACAACAACGTAGTTTGAATCAAACTATTTACTAAGTGGCATGTTGTCAAGTGTGTGCCAAGGTAAACACACAAAAGGCCATAATTCAGTTCGTATTTTATTTATAATTCAGAAGTCATTTGGAGACTCGGCAGCCTTTACTGTCGATTCAGTTTTATCAGAGGTTTTCTCTGAATCATTTTATGAATATTTAACATTAAATAAGCTTTGTTTGCCTTCAGAAAAGTGTATTGCACCTTTTCTGTCCGCCTCTTTGCCAGCTCCGTAATAAAAATACTGAATTAATAGGCTAAAAATTCTCAAAAGTTTACTAAGGTAGCACTTAAAAAATACTTTCAATAAACATGAGTACTAAAAAGATACATTTTTTATTTTATGTCCGTGTAGGGTAGGGTAGATTTAAATAGTGTGATGCGTTGATGATAGTTACCCAGAAGTGAGGGGCGACGTACCACTGGCGAGAGCCCATGGCTCTATCACCGTGGGAGTCAAGCTCGACCGCTGGAGAGGCGAGCACAAAATAAGACAAATAGTTGTACTCTCGATGCATTTGTTGCTAAATTAGTTTAATATTAAATTTAAGACTATATAGATACATAAAAATAATAACTACTACGTGATAATAATTAAAACCTACATGTTTGTGAGATGCATCTCCGAAGGTTTTAACTGCTTTCTATGCTGGTAAATTTTAACACATATATGAACAGTCAAAGGTTTAACCTTGCTGATTACGTAGCAATAAATTTACTCATATATACCCTGTTTTTTCTTAGAAGAAAAATTTTTGGATACAATTTTAGTTAAATTGTGTCTTTATATGGTTTTTTTTATTATTAACAAATCTACGGATTCGAGTTCCGTACCTTTTCTTACAATTTAATTTCTAGATTTAATTTTTTGAATTTAACACGCTTATTAATTTTGGTTCTTGTGTGTGATATTAATTTATTGATTTTTGTGTTGAGGTGTGTGTATCTTACGAATAACTTATTATATTAATTTATTCTAGTCTTCATACTAAACTTATACTAATGTATAGTGTATCTGTTACTTGCTGGTGTTGTGAGGAAGTGCATGTGCAGTGTGGGCCTTATATATATACTTATATATATTATCCTATCTAGTGCCATGTGTGTTGTTTTTTTCTTTTCTGTGCCTGGGTCATTAATTTTTAGGCTCTTTGTGTGTCTTGGTTTGTTGGTGAAGTGTGCGTGTAATGCAATGCGGTGATAGTACGCGTTGGTTTGAGTATGTGTATAAGTTTTGTTGTTGTTTTGTCTTTAGATGGTTAATACAGGGTAGCCAGAACAGCGACGTTCAAAAGAAAAAAATGTTAGTTCACATGAAGGGCTACACGGATTATCCCCATGTACGTTTTACCAAAATAGTTAGTTGGTTAGTTTAGTTTTCGAGTTATTAATTATTTAGTAATTTTTGGAATTTTCGCATCAGGTTTTAAATATTTTGAAAAAAAAGGATACGTACGTGATATAACACTGTCCAAAGAGTGATAACGACTTGTCTTGCCAGTTTCGCAAGTTAACTTGCGAAAAAGTTTTAAAACCGAAACTTTGATGGTTTTCCGCTAAAAGAAGAGCCACAACTCGCCTGGAACTCATTTCGGGCTTGAGCGAGCACCCGCCGCCTCCCGCCGCCCCTACAGTGGTTTGTCGAGCCATTAATGTTCATAAATATTTTACTCATTTCACTCATGTGAAAATTTATCCGAGAACATCGTCGATTATGTAAAACTCTAGTTATTAAATGAGTTGCTGACAAGTAGATAGGTATCTATTTTATTTTAATAATTTTATGACTGTAATTATTTAAAAAATTTAAGGTTACGTCTTAAAAATTGTTAATAATTACAAGTTTCAATTATACGGAATATAGACTTTTTATCCAAATAACAAAATACTACTATTACATGTTTAAAAAAAAATTAAACAAGTCTTAATCCTATATTAGGTTAAAGGGCAGCATAACTCATTCTTCTGTGGAATACATTCACTATGCTATGCATATATATAACAGCGCAAAGCGGGCTAGAACTATGGCTTCTAGGCTAGGATTCGAAACTATGTCATATGCATAAGACGCAGGTGCTTTAGCCACTTAGTTACTATATACATTTTATGTATAACACACTACATAAAAAAACTACTAGATAAATTATATAAAAAATACCATTTGACTATTATATCTATTTGTATTGTGTAATGTATATTAAAATGGATCGAGTAAAAGACTTTTTTTATTTACAATACTTAATAGATCTTTAAAGTCTCTAACAATACGTGCAATAATTACTATTTCATTGAAAGTCGGTAAAACTGGTATTAACGTATAAAAAACTTGTAGGTTAACTGTACAGTAAATCATGTGGTTCTGGAAACTATTCGATAATATTATAATCTATGTATTATTAACCACAACACAACGTAAGTCTTGTACAAAATGAAGCATGCGTATAAAATTATGAACAGACATTAATATATACATGTACCTACTAGATAGAATTATCTTGTTTTTCAGATGTAAAATATAATTGAACAACCATCTTCGTACTTTTATCATAAAACCTGGTAAAAAAATAATATAGTTCGGCTTTATACGATTCCTACCGTTTGTATAATGTATACCTTATGTATCTTTGTGAATGGAGCGTTCAGTAAACTTCTAGGCGCTAAGAACCTCAGTCAGAAGGCCCAGCTTGCCATACACAACGCGGTGTTGGTACCTACGCTCACGTATGGAAGCGAGAGTTGGGTATGGAAGAGAGAGCATGAAAGTAGAGTAAACGCGGTCGAGATGCGAGCACTGCGCAAAATTTGCGGAGTGACGCTCGCGGACCCCGTTCGTATTATCGAAGTAAGAAAGAGAGTTGGTCTGAAAGAGAGTGTCGGGGTGAAAGTAAGGAAAGGAATGCTCCGGTGGTTGGGGCATGTAGATAGAATGCACGATGAAAGAATGACTAAACAGATATACAATACAAAAGTGGATGGATGCAGAAGTCGTGGAAGGCCACGACACACCTTCCATGATCAAATTGATCGTGTACTAGCAGAAGGTGATGACAGGAGCCTTAAGAACAGACGAGCGTGCATGACAAGAGTTATGAATGTCAAAGAAGCAAGTGCCTACCCCGCAAGGGAACTGGCGTGAAGTTATGTATGTATGTATGTATCTTTGAAAAACCTACAAACTTAGTCTCACTCAATCTGAATAATATCGATAGTGCTAGGAATGGTACCTATGTAATTTTTATACACCGTACACTGTTCGCCATAAAGCCTGATTTACATTTGGTTTAGTTAAGAAGCGAGTTAATGTGCGAAAATGGCGAGTTAAGCTCTTCTCATCGTTTGGAATTAGTGATCAATTAAGTAGACGTCTGTTCAAACAATGACAGGCGCTAACTCGTCAGTTCTGCAAGTTAACTCGCTAATTAACCACAATTGGTTAAAACAGTATTAATATGTATCACCCTTGCAATGTCGGACATTTTTTTCGTAAAATGATGTAAAAATTAAAAAAATATTTAAAAAAAGAATTTCATGTGAAATGTAATTAAGAATTCACTTTTCAGTTGAATTCTTTGAATTGCGTTTTACAGGAAACGTAACCCGTAGCAACATTCGGGATTTCACCATTGCCCAACAATAGGCACGCAACATGAAGGTAGGTAGCTAAAAAGTTCAGGGCAAAAAACAATTGTGTCGCCGATATTCCTGAATCAAAATTGTTGATACTATCGTTCGAGGTATACGAGCATAGCAGAAAAAAATAAAATCGATTTAATTTTTTCTGCAACCTTACCTAGTTTGGTACTTAACCCCAGTAACAGTATCCAAAAGCTATCCTATAACGGAAATTAAAAAGTTATGAAGTCAAATAAAAAGTCATTGCTACAAAGTGTAGGTATTCACAAGTTTTCGTAGCAATATTTGCTTCTATTTTAATACTTTGACGTGAAATTTCAACTACAAGGAATATTGAACTATCGTATCGGCGGTGCACAGTAGAACTTTATTGTAAAACAATTTTTAGCAAAGAAATTTATTTATATTCCTAAAGAATAAGTTATAACTAATAACCACTGACCGCTTACAAATTTAATTTTTAAACTGAAATGTATCTCCTGTTAATACTTGTCTTCAAGAATGTTAGGATTGACAAATATGTTATAAGAATTATAATAAAAGCCAAGAAAGATATATTAAATAAATAAAGTAAGTAGTTATAAAATCGTAACAAATTAGTAACTAAGGGATTACTCTTAAACGTCTTTCTTCGTTCGTTTTTGATTTTGAAATTTTTTGCTTGTTTTTATATATTTATGTACATTTTCCATTGTATGTTCCATTCATTTTTGTATTATATAGACTATATTATTGTGATTTTAAACAAATCTTTGTTCTTTCTTTCTTCTATTTAAAATTTTAGTGACTCTTTCGGGCTGATTAGACGAAGACGAAAGAGGAAAAAGGGTTTAAGAGTAAGGCCTCTGAACATTTTTCTTTCATTTTGTTCTTATGAAAACATAAATTATGTAATATCGTGTCTAGATACAAACTTAGGTATAAACAAAGCTAACTGACATCCCTAATGTTGCAAAATTCCTCTTTAAACCACGGGGTGCTTTAACAAAACATTGTAAGGGTTGCAACCGCCTGTAGAGTTCCAATTCGTGCATATGGCATCAAACAAACCTAAGTCTTGGTTACTCCAATTTCGCAAAAATCATTAATTTCTACACAGCACGAGTGTTTGACCACAGACTTATGAGTATGGCATTGTCGTTATAAAAATAGGATAATTCATTTCTTTGTAACACGTATTCTATAAAAAAATAGTTTTCTGCCTTTCTTCTCCAGATAAACTTTAACTATGTCCAATCTCACGCTTCTCTGTGAGTGCAATACGCTTAAAAACTCCTTTTTAAGCGTATAAGTAAGTACAGAAATTTCCCTTCACGTATTAATATTTAAATACAAAGTAGTACTTTTTCTTAAATAATGATGCCTAATTCTTATACTATATAGTAATTAATATATATCTTATAAATATGTTTGTATGTATTTAATTTATAAAATATGTAGTATAGGTATGTTTGTCTAAGTTCTACATAATAATCTGCACGAGCTACATCGCCAGATTAAGTTAAGTTATTTTTAAGTTAGGTTGCCTGGAAGAGATTGCTTTAAGCGATAAGGCCACTAATTGTTTCTACCATGACAATATTGTAATCGTGCGTTTTTGTAATTGTATATTTGGTAAGCAATAAAGTGTTATCTATTCCATTCTAATAGTAGTAGTATTCGCCACAATGGCAGCCAATGGAACTTAATCAATACATCCTCGTCAGATGTATTAAGTCTCTAGCACAGACGCCGATCAACGGAATTCTCGTGACAACTCGAAAGTCCACGTTTGACTATACAGTCCATACTTCTCACAATAATATACTACCCAAAAACTATCAATACCTTATTTTTTAATGCGAAGCTAACAAAAGACAGACGTCCCAGCACGTGAAAAATGTTCACCCTCGTCTATAGACGTTTGCAACACCAGGGGTGAAGCCAATACATTGTCAACCTCTAGGATGGAGTAAATAGAAGGGATATTCAAAATCAAATAAACTTCTACTGGAAAACACTTTTTGAGGATCATACATATAAGTTAAAATTTAATTTTAATTCCTATTATATGTACACCGCTTTGCAACGTTTTATTGCTGTTAAGTAGAAGAAGCGGCAAGAAACTCCCCAGCAACACGTCTAACCAAAAATTGATTAACATAAACTTAGAAAGGCAGATCTAACATTTCGTTCGGAATCTTATTGAAGAAGCGTATGCCAACCCCCATGTAGGGGATAAGGGAATGAGATAAAGGGGTAAGACAAGAGGAATAGGATTGGGATACGGGGGTGGGATAAGGAAGATAGGTGGAGGGGTAGGTGGGCCATTGGAACTCTCAATCATCGCACGAAACACGATTAGCTCAAGACTAACAATTTCATTCATTCTTTCCGATATTCTATGAGAACGTGGTATCACCGATCGAGCTGGCCCTAAGATCTGTTATCAAGACAATTATTTCAGCATGGCTGTACCAAGTAAAAACAATTATTAACTGTTTTTCCTTAGAAGATTATTTTGGTGCATTATAAACAGGATTTTTATAAATAAATAATCTGGTTTTATACTTAATTTTATCACAATAATTTTAAAAAGGAATTTTTTTAAGGTCGTTGGCGTTGATACAAATCTTAACTATTTATTTGTTTTTTTTATTACAGACGAAAATATGTTAATAGGAACAACTGGACCCCCCTTACCGCCTCTTCCTTCACCCGAAGTGAAGATGAAACTGCTAGGTAAATATTTATACAATTTACACCACAATATAAAAATCTAAAAATAGAGAAACTACCTAATATATATCGAGCCTTTACTGCGATTTTATCGTAAGCGATATTTGGACCTCAGTATATTAACCTAAGTATACATATCTAAAGTTAAATTATACAGTAGAAAGTGTTTTATATTAATCTTCTAAAGACACATTTTAACTAAAATACATACATACAGACATTCACGCCAGTTCCCTTGCGGGGTAGGCATGAACAACAGAGTGCCATTTAGGCTTATTCTTACACACCTCACTTGCCTCTTTGACATTCATAACTTTTGTCATGCAAGCTCGTCTGTTCTTAAGGCTCCTGACATCACCTTTAACTAAAATGTTATCCAAAAATTTATTTTGTAAGAAAAAACAAGATATACAACTATTTTTTTTATTTATTTTTTGTACTCTTGTTCATTTTAAAGTAATATTATACATTTTTATTTAAAAAAACCCCGTAAAGCATATCATCCTACAGTTCCTGGGAGAAAACTTCAACAAATATTATTTAAAAAATTCGTTTAAAGATAAAATAATAATAGCTGATTAAAAACATGAACCCAATGAGGCCTGACCACGCAGGTTGTATAATAATATAATAGTAAGCAATTTAAACGATAATCATCGGCCGGAAGTTATTCGCAGGAAGTGTTTGGGCGGTGTCGAGGAGCATCCGCGGTGAAAATAGCGGTTTCGAATCATTTAGTTTTTGTTTAACTTAATAGTCATTGTGTTTAATTGTTTTTTTAACATAATAGCATTGTTTTATACTTGTATTATGTTTGTATGTTGATTATTATATGACACTTCTGTTCGATATTTTGATAAAAGAGATTTTTTCGGGATTTATTAAAGTGAAAATTGCTATTTGTCAAGAAATCCATTTATTTCTTGAAGACAAACAAATCAAAAGCGAATGACATAAAGATGACAGATCATAATATTATGTGACAATGATAACATCTTAATGGTTTTTTTTAACTTTATAGCTTTGGACAACTTTTAAAAATATAGATTGTGAATAGTTAGACGTAGTGTACGGACGTCATATAGATATATATTATATGTATGTATACGAATTTTTTTAAACAAAGAAGTTATTTCTTCCTTGTTTTTTTTTTAATATGGCCTCGAGTGGTTTGTTGTTATTGTGGTTTCTAGACACTGTCAAGTATTCAGAAATATTTAAATTACAAAATAATCTCCAAAGTAACTGGCCACCAAACAAAAGCCGGATCTTTATAAGTCTTTGACTAACACCAATGGACTAGACGGACAGAATTTTTCTGCCTATTCTAAAAATCATGTTTTATTATTTATACAAACTTACATATCTAAAAATATTTATTTCACGAATTACTTACATAAAATAATCAATGTCCTACAACTACTGTTCATATTAAACAAAAACCTTTCTTTTTTTGAAAATAGAACTGCATCGAACATATTATGTTCGCCTGCCAAACAATCTGGCTTGCATTACAATAAATAAGTTGCTTATTCTTCCGCACTCTCGAAGTAATGCGACAGAAAATGCGCGTATAATTTTCAACACCACGTGTCGTGGACCCATCGATTATATACGCAAGTGCAGTAATCGGAAGCGTTTAGTCTCGCTTAAAGTATTTAATGCTCCGAGAATTGCAATAATATGGCAACCAGTCCTATTTATTACTTTTAACATCGCATTGAAATTCAGATAGCGCAAAATCTCTTCTCGGAATATTTGTAGTTCAGATTACTTGTTGGTAGTCACTAAAACCATGCAGGAGTGGTACAATTCGCTACAAAGGCAGGTAAAGGAATATAATTCCTCTAGGACAGCCTCTTCTGATGTATTAAGTATTCAATTAAGGTCAGCCGAATTGCAGGGCTTCGACTGACACCAATCAATCCTACAACTATTGTTTATTATAAAGTAAGTTTACAAATTTTCAGACAATAAAACTATACAACGTCCTCTTTCAGTTCCCGCCAAAAGCTCCCGTCATTGTCAGTTTTATCTGTATCACTATTGCTATTCTTCTTTTCAAAGACGGATTCGACTGACTATTCTATTTGACCAATATTTATAACGCGGGGATTCAAATTATAGTTGTGGTCAAGGTTTTTAACTGTAGTTTTCATAAAATTTTCAAGGTAAGAGATGCTGAAAACTGCACGAAATGGGAAAGAAAAAGTAGGAAACTAACCCTAGGATGGTAATTGATTCTTAATAAATCTTTCACTTGATGCTTGAATAATATTTTAAATCGTCGATCGGCTTCCTATTCCAAAATCGGCTTCATTTAGCCGGCTTCACTCTCAGAGCTGAGGGCTCGGGCTACCTATTTGTGTTGGTCTATATGCGTATCATCATCCTTTTAGATCTCTGAGAGTAAATCTTACAACAAGAGCTTAAACATAGCAACATTGCTCAACGTAATCTCAAACCTATCATTCCCAATAGTTAGTTTCCCACAAATACTCGCAATGTAACCGAGAAAATGCATCCATTTTGTGCTATCCATAACCAATTTTATCCAATTTTTAATCAAGCTACCGCATCGGACGGCGGACGGCGGCGCGGGCGCAATATCTCAAATTATAGTGTTGGCAGATTACTGTGGGAGTTAGCTACGAGTATGTACGTGATGCTTGGGCTGGTTCTACAGAGAAAAGGATGTACACGGCTGATAGCGAACGTGGTCGAGCGGTGCTGGATTTATGCTAGAATTTAATAATACACTATAAATAGCTAGATACCACATTAAGCGTACGGAAAACATGCTTTTCACACCAGAGCATTTTTTTGTCCGTCGTTTGTGTGTATAAATTACTCCGTTATTTTTATGTTAGTGTATGGTGTTACACAGAGTGATTTTTTCAAGTGGACCTCTGTGACAAAATCCAAAATTATAGGGTATACTAGTGATAAATACTCAATCGATGACGCCGATTTTGATGAACAATAAAGGGGTACATAATATTTGATTTTTGAAAAATCAATTACTGTAGTCAGGCATCGAATTGGCTGATACAGACAAAATCGACATATAAAGTACCTGTACCTATTTAATCTAACTCTAAAGTTTAGACAAATATCACATCGCCTTATAAGTCGAGTTTTCAAAAATGCTTTTTAATTCCGACGGATTATTTATCATTTCAATCGTCGCTATGCTCATGAATATGGTTCTAGAAAACGGGCCTAAAAGTATATTAAACAAAATGACTATAATCGTTCACATGTATCTGTTATTAGCGGCTATAAAAATTACATTATTACAAAATGGTAGTAGAACGTGGTAATATACCATCTGCTGTGTGGAGCCACTGTAATCAATGTTTTCATCACAAGGCCTTATTTCGTTGCAAAACTTTATTCTATGATAACTGGCTTTATTTTATAAAGCAATCAATATTTGTAATAACTAATTTATCGTTTGAAAATTATTAATTTCAGACGTTTCCTCTCTCTAACATAACCAACATATAATAAAACTACGTTTTTACGGTTTTAAGAGCGGTATTTTATTTGATATTTATTCCGATGTTTCGGTCACTTTTCGATAGCCGTCATCACGGAAGACAAAGTATTATGTGTACTAGTCGCGACACTTAAGAAAATACTAACCTTAGGTAAGTAGATTATAAACTTGAACTTTATATTAATATCCTCAATCCTTAGAACCCTACAAGATATAGATATATATTAAATATAGATATATATTAGATAGATATAGATTAGAAACAATTCCAATATTTATTGATATCCGCTCAGTCATTTGAGACAGATTAAAAATTAAAAATTTTAAAAACCAAAAACTAGCGAAACCTGAGGTGCATCTGCAGTACAGTTTCAAATATGACGAACAATTAACTTCACATGCATTTTGCTGGCTCTTATATACATCCATAGCCTTATATACATCTGCATTAGTGAGTAGTTAAATAACTTGCGAATAAGTCCTTATCATCGTTCGGGCAGAAATGCACTTAATCAACAACTTATTATCTGGAAAATTTCTGTTCAAGAATGTAAGAAGTTAACTCACCAGTTTCGAAAGTTAACTATTTATTTAAATAATAAAACTACGTTTTAACGGTTTTAAGCGCGGTAATTTTATTTGATTTTGGTTTTTCCGACGTTTCGGCCACTTTTCAGTGGCCGTGATCACGGAAGACAAAGATGTCAAGTGTCAACGAGTATTGTTAAAGTTTTATTTAGCCTACCGCCAAGTTATTAATTTTAATTATTTAATTTTTAATTTTGTTTATGGTTATTATTTAATCTATGGGAGCCTAATCTAATTTACTACCGCTTCGCAACATGTTATGGCTTGAAGAGAAGAAGCGGCGCAAGAAACTCTTCAGCAAACATGCCTAGCTCTAATAATTTTATATAATATTAAAATGGGTGGAAGGAAAAATAAAAGTAATTATCAGTCAAGTTGGTTTGTGTTCCGTTGTACGCAGAAAGAGCTCACAGTGTCTTGAGGTCTGGCAGCTGGTTTTTGCTGGGTTTGGGTCTTAATAGTTTTGATAATTGGATCCCAAACAGGTGGTACTTGCCAACCATCTTCTCTATTGAAATTTGGGTGTTTTTTGATTTCAATAGCCTCACGCATCATTCTAGGTATGAAACGATTCTCTTTCGCGAGGATTTGTGGGTTATCGAATCTGATGTAGTGGTTGGGTTTATCCAGCGTGTGTTCACTGATCGCAGACTTCGTAGACCTTGTGTGTTTCATGTCAGCAATGTGTTCTTTTACTCGTGTTTTTATGCTCCTCTTTGTTTGCCCAATGTATGACAATCCACACTCACAATCAAGCTTGTAAACCCCTGCATCCTGGAGTGGGATATTGCATTTCACAGGTCTCAGAAATTGGGTAATCTTTTTCTGCGGCTTGAAATATGTTTTGATTGAAGCTCGCCTGAGGATGTGACCAATTCTGTCTGTGACCCCCTTGATGTAGGGTAGGGTAGCAGGGCACCGCTCAACTGAAGGTGGTTTGGGGCCTTTGTGACGTTGGTGTGGAGTCTTCAGCTGATTGCGTTGTAGAACTCGCTTGACATGCTGAAGCTCTCCAGCTATGTGGTTCTCGTCACAAATTTTCCGTGCTCTCTGAAACAAAGATTTGCCCACGGTAGCTAACTGACTAGGATGGTGGTGAGACGAACCATTAAGGTATTTATCTGTATGGGTAGGTTTCCTATACACCGTATGACCAAGAGTATTGTCAGGGTTCCTTAGGATGAGCACATCCAGAAAAGCTAATTTATTATTTGCCTCTAGTTCCATAGTAAATTTAATATTACTGCTAATGGAATTGAGATGTGGGACTACGGCTTCTACGACCAAATCAACGGTGTAGCCATGGGCTCACCGGTGTCTCCTGTCGTAGCTGACATTTTTATGGAAGACTTCGAGCAGAAGGCACTGGATACCGCTGCGGCTAAGCCGAAGATGTATAAAAGGTACGTAGACGATACTTTTGCCGTCCTCCCAAACGATAAAGTCTCTGCATTTCTAGATCATCTCAATTCCATTAGCAGTAATATTAAATTTACTATGGAACTAGAGGCAAATAATAAATTAGCTTTTCTGGATGTGCTCATCCTAAGGAACCCTGACAATACTCTTGGTCATACGGTGTATAGGAAACCTACCCATACAGATAAATACCTTAATGGTTCGTCTCACCACCATCCTAGTCAGTTAGCTACCGTGGGCAAATCTTTGTTTCAGAGAGCACGGAAAATTTGTGACGAGAACCACATAGCTGGAGAGCTTCAGCATGTCAAGCGAGTTCTACAACGCAATCAGCTGAAGACTCCACACCAACGTCACAAAGGCCCCAAACCACCTTCAGTTGAGCGGTGCCCTGCTACCCTACCCTACATCAAGGGGGTCACAGACAGAATTGGTCACATCCTCAGGCGAGCTTCAATCAAAACATATTTCAAGCCGCAGAAAAAGATTACCCAATTTCTGAGACCTGTGAAATGCAATATCCCACTCCAGGATGCAGGGGTTTACAAGCTTGATTGTGAGTGTGGATTGTCATACATTGGGCAAACAAAGAGGAGCATAAAAACACGAGTAAAAGAACACATTGCTGACATGAAACACACAAGGTCTACGAAGTCTGCGATCAGTGAACACACGCTGGATAAACCCAACCACTACATCAGATTCGATAACCCACAAATCCTCGCGAAAGAGAATCGTTTCATACCTAGAATGATGCGTGAGGCTATTGAAATCAAAAAACACCCAAATTTCAATAGAGAAGATGGTTGGCAAGTACCACCTGTTTGGGATCCAATTATCAAAACTATTAAGACCCAAACCCAGCAAAAACCAGCTGCCAGACCTCAAGACACTGTGAGCTCTTTCTGCGTACAACGGAACACAAACCAACTTGACTGATAATTACTTTTATTTTTCCTTCCACCCATTTTAATATTATATAAAATTATTAGAGCTAGGCATGTTTGCTGAAGAGTTTCTTGCGCCGCTTCTTCTCTTCAAGCCATAACATGTTGCGAAGCGGTAGTAAATTAGATTAGGCTCCCATAGATTAAATAATAACCATAAACAAAATTAAAAATTAAATAATTAAAATTAATAAGTTGGCGGTAGGCTAAATAAAACTTTAACAATACTCGTTGACACTTGACATCTTTGTCTTCCGTGATCACGGCCACTGAAAAGTGGCCGAAACGTCGGAAAAACCAAAATCAAATAAAATTACCGCGCTTAAAACCGTTAAAACGTAGTTTTATTATGTATACAAGTCGCGAAAACTTAAGAAAATATTATTTATTTAAAGTAAATCCGATTTTTTTAGACGATGATGCGGTCGAAAATAGAGTACGCTTTCCTAGAAAACCTATTCACACGAGTGTTGAAGACACCCAGATTGTACTTTTCGGGAAACACGGACTCTCTTAGTGCATTCCACAGCTCTGCCGTACGTAGAAGGAACGTGGAGGCAAAAAGTTTCGTTCGCACTGGTGGTGTTTCCACAGTGAAACGATGGCGTAGACCAGAGCCTTGTCATCCGAAGATGGATTGGTGTAGGAGGAATCAGGTCGAACAGTTCAACCGTACACTCTCCGAAATTATTATTGACTTGATGAAGGTTCTACTGTTTCTTTCAACAAAACACACAAAATTCTACAAAACTAAACATTA
This sequence comes from Dendrolimus kikuchii, assembly GCA_019925095.2. Classification (NCBI taxonomy): domain Eukaryota; kingdom Metazoa; phylum Arthropoda; class Insecta; order Lepidoptera; family Lasiocampidae; genus Dendrolimus; species Dendrolimus kikuchii. The sequence goes on along the minus strand of CM034406.1, from coordinate 8,182,169 downwards.
GATATAAATAAAACAATCGTCGAGTCGCGATATATACCTATATGAAAAAGTACCACTTAATATTACAATCTTCCTTCCATCGTATATTGTTACTACGGTGAACATTGATTTTCTAGACAATAGCCGTAAAAACAATTGAGCCACGTGCTCTTATGAATCACGAGTTTAGTTACACGTACCAATGGTTTGATGGCCCAACACTAATGGGCATGCGTGATATGGTTAACAATGGGCTCGTGTGAAGGATTACCTATAATTTTTTTGTTTCGTTAAAAATAATAATATACACTTGTATTTTTGGGTTGTTTTATATTATTTTCATTTATCCATTTTTGAAAAGAAAGATTGTCGAGAGAGGATGGTCAATGGTCCACTACTACCGTCATAATGGTTGTTTGTATACAGAAACAGGTATTATAAAGCCAGTGGTAGACAATTCTGACCTTATTGTAATAGCAGAATTCCCTGATGGAAAGTGGTTACCCTCGCCTATGGACATTTGCGACACTAAAGGTGGTACAGATGTGTTTCCGGCACCGAAGGGGGATGAAAGAACACAACTCAAATTGTTTTGACAGTTTATCCTAGGACAGGGGAGGTAGCCAACCAAAGGAGCAAATGCTCTAGCACCTAGCCAGTTCCAGTCTCCCCTACGAGCCCGGCAGCACATTAGTAGCACCTTTGGTGTTGCAAATATCCATAGCCGACGGTAACACTTTCAACCAGATGAGTAGTGTAACTGTTTGTAACTTACTGCCATCTAGCGGGTATCTTGATCAACATACTGCGTTTATCACACGAAGTCGCAGGCATATGTAGATTTGAATAAAACAGTAATTCCAGACTGGTTTTCAAACATGATTTTTGCATTAAAATGACATTGTCATGTCGCTTTGATATGTACAACCTTCACCTCGCATCCGAAATAAAAAGGTTGTGTGTAATTGGTACGTGTCAGATATGATATGGGATGACAAGGATTTCTGAAACCAAACGTATTGTTTATATGGAAGGGTAAAGCATTATAGATTCTTGCAGGAATTGCAAGCACAAAAGTTTCGTGGTATTAGTTTACACATATACACATTATACCTATTTGATCGATTCCCTGGAGACACGTAAAATTATATTAGATCCCATGTTTGCTTATAAGTAGTTTCATAATAATATAGATTCCCCTCAATTGTTAGGGCAATTTCGCCTAAGAGTCCCTTCGAAACCCCCGCGATAACCTATATCCCCCCTCTTTCCCCCATTAAGAACAACAGTACTAGGTGCTAACTCCTCTCTAGAATGTGTAGAATTCTCTATAGCAGCAGTGATCTTCCGGAGATTTACTTGGACTCCAAAAATTTATTTCGTAAAAAAAATCGTTTAGCCCAAAAAGACATTAATTAGACATAGAATTCTATTCAATTCATATCTTACCGTTTTTTGTTATTTTTATTATTATAGTTTAATTAAATAATAGTGAAGAAATTAAATAGCACGCTGTGTTCACCTATAATTAGGATTTACATCGCATTGTACTAAACCTTAATCATGGTGATCCTTAATAAATTAATAAATATGTTAAGCCGCTTTATCGAAACAAGTTGACTCAACAAAATTATGAACAGGTATTTATTATAATATAAAAAAAAGTCAAAGAGCACTATCTATCTTAAATTATCCTTATATTATATCTTAAATTATATATATATATATATATATCTTAAGTGTATCTTGTATATAATTTATTTTTGTTAATCTGTTTATATTATATGTAACATAATTATATCCTATTTTATTTTGTATATAACTTATTGTGTACAGTAAAGAATAATATATTTATTCTGTTGTTGTATATTTTATTACAAACACATCGCTATCTAGCATGTTTAAGAAAGAAAACACATACATTTGACATTCACAAATTAACAGGAATTTATCGGTTTAACATAAAATTTCATCTTTAACCCTCATTTATTACACATAATTTGTCATCGGTAACAAAGGGTTAATAATGGGCTTACAAACTATACGAGTTCAAACCTTACAATTAATATATTTAATGGTTTGCTTCCTTTTTACAGCATTACATAATTATTTTTTAAAAAATATTTAAAAAATAATTATTACATATAATTTTAGAAAATACTTGATCTTATAATCCTGGGATTCCAATGTGAAAGTTTGAAAAATTCTTAGACAAGCATTAAGTTTATGCAGATGAATTCTCAGGATTGCCTAGATTTTATAAAAAAAAATATGATATGAATAATCAACTTTGATTCCTATACCTAAATGATAGTTGACTACCAAATGAACTGTAAATAATCATAATACAAAAAGTATTCAAATATCACATCAGTAACAAAATAAATATAGGCGCCTTCGGGGTTTTAGTAAGAAACCCCGAAACCGCCTATAGTTATTTTGAGCGTAGCAAGTTGTGACGTCATTTCTTTAACGATTCAAATAATTTATTTATTAGTGTACAGTAACTAAAATTATTTTTATCGTGATATTTAGAAGGTAGAACCATTGTTTAAGAACTTATTGCAATATGGTATCACATACAGAATTTTAAGCTATCCCAGGAAGGTAAGGCAGCCAATTAACCTACTTTCTACCTTACAGCCATGGTATAATCGAAATATAAAATAAATTTTATACATTTTTACAAACTCTTCTGAAATTCTACATTGTAAGGGTATTTACCACTTATTTTTTCGGTTTTGTTCTTCTTTTTTAAAGATTTTATTGACTTTTTAGTCACATTCCTTTCTTTTTGTAAACTTTCTTTTAGATTTAAGTTACTTCGAACTATTTTTAATCACCAAAATTATAGATATGCCATTGCATATATTACAACTCAATGCAATTTTGCTACTACATGTAGAATATTGCTATATAAGATTGTCGTAGATTGATACATCGCGGCGCGGTGGCATAGCGCGAAACCAGCGCCCGCGCAGCACGTGACAGACGCGTGGCAAAAATCCCTTTTATACCAACGACTGATTGATCGGTATTAAAGTACTAAATTATACTTATCATGTAATCATATTTGTGCAAATTCTTAATAAATCCGATGGGAACTCCGTGAATTATAATAGATACACTAATGCCAGATTTCTATATTTGGCCTTACTACTCGTTAAAATTACACATAAACTCCATATGAGTAACTAGTTGCTGCTCGCGGATTCACCCGCGTAGATTAAACCTAGTCATAGTTTGAGCAAAATTTCATCCTTCTGCATCCCCTTAGGGGTTGAATTCCCAAAAACGCCGATACTCTTATCCATTTATTTCTAACCAGAAGCAGGTATATAGAATTTCGTGCTTCTTATTTTGAAAATGACGGATTTTCATACAAACGTTCATCCCCTTTTTCACCCCCTCAGGGATTAAATTTTCTAAAATCCTTTCTTAGTGTGCACCTACATTATAGAAAAAACCCGCATGGATTCCTAACCCCAGTAGTTTGGGTTATATGTTGATATGTAAGTCAGTGAAGCCAAGCAATTATATAATAACTGTAGATGTCAATTTTCTGCTAAAGGTAAGGTAAATTAATGGATAGCTTGTTATCCAATACTATCTTTACTACCCATGATTTCACTCCAATTATATTGTGCAGACTCTTTATTTGGATCGACTAGAATCCAGAATTTCCGGATTAGATTACCTGTACAGCAAATTTCGGAAACGACTTATCCAGCAGTTGCTTGGGTTGCTGCAAATATTGTTGATTGATTGCTTGCAAACCCCGTACTTCTGGCATCGGTCGCAGTGGACTGTCTCTTGATGCTACTTATAAGCCTAAATGGAACCACCAGAAAACCATACTTAGTCCCCAATTTTACAATCTCATACATTATCTAAAGGCGGATATTAACATCTCAATTACCGTTTTACGAACATAAGTATTAGTAAGTAAGTCAGCATTAAAATCAAAAGTGGCCTACATTTGGGCAAGCAAAACAAAAGCTTAGTAACGGACCCCACGGAAACATTATAGTATACCGGCCCATCGCCCCTGTCCTATGCAGTTTGGGTTTCAAGTTATAGACACCAGCGACGTTTAAAGATATCGGTGTATCAAAAATTTGTTTGTTTGTGTGTTATCAAACAGATCCTGGAATATATCTAAATATACTTATAATTTCTGTAATAAAATTATTGAACGTTTCAATAATTTATTCATTAAAGAGACTGTACTGAAAAAATTGTGTTGCTTACTGTTTTGAAAAAAGTATATCTATATATATAAAAATGAATTGCTGTTCGTTAGTCTCGCTAAAACTCAAGAAGGGCTGGACTGATTTGGCTAATTTTGGTTTTGAATTACTTGCGGAAGTCCAGGGAAGGTTTAAAAGGTGAGTAAATATGAAAAAATGCCTGGAATATAGTATAAACAACAATTTCGCTTTCCCTTAGAAACTATTCCTACCTGTCAAACATTTGATGTTCGTCCCGTCGTTTCGAATTTTTTTTTTAAGTTTAAAGCTTGGCAACTAGGCCTTTAAGCCAGGAGCCGTTGTATTGTAGGCTACAATCAACGTCATTCAACGGAGTTCTTGTGAAAATTCGAAAGGCCACATTTGGCTATATAGTTCACATTTCTCGCAAAAACAGATAATTACTACTCAAAAACTATCAATATCCTACAACTATTGTTCATTTTAGAGTAATTTTACACATTTTTAGAAAATAAAACTGCACAGCATCACGTCTCCTTTCAGTTCCCGCCAAAAACTCTTTTGAAATAAATTAAATTTAAAAGTCGTTCAGAAATCAAACTTAAAGGTGAAGTTTTTTTTTCATATTTTTGGTTTTGAATGTCAAACGTTTGATATTCGTTCCGGTTACGTTTTGACCACATTTTTTTACTAAAGTTGAAACATTCTGCAATTATCATTTAGCTTTTTTATTTATTGATTCTGAGGCGGTACGAAGTTTGCCGGGTCAGCTAGTTTTTATATTTATTGGCCTGAAACCCGCAAAAGTAGCATAAAAAACGTGTTATTGGAGTTTACTCTTTACTCTCTGGAGTTTACTTTCTACTCTTACTTTATATAAGATATAGACATAATACAATTGTAACTCAAAACGGTATGGTTTTTACTTTTTTTCAACCACCCCTGTATTAGAGCAAACAAAACAAACAAAAAAATATTCAAATCAGTTATTTTTATTCATGTTATTATATGTCATGTTAATGTTCATCTCCCTATATTAAGATTACTTTCCAGAAAGAGTTTTAGCAAAATTACTACTACTATTTATTTTAGCAAAATTTCTGTCATGCATTCTGATATTACTTATATGATTTTAATATTTAATAAAAAATATGTTTATGAGTGTTTTGTGTTTATATGTGTATTTTCTAGTGGCTAAATAGTAATCTGTCTATCTGTATGTTTTTCTTTCCTGGAAACTGCCCTTATTCGTCTGCTGTTGCCGCGCACGTACACATGGATTTTAATGTAAAATTAAACTCCAGTCGTGCGTCGGATTTGAGATACATAAGTTTTTCATATTATAACACAGTTTCGTAAAGTGTACCTCCATTTACTTACTGTAACTAAAATATTTGTAAATGTATCCTATAATATTACACTGTAGAAACCACTTACTGTAAGTAGACCGTTTGAAGTCGGATGACCTACAAACATAAATAAAACAAAGTGATTGTTGTAGGAGTTTAGAAATATTTATATAATTTTATCGTATAGTATGTATCATAACTACTTTACTGCTAAAGGAATAAAGATAATATAACTTTTTCGTGATCAATCAATGATTTTATTTGATTATCACAAAAACAAGGTTGAACTAAACGCTATTGCTTGTACCTTGTACCGTACATCAACCGCGTACAGCTCATGGCCCAAGCCCTGCAGTTGTTTAGATGCGTGAAATTTAAATTTTTGCTATTCATTGCGGGTTGTGTTCAGTTTCTCCGACACCCGCACTCCCACATGGGGTCCTGCCCTTTTCACTAAAGAGTAAGTAACATCGGTAACGCAAGTGTCTTAATATAGTTTATACTTACATACCTACATAATTTTGATAATGTGATATTATGTTTATGTAAAATAAGGTAGACACGTTGGCCGCATCCCATTTATCAAACACGTTTACATCAGCCGGTTCGGCGGCGGAAATAGCTGAATCACTCAAGCGTAGCAAATATGCAACCCTCAGTGAGAGCTATATGTTTGTGCCGTTTGCTGTCGAGACGCTTGGACCGTAGGGTCCTGAGGCCATGAGCCTCTACAAAAAATGATCAAAACGACTCATTGACTCTTCAGGTGATCAGAATGCTGGTGCTTACCTCGGACAACGGATCAGCATGGCGATTAAGGAGGTAGCCAGCCTTCTGGGCACCTTACCCATAGAAGACGGTGATATAGGCTCAGTATTCTACTTATAGTCTTGAGGGACTATGGGTAGAATACAATACAAATAAGTTAAGTTTTCTTTTATTCTATTCGATTATACGTAATTTTATATTGTGCAAAAATAAGATTCGATGTTTTTGTTATTGATATTTGTTATTGACAGTTTCAATATTTAGTCATGTAATGGAGATTGTTATTAAAAGTTTTATTCTTTTTAGACTAATAAGAAAGTTGCACGCCAACTTATAAGACTGTAATATATTAAAATACGCTTGTATGGTCACATTGTATCCGGCTAGTTATATGGTTCATAAATGGTCTAACAATAAGAAAAGTTGAAATCACGCGAAGTAGCAACGAAAAATTAGGAAAGCAGACCTCTGACTTAGAAATGAATGCTCCGAACTTAATAACAGTGATTTAACGCTAACGGCATAATGTTGTTAGTATCTGAATAAGTAGCATTTTTAAACATTTTATTGATTAGAATAAAATATTTGATTTTACGCACAACTGGAAATAACAAATTACTGAAGGTATAAATTTTAAAAGTTTAGAGAGTGCGAAAAAGTGCGCCAAGTTATTTTATATCAAAATAGACGGTGATAGATTTTACTAACCCATCTACAGCCACCACAGTCGAATTTATGTGTTCTTTTTTTTAAAAGCCTTTGAAATACCAGTAATATCTGAAACAACAATTTATGTTTAGTAGCAGCGTTATTTAATTTTTTATGTTTGAACGTTATTGAGATTCTTTTGCTAAGAAGTACATACATCTCTACAGTCAAAAATTATTTATTGCCAGCACTTTAGAATTCTTTAGCGATAATCTATCTCTACACTGTTCGATTGTATAATCACAAACGTAATTTTGATATTCATACACGATTATTTATTGAACATTGTCAGTATATACCTGAACAATGAACGTTTTATTTAACTTATGTGTATGTATTTGTAAAATAATACAATTTGTATTATTTTACAAACAAACTTTAACTTCGCTAAATTTCACACTCATCCGTGCACCCAATAGGTACCTACGTTTAAAAAGGCATCCGAGAGATTTTCTTTCTTTTATTAATATATAGCTATTTTCTTCTATAAAAAAGTCGTGGTAGCGTAATGGCTAGCGCACGCGTCCCGAACTCAAGGGGCACGGGTTCGATCCTGACCACAACGCATACACCACTTAGTAAGTTTTCTGATCTAACGTGCATATTGTTACAATTACCACCTGCTAACAACGGTGAAGGAAAACAACGGGATGCAACCTGCACATCGAGATAACCGATGTATCAAACCTGCCAAGCCTCCTTGGACAAGCGTGGCGGGTATACTATCCGTCCCCCCGTATAATGGGAATCCCGGGCCCAGCAGTGGACTTTTATGGGCTGATATTATATTTTTATTATTTATTAATATATAGAGTTCTTTATTATATACTTACAAAGCACTTTTGTTAAGACCAGTACAATTTCAATGCTGCAAGCACTGCACATTTTTAGCGTTCCTTGCGAGTTTTGACAAATTGAGTACGGCGGCGTTGAGGCGAAATTCCTTTGGGCTACGAAATTACCCTCTGTTATTGTAATGAATTATTCTGATATTGCTCTGAATTTTTAACTTTAATTATGGTAAGAGAAAGAAAGTCATCTCCGGAGAAGATGGGTTTTGAATTTTTTATCTTTATTTGTTAGCAAAAGAATTACAATTCACTTACATGTTAACTTAATTTCACTTACATGTTATGTTATATTAGCTATTATATAATACTACCCACGACCACATTTATTATTTTATACTATACATAAGTTATGTGTTTAGAGAACATTTCACAATTTTAATACCTTACATTACTCCCTTCAAATATTATTTTCTATAATTGCTGAAACGCGTACAAGTATTTCTATACTTCTTAACAAAAATCTACAATGATTATCAATGATGACCATCATACGTACCGCTGAAGAGTGGAACTCTTTACCGTCATCTATTTTCCTGAAAAATCCAATCCAGGTGTCTTCAAGTCTCGCGTGAACAGGTAGGTATCTTCTAGGTACGCGTCCTCCACCTTAGACTGCATTTCCGCCTGACATCAAAAAAAAGATTATTCATATCGCTCTAAAATCCTTCTAGAAATGTAGGCTTCAGAACTTCAGATTTTACTAAGCGATTGTCATTTCTTGTATTCCTATTTGATGTCGTTTAATATTATTTATCAAAATAAATCTGACGTGACGTCATAATAATCAGATCTACACCTTATATAGTTTTTTCTTACGACATATTTTTTATGAAACAGAATCGCTACGCGAATTGACTCATATCTAAATATACTGGTAAGTGTAAAACATAACATAAAGTTCCACCTTATTTTGATACTTATCAATTATCATGTTCGTCATACGAATCTGTTCGAGCGGCTGCTTTAGGCCCGTATTTCATTTCAAAGCCACAATTATAAACGAATTAATCATTTGAAAAACCAACCCGGATTCGCATTAAATCCCAGAATATTCCCATAAAAATTGCCACACGTCCTAATTAGAGACGCTTACGCATAAACGTAACGAAAATATTAATGTCTTTTTAATAACCCCTATTTCAGATAAACACCTACTTTATTTACTTGGAATACGGTCTATAATAGCTTGGCAAATTGTCAAAGATATGAACAACAAATGACCGAAGTCTATAAGCATGAAATAGATAAATAAATTGTAATTCGAATATGTATGGTGTGTATGTATGGGGCGTGGTAGGCGCGTGTTCCTAGTTTAATTTTCCCGTGACTATTGCGATTTTATACTCCTTCCTAATCTTTAGTAATAAATTGACAGCGTTATTCGAAGGTTAAAACCTGTATTCTAGAACAATAGTAATATCAAAAGACTGTTATAATGATAATCCGAACAAATTAAAAAGTATTTTCATTTCTACGAGACAATGTAGTGTATAGTGAAAAATAAACTTTTTTAAAAAGGTTTTAAATACAAACTTTTGAGATCCTGGATATCATGTAGCAGCAGAGTGCTAGCCAAGACAAGTAAAACGAGCTCAAACACGACGGGTGTATCTTGTTTAGTACAGGAATTACTATGACCACCTTCCGAGTCCCTCATCAGATCAGCTCCATGGTACCATATTATTGCATTGTCACGTGATATACATATTCGTGCAAAATTTCAGCTCAATCGGAAACCGGGAAGTTGGTCAAATTTAACTTGCAAGATTCCACCCGAACTTACATACATCCAGGCAAGTTAAATAAAAGCTTGTAATAAATACAGTTCACGAGTGATGTAGGACACGCGAACATGCGAATGCACCCTAACAGACAGTGAGTGACTAAGTAAAGTGCCAAGAGGCACATTCTTCGATATAATTTATTTTGTAGAATATGAAGTTTGAATTAAATTCCTTATTAGTCTCTATAGGACAGATCGCAACATTTAGTAAAATAGATATTTAATATTTAGTAAAAAAAGGCAAATTGTTAACAAATTACTTTTAACATATTAAAAAAAAACAAAAACATTCCAAGACTCCTCGTTGCGTTGTTCTACATTTAAATTTTTTAAGGTTGTAATTAGCCGTGAATCAAAAACTTATCGCAATTTTGTATTTTTTGTAAGTGCATCTATTATTAAAATTAAACTAAAAGCTTTCCTGTTCGCACACTAGAAGCAAGTAAATCTCGCACTTTATACAAGCACCTTTTAGTAAACCTGGTTATGTTTTTTTTTCTTAGTTATTATAGTTCTATTTAATTTCATGTATTTTGCTACGTGACGTACCTATTTTTATTATTCAAATTATTATTTTGACATTTCAATAATCATTTCATGACATATTATGTATTTATATTCAAATATAAAATATCTATTGTCTATTCTTTGATTGTTGCTCTCACTATAAATAATGTTAGTCTCTACAATTTAGGTATAAATATTTAAATGTTTATTAGTTGTTTTTTCTTCTGTAAAGGTGACGTTCTCGCTAGGCACTAACAGAAAATCAGCGTTGGTTGTTATCAAACGGCATTTGTTGAGTTAGAGCCTGTTTAGAGTTAAGTTAACCTTTGGCTTTTGTTAATCTCTTTAATGTATAACTTCCATTTTAAATGACTCCAAATAAACATTATTTTATTTCTTCTTTCTTTCTTTTGTCCAATACAACTCCAGAGCCACCTAGTGCGCGTTAATGGTACTACAATAGAAACCTTACTTCTTGTAATTGCTAACACCTGTACAAAGTTTGGACTCAACAGAATGTACGGTACGCGAGCATAGAGTAAGAACATACAAAAAAAATATTTTACAAGCAGGGTATAATTATTTATAATAATTCGTTACAATTGTAAGAAATAATATGTGATATACTTTATATCTAAATATTATTTATGGTTAGATTATGAGGTTAATATTACGATGCTTTAAAGGTTATTATCCAAAAGTACCGATTCTTACTTTAGACATAATTACTAGTTACACTAAACTTCGTCGGAATTAACAATTGATTTAATTTATTCTCATTTAGTAAATAAACCAGAATTGCGATTACGGTGAGAAAATTAAACTTCAAAGAAAATTTAATATTTTCTTAAGTTTTCGCAACTTGTATACATAATAAAACTACGTTTTAACGGTTTTAAGCGCGGTAATTTTATTTGATTTTGGTTTTTGCGACGTTTGGGCCACTTTTCAGTGGCCGTGATCACGGAAGACAAAGAAGTCAAGTGTGGAAAAACCAAAATCAAATAAAATTACCCCGCTTAAAACCGTTAAAACGTAGTTTTATTATTCAAAGAAAATTGTTTGTTTCTTATTTAGCTGCTATTCAATGTAGTCATAAAGAATGAGTTATATTCTTTTAGGAAATATATTTATTATTTTACTTAAACGGTACAAGCTTATGCACCTGACAATAAAAGCTTTCATAGATACCCTTTTAATCTATTGGCTATGTGAAAACATAATATATCACATACATTACGAGGTACAAACTCACAGGGCGAGTGACCTATCTACGAGTAGAAAAGACCCGTTCCAAAGCGGCGCTTTACAAAATAATTATTAACAAGAAAAACCACAAAAAACCTCACGAAATTAGTTCCCGATGACAGTCAAAAAATATATGTATATTTTTAGGGGTTACCTATAAAAAATGAGTGTTGTAGCGCCACGGCCGACGCGCGGGCTCTTTGCGCCCAGCGGGACCCCGTCCCTTAAAACTTTCGATACTAAATTTCCGTGTGGCATATTTATTCGGGTCCGAGATTATTTTCTACTAGAGTTTTATGATAATCGCGGTCTTATAACGACTAATGAATTACGTATAGTCGCTGTTAGTGTGACAATTGTTAAGTCGCCCGGTGCGTTTCACTGTCCCCACTCACACATATCACCGCGCAGTGTCGCACTTTTGATGTCCCTACACAATCACGTATTTTTTGTGTAGATAGTGATGACACTTTTAAAGAAGATTTGTGTTGTGTTTTTTCTAAAGTTAACGCGTTTTTTGCAAGAATGCGGTGCGGATCTTTTCTATATAATTATACATACATAACTTCACGCGAGTTCCCTTGCGGGGTAAGCACGATCGACAGAGCACCATTCAGGCTTATTCTTACACACCTCACTTGCTATATAATTCTCTCTCTATATAATTATAATATTATAAATGCGAAAGTCCGGATGGATGTTTCTTGCTGAATCACACCAGAACGGCAGAATGAATCTGAATGGAATTTGACACAGAGATAGATTAGTTTGGTACAGCACATAGGCTACTTTTTAGCCCGGAAAAATTTACTGTTCCCGTGGGATAACATTAACGCGAGACACGAAACCACGGGCAAAAACTAATTATATTACATTTAATTATTTATGCTTATATTTATTTTAGATCCGTAGATTGGTATCATAAGAAATCTTTCTTGTATGTTAGTACCTAATAAGCAAACCATTGTATTGTTAATATTAGTTTCCTTATTTTTAAGTTTTATGAAGGATTTAGAGTGGGGATTAAAATTATCTGTCATTTAGATGCATTTCATAAATATAGGCGTCGTTAGCAATTGGTAGTCCACTGCTGGATATGGGCCTTATTACGTCACATTTCTATGGTCTAGATTCTATTACCATGGTCAATAGATAAACGTGATGCTATGTAAATACAGATAATACTCGTACATATCAGTTTTAGAGGTGTCTATAAGATTTGGCAATTTTCTATATGATCAAAAATGGCCAATCTCATAAACGTGTAAATATATTATTTAATAATGATTAGAATACTGGTGTGCATATCACGTAAACGATATGGTTTCTGTATACATAGTCTAAGTTAAATTAAGAACAATTAAGGAAGTAAATAGGTCGAGAGTACAACAACTTTAACTCTCAATTTTTTCAAAGATCCCCTTTTATACACTCATTTCTTACTTTATCCATTCTTGTATTATCACCACACATCCATCTTAACATTCTCGTTTCAGCTGAGTGGAGACGTTGGGTTATCACTTTAGTTGTCCAACATTCTGACCCGTATAGCATGACTGGTGATATTCTAGTGATCGGCCATTCTATCACTATTGTAATAGAAGATCTGGGGCCCTGTTAATCCACCTATTTGGAAATCTACTACGAGGTTTTCTTCTTCTTGAGTGTAGTTAATACATTTTACACTACAAACATATAGAAACACCAAATCTTACTATAACTCTATAATAAATACTACCTAAATACACAAAAAACAAAACTACTTCACATACACTCAGCACACAACAAGATAAGCTACGAAACCAAACTCAAAGGACACGACCACACTTGCCTGCACAACACACAACGCCACACATGCAACTGTAAAGTCATAGAAGTAGTTAAATTTTATAAATATCTAGGATTAACTTTCGACAATAAACTCACCTGGGGTATACATATAGATAAGGTCTGCACCAAACTAAGAGCTATCTTAGCTAAAATAGGTATACTTAAAAATAAAATTCCATTTAAAATGAGGCTTCTAATATATAACGCCATGGTAGACTCCATAGTGGCATATGGGCTAAGCAGTTACGGAAGGACATCAAAACATACATAAATAATATTTACGCTCTTCAACTCCGTATACTAAAAGTCATCGTGCCACATAACATTAAGGTTCGATACCGGAACTAAGACAGTTTACTATTCCGACACTGTGGAGTCCTACCAATACAAACGAAAACAGAATATATGATACTTAAAGAAAACCACTTTAAAAACCAAGAATCACAAATAAGAAAACGACACAAAACACACACAAGATTAATCTCAAAACAGACATTAACCATCCCACCCCACAATAACCACTATGGCAAGAACACTGCAAACTACATAATACCCAAATTAATTAATCAATTGCCCACTTCACTAAGAGAAACTTTAAATGACAAAAATATAAAACGGAAATTATAAAACTATTATTTAGAAAAATTGCAGTGACAGCCTATTTGTATTAACGTTCGTGACTACGCATGTTATCTGCACATACGATGTGACTAGTTACATGTGAATATGGATGTACAAGTTTTTATTTTTATTTTATTTTTTTCCTAAAATTTTAAATTGCGAGGGTGTGTTGCATCACACGCAAACCTCATAGGTTTAAGTGGTGCTTATTTGTATTTATGATGTAAATTTTTAATATAGATAAATAAATTTTAAAAAAAAGATATTGTCCTACATATAGGTAATACACTGTCTTCATTTGGATATATGTCAAAAATTGCATACTAAATTTAATAAATTAGTATTAACAATTTCAAAATAAGAGTTTTATAATGCGTATATAACTTGTACCCATGATTATCGTTAACAAACCCTTCTAATACTTATTAAACAATAACATTATCGTAACTTTGTTGTGTTTATCTATTTTTTGGGTTACAATCAAGCTCAATACGATGTACCTACTTATTAATATAATTTTAATTTATTGTAATTTGTTTGTATACCATATTAAATAAATAATTAACAGGTGGGTTCATGTATAGTGTAATGATACGGCCGCACCTGCGTTAGTGTTAAAGATGTACACTGTAGCCGAATGCGTCTTATTTAAAGCGTTAAAAAATAACACCGTTAACGCATAGTCACCTTAATACATTATACGTTATACGTAATTTATCTGTCAATATTTAATGTCATTAACAATGTCGCAACACAATGCATTAAACCCACCACCATATCTGCGTGAAACGGCCTATATCTGTAAGACTTTCGCAGATGAAGCCGCACCTTATAAAATAAATGCGCACGAAATACAGGTAAAATAGCTAAAATATAAACATAGGTATCTATAACATATGGCTAACGTCATTGAATGTCTGAAAAAATAATGATAGTTGAGGGTCAAACGACACGATGGCGCAATCGATCATCCACGCACGTCACTGCTTCGCCAAGATGAATGGCTCCCGTGCCCCGGGCAACTATTTGAGATCCACAATGTTAATTAGTCATACTTGTAATGAGTAACCAACAAACTTCCAATCACGTGTTGATTTGTTCTTTTGGACTGCTAATAGGCTGCTTTTGACTCGTAATTGCGGCAGAGAAAATATTTTTGAGTATTCCTTAACCACGACTATTATAAGTTGGGAGTTTGATCTTTTAAAAAGTATGATTTAGTGATTACATTAGTGAAGGACACTGTGAATGATAACTTTTAAATAAAAAACACTATAAAACTCTTAATCCAACTAATGTCTAGATGGGGTCACACAATCAAAAAGTCATTCTTTTTCGTTTAATTTTACTTAAGAGACCTTTGAATATAAAAAATGTGTGTTTCTGCAGTTCAAACGCAGTAGAAGTGAAACAAAGTGTGACAAGGGGTGGGAGGGATTCTAAATTCCATGACGTCACATTTCATATATATATCGTTATAACATATTTAAGCTTTAAGACACGAAATTTTAAGTATTAAAAAAACTTCAAAACATTTTCAACTCCATCTACATGGTTATAGTGTTTAAATTATTAAATATAATGTATTCTATCTCATTCTCTTGCGGGCTTAGTCCTATAGATTTATGTCTTTATATCTTTTTAGTGTCGCTTTTTCGTTTCATCCAGTTTCAAATCACAACGATCCTAAAGAAGTTTCACTTTAAAAACTGTTTTAAAGAACATGAAAATTGAAAAATAAATATTAAATAATACTTTCTATTTTCTCCGATTCGCTTTGTGATTTATGACCGTCTATTATTTAAAAGATATTTTTAGAACGTGCAACACTGAAAAAGAATTTATTAAGTGAGTCTTCAATTTGATGAGATTACGTCTTCATTCTTTTTTAATATTTTAAACTCATAAATCGTGAAAAAACCAAAAGAAGAGTAACTCGATAATTTACGTGACTTTCAAAGTTACTTCTTCATTTTACAAACGTGTGGGGTGTCATCAGTCAAGTCTTGAAAAACCATAAGGACATTAATTATTGATTTTATTATTAAGTCATTTAAATTTGCGGAGAAAATTGCACAAATTTTGAAAGGGTAGTTGACACATGTCACAATAAATTCTGAAACAATGTTCATATAAAAGAGTAGGAGTTCAAATACCATGTCATTATTAAAATATAATAATGTAGTGGAACACTTACAAGCCAATAGATGGCGCTGTACAACAATTGAGATCACAAACGATTCCCGAAACGTTCAAAGAATATATACAAAATTTCCAACAATGATAAATGGGCCTAGGCCTGCGAGGTATAGCAATAGCCTCGCGAGAACATCTTCCTTTAAGACGGAGTAGCATTCCATCTCGTTCCTCCACCCTATACGGCGCACTCTCTTCAATAATATATATATAAATCATTTTAATTACTGTTTAACTATAATTAATGGATGGCTATGGCTACCACCCAGTCTAGGGTATGCCGCCATAACAACCTTGATTCGTGTTCGGGTATTAGTGGTCAGGTTCCAGTTGCCCTTTAGAGAGCTGTAGCACTTTTGGTGTTACAATTAATGTCCACAGGCGATGGCAACCACTTTCCATCGAGTGGGTCGCCTACCTGTCACCAGAAAGAACTCATGCATTAAAAGTCTCCCACAGCATTTCCCAGAGCGCTACAATATAGGGTTCTTCAAAAGGGGCATAAACATATAAAGTGAAAACGAGGTAGGCAATCCATCGGCTCCTATAGTGTTGCAGATGTCCATGGGCGACGGTAACCTCCTACTACCAAGTGAAACGTTCGTCCGTTTACCTACAAATGAACATTTAAAGAATCTTTATTTAAATATTAACAATTATGTGTAATTAAATAAACAAATTTCTCAATTTGTCCATTTACAAATGTATTGTTTTTTATAATTAAAATTCACATTCACATTAAACACGCAGACTTAAAATATACAAATAATAATACATCCTACAGCAATTACAAATAATAAATAGGTCCCAAATCACCGTCAGTTGGGAACGTTCTCTAAACGCTGGCCGCGTTACGACATTTCATTCAATTCATCGCGTCAGTCTTCAATCAACCGTGTACATATTATTTATTAACTTAAATTCAAATAAACTTATGTATATTTAAATGTTCCACTAAAGTGTCGAATATCCCAAATATTTAATTTTTGTAGCCAATCAACTAAATTATTTTTAATTTCATAAAATGTTAATGAATAAAATACAACATTCATTTCTTTTATTATATAAAACTGGAGTTAATGCAATAAAATTGTATTAGATAATCAACGTTATTATTTTAACGCTTCATTTTTACTGATCAGGAACGATTAAATATATTAGAAACGAAACAAGATTGTTTAGTAAAACAAACTCCTAGAAAAAAATTAAAAACTCATACACCTTAACTTAGCCAGATGAGAGGTTGCCATCACAGAAAATATCCCATAAATTATAAAATTTATTCCCCCGGTGGACGGGTTAACGCATCGTACATAATATTGTAATGGCCGATGGGTTCTTTGCCATTCGCCGCTTCCTAGCTATTAAAGAGTCTAGATAGTAAATGTCGCTGTAAACTAAACTGAATATGCCCATTCTGTGAGCCTAATCGCTTTTTGAGGCCACGTCGCTGGATTATGATCGTAGTGTTTTATGCTTAGACTGACTAATGCTTGAAATTTGCATTTTGTTATGTAGCTTACTGTAGGCTTGTTCTCTCGCGTAAATACGTATTTTTATGACCAATATTTTTATGACGATAAATTCGATTCGTACTCAAACTATCCCCTTTTCTCGGGAGATGAAGATATCACTTAGAACCATGTCGCGTATTTTAAAATATGACTTAGGACTTGCAGCCTATGAGAGACGCACTGGTCATTTCTTAACTCATAATTTAAAAAAGAATAGGGTGGTAAAATCGAAACAACTACTGAAGCGGTACGCAAAGGGAGGTCACAGAAAAATTTTGTTTATGGATGAGAAAATTTTTACAATTAAGCAACATTTTAACAAACAAAATGACCGTATTTATGCTCAAAGCTCTAAGGAAGCTTTTCAATTAGTCGACAGAGTGCAACGTGGGCATTATCCGTCTACAGTTATGGTTTGGTGAGGTGTTAGTTATGAAGGAGTGACTGAGCCATATTTTTGTGAAAAAGGTATCAAAATATCGGCACAAGTGTATCAAGATACCATTCTTGAGAAGGTAGTTAAGCCCCTTAACAACACCATGTTCAATAACCAAGAATGGTCCTTCCAGCAAGACTCGGCGCCGGGTCATAAAGCTCGATCCACGCAGTCTTGGTTGGAAACGAACGTTTCGGACTTCATCAGAGCTGAACACTGGCCGTCGTCTAGTCTCGATCTTAATTCGCTGGATTATGATTTATGGTCAGTTTTAGAGAGTACGGCTTGCTCTAAACGCTATGATAATTTGGAGTCCCTAAAACAATCCATACGATTGGCAATGAAGAATTTTCCCATGGAAAGAGTGCGTGCTTCTATTGATAACTGGCCTCAACTTTTAAAGGACTGTATTGCAACCAATGAAGGCCACATCGAATAAGATTTTTATGTTTTAAATTGTTTTATATTAATATATTAAACTAACACACTTAACTTATAAATGTTATTTGCAATAGATTTTTTTTTTCTTTGTTACAATATTTATGACAAGACTAGGTATGTTATAACCATAACAACCTTGAGTTGTCTTCCGGCATTAGTGACCAGGTTCCAGTCTCCCTTAAGAGAGCAGCAGCGCATTTGTAGCACCTTTGGTTTTGCAAATGTCTATAGGCGATGGTAACCGCTTTCCATCAAGTGGGCCGTCTGCCTGCCTGCTGAACTCCTGCAATAAAAAATAAAAAAAATATGCGTATTAAATATTGTCAAGATGATTATTAACTTCACTAGAGTGCTAACAAACAAAGTTATTTTTTTATGTTTAAAAAAGTAACCATATAGAGAGCTAATTTTATTTTGACATCCTTATGCATGTATCTTTGTATGTCCTGTAGTAATTTTTTAGTTATTCGGTTATTCAGCTTCGCTCGCATAGTTTTGGCATTTAGTATAGAAAAGTATAAAATTATACTATTATTATATACCGATAAGACTGTCCGGTGTATATACTTTAAGTTATTGTTAATTTTTCTTTTCATTTTTAGTGAAATGCTAAGTGCAATGAAAAGTTATCTATCTACTCAATATTGGTTATGTTATTTCAGTAACTGTTCTAAATAACATAATATTTTATTTAAATACAAATAAACCCTAATTTTCAGTTTAAATTTGTTTGTCTATTTACTTATTTGCGCAGAATTATATAGATAGATACACAGACCACACTTTATTTCCAAATATGCAATCAGTGCCAATCTCTGAGTAACGTGACTCAGACAAACAGTACGATTGGGTGACTGTTTTTGTCAGTCGACTGTGGAATCCCAAAAATGATTATACACGGGTCATGTGTAGCATTTAATGAAAAACTTTATATGTCTGTAGTTAGAAATTTGCTAGTAAAAGGTGTGAAATACTAAATACATCTAATTACATTGGAATCGTTCAGAACGCCCCTGAGCAACTGTTAGAACAATAGACTTAAATATTAATACGGGTAATAGACGCCTGTTTGAATAATCTAATTGAATATAATCCTCGTGGGACTCTAATATTAACTTCCTCTTTTCATTCGCCGGTGGATTATAAGGTTGACTATAGGCATAAAGGAAAAATACTAAAAAATTGCAGTTGCATCGTGAAAAACGTAACTCGTCTCGTAGCACACTCTATAACCTCAGTTGGCGTTAGCAACCCGTTCTTGTTTTAATAACTAAAACTCAATCACCTTCTTATTACTCAAAACATATTTCTAGTGCTAATGTGTTATAAACTAATACAATGAAGAAATTAAAACTTATAAAAACTTAATTATATTTGGCCTATTAGTTATATTACTGCTACTACTAGTACCGGCTTTGGTCCTCGGCTTCGCTCGCGTTAATACAGGTTTTGTCAATCCATTCAGGTTTTTTTTCTATCCCATGTAGCGAAGTAGGAACTACCCATCTTAAGCGCAATACACACCAAAGCCACCGCCGATCAGCCGACCTATACCAGCAACTTTTTGTCGGCGGGCTAGTTGGCGGCTTCACTCATTGTAAGTTGCAAAACTTTGTCGGCGACTCGAGATAAGGAACAAAAAATACAGCACATTACTGCAGCTTGAGTGTTACCGGGACTGAGCGCTTGCTTACACAAGCCGCCGACATGCCGCAAACATGTCAGCGGACAACACGCGCGGGTGCTTATTACCGACATTATTATTATCATATAGGGCGCCGGGTTGTGTCGGCGGACTGTATCGGCGAGTCGGCGGATTTGGTATGAATTGCATTTTATATTGTCATTATCTTTACCATGAGGATGAATTTGTTATTGAATTGCAACAGTGCAATATTCGTCAATCCTTCGAGAACAGTACTTTTTCTGGATAAAAGGTACCCTATGTCCTTATC
Organism: Dendrolimus kikuchii; assembly: GCA_019925095.2. Classification (NCBI taxonomy): domain Eukaryota; kingdom Metazoa; phylum Arthropoda; class Insecta; order Lepidoptera; family Lasiocampidae; genus Dendrolimus; species Dendrolimus kikuchii. Next base: position 8,161,772 of record CM034406.1, on the reverse strand, counting down.
TGACAGCGTGTATATAAAATTTCGTGACGATCTGTTGAGTAGTTAAAACGTGAAAGCGTAGCAAATAAACTCACGTTCGCATTTATAATATAGGCTCATATCAATGTCATTTACAGGTACAGTGCCGAGAAGGCTAGCAACGTACATATTTAATTAAATTACTATAGATAACAATATAATGGTCAGGCAACGCTGCAAATTGTCTGTATTGTAAGTAAGTACATCAGAAACGATATATTATTGTCGTTACTAAGTACAAGATATTTTATGAGGGCTACGAGGGGTGAAAAGCTATTTGTTTCAAGTGTCATTTTTTTGAAGAGTTATCTAGGGATGTATATTCTTTTTATTTGTAATATTGTACATGGTTTATTAGTTATCCATTTTTCTGCTAATTTGAAACTTTAATCTTGAAACATTTTCAAAACGTCACTTCAAACAGCCTTTTAACCACAATATATTGTAAACTTTGTAACAACGATCAATAGCCATAAACGTGATATCTCGCCGCATGCTGTGGTGGTAGGCGAAACTCTATGTCGTCCGCTTCGCCTATAGGCATCCAGTGGTGACCCTGGTACAAATAAGATTTGCCACCTCGACTCTTGAACCCAAATTTCGCTGCTTCGTCCTGGATTTTGTTCTTCCTCGGTATATCGCTGTATCTTGACATGACGAATGCTTTCATGCTCTTAAAAATAAGTATATGAGGTATTGTTAAATAAAAGAAATTCCTGCATCATCATCATTCTCATCCGAGCGATAAATCCCGGAGCGTTCACTCCGACGCCCAGGATCAGCTTTCCTACTTTTTCTATTCCACTTCGCGCACTAGTTTCTAAAATCATTCATTTAACGTTCCACGAGCACATGTTACCTTTTCAAACTAAGAAACACCACAGACTGTTACACAGAAAATTATGTTTAACTATTTGACAATAAATTTTAAAATTACTAAGATCAAAGTTATTTGATCTATCTTGTCTAAGAAAAGTTTTTTAGAAGATAGATAGAATATTTTTTAAACCTTTCATATCCTCTTTGTTTCCTATTCTTAATCTCAGTGTCAGTCTTTGTCAACATTGCAATTTCTTTTTTCAATTTTTTTATATTTTATAAACGTAACATTTATTAAAATGTCGGCAGTACTGTTTCTTGTACACGTGCAAGCAAAAGTCAACTTTAAGGTGACGAACCTCTTCATACCACTGTACAATAAGTAGTAAGTGTACATTAAGTCCAGAGTATGCTAATGGAAGAAATGTAATGCCGAAATATCTGTATATTATTTGGTGCAGAATATCTTTTAGGTTATACCTACTTGAATATATTCAGAATTTTCTGCTTCATGTTCAAAAGTGAGTGGGTTTTTACGACTTTGAAAGCAAATATTATATCACTTGTTTTGAGAATATTTATTTAATGTATTCATTAAGAGAGTTCATTATGACTTATCTGTACAACGATACGATTGTGTTAAACGACACACAGCTATGTATATACATACATTAATTTATTTTTCTACCTTTAATTCCATATATATGTGAATCACTATATGTCATCTATGAAACATGATGAAATCTATGAAAGACCTCTTTTCCGATGAAAGAATATTTTTGAGAAAAATTGCTCTGATTCATATAAATACATGGATATGACCAAATCATAAGTGTTTCTGTTTGTCATTGAGTTACAGAACTCTATAGAGTGCCTCCTATTAATAAAAACACTTACATCACAGTGAACCAAGCAAATATATTTGTTGTCACCAGTCTGCTTAAAGCGGACGTCCTCCGGCTCTATTTTCTCGCCTTTTTTCAAATCTGATGATGCAAATTAGTGATATTACAATAAAGACTAGTGCAACCACGCGACAAACATACTTGTACAGTTTTACGCAACTTATAACGCCGATAGGCATATTTCGTTTGCGAAGAAAGGACAGACCGGTTTCCGACATGTAAATAATCTATATTGCACTTTATTCGCAAGCGGAAATGGCAATGTTGCTTGCTATGCATTCTTAGCTTTATTGTGCTTACACGATTCGTCCACTGTCGCGCGCTACTAAAATTCGACGATTGCGCAGGTACATCGGGAGGAATTATTAGTTGTGTAAAATTGAGAATTGTCCAGCAAAAAACTAAACTCTGAAAGCTCCGAGGGACCTGACTCTCCTATTATATTAGTGTTCTCTATAGACCTGACTAGGTGGATGGCACTACAGATAATTCGTTCTTGTGTCATTTTTTGTTGTTCTATTTACGTAGAATATCGTTTAGACACTCAAAAATTAAGTCTTATCAAATTAGTTTCAATTACAATATCTTTTCATCTAAAACAATATTTTATATACCTAATAAAACCCATGGCGCAATATAAGCAAACGTGTTGGATTTAGAAGTTTTCAAAGTAACATTCTTTAGTCAGTTTATAGACACTCAGTAAGTGGTCAGTAGTAGTATCTACGTAATATACATATAGGTGTATGTCATAATATTTTTTCTATCATAGTAAAGCCAAAAAAAAGCTATATAATGTAATTATATTCACCACCATATTTTACTGTTATATAATTTTATTACAAACTAACTGTGCCCGCGACTTCACCCGCGTGAAATTTTTTCCTCGGATCCCTAAAAAAGAAAATGACCTCCTTATAACATCAGCTATCTGCCAGTGAAAGTGTCGTCAAAATCGGTCCAGCTATTTAAAAACTGAAAAAAATTAAAAACTGCATTTTCGGACTCTCCTGGTCCAAACTCACGCATGATTATTTTCACATTTTTATTTTGACATTACGAACAGACATATCAATTTTATTTATCTGTATAGAGTATAGAATAGTATAGATGTATATTTATTGTATTCAAATTTATCTATACTAATAATACCTATACTTAATATATAAATATAATTAAATATGAATATAAATATAAATCAAGATTAATTTACAAAAGATAAAACTACAAATAGATATATATATATAGATATACTCACTAGTTATTAAGGGGTAGAGCCAATATTCACCCCTATCGCTTCGTTCGACTAGTAATTTTGTTACGTTGTACATGTCTTTTAAAATAACTATTTTTGCTGTCCAGTTGACTGGTACTTCGACTTTCCCATCTGTTAGGTGATGCAAATAAGCCCTTTCCTAAAATATTAACATAGAGATTAATTAATTGAAAATAAACTATACTATTAACATCCAACGATAAGACCATCTATTGTACTATTCTATATAATATTAGACATAGTAAAAATATTTGTTTTTAGGTTATAAGGTCATATATTTCTTACATTTTAAAGACTATCCACGTAATGTATGTATATATAATATACATGTTTTATCTTAGAAGATCATTTTCGTAACTCACAAATAGAATTTTTGCAGCGTAATGGCTAGCGCACGCGTCCCAACCTCTAAGGGCGCGGGTTCGATCCTGGCCGGAACGTATGCGCCACTTAGGCAGTTTTCTGACCTAATGTGCATATTGTTACAATTATAACGTGCTAACAACGGTGAAAGAAAACTTCGTGATGCAACCTGCACATCGAGATAACCGATGTGTCAAACCTACCGCTTTGGATAAGCCTGGTGGGCGTACTGTCCGTTCCCCTATAAAGGGAGTACCGAGCCCAGCAGTGGGATATTTATAGGCTGTTATTATACATATTATATATATCTTAGACAACGTAAGCCACATGTAAAGTTAAATATTACAATAGAAAATGTTTTATTTTAATCATCTAGAGACACAATTTAAATAAAATTTTATCCAAAAATTTATCATGTGAGAAAAGCGTGACACTAATTCCTGGTTTTTCGTCATTTCTTTACACTATCTATTATAGAGCGACACAGAAACTAAATTAAGCTAAGAGTTTTTAAACAAAAAATCTATGACATAGATAGACGGACGGACATACAAAACTTTTATGATCTTGCCGTATTTTCATACAATAAATGTTGTACTTGTGGCCTGTACAGGAACTACATAAGTCACCCGTAAATTTATTAATTACACAAATAAAATAAATATTTTACATGTCATAATCAAAACAAGAAATATTTTTTCATTTGTCATACTCGGAAAGTACGTTTGAAGTTACCTGATCACAGAGATGAAACAGAACTTTTCGTCCCTGGAAAACGATTTTCCCTATTTCAAAAAACTATGCGAGCCATCTTCAAACTTTGTATACAGTCGCGGCATGAAATTGTAATAAAAAAATAAACATTTTTGTAACATGACTTTATAATTATAATTTATTTTGTCACCAAATTATTATTTAATGTACATGAATTTGAGCTAAATATTTACTTACTATCATCAATGACAAAAAATTACTGTTTGCTAAAATGCCAAATTGACTTGACGTATCATATGTGAGGTATTAACTGAGTTCATCAGATTTTCCATTAACACATGATTACATTAGAGAAGTAGTTGTTTGTTTAACTAATCAGTTTTTATTTATTTTCCTCATATTCGAAATGCAAAGCAGAATGTTATCCTCGGACGAAAGACCTATTTAGACACTCGAAGTATTAGCGCCCTCGCTACGCTTGTGCGCCAAACCATTTCGTGCCTAAGTAGATCGCTTTAATCCTTTGTGTAACAATTTACTATTTTGTATCTCATAACAACTCCTTATAATTTCTTCAAGAAAATAATTCCGTTTCTCGAATTCGGATCCAAAACATAGTAACCCGGAAAACGAATATACGATGATGGTACAAATAGCAAGAAAGAAGTTATTTTAGTAGTAAATTAAAACTGTTAAATCACCTTACCTCGGCATCTGGAACTTTAAACAAATATTTCAAATAACCCAACGGTGGTGCCCAGTAATAGAAAACGAACCAATATTCGTCTGTAACTGAATAAGGGTTGAATCTGGCATATCTACTGAACTCTTCGCAAGAAGTCGTGTTATCAGGCTCCATTCCTGGTACATCCATTTTGACCTTTTTCTCACGAGCAGCCGTTACTGAAGTTATTACCATTAAAAGTATCAGTAGCATTATTTTCACTGAATATTCTAATACTACCATCATGCCTATTAGTTTCCAAATGTTTGATATTAAGTATAACTTCTTGCTTATATATTTTGTGTTTGTTTTCATTGGCTTAAGTAATAATTAGTAAACTAATAGTAATTAATCATGAATTATTAATTTTATTTTACAATAATATCGTTAGGTAAGTTAAAGGTAAAATTGCTTTTCAAAATTTTATTATTATCATTTTTTTTTAAATTTCACCGCTTAAAGAACGTTTTCAACAAGAAAGAACTATCACAGTATAGAGCTAATTTTAAAGTGTTTCATAGGATGTTTGGTATCATTGTTCTCTTGTTATGATTATTTCATGTATCTTTCTTTGAATTCATTCTGATACGATTGTGATGTTCGCTAATCAACAACATCAGATAACTTCTAGAAAAGCAACCACCGTCAATGTACGAAGTACTTTTTATTTTATTTACATTTATTTATGAAGTCGATATTTTTGTATTATTTCTTAATATACAAGTATACTGAGATAATAATAAAACTTATTTATTTTTAATCTGACATATATTTGACTTGAGTAATAATATTAAACCAAGTGTTTTTCAAGTTCTATATTTGTATCGGAGGTGGAATAAAGATGAGAATAGGTAGTAAGCTTTTAAAAAGTAACTAAATTTTGACTTTATCATAAAATCAGATATGTATTGTATATAATATTCTCATTCATATTAAAAAAATATTGGTGTATGTAATGCTCAACCTTTATGACATTAAATAAAAATTGTTGATATATTACAATATATTACTTATATGTAATGTCTACAAATTTTCTTCTTTCGCGTTGTGCAGCATCTTCTGCTAGCATTTTATTCATTTTAATTTCGTATTCCAAATCTCGAGTAATCGGGGCACCAACACCTCTAAATCCTAAAGCTGAAGCTTCTAACTCCTTATCTTTATCATTTGGGGGTTCAGTACCAGCGGCTGCCATGATTGCAGCATAGAATTCATCACATAACATATAAGCTAAGTATGGATCCATAACTTTTAACCTTATAGTTGCTACTGGAAATTTTACCGGATTCGCTGAAACATAAAAAACTGAAATATTACTCTCGAGCAAAAGCTTACAATGATAAAATTATCAATCAGGTTTTAAGTAACTGCGGTAAATCAGAATTAAATTAATTCTTAAAACGTATACAAACTCTCAAGTTTTGATAATTGTTATTTCATAATTATAATAATCACTTACTCTTAATAAAATCAGCAGTACTGTGGCGTGGAATGGCGTGGAACAAACCATTTCTATCTGCAGCGATAAGAAGCCATTCTCCAGTGCCATTCATAAAGAGTGTTGGTTGATTCCAATCCACCTTCTTCGTTAGTTTTGACCCGTACGTATCTCTAAAGTGTTTTACTAACTGAAAATTTGAACATATTAGAAAATTTTATGGACATAGCTACCAATTATTTGATCTGATTCTATATTACAATAAGGCCATACAAATTCTGATAGTGTCTTATAGTATTACTGCTAACTTTTATTTACGAAGGCTACTAAATGACCAAACAATCGCTGGGGAACTTAACCAACCTAAAAATAATATACTTTAGCATTCAAACGAAAGTAACAATCTTGGTTTACGACATGAAGGAAATGACAAAAAATTATATTTGACCATAAATATAAAGGTATATAACTGTAATAAACTCAAAACTAATAGTAACCTCTACAACCAGTAAGTTTTAGTGTTAGTTGCTAGATTGGAAATCCTTAAAAATATACAAAATTAGTGATAAAAAATATTGTCTTAATTACCTTAACTGTGGGATATGAAAACCTATGGACATCACAAAATGTTTTGCGTCTATTGGACCAAATATAGAAAGGGACCCAATCAATATCGACAACATCTTTAGGGTGAAATGAAGCACCTATGGCAAAGTCATTACATGTTGTCCAATTCACCTGTTGCTGTTTTCTCCAACTCACTAAGTCATATGAATCGGCTGTGAAGTATTCTTTTTTATTAGGATCATTATCTGATTGCATGGGTATTACCTCATCAACAATCCCTTTATTGTGCCGTTTAGGAAATACTGTCTTACGAGTCGTTGGTGATAAAGCGTTACGTTGCAATGCTGCAGTTAAATCTAACCATAAAGGTCTAGTCATATTAACAACGGTTACTTCATCTTCGTCTTTCCTTTTATTTTGGTCAATTTCATGTTCAGCCATGTAAGCGTCTCTTGGATTAAGAAATACAGAAGGTTTATCGGATTTAATCAAATATGTTTTACCATTCCTAATCAATTGGTTTAAACCTTCTCTTTTATCAGGTTTAGCCATTTGTAATTCTAATATGTCGATAGGTTGTTTCATGTGGCCGTTTGGATCCCAAAATCCTTCTTTGTATATTTGCCCAAATGGTACAAAGTTTTTAAATGGTTCTGGATAGACATCGACATCACTCGGACGGACTGCACCTGGTCTAGGTGTGCCCTCGGTTTCCGTTATTACAAGAAACAATGCACATATTAGTATCATCTTCCGCATACAAAGCTTGTTATTAAACAATCGTCTTTTATATACTAGTTCAAACGAACCTGCAGAGATGGTCAACCTTGGTAGTACCCATTTTTAAAAATTACCTAATACATATATTACGTAATTTTTAAAGATGGCTACTATTAATCGTATCACAGATCTAAAGAATAAGCTATATCTTAACACGTGTACAACTGTCAATTTTCTGGCTTGCATTGGTACATCTTCCTCAAGATTGCGGGTTGGGGCTGGATAAGAAAAGCAAAAGATTTGACTATAAGACGTAAACTTGGGGAGACCTATATTCTGCAGTAGGCAACTGTTATCTGACGATAATTTACAGTAAAATATGAAAGCGATGCGAATAGGCATAAAACCAAATATGTCACATAAATAAATAGGTAAGTACATTTTAAAACTTTTACATTCGGTTGAAATTTAGTATACTTGGTATACCTACGACTAAGTAATTATGTTCTGTGTTAAGTAGAAATAACACTTCTTGTGTCTTTAGCCTAATAAACCTTAGTTAGTTCATGTAAATGTAAAAAAAATTGCTTTTGAGGACATTCCCAACTGACAGTGATTTGGAACCTATTTACTATTTGTAACTTTTTTGGTTTGTAAATTAAGCAGTATATATGACTAGTAACTACTATAGGTATATTTTAGTTTTAATTTTATTTAATGATTGTAAATACATACATACATATATACATAACTTCACGCCAGTTCCCTTGCGGGGTAGGCACGATCAACAGAGCGCCATTTAGGCCCATTCTTACACACCTCACTTGCTTCTTTGACATTCATAACTCTTGTCATGCACACTCGTCTGTTCTTAAGGCTCCTGACATCACCCTCCGCTAGTACACGATCAATTTGATCATGGAAGGTGTGTCGTGGCCTTCCACGACTTCTGCATCCATCCACTTTTGCATTGTATATCTGTTTAGTCATTCTTTCATCGTGCATTCTTTCGACATGCCCGAACCACCAGAGCATTCCTTTCCTTACCTTCACCCCGACACTCTCTTTCAGACCAACTCTCTTTCTTACTTCGGTATTACGAACGTGGTCCGCGAGCGTCACTCCGCAGATTGTAAATGATAATTGTAAATATCAATGTAGAAGAGATATAATTTTTTTAATGTAAAATTTTAGAAAATAAATAAGAAGCAATAGTAGTAGTGGTTTAAAACATCACAGTATAATTTTTTATTCCAAAATTCTGGTAATTTTCAACACCTGAAACTTGCAGTTGTTGATACTTCATATCACTTACACTTTGTTTCCGGGAAATTTGCAAATAATAACAGTTGAACCTTGACTAGTGATAGGTAGCAATTTAGGACACCTGTTGCGTTTAAAATTATTTTATAACACTAACTATATAATTTAACTTTTCGAAGCCTATTCAAAACAAACTTTTAGACACAAAACATTAAAAAATGGGCATTTACGAGTACATACATACATACATACATAACTTCACGCCAGTTCCCTCGCGGGGTAGGCACGAACAACAGAGTGCCATTTAGGCTTATTCTTACACACCTCACTTGCCTCTTTGACATACGAGTAGCCTCACATAAATGGCACTTTTGGAGTTTACTCCTTAAAAATCGATTTTCACATAAGGCCCCCGTATGGAAATTTTATGGGGATTGAATTAATACTAGCGTTAACTCTAAGGGTTACTTTTTCTGCGCAACATAGTTAGCTCACTTTTCACTTAGTATTTAAGGAGTAAACTCCAGTCATACGTCGGGGTTGATACACATTTTTTGTTAAATTTATGGTTTTTATTTAAGAAAACAGTATATATAGTATTTGACGTTATTACGTTTTGATGTAGAATAACATTAAAAAAATATATTAAAAAATAAACTGCTTATCCCCCGGATCATTTTCCATTTCGTAGTCTTCTTCATTTTCATCATTCGTTTGTTCAACGGGTGATGGCATAGGTGATCTCGTTGTATAATTTAGGAAGAGAGAAGTATTGAATTCACTGCGAAATCCAAATCTGGACGCTGTTTCTTCCAACTAAAAAATAAAACCAAATTTTGAAATCTTAACCTTTAAATTAATATTCTATTTCCCCTTAAAGCAGTTAAAATTAGAGATATTTACATAGCATTCTTACAAAATACGACACTGTAGTTACAGTTTCTTTGTCATACTTTGTCACAAAATTAAGCGCATTTATAGCCTACTTTTCATGCAAAGAAATGTACTAAAATGGAACTTATAATTTTAAAGATACACGTTCAATCGTATAATTTCTTATAATTAGAGTATAATAAATCTTTTCGTGAATTTTTATTCATATGTTTATAATGTTATCGATAGTATAGTTTTCGTTATAATGTTAACCTTTTGCAATTATTAGATTTCTCTACTAAATCTATACTAATATTATAAAGCTGAAGAGTTTGTTTGTTTGTTTAAATGCGCTAATCTCAGGAACCGCTGGTCCGTTTTGAAAAATTCTTTCAGTGTTGAATAGTACATTTATCGAGGAAGGCTATATTATAGGCTATATTATATATTAAAAAAAAATTGGGATAAAAGAAAGTCGTGTTAGTTACACTATTTATAACTCAAGAACGGCTATACCGATTTGGCTAAAAATTGATGGGGAAGTAGCTTAAAACCAGAAGACGGACATAGGACACTTTTCATCCCCTTGGAACCGGTAGGTGGCGCTGAGATCGGGTTCTAGAATCCTCCTAATCATCTGGACCGATTTTGGTGATTTTGTTTTTGTGTGTTTGAGTGGGTTCCCAGATGGTTTACCACAATTAGAACCGGTAGGTGGCGCTGAGATCGTGTTCTAGAATCCTCCTAATCACCTGGAGCGATTTTGGTGATTTTGTTTTTGTGTGTTTGAGTGGGTCCCCGAATGGTTTAAATCCACAATTGGAACCGGTAGGTGGCGCTGGGATTGGGTCCTAGATTTTTATTTTTTCAGAGCAGGATAACGTCTGCCGGGGCCGCTAGTTTTAAATAAGACAAAATAAATCCATATTTAGAGCAATAATTTGCACGTATAGAATGAAAATATTTCGCTATCAATAAATTTTTACTCCCTTACACTGATAAGATTTTTAATTAGTTGACAATTTAGTAATCGACATTTAAAATAAGAAAATAATTGTTGATGTACTACAATAACTGTTTAAAGTATGAATAAAGCAAAATTTTGTTGCTCGATTTACTTACTTTCTCATCTGGTGGCCTCTTACCAATAGGCGCTAAAGCTATGCACAGTTTAACTGAACATGTTTCTATGCCTAAATAACCATTGACTACTTTAAATCCATACTTCATAGTGGAAATTGGAATAACATCTGTAACATAATTTACGATGCTATAAACAATATTAATTATCGTCATCTTAACTTTTGATTATGACGGCATCCTGGTTTTATTTTAAAATCCCTTGTATTGTTGACTATTTTGTAAGGTCATCGGAGTCTGTCATATCGAGTCCATTAACACGCATACAAAGTCAATTGAACCATGGCGTGCTTACGTTACTATGACCAAATCGCAAACATTTCGAAGAAAGGTGAGGTACAAAGCAATGCAAACAAACTTCCTTGATTGAAAAGGTTGTTAAAGTTGATGAAGTAAAAGGTGTGTACCAATGTTGTAAGAAGTAGAGATCGATCGGCTCTGCCTGCACCTATGGAAAACAAGAGTGCTCCTCTTATTAAAGCTTATTAGAGGTGACGAGGCCGCTTTTGTTGTAATTTATCTGCGTTAACTCACACATAGGAATTGGGATATTCTATCCATAATCTGCAATAGTATACTCGTTTCTATAACTGAAGTAATAGATCAAAAACGACTCCACTCAGCTAAGATGAGAATATTGAGATGAATGTGTGTTGTTGGGGATCATTGAAAGTTGCACCCATGACAAAAAAAAATAGAGGAAGAAGACTAAGGTTCTATGGCATATAATGAAGAGGCATGAAAGTCACGTGAGAAAAAGAATGTTAAAGTGGAACATTAACGGGTACAAATGTAAAGGTTAACCAAAAAGGAGATGGATGGATTTTACGAAGGATAACATGATGATTTGTGGTGTGACAGAGGACGTATGTCAGAATAGGGGATTATGGAAGGAAAAGTCATATTGTGACGACCTCAAATATTTAGGAGATGGTGAAAGAAAAGAGAGAGGATACTCGTTTCGAACATATAACACAATTCCTGCTAGTGACGCCTGAGCTCTAGATACTAAGAACTCCATCATAATAGCTGGACGTTAAAAAATATCAAACAATGAGTTTCTAGTCAAGTCTAAAAATTAAGTTAAAGTAAATGAAATAAATCTGTGACAGTAGTTTAAAGATTTGGTAGACCTAAATAAACAATACGACCATTATTATGTTCTGCAGAAAGAGAAGAAAGACCGATGATATAATTAAAGTTGGTAAAATAACAGTTCTTTAAGGCCGTATGAAAGGACCGTTAGAGAATACATGTCTCTAAACAGGCGTAATAAAATGTATGTATGTAGAAATAGATTAAATTATAAATAAAACGCACGTTCCAAGGCATCAAACGATATTAAATAAAGTATTCCTGAAGTATTCGTCTTCACAAATAATCCACTAAAGTTGATTGTTGTTTCCATAAAAAGAACTCCATCAGTCCAATTAATGGTAGGGTACTCTTTTGATAACACCATGCTGAATCGCTCAAGTAGCTGCAGATAGTAAAACATTAGATTAGTGCCTGTAAGTGACTTTATATTTAATATAAGACTATTGTAACATACTTAATTTAGCATTCCAATGTAACAGTTGGTGCCTAGCTTAATAAAAAAATAAGGTATAATTGAATGAGGAAGCTATTAGTCTTATTTTTTATATCCAGAGATGGGAAAATTTCTTGTTTCTCTTTTTAAATATTCTTTCACATGGTTGGTGGATCTAGCCAGTATTCATTCTAGTTAACCTTCAAGCAAAACGGCACCGGATTAGTGCAGAACCCATTTATCTAATCCATGTTTACACAAACACTTAAGAAAAATCAATATCCTACAACTTTGTCTCAAAATTTTTGTAGCATTATAAAATGCATAAAGATATTTTCGTATTTAAAAAAGCTACTATCCATTTAAAATAAAATTTAAACCTTTTAAAAGCTTCTACCAACCAAATTCAAGATGAAAATTATCTAATTGCCTATGCAGCAACATTAGATAAAAACTCTATTAGTGCCGACTGTAAGTAGTAGCATTGAAAAACAAGCTTACTAATTCTGTAGGAACAGTAAATCTGATATTGTAATTGTCGTCAGTATGAAAATTCCATAAGTAAAATATCTTCCAATCAATATCTACAATACTGCTTGGATCAAATGATGTATTATTAACAAATTCTTCACAAGAAATTCCAGTTACGGTATAATTTTCAGAATAGGTCTTCGGCTCTTCATTATCTATAATCAAATAGTCTTGAGCAAGTAACATAGGTAGGATCATGGCGATAAACAGGACTAGCATTTCTTTGCTGTCAAATGTCATCTGTTATCAGTATAGAAAGGTCGAATTCTTGCAAATGGCACTTAAAAGGGCACTAGTAAATCGCAAAATACGCACAGACCGCAACAAAAACTCTGTTGTTTCTTATAAATGACTTATGTCGTAGGTATCTACAATTTGAAATAGGTATATTTAATGCGTTATATTAAGAAAACCACACACAGTATTGACTGATACTATTTTTAACATCATTGAGAAAATCATATTTATGACTGGTATTAATTATATTGATACCCCGTGCTTATATTATTACTAATTTTTATTGTTTATTATAACAAGATGTGTTTTAAAACAGCTACTTCATATTTATATTTGCACATTCCAGTTAGGTAGCTGTGTGGTAATTAATGATAACAATGACATTGCACTGAAAATGTGAGTTATGAAGTTGAATGATTGAGGTGTCTCGAATGTTTATACTCGTTTTCAAAGCATTTTGAAAACTTAAGAGTTCTTATACAGTTATCATATCCGACCGTCCATCTATCTATATATATATATATATATATATATATATATATATATATATATATATATATATATATATATATATATATATATATATATACATACATATATATATATGTATATATATATATATATATATATATATATATATATGTCGCAACCATTTATCTCAAAAACTATTTAACAGAGAACTTTGTTCTATACACTGCGCGCTACATAGGTATACCGACCTATATAGCTTTTCCCTCAAACGGCGAAGACCCAAGTCTAGGCAGGATCTTTGTGGACTTATTAATAATTTCTTATGTTTTTCTTCTATGTTGTTGCCAGGCTTGGACCGTGGCGTCCTGAGGCCATGAGCCTCTAAAGCTATCAAACGACTCATCAAAGAAGGCGGGTGCCTACCTCGGACAGCGGAACAATATGGCAATCCAGCGAGGAAACGTAGCTAGCCTTTTGGGCACCTTACCCATAAAAGGCAGTGACTTAAGATCAGTATTCTACTTATAATCTTGAAGGATTATAGATCGAATACAAGTTATTCTTTTATTTTATTACTTTATAATGTCTTGGTAATAATATAGTTATTTCTAATATTAATTAAAAATTAAACATCTACACCATCACAAATTTTATTTAACAAAGAACTGCTCCTCTTCTCTCTTATCTTTCATACACGCGGGGAATCCATCGCCAAGCTCTAGTTCCGCGGCTGCCGAAGCCACTTCTGCACGATACGGCAGGTGGTCAGGTCTTGCAGATAGCGAAGCAACTCCGATGTGACAGTCTATCATCAACAAAAACTTCCCATTACGAAGTAATTTCATAAAAAACTTGAGGAGGGGTATGGTTTTTCTCATCGGTAGAATATCTGTGAAGAAATTCGTCCAGCATATTAATATAATATAATATGAAAGTGACGTTGTTAAAAAAAATCTATCTATCTAAACGTAGGAGCGTTTACCTATATGCTACATAGTCAACTCAGGATACATAAAATAAATAATCCATTCCACAAATGCTCTCTTATAGTCCTAAGTAATGGATAATAGGTACTCACTGCCATCTCTGATCACATTTGGCACTCCTTTGAAACTTCCAGCCGCTCCCTGGTCAGCAAAGAGAAGCAGCTCGTGTTTCGCTGACCCCATCGAAACATGCAATGTAGCTGCGTCCCATACTGGCTGTTCTTCTAAATACTCATACATATCGTTGAATACTCTTCGGGTTATCTTTAATAAAGGGAAATAATAAAAAGGATAACTTAATTGTAAATACCTACGCTCAACAAAGTTAGGTTATACTTTGATAGTTTTATTCAAAATATCGTGTTATCTCAATAATAGAACAAATATGTTATTAAAATAGCATAACTAATAGCAGATCTAAATATTAAATCATGCTCTGGGCTTATTAAAAACAGAGTCAAGCTTTAAAAATAAAATGTAATTGTTACATACTGAGTACAAAATATTCCGGTGATCACTGTCAATATAGGTATGTTGCATAAAATACATAACAATAATCAACCTAGAACGACCTAGAGTTCTAATATTTTCATACTAACCGTTGGAGTAGCATTTTTAAAGGTCACATCTAAGCATTTGTTATCTAATTTCATATTCCAGGTGTAGTAAATCCTCCAGGGCTTGCCAACAACAAGATCGATATCAAAATATGGTCCTTTCATCAACCTCTTACAAGTTTCCCAGTTTCTATGAAAAGTTTCAGGTTTCACTGACATTACTTCACATATTTCTGCCAAAATCAAACCTGATATTAACAAACGTATTACAAAGATGGCCATGATGTGAGTAGAGTTACATTGTATTGTTCTCTAATATAAACGTTTGGTGGGATTGTTTGAATTTTTTGTTTAATTTTTATAGTCAATTTTCCCAGGCCTTTGTGATCGATGAGTGTAAGCAATAGTCTAGTGCAGGGAGCCCCAAACTTTTCTAAAATAAACTGATACCTCAGACCCATAGCCAAATCACTTTAAAAATCCTATTTTTAGTTTTTTTCGTATTAATACAAAATACTTACCAATTTAAAAGAAAATTTTAAAATGAAGTAGGAAAGAATGCATGATGAAAGAATGACTAAACAGATATACAATGCAAAAGTGGATGGATGCAGAAGTCGTGGAAGGCCACGACACACCTTCCATGATCAAATTGATCGTGTACTAACAGAAGGTGATGTCAGGAGCCTTAAGAACAGACGAGCGTGCATGACAAGAGTTATGAATGTCAAAGAAGCAAGTGAGGTGTGTAAGAATAAGTCTGAATGGCGCTCTGTTGTTCGTGCCTACCCCACCCCGCAAGGGAACTGGCGTGAAGTTATGTATGTATGTGTTAAAAGCAAACTTGCCATCATTTTCTCATCAAAATGTATCAAAATAAATAGACAATTAAAAAAAATAAGTAAA
Source organism: Dendrolimus kikuchii (assembly GCA_019925095.2). NCBI lineage: Eukaryota > Metazoa > Arthropoda > Insecta > Lepidoptera > Lasiocampidae > Dendrolimus > Dendrolimus kikuchii. Next base: position 8,145,733 of record CM034406.1, on the reverse strand, counting down.
TATCAAGTGTAATTAGTAATTATTAATACAAACACGTAAAAATTCTTTAGTACGTAAGCGTGAGTTACATACTAATAGCGCTTATAATGTTAGTGGATTTGTTGTAAGGAGAAATGTTGAAATCAGAGATTTTTAAATTCTTTATTATACCTGACCTTTTTTTGAATACCTGAACCTTGAATAACACAAGCCGAAGCTTTGTTTGAAGGAGTTGCAATGGATGTCTGGAATCACGCGCAGATATATAGGCCGGCGCAGAAGGTTTGCCAATGACAACTTACTATTATAGTATGTACTTATGTAAAGTATATACAATAAAAAAATTAAATAATTTTTTTTTTGCAACAACTACTTATGTAACCTTTTTTGTCAACCCTACTGACCATCGATGCGTGACATCATGAGGCTATCGGCAAACCTTCTGCGCACTGCTAGTAAACTGCCAGAGTCGGCTACGCTGATATGTCCACGCTCTGCGAAAACCGACAAGTTGACAACCACACCACCAACGCCAAGTTCCGATTGAAGGGATATTTGTATAATAGGTAAGTCAGGGACATGCCGAGTTAGGAATCAAAGGCAAAATTGGTTAACTGTGATTGAGTTCAGAATGTATTATTGTATAAACTTATTAACCAACTTTTAGTTCTGGAATAGAAAGATCGATACTGTTCCTAAGTGCTGTAGTTTCATTTGCTTTACTTGCCAGTATTATATTCAAATCAAATGTATAACCGAATGAAGTAAGAGTAGCAGTTATTTCACAACATTTAATTAGTGGTTTTAATAAGTATGATTTCTGTTTACTGGGAAACAAAGAAATTGCTATTAGCGTATGTGATTCGTCAGGACGGCTTTAGTGAATGCAGTAACACCGGTCAGGCTCATTTGTTGTGCCGGGGGCGTACCCTGTTCGGCCACCGATGCGTATCTACGGAATAGTGAAATTGGTGGGTGGAATATTATTACAAGTTATTACGTACAGTGACAGAGAACGCGGCCAAACGTATAATGAGTGCGCCGCCCAATGCTGCCTAAAGAAATTAACGAAACAAAACAAAAGCTAAATCGGGTGGCTGTTTGGTTTAACATATTTATTTCGAAATAAAACAATGATATGCAATACAAAAAGCAACTGGCCTTAAAATTACTTTAGTAATCTATATGTCGCAGGCTTATGGTGAAAGTAGGTACTTTTTGGTCAAGAACCGTAGACGACAAATTACAACTTAATATTAGGAAAAATCTGAGAAAATTCAGTTTTTTTTTATCAAAAACCTAGACTTATTTAATATATTCTGAACTCAGGATATCGAAATAGGGCATTCACGTAAACTTAGATGAAATTCCTGTTTAAAAAAAAACTCAATGTAATGTTTAAAAAAAAAGAAGAATATATTGCTTCCTTTAAAAAATTACGTGTGTGTGTGCATTTCACAAGCAGTAGAAGTGAAACAAAGTGTGTCAAGGGGTGGGAAAGATTCTAAATTTCGTGACGTCACATCTAATATATTATATCATTATAATATATTTAAGCTTTGAAACGAAATTTGAAGTATTAAACTTGAAAACTTTCTTACGTAAATATGTACTTGAAAACATTTCCTACTCTATCTGTATTAGCATAGTGTTTAAATTATTAAATATAATGTATTGTATCTCATTCATCTCGCAGGCCTAGCTCTATATATTTATGTGTTTATCTCTTTTTAGCTTGGCTTTTTCGATTCATCGAGTTTCAAATCACAACAATTCTAAAGAAGTTTTAGTACAAAAACATTGCTTTCAGTCAAATTTGCTATCATTAATATATATTTATGGTATTTTTCCTCCTACCGTAAACTTTTTGTCACCTATATACATTGATGTTTTTTTTAATAATAAGAACAGTAGATTCATTCTAAATAAATAAGATTATAGGCCCATAACCATGCGTCACTTTTGAATACCAACGTAAAGACACCTTTGATAGCAAACACGTAACTGACTTTACCGATTGTACGGCTTCCAACAAAGACGGTTTACAAATTACAGTAAGTCCAAAAGAACACTTAGCAAGGCGGAACGAGCACGAACGGGGCGTGCTTATATGATTTATGTTTACGTATTTGCATAAAAATATTAAAAAGCACCTTCTCACTGCCACATTGCTACTTATAATCTAAGTATAGCTACTAATATTCTTGATTCTAGAATTAGGGCATTTAGTTTCAATATAAGTATAGACTAAAGATTCTTAACATTATAATTATTTTTTTCTCTCTTCGTCTCAATCTTTATCATTATATTAATGCGTGAAGCAAAAACTTTGTAACCATTTTTACGATAATTGCGCGGATGAAGGAGTATGAAATTTAGCACACTTATATTAATATAGAGAAGGAGTGCAGAATGCTATTTTTTTTTAATTATGCATAAAAAATACATTAAATCTATAAAAAAACATTACACACACTACCATGTAATTCACACACAAACTCATATTTAATACTCTTTTGTTTATTGTTAAAGTCAAATTAACAGGTAACCTTGGCGAAATCTGTCATTATAGAAGTACATAAGTCTTTGACAACAGAACCTTAATAATGTTCAAACTTATAATTTAAATTAATTATGGTCGAATTTCGATCACTGGGCTTCTACTGGTTTATAAAAATTCAGCAGTCGATGGATTGACTTAAAATGTTGCCTGCTGTTCCGAGTTGCCTAGAAGAGATCGCTATAAGCGATAAGGCCGCACATTGTTCTAATACAAATATCCATATTAATTGTTTAAATTTATGCTGCACCATAAAAAGTTTTCATTCATTCATTCATGTTTAATGTATATAGAAGATAGAACAATATATAGAAGAGTGTTTTATGTATTTCTCATTCTGAAGTTCCTAAGGGAACGAGAAGTCCCAAAAGTTTTACGAGGTTTAGATAAAAACCATTTGAGAAACAAAACAATTCCCTGCAGATGAAAAGCTACTGGTTATTCTACGCATCTATAGGTTTCCCTTGGTTTACCGTTTGGCATTCCTTCACAGAAATCGATCCTTACAAGCTACACTATGATTTGATGTCATAATACAGTATGTGTTTTTCAAAATCAGCCGGTTCGATTCCTTACAACGGTAATTCTTTTTTTCACAAACCTAATGATACCATAGTACCATATAGTAGTTTATTTATATTTTATTTTATTTTGAATAGTATTTGATTGTGATTTTATTACTTTTATTTTAGTTTAGTACACCACCAAAAATCCTTTATTGAAATTTCGTTTAAAATCTCCATAGACACTAGGTTGACTGGAAGAGACCGCTATAAGCGATAAGGCCGCCCATTGTTCTAATGCAAATGTATCCATATCAATTGTCTAGATTTAAGTTTATGAGGAGCAATAAAAAGTTTTCATTAATTCATTCATTCATTCATTCAATACCAGTTTAGTTTACTTCAAAATCGGTCCCGAGACCCCTTTGAGTGTTTGTCTCTATTCCGTATAATTAGAGATATGGCCCTGAACGCTCACTTGAAAAATTCACCTGTATGTTACCTACCTTAGAATAACAATATACATAGAATATGCAATAATTAAAAAAATGTAATTTAAAAAATACAGCACATGTTGTTTTACCAAGTATTCGTTTCATTTTAAATATTTATTTTATTTAAGTAGGTATACCTATAACTTGCCAATCCTCTTTGGACAAGCATGCCGAGTATACCGTCCGTTCCTATAAAAGTGGAAAGGTTTAAATCCAGTGGTAGGCTTAGCGATTGATGTTATTACTCAATTAGTTTAATGACTTATTGTTATTAAACTAATTGATTGCTTTATAACACGTAAGCCAAAAGTAAGTAACAAAATAGTAGGTAACAAAAATCCTTGCCCAACCAATAACAGCGATGCTACTAAAACTTTTATGTAAGTAAGAGTCCCGAACTGATATCACTTTCTCCACGACTTTTCCTTTCTGTACGGAATAAGTTTGGAAAACATTTTCGCTTCTGTAGTTCCGTACCCTCCTAATCCTCTACCTGCTGAGATATACCGTAGTTACCCCGCGCACTACTATCATCCATACCTACTATTTATTTGAAATCACTAATCCACTTAACTACTAGATAGAGCCAGTCTACTATCTACTTTTAGTAGAGAACTTAAGAGTCTTAATTGAATGTCGTTGCTGAGTTGTTATGGCGTTTATTTATGGTGACAGCTGTCCCCACCAAGCGGCTCTCGCGCCCTGCCTCATGCATTTAAATTGCTTCATTACAGAACTAGATGCCGTTCCACAGGGTTGGTCGCAGGGGAAAATATTTTGTTTTAGCTGGATGCCAAAAGTTTTGGAAATATTTTCGTTGTTTCGGTACGTGTTTTGATTTTGTAGGTTGTTAATTTTATTTTCTATTTACCTTTCTTTACGTAAAGGCCTTTCACCGATTCGTAATGGCTTTTTAAATAGACTTTCAATTCACATATGCAAATTAATAGACGACATGAGTTGGCATCCAGCCATCCACCAATGGAGTGAATCTAAGTGAAAATCATAAATTGTAAATTTTATATATCTTAACTTCTTGACTCATCTCTTTACAGTTAAAAGAGAACAGAGTAGTTATTTTTATTTTACGGTTAGGTATTTAATACCTTGGAACCGAGTTTTAATTGATTCATTTAACACTTCGACTGTCAATAAACAACCTCAAACCTCAATGTAATTGTAGATCCACTTGACGCCTGATAACGGCAACTTTTATGGCACCTCCAAAAGATGCATTTCAAATATTTCCCTTTTGCAATACGATTCGTGCTCGAATACGATCTATATCTCAACCTACTATTGTTCTCTCATAAAATTCATACATTAATTGAAAAACAACAACACAAAATCTCAACAGATGTACTATATTAAGTCCATATTCTAGAACAATACTCATTGTGACACCTGAGATGATATTCTGTTCCAATTAAAAAAAAAAACAAAAAGTCGCACTACATATTGAATTTTATTATTATCATATCAAGACAGATTTATACAGGCGTAGTTTTCTAGAAAAAGTACTATTAGTTTCAGCAAAACGAGCTTCTAGCGAGAACTTGATAAGTGATATTTTGCTAGATATACAAACAATCTTATTTACCAAAACGTGTGTGTGGGTGCAGTTCATACGCAGTAGAAATGAAAGTTCATAAAATATAGGTACTCACAGATAATTCTTCTCTAACTTTTAATAATATAATTCCTTTGGCCTTCATTCATCAACATATTATAATTCAAAATAAACTTCTTAAGTATCACTTTCAAATTTTCACTTTTTAAGTCTAAAAAATATTATCAGTTTTATTTTGATCCAAATTGGACCTATGTTTAATTATCCGTCTTATTCACTCTCTGTGCTGAACAATGTAAAACTGGTATCTCATTCTCTCGTAACATTTTCGTTTTATCGAGTTTCAAATCGCAATCATTCTAAAAAAGTTTCACTTCAAAATTGACTATTTAGCTGAGCTTGGATGAGTCTTCGGAATAAAAAAAAAATCAAAACTAGAAAGAATATAAATAAGAATAGACATCAGGCGAAATCTTAAATGGACACCGATTTCGTCTGGTGCAAATTTGTTTCAAAATTATATTAAAACACTAGTATATAAAGACTTTGTATTCGTAAAATAATATATGTGAAGCCAAGTTCAAAAAGAAGATTATTTTTTTCTTACTAGAACACTCTGTTATTTAATTTTATTATTACAATTGGCAACCCTTACGTTCGTCCATAGGGCCTGAAGGGCGGGACGCGCTCCTATCTGCACGCCGATCATTAGTCCTCGAGAGTGGCCAGACACAGCATTTTGCATGCCACCGACAATATTCCTAACTCCCATCGTTTTACGAGATCGAGATTTCTTCTCTACTCTTTTTTTTTCTTTAACTTTATGACATGACAAGAAACCTTTAAGCCATGTATTTTTTTATGTAATTTAATCTCATTAATTGAAACATAAACATGCAACCCCCTGTGAGAGTTGTTATGTGTCGATTCCTGTTTTCGCGTCTGTCGCAGGACCGATGGACCGACGACCTGTGCAAGGTCGCCGGTAGGCGCTGAATGAAGAAATCAGAGGACAGGAATGAGTGCCGCCGTCTTGGGGAGGCCTACATCCAGCAGTGGACTGCGAATGGCTGACGACGATTGCTATTGAAACGCTTGGATCGTGGGGTCCTGAGGCGCAGAGCCTCTACAAAGGTTTATCAAAACGACTCATTGATTGTTCGGGTGATCAAAGGGCTGGTTCCTACCTCGGACAACGTATCGGTATAGCGATCCAGCGAAGTAATGTAGCCTTTTGGGAACCGTGTCCACTGACTTCGATGACCTACGCTTAGTATTCTGCTTATAGGTCAGTACAGTCGTAAGGGACTATAGGTAGAATACAATATAAGTTTAGTTTCCTCCATTGTACTATAGTTTACAACACGTTGGACGAAATAAGGTAATTTTTACGTGTCCTATCAACATGAAACCGCTCTTGCAAAAAATCCCACCACGTTCCCAGGATATAGAGTATCACAGGTTTTATGACAGAAAATTTGCCATTTAGTAAAATACGATATAGAAACTTTTTAGATTTATGTCATAATGGGTTATTGTATGTAGATGTTATTAGTATTCAGTATTCTATGTCCATACTAATATTACACATACACGTACCAAAGTGAATTGATGTTTATTTTAATCTATCTATTATTAACTATCTATTACTATTATTAACTAAAGGGACCAGGCAGACCTTGTCCTGCCCTATAAAAATAAAATTTTAAAAACCGATTGCAGTGCCACGTACCGGGTCCAATTGTGAATCTAAGTCATACCGGGACACACTCAAACACACACAAAAAATTTAATCAAAATCAGTTAAATGGTTTAGGATAAGTTCGGTAACATACACGCGCACAGAAAAATTATACAGATGAATTTTTAAGTAGACCTCTTTAGTTAAATCCGAAACTAAAAGAAATAGTACAAATACTCAAAGGGGTCCCGAGGCCGGTTTTGATGACAACTAAAGATTTTTGAAAAATCAATATAAGTGTGCGAGACGTGACCTGTCAATTGCGGAAGAAGGCGGAGTTCCAAAACCATTTTTTTAAATTCTGCTAATTGTTCGATATATTCGTACTTATATTGCTATTTAAGGTGAAAACAATTCCAACAAATCAAACATTATATAAATCGGTCTGACCGTTCTTGAGTACAATAAATGGTGTAACTAACCCGACTTTGTCTTATATATAGATATGTAATTTACAATAATCTGAAGACATTTATAAATAATCGAATACAATAAAAGGAAACTTAACTTATTTGTATTGTATTCTACCCATAGTCCCTCAAGACTATAAGTAGAATACTGAGCCTAGATCACCGTCTTCTATGGCCAAGGTGCCCAGACGGCTGGCTACGTTTCCTCACTGGATCGCCATATAGACATGTATTTACTTTCAATAACTTCCGTGGGATAAGTACGGTTTCGTAATTTGCGCGAGCGAAGCCGAGTGGCAAGTTCCAGCTTATCTCCCTTTTATTTATACCGATATGACCTCAGTTAAACCATCCATCACTTTCTAACCTACCTTTATTCATACAGTTCTCACTTTCGTAGTTTAAAATTCTTTTTCCCATGATTTGCGTCTTTCATCCCTTCTTATAACATACCACCAAGCGTAGTAGATAAAATAAAATATGGATTTACAAATTTTTCAGCCTATGATTACTATTCGAAGAAAATAATTTTAGACATGTGTAATCATATATATTAATAAAACTAGAATAATTATGAACTTGAAATAAACTACAAAATATACTATATAAACTAAAAGTAAATAAAAAAGAGGAAATATTGTTAATTACAAATTTACAAAATGTTGTTTAACCCAAAGTCTAAAAAACACCATTTTCATATCAATCAATTAAAAAGTCACGCTATCAAGAAAATGAACCTAATAAAACCGCCTATCTTTAATAATTGGTCCAATTATGTTAGTGTTATAAACCGTAATGAAAATTGCCTACTTTTGATGTAATCATTTGTTACAGTTATTGACAGCACCGTATTTATGTTTTAATTAATAGAGTATAAAACAGGCAATTAATATGTCATTATCGAGTGCCTTTGGACATCATGGGACGGACGTCGTATGAATTTAAATGAGAACGCTTATAGTCGCCGCGTTTGGCTTCCTAATTACCTATCTGTGGTTTATTTACTAAGGGCCGATTTCTCAATCATCTGATAAAAGTTATCCATCGACTAAATTAAAACCTGACTGAATCTAAAAGTGTATTTTATCAACTCTTTTATTCCCACAATAACTGAAATTGGTAATTTTTTCATGTGGTATGTGATTTTTAGATGGTGATAAAAAAAATCGGCCCAGTTAGAATTACATTAGACCGACGCACACGTCTAAGACATCTTACACGTGGAAGGTTGCTGTACACACCCAATCCATGCGTGTTGGAGACGCGTGCGACGTCTGAGACATAGAGTTACACCAAGTGAAGGAGTACTACGTAACTACACGCTGTCATACACCGCCATCTGACGAAAATCCGGGATCATTAGATCGCCAGTACATAACATCGCATTCCACGGCGTGGATGTAATGTAGCACTAAACCCGCTTTATGAAATGTATATGTTACGGGCAATTTGATTAATTGGGCAGTATTAATATGGACCGATCATTATGAATAATGACCAAGAGCATCGGTCAATTTGATAAATTTTATTACTTTGGCCGGCCTATATTACGGCCCGTGGTCCTTTAAAAATCATGGTTAGAGATAACTTAAATTTAGCACTTGGACCGGCAGTGTGAATACTTCCCTACTTCTAGCCGGACAATGTGATAAATTCGGTTGATATTCCATAAGAATTATGTAAGTTTAATTCATTTAGGGGTGGGGTATAGATATACGGCACTTTTGAAGTGAAACTTCTATACAGACGGGGTCTTAGGATTTTTCTGTCACGAAAAAGCGTTACGGTCGCGTGATGACAGGCGGCATAATGTTAGAGTAGACTATGGATGCGTTTTTTGGTTCCGGATCGAATTCAATTTCTTTGTTTAATAAAATAAAATATGTTTATATAAAAAATGCATTCATTAAAATGTACCTAACCTAACCAAATCATAATTTGCAGTAAACCTGCGAAAAACCGAAATGTGTGCTGGGACACATAGTAGTAGTGAAACTTCAACTATTATTTATTATGAACAGATCCCAAATTTTTAAATATAGGTTAGAAGGCTAAGGCGGTAGCAAAGTGAAGCGCAACTCCCGCCTTAGTCTTTGCGGTTACTTTTTTATAACCACCCAAAATTCACTTTATATCTCAAATAATAAATAAAAGTGCCATATAACTATACTCTTACCTTCATTAATAAAAATTACTACAGTTCATCTTTGTTTTATTATATTGCCCAAGATAAAACTGTCATTATTCATACTGACCGGGAAAAGTGATTAATCATGCACTTTTATTTATATTGTCCACTTGATAAGGGCATATATACATAAGTATACAGACCGGTCATTATTCATATTGACCGAATTTATCAAATTTCCCGTAACATATGTATATACAGATCGACATACGTGGCCGACGTGTGCCTAATATAGTTCTAGCTTTATGTTAATATAGTCACATACAAGTACTCAGGTTATTTATTTGGTAATAGTACCTAGATATAGATATAGGCTGATTAAAGAAAATTAAAAAAAAAGTGTAGTAATACATAGTCGCATTCATAATATCTACGGTTATAAAAACACTTTTTTAAAGAACCATGGCTAGTGTTTTTTTATCCTAATAACCTGAACAATTTGAAATATCCAATTCATTGTGCACAACTTATCCTACCTTGACGAGTTGTGAGAAAATTATGGATGAATGGATTAGTACTTTGTTCAATTTGAAGAAACAATGTGTGAGGTCCTTTTTTTATTTTAAATCGATTTCGTATAGGTAATATTTAAATAACATTAAATTACCTATTTACATTTTGATTGCAATAAACTAGTCATATAAGACGTATATTCAGGGCTGGGCAAAATACATGGTTTCCTTTAATTGAAATACAAATTACAAAATTAAATAATAATTAAAGGGCCTTGCCTATGAAACTGTTAACCTAATTTTATTATATTTTATTTTATTCTAATTCTTGAAGATAGGGGCCTTTCCCATGCTATTATTTTTATAAAGGTCCCTCCTAACCTTGTAATGTGGTCAGCTTATCCAAGTCTTTTGTTATATCTTTTTGTCCTTTTTATTGATTTTTTATATATTTTATTCTCTTAAAAAAACTTGTATGCTACTTAAAACTTACAATTTCTTCTCTCTCTCTCTCTCTCTCTCTCTCTCTCTCTCTCTCTCTCTCTCTCTCTCTATATATATATATATATATATATATATATATATATATACATACATAACTTCACGCCAGTTCCCTTGCGGGGTAGGCACGAACAACAGAGCGCCATTTAGGCTTATCGTTAAACACTTCACTTGCTTCTTTGACATTCTCTATATATATAGTTTATTGTGTATTTTTCTATGTAATGTTGGTGTACATAGAGTATTTACATTTTTTATTTATTACTAAATTATGTTATTGTCTAAGTCACTATTTTAAACTGTTCTTATCTTATAGATATATTATATAACTATAGTATACACTCGAGTTAATTTTATCCTAATACACGTTACTAATTTTGTATTTTATTGTCACGACAATCCATCCATAAATCGGATTCAGTGCATGCCCATTCTTAAACATATTTAACAATAAATTATCAAATTAACTAACAACAAAATAGTACTTGTTATGCGCAGCTGCAATTCAATGAAATGTCAACAATTTGCCATTTAGCCGCCAATCTCCGCTCAATGTTACAACAATGAAAAAATCTTATATCAATAACGCCATCCAATCAGCCAAGGTGTAAATGTATTTTATGAAATGTATTTTGACGTCAGGTATTTGAAATACTAATTACAAATTACGATAGTATTTCAATTACGTATTTTAATTACAAGTAATTGAAATACTGCCCAACCCCGTATCTATGTTTACAAACACAACAGGGGCTTGTCATATATATATATATATATATATATATATATATATATATATATATATATATATAATCTGTTTTTGGATATCTTACCACTTCACTTGCTTCTTTGACATTCTCTCTATATCTATTTCTATTTTTCGGTCTGGCAACTTTTTGCTGAATTGTTTTTTTTGGCGGCTTAGCAAAGGCGGCAAAGGTATGGATTTCAACGCCTTATTGTTGGTTTATCCGTATCGTATAAAAGATCTATGTTTACAAACACAACAGGGGCTTGTCATAATCTGTTTTTGGATATCCTTTCTATTTTTCGGTCTGGCAACTTTTTGCTGAATTGTTTTTTTTGGCGGCTTGTATTTCAAAGAAAGGGAAAGGTAAAATGTACTTACGTTGATCGTGGAATAATGCTATGGTTTGGTGGTCTCTTCACTCTTGACAATTGATGGGTTTCAAAAGATGAGCTCCTAGAAATTTTACTTTCAAGGAAAGTAATAATAATTTCATTTGTGTGATTTACATTAACACTTTTTTTTTATTAAACGCTAAATATGAATTTTCATATCCTTTTGAGATTCATATTTCTATATAATTTCAAGAATTAAGCGTCTCCCATATAAATTTTCAACCCTTGTTTCACCCCTTGTAGAATAATTCATTGCTTGCGATCCATCCTAAGATTTAGTCATGAGAAGGTAACAAACAAATAAGTTACTGCTCGAGGCCACAGGCGACCCGGTTGGAGCTTACCTCGCACAAACCATTAGCGTTTGTATTCAGCGAGGTAACGCTGCTAGCCTTCTAGGCACACTACCCAGTGACAGTGGTCTGGTCGAGCTGGATCGATTGCAGTTTATACCGTTTTGTTTGTAAATATTAAAATTTAGAAAGAAATGTTTTTTTTAACTTAATAAGATGTAGTAATATAAAATTATATTTATTTATTTGATTTTTTATTTAAATAGAGCTACTTTCGTATTTATATATTTATTACTAGTATGAAGATATATCTAACAACAAATAGTTCTGCCACATTCAAGCTACCTAAGTATTATGATTTGCCACTTATCACCAAGCTCTTGGAACCCGGTTAGTATTGCAATTGGGTGGATATCTCAAATGCGCGCGCGATGCGTGAATGTTTTTACGACGGATCGATTCAGACTGATCGTTGAGACGCGGAAGTGCGGGGTAAATTACTTTTTCGGGGAATCATCGTTCGTTACGCGGTGGCGTGAACATCCTGGGGCCCGGGGAAAAGGTGACGGCTCCCATTTATAGTGCTGACTAAGTGCTGTTGTCGTCGAGGGGAAGACGAGCAATCTTTGTGACTGGTCTCGTTAAGCTGCCATCCTTGGTGCTGAGTTCTACGACTCGGACGACGTCATCCTTTCCGGGCAGAATCTTCTTTATTCTTCCCATCTTCCACTGGAGTCTGGGAAGATTATCCTCCTTTATGAGTACCAGCTCACCAATCTTGGGTCGACTGGTTTCCGTAGTCCATTTAGATCGGGATTGGAGAGTGTGCAGGTAGGATTTCGACCACAAGGTCCAAAATCGCTGAGCCAACGCTTGCACTAAGCGAAAACGTCGTAGGGTTGATGGAGGAGAGGATTCATGGGAATGTTCGGGTAATGCGGTAAGTGGGCGACCTATAAGGAAATGACCAGCGGTTAGGACTTCGAAGTCTGTAGGGTCTGAAGACAGAGGGCAGAGTGGTCGAGAGTTGAGAACGGCCTCAATACGGGCTAAGAGTGTAGAAAATTCTTCAAAGGTCAGATGCTGCTCACCTAATACGCGATAGAGTAATTGCTTAGTAGATTTCACGGCTGCCTCGTGCAGACCGCCAAAAGAAGGAGCTGAGGGCGGATTGAGCAACCATGTGATCTGCTGTGTGGCTAGCTTGTGCGTAATTCTATCATCATTGGCCTTTAAGAAGTTTTGTACTTCTATGAGCTGATTTCTTGCGCCGACATAGTTTGTACCGCAATCAGAGCGAATTAGGGTAGGGATTCCGCGCCGACTAACGAACCTTTGCAATGCCGCAAAAAAGGCGTCCGTAGAAAGTTCCGAGACAGCCTCTAAGTGCACTGCCTTGGTGGCGAGACAAACGAAAACACAAAAGTAGCCTTTGAGAAGTTTGGCATTGCGTAGAGTACTTGATTTAATTAGGAATGGTCCGGCAAAATCCGTGGACACTTGACTAAACACCGGTTGTGGGCTGACTCGATCAGCCGGTAGGTCGGCCATAAAAGGGGGATTCGGCTGAGCTCGATGCCTAAAACAGCGTACACATTTAAAGACACGGTGACGAATGACTCGCCTTCCAGATAAAATCCAGTATTGTTGACGGAGTAGTGCGTGTAGTGTATCTGCGCCCGGGTGGCAGTGTATAGTGTGGAAATGATCTATAATTAGGTCCACAAGGGGGCTTGAACTGGGTAAGATGAGGGGATGTTGTGTGTCATATCTAAGGGCTGAGTTGGACAAGCGCCCTCCTACTCTAAGAAGACCATCCTTGAGAAAGGGCGAGAGGCGTTGTATTCGCACTGTACATAATTTGTTAGTTTGCAGTCGGTGGATGTCTTCAGCGAACATATTTTGTTGGACTGAGCGTACCCAGTGTAAGAGCGCTTTCTTACGTTCGTCTACGGTAATGGGACCAACGATGCGAGAGTGAGAAGATACCAAGCAATTGTGTGCAAAACGTTTAATACATGCGGTTACGCCTACAAGTGTGTCTAAGGAGCTGAATCTCGTGAGTAAATCCGTGTCTAGATCAGGAACCGCGATGTGAGCTACCATTTTTCTGGGTTTTAGACCAGGCAGCGATTGGCCTCAAAGACCTGTAGGGATTGAGAAGGAGTTTTAAGCCAGGCGAGTACGATAGTACTGTCTGACCAACAAAAGTGTTGCTGAATGGTAATGTGGGCAGAAAGTTGAACAGAGACGCGAGAAATGAGCAGCGAAGTGAGGTGTGCAGCTGAAAGTTCCAGCTTTGGTATAGTCTGTCGGGTTTTAATGGGGGCTACCTTGGATTTAGAAACAAGTAGTCTGACGTGTACCTGACCCGTGATATTCGTTTCATGAAGATAGACTGCGGCTGCATATCCGGATTCGGATGCATCGGCAAAACCGTGTAGGGTGTAGGTGGAATCTTTGCTGGTGCAAATTGTTCTGGGGAGTCGAAGAGCAGAGAGTAGAGGTAAGTCTTCAAAAATGTGCTGAAATTGAAATGTGACATCATTGGGAGCCGATTCATCCCAGTCTAACTTTAGAGTCCATAGGTGCTGAATGAGCAGTTTTGCGCGGAAAATAACTGGGCTGATCCATCCACTAGGATCGTATAAACGAGCGATGGTACTGAGTATTGACCTTTTGGTAAATTTTTCCAGTGTAGGTACCGAAATGTGATATGTAAATTCGTCCGTTTGGGGTATCCATTGCATACCAAGTACCTTGATTGCATTGGAGTCGGGTACAACATCAAAATCCTTGGGTATGTCACATTGATCATCCGGGAAGCGTTCTAAAAGCTGACGAGAGTTTGAGGTCCACTTTCGCAAATGAAATCCCCCTAGGGCTAGTAACTCAATGAGTTCAGTCTGCAGAGCTATTGCCTTGTCAACTGAATCATGCCCAGTCAGAATGTCATCCACGAATATGGAGTGCGTAAGAACCTGTGCAGCCTGGGGAAAACGGTGACCTTCATCAGTGACCAGCTGTATAATAGATCGATTGGCGAGGAAGGGGCTGGGTCGTAGGCCATACGTGACAGTGGACAGGGCGTAAGTGAGCAGAGGTTGATCCGGAGAAGAGCGCCATAGAATGAGTTGGAACCGTCTGTGGTCTGGGTGAACTAGTATATTTCTAAACATCATCTGGATGTCTGTACTAAAGACCACTTTGTGAGTACGAAAATTTAGAATGATGTCAGTAATATCACGTTGGAGCGGTGGGCCAGTGTGCAGACAGTCATTAAGACTGACACCATTAGAGCTCTTACAGCTGCCATCAAAAACCGTGCGAAGTTTTTCAGAGTTGGCTTTGAAGATGCCATGATGCGGGACGTAAAAATGGTCTTTTCCTTTGAATGTGCTGGGGTGACAAAGAGCCATGTGGCCCATGTCAATGTATTCCTTCATGAAGTCGATATATTTTGAGCGGAGGGTAGGATCTCTTTGGAGTTTGCGCTCCAAATTAAGGAATCGTCGTAGTGCAATAGCGTGGGTTGCACCGAGCTTAGGTGCCTTTGTAAGAAAGGGAAGGGATACTATGTATCGCCCTGTGGGATCACGTGTGGTGGTAGAACGAAAGTTCTCCTCACACTCGTCAGAGGTTGAGTTGTCCTTTGATTGCACTTCTTCGACTTCCCAGAATCTCTCCAGAGCGGAGTGTATTTCTTTATTTGAGTGTTGGGGTTGTAAACAGTCAATATTTACTAGTGCTGAATTAACTTGAGGCTCAGGCTTTGTGTAGTTTGGATTGATAGGACCTAAAAGAGCGAAATTGAAGATCGTGCCTACGTGATATGTCTCAGTTTCTGTGCAACGTGCATGGTCTTCTAAGAATGTGATTACATCCTTTAAGGTGGGCAGAGTGTCTGAAGACCCATGCGTTCGTTCAAATAATGTGCGAAGCTCGCCCTTTAACTTCCGCACTACTATTGACACTAGGACGTAGTCTGAGTCATGTAGTGGTAAGTTTAGGTTTTTAAGCGCCGATTGGGTTGAAATAAGAGGGGCTAAAAATAACTGTCTGATTTGTGAGCGGGTGGTGATGTGGGGTAACTCTAGTATCATATCTATAAACCTATCAATGAGAACTCGGCGATTTTCGTAGCGATTGGCAAGTGTTGTCATCGCTACATCGTAGTTCTCATCGGTAACCTTGAGGTGTGATACCATACTGAGAGCTTCTCCGGAGAGGCAAGAAAATAAATAGTGTAATTTAACTGCACCTGACAAATTACCGGCAGTGTCCGTAAGGCTTTTGAAAATAGTTATGAAAGATGGCCAATCCTCAAGCTTGGAAGAAAATTTGGGTAGATCTATTTTGGGCAGAACAGTAGACGTGGAGAATGTGGGCGAGCTTGGTTTGATGCTTGAGCTGATGGTGATGTTTGCCACCAAAATTTTTTCATATGCTTCTATAGCCGAGGTGTAGTAGTCAAAGTACCATTTTTCCACTTTGTCGTCAAGGTCTTTAGAGTCCAAGATCTCATAATATACTGTATCCAACTTGCCCTTTATATCGTCCAATTTTGTAAAGCGCCCTATGAAATCGTTTACACTATACTTTTTGTCTCCTTTTAATATAAGGTTAGCTATCTCTAATAGGAAAGTTATGTACTTATGGGTTTGCATAAAGATGGCAGATTGCGATTTGGTAGGCATGACGATGAGAAGTGCACAATAAGAAAAGGAAAAGCAAACGAAAAAAAAAAAAATTTTTTTTTTTTTTTTTTTTTTTTTTTTTTTTTTTTTTTTTTTTTTTACTAATGCTAATAAAGAACACGCAAGAAAGCAGCTAGAGAAACGTAAGAAATACGAAATAAATAAAAATGATTAGGAAAAAAAATATATATCAAACTGTCGTGTGCGCTGAGTCTTAATAAACACGAAGCTATATATAAGCTATAAAAGTTGCACGGCAAGCTAACCACACCGAGTGAAACGAATATAATATTCAATATTATTATATCGATCCGATATCACGTTTAGTGCAAGTATTCGAGAATAGGTGTGCTGAATAAAGTACAGAATACGTACTCGAGGTTATATTAACCTACCTACGTACCAAAAAATAGTTATCGTGTAGCAATTTGCGTAATTATCTGAGGAATGTGGAATGGGTATTCAAATATATAAGGGCAGAAGTAATATGTTTATAAGAAAACAAAAAAGAAAAAACAAGGGCAGAAAACGGGTAAATGGGCAGATTGATAATGATTGTTTATTTAACTTTTTAGGTATGCGAAAATTTACAAACCCGGTTAGTATTGCAATTGGGTGGATATCTCAAATGCGCGCGCGATGCGTGAATGTTTTTACGACGGATCGATTCAGACTGATCGTTGAGACGCGGAAGTGCGGGGTAAATTACTTTTTCGGGGAATCATCGTTCGTTACGCGGTGGCGTGAACATATTATTTTACTTTAATAAAATCGTGACAAACAAAAAACCTAAAGTAATAAAATTGCGATCGTAAAGGTGCTATTGAAATACAAGCGATCAAAAATAGCCTTTTTGGGGAACAAAAACATCCTTAAATTTTGCACTTACCCAACAGTCAGTCAAGCGGGAATTTTACAAAACAAATAATACATTGATACAACAATTACATTACAACGCAAAACCTCAAGCGTCAAATACCCAAGTTTGTCTTTGCCACGTTATAAATGCGTTTAAAGGTATAACCACAAATCTTACGCACTATGAAATAACGTTCAAAATCATTAGAAGGTAATTATAGCATCTGCAAAAATAATGTAGTATATGAACACGTAAGCGGTGAAGCATGAACGCTTGAGCGCGACACGAGGGGTCCGTCGGTTTATTTTTTCCTTAATCCTAACCGGGATTAGGTTAAAGCCCTTTTGATTGGCAGCCGACGTCAGATGCACGTCTGGCGAGATTTCTGTGGCTGGCATGAACGGCCCGCCATGAGTTTTGGCAACTAAAAGTAGTTTAAATTTACTCCATAAAAACGTGTGCCTTTTTACTAAATATGCATATGGAACTAAAAATTAGGTTATTTTGTAAATGTTTATACTATAATTATATTTTTATGTTATTTTGTAATTTGTATTAATTAAATATTAATTAAAAAATAATGTATTTTCATATTTTCTGTGATTTTCTCTTTTACTCCATTGGACGCGATAGTATTTTTATGAAATTTCATTTTAAAACATTATCTCTATGGATAAACAAAAAAAAATGTTCCGGGAAATATGATTAACAAAACAAATATTTATTACATAAACATAGACATTGTTTACAAATAAGATGAATTGTATGATAATGTATTTCATAGATTATTTGTGATCAATTCTTCATAAATAAGAAGAATGTTAGGAATGATTATCACCTAATAAAAAAAAGTAGGTAAGTAATACTTAACAGCTCCAGCAATTCTATATGACGAGATGGCGCCACATGACATTATTCTCTCAAGTTTGGATATTTTATGATTAAAAACATATTTGTTTAGACCAAATCAGTGAAACATTTTTTACTGTTCGTTTGTCATTCCTAGTATACTTCTTCTATGATAAACAAAATATCGCACACAATAAATGTTAGTAAGCCTTTATGACGTCATCATGTAAACACCGGCATGGTGCTAAGCTAGAAATCGAATGAAAATAAAGTATTAAAATAGGATATGCAGTCGACCTTGACAAGCACTTAAGGCATTAAGCACACGAGTCGTGTCATTCGTCATGGGTCCAGTTCTCATGAGCTACTCGTTTTGCTGCCACTCGCTGACGTGGATTACGTCCATGTGGTTAGGGTTGTGTTGTTAAAAAAAACATTTGGCAAACAAATAGACCGGGTTGTATATTCTAAAAGTAATACAATACAATATAATACTCATTATTATACCCCAAGATGTTCTACCACTAAAGTGATAGACCACAAATGTCTACTAAGATGAGAATGTTGCGATGGATTTGTGCTGTTACAAGAATGGATAAGGTGAGAATTAAGTACAAAAGGGGATCTTTGACCGTTGCACCCGGGACTGAAATTGAGAGGAAAAAGATTAAGGTGGTACGGGCATGTAATGAGGAGAGATGAATGTCACGTGACAAAAAGAATGTTAAACTGCAAGATTGATGGGTACAAAAGTAAAGATAGACTAAAAAAGAGATGGATGGATTGTATGAAGGATGATCATGACTCCAAATAATTGGGAGAAGGTGAAAGAAAAAAAAAGGGATAACAGAGAAAAATGTACAATAAACTTAAATACTATAAGTCGGTAGTACAATGGGCGGGCCTTATTGCTTAAAGCAATCTTTTCCAGGCAACATTTGGATGGACAAGACCTAATTGCAAAGATGGCAAGCAAGTTACGTTGGTGTTATAAGTAATACAATACAAAGAACGACTCTAGAATCGATCCCAGACAGCCAGACCAGAGTAAACAACGGAAAGTTATTTACATTTAGCTATATCTACTAATATACAGAAAATTTAGTCATTATTTAGAGCAAATATTGGCGTTATGTGGTCCAATGAAATACCAGTGAGAGCGTAATTCCAGAGCCCGTTCTCTGGGGGATCTTGTCAAAGAAGGGGCGTAATGTGTCGACGCCGTATCCGTGTAAGAATGGAGAAAGAATACAACTTCCTGAGGCAGGACGGTCTCTCGTAAGAGTCGACAAAACAGCCCATATCCAGGTGGTAGGGTATTTACCTGTCTGAACGGCTACCACCCCTGGTCTAGAGTAGTGGCCAGGTTCCAGCCTCCCTTTAGAGAGCGGCAGCACATTAGTAGCATCTTTTGTGTTGCAAATATCAATAGGCGATAGTAACCACTTGCCATCAGTTGAGCCGTCTGCCTGTCTGCTGAATTCATGCAACAAAAAAAAGGGTGATCCGAAGATTCTTCGGTTCCTACACCCTGGAATTACAGCTATGGATGATAAGAATGGAACTCTGGAGTAGTATAATCAATAGGTCCGGTCTTGTCAACGAAACACACTACCCTTCCTATGGCTGTCCCCCTCCAGTAGGGTGTATAAAGAGGATTACACCTGGAATAAAATGCAGCAGATGATCGATCACCCAAGAGCGTCAGATGCGAGGTGTTGTGTCGTTTGATTACAAGCCACAACAAGAGAAAGAAGACCTACTAAAACGTCAAGCTAGTGAAGCTTACACTACCTGCTGTTTGTTTGCTTTATTCAATGTTTTTTCACATGTGTGCAATATGGAACAGAGAGGGTCAAAATAGTAATCTTGCCCAGAGTGAAGGTAATGTTAAAACTGGGACAGATGAGAGTTTACCAAGAAGGCAAGAATCAAGCTTCTTAGCTTGACTTGTAAAAACTGCGAATCTAGATCATCCCGCGAGAGACTCATGTTTTTCGGAATAAAAATTACATCTTGTTCAGAGTCTACTAAGTTTCCAATACTCCTTGGTAAGAATATTATAGTACGGAGATTGGTTGAACAAAGACACAGAGAGTTAAAACATGCAGGCGCTAATCAACTTACAGCAGACCTAAGAACTAGATTTTGGATTATTGGTATAAGACGTCTCGCAAAATCTGTCATCTCCGCTCAGTAAATTACTTACACTAAATGACTTTAAAAAGCGGTGCACATCGAACGTCACAAAGAAGAAACTAATAAACAAACATACCAACTTTCACTTTCACGTATCTGTAGAAATCACCAGTTCTGGAAGGTAATTAAGACATCAAAAAATTATAAATATAAAATTTTAATTCTATTTGCGACATAAAAACCCTATTTTTCTTCCAAAACAGTAGTTAGTAATTTTATCCATTAAAAAAAACCATGCATTTTCTTACGAAATCAAACCTATATAAGTATATAAGTGTATCAACCCTATTAAAACTGTCAGCGGTATTCGACAGTGACAATTCATTCAGACTACCTGCGCGCGCGCATAATCCGAGTGACATACGAGATACGAGCCATAGATTAAGCAATGCTAAACTGCTAAATACATTTATTGTCTACTTTCTGATTGCTCTTTGAAACTAGATAAGAAACCTTATAGAGTAATTATAATAATAAATTTTCTTAATAAATTATTATTAGAGATAGGTACGACTGTTTTTCAGATTCCACACACTATATTAAAGAATTCAAAATCTTAATAAGTTTAAATTTCATAATCGAACAAAGTATCATGACTAAGGCTGATGTGCATGTACTTAATCGATGGTTAAAATAAAATAATTGCTATAATTATATGGCCAAAATGCGATATTATTTTACTTTAACAGTCGGTTAAATGACTATGCACACCAGCCTTAATAAATTGATTCCTGCAGCAGTTATGTACCTAAAATTACGATAAATTCACGTAATTTATACCTAATTAAATATTATGACGTTACTTAATTAAGTAAGTCACGTCAACTGATTAACCTTTCATTGCTGAGGTCCATACTCAACAATTCAGGGGAACCGCCAACAATAGTCCAAAGCCGATTGGAGGGGTTTATACTAGAGATTCCACGAATAGTGGTTAGGCCAAATACCGAATATTCCAGCACGCTCACGGCCGAAACGCCGAATATTCGGCTACTGAATGTTCGGCATAAAATATGTGCAATTCGCGTGTAGCAGAATATTGAAGCAATCATTTGTGAAGTGTTTTCTTACGTTCTCGCGATTGATAGGTATATATATATATATATATATATATATATATATATATATATATATATATATATATATATAAAACTATGTTTTAACGGTTTTGAGTGGCATTTTAAATGTTTTTTTTATATGATTTTGATATTTTACAAACTGTCCGAAACGTAATATTTTTTAAAAATTAAAATTGCAGTTAACATTGTTAAAACGTAATTTAATTATCAAATTTTGAAATGTATACAAAATTGGACAATATATTCGTTTTCTTTCACTATTACTAGTATTCGGTATTCGGCTGAATACCGAATAGTTAGTAGCCGAATACCGAATAACAGCCGAATATTCACGGCATTTCCAGTTTAAATACATCAGTAATCGCAAAATAGAGGATACCTCAAGATGGTCTCCTTCAACGACGTGGGTATGTTAATGTGTTAAACCAGTTAGGCTAGTGTGCATAGACATTTAACAGACTGTTAAAGTAAAATAATCTCTTTTTAGCCATATAGTTATAACGATTATTTTATTTTAATCATCGATTAAATGTACATGCACACCAGCCTTAGGCTTCTTTTAGCAATTACTACAATGTAAACCTATTTTTTCTACTTTATACAGCAAAACGTGCGCACGTGGATTTTGCAATAGCATGCTTCAACGTGACAACTTTTTTCATTTAGGAAATGAGTATTATAATGATTTAGCAACGAGTGTTGTTAAGTTTAAAATTTTGTTTCTTTTCGAAATATGAGGTAACTGTAGCATGCACGTATGCACTTATTGTAGACTGGATTGTAACATTGTAATTACGTAGAGCTTTGTACGTGAGTTGTGGTTAATTATTTATTCTAATATAATATTTTATGCAATTCGTAGAAGTTCCGATCGCAGAATCACCAAACTTCATATTACATTATTATTCTGCATCGTACCCATGTATCACCTTAACTCTATCATAATATTGATCTTATGTCATAACCAGATCTAAAAGCCTGTTTTCTCGTAACTTCGAGACGCCGTATTGAACCGTTGGTCGTGGAATTTCTTATTTTTGTTGAATGGAACCTACCTCAGTACGGTTTTAAAGTGCCTGTTTTATATGTGCTAAAAGTTCTAAGCTGTTATTGTACCTATTTATCTGTAATATATCCCAATTACACACCTTAGAAGATAAACCATTACTAACTAAAAATATCTAATTTTACAGGAGAACAATTGGAAGAAACGTCGTTTTTAATTTTCTTGTTGAGAAGTTGTGTTTCACCAAATCATCACACTAGTCCTTTAAACTTTCATCATCATTCTTTACTCTCGAACAAACACATTCAAACAACACTTATTTAGCAATTATTTTTTTTTTTGTTAAAGCATAATTTAGCGATACCTAGTTTTTTGTACGGGATTTCATAAAATCTATAGAGTGTCATCCTGTGGGTTAATTCAGATTTAAATATCTACGTCCTATTAAGAAATTGCCCCTCTGACTCAAACTATTCTATACGGCATGCTCGGTTGCCCGACGATTTGAAACATTTATTGGAATGTATTGATCTTAGTGGATTTATTATCATGATCCCTCACTAACTGACATGCAACGGGACACGTTTCAACGCTTTCCCACGCGAGCGTCACGCTGTTATTGACATTTGGACTAGGTAGTCCAATCTAGGTATAAGTAGGTACTTACAATCATATCATAGGTATAGAACTCTGTTTTTTTTTAGGGTTGCATTTTGGCAAAAACGGAATAGTTATGAAATATTGAAATCTTCATGTCCGCCCATCTGTTTGTCTGTCATAGTTTTTCTTCAAATCTACTGGGCTCACTTGCATACGTATTGATTGGAATAAAGTTGGTGTAACACTATCAAGTTTGTAATGAATATGTGAAAAAGAGTAATATTAGAGGTCTCTACCTCTAGAGTAGGTAGAGGAGCCATTAAATTATTATAATTGGGATCTAAGTCTAAAAGCACAAAGAATCATAACCAGATAAAATTATTGTATACAAACATAATCACTAACCGGAAGTTTTAACAATGGTACATCAGAACATAAAGGTACAATTCATCATAAAGCAGACCAGATGGCTACTTCCACAAATTAATCAATAGAGTATGAGAAACTTGTACGCACCGAAATAAAAAAACGCAACGACAAAGTGTGACGTTATAAAAGTAATTCAAGTTACTATAATATACATATTTATCATTTGTCAGATACATAGTAATAGGAATTAATAAAATATTTTTTTTATTCCAGGCGATCAGCAGGCAGGTAGACGGCCCACTTGATGGAAAGCGGTTACCATCACCTATGGACATTTGCAACACCAAAGTTGCTACAAATGCGCTGCTGCTCTTTTAAGGGAAACTGGAATCTGGTCACTAATGCCGGAACACAACTCAAGGTTGTTATGTCGACATACTTTAGACGAGGGGTAGGTAGGCACCTGGCTGTGGGTTGTTAAGTCGCCTCTTACGACAGGCCGGCCGGCCGCAGGAAATTGTATTCTTTCTCCGTTCCTGCATGGTAAAGGTAAAGGAATATTGAAGGTGGAATAAGGAATGATTGGGTGGAATGGACGATGAAGTGAAGAGCACGTTTGAGATGAAGCAGTTCAAGGTTAAACAGTTAAGATGTAAGACGATACTAATAAGATGTGTAGGTTCCATAAAGTTTACAAGTTGTTTCGTGGGGCAAAGTAATAATGCTCTTCAACAAATCCCTGTAAACGTTCAAGAGGTTTCGATAAACAAGTTTAAAAAAATTGTAAAGCAACGTTTGAAGGAGAAAGCTTATTATATGACTAACGATTTTCTAGACGACCGCACTGAATGGCAATAATGAAATCGCTACCAAGCTCTTTTAATTATTTATAAAAATTACTTTAATAAACCTTGTATTAGTATTTAAACTACATTTGATAAAAGATTAATATTAATAATTATGAAGTAAATATATGTTGTTAGGAGATTGTTGCGCCACTTCTTCTCCTTTAACAGTAACTAAAATTAGTTTGGAAGCGGTGGTAGACTCATGACTTTCAATAAGTAATCTGTAAGATTACATTTTAAAATAAATACATTCATTTTCATTCACAGATTCAGAAGTTTAAGAATATACTAATTTTATTTTATAGACAACTGTTTTTTACAGACCACGACCAGGATTCAAAATTTTTGTGTCAGGGGATATTATAATTAAATATACAGCAAAGTAGATGCAAACAAGTTTATTATATGTATTAACTTGGTAGTGGTGCAAAAGCTAATGTCTGTCTGTTTGTACGTCAGACAGTAGAATACATAATATATTTGAATATAGTATTCGTAAGCTGCCTGGTATTCTCAGTGTATCATCATGTAGGTCGAACAAAAATCACGTAATTTGATTTAAACATGGTTCATTAGCCACAAACGCAGTTCGTATATAAATAATTAAATTACAATTCATACTGTAATCAAAAAGTTAAAAAAATCTTACAATCTATACATGCGCTAATTAGGAATATCCTAAGTATGGCAGCCTGCTGTCTTGATGTCAGAATTTCAAAATCGGTTTATATGGCGTTTTCCAAAGACACTACTGTTATCCCACCTAGTGCGTATATCCTGGAGATGCCAATCTCGGCGGATGCATCGCCTTATGAGAGCCATCGTCACATAATCGCATGTTTGTATTTAAATGCACTAAATTTGAATACAATGTCCTGCTACTGAGCCCGATTCAACTACAGTAATGGGATGGGCGAAAGGAGGCGAAACAACTCTTTAAATTATTTTACTCTGTTGTCGTGCCTACCTTTTAAAGAATAAAGTTCAATTTGGCTTGACAATAAAATAGAGATATAAGACTTTTTGACTCATACTAAGTTAAAGGACAAAGCTTTTCACACCATTGAAAATGTTGATTGTTCATTTTAAGTCAACAAGTCATGGAAGGTAATTGAAAAGGTTTAGGGTTTGGGATAATTAAAATAAATTCGAAAGTGCTTATATGACAACCGAAACTTCACTAAGCCTTTACCCGTCTAATCCTTTTCAAATTATTTTATTACTCTGTAACCTTTGTTTTTGGGGGCAGTATATAAATAAAAGATAAAAATATTGATTTATCTAAGCAATACTATATAGGCCGTATTTCATCAAAACGTATAAAAGTATAAAAAAATGATTACTAGACAAGGAGACTTCGTACAGAAACAGCTATCAAAATATTTTGTTGTTTAATTTAGCACGATGGTAAGCTAAGAATCCAATTCAAATTCAAAAGTTTTTATTCAAAATAAATTCCTTTGGAGGACAAATTTTGAAGGTCATAAAGTTAAAATTTGCTTCCTGTGTTATTACTGTTAAAGAGAAGAAGCGGCAAAAAACTCCCTAGCGACACGTCTAGCTAAAAATTGTTTTTCTTTATACTTCTTACTAGCTGCGCCCGCAGTTTCAACAACGTGGTGATGGAAATTCGTTATATTTTGGATAATTCACACTATATCTTTATAAATGACGGCCTCTGTGGGTGAGCGGGCTAAGCCTTTGCCGGCCTACTTCACTGCAACGCAGAGGCTCCGGGTTCGATTCCTGGTATAGTAAATTTCGGAAACGTATTTTCTCCGTTATTTACTATGGTCTGGGTGTCTGAGATCGGCCCCAGAGTAGTCCGTTGTATATTACCCATAACAAGCATAACTTGCTTAATTTGGGGATATACAATGTGTATGTCTGCCGATTATTTAAAAAAAAAATTGCCTGTGTTATTCTGATGTGTAAGCTATAAAGTGTCATCAAAATCCATTCGGTAGTTTTTGCGTGAAAGAGTAACAAACATACATCCATACATTCTTACAAACATTCGCATTAATAATATTTATAGAGATTCAATTTATATTTTTTTTACAAGTTTTATACAGATACGTTACAGAATTATTTTTCGAAAAACTAGTGGAGTTGTAGCAAACAGTGTATACTCAGTAAGACAAAGACACAATAAAAAGAAATCAGAATATTATTGTCTTTATAATAATGCCAAGACGTTCTAGAGGTTTATATACAACATATCTCCATGAATTCCTTACATGTTTGGCAAGATAAAAACGTTATCCAGACGATACTATATGAGGCTGGAGCGAGCTGCTATGTAAATGAAGTATCGATTTTTTTTCGTAAATCTTTTTGTAAATCTTCTAAGTCTTAATTATACTTATATATATATACTTATTACTATACTATATACTTATTATACATATACTTAATTATACTACTTAGTTTTCAATATTAACTCAAGAAAATAACTCTCTGATTAACGCTTAACAATGGGGTTCTTGTTGCAGCTCAAAATATCACATTTCACTAAACAATTATAATTTTCCACACAAACAGGATTCTTTGAAATTCATAACAATCGTCATCTAAGTACTAAACATTGTTCATATTAAACAAAAATTTGTAAGGTTTTCCTTTCAAGTCCCTGGCCAAATCACATAAAATAACAACTTTGACATTGTAAGAATTATATTTCGCTTTCAAACTTGTAAAATATTACACAAGTAAGTAACAATAAAGTTTCAACGTTTTCTTTTTTTACATTATACACAGATTAACGGCTTATATATTATTTTGTTTTCATTTCTTTTTGTTTAGAAATGAAATACCTCATTTTCACGAAAATATATTATTTTTTATTTAATTGCCATTAATGGAAGTTATTAAAGCAAGTGAGGTGTGTAAGAATAAGCCTGAATGGCGCTCTGTTGTTCGTGCCTACCCCGCAAGGGAACTGGCGTGAAGTTATGTATGTATGTATGTATTAAATGCAAGATAATTTAAAGTACACTTTTTTACTGATATCTTTTTGCGATCAGTAATGTGTATCTTTTTTAAATACCAATAAAATTGAAATGTCCGACTGTGATTCTAAACTGCCATTTTACGATACATAATCATTAATGACCCTTTTTAGAAATTTTTTTTTGGCTGTCAGTCTTTCTGAAAATTTGTGTCTAATAGACTCCGAAACGGAGACGATTTCAATAAAAATATTAGTCAATAAAGGTCATTTCGAAATCTTGAAGGGGTCAGAAGATATGAATGAAATAAGATTCCTCGCTTGAACGAAGTGGAAGGAACAGCTAGTTTTAAATATATTATACCCAGACAAGAATAAAATATTATCATTGTACACATATATTTATTTAATCTTTTATGTTTTTAATATATATACAAAAATAGACCTACATTAAAAAAAAGTTGAATTTCGCTGGCAGTGGGACCTAAAGTCCAGGCTAGCGGTGGTTAGGACTACAGAGACAGGAATCTGTTCATGATACATGCTGTACTCAGAAGAACCGCTTTCTGTACCTGACCCTTCACTCATTTACCGAGCGAGAACCTATAGCAAAGAACGTCGATGTGTTAAGGCTTGTAGCAACGCCACCGTCCTTGAGGATTTATCGTAGCATAATATAGTATTAAAAAAATATATTTATCACACTTTTATAAAGATGTAGATATTTTTTATCCTGTTTTGATAAAAATTGAGGGGGTAAAATGGTTTAATGTCAATAATTTGGAAGTGATTAGGTGTATTTTTTAATTTAAAATACATACATACATACATAACTTCACGCCAGTTCCCTTGCGGGGTAGGCACGAACAACAGATCGCCATTTAGGCTTATTCTTACACACCTCACTTGCTTCTTTGACATTCATAACTCTTGTCATGCACGCTCGTCTGTTCTTAAGGCTATTTAAAATAAATGTAGATTAATAAGAAAAAACCACACGCGTCCCATAACGTGAAGATTTATTGTAATTGTTTTGATAAAAAGTATTGATCAGTAATTACCAACGAAAAGTTGTTTCTTTCACACCCCACATTAGAACTTTAGCGGAAATAGGAACGTGATGATTGTTGACTCCATATGCCACATGGCAGTAATCTCAAACTCGTCAAATCCGCGGGCGCACTCTCGAGGCTGCTTCCCAACGTAGGGGGCCCGGGAGGTGCGACGCGGAAACTTTACTCTGGCATCCTGAGGAGTATGGCACTGTACGGTGCACCCGTCTGGTCCATTGCACTTCACCGCCACAACAGAACCCTACTGCATCGGGCGCAGCAGGTTCTGGCCGTGAGGACCATACGGGGGTATCGCACAGTGTCGCGGACGGCGGCCACCCTCCTGGCAGGCGATCCGCCCTGGCATCTCCAGGCGGACGTCCTGACAGTGGTGCGCCGCACCCGGCAGGATGCCCTAGCTAGAGGCCTGACCTTCTGTCAGGTCGAAATCGAGGCGATCAGGAAGCGGGAAACCGCCTCCATGATCGCCATCTGGTCTCAAGAGCTCGACAACCCTGCGGCCTATGGCGGCTACACGGTGGATGCAATCAGGCCACAGCTGACGGAATGGGTCAACCGCACCAGCGGCACCCTGACCTTCAGGACGACACAGATACTTACCGGACACGGATGTTTCGATAAGTATCTGTGTCGCATTGTGGGCTGCTTGCCTTCCCCGGACTGCCGCCAGTGCGGCGCGCTCGACACGGCGTTACACACGCTAGTCGAGTGCGCCGCATGGGCGCCGCAGCGTTTCGAACTTGAGACGCACGTAGGTCCAGTCGACTCGCTCTGCGACTTGGTCAAGGCCATGTTGCAGAGCAGCGACAATTGGGGGGCTGCGGTTACTTTTTGCGAGACAGTAATGTCACTCAAGGAGGCCGCAGAACGAGACAGGGAGAGAAGTCCTGCAGCGCGTGCCAATGCGTCTTCTCGAGGTCGCCGGCCTTCAGCTGGCACCCGGAGAGGCAGGTACGCGCATTACTTCCCTCCCTGAGTTAGGTTCCGTTTACCGCGGGGGGCCTTTAGCTTGCTAGGAGAGCAAAGGACCTTCTACCCCCGCACAACGAAGTGGGGTGTGTTCTCCCAGGGCACACTCCAGGCACTTTATTGCGCTGGATCGGCTGGGCGTAACTATGTTCTAAATCTCAGCCTTTCCAACACATACAAAGCGCAGGGTCGTCAGGGAGGAGGGGGTTTTTAGTGGGTATTGGGGTTGCTCGCCCGTGCAGCAACGCTCGGAGTCTTCCACACTATTCTGTGACGTCGATCGCGGACGGAGCGCTGCCAAGAGCATACTATTGCTGCAGTGTTATCGCCCCCGACCGACGCGTGTCGTTCCCCTAGCAATGACCCAGTTTGTGCGTAAATCGGTTAAGCATTTTCCCTCGCCTCAAAACAAAAAAAAAAAAAACAGACTAGTATGGACATGGGATATAATTATACAAGAAAATACAAAGAAATGGAATCGGTAGACAGATAGATAGATAAATTGAATAGACTTTTAAAAAGCAGTAAGAAAACAAAAACCATATTATCTAAAATAACAATATATTGATTGAATACAGTAGCAAAGTGTAGCACAGATGGTGAGTTTTTTTTCTTTTTTAAGGCTAAGGTGTCACCGATCTTTATCTGACGGACGGATTTAACAACCTCGTAAGCTCGGTCGTGTCATGTTAGGGTTTTTTACTGTTTTTTTTTTTATTCTTTTTTTCTTCTGAAGCGTCAAACCCGTCACGTTGAATTAGACAAATCCTTTTACCTCATGCATTTTATTCTTGTGGGCACAAGTTTTTATTTTGAAGTTTACTTCAGATATTTTCGAGTACAGTCATAATTCTGAAAATTCTTACTATGAGGCGCATAAAGTTAATTGGCACAAAAGTCTATTGAATATAGAAGTACACATATAAGTATTAATTGGTGACAGCTGTCTTATTGAAATTAGAACTCGATATTTGCTTATGGACTGTATTTTAAATTAATTATATTATTTACAAACATTTTCAAACTACGTAGTTCGGACATAAATATACAAGTAGTATGACAAAGAGAGCGAGAGAGAGAGGGCAGGACGTAACAATCCTCAGAGTAATCGTGAGAGAGTATAGTAGAATCTATGTTTTTTTTATTTTATATGGACTTGACTTTATACTGTTCTTCCCAAGACCTTGCATTAGCATTTGGGTGTTTTGGGATGCCGCTGGTGTACATTGTGAATAGTAGCGGGGAGAGAGCCGAGCCCTGTGGCACTCCGACTCTCAGTGGATGAGGGGTCGAACGCGATCCCCCACTTGAAATTGGAAGCTTTGTGTGTGCTGTGACCTTCAGGGCCCTCCTTAATGTTCCATCAACCATCTGATGCTTAGCTACTAACCGTGCCATGTCTGGGCGGTCAGAGGGGTTCTTGCTCTCTGTCCGCAACAATTATGTAATCGAAATTTTATAAATCCATAATATAATAAATTTGTAATGTTCGACTTTGTACAATGAATTTAACAATGAGAAAAAATCGTGGGGCTAATTCGAACAAGCAGAATCCGAAAAAAAAAATTTTTTTTTATCTATCTGTCCGTCTGTCTGTCTATTAGAGCATCACGTGAAAACTATTGAACTGATTTAAATGAAACTCGACACGGAGTATACTTTTCATCGCGATATATGACGTCGTTTTCAAGGAATAGACGAAATAGCGAAAAAGGTAACGCTGCATTCGCATTTTTTTGGCGCTGCCATTGAAATTCACTCATCGGCATCATGAAAAAGCGTACGAAGTTTCGCTTGCTGATACTAGCATAAAATTAATATGAATTATAATAATACTTTAATTTAATGAAAAAATAATTTGTTCTATTGTTCATTGTTCTGTTATCAACTAAAAATAAACACTTTCTTTTAGGGGTTTATTTATAATAAAACTGTATTATAAATAAACCCCTAAAAGATAGGTATATATAAGAAAAAAAACTATAGTGTACAATCGTAGAATCCCGACCAGACCGCTGTCGCTGGGCGTTGTGCCTAGAAGGCTGGTAGCATTACCTCTCTGAATACATACAATCCTTTGAGCGAAGTAACCTCCGACCTTCCCGTCACCTGTGGCCTCGACCAACCGTTTTTTAATATTGTTACAAGTTTGCGGGACTTGAATTAAAATACATACATACATACATACATAACTTCACGCCAGTTCCCTTGCGGGGTAGGCACGAACAACAGAGTGCCATTTAGGCTTATTCTTACACACCTCACTTGCCTCTTTGACATTCATAACTCTTGTCATGCAAGCTCGTCTGTTCTTAAGGCTCCTGACATCACCTTTTGCTAGTACACGATCAATTTGATCATGGAAGGTGTGTCGTGGCCTTTCACGACTTCTGCATCCATCCACTTTTGCATTGTATATCTGTTTAGTCATTAAAATGCCGTTAGAATTATTATAAAGTTTATTAGAACTATACAAACACATATAATACAGGTACAAATATAACCGAACGCAACAAATCATAGTAATTCAATAAAACGCGCAAAGTCCGTCAATTAGATTCCCGAACGTACACACGTCACGCCTAGATCGTAGTTGTAGCTCAACTGACCCCCTCTCTCAATCAGGCCTTCGTTATATACTTCACAAATACAAATGTGCGCGCCCGGCAACGTCGACATAATTTCCTAGAATTAGCTTGTACTTATAATCCGCAACACGTGGCTAATGATGCTCCTCAGCGGCCGTAAACGAATACAATAGGACAATAGGCTGTTCTCCACGATAACTAGAAACGTATGCTAATAAATGAGTGAACAAAAGATGATCATAAAAGGATTGTAATTAGTTCAAATGCCGACAGGTAATAAAATGTGCTTTTACAGATCTGTACATGGAATTTGTCTTTGTCGGAGCCTAAGTTGTAACAATATATTTAAAAAGTCTGTAGGCATTTGGCCCCCATGGATCCAACGTCTTCACCCCAAACGGCTCATTAATTAACGACTAATTATTATTGATTAATAATAATTATAAACGTAAATAAAGAACCAATATTATCAACTCAAAAGTAAAATTATAGCTGCTGTTAGGCCCAAACAAAACAAAGATAGTTATAATATGAATAAAAAATTGCTATGTTTTCTATCAATCTAGAATGCACTTTAGTGACCTATGAGTATAAATCACTACTTATCACCAATCAACCGAAAAGCAAATTAATAGATCAAAATAACAATTTATATTATAAGGATTCTTTATACACATACAATACGATGAAACCTACCTAACATTTGTCAGTGTAAACAAGCAATTAAACATTCGTAGTTTGGACGAACCCTAACAAGTGTCAGTTGACAATAGGACCGTTTCATAGACTGTTGACAAATTGTTCAATCGTAAAAAAAATCATTTTAACGTATACTATTTCATTTTGCTATGAATGAAGAATATTCTAGAACGTCAACCTGAATCTGTAGGCAAGATATTCAATTTCAAAGTCGTAAAGATTATACTCCTCTACTAACTTTCGAATTGTAAAATGTAAAAGTATGGTATATTCTTAAGTTTTCGCGACTTATAGTAGACATATCGCGGCATTTCGTTTGACTTTATTTATTTCGCCGTTTCGGCCTAGTGAATGACAATCATAAACAAAAGTTAAACAAATACGTGATCAACAAGCTGGGGGTGGTCTAAATAATAACTTTAACATTAATACTGTATCCAGTGAGCGCGGCTATTGAAAAGTGGCCGAAACGTCGAAATAAATAAAATCCAACAAAATGCCACGCTTAAAACCGTTAAAACGTAGTTTCAATTATGGAAAAGTAAGAAAAAAATATAGTAAATAATAATACAACCACGAAAAAACACAACTTCCTGCGGCCGGGCAGCCTGTCGTTAGAGGCGACCAAGCAACCCTCATTCAGGTGGTAGGGTATTTGTCTGACTGGATGGCTACCACCCATGTTCTAGACTCTAGAGTATTGTCACGACGGACAAAGACAAATTCACACCTACATTTTATTACCTTTCGGCATTTGGACTTCTTTTGTTTACTTTGTGTTTAAAATTTGTGATTAAAAAAACAGCCCATTGTGTATTGTAATCTTTTACGGCCTATTGTTATATTGTGATCACTGCCAGGTGTCTCGAATTTAAAATACAAGCTGATTCTAAGAAATTCAGTCACGCGGCCGGGCAGACATATTGCATCGGTACAGTATAAAGCAAGGCCCCGCCCCAACTGAGAGATGAGGCAGTCAATCGATAACCACGAGCGAAGCAAGACTTGTGTACATTCGGTAATCTATTTAGTGACGGACTTTGCACGTGTTATTGAATCATGCATTACGCTTGGACTGGTTATGTTCAGTTATATCTGTACCTGTGTTATACGTGTTTGTATAGTTCTAATAAACTCTAGTAATTCTAACGGCATTTTATTTCGAGTCCTGCAACTCCTAACAGTATGCTGCCATAACAATCTTGAGTTGCGTTACGCATTAGTGGCCAGATTCTGGTCTCCCTTAAAAGAGCAGCAGCGCATTTGTAGCACCTTTGGTGTTCCATAGGCGATGGTAACCGCTTTCCTTCAGGTGGGCCGTCTGCCTGCCTGCTGAACTCGTGCAATAAAAAAGTACTTAAAAATTCTTACTATTTAATTTTGTAATGTCACATACATAAAGACCCATCGAATGACAACCCAAATATATATGTAGGTATTAAATCTATAGCTTATAATAAAAGCAATAACAGAACAGCAGACAATCTCGTGGCTTTAATCTCGGCAAATCTAATCATACATCATCCTCGGCGCATCTGTGTCGCCAAACGAACGTTTAAAGAGTCGCTTCTGATGGCCAACAGGGAGAATGCCACCCCTAGTTACAATGAATTGGTACTTATTCCGGATACATCTGGGATAAATTTAATATTTTCGACATTAAAAACCAATAGCATATTCTTAGTAAGTTATAAAACGAAGATAATACATTGTGAAGCGGTATACAGGACGTTATAAATGTTATCCTATCACATTTTATATCTATTATGCATAGAATGCACTGCATTTTATATGTATTAAGTAGTCGTGGTAGCGTAATGGCTAACGCACGCGTCCCAGGCTCAAAGGGCGCAGGTTCGAATTCTGGGCGGATGCATGCACCACTTAGGCAGTTTTCTGACCTAATATGCATATTGTTACAATTATCAGTGCTAACAACGGTAAATGAAAACATCATGATGAAATCTACACATCGAGATAACCGATGTGTCAAACCTGCCAAGCCATCTAGGACAAGCGTGGCGGGTATACTTCCGTTTCTCTATAGTGGTAGGTCCGAGCCCAGCAGTGGGACGTTTATGGGATGTTATTATTATATGCATGGAATAGGAAGTAGAATGACTTTTAAAACCGCTTTAGAAACACCTCAACGGTGTAATCAGATGACAACAATCATCATATGTTTACTTGGCTAATTTATCTCATTACTATCTTACAGTTTTACACAACTTAGAACGCCGAACGGCAGCTTTCATTTGCCCAGAAATGCGAGCATTATTCGCAAGCGAAAATGGCAGTGTTGCTTGCTACGCATTCTTAGCTCTGTTCCGCTTACAGGATGCGTACACTGTCGCGCGCTACTAAAATTGGTATAGTGCGCAGGTAATCGGGAGAAATTATTATTTTTGTAATACTACATCTGTACAGCTGCAGCCTTATTGTTTTTACTGATATTATTAAAATTGTATATTCAACCAATATTAGAAACAATTCTCTAAATGTCGTGGATATTCCGCATTTTTACAAAATCAGTTTCCTTTAATAAGTGTAAAAATATTTAACAATAAAACTCTCATTACATCTTTTAAACTAGCCTACAACTTATACAACATTCTACATGACGTCTGATAAATTATCAAATTTAACATGCGAGTAGTAAAAAAGAAATCAGCGGGGGCGCTAACCCTTAATTTAAAAGGGGCCAAAAAGAACCAACCCGTCAAAATAGTCAGTGTTAAAATACACACTGGTTGTCCCCATGCATGGCTTCTTAACCCTAAAATAGACACAATTTAAAGCCAAAATTGTATTTCAAATGGTTTTTTTGTTGTCAATTGTATCCCAGCTTATTGTGTTTTTTTTTGTGTATTTTGAAGAATGGAAAAGGGACGTATTTGATTAATTTCATTTTGTGTATCAATTTAAGTACTATAGATAGGTATGATCTCGATCACGTGGTATTTTAAATACATTTTATCAAAACGACTCATCGACTTTTCAGGTGATCAGTGGGCTGGTGCCTACCTCGGACAACGGATCGGTATGCCTATCCAGCGAAGAAACGTAGCCAGCCTTTTGGACACCTTACCCTTAAAAGATGGTGACCTAGAGTCAGTATTCTACTTATAGTCTTGAAGGACTGTGGGTAAAATAAAAAGTAAGTGAGTAAAATTTTCCTTAAAATATTGTATTGGTTTTTAAAGTAACTGTAATAAAAATTATTATTCTATTTTTAAAATTAAGATTATAGTTATTGCAGCATATAAACATGATTAATAATGATTTAATGAAAGTACTCTATTCTCTCACAGGTGGTGTGTTTATTTTGTTATGTTTTTAAAGATATATATGTGCTAAGTTGCTAAGTTGCAATCTCGGTCGAGCCGAGGTCGAACCTCACAGGAGGTGCCTCCTCGAGCACGCTGCTCCCGGGGTGAACGCCTCCGCTACCACGGAGACGGAAAGCCCACCAAGCCCGGTATCGCTGAAACAGCCATCTGCGACTATTCGGCTGGATCATACACAAAAAAAGTTGCAATCAATCAACAATATGAAAAATAATATCCTGTGAGAACTCGTAAGTGCGTTTCCGGGTGGGTTCAGGCTTCCTCTTTCGAAAGGAACGGACGATAAACCCGGACATAAAACAATCATAAATACTTAAAGCAGTTTTTTCATACAGTTATTTTCCTGTAGTACACTTCTCACACTTTACATTTTATTGCCAGAAAATTGGTAAACAGGCAAACGGTCCTAATGGCAAATGGTCACCGCCACCTACAGATGTTTGCAACACCAGAAGCGTTGCGAACGCATTATCGGCCTCGAAGAAATTTTATAATATCCTCCTGACCCCATGTCGTAGCGGAGAGAAAATTTAAACTTATGAAACAATTAAAATCTAGGTTATTATTATACTATATTCAATAACGATTAGAGGAAGCTATGCCATTGCTGGCAGCAAAGTGATTGGCAACCTTTCAATTTATTCAAGATATTAAGAAATCTTAATATTTTTTGCTTTGTAGCCATAACATAATACTATTATTATCGCTGTATGGCTACTGAATAAAAAAACATTAAGACTCCTTAGTATACCTATTGAATAAATTAACAATATGCCAATCACTGAGGCATTGCCAACAATGGTATATAGGTACTTGAGTTGTGTATAATCCTAGTATTAAATGGATCAACCAAATTGAATAAATTTGATTGAGTTGATAGGCAAATAAAGAATACGACGCGACGGTATTCAATGACATTAAATGATTTAAGTATATGTGTATATGGACCACTGCTTGATTTATCTAAATTGTAAAACAGAATTAAACCGTCTAATATCTGCTGCACACACAATCACACACACACACACACACACACACACACGCACGCACGCACGCGCACACACACACACACACACACACACACACACACACACACACACACACAAACACACACACACACACACACACACACACACACATACACACAAACACACATACGCGCGCGCGCGCGCACGCATGCACGCACGTACACTCTTTATATAAACTATGCAGCCACAAATATAATATCATCTGAATCCTAATCTTACGGTATTACTAGTTTAGGATTTAGAATTTTCTTTTCATATAACAAAATAATCTTTGAATACAAGTAGTTTCTTGTCAACTAACTGACTACACAGTTTTTTTGATACAATTGTGTCTTTTCTGTACCTTTTACTTGTCAACATTATTATCTTGAAATGGCTAAAAAAAGACTTTATTTTATTTCTATGTGCTTAAGTACTGCAATGCAATTTTCTAGTGCTACGTCCTGTTAATATTCCCCTATAACTTTCCTTCAATATATCATCGAAACTCAACGAACCTAAGCTAATTGACGGACGAAGACCAGTTGTGTAAAACAGGCCATAATCCTCAATACAAAACATATCAGTATCGCAACAGTTGTTCCAAATGTTCGCGCATGCTTAACCGCTCTCATGGGTGTGCTGGGACGAGCGTAGGGAATGGGGAGCACGGGCCATGCCGTATGGCGTCCTTACACCGGGATTTGATTATGGATATCTGTCCACAATTAGTTTTGGTTTAATGCCACTTGGTAAGTTTTGAAGGGTCTGAATGAATCTAAAAGATATAATATGAAGATCATGATGATTTTTTTTTATCTAAAACTAAGCAATTTTATTGGAGAACATTTTTAAACCAGACAAACAGACAAAAAATCTAAAAAAAAATGCATCCTTTTCTCCATCGTTTATATAGTCTATTCCAGTTGTTTTTATTCATAGCTTCAATGTACAGACACGGAATGTTTCAAATTTTATAATATTCTAGATATTAAAGTAAAAAATTGATGATTTTTTATTTCAAAAAAGTTATATATAATAAATAAGCGTGGAGACGTCTGCGTTTATAGTAGTAACTCACAATGACAAAAACGGAAATAAATGGCTAACCAATGACCATACACATTTAGGTTGTGGTCGAATGCGTCTTATTTAAAGCGTGAAAAAATAACACCGCTAACGCATAGCCACATTAGTGCATATACATATCTTATCTGACAATATTTAACGTCATTAACAATGTCACAACGTGTTAAGCCTATCGACATATATGCGTGAAACGGTCTATATCTTTAACATTATCCCAGATGAAGCCCCAACTTTTGTGGAGAAATAGTAGAGCTTGCCAACGGCACTGTTGTCTTCATGTTTGTATTGTATAACTGATGTTCTTTATGGTCTAGTTGTCTATGTATTGGCCAGCCTAGTTCACTGAAACATAAAGGTACTGAGTTCGATTTTTCACAAAAGAGACTTGTTTGAAAATTAAATTTGTCTGCCAATTTACTTGTTTAATTTTTTAACCTTGAAAATCTATATCCATACTAACTATAAGTAATATATAAATATGAAAATGTCTGTTTGAGTGATTGTTTGGGATTTTATCAATTATCGTGAGTTTTTTAAACTACTTTGTTAACGGATATTTCCAACTTTCCACATTCATAGATGTGAGGCAACTGCAAAAATAATAAATGGAAAAAGTAAATTTGAACAGCGAATTCATCTGAATCCCCTTCTCGATTGTTGTTGTCTGATAAGCCAGTAGAGGGAGCTATTGTTGCAATATCAAACCAGTCTCCCGATAACAGCGGAAGGGTGCGGACGCCTGCAATGTGCATAGATAAGCTTTAATGCGAAGTATCGGATAACTGGGGTGCTTGTTGACTTATGCACACTAAATTGAGAAAAGAGGCGATTTAAATTTGATTAATGGGTTCGTCATACTGCGAGCTTAGGCACATTATAAGACTGAAGGGTTTCTCTGGATTTTGTTATACCGGAGATTTGAGAATTCATTTTCATATTTGGTTATGAAATACAGTGGCAACTCCATGTAACGTCACTCGATTTAACGAACAACTCCCTTAAGCGTCGAAATCACAAGGCTTTAGTTGGTTTAACTCGTCTTCCATACAATGATACACTCTGTATAGCATTACACACACTCTCAATAACGACAACAATTAAGTAATTAAAAGTACCATTTAAGTTGCCAAAAGTAGTAAAAACTGCGCAGCTGTGTACGTTTTTTTGTCGCTTTTATTATCCTAGCCCGTAATAAACTCAACTGTTGGCATCATGCATACCGAAATTTCTAGGTACTTCCTTTATGACTAATATGGCAAGATATGAAAAAAATAAGTAAAAAATACAACAAAATTCCTGGTGCAGCAGAAGACCTCAGACAAAAATAACAGACGTCTCCCTATTTAACGACAACTCTCTATAACGTATCTCTTGTGTCGTTGTATAGAGTTTATACTGTATAACTGTTAATAACTATGAGTTATCAGTGCAGAAACGGAGAAAGAATACATTTTCTTGCGGCAGGGTGGACTGTCGTAAAGTCAATGCAACAACCCACAAGATAGGTAGAAAGACTTTTGCCTTTGGAAGCCTAGCATCCCTGATCTAGAGTGTCCCCATAATAATCTTGGTTTATGTTCCAGCATTAGTGGCCAGGTACCAGTCACCTTGTGCTTGGCAGCATATTGGTAGCTCTAGTGTTACAATGTCCATAGGCGACGGGAATCACTTTTCATTACGAAGGCCGGCAGCCTGTCTGCTTTACTTCAACAATAAAATAATGTATAATTACGAGGATATACCCGCGACTTCGTCCACGCTTGATTTCAAATTGCCACGGGATTCCCGGGACACAAAGTACTGCAGCATTTAAAAAATAGCAGAAACTGTGTCGGAATAAGCTAATTTTTATGCATCTGAACAAATACAAATCGCTTCCGCGGGATTTCTAGGATAAAAAGTAGCGCAGATTTGAAGTCTAGGAATTATCTGTCGGCAAATCGGCCCAGTAGTTTTTACGTGAATCCCGAACAAACAAACAAGAAATCTAAAAAAAACTGCATTGTGTTTTTCATCGTTTGTATTGTCTATTCCA
This sequence comes from Dendrolimus kikuchii, assembly GCA_019925095.2. NCBI lineage: Eukaryota > Metazoa > Arthropoda > Insecta > Lepidoptera > Lasiocampidae > Dendrolimus > Dendrolimus kikuchii. Next base: position 8,105,636 of record CM034406.1, on the reverse strand, counting down.
GTTTTTTTTAATAGCTTCAATGTATAGACACGGCATGTTAAATTTTTTATAATATTGTAGACAAATAGTAAATGCTACTAATGGGCTGGCAATTGCATGGTTTATACACCTACATCAGATGACTGAATAAAAGTATAGACGAAGCCTACGTGAAAAAAATGCGACGTCAAACGAACTGAAGCATTTTTTTACAAACTTATGTAGTATGTGGTTTGCGTTTGTTTGGATAATAGTAATGTATCCACTAAAAACTATTCCAACTTTATCTGTGCTAATTTTATAGTTTACTACTAAGTTTTTATGACGTACCTACTGTGACGCGATCGACTTCCTTTAGTCGGCTTCACTCTGAAAGCTCGAAGGTCAGTCTATATATTTTGTTCAACTGAGATATCTACATACATTAATTATACTGTCTGTACATACATATAGATGTTTATTTAAAATTCACAGCTTGCTAAATTTTAATTAAATTTTGATCACAGTCGAATTATTTCTCGACCCAACATTACCGTTCTGTCAGTAAGTCATGAGTCTAATAATGTACACTCGTTAGGGTACAGCCATACCCAAATACTGACACCTTAGCTTTAGAAAAAAAACCAATACTTTCTAGTTCATTTGTAAGCCTCTGTCTACGCGTCAATCATAGACAAATGTAAATCAATGATTGATTGATTGATTGATGATGCTTTATAGCCGTTCATTCAGTAAACTTTTTTCTACTTGACCTCCAGCGCCAGCTTGATGAACAACTGTTTAGTTTGATTTGTCTTTATTTTAAGATAATCATTCCTTAAAGCTACACTACACGGTTCAACGAAATTTAATCAGTTTAGTTGAAAAACGCAGAAATAGAAGGAAACGACTACATTCAATAACAATTAATTATTCAATTTTATATCTAAAATTTACGTGAATCACTTCAGTTCCTTCATCGGGATTGAAAGGCAGAAGTGAACGGTTTATAATAAGGGCATTATTCAAATGTGGATATATTAATCTCGGTAACATTCCCCGTGTGTTAAGTTATTCTGTAACTAGCTGTTACCTGCGACTACGTCCGTATTATTTAGTTTTTAAATTCAAAACAGAATTTAACGTATGTCAACGTCATCTATCATTGTTTCTACCAAAAATCTAAATAAAAAAAATTATATTCGTAAATTGAAGAATTATTGGTTGTCATATAAAATGTTGTCCCTTTTTGACCCCCTTTAAGCTTTTTGAGACAAAAGAAACGTCCTACTGCTGAGCCTTCCTGTTTATCAAACGGATGGTATGTCTACTATATTTGAATTTGAATATGGCGCTTTTTTATTGCTGGAGTTCAGCAGACAGTCAAACGGCCCACTTGATAGAAAGCAGTTACCCTCGCTTATGGGCATTTGCAACACCAAAGGTGCTACAAATGCGCTGCAGCTCTCTTAAGGGAGAGTGGAACCTGGTCACTAATGCCGGAATACAACTCAAGGTTGTTATGGCAAAAGACTTTAGACCAGGGGTGGTAGCCATCCAGTCGGGCAAATGCCCTACCATCTGGCTGTGGGTTGATTTGTAGCCTCTTACGACAGGACGTCCGGCCGCAGGAAATGTTATTCTTTCGCCGTTCCTACACGGATAGAATACGGCGCTACACATTACCCACTGCATTCCCCGTTCACGATAACTTACCACGCAGGATTACCAAAGTCTAAAATTTAACATCACTTACAAATAGAGATTATTATAATACATAAATTATTTTTAATTTTTATTGAAATTTTCTAGTAATTATTATGATTTTAGGTGTTTTTGACTCTAGCTTTAGGTGTTAATCTTTTTGATTGTTAGTAACGCGACGCGTCGAATTATCGTGGACGGGAAATAGTATTTTAACTGAGAGTTGACTTTTTAAATGTCTACCTATATATAGTCGCGTGTCGTTAATCAGATCTTTAAAGGCTACGACGACGTTCTTCAATAACTTCTTTATTGAAGTCAATTAACTAGCGCCCCTAGGTCGCTAGACCTGGTACCACACACCCTTTGCATCCCTGGGTAAAGATGGCCCTGCTGGCACTTCAGCCAAGCTTCGAGACCACGTCACTGAAATGATGCGGATGTGTTACTCTCTGAGCTACGACTACTAGACTAAATCGCAATAATACAGTAGTAACATAAGTAACATTGTTATACTATATACCAAGGGATATCTACCCCAAGCTATAAATCCGCAGAACATTATAACACCGCCCATTAAGCGAAGGAATTGCCTAAAATACCCCTAAAATGCCTCAAACATGTGTCCGACTGCGACCTGTCATCGGGGTTGCCAGTACAATGGGATAGAATTATAATTTTTCTGTTGTTGGCAACACGGCGACAGACGCTCACCGCGGGACGCCGCCACGCCTCACCCGTACCCGATTTGTTTAGTGCATTATTCATATTTAGATCAGTTAAGTGTAGAAGGGATTCTTTTACGTAGGCAGTTTACAGAGGTTAAAGGAAAGGAGTGGAGTTAAATTTTATTTTATTAATTTATATATTTTAGTTTAGAAACTATATACTAGTTGTAACATCAGGTTCACAATATTCATATTTTAAGAATATACCGTCAACGTAATTCCTGGTAGACGAGTTGTCTAACACTTTTGATCTTAACTGCTCATAAAGTTTCGATACTCATGCAAATACTCTCAAATTTCATATGCACTAATCATATGTTTCTGAATTTTGTAAACAATTACCACTGTTTGGTTGTAATTTGTACTTGGCCGATTGACGACGCTCATTTTGATATTACATTGTGTTAGTAACAATAGCGAAGTATTATGCCAGGTCTTCTTCTATCTTAGATGCATTCATATATCTTATCTTACCTACTATTGGATAGAATTTGACATAATTTCTATACATACAAGTAATGACAAAATTTTCTACTAATCGTAAGTAGTAGATAGTAAGATAGAAACTCAGCATTAATAAGGTTCCAGGTTCTAGTCATCCCCATCTGTTAGTAGTGTCATAGAAAAAATTTACCTACTAGTCATGATCAACACCCAGTAAAAAAATAAACTAAAAAGCCTACTACACTCTACTGCACACAAATATGTCAAAGTTCTCACAATAATTGCATTACTTTACTAGTCTCCACAAACATGATATCCTCCATTTCCATACTCGCCACATTTAAAACTGTTAAGCTATTGGATTTTCCGTGTTATCATAAAATAGCTAATCAAATTCTGCTTTTTTTTCTACACCAATATAATTAATTATAAACAAAGGTTTTCATAATTTCGGAATTGTACATCGGAACATCGTAGTGGAAAAATATAATTTCACAAAGCAAGTGTCCCATCTGCATTTAAGCTATCTTTTTAAAAGCGATACTGCTAACAAGGCGTAGAATGCGCACCGTGGCGAGGGCGCTTACTCTATTCAAGTTCATGTTTTGTGTCAGTAATTAGGCCTCTTTGCCCTAATGGTAGGACAAACGACATTACCGTGATTTTAATAACAGTGCGGTGAAATTAGGTGCCGCATGCGAACAAATGCCACACTAAAGGTTAACGGGGGTGTTAATTATAGTCTTTTAAATTTGTTGGACTTCTAAAATCCTTACTTAGAGTCCTAAATAAAGCAGCTACGGACGCAGTAGTGACACTAGTCCCCAGACTTATTACAATAAGAACCGTACCAGGGTGGATTTAGTGGATAAATTAAGTCGCCGTGTATTCCATTCGTCCTTAGGTTATATTTTTTCTTGGGTTTTGGGCTTTGCATAAACTATATCCACGTCGAAAAAAAGTTTTTAAATAAGTATACCATATGACCACTAGAATGATTGGAGGAACACTGAACTGGATACTATCACGTCCCTATCACTGCTTTACTGTTTATTCCAGACAGTTAGATGTACTTTAAACATTCCTAATCCCAGCCGAAACCATTCCCGACCATACACCACTACGTTATCTAAGACATTCTAGGTATTTTACTTTCACAAATTTTAAGGAAATGAAAATCTAATTATAAAATAAATTCATTTTGTACTACTATTTACAATCAAAATCTTGTTAATGTATTCAGGATAATTTTTTCTACCTGACCTGACATCTCTTAAAACTATAAGTAGAATACGGAGCCAAACTCGTCTTCTTGAAGAAGTAAATAATGGTAAATGAATTTCGAGTTCAAATTAAATTTAATTCCCAATGTTATAAAATCGCATATAATTTGTCAAGTACAAGTAACAGCACTGCAACAGCTGGGTTCATCGTCGCTCGAACAGCACGCGCCAAGTGTCTCACGCTGGTACCAATATGTCGGCACCCTGGGCGGTGTTCTGTTTGAGGGGGGCCTGAAGACTAACGATGTTTTGTCCGAAAAATGACGATAAATGTACTTCTAACTAATAATAGTAAGATCAAGGGAAACTTTTAAACTTCCAAAAATTATCAAATAACTGAAAATTGATATGAACGTTAGGAACACCATTATAAACAATATGTGAAAAGTCCCCTTCTATCCTAGGTATACTAAAAAATATATTATTCAAATGTGAAACATGGCATACTTTTTTTTATTGCCGGAGTTCAGCAGACAGGCAGACGGCCCACTTGATGGAAAGCAGTTACCATCGCCTATGGACATTTGCAACACCAAAGGTGCTACAAATGCGCTGCTGCTCTCTTAAAGGAGACTGGAACCTGATTACTAATGCCGAAACACAACATAAGCTTGTTATGGCGGCATACTCTAGACCAGGGGTAGTCGCCATCCAGTCGATCAAATACCCTATCACCTGGCTGTGGGTTGTTTTGTCGCCTCTTACGACAGGCCGTTCGGCCGCAGGAATTAGTATTCTTTCTCCGTTCCTGCACGGATGAAACTTACTCGTGCTGCCCACGTCCCTCGCCCTCGCTCGCTTTCTACTAGCTGTCTTGAATGTCGCCGCATTCTAAAACATTAAGCATCGTTTTGTATACAGCCTACTCATAAAAACTCAGTGATAAATCTCCCTCTGCATTTTTGTCTACAAAATAAACAATGTTAAAAAACAATTCTTATGGGATCTCCACTTGACAGACGCGCGAAACGCTGAGCAGCTTCGCGTAACAGGGCGCGATTTAGCTCCCGGCCAAAATATTGTTAAGTGCACTTATATAAAGCACAACGTGTGTTCAATAATTTTTATAATGCTCTTCACTTTCAAGTGGGTTTTAGAATTTTTATGATTTTATCGAGTGGTCTGTAAGCGTTCGAGGGCTTAGAAGCTGTTTGTACTAGTCCAACGCTATATTTATATACTATAGTTATAAAAATGGATAATTTCATTCGTGGTTGGTTCCTATAACTTATCTACTATTCATTCACTCATCTTATCATCGGTTGAATTTTAGCATTACTTGTATGGAAACTTTAAAATATTTTTTAAACAATTAACTTGGCGAAAGGCGGACCCATTCATAAAAACAATCAATAATTGTCTTTAAATGTCTGTCTGTTAGAGCATCACGGGAAAACTACTCAACGGAATTAAATGAAACTCGACACAGAACAAGGTCCTATCCCGGGGCGTAACTTAGGATACTTTTTATCCCGATAAACGATGTCACTTCACTTCACTTTTTAAAAATTGTGGCTCCAACGCACTCGGCATTGATTTTACCAGATAAATCATGTCGTTTCCGCGGGAAAGACCAAAATATCTAAAAAGATGGCGCTGCGATCACATATTTTTTGAAAACTATTGAACTTATATGAATGAAACTCGACACAGAGCTGACTTATATCCCAAATTAACACTAAGGATACTTTTTATCCCGATAAATGCTGTCGTTTCCATAGAATAGACGGATTTGCTAAATAGATGGCGCTGCAATCACGTTTTTTCAATTCACTAACAAATACTTACGTCGTCATAAATAATATGTCATTCATTGTATTGCTTCAAATCAGGTTGGCTTCGACACACCTCTATGTTTTTATTAGGCAGTTGTTTAGGCTATATAGACTTAGTTTCTTTGTTATTATTATATGTAAAAAGCCGAATTAAGTGTTTGTATAAGTAAAATAAAGTTATTTCCTAGGGTTTGACACGCGTCGTAGCCACGGGGCAAACTCTAGTCAATAAATAAAATCAATAAAATATAAAATATTCTTCCCATTACGAAATCTTTGCCTTATTAAATTGACCCTAAAGCATTAAACATATTTTCTTATGTAATGATAGTTCTAAATATACCTACTTCGCTGTTAGGCATCTACAATGCCCCAATCTCTCTCTCATCTCTTGCAAATATTTAAACTATCATATCAGAATTTGATATTCAAATTCTTGTCAAATAAACCACCCACCCTCATTCGCATGGGCATTAGTTTGGTGCTGTGTTGCTCGCCATGTAGATAATAAACTGCTACGTATTCTTCGATGTCAAAAAAATGAAAAAATAACTGCTTATCTAAGATTGTATAGATAAGTTTGGTGGGAATTAGAAGGAATTGTTCCGGCTTGCAGTTTTGTGTCATAGATCTGGTTAAAATTAAACAATATTTTTAAAGATATCGATTGTTTTAATTAACAATTATGTTTATATGGAAATCTTAACTGGCAATGCTAACTCCTTTGTTTAACGGCACTCATAGATGTACAATTTAGCTTACTTAGCTTAGGCTAATTTGTAATATGGTCTCTAACTAACATTTCACTTTATTAACAAACATCAGATTTAAGTAGGTTTTTCTATCGAATCTTTTCAAGGCAATTTTGTAAGAAACTTGCCATTGAGTAGTAGTAGTAGAATTCGCCACAAAGACAGGCAAACGAATCTTAGCCCACACAGTCAATTCTCATGTATAAGTTGGTATAGGCAGCGCAGAGGAATTATAGGCTAGAACTGACTCCATTCAGCGGAGTTCTTGTGAAAACCCGAAAGGCCACATTTGACTATACAGTTCACATTTCTAACAAAAACACGTTATGAATACTCGAAAACTATCAATATCCTACAACTATTGTTCATTTTAGAGAATAAAACTGCACAGCACATCATCCCTTTTCAGTTCTTGCCAAAAACTCACCAGAATCGCGCAGCAGCCCAGACGCTTAAAAATAGTCTTAACTATTCACATGCTCTAAAAATTAAAGTACAAATTAATAAAAATAACTGCACAGCACATCATCCCTTTTCAGTTCTTGCCAAAAACTCTTACCAGAAACGCGCAGCAGCCCAGACGCTTAAAAATAGTTTTAACTATTCATATGCACTAAAAATTAAAGTACAAATTAATAACTTATAAAAAAGTGCTTTATTATTTATTATGGTTAGGAAAGAGTAAAATATTCAAAAGCTGGTTGTATCGGTACGTACTTGGCCCCAGTGTGATCTACAGTAAACACGGCTGTTCCCTCTCCAATCATACTTAGATTATCCTAATAACGTTTTCGGCTACTACAATCTGCTATGGATGACCGAAGTATTTGCTATTTGGACAAGGCATCGCATCAAAGATCAGACTTTCGTAATGTAAAACTATTTACTAATTGGTTTTGGAACCTGGGTGCAAAAATGCACCAAGCAAGAAGAAAAATTAATTAATATTAAACCTATAATTGTTTTATATTTGATAGAAAAATTATTGGTAAAATCCAAGTGAGGTGTGTAAGAATGGGCCTAAATGGCGCTCTGTTGTTCGTGCCTACCCCGCAAGGGAACTGGCGTGAAGTTATGTATGTATGTATGTATGTAGAAAAGCCTATTATTGGTAAAATCCAACAATCTGGGTAAAATGTTGAATTTTTTTTATTTGGGTACTGTAATACAATAACAAACAGTTTTTTTATATAGAAAATTAGTGTGACTAAGATGCTGTTGGTCTTGAAGAAATTTTATGACACGTTTTTTAGAAACCTCATATGCCGCCTCGGTTTACGCAGGAAACTTAGACCGGAAGGTCATTCGAAATCCTGAAAAAAATACAATTTTGTGTAATCTGTTTACTTAATGGGAGAAAAGAACAGATTCATGGCTGGTTCTTATATCTTACTATTCATTCACTTGTCCTACCATCGGTTTAATTTTGACATTAGTTGTATGGACTTTGTGTCAAATTTTAATCGATAGTAAGGCAAATGACTGGTCGGTAAGATACGGATCTGCCATTAGTCGACTTTATCCAACTTTACCAGAGCTGTATAATCCCCAATGTCGGGGTATTTCTGCGATGTTTATTCGAATCTATGCGCTAAACGGTAAACTGGCCAGTAAGAACAAATCTTACGAGTAGTCAAATCACCTTGCGAAGAGCGGGTTTCAAGTCCAAAAGTCGACGCCAACTCCTTCCTTTGTGGACACAAATTTAGTTCAAAACGAGTAGGTTTCACAGCACTCACAACGAGAATGCAGCACTGACACTCTGGATGGCGAAGATTGCTAATATTTCCACAAAATACGAAATCAGTTTCTTTTGATGCTAATTCAACGAACGAAACTTGCCGACTTTTGTCCGTACACGACGGGCGCAGCGGATGACTCTCGCCGCAATTTTCTACCCTCACTGGCTCGCGCGTCAAACAAATACTAATATAAACCGAACGAAAACTGTCGCTAATTAAACGAATATTAACAAATTTAAATCAATTACAAATGAATACTAAAAATAATAAAAGGAGGACGGTTTGAACACGAGCGAATATTACACAGTTACGTTTCGGCATAGCCGAGCGTGGTGCGGCTCGGTCTCATACCTACAATACCAATAAAATAAAGTGCTCAGAGCGCCTTAAAAAGTTTTCACTTCAAAATAGGTTAGCCGCATCTCCAAAAATAGATTATTGGATGGATGTTGGAGCAGGGCGCCGTTGATCGCCCTCCATGAATACGTGATCAGGTGGCATCCCCGATGGTCGGTGGCGCGGGAAATACCTCATTTATATGCAAGGGTCAAACTGTTTAATATTTGTGAAAATTGTTGCCAGCACAACGCCTACTCTGCCTTATTTTCTATTTTTTACAGCAAACTTTGAACAGCGATACCGCACGCATTACCAATTTTTATAGCCGCAAAGTTACATTTAATTTGAATACTTTTTCAATATTTGTCGCTGTTCACCCCCGACGTTCTTCGGGGCTTAGATAGTCTTGTATTTGTTCGCATGCTACTTCTTATTAAATCTATTTTAGAACGTATATAATATGTGTTATTTGGTATGTGTATATATTAATAATATTCTTTATTTAGTGTGTAAGTATATAATAATATAAATAATAAACCTTCGCCGTATGGTTCTTTTTTATTACTATGTTAATGAGCGTTATCTAGAGGCAATTTGAATATTATTATTCTTGTCTTTTAAAATATACTGAGTTTTGTAAGTACGCTGCTCGAGTTGTTTTCTGGTTAAGGGGTAGAGTAAATATTATTAAGCATTAAATGTGCGAAGGACGAACACACACTTGCCGGATTATATGTTATTGTTTCAAGGGTCCTACAGTTCACTTTCAAATAATCACAATGAAGGTATCCGTAGAGTAAGGGACTTGAACTTTTATTTTTTGTTGACTACGAACACTTGAAAAGAAACTTAATCAAAAATACTCCATATTTCACAAATACCCAATGGATCTTAATCAAAGTAATTTTGTTAGTTAAAATTATTTAAAGCACTACCTTGATTTTTTTCAGAATTTGCCACCCAATAGTTCAAAGATTAAAATCTTATACACCTTTGTCACCTCCTGAATCGTAAAGCCACTAAAATTCAAGGTTCATATTTGCCAGTTATTGCTACTTGAAAAGGTGTACATGCGCATACAATTTGTCAACCCTTACACTACGACTACGACCATGTATTTCTGGCTGGTCCGGGCTATAAAATTACTGTCTCGTTATTTCCTTTTTGAGTTATTGATTCAAAGTTATCCGTGAAAAATTTCATCTACGCTTACAATTTTGACGCTATGAAATATAACGTATATTTGTTTAATCTCTCCTGCTTTCTAAGTGAAGTACATGCATTTTATTAATAACACAATGCCTACTTCACCTCTAATCTAAAAACGACTTATCTAAATCTGTTACTCAAAATCTCACATTTGATCATAAATACACACAATGTCGCCCCATCAGAACGGCAACAAAGCTAATAATTAGATCAGAACGTTTTTGCCACATTTTACCAAAAATTGTAGCGATACAAAAGGAAACATGATACTCATGTCAAAAAATCACTATAATTTCGCACCCTGTACCCGCCCCATACCAGAAAACTTAATCAGGACGCGGGGGCTTATTTCTGTTTCCGATACGATATACTATAATGTTTGAGCACAGATTATCCAATCAGTTAAGATAAAGGACACGCTTTTTTAAATGTCCTCCATTTTGTTTTGTTTTAACTGCCAAATTTTGACAGTTAGAATTTGACATTAATTGTTTCACGAGAAAGCTGCATTTGGCTTGTAAACTTAGTCTTTTTGCCACATTTTGGATTTGCGCTAGTTCTCGGGTTGTCGTCTGCAGTAGACAGCCGCGTGCCAGTCACGTGATCGAGATTAGGGCTGCATTCACGTCGAACGCACAAAAGCGTGGGGACGCAGGCTAGACTTCGATTGTGTGCGGCTTTAGGGAGGAAATACGTTAAGTTGGGTTAGATTTAAATTATAAATGCGAAATTATAGCTAGTATTTGCATATCCCACGTGACGATTTGCATAAAAAGGTTTGCGTAACAGCGCGTAGTTATCCAAAAATGTAATATTTTGTATTGGACAACAACTTAACTGTCAAATAAGGTTCCACCGTTTAATTTAGTAATTTATTGATTTTGAAATATAGCCCATGTTGTGAAGGTTACTTTAACGGTTCACCGACTTATATATTTCCGTGTCTTAACTACAATTTATGTCAAAATTAATTTCAAATTAGTGTAAATGAAACATTAAATATTACTTAAATAAAGGTAATGTTCAGAACAATTTTTTCATTTGGGTGTAGTATACCATCGAAATTATCGCAGGTATACGAATAATTCTTGCGCTTGATTACGTGCCAAGTTCCAAAGACATTACACACTTACTAGTAATAACTTTATTTCCCAGGTATTTGAAAGGGGTTGTGATATAGATACACTCTACATTAGTATAAGTTTAGTATTAAAATTACAATAAATTAATATAATAAGTTATTCGTAAGTTACACCACAACACAAACATCATTGAATAAATGTCACACAACAACAAAAATAACCAATAAGCGTGTATAAATTCTAAAAACTATCTTCAAAATTAAGGTGTAAAAGGGTACGTAACGGGAGTCCGTAGAGTTGTTAAAAAATAAAGGGGGTAGTGAGCGTCAAAAAACTTTTCTTTGCTCAGCATATTGGCGGTAAACAAAAGCGACACCATCGTGTCGGTAAACACTTGGGCCTATGGGCCGCTCTAGGACATGGCAAATAAATCAGGACTAGCCGAGGGGCGGAGTCTCTGGAGACTAAAGCATAGAGTTATAAAAATCAGCTAATATTAATATAAATTTTCTGCAATATCGGTTAAGCCGTTCAATGCCGTACCAATAACACGAAGAGCATTGATCTACTCGCCTAATAATCATTTTTACCATTTAATAATATAATATTAATACCCGCAAGAAAGCTTTGTGGCGATGCCTAAGGTGAGTAGCGCAACCTCGAGACCAGATTCTGTGAGTCGAAGAAAAGCATCTATATCATACCCCCGTGTTTGCCCTGACCAGGTGGCACGGAGAGAAATTTTCATCCATTCCATCCATCCATCATAAAGCCTGAAGTGGTTTCGATAAAACTGCGGCACACCTCTCCTTATCTCTCAGAGATTTCAATCATGTTGCCGCTTGTTGTCTTTGTAACGGATTGTGTAGTATCTATGCCCGCCAAAGAAGTAGCGAGTCACCGCTTAATCATTCTATAAATGTTTCTTCAACAATATAGAACCAACTGTGCCTATCATATTCCCAGATACCAAATATCCTCAACTCTATTACAAGTAAATCCTAATAACCCATTCATTACTTAAGTTTCATTTCCTACGCCAGTTCTTACAATGAAGTGACCATGCCACCACGGTAATCCTTGGACACATTTTTATACAGTGCATGCTAGGTTGATCGTCGCTCAGTGCCACATTGCATTTAGGTTGAATAGCCTAAGTGAGTATTACGTGTTAGCCTTCTTACTACTCCATGCATGCCTATGAGACAAACAAAGGAAACGTCCGAGTTATTTTTATGGCCCATAAAAGAAATTGTCATAAATACAATAAGAAATATCCTAGATAAACCTTTTTTGTATTCCACATATATTATTATTGACTTTTTAAGCGACATTAAAAAAGGAGAAGCTTATCGCCGATTTCAAGATGTTTTATCTAGATAAGTAATAATAATTATAATATCAGCCCATAAATGTCCAACTGCTGGGCTCGGGCCTCCCATTATAGGGGGAACGGTCAGTTTACACCGCCACGCTTGTCCAAGGCGGCTTGGCAGGTTTGACACGTCGGTTATCTCGATGGTGCAGGTTGCATCACGATGTTTTCCCTCGCCGTTGTTAGTACGTGGTAATTGTAACAATATGCACATTAGATCAGAAAACTGACTGAGTGGTGAATGCGTTCAGATGAGGATCGAACCCGCGCCCTTTGACTTTGGGACGCGTGCCCTAGCCATTACGGTACCACGACTTTTTTTTTATCTAGATAACTAATGAAATAAAAACATTAATGCCGCATCCACTTTAATGGCTGCTGCACTTGATTACATACTTCATGTGACGTCTCAAGGGATTGTAGACGCATATTGCGCTCATTTCATTATGTACATACGATTACGACGATATAGGGACAATTTTGTGTGTACAGATGCCCTTAATATATTTAACTTGATAGTGGCAAGTGTGGTGACAGTTTGAACAATTAATAAATAAATATAATCAAAATTCTAATGTTTATTCATAGCCAGAATACATAAGAATGGAAAAAACATATTAATTTTGCATTCCGTCAGGTTACGAATGTCGTGAAATCATGATCCAACGTGTAAATTGCAGTTGACTTTGTCAACTTTTACCTGCAACAGAATATAAAATACAACAAACTGTAAAAAAAAAAACAGTTTTATACTTACATTTAGGTATTGGTAATGGCATAGAAGTAAAATACTAAAAACAAAAATCTCCCACTGAAAACCTCTTATTGTAGTTTTATTATTTACATACATACATACATACATACATACATACATAACTTCACGCCAGTTCCCTTGCGGGGTAGGCACGAACAACAGAGCGCCATTTAGGCCCATTCTTACACACCTCACTTGCTTCTTTGACATTCACAACTCTTGTCATGCACACTCGTCTGTTCTTAAGGCTCCTGACATCACCCTCCGCTAGTACACGATTTATTATTTAAAACATATTAATTATATATATATATATATATATATATATATATATATATATATATATATATATATATATATATATATATACTAGGATACGCCCGCGACTTCATTCACGGTTGACATGGAAAATTCCCGCGGGATTCCTGTCATAAAAAGTAAGGCAGATTTTAAGTTACTTTGCTGTCGACCAGCAAAAACCGCATCCTAATCGGCCCAGTAGTTTTACATGAATCCCGATCAAACAGACAAACTAACAAACAGCCAAGAAATCTAATAAAATTGCATCCTGTTCTCCATTCCATTCCAGTTGGGTTTTTTTTAAGTTGGATTTTTTAAATAGCTTCAATGTATATAATTATAATATTATAGATAAATTAGTATTCACCCGTGTCTTCATCTACGTTGGATGGGTAGCAAAGATCACAGTAGTTTCATCATGGAATAAGGATACTATCTATTTCCATAGAGATTTTAAATCAGTGAAGATATTGCTTTAGAATTAGATTTTTTTTGCAACCTGACCAGTTTAAACCGCTCCAAAGGAAATTTCCGCGAGACTCCCAGGATCAAAAGTACAGGAGATTTTAAGTCCTGAAATTTGCTATCGGTCAACGAAAACCGCCCAGTCGAATTCGGCCCAGTATTTATTGCGTGAATCCTGACCACAAGATAACAGACAAACATCAAATATAAAAAAACAAAAGTCTGCATTTTACAAGTTTATAATAATATAGAATAGAATAGATAAATTTCTCATCGTGAACTACTAAGACCTACACATATATCTAACAGAAATTAAGCTTTATGATGCTAGAACACTTGTCACAATGATGTGTCAACTTTAATCGGTGGACAGACGGTGTCGCCTTGGGAATAGTCTAACAGGGTTGTTAATCATGGCCAGTTTGGGGCGGAGGGAGCGTCATATAAACTGATGACAGTCCTTATACAAAACTAAGTTAAATTAACATTGTTTTATTTACAACAGTCTTAATTATTCTAAAAGCGATTAGCTATTTTGAACCCTATTTTCCCAAACCAATCGAATATTCTCACCTCGGAAATGACTGCGATATCAGCTAGAAGATGTCTATGATGTCATATAGCAAAACTTGCGTTCAAGTGTCTTTCTTTCTTTCTTTTTTCTTTCTTAAGTGGATTGGAAATATGTTTAGTCTTAAATAAACGTAGTGGCAAGTGAATTGAAATGAAATATGACGCAGTGTGCCAAAAAGGAGGTGAGCAGAGCTGTAATCGGCACTTGTGTCGCGGGTCGCGGAGCTCGTGATGGATGTGTCGGCGAAATCATGGCAAGGCGCAACTCACGCGCTCAAAAAGTGTGCGCATGTACCGATTGCAACGATTGATAATCGAGACTTTTATAAATTTAAGTTTATTGCATAAATTTTGCGTAAAACGGTGTGTAGTTATGTTTATTAAGCCAAAAGCAGTAAGAAAAAAATTACACTTTTTTTTTTTAATGTAGCCTTACATGGCATCGAATGCAGTAAAGGGTTAATAAATAATTCAATTTAAAGAAAGCCATATCAATTGTAATAAACGTGGAACTCTTATATAACCGTCATAATTATCCGTTTATTACTACCCTTTTTCTAAAAAAATACCTAATAGGTATACAGTGTTTTTTTTTATTATTATCGCCAAGTCCTCCGTCATATGCCAAAACGGAGTCTTTTCTTATTTTCAATTACATTTTCTTATTTACTATTACATTTATGTATCTAACTTTTTAATTAATTCTATTTATTACAGTGTGTTTATTTATACTCTCTTTTTCTGTTACATTTTATCTATACTCTATTTATTTATTTCTATTTATCTATTACATTTCTGTTGTCACTGGTTGGGGTATTTACTTTCTTAATGCTATTTTACGTACACTGTGTAGGTATATACAAATATATTCTACCAGTGTTACTTGTTGATCCGTTGCGTTTATTGACTACTTTTACAATTTTGTTCGCGTAATTGATGAACACCTCGCGCTGCTTCTTTCCCAAACGTTCTTTGGTGTTCTTCCTATCTATGTCAGTCTTCAGGGTACACCCGACGTTGTACCGGTCCACGGCAAAAAGAGGGCAGTCGAAAATTGCGTGTAAAGGGGTCTCCGGTACTCCGGGTTCACAGACACACGATGAGTCCTCCTTCAATTTGAACCGGCTCAAGTATTCAGAGAACCCTCCGTGGCCTGTGAACATCTGGGTTAGCAGGTTTGACGTGGTAAAGCTGCTGACGATCTTGTAGGCGCATACTGTATCCGGGAAGTAAAATTTAGTGACGGACGTTGTTGGCTCCTCGCTATAGCGCCGGTTCCACTTGCCAAGGGTCTCCATTCGGATCATCCTCCTGACAAATGAAACCGGACACCGGTCATAATGCGGCCTTATCTTTAGCTTGAGAGTAGCGGCTTTCGCCAAAGCGTCCGCTTTATCATTTTCTCTTACCTTAGCGTGCACCTTAACCCTGACGGTATACAGTGTTTACATCGTGGTAGCTCATAAACGCAACACTACTACTGGCCTTCCTATTTTTAGAACAACGGTCAGACACAAGCAAATTTATTCAAAACGGTTTGGCAGGTTTCACTTATTGACTGTCCTAATGTGCAGGTAATGTGCAATGTATTACATATATTACAATAAGTAAAGCTAAAACTGCTATTAGAAGCCATCAATCTAGTTGGTTTTAACCGACTTGAAAAAGATTAATGTCAATTTAGATATATAACTTTGTTTAAACTCACAAATTCTTTTAATCGTAACTAGGTCACAACTTCAGGATGAGATTGTTGTTATTCTATAATAAATTAAGTAACTGCTGTTAATTTAATTTTTATTAAATACAAACATTCGTCCTTAAAGTTTTTATATTCCATGAACTGCATAAAAATATAGAAGTTGAAGAAAGAAGAAGCACAGTTAGTCGATCATTGAACGCGAATCGTTTAATTTTTTTTTCACTATTTAGTTTATACTGTCCACATAATATTGCAATGATTTGCAAAGTAGAGCAACCTGAAGGCGCGTTTGATAAATCGCACTGTAATTTAGCGAGTGTCGTATAAAAAGGGTGTTAGTAGCTATGTGTCGAGTACTCCCTGAAGTTATTATGGGCCAGTGAGCTGGATAACGAATCCCGGGCCCCGCTCTCCCTACCGAACGGGCCTACTGTAAATAATAGATTACACAACATTAACATGACGTACCGCACCAGTTAGATGATGAGGTATTTTAGTTTCAAATAAATAGTTAACACTCTTATATAAATAGAGATTAAGTTGAGCCAACCCAAGTTAATTTCATGAAAATAATTGTGACAATTAGGAAGTAGTTCTTCGAGATACAGGTTAACCTAATTTGAGAAATAAAGCACTTATAAAAAAAATATCAAACGTTTTATTATTCTCGATGAAAACCACGGGCTATAAGAATGAGCCAAACTTTCTATGGAAGGCTTGCGTTGGCCCCACTCATGGGACAGCCAGCTGGGTATATGACACATAATATTTTCTTAAGTTTTCGCGACTTGTATACATAATAAAACTACGTTGTAACGCTGTTAAGCGCGTTAATTTATTTAATTTGTATTATTCCGACATTTCCACTTTTCAGTGGAAAAGTAACCGAAACATCGGAATAATAAAAATCAAATAAATTACCGCGCTTAATACCGTTACAACGTAGTTTTATTATAGATGACACATGTTACAATCAATTATAACATTATTATTACATATAAAAAACAGGCTGTAAATACCGTCTTATCATATTACTTTTAATATATCATTATACAAATAATTTTAATTATTTTTTATATAGTAATCGAATGTCGGACTTTTTGCGTAAAATGAGGTACTTTAACAATAAAAAAATATTATTTATAAAAAAAATAACAAATGTTTTCAGTTGAATTCTTCATTATATTACACAGGAAATGTAATCAGTGGCAAAATTCGGTATTTTACCATTGCCCAACAGTGGGCACGCAACATGAGGGTAGCTAAAGAGTTCACGACACGAAAGGGTGTGTCGCTGACATTCCAGGTTTTAATGCACTTTTTATTTGTACAAACTGATGACGTCATAATTTTGTATTCTAGTACAAAATCTACGAAACCGCGACTTTTTGTAAGATGATAAAAGGAACTGAATTGATTTGTCTATCATCTATTCTATTTCATCTAGATATAACGATTCTCTGTTGGTTAATTTTCACGTACGCATTATATCACCCAAAGATAAGCTCCAACCAGTGTAGAACTATGGTAGAAAATGCAAGCAAAATGAAATAAGACGCTTAACGTGTGTTAAGCAATAGCTATCAATCGATAGTATAATTACCAGCAGCTAAACCACAGGTTTCCGTGGCAGACGTGGTTATCAGGACGGCGTTGGGTCTGCGTGCAAAGCAGAGCACGACGCGCGCGCCCATTCTCGCGTGCACGCCACTCAACACGGCTCATTAGTAGCGATAGAATATAAATTCACTAATATTAATATTTTCAATTTCATACAAAAATGACTTTCAATATTTTTTTATCCTTTGTAACTATAGACAATAAAAACACCCTTTAAATATGGACTGTGTTTATTATAGGCGCTTACAACAGCAATAGGCATAATTAGCACTACTGTACTAAACGGCACATTCAAGTCAATCACACACAAATTAGCACTAGAACCCGGATGTTTCTCTGAACACGGATAGCACTAATTGTATTGATTTCACCGATTAATACTAGTTAGAATCTGAGGCCTTTGGTTCGTACATCCTCAAAATTTCGAGTAAATTGCGAAAATATTTTTACTTCTTTCTACAACATCTCGAAATCGGTGCCAATTAAAACATAAAAATTACTATATTTTCTAAATTTTGTTTGTCATTCTTTTATACTTGGCACCGATGAGATGTTGTAGAAAGAGGTCGGTTAAACATTTTTTTTTAGTGTAGTCGGTTTTGTTTTTGTAAAAAAAAAATATGTTCCGCAAATAGATTTCGGCTTCTGTCGGTACATATCAAGCCTAAGGACAGTACACAAAGCAGGTGCCAGACGCACGTCACTCGTGAACCCTGCAGCGGTTATCGTCGCGTGCGCCCACCGCCTTACGCTCGATCGATATCACTGCCACGGCATGTTATCAGATGCCAAGACAATACAAGGTTCGTGAACTGTTCAAGTGGTGAATGTCCACGCACAAATTCTATTGCATTTAAAGAAATTTTGAAGAAACTTAGTTTAAACCTACTTTTTAAATAATTCTAACAGCACCACCACTAAGAACCCCACAAACTGGGACCGCATGCTGATTTGATTTCATCGATTACTACATTTACGGATATGATGTTGCCCAGTAGTAGATGAGACCTTTAGGCCTGTAGAATAGCAAGACGTAATACCTATGGCCATGGCATAAATTCAAAGGACGCAACACCGAGGGGTGTTAGTAGGGTATCCCTGACTCGCGTGGCACTGGTACTTCATAGGGATGCTAGTGCCATCCCAGCGTGGCGAATTCCAGACATCTCCACAGCGCTTCCCTCGCGGTGGCTTGTTCCCAATCGGATTTCCCCCTCGTTAAAAAAAGGGGACATCATACATTTCACTAAGTCCGTTTTAGAGAGCATGGCTTCTCCATAGTTCCGGCATTAGTGACCAGGAACGAGACTTCTTACAGGACAGCAACGCATATAGTGTTGCAAACTCACTTTCAATCAAGTAGGCGATAAGCCTGTTTGCTCCCTTGAGGCAAAAGAAAAGTATCTACGTCGTAGTACTGCACATACTTTGAAAATTGTAAAAAATATACCCCCAAATGTGTTTTAGCTAAGATGTTAAATTGTGACAAATTTAGGGTATATTTAATAAAATGTGTTGTTGTTTTTAACCAACTTCTAAAAAAAGGAGGTTCTGAATTCGACTGTATGTTTGTTACGCGATTTCTCCGTCAATTGTGAATTGATTTACAACAAAAAAATTTTTTGAAAGGATCTACTCCTGAAGTGGTCCCATTCACTAAGGTCCCATTCATCACTAAGTCAGGATCTGATGAATGGATCACAGGGAAATCGAGAGTAATCCTTTTCGAAGACCACGAAGCGTCTACACTCTTGGAAAGGCAAAACTTATATACGCGTGTAGTACAATTTCTAAAGGCGCTTAAAATATTCTTTCTAAATTTATTCAAGTATTTCTGCAACTAGAACTAAAAATATTTTTTTAACAAGAACAAAATAGACTTCAAACTAGAAAGCAAAAAAATATATATTCTCCACAACATCATGAAGTGCAGCAACAACAAAATTGTAAAATACACCAATAATTTTGAAATTTTGTTGTTGTTTTTGATGTTTTACTTGGCACCCACTACAATTTTTTTGTTAAAAAAATATATTTTAATAATGTACCTATTCAATCAAATTCTCTTTTCTTCGATTCCGTAGTTAAATGACAAAAACAATGAACGGACGTCCTTCACCTCTACAAAACCCTTCAACGCAAATGGACTGACATACACTGGACTAATTTATTCGACTTCTGAACACTAAAAATGCCCCTCCCAACACTTAATGTTTGGATTGCGGTAAGTTATATTATTTATGTTAATAGCAAGTAGAAATATGTAAATAGGTCTATTTAGAAGAATGTCTAATAAAATCGGGCAAATAATTGTCAATCTATAGCGAGCAATTTCTATCACGCGGTTGTTTAATCACGCCGCCATCTGTTGTTGAGACGACATCCATTTATATGTAGGCATTGAGGGAGAGAAATGGGAAGTAATGGCAGTTTTATTGTAGGGGGTCAATGTAGCCAATATTCGGGGGTTCAGATAGTTTATATTGAATTATATTTATATCTGAAATGCTTTTAAAGGTTTAAGGCCACTGAAAATTATCTGTCAGTCGCCACGTTGGTCGACTCAAAGTATAGCTATGTGCAATTATTAAGGCAGTTTCTCTGACTTAATGTGCAATATTGCTGTACAAACTGCTTTACATGGTAGAGCAATGCTGGAATCATTATCTTGATTACAGTTTTCAGGGCCGGCTCGATGTAATATCACGCTCTCACAGAATATCGGCGTGAAATAGTTAGCCTTAAGCTGCAACGCGTCGGCTACACCCCTGGTGTTGTAAATGTCTATAGGCGACAGTAACCACTTTCCATAAACTGGGCCATCTGCTTGTTTGTCAGCCTCGCAATAAAAAAACAAGCTGGAATGAGATCCCAAACGAGGTTTTCCCACTCTGCTTCGGTATGAATATGTCATAAAATTCCTTGATATCCGGCAGTACATTATAAGCTGGTATTACAAATGTCCATTGTGGGGGTTTATTTTTATGTGTGTGGTGTGTCGATGATGTTACCCCGTTGGATGAGGGTGACGCACCAGTGGCAAGAGCCCATGGCTCTATCGCCGCGGGAGCTAGGCTCAACCGGGGAGTACAAAATAAGAAGATGTTGTACTCTCTATTTAATTATTGCTTAATTAATTTAACATTAAGACTATATATACAGATATCTTAAATGCTACGTGAAAATATGTAAAACTCTAAACATGTTCGTAGATGCATCTCCCAAGGTTTTCTCTTTTCTTTATTGACAGATTTTGGCACGTACTACTCAGTTTTATCCTTGCTTTTATATAGCAATAAATTACTCCGTTTACGTGACGTAACATCCATAAGCGACGATAATCACTTTCCATCGGATGAACCGTCAGCCTGTCTCCTGTACTGCAGTAATAAAGAAAAACTATCTACGTGAGCCGTGAGTATATCCTCCGTTCCCTTCACATAGGAAGTCCTGATCCCAGAACAGGAATGCTTGTGAACTGTGTTATTATTACCTAATAGATTAAAAACTTCTCCACCTAGTAGAAATATTAGTTGTTTATTATAATAATGCAATTTTACGACTGTTTCTTAATGTCTTTTTTTTTAATCGATCCAAACTTTTAGCAGTCCAAAATTTTATAACTTGGAGAAAAATAAAAGTCGAGATAATTATGGTGCCTATTTAGTTAATGACTGATCTGAAACTTGATTCATAAATATTTGACACTGAATAATTTAATGAACTGCGCTAAGTCGTATCTAAAAGAGCATTATAATGCTTAATATCAAAATAAAATACACAGTTAGAATTATCTTTCATTTTTCTTAGTATAAAATGCCTCGGAGAAATACACAGGCAAATATTAATAACTTTGTATATACAATATACACTGCAAAAATAATTTTACTCCAGTGAAAAGCTTTCCACAAAAAAAATAAACGAGAAAGCTGATGCAGTATTTGCGGTTCTTCTACGGAGCAGCTCCGCTTCGACCTATTACTTGCCTCTTTCACTCCTTCCCAGCTAATGTATTTCATTTCTCTGTCACTCCCAACGGTTGCTTGGGCAAAATAGACGCGTCTTTCGTTTATTTTTTCACTTCTTAGGGGCGAAGAAAATAATTTTCCGTGAGCTTTGAACCCGCGGCGACGAGGGAAAAATGGGAAATTTGGAAAATGTAATTGGATTCTGGACTAATCCCAACGCCTCCCTTATTTTATATAGTGGGAGTGCATATTGAAATAGAATTGCGTACATGTTTTAAAACATTGGTTATGTAAAGGTATATACTTTTCTGTTTTAGTAATCATTTTAAGTTGCTATATTAGCATTTTTGGTTTTTAAGGTTCCAATACCTGAAGGTCTGTCGGTTTATGTGTCACAGAAAGAACTACTAAGATCAAAGATGTAAAATTCGTCATATATTATGAAGAAGTCTAGGGGTTTACAAAAATATAGTGAAATATTAACTAACGGTCTTATACATTTTGAGTTACAATAAGTTTGAGGGCTTCTTTCAGAACCATACAAATTCCTCGAAACTTACTCCAACTCAATATGAATAAGTTCCTATGTATACCTACATAGGTTATGAGCATTTTATTGTTAAAAATATTATGCAATGAAGTAGGTATGGAGTAAAAGGTTCTATTAGCGCATTTCATTTTTTTTTTTCAATTATTTCTCAAGTCTAGTTTATGTTTATTCTTGTATACGTTTTACCAAACCCATATGAAATCGTCATATTCCGTCCGACAGTTCTCGGAAACTGTCGAGCGAGAATGAAATTTAGCAAAAAAATAATAATATCAGAAAAAAGCTGAAGATTAGAGAAGCCTGTATACATGTAATCGAGGCTTGAAATTCTTTTCAGCGTAAATACGTAGGTTTGTGAGGTGTCGTTAGTCAGATCTAAAAACTCATGACGATGTTCTTAATTAAAATTTAAGTAATGTTTTTTTTATTGCAGGAGTTCAGCAGACAGGCAGACGGCCCACTTAATGGAAAGCGGTTACTATCGCCTATGGACATTTGCAACACCAAAGGTGCTACAAATGCGCTGCTGCTCTCTTAAGAGTCACTGGAACCTGGTCACTAATGCCGGAACACAACTCAAGGTTGTTATGGTGACATGCTTTAGACCAGGGGTGGTAGCCATCCAGTCGGGCAAATGCTCTACCACCTGGCGCGCGAATAAATTTAGCTTTAAGTAGTAAAAATGGACCCTCTACCATTTGTAACTTTTTCAATACGAAGTGGAAAATTTTAATAAAAATTGAGATTTTATATATTTCTAGGATATGCCCGCGACTGCGTCCACTCTTGACTTGGAATTCCCGCGGGATTCCCAGGCCACAAAGTACCACAGCATTTAAAAAAGATTGTAAGCTATCGTTTTAGTGAAAACTGTGTCGGCATTAATTTTTATGCACCTGAACAACTACAAACCGCTCCTGGTAAAACTCCCGCGGGATTCCGGGGATAAAAAATATCACACTTTTTATTACATAAAATTTGCTATTAATCAGTAAAAAAATCACCTTGGAATTAGTTTTTTTTATTTGTCCATTTTAAATCATTCCTATAAAAATTCCCGCGAGATTCCCGGGACAAAAAGTAGCGCCAAGTTTATATCTAAGAACAAGACAAATAGACAAAAAATCTAAATAAAATGTATCGTGTTCTACGTCGTTTATATAGTCTATTGCAATTGTTTTTTTTTTTTAATAGCTTCAATGTACAGACACGGTATGTTTAGAATTTTATAATATTATAGAGAGAAAAATTACACTCAATGAATATTGTAAACAAGATGATCCGTTGCACATTTTCGAGATTTAAGGTATTTTCGATTAAATGCTTTTTAGACTTCCGTAGCGGAATGATGAAAGCATTTGTCACTTCTCCGGGACCTTTCAGTTTGTGAACTGCCACGCACTAGCCGATTTTTTACTCAGAACATATCGCATATGGATTTAAACATTTTTATGATCTTTCGCGTGCCTAATGATACCCCAAACGCATTTACAAAATTTTATCACCCTCTTACGCGACTGTTGAACTTACATCATGATTTTTAACTTTTTCGCAATAGGGTATTTGACTCATCACAAAAATTCTGACACAATATACATATAAAAGAGCAGGAGTTCAAATAATTTTAATTACTGTTTCATCTATATTAAATACGCTATTTGACTCTTTATAGCAATAATTGATGTCTTAATTTGCAACGCCCGTATAAAATCTGGGTGGCTTTGGCGATTTGTAAAATGATAAGCTTCTATTAAGTTCTGTAAGAGAATTCGTTTGGCCCATAACTGGCAGAGATTTGGCTCGTACCATCGCTAGACAATGCGTAAAATGTAGGAAGGTTAGCGGTAAAACCACCAGTCCTTTAATGGGTTCATTGCCTGAACAGCGTGTTAATCCTGGTTTTCCCTTTGCTAGTGCTGATGTCGATTTTGCAGGGCCATTTTTAATAACTGATAGAAAGAGAAGAGGATGTAAGATAACTAAATGTTATCTATGTGTTTTTCTGTCGCTTAGGTACAAGTGTGTGCATCTAGAAGCCGTAAGTGAGCTTTCTAAAGATGCCTTTATTTTATCATTACGCCGTTTTATCTCTCGCAGAAGAAAACCAGTCGAGTTCTTTTGTGATAATGGCCGTAATTTTGTTGCCGCCTCTAAAGAGATCAGAGATTTTACAACTTCTCATGCTGACGGTATAAGTGAGTTTAGATCTGGAGAGGGTATTAAATTCCATTTTCAACCGGCTTATACTTCTCACTTTGGGGGGTTAGCAGAAGCCGGCGTCAAGTCAGCTAAATATCATTTAACCCTTAAGACAATTATCGATATACTTATCGATATACCAAAAAGCAGCAAGACTAACACTATCACTATCTCGTATTATACCAAGAAAATATACCCATTTCATATAAATCATACAACTCCTATATAAACAGAGTGAGACAACAACACAATTAACGATCACGTGCACAAACGCGATCTGCACTCTCATCGCAGACACATGTGCTAATAGTGATCTAAAAGGTTAAAGCGCATCTTAGGGCAATCGCACTTGACATTTGAAGAGCTGGCAACACTATTTAGTCAGATTGAGGCAATACTCAATAGTCGTCCTATTTGTCCTCTGTCATCCAGCGCCGACGACTATAATCCGCTGACTCCAGGGTACTTTTTGATTGGAAGGCCATTGACATCTCTACCTAATCCAAACTTAATTGAAGGTAGATGGAACAAGTCTGATCGCATTCTACGATTAGAGTCACTGCGTCAACATTTTTGGAGGCGCTGGCAGCTGGAGTACATTACTGAACTACAACAGAGGAATAAATGGCGTGTTCCTAGTAGACAATTTCATGTCGGAGATTTAGTTCTGTTAAAAGAAAATAATGTCCCACCCATGCATTGGAGGTTGGGGCGCATTACGACTCTGTTCCCGGGGAAAGATGGAGTGGCCCGTGTAGCAGAAGTTAAAACTGCGACTGGCACATACAGAAGAGGTGTCAAGTACTTATGTCCCCTCCTGGAGCTACAAGAGGAATCCACATTGGAAGCAGCAGCTTCCAAGGCCCCGGAGGATGTTACGGCACAGCACTAGTTCGGTGGCGCGGCACTAGCTTCGCGTCTGCGCCCTGTTATGATATTTTTTCATTTGTTTTTTTTTTCATTCCTTGTTACCGTAATGTATTGAGCACCCAAACGTGTTTCTATTTAAAATTTATTTATATTCTAGTTTTCCCAATTGTTATACGTTTAACTGTTGATATCATTCATAAACAATAAGTATCTCAGTTGACTTGACTATCAACTACTATAATTTCTCTATAGTATTTTAACATAAAAAACACTTATTCCTTTCAAATCGTGTTCATTTAGAACTTATTCAAAAAGAATAAATTTATATATAAACAAACGGATAGATATTATGCATTTATAAACATGTATTATCCTTTTCATTGATTAAATTATATTACATTCTTCTTGAATATTTTATCAGTATTTTCAAAATATTTTTTATTTGCTCAGTACTAATTATTATTATGTTAATAGTAATTCTATGTATTATGTGTATCTGTATACTTATTATTATTCATACTATATATGTATAAATAAATAACAGTGCAACATCCGTCAGTCCTAGAGTGCAGTTGAAAACCAGCGTCAGGCACCTATTTGGTATCACCGCGAGACATTTTTTTTGCTATATACCTACAGTTTAATACCTATTTCATTTTAGTTTTCAATGTGTCTCGCTGAATAAAGACCAAATAAACGTTTTTTTTCTTTCTTCATTTAACGATTTTAGGAAAATTTCGTTTCCGCCATTTTCGCTAGGAACTCTCTCTAGAAGTGTGATAAAATAAAACTCAATACTGGATTCATTGTAAATATTTTATTTCAAATACTATAAGTGCTTATGGTAACCAATGATACAATGTTACGCAGACGCGTCGATTCGCGTAATATCTAATCATTATAAACTAGCCATTGGCTGCAATATCACCGCACCGCCAATGACGGGCCAGCATGCGAGCACGCTTAACCGAATCGATTAACCGGCTCCTATACCTTATTACCCATTTGCCTTAAGCCGATATTAGACTGGTGAAAATTTGACGCAAACTCCCATATAAGTTAATGTTCATTTTCTACCAATTGTAAGCTAAAACCATGGATAATAAATTATAGACAACCGGCTTAAAATTACCGCATAAAGGCAGCTTAGAAAATTAGATAATATCTATCGTAACGTCACACTAGAACGCCAGTAATAAAACCATTATTCGCTCATTTTAATATACTTAACTCTTCGGCGTTTGGGTGACCAGATATAACACCGAAAATTCCGCGATATCTCTGACTTGTCTATTATAATACTATACAGCTGTATGTACCCTTAGGAAAATCTTTCATAGTTTACTATAGCATTATAATGGGCATATAACTTAAACAAAATCTATTTTAATTCAAAGACGAACGAAGTTACGGTTGTATTTTGACCAACTACAACGTTCACCACTGGGGCCAATCTCAGTGACACACAGACCAAAACACTGAAGGTAACAAACACTCAAATTACCACACAACTTAATTTTTAGACTAATGTGGATTGTGGTAAATTCCCGTGGCCATTTTCTAATTACTCTATGTGTTCTTTATGTTCAAGTTATACGCCGATAGTAATTTTAGGAATATTTCGTAATTAATACAGTCAACCGTAACGCCACTGCGAATACTATGATAGCAAAATATGAAAACTAAGAGTACAAATAACGGCACTGATTCATTAATAAAATAACTCACACATCCTCGCATTAGAATAATGATATTATTTCTTTTATCATGTACAATCTATAAACGATTCTTCTATATCTAAATTATATTATCTATACACAGAGGCACACGATGCTTAGAAACTAGCTCAATTATGATTTACAATTATAGAGCTCCCGGTTCCAAGTACAAATGTTACTCGTTCAACAACTTACGTCTAAAATGTACAAACCGCGCCACATTACGCTCTCGCCATATTTTCAATTGGTTCTATATTTAAAATTGATATTTTCTAGCTTAGATAAAAAAAAATGAAAACAATACTTTCCTTATTTGAATATTCTCCAACTAAATAGATTTTTTTTAATGTTTATGGCTTGGCAACTAGGCCTTTAAGCCAGGCGCAGTTGAATTGACGCCATTCAACTTGTTTAGCTATACGGTTTAAATTTCTCACAAAAACACATAATTACTACTCAAAAACTATCAATGTCGTACAACGATTATTCATTTTAAAGTAATTTTACACATTTTTAGAAAATGAAACTGCACAGCACAACATCCTCTTTCAGTTCCCGTCAAAAACTCATTAAATAGAAATCTTACTCTAAAACCATAGATAACACTTTCGTTTTACTACTTTTTAACCTATGGTGCTATCAAGGAAATCGAAAATTTTATTTGAGATAAAAGCCAGATAAGTAAGTTTTAAAATGTTTCATGGAGCTAAAACTGAAAGTGTTCAATGGTAAATATAAGTATTAATTTAAGTAAATCGAGTCCTGTTTTGTTGGTAAGTGTAGAGTCCTGCTAGATCTTTTGAACTGAATCGATCATCAATCGCCTACTTGATCAGCTCTTTAAATGCCGAATAATAATAATAGCATTATTATTTTGGTATTTATACACACAAGATGTTTTGTAAACATTGAGTTCTTCACTTCTCTGGCTGAAAGCACAAACCGTGCCAATCCAAAATTGCACAAAGAAGAGTGACTCTTACAATTAAATTAATTGTATACCTCCTTATTCCCGAATCGGGTCTGGACACTATTATAATAATTACAACACAGATTAATTCGATTTACACGAGGCCTATTTTAGTAATAAAAATGTGATCAACAAAATTGTCATTAATATAAAAAAAAACTATCTTCTAGAATACTCGCATAATCCGACTTAAGCTTGATGTAAAGAATAGTTTTTAAGGACAAAAGATACTATTATCGCATTTAGGTTTGAAAATATGGCAAGTGCATACCAACCTTATGTTTTCATTCCTTCAAAAGTTATTTCTCTAAACTAATACTATAGGCGGCCTTCCGACCTTGCTTACTGTGACCAGAGTCGGTTGCTTACACACTAATATGACTTCGGTTACTTTATGTACACAATTTTATTTAGTCAGTTCGAAAAAGTAATAATAGATTAATTATGTTTTGGTCACAATAAAAAGGATAAAATATTTCACTACGAATTCCAAAAAGTGCATTAGCAAGTCACTAGTATTCGATATATATTAATACTTTTAAAAATGGTCAATACTGAATTTTATTGGTACTGATTAAATAAATAAACCTGAACTAAACTGAAATAATTAGTCTACATACATAAATACAGATTACCACGCCTGTTTCTCATGGGGGTAAGCAGAGCTGATGGATCTCCATTTACGAAATTAACTGGAAATGGTTGCACAATATTTTAATTGCAACGTAAAACGGTCTACACCGTAGTTACTCTTTGCTAAATATTTTTTATTAATAGTTTTCGATCACATCAAACGTAAGCAAGCCATTGGAATGCTAATGCACTATTTGAATTATGCCGTTAATATAAAAAAAAAACTAAGAACCGCAGTAAAAATAATACCATATTTAAATACAATCAATTTGGTTTAAAGTTTAAAACTAATCGATGTTCGAGAAAGTACTTTTGTGCATGAAATCTATTCCTGAATTAATTTAAGTATACGAGTATATGATTTGAAAATAAAAATTTGATACCTTCTCGATAAAAAATTCTAATATAGTATTTGTTTGATATAATGTTAAAGAGAAATATAGAAAAACTACACAAAAAAGTATAAAGAACTTCAAACAAAGCTTAGAAATATACAATAAGTTGTTAAAAAGACTATACAATCTTGTAAGAGCGAATTGGGTATTTCAATCAACTTTTTTTTGTAATAAATGGAAGGATCATATATCAAGTTTTATAACAAACTATTATTTCCTATAATTAAAAAGTCATCATATTAAACATAAATTTTTGAACCCGAGATACCCGAGGACCGAAAACGCCGAGCACGCGTGTGACGTCACTATGATAATTTCTCGTAACTCATCGTAGCTTCGTAGCACACGTAGTGTGTACTAATTACTACTAAAATACTAACCACTAAGTAGTGGGTACTAAACTAACTACTAAGTAGTGGGCACTTCGGATAAAATAAAACACCAAGTTTGTTATAAAAGTTATATGATCTTTTCATTTATTAAAAAAAAAATCATATACCCATTAAATTTTGCGAACTTTATTCCAAAATATTTTTGTTAAACATACGGGACCCACTCTATACAAATTTACAGCTTCACAAACGTTATTAATCTTACAAGAAAAGTGGCTGCCTTTTCCAAAAAAAAGCCATATAAGTCACGGTTAATGTACTTTCGCATCTACCGTTGTCACAGTTTAATTCAGATTTCTAACATCATTTGATTTGTTATTTGGTATGTCTAAATCATCGTTATTTGCCAAACTTCCGACCTCAGAGAGCTTAACGAAACATTATAAATATAAAAAATAAAAATTTACGATAGAGGAATTACCATTTTATTAATTACTAGTCTTCAAACTGATGGTGAGAACCGCTTAAAATCCATTGCGTGGTTTAGGAGTTGGCGGATATACAAATAGACAGACAGAGGGACTTTGTTTTATACTGTGTAAAGATGGTTGAAAATGAAAGTGCTATATAATCTTTATTTTCCGAATGTCTCAGTACATCAGGCACACGTTGGCCACGTACGCCGATCTAGGCACGTCAGAGCTTATTGTACATTTTATATAGCGGCTAGCTATATAAAACGTATGATGTATATTCCCGCTATGAGACGCTAAGCTACATACGCGAAACTGATCTATCAATCCCAGATTTTCGTCGGAACGTGGAATCGTATATCATCGTGTACATAGTGTAGATCTGTCTCAAACGTTTACTTAACTTTAACTTCATCTGTGCAGGAACGGAGAAAGAATAAAATCTCTACCACCCCTGGTTTAAAGTATGCCGCCATTATAATGTTGAGTTCCAGTCTCCAGTCTCGCGAGAGCAGGAGCGCATTTGCAGGACCATTGGTGTTGCAAATGTCCATAGGCGATGGTAACCGTTTTTCATCAGGTGTGCCTCTGCCTGCCTGCTGAACTATTGCACTAAAATAAAAAAAACGTCGAATGCGTTATTACGCGAGCGCCAACTATCAAATTTAGATAACGACGAGAACAATTTGCAATACTCTGATTTTTAATTGCACCTAGACTAAAATGACAGCTATAATCGAAACTTTTGTTATTTCTGCAAGCTTGGAGAATAGTGTTATAGGCTCATTCATAAGCGAGATGTGCGAGAGTTGAAAGTTGAATCCTATAAAAATTTCTATAGAAAACTCACCACTGTGTTGAGTTGTTGATTCAACTCACATAACTCACTTATGAACGAGCCATACTACAACACTGCTCCAAGCTTGCAACACAGAAAAGGTCAATCGCAGCTGTCACTTTAGTCCAGGTAATTAAAAAAATAGAGTATATAACCAGCGTGAAATGCGCGACACATGTTTTAGATGCGTATGCATTTGGTACATACATACATATTATCACGCCTGTTTCCCATGGACTAGGTGAAGACTACATAATAATATAGATCTCCAGTTGGGACGACCCTGAGAAACAACTTTCGCTTCATCTATGGATTTGGTGTGCACACCATATCCTTCTACGCGTCTCAGAAATGTGCAACGGGCTAATGTAGTTCTCTCTTATAGCCTGATTTATATTTGCTTTAGTTTAAGTAGTAAGTTAACTTGCGAAACTGGCGAGTTAAGCCCT
The DNA here is from genome assembly GCA_019925095.2 of Dendrolimus kikuchii. Lineage (NCBI taxonomy): Eukaryota > Metazoa > Arthropoda > Insecta > Lepidoptera > Lasiocampidae > Dendrolimus > Dendrolimus kikuchii. The sequence goes on along the minus strand of CM034406.1, from coordinate 8,074,436 downwards.
TATAATCTTTACTTACTACATAATCATCAACTTACTACTTCTGGCAAGTTTCTGTTCTAGCGATTTTAATAAAATGCTGTGCTGACTATGAAAATGATAACTACTCTATTGTAAATTTAATAACATTTACTTTTAAGTCAGTCAAATAAGCTCTCTAAGTTCGACCGTGAGCCTTTAAAGAAATCGACCGCTGTCACAGTTCTGTTCTTAATTAAAGCCTAACCTAAGAAGCGACTAGAACTAAACAAAAACGTAAATCTAAGCAATTTTCAATTGTCATGAACCTAAAATAAAACGATCCTGCGAAAACCAAAACGCTTAATAAATAAAAATGCTATTTACAATTTATTGCAGATAATATAGATATACATGAAAATTATTCAATATATATAATATTACTGAGCCTGTGGGGACTTTCGAATGCCAATATTTAATCGATATTTGTCCATGATTTTGATATTTACATATTAGAGCGGAGAATTCTAATCTATTGAAATTAGGATTTTAAATAGTGTTCGCAACTTCGCTCGCGCATTACCACATTTATGAACACATGAATTGATTTTTATTTATGATAAATCTGTAAGCCATGAATCTCAACAATAATATTGTGAATGTTTAACACAAAAATTGATTTAAACAAGTTCTCGTGCTAGAAAATATAATCTAATATATACGGAAATGTATACGAATCAAAATCAAATTTCTGCGAAACATCCATATTTTTGGATTTATTAATGAGCATGTAATTATATAGTATGACTACTTGTTGACAGTAAAGGAAAACGTCGTGATGAAACCTGCACATCGATATAACTGATGTGTGAAATTCATCGAATCTCTTTGGACAGGCCTGCCGTATATTCCTTCCACTGCCCTCAAAATGGGAAGACACGAACCCGTGCGAGACGTTTATGGACTGATATTATTTTATTGTTAAAAGTATTACGGTTCACGCCATACTTTATGGCCTCTTCAGATTAGCTGCAGAAAGCAGCGCAATAACTGATTAGAATGAAAATATTTATTATTAAAAAAGCATACAATGGCGCTATCTGCGTTATTGTTATTGACTGTGGTCAATCAAATACGTCGGGTTGATAGCGTTAAAAAATGCTGTTAATGATTACCTACATTAGTGTATACATATATTATCTGTCACTGTTTAACGTAATTAACAATGTCGCATCTCAAATGACGCATTGTACAATTGGCTACATCTGCGTGGCACCATCACTAACACCGACATTACCCTAAGAACATAAGAGCGAACATAGTATTGTCGCAAATTCTTGTAAGAGGGAGGTTCTATTCAAACATGTTGTATATTAGAATGTTATCTCAAGTTTTGTTATTTTTTGTAGAAAAATATTTTTGCTCCTAATATTTGCATTACGAAATTACCGCATTTGGGACTAGAGGACATGTAGCGTAAATTTATTATAGTGAATACTTATACCTAAAAAAAGTAAACTGATGTCAAAATTGATAAAAACGAAAGATACCAACCACAGACTCATTTAAGGATGTTAAAAAATTATCTATATTTTTGTTGCCTTTTGATTTCAGTTTTCAGTCTACGGATAAATGTACAAGCCTCTGTTGGTCCTAAATTGGCCATTGATTTAAAAAGAAAAAAGTAACGAATATAAAATATAAATACCGATGCAACAGCATGCAATAAAATTAATATATAATAACTTTTTGATATATTCATTTTTATATTGTGCATTGAAATATGTGCATGTTGGCACTAGTGTCCTTGTTATGCAAAATGATTACAGAATAAAAAAGAAAACCGTAGGGCTTGTACATACCACTATAGGAAAATACTGTGCATTTACAATAATTAATAATTTAATAATTTACACACAGGGTTACCAATTTCCAAAAATTGAAATTATTTATATGGAGTATCAAAACGCAAAGAAGACTTATGGCGACCTCTGGAAATGTAGGACTAACGACCCGGCCACGACCTTTTCGTTATGAGCGATAGCTAAACGCGAGGCGACAAGCGACAAAAACAAAAGATTAAGGTGTATTAAGCATGCCACGAATCGTCGCGCTGGGCACCAACCTTTTTCAACGTGGTAGAGTCAGTTAGAGTAATTATCTTAATTACAAGTCTTAGGGCCGACTCGATTAGTGTGATACCACGCAAACACAGAATACGTGAATGAAACGGTTAGTTTTGAGATAATCGTCTTTCGTACGATTGGTGACTTCCTATAGACCACATTCTTCTCCCTTTATTCCATTTTTCTTGTCTGATCCACCTATCCCATCGTCCTCTACCACCTCCTATCCCATCTTCAAGGCGTGTAACGTGTTGCCTTCGCCCGTGGTGTTGCAAACGTCTATAGGCGACGGAAACCACTTACTATTAGGTTACTATTAGGTTGGCCGTCTGCCTGTTTACCAGATTCAGCTTTGCCGGCGTTATAATAAAAAACCTCCGATGCGTCGCTCGACGCTAAGCACAAGGTCGTGGCTGGGCCCTTAGGGGATTTCTAGGGCTGCAGTTTTAACTGAACGATTGTCATACTAACAAGTATTTTTCTTTCATTTTCTCAAGTCACATTATAGTGGTTTGTACTCGCTTTACAAGATACAATACAAGATAGTGATTTTGCTTAATTTTTATGATTTCTAAAATTTTCAAAATCAATTTTGTTTTCTCGAAACAATTCATTTCACAAAAATTTTCAACTATTTTCAAATTTTAATCGTATCACTTTATTTATAGTACCAGGGTAGGCTTTATATCAAGTCTTTGCATTAATATCTACGTAAGTATTATTTTAATTATATGATGGAACCACTTGAAAATGTTCATTGATATGTAATGTTTGGGAGGCACATAAAATTATATCAATGTCTTGAAGTTAGAAACAGTTGAGTCTATTTACTCTTGGTAAAGGAAATAACTTTATAACGTCCTGGAATTCGTGTACATATAAAAAACTGATTACTTATTGAAATTCACAGCAAAATTTTGGGAATAAACATTTTCAAATCTATTTATTGGCCACTATACCTTATTAAAGCAGTTGTCATCCTTTCCAATAACAATGTTTATCAATTTAAATCTTTAAATACAAACTACAAGTATAATATTATATAGACAAAAAAATGTTCACTTGTTAATATAAAATAAATCAAACATCTTTTTCGTTTAATAAAATTTTGTTTCAACATATCTTCTCATTAAATGTTTTGATAAAAAGATAGCCAATGATAACTTTTTTAATTCTCTGAAAATAATATTTCTAGGATTTAATAGTCTCAATTTGATAGAAAATATTATTCTATGACAATAGTTTATATTAAACAGTCAAACCCTTAAAAAAGTAAGAATATGTCCGTTTCTGGCAATCTGTGTCTAAGTTAGGCCCACTTCCACAGCAGCAAGCGGAACAGTGCCTTGGGTCCCAAGTCTGCTATCGTGTCGGAACGCACGTTCATTGGTTTAATGTTGAAATGACACCATAATGGATGTTTTTGTGTGCTTTTGTATACAAAAGTTACCATTGTGGTGCTATTATGATGCCAGTGATTAACCATTCCGACACGATTGTAGTGTATGTACCACGTATGACATATATTGTTTACATATTCACGCTGCCTTCTTCATTTTCCTCTTTACTGCCGTGGAAGTGGACATAATGAAAACGAGGCAATAGTAACAGTATCAAATGTTTCCATCACATAATAATTTCACTATAATAACGTAACAAATATCACCGCTCACGTGGTGTCCGACGTTTGCCGAACTTTGCCGAGTGAATCCGATCAGGTCTTCCTCAACTCGACGAGCTTCACGTCCTTCACGTGAAGGTTGTGTTTGGATTTGGCGGCAAATTTGATCACGGCCTGCGTTGAAACCAGAGGCACGTGTCGGAGATCCAATCTGCAATTATTATAATTGTTTGGTTTAGTGTTGATTTTTGCAATTAATACATAAAATATAATACAATATATTTGAGCCGGTTGCTTAACAGCTATTCTATGGTGAAATTTCGGAATACGAAATGACTGCGGAGTTAAAAGAAACTTTTTTTTTATAATGGACAGGTTCGCGTTTGACTGACATTGCGCCTGATGTCAGGCGGAAACACAGTCTAAGGTGGAGCACGCTTACCTAGAAGATACCTGTTCACGCGAGACTGGAAGACACCTAGATTGTATTCTTCAGGAAAAACAGACGACGGTAAAGAGTGCCACTCTTCAGAGGTGCGTATGATAAAAGTGGAAGCATAGCGTTTCGTCTGCTTTGTTGGTATTTCCACCATATATCGGTGGCGTGAGTGCGTACGTCGGCTTATCCGTTGGTAAAATGGTGAGGAAGGAACCAATTCATGTAATTCCGTGGCACACTCCCCGAAGTGTATCCTATAGAATACCGACAAACTAGCAACTTTAATCAATAAACTACTTAATTTCATTATCAAAACCATTTATTTGAATCTTTTTAACTCTACCACTTCAATCTTTTTAGAATTTCACTGCACCGTTAAAAATCCGAGATTAGGATGCATACTTTTTTTATGAGATCGGAAGTGAATAACACACCATCTATTAATTAATTAAAAAAACCATATTAGTAAACATCATGATAACTTGAAAACCTGTCTTAAAGATATTTTTTTATTTCTCAGAAAGTTATGTTTTTTTTTATTGCAGGAGATCCGCAGACAGAAAGACGGCCCACTTGATGGAAAGCGGTTACCATCGCCTATGGACATTTGCAACATCAAAGTTGCTACAAATGCGCTTCTACTCACTTAAGGGAAACTAGAACCTGGTCACTAATGCCGGAACTCAACTCAAGGTTGTTATGGCGACAGTCATTAGACCAGGGGTGGTAGCCATCCAGTCGGGCAAATGCCCTACCACCTGGCTAAATGTATGTATAGTAGCTACCCCCGTATCTATAGTTCATTCACGGCAATGGCATACAAACTATCAAATTTCTTTCACCAGCCAATAGTTTTCAAGAAAATTTGGAAAACAGCATATAGACGGACGACAAACAGATATGACGATTCATATGGTGACATTCTATAAATATGACGGATTTGAATGGTTCCACTTTTGCCAACATGGCTACAGAAGAGTTTAACTCTGCTATACTCAATCTGCAGCATGCCAAGCTTTTATGAGTGGTCCGCCTGACACAGCTGTATATTATAATGTATTTACATTGATAACACTGATGTTGCAAATGTTTATAAATTATGTGACCACACTTTCATCAAGTGGATCTTCCCCTGTCTGCTATATTCTACCAATAAGTGTAAACAGGGCCGATAAGATGAAGGAAGTAACACAGAGGGGTTTTAGTGGGTATCCCTAATTTGGATGGCAATAGTACTTTTTCAGGGTAGTAATGTCACCTCAACATGGCGAATCCCATGCTTCCGCCGCGGGGGAAGCACGTTAGTCCTCAATCGGAGTTCCCCTAACTAACTAACTCCGTTGGCTTAGCGATCCAAGGAGCCTTGGCCTCCGAAACGAAACGCCACTCTCCTCCGTCCTGTGCAGTGTTTTGCCAGTTGTGGACTTGTAGTGCGGTCAGGTCAGCTTCCACTCTGTCCTTCCAGCGATACTTGGGATAACCAACCAGTCGCCCTAAGTATGCTTTCTTCACTCCCAGATCCTCCTTCATGACCGAGCCAGCGGAGACGGTGAGATTTTATCTCCCCAATTATGTTGGGCTCGGCTATGAGGTTTTCTATTTCGGAGTTGGTACGGCCCCTCCAGCTAGCATCTCCTCCGATTATTGCGCCCAAGATTTCCTGAGAACCTTCCTCTCTGTGACTAACAATTGGTTCACTTCCTTATGTCAGTGTCCAGGCTTCACAGCCGTACATCAAAAACGGTGTAATGACAGTTTTTCTGCTAAGGAGCCTGGACACTTACACGTGTATGTATGGCAGCACTGCACCTGAGGGCATTTTGAATACAGATTTCCCGTGGTGAAAAAAAAAGTATGGTGAAGTGGTTACCTGACGAGGTTCGGGCACCGCGCGAGGTGGTCAAGCGCGGCCTCGGTGAGCAGCCGGCAGCCGGCGAGCGAGAGCCGCGCGAGCGCATGGTGCGCCAGCTGCGCCGCGCCCGCGTCCGTCAGCCGCGCGCACGACGACGCGTCCAACTCGCACAGCCGCGGCAGCGCCTAATAGTCATGGAAATTACAGTTATTTTAATATATTACACACCGCGGCAACACCTTGTGCTTTATAAAGCCCAGGTAAGGCCGCATATGGAGTACTGCTCACACCTTTGGGCTGGAGCACCTGCCTACCAACTTAATCCCCTGGACTGTATTCAACGTCAAGCCATTCGCACTGTTGATGATCCCATACTCACAAATGGTTTAGATATGCTTGGCCTTAGGAGAGACTTCGCTTCTCTCTGGGTATTCTACCGACTGTATAACGAGGAGTGTTCCGAAGAACTGTTTAGAATGGTGCCTTCGTCCTCTTTCTACCATCGCACCGCTCGCCATCGGTTGGGAGTTCATTCCCACTTCTTTGAGCCACTTCGCTCATGTACGCAACGTTCTGTAGAACATTTCTCTTGCGTACTGTGGGGATTTGGAATGAGCTCCCAGCCGAGTTTTTCCAACAGCGCTACGATATGGAGTTTTTCAAAAACGGTTTCATAAAATTTCTTAGAAGACAACGCGTGAAATAACGTTCTGATTAAATTTAACGGTCATTTCCTTTTCTTTTAACTGTAATGAAAAGTGATTTATTTTATATCACGATTATTTAACCAGTGATCAGTGAAATTTACCATTACTCCTAAACAAACACCGACAAACAATTCAAAAACTTTACAACAAATATACAACATGGTAGAGCTATGATAGAATCATTATCATGTGATTACAGCTACAATTAACCATGAGCTAAATAGTGTTCCATATGACGAGTTAATTCTGATGACCTACTTCCCTCTCTCCCTGTCCCCCCTTCCCTATACTACTCCTCCTGTCTGATCTCACTATCTCTTTCTAAAGGCTGGCAACGTGTTGTTAAAGATCAGTCAATTAGCGATTGTTCACTAAATAGGAAGGGCTAAGTTATACATCAACTCACCAGCTGGCTAGTGGTTGTTGAATAAAACCAAAACTCATCAAATGACAACTTTACAGCCTAACCATCAGTCTTCGGACATCAGCGAGTCATTGACTCGTTATCCAAATAGCCATCACCTGGTTTTTAGCTGGCTATTGAAACACCATTCGCCAAGTGTTTAAGATTATTGAAGTTTCGGTTATTTACTCATCATTACTTTAATATCGGTTAAATTTGACATAACCTCCATACTATTAATGTCAAAATTCAACTGATGGTAAAGACAAGCGAATGAATAGTAAGACCTAGGAACCGGCCATTAATGGAGAGGCTCCAGCGAAGAGTGGGATATTTATACCTAGAGTTTATGTTCACTTCTTACCTGCACCACGTATCTCATAGCGACATCTGTTATATCTGTTCCAGGTAGGCGCAACACGGTCAAGGCAGCCAGCCTGGATGGCTCCGCGCCCGTGGTGTTGGGACCACCTGGTCTCGAGTTCTCCGGCGGGGCGAGAATGCCACGTAGTTTGGCGTCGTCTAAGCAACGGGCGAAGGACAGGTCAAGGGCGGTCAACGGCGGACAGGTCACTGACCGTAACGCTAGAGCGGCTTCGGCCGGAGAGCCCGCTAAGGACAGAGAACGGAGTGCTGGAAGACGAGCTAGCAACCTGTAAAAAATATTCAGGTTTAAAATGTTACCAAGGTTGTATTAACTTATAAAACATTGAGGTTAGTTTATTCAACATTAAATTTATAAATATAAATAAAAATAAATGTATTATACTTCTAACTTTGACTATTGATATTAAGTTAAAATTTAATGTTGTTGGAGATATTTAAAAATTTTATTGACTGTTTAAGTCATCTACAAATATTGGTACTTAAAGAGTAGAAGAAGTACTAGTGTTTACGCTTTATAAATAAATATTAATGCAGACCGGTACTTGCAGGTGTTTTATTACCTCTTTGAATTTAAGTGACCTATTGTTCGCGCTAATCTCTTTGTTTACGCCGCAGCAAGACGCATAAAATTGTATTCCTTTTATTTGTATTTCATACAAATTCATGTAAGCCATAAAGCTTATACTAAACTACTTTTTTATAAATTGAGAATTCAAAGGAATGTTGCGAGGAAACCCATGTCTAATCTACAAATGGATAAGGTCGGTCAGTCGAGGGAGAAGTTAGTCGTCTTTCGACTGTGATCGAAGCGTTGCCTAGTGTACTTTCTGAACGAGTATCTTATAACGACGGACTTTGCACGATTTATGTGATTTGGTTTTGTTGTCTTTGGCTGTACTTATAAGAACTGTGAATTACGTGTATGTACTTCTAATAAACCTTGTGATAATTCCAACGACATTTTGAACTTACATCCCACAAATTCGTAACAATATACAAAAAAAAAAATATCTTTATTAACTGCTCCGCGACATTATAGTACAATATAATTATGTATTATGTGCAGGAGTAATAATTGGATTTGTGAAGAAGTGAAAATCAAGACCCTAAGGCCGCTGACCAGCGCCTTAATTTTCATAAACTTTTGCTTTATGAAAATTAAGGTACTACTTAGTTTTTCTTATATGTTCTATTCCAAATTATCTCACACTCTAAAGTATGCTATATTGTCAATTCTGGCGCCATACATTAACATTTTTAACTTGTAAATAAAAAACAAACACCTTACCATGCGAGTTGTCTCCTAGCAAGGTGACACCATTCGAGCCCCAGCGAGAGCGGCTGCCTGCGCGCGATACCGGCCAGCTGCGCCGCCGACACGCGCACCTGCACGAACGACATGCTCCGCCACAGCGACGGATCCATCTGTCAAATGACACCGTTATAGCCCTCGACATACTCATTGCGGAATACCGGACATTTATTTTGTAATTTCCCTAGGATAATGTTAGTGTTAGTGACTGTGTAATGCAGTTATAGCCAAGGCTTTTTTTATTGTATGAATTCAGCAGACAGGCAGACGGCCCACTTGTTGGACAGCGGTTACCATCGCCTATAGACATTTGCAACACCATAGGTGCTACAAATGTGCTGCTACTCTCTTAAGGGAGACTGGACCCTGGTCACTAATGCCGGAAAACAACTCAAAGTTGTTATGGCGGCATACTCTAGACCAGGGGTGGTCGCCATCCAGTCGGGCAAATACCCTACCACCTGGCTGTAGGTTGTTTTGTCGCCTCTTACGACAGGCCGCCCAGCCGCAGGAAATTGTATTCTTTCTCCGTTCCTGCACAAATAAAACGGGTTTAATTCATTGCTTAAAATGAGACGTTTACAGTCTTGTCCCCGTCATATGCCATGGTTTTCTCTAGAGAAATTAAACACACCATATATAAAGCTTCTAAATAAGATCAGAACAGGACATTTCCCTACAAGATATTCTGACCATCTCAAACTTGATCCTCCCAACTACTTACTGTGTAGAACTCGTGAGGATGTCTAACATCTCTTAACAAAATGCAGCAATAAAGATGGCAGAGAACAAGTGATAAGGGAATTGGGACTGAATCATTGATGTAGGTATTTTTATAGGGATTTTGGCAGAGCCAGCATCAAGAAAGGCTAGTTTGTTAACCAGCTCATTAGTTTAATGTGCTATTTGCTGTTTTGCTTTGCCAATGTATTGCCTACCTTGTTGTGTTGCGACCATCTAATAAGAGCGGCCATAGCTTTGGGGAAACCTAAGTGCCTGTTGTTCTACGCACAGTGAACATAATTACTAAACGCTCTAATGTTATCACCAGTTTTGATGAATGTGAAACTCTAAATCGAATATAGGTAGCTATTTCTTAGTTGTCTTTTTCTTTTCTTCTCGTTTCTTTTACCCGTTAATATTTTAATGGAAGCGACTTATTCGCAAATACACGATAAAATTGCAAAAAACGAGAATGGAGAGCGATCAATTTTAATTAATAATTTATTTTGGTTTGTAACTAACTATTAACTTAATGTATTGATATAATAAAAAAGATATATTTTTTGAGGAATCATAGCATAACCTAATTAGCAATTGTTTAATTAACTGAAAAAGATACAGTAATATTATATATATTTATTTTTATTGCTGAAGCACAGCAGAATATTGTAATTATTTGTTAGCTTGTTTTGTTATTATAAAGTAGTATTACTTTGCCAGGTGGCAGGGTGTTTGCCCCTCTGGATAGCTACCACACCTGGTCTATAGAGTATACCGCATTGGTAGCAGCTTGAGTGTTGCTGTCCATAGGCGATGGTAACCGCTTTCCATCAGGTGGGCCGTCTGCCTGATTGCTGAACTCATGCAATAATTTTTTTTAAATCACAAACTGAAAATTGCAAGTGCAAAACTTAAATGTGTTTCGAGTGAAGTTATAACCGTGAGTTTGCTTCGGGCCAGTCAAATGTAAACGTTTATAATAAATACCTTACGGTGTGTTATGCTAAAGATATGGCATGCGAGTCTGGATAGCCACCGAGCGAGAGCATAATAGTCTCCTTTCTAACATTAGACTGCGAAGTTTATAACTGTGTTCTGCGCAACGACGCGTACAAACTTCAAGGACGCATTTAAGTTTTGTTCATACCATACAACATGACGTATTATTTCTTAACTATTTCTTTGAAATACTGTACATAATGTTTTTGTCAAATAAAGATGGACGATACTCACAGAATATTCAGCCCAGGCCTTGCAGACGAGTGCACATGTAGCTAGTTCGTGTGGCGTCAGTTTGGCGAATACGCACAGCATCGCCTCGCGGTCTAGCCAAGGGGAGCCCGCCGTGTTCACTGCGGAAGGCAGCGGCGGCGCCGGACGGACTGGGTACAGGGGCTTCTTCAGCGCCTGGACATTGAAAAGTTTTATTCAAACTAAGCTCCACTGGAGAACATTTTTAAAGGTCATACATGTAAGTTAAAATTTAGTGTTCTTCCTATTCTATGTACACCACTTTGCAACGTGTTATAACTGTTAAAGTAGAAGTGGAAAGAAATTCCCCAGCAACATATTGAGCTACAAATTATTTTACTTCATATTTATCTACCTCAGGTTCTTAATAAATACAAAAGTATATTATTCAACTATAAACAGGGCATATTTAAATAAAACAAATACATAACAGAAAAAATAAATACTGTCGTTATATTGAAAAGACCTAACATCTTTATACACCTATATATTTGGTCTGTTCATATGTATGTCACTGAACTCCTCCTAAAGTGTTGACCGATTTTAATGAATTTTTTGTGTATTTTTATATGGGTCCCGGGGTGGTTTAGATTCAGAATTGGACCTTGTAGATGGCGCTGGAATCGGGTTGTAGAGATTAATTCTTTCAGAGCAGAATAACGTCTGGCAGGGCCGCTAGTATCTGTATAAATTCCTTATATGTTTGATAAACATGAAAAGGATCATATATTCCTGACTTCTTAGATTTCTAAATTGCACAGCTGTAATGTTTCGCCACTTTCATCTATATCTAAAATATTATAAAATTCTAAACATGCAGTGTCTGTGTAATGAAGCTATTAAAAAAGAACTGGAATACACTATATAAACAGTGGAGAACACGATGCAATTTTTTTTTATATCTTGTCTCTGTTCAGGATTCACGTTAAAACTACTGGGCCGATTTCCATGTGGTTTTCACTGATTGATAGCAACTTTCCGGACTTAAAATCTGCGGTATTTTTAATCCGGGAATCTTGTGGCAATTTTCTTGGAAGCAGTATAAAGTGGGCAAAATGAAAAAATCTGATTCTGATGCAACAATTTCACTGACCGATAGCAAATTCACTATCATAAAATCTATGATATTATATCCCGAAAATCTCGTGGGATTTATCCCGACGGTGACTTGTGTCAGGGAGCATAAAAATTGGCTTATTCAAACACGATTTCCACACGATAGTTTGTTATGCTGGAAATATGTGATTTTTGCTACCAATCCAACGTGGACGAAGTAACGGGTGAATCCTAGTAACTTATATAATTCAATGCTAACCTTGGTGGAGTGGTGCGTGAGCTGCAAGGCAAGGTGCGCCCGCAGTGCCTGTTTCTTGGGAGCCTCGTCCTCCTCGCTGGGCCGCCGCCGCTTGTTGGGCGGCTCCCAGGCTCCCTCGGCCTCTGCTAAACCGCCGCCCACGGCACCTTCCTCCTCACGCTTTATATCTACGCAAAAAACTAAATCTATTAGGCTACCACGTTTTGTACGATAACAAAATGAATCTCAAAATTAAGTGTCCACTGTTCGATCACTTCTGTAGCCAAACGTAAAATAAAACGTGAACATTGTCGCATATGTACTCGTATATATGAGTAATGATTTTCACTTGCTCAATTTTAACCTTACAGCCGGTTCTTATATCTTATTCTATTTCTATCCTATATCTTACTGGCCATTCATTTGATTTACTATAGGTTAAAATTTGACATAGGCTCAATACATGTCAAAACGCAACTGATGGTAGGGCAAGTAAGTGAATAGTAAGATATTGGAACTGGCCATTAATTTAGTAACAAACCGACGACACATCATGGTTTAGAAATTAATACTATCATCATTAATTACTAATAGATGCTAATAGTAAAACATTGAATGTTGAGTTTGCAACACCAAGGATGAAGCCAACGCGTTGTCAGCCTTTAAGATCGGATAAGGAGATAAGATAGAGGGATCAGAGAAGAGAATTGTATATGGGATTGGAATAGGGGGAGGGGAAATGTGCCATTGGTACTCTCACTCATCGCACAAAACACGATTAGCTCAAGGCTTACGATCTAATTCATAGAGAGTTAGAGTAAGTTTGAATGCTTCTTTAAGAACCATAAAGAAGCATTCAAACTTAATCTAAATCTCTATAAATAAGACTGTAATATTTTAATGATTATAGTATAATATCACATAGAATGAGCTAGCCTGAAGTGCAGTAACCAAGGTAATGATTCCAGCATGGCTCTACACGTGATTTATGGAAGATCTAACATAAATCGTCCCAAAGACATACCTTCATCCTTGATATGTGGTACGTCACTCTTGCCTTCGTTGTCCGAGCTTGGTTCTGATTTCTCCGGCGCGGTGGGCGGCGGGGGAGGCAATTTGTTCTGTCAACAACAATCTACAATTTAACCACTAAACCCAATGTATTGAGTACACTCTTCATACATGCCATTTGTATTGCTGGTTGCAACATTTCACTTATAGTCAATAATAAAATTTTGCATAAGACAGGGACGCGCCGATGAATTGACGCGACTTGCGAGTACTAGGTACTCTCTGAAAAGACCAGTGGGATTATTCACAAACGTCGGGAAAGTTTCCGTGTCCAGAAGCTCCCGAACAAATCAATTTGCAATCCGACGGAACGTGAACCGAAAACATTCGAAAATGCGTTTCCGACTGAAATTTTTAATAGCGTCAGCTGTAGAGTCGAATAAGTTGACACAAAACAATCGGATAGCAGCTCGATATTTTTCAGCCGAGGATGTGTTGGGTCTTTTTGGAACATTTTTGTTTTTCTATTTTTAAAAGAAACGAATACGCTTTCATACATTCTGGGACCCAGATTGTAAAAATATGTGAGCGACTTTATGATTTCTTTAATGACTTTGTAATTAGTTATTTTTAATTAATAGTGTGATGTGTTTTCATATTATCAATTGACGAAATTCATTCGCATAAATCGATTATGGTAATCGATAACTTATTTTGTTTGTAAGCTTATTTATAAGATTTCTCATCTTCCAAATACAATTTAGGGCTGATGTTTTCCATTTTGTAATAGAAAACATAACGCTTTTTTAAACCATATCACAACTCATTACATTTCTTTGGCTCAAAAGACCGTGTCTCCTTAAGATATCTATAATATTATAAAATTCTAAACATGCCGTGTCTATACATTGAAGTTATTATTAAATTAAAACAGCTGGATTACTCTATATAAAAGATGGAGAAGACGATACAAGTTTTTTTAGATTTCTTGTCTGTTTGTTCGAGATTCGCATAAAAACTACTCGGACGATTTCGATGCGGTTTTCACTGATCGACAGCAAATTCTTAGACTTAAAATCTGCGCTGCTTCTTATCCTGGGAATCCCGCAGGATTTTATCTGGGAATTATATAAAGTGGCCAAATTGAAAAAAAATTTGAACTCCAATGCAATTTTTTCACTGATCGATAGCAAATTCTATGTAATAAACCGTGTGATATTTTTATCCCGGGAATCCCGTAAAAAATTCACGATTTGTAGTGGTTCGCGTGCATAGAAATTTGCTTATTCAAACAGCTTTCACTAAAACCACAGCTTACATTCACGCAGTCTCTAGTATTTTATATTACTTAACTTTGTAATGTCACTTGAGAACATATCCATACATTCTCTTTAAGTCTTACAGTTTAATACTAAAAGATGTAATGTAAAAATATAAGTAATTCTTTTTTATTTACCTGTAAATTACTATGGTGTTGATTTATTTGGCTGACATCTGATCCAACACTCATCCTTCTGAGGTCTGACGATTTTTGGCGAGCGCGGAAATGGCGTGGCTGTAATTTAAAAACTGGTAAAGATAACTATAATTCTATAGATAACCCTGCTATTTTATACTTTGTGACTCAATTAAAACAATATAAATTTAGAAAGAAAAAAAAACTTTATTTGAAGAAATAGCAACGTATTTACATTCCTTATACATTATTATACACAGAGCATATTCTCAGAATTTGTACGCCGGATTTTACAAGTTTTACTTAGCATGTTACTGTGCCGGAATTATATCCGACACAATGCTGATTTTCAGTGCAAACCTTCCTTTTGGCGTAAGATCAAAACGACCCAATTTTGTTAATTAAATAATAATAATTAATATAACTAATTCTACTTATCTAATATTTAATTATTAAAACAAATAAATAAATTTTAATAAAACCAACAATAAATACGTTACTTCAAAATAATAATAATAATCGGCAGACAAACACACACATTGTATATCCCCAAATAATGCAAGTTACGCTTGTGTTATGGGTAATATACAACGGACTACTCTGGGGCCGATCCCAGACACCCAGACCATAGTAAATAACGGAGAAAATACGTTTCCGAAATTTACTATACCGGGAATCGAAGCCGGAGCCTCTGCGTTGCAGTGAGGTAGGCCGGCAAAGGCTTAGCCCGCTCAACCACAGAGGCCGTTAAATAACAATAAATACTCGTGTAACAACTTGTATCGAATCATTTATGCGAATACAATTCGCTAAAGTGTTTGCCGAGTATTACCACATTCTGTGTGCCACATCACTGACATTTACATTTTTGTCATGATTATTTCTTATGGTGAATTTTGGAACAGCCAATGTGTGGCTTATTTCTACTCATACTTTTTGTATTTTAGTGCATAAATAGGGTAAAAGTTAAAAAGCATCTCAAATTAATTTCCATGTGTGAACAGAAAGATATTTGTCAGGATTATAATAAGTGTGATCATCGTCTCCGTCTAGCCCTATGGGAAACAGGAGTAAAAATTTGTACGTATTATTGCGACAATGCACATGAAAACGCTTCGCAAAACACACCTTTGTTAAAAGCAATTGTTTATTAATTATGAATATTCTAAGAAATTTCTTTACATTGCCGCCACATGGATCAGACAACCTGCATTGCCACTATTATCATTACGTGCAGGTAGCATTTGGACAATTCAGGTTGCAGTCCTTACAGCTTTATAATGTAGGGGGTTTTTATTCATATATTTTACGGAAAAATGTGGCCGGGTCGGAGAGTATGCGACAGTTGATTTTCAACAACGAAGCGAAGCATTGCCGAAAGAAATCAATACGACAAAACATGTGTTTTGTCGTGACGAATTGAATGTTCAACGATATCGCTTCATTGCAAACGAATTGGATATGCTGTATATCTAGCAATTATATACTTCAATCCGCATTCTATCTTCCAATATTCTTATATTTTATATAAAATTCAATTGCCATGGCTAAAACTCAAATCGGCTTGACCAATTTTTATGATGTGTGTGACCAAGACCAAAGCGAGCTTTAAATAGGTCCCGGAGTGGTTTAGATTCACAATTGTGACCGGTAGGTGGCAGCGAAATCGGGTTTCAGGATTTTGATTACATTTTTTGTACGTGCGTTTGAGTGGATACTGTAACGACTAACCTCCTTAGTCGTTATGATATTGTTACAACCTAGGCGCCGACAAAGACAAATTCCACGTACAGATTTTTAGAAGCACATTTATTACCCGTCGGCATTTAAAGTAATAACATTGAAACGATTGTAATACTTTTATGATCGTCTTCTTTTGTTTACTTATTTATTGGCATACGTTTCTAGAGAACAGCCTATTGTTATATTGTAATAATTAGCCAGGTGTTGCGGATTTTAAAGTACAAGGTAAAATCATTTTTTCTTAAACTATTTTTAATTCAAATTTATTAAAATGTATTTTCTATTTTTTAGTTGGATTTTCTATAAAAGCGTATCTTTTTAGTTTTTTTTTTAAACTATTATATTGATTCTAGGAAATTCGGTCAATGTTGCCAGGCGGGCACATTGGACTTGTGCAGTATAAAATGATGACCTGATTGAGGGAGGGGGCAGTCGAGCGAGAACCGCAATCAAGGCGAGACGTGTGTACATTGGGGAATCTATTAGTGATAGACTTTGCGCGTTTTATTGAATTACGACCTTCTGTAATGGAGATTTGGATTTGTTGTGTTCAGTTATATTTGTACCTGTGTTGTACGTGTTTATAAAGTTCTAATAAACTCTATAATAATTCCAACGGCATTTTAATTCAAGTCCCGCTAAACTCGTAACAATAGATTGAGAAACATTATTTATTTAAATTTAATCGAAGAATGCCTCCGAAAACAAGAGAAGAGAGCATTGTATCGGGCTGCGAGCAGAATACATCTCATGTAAAATTATCTCGATTGCAAATATAAATTTATATCCTAAAACAGTCTCTCATTCGAAGATAAAGATCCCGGTCAGCTCAGAAACCGCTGGACGTTACAGTACCGCGATGGTTTAGATTCACATAGTAAGGGGCCCTGAAGTAGGGTTATAGATTTTTATTCTTTCAGGGCAGGACAACGACAGCCTGACTGACCCGCTACTCGAACAATAAATATAAAAAAATAGATTTTTTCACCTTATAGTCGTGATTGAGGCCCATGGTGGTGCACGTGGGACACTCCCACGAGTTGGGGAGGTCCTCGTTGATCTGCCCACCGGGGGGCACGCATGCCGGGTGCACAATGCTGTAGCACACTGAGCACTCGCGCAACGACGACGGACCCGAACGACCTGAATAAGGACATACAAAACATGTATACATGTAAAAAACATCTTATAGTATGGTCATGGAAGAATTTAAAAAAATGCACAGTAAAAATGTAACTCTGGATGGCAATCACCCTTTGTCTGGAGTAGAGATTTTTTTATTGCACGACTTCAGCAGAGAAGCAGACGGCCCAACTTATGGAAAGTGGTTACCATCGTTTATGGACATTTGTAACACCAAAGGTCGCTAACACACACTGGAGCCTTGCCACTAATTTCGGAACATAACTCAAGGTTGTTATAGAGGCATACTCTAGACCAGGGGTGGTAGCTATCCAAACGGGCAAATGCCCTACCTGGCTATGGGTTGTTTTGTGGTTGTTTTGTCGAAATTGTATTCTTTCGCTGTTCCTGCACGGATAAAAGATGGCACAAATTGTTGTTTGGCTGAATACCCAATATACGACCACACTCTCGGCCAAAACACCAAATATTCTGCAGCCGAATGTACGGCGTAAGATGTGTGCATTTCGCGTACAACAAGATTTTTGATTTGTTTCCAACATTTTTAAAACTGTTCGACATGAAACATTAAAATGAAAAATTAATTAAAATCGTATTTAATACTGTTAAAAAGTAGTTTAGTAGCCCATCAAGAATTTTCAATTTAAATATATACACTTTTCATTAATAAATGTGTTCCTTCCAGAATTTGTTATTCAATGATCTAATAATGCTCAGTATTTGGCCGAATACAGAATAATTAAAGTAACCTAATCGACTGAAAACCGAATAACAGCCGAATATTTGTGACATGTCTAGTCTGGAGTAAGCCATAAGAACTTTGGGTTGTTTTCCAGCATCAGTGGCCAGTTTCCAATCCCTCGCTTCAAGACCGGCAGCATATTGGTAGCACCTTTGGTGTTGTAAATGTACATACGCAACGCTAATCACTTACCATCAGGTGAGAACATCAACTTGCCTGCTATATATACTCCAGTAGTAAACAAAAGTTGACACAACCAGTCCATTCTTATTTTTATATACAAATTCAATTGTAATTTTCAAAATTAAATTGAGTGTTATAACTGAATTTTGAGAAAAAATATTTGGGCTTTAGATTTATGACTGATTAGGTATTTAAATAAAAAAAAAATTAAATAAGTCTTATTCGTAAAGAGTTAAGAGTAAGTTTGAACACTTCTCTAAGAACCATAAAGAAGCAATCTAACTTAATTTAACTCTATGAATAAAACCGTAAGATGTTGATTGATAGTTTTTTTTGAGATACTATAAAATGAAAACAAGGGTGCATTGATGGTGTATTAAGTTACGTATATACTGTCATTACTTAATATTCGTATTCCATGTTATGGACAAATAAATAATTACAGAGTATAAGACCTTTCACAATAAATTTTATAAATATGTTAATATAAAAGTGTGGGCGCTGAAATACCTCTACTATGATCTTACTTTTATAAAATACTAGCGGCCCGGCGCGGTTTCACCCGCAATGTCCCGCTTTCGTGGTATATAGTGTCATGTTATATAGCCTATGACACTCCCTGTTAACGTAGCTTTCTAACAGTAAAAGAATTATTAAAATCGGTTTAGTAGCTCCAGAGATTACCCCCTACAATGTCACAAACTTTGCCCTCTATAATATTAATATAGATGATAACAATAATTATAATTTAGACAATTAACAGGTTATTACACTCATTTCAATTATGACATTATAACTCAGTACACCCATCCATAAACAAAGAAATTATGATGTTTTGTAAGATCATAAAAATGATTTCTTTTATTTCGATTTCTCTATCAACTACCATAGTTTGATCCTACTTCGTCCAAGCAAAACTCCCCCCACCATGTAGTCGGGACAACCCCCCCTCCAGCGCCCGTTCGTATTTAGTGAGTAGTTACCAGAGTTACCCTTAGCCTGAGGCGCGACGGGCGTCTGCATCCAGCCGTCGAGGTGGCACACCGCGCACGACGCAGTCACCGGCAGCATCGGCTGCAAACACACAAACACATTATTATTCATCTATATAAAATTGTAAACATGCCGTGTTTGTACATTGAAGCTATTTAAAAAAACAACTGGAATACACTATATAAACAATGGAGAACACGGTGCAATTTTTTTAGATTTCTTGTCTGTTGTTTCACGTAAAAACTACTGGGCTGATTTCGATGCAGTTTTCGCTGATCGACAGCTAATTCTTAGAATTAAATTCTGCGCTATTTTCTATACTGGGAATCCCGCGGGAAATTTTCTGGTAATTATTTAAAATAGGCAGTTAAAAATAAATCGAATTCCAATGTAATTTTTTTACTGATTGATAGCAAATTTAATGTAATAAAATGTGTGATATTTTTTATATCGAGAATCCCGCGGGATTTTTCCCGGGAGCGGTTCGAAGTTGTTCGGATGCATACAAATTAACTTATTCCGACACTTTCCACTAAAACGATAGCTTAACTTATATTTTTAAATGCTGCGGTACTTTGTGTAACGGGAATCCCGCGGAAATTTCAAGTCAAGGGTGGACGACATCGCGGGCATATCTTAGTATTTTATATACAACTAGAGGTCTAGCCAGACGTTATCCTGCACTGAAAAAATGAAATGAAAATCTAGGAACCAATCCCAGCGCCATCTAACGGTTCCAATTTAAATTGAATCCAAATTATCCGGGGACCCAAACACACAATGTTTTTTTATCAAAATCGGTAGTCGTTCTCAAGTTATGCGCGTACATACATTTCTGCGTTTTTATTTATAGATTAAATCCTAACTTTCTATGACTTATTACACGAACGCCACAGCTGGGCAGAGCTGTAATAAGGATAATGATTCCAACATAGATCTATAGCCTCCTGCCTGCCTACTTTAGTCGAGCGATATTAAGAAAAGTAATCTTTCGTTTAATTCTTGCAACTGACTTATGTGAATTGGACTTAAATTGTGCCCCCCGCCACTTGTGTGATTTATTAAAATACAAAGAGTGTTTCTACCCGTTGTATAAATATATTAAAAATACTTGAATTCAATTGTGAAAAACCTGTGAAGTGCCGAATATCCAAAACAGACTTGGCTTAAAGTTCTACAAATCCAAAAAAAATATATTTGATATAAATATGAAAATGAATCACCTGTAGACACTGCCGCATGATGCAGGTCTGCTTGGCGCGCCCCAGTCCCCCGAACTTGACCATGTCGTGGCAGAACACGCACTCGCCGCAATCGGTTCGCTGGCATGCCTCGCACTTCTTGCACCTGATATCAAGAAATGACTGTTTAATTTCATTCCTTATATAGAGCCTTTACCGCCATTTTATCGTAAACAACATTTGGACATATATTTTTGGTTGCAAAAAAATATTTTAAACTATTATTTTGTGTTAAAGACTCACGTTTTTTATTCAGTAGGGTCTAATCTAGCTAGAACTAACAGGGTTAAAACAAAATAATATATATATATATATATATATAGTTTATAAACAACTAGAGTTTACCTCAGGGCTACGCCGCGAGTCAACCTCTAACTACTATTGCGACTACTGTAACCTTATGCATCCTCCAGATTCTCTTGGCTTCTTCCTGTATTTTTGTATATCTACGTACTTTGTCAGTGATGATAGATTGGAAGTTGTGTGTATTATTTATAATAAAACTACGTTTTAACGCTTTTAAGCGCGGTAATTTAATACCGTTAAAACGTAGTTTTATTATGTATACAAGTCGCGAAAACTTAAGAAAATATTATGTATTATTTATTAAAAAAAGTTATTAGCAGCTTCGGGTTACCTCGTCCTCCTCCTCCTGGGCGCGTTGTTGGCGTGCTCCGGGCGCGGGCGCGCGGGCCCGCCGCGGTGGTAGCCGCCCCGCCCCCCGCGCCCGCTCGACGTGCGCCGCTCCAGCGTCGTCACCTCGTCGGGGCCTACACGGCATTCAAGTTCCACATTATTCAAACAAAACAAACTTTAATTTTAATATTATATAAAATTATTAGAGTTAGGCATGTTTGCTGAAGAGTTTCTTGCGCCGCTTATTCTCTTCAAGCCATAACATGTTGCGAAACGGTGGTATATTAGATTAGGCCCCCATAGAGTAAATAATAAACCCTAAACAAAATTAAAACTAGATATTTAAAATGAACAAGTTGGCGGTAGGCTAAATAAAACTTTAAACTGTTAAAGTTTTATTTAGCCTTGACACTTGACATCTTTGTCTTCCGTGACCACGGCCACTGAAAAATGGCCGAAACATCGGAATAACCAAAATCAAATAATTTACCGCGCTTAAATTTCATTAAAACCGTTAAAACGTAGTTTTATTATGTATACAAGTCACGAAAACTTAAGAAAATATTAAAACAAACTTAACTTTAAATAATCGTCATCTATACAAATAAATAAAATTGAAGTATCTGTTGGTAATGTCAAAATAAAAATGTGAAATAAATCAGGGGGAATAATTCGGGCGAGGAGATTCCTAAAACGCAATTTTTATCTCTGAAACGGCTGTACCGATTTTGACGGGACTTTCACTGGCTGATAGCTGATATTTTAATGAGTAACTTAGGATATTTTGAAAATTAGGGTTCCACGAAAAAAAAATTGACGCGGACAAAGTCGCGCACACAGCTATTAATTAAATTGTCAATTAATATTAGTCATATTGAATTCTACCTCATCATCATCCTAGCTTTAAATCCCAGTTGCGTTTAGAGACCCAAAGGGCCGCTCTATCCAATTTATCCTACGATCTATATATTCTGATATGATAATTTTGGAAACTGGAGGGAATGAGACGGCAAAGAATGAGGAACTAACAACAGAAATATGATACTGACCATGTCAAGGACCCACTATTTACACCGAACAGATATAGAATGGAAGACACACTGAAGAATTCCGACACAGTTTTCATTAAAACGATAGTTTATATTATTTTTTGAATGCTGCGGTATTTTGTGCCCCGGGAACACCGTGGGAATTTCAAGTCCAGCGTAAACGAAGTCATGGGCATTTCCTAGTTTTTTAAAAAGTTTGTGTTTACCTTTGAGCACGGGGACTCCGGTGATGGCCAAATGTTGCTTGTCGTGCCTGTGCTGCTCCACAAGCGTCCGCACATCCTTCACCAGCGCTATGGGATCAGACAACAACTCCGGCACGGACTTGCGGGCGGCCGGAAGCGAATGCAGGTACATCACTATGGCCTGAAAACGAACAAAATATACATGAACTTGTATCACTCAAACTCATGTATAAGCCAATATTGCTCCTACAGCGTATTTTACACATAAATACCAAACAAACAAAATACTGAAATTAACATATTAATATCGCCATCACATGCGGCATTTGTGTACTGCATGTTATGCGTCTCAGGTCATCAAACGACTATAATAAAAACAACATACAATAACTCAACGTGGTTTGGCTTGGCAACACCCTTCAAACCATGGTCCATCGTTAACGACTATGAAGCCCCAGCATCTTTGAAAATGTACAAACCGTACAACGATTGTTACCTTACCATAGTCACGAGTTTGTAAAAACCAATTTCCGCACGTGTGTCATACAACGTTTTTCAACACGTTCTAAATGAAACAAACATAATATTAATTGGAAAGTTGCAATAATGTTTGATATTTCTAATATGAAAATGTGCGCGCATTTGCAAATGGCCTCACATGCGCGTGGTGGAAATAAGAACTACATCTTTCGTCTCATTTTCTTTATTTATAGTATTAAAGTGGGACAAATATATTGAACAAAAGTGCTTCCAAGGAGATCCGATTATTCAGCTTATTTATTCTCGTGATGTAAACTCTCGTAATGTAAATTATTTTTTAAATGTTGCGATATGTTGTGTCACGGGAATCCCATGGATTCCCATGGGATTCAAGACAAGCATGGACGAATTCACGGGCAAATCCTAGTAATAATAACAAGGCACGAGTCTCACGCATCAGGTTGCTTTATAAATGACAAATTTGAAACATAATATCAATACATAATTAATAATAATATTATAATTAAAGACATTAAATAATTGCCTAAATGGCACTCTGTTGCTCGTGCCTACCCCGCAAGGGAACTGGCGTGAAGTTATATATGTATGAATGTATGTACATTAAATAATTGACATACACATATTGAAATAATAATTTTTTTTAAAACCAGATATCTATATAATTAATAACTAATACATAAAAGTTACTCAATAAAATGCACATCAGTGAAACTGGTAAAATGTACTGAACCATGTATTTCTATATTTGTATTTTGTAATTCATTTCATAAATTCGTTATGACGAGAGAAATATAAAGTTTTATAGATTTACCTTCAGTCCATGTAACTCATTCTGTGTGAGATGCAAGTGCTCCTTGGGCGGCGCGAGCGGCCCCGACTGGCCCTCGGGCGCCAGGTGCGACCTGCCCAGTAGCGCGCTCACGTACCTGTCCAACACGTACCACAACATCTCCGTGAAGAATGGATAGCGGAACTTATGTGGCACCTGAAATACACCAAAACACACTGTCATTGTGCAAGATCAAAACTATGTATAAGCAAAAATTTTCAATTGAATTCAAACCCTTCCTCTTAGTTTGACGTGTGTCATTCCTTTATAGACATCGACCCCTATAAGCAATCCTATGATATAGTGTAATAATACGATTGTAACAAACAAAGTTTTGAAGGATGACATGCGTACCAATGGTCTTAAATCGGGGGATGCTGAAGACCGCGCGAAGTAGGAAAGCGGACCCTGGGCGTCAGAATAAACGCTCCGAACGCAACCGAGCTTTAACGCTCGGATGATAATGATTGTAATAATACAATATATTTTCTTTCAAAATCAGTTGATTCGATTCCTGACTAGGATAATTGATTTTTCAAAAATTTAATGAATACTTTAATTTTCACCAAAATCGGCCTTTTATGAATTTTTCGCTATATCCTTATTCTTTAAAGTTTCAGATTTGACCATAGAGGCTCAATTGTAAAAATACACCTGTATAATAACAGTACAGAAACATCCCACTATAGGACTCAGTCCTCCCACTTGTTAAGGGGGAGAACAGACAGTATACCCTGGAGCAAATCAGCTATGGAATTCAAAACCTAGCAACTAACATTGTTTTAGAAATGATGCATTCATCGTCTTGTTAGGCATTCGTCGAAGTATTGTGCAGTCAGCGTCATATAGTTAGTGAGTCAAGAAGATCAAATAGTTAGGAACAATTAAAACGATCAGTAATATTCATACAACCAAGGTCGTTTAATTGCTCAGATCACCCTTCTTACTCAAATATATATTTTTTTAAATTATTGCACGTATCCAGCAGACAGGCAGACGGCCCACCTGGCGGAAAGTGGTTACCATCGCCTATAAACATTTACAACACTAAAGGTGCCACAAATGCGCTGCAGCTCTCTTAAGGGAGTCTGGAAACTGGTCACTAATGCCGGAACACAACTCAAGTTGTTATGGCGGCATACCCTAAACCAGGGGTGGTAGCCATCCAGACAGGTAATTACCCAACAACCTGGCTGTGGATTGTTTTATCGCCTCTTACGACATATATCGGAATACGAATTTTAATTAATTTGATGAAATAAATTTTGACATTGTGTGTGATATTTGGGTATGAGGGATGGCTGAACAATTATACAGCTTTGGTAGTATCTATATTATTGAAGATGTCTCTAATTATTTAATTTTCCTGACTAGTTAGTAATAACTATATGACCCCGACTGAACTTCATAAAATTCTATCAAAATAATGGTGTCTCTCCTAATACTTCCCAGCTTAATGAAAATAGTTTCGAAATAGTATGTTGTCGAATGGCTTGAATAATAAAATCTGGAATTGTAATTCGTAATTACACTGGCGTACATAATACCATCCAATCGCCCGAAAAGGGGGCTCCAGGCCAGCAAAGGAAAATAAATTAGGAGTTGATATTATAATTCTCTCTCTAAAATGTTGATATTAACTAAATAATAATAAAATATAAATAACCTTTGTAACGTCTTCAACTTGCGCTATCTTGAGTTGCTTTTCAATACCGAACTGATGTAGGAAATTCCCACCGAATACAAGCGAGTCACTCGGCGTGTAAACCGCGTGGATCCAACCAGTTGGAATGAAAAATGTGTGACCGGCTTGAAGCTGAAATTTTAATAAGAAAACTTATTACATAGGTGACAAACAAGTTTATTAATAATTATTACTATGTATTAATATTTGTTCATACAACATACCTCTGAAATTATTATTTTTTTTGTTTTCAGACTGTCATAACATCTATCACTACCACACCGTTTATCTCCAGATAGTACATTATACAGTACAGCAAAATTTAATACTTATTACACCTGAAAGTGCATAGTGTGAAAGTGATGCCATGGAAAGTGTTCGAGCGAAACCGCAATACTCTTCCCCCTCAGCTTTACACGTAACACGTCATGAATTATAGTGTAGTTGAAAATCAACTGAGACACTTTACAATCTTACAAAACACCATGACCTGAAATTTTGTTCTGTATTGCAAGTTATGACATAATAATTTATTTCACGAGTCAAGTGACATATTCACTACTGTTCAAAAAGTAAAGTTTGCTTTATCATGATTTAATTTTAAAACCATGATTAAGCTATGTATTAAGGCATGTTCATTTCTATGATGAACATTTTTTAGATTTTATTGCAAGATGTGTTACCTACCCAATGGGGCTCTTCTGTATGACTTGTACGAACTTCAAGGATGCACTTAAATTTTGCTTGCATTATACATAAAATATTATAACTTAAAAAAACTCACATGAACCCTGATGCATTTCTCGACGGTGTCTCCGAAGAACACATCCGATTGTTTACCAGATAGCACCCACTTCTCATAGAGTTGTAAATTTTTCTCTGTGGGTGGTATCAGCCAAAACACCTTGGCACCTAAAATTAACATATATAACTTTTGTAATATGAAGGTGACATGATAAAAATGATTAAATATATAGCTGTTTCATCATCACCATCATCAGGGAATCATTTCAAATACATAAATTCCCTTACCTCTTATAATATGATACCAGACTGAAGTTCCTCCAAAGTCAATGTGGAAATCTGTGTAACAGCCTTTCACTGACATCAAACAATATTTCTGCACTTTTGGATACATCATATCATCCAATGCGTTAGTTGATTCAGTCTGTAAAAAAAATCATTGCCGTGCTCAAGATATCGGTTTTACTATTTTCTTACGCGCAAACGTAATCATCCATCATCACCATCCTAATCTATATTATAATAAATGTGTAAATAGTTCCGAGTATGTATGCGTTTAAAAATGTGAAAAAATCAGGGGGGATATTTCAAACCAGAAGATTCCAAAAACGCAATTTTTAGAATTTTCGTTATCTATCTATCAGTTAGAGCATCACGCGAAAACTACTGAACGAATTGAAATGAAACTATACACAAAGCAAACTCATATCCCGGGGCGTAACTTAGTATACTTTTTATCCCGATAAATAACGTCGTTTCAACGGGATAGACGGAAATATCGAAAAAATTGGCGCTGCGATAGCATCCTTTTTAAAAACTACAGAACGTATACGAACGAAACTCGATAGAGACATGGCCTATGTGCCGAATCAATACTTAGGATACTTTTTATCCCAATAAATGATGTCGTTTGCATACAATAGACGAATTAGCTATATAGATGGCGCTGCAATCGCGTTATTCTACTAACAAATACCTACGTTGTCATAAACAACATGTCCTTTATTATATTACTTCAAATCGGGTTGGCTTCGACTCATCTCTGTTTTGTTGGGCAGTTGTCTAAACTATACGGAATTAGTTTCTTTGTTATTATTATATGTAAGAAACCGAATTAAGTTTTTGATGTAAGTAAAATAAAACTACTGCCTAGGGTTTGACACGTGGAGCAGCCGCGGGGGGAAACTCTACTTAATTATAATGGTAGCCTTACTTTAAACTAATCCAACAATTCATTTTAAGTCAAGTATGCTGGGAATTTTTTCAGTAAACGGAAATGTCGGTTAGCATATCTAGAGAGCAGATAAAGACTTGTAATCAATTTGCAGTTTTATTGAATTTTGCACTAAATTTCAACCCGTGTACCGTACTCAAAAATATCACGGACATACATATATTATCCATGTTTGTTGCCCCCTAGGGGTAGACTATGGATCTCAACTTGCTACGATCCTAGCAGAATGTAGACGGAGCAAAGCTATGCTGGAATCATTATCTTGATTACAAATCTTAAGACCGGCTCCCATCGGTTCGATATTACCACGCTCTCACAGAACATCGGCGTGAAACGGTTAACCTTGAACTAATCGTATTTTATGTGATAAATGGGAGCTTCGACGGCCACTTATTTGAAGTGCTATCTAAATTGAATATCACACTGGGGAAATCAATTCTATCCAGGGGGCCTACAGCGACCACTTTCGCAGATTCGTATTACGAATATGACAAGTATCAAAATAAAGTGGATTTTATGCAGTTTTACACCTATTGTAACTTGTAAAATAGCGTTGTGAAATTCACACATATCTACGTGATTTTACAAAGGCGGCCGCTTTACGGCCTGTGTTATTAGACATTTACCTGTTGATCTTTCAAATGTCTCGGCCACACAGTATCAACCCAGTCAATCTGACGAACGATCCTCGGAGCCTGCACATAGTTCTCGAGGTGTGTGTGCGAGAATTCCAAGGAGATGACGTTGAGCAAGCGCTCTTTGTTTGGGTCGTCATAGTAACGCTGCCAATCCTGTTGGAAATAACGCATATTGATTCCAGACATAATCGGCTACAAATAACTCGAACAACCGTGGCAGCCTTAACCCCTCTTACCAAACTCGCATTTGAAATGACATGGCTTGAAATCCTATTCGGGAAACAGGCAACATTTATCAGTTTTCTGACCTAATCTACAATATTATAAAATTCTAAACATGCCGTGTCTGTACATTGAAGCTATTTAAAAAAAACATCTGGAATAGACTGTATAAACGATAAAAAATTTTTAGACTTCTTATGTTTTTGTCCTGGGAATCCCGGAATTTTTCTGGAATTGATTTAAAAAGGCCAGATTAAAAAAAATTGAATACCAATTTGATTTTTTCACTGATCGATAGCAAATTTTATGTAATAAAATGTGTGATATATTTTATCCCGGGAATCCCGCCGGAAGTGGTTTGTGTTTGTCTGGGAGCATAAAAATTAGCTTATTCCGACACCAATTTCACTAAAACAATAAATAGCTTACATTCTTTTTTAATTGCTGCGGTGCTTTGTGTCCCGGGAATTTCAAGGCAAGAGTGGACGAAGTCGCGGGTATATCCTAGTATACAATATAGTTACAGTTGGCATAATTATGCTGATAGTGAAGAAAAACATCGTGATGAAACTTGCACACCGAGATAACTGATTAATTTTACTGTAACAGTCAAATCATGATATGACTTTAACAGTCAAATCAATCAGTTATTAATCAGTTGTTCAATCAATCAGATTTATCATTCAGTTCCACGATTTCGTGACTTTGTATGAGCGTAAAGTTATCACTCATTATTCTAACGTATCTAATAACTTACTACTTATTGATTAAACAGTAATCAAAATTATTTTTATCATGGTATGTTTAAAGTAAGACGATAAAAAGTTATTCTAACGTAAGTACGTTGTTTTATACATAACCTGTTAAAGTAATTTAGAATTTATTACAAAATCAATATCCCAATATTCGAGGAAAATGTAGTCTAAGTATACTGAAGCGAAGTCGTTAGCAAATCTATAATCATTATTTCTTTAAAATTAATTACATTCCTTGTTGCTTCAAAGCTTTCAAATTCTAAATTAAACGCATTGTAAACCTATCTAATATGTACACATGTAAGAAATAAAACGTCAATTTTCTTAGAGCAAACAAAGAATAATTGTTTTCGAAGCAATCTACTCAAATATTACACGTTCGTGAATGGCATCGTAATAAATCATAATACATAATGAGCTAACACCTATTACGTGCACACCATGCACCTTACAGTCTTACATGCAAACAAATATGCAATTTAGCAAAATACCAATGATTACAATGAACCAATCAGTTATATAGATTGGATAATCGGGCTGTATAGATTTTATTTTGCTTCGCTCACGTATGGAGCGATTCTCTACATAACTGTTTCTCAACGATTTTTATGTCGCAACTTACCGAAAAACTAAAAAATCAAGTAAAAAATCTTGCGACCCCTTCGTTAAGATAGATAGATAACACTTTATTGCTCACCAAAATAAACAAATATATATGCAAAATATTATAGTAATAATTTAATTAGTAGTTTATTTATAGGTTTAATTTGTATATAGGTCTTTTTTTATGCAGACTGCGACCCCCTTTAATAACAAACGCGACCCCAGGTTGAGAAACGATGCTCTAGAATCTAGAGTCTAAATCGTTTCTCTTGCGCAGTGGGGATTTAGAATGAGCTTCCTGCGGAGGTTTTCCCACAGCGCTACAATATGGAGTTTTTCAAAAAACGTGTTTTAAAATTCCTTCGAGGCTGGCAACACATTGGCTGTCACTGCACCGCACACCTCTGATGTTTCAAATGTCCCTAGGCGACGGTAATTGCTTTCCATCAGGTGGAATATCAGCTTTTTGTTACAAAAATATTATATCTGAGACTGAGCAACAGATATAATTAATGACTAATATATCTATATCTAATTCGATAAGTTTCTTTATATAATAAATTTTGGCTGATTTGGTCTAAAAAACGCTTCAACCGATGCGAGAATAATGACATATTATGGCGCCTTCTACTTATCTGGGATTTAGGAGATAATCAGAATAAAATTTGTCGGCCGTCATTCTTAATGTTCATTTTCCATAATAAAATAAGATGAACCCATTTAAATGCTGTGGAAAAATTATATCAAACAATAATTTTCGCGTTTGTATTAAATTCATCTCTAATAATATCATTATAAAATTAATCCAAAAATATTCCAGTGCTGGGCACAGGCTCCCCGATTATTTAGGGTAAGATACGGTATATACGCTTGTCCTAGGCGAGTTAACAAGTTTTATACGCCAGTTATGTCAATGTCCTAGGTTCCTTCATCGTCACCACGTGGTAATTGTAACACTAGACAATAGGGTCAGAAGAACTGCATAAGCGGTACATGTTTCAGGATTTAAACTCACGTCACTGCCATGAGACGCGATTAGCTATTAAATTTAAAATTTCAACTATTACCATCAATTAGTTTTGAAGAATATAGACTGTCAAAGGCGCTCCACATTCTCACAATAAACCTTGGGAGAACGTCAGAAACAGTTTCACATTATTGAATCTTGGCTTCGCTTGAGAAGTTCTTACGAGAATGTGAAACGCCCTTTAGACAGATTCACCGATGATTGTTTCGATTTCGTCGTCGAATTTACAGAACCCCCTAAAAACTATCAAGGCTATTGTAACGCTGGGGCTTCATCTGCGTTAGTGTTAAAGATATATGGTATTCATATTGAGTTAGAGTAAGTTTGTAGGCTTCTTTAATAACCTTAAAGACACCTACAAACTTATTCAAACTCAAA
This sequence comes from Dendrolimus kikuchii, assembly GCA_019925095.2. NCBI lineage: Eukaryota > Metazoa > Arthropoda > Insecta > Lepidoptera > Lasiocampidae > Dendrolimus > Dendrolimus kikuchii. The sequence continues at coordinate 8,043,369 of CM034406.1, read as the reverse complement.
ATGAATAAAATCTTTAGGCTGTGCCCGAATGAAACTTATTTAAAGCATTAATAAATAACTAATATATTACATACGTTATTTGTCAATATTTAATGTCGTTAACAATGTCGCATTTCAAATAACACCTGTATCTTTAAAAATAACCCTGATTTAGAAGTAAAATATAAACTTTTGAACTATTTTAACTCTTCCTCCTACACGCCTTAGATTACATAGCTAAACGCCATTGAGTACATAATTAAAAAGCTATAGAGTACATAATCGAATAATACAAACCTTCATAGTCATCTCGATATTCTTCTGTGTGTTTACGTCCATGACGTCGAGCAGGCGTCGTGAGCCGACGCACATGCGTACATCGTTCACTGTGAAGTTGCTGGTCGGCACTCTGAAACGGGCGGGAACGAGTTAAATGCGACGTTCGCCACAGTCGAAAACAAAATAATTATGCGGCAAATTATCGTACACGCTACTTGTGCGAGTTTTATTAAGCAATACCTTGAAGGGCGATGCTTCGACATCCAGATTTATTATCCAAAGATCTGTAATATTAACCCGGCGGACTAATGATATCCACAAGATCGTGGATAGGGACTGGGTGAAGAAAGCGGAGGAACGAGATATGTATGGTTCAGTGGGTCGTCTAGCGGCCGGCATCTCACAACTTCCTCAGTGAAGGTGTGTGCAGAGCTGATCCCCAAAACCACATTATACCCCTCGAAGGCCTCCGCCGAGATTTGAGCGGATGCATAAGTGCATTCCTCGGCGAGAGCATAAAAAAAGCATATGGATATGTGGCGTAAGCTTGGTTAGGGCTGCGTGTAACTTCGGACTACTGATGGCTGACGTCGACGATGTTATGTACCTATACAATACTGGTCCAAAATAAATAATAGTTGTAGGTGTATGGTTATTGTTTTTACTTTTTTACTAAATTGCTCGTTAGTTCGCCCTCATAACTAAGAACTGTTTAGTGAAATATGAGTTCGAGCTGCCACGAGAACTCCGACGTTTGGCATGAATCAAAAACCTTCCTAAAAAGCTGAGTGTGGGTTTCATAACTGAAATTCAAATGAAATATTGATAGACTAGTTTAACATACCTTCCATCCAGGACCGTAAAATATCTTCAAAATATAAATACAAAAGCTGTACTTGTATTTAATCGATTTATGGCCGATTTCTATATTTTTCATTATTATTAACTACTGATAGAAAATTAACATCACTTGTATGGAGTTGGTTAAAAATTATGCAGTGGTCAGGCAAATGAATTAATAGTAAAAATCGAAACCCAGAATTTGAGTGCTTGCAATTAGCGTTGTCACTTAAATATTTAGGCTTTCCTAAAGGTGTTACAGTAAAATCCAGAAATATCAATCACAGCTAACATAACAATTATAATAACCCAAATGTACTGCAACATTTTGAATTTTTAATGACTGATTTATTTAACTTTCTGTTTCAGAATTCTGCTATCCAAGTAAAGAATTTAGAAAAATAAATAATAAGTCGAAAGTCCAAATAGATGGGAACCATATTTGGCATGTGGCCTCCTTACTAATGTATATACCTAAACGGGAAACTTAATTTATTTCGTTATCTTGTGCTTTTATAGGCTCGGCACAGGATCTAATATTCATGATATTAGGTGGAATGCAAATGTTGCTTACTTACAGTGTTAATCGGGAAACGAATAAACTTTATACAAGGCAAATAACGTATGTACATATATATGTTACGGGGAATTTGATAAATCCGGTCACTATTAATAATGACCGGTCTGTATACATAATGCCCGTATCAAGTGGGTAATGTAAATAAAGCTGCATGATTAATCACTTTTCCAGGTCAGGATGAATAATGACAACCTTACCTTGGGCAATATATAATAATAATAAATAATAAAAAATATTGAAAAATTTGGATCTGTTCATAATAAATGATAGTGTCATATAACTCTACCCCACTTTGAGTGAATTAAACTTACATAATTATTATGGAAAGGTAACCGAATTTATCACATTGTTCGGCTAAAAGTAGGGAAGTATTCATACTGCCCGGTCCAAGTGATAAACTCAAGTTATCTCAAACCGTGATTTTTTAAATAGACCACGGACCGATGTGCATTATTAATAGGCCGGCCAAAATAATAAATTTATTAAATAGACCGACGCTCTTGGTCATTATTCATAATCATAATTCATATCGGTCCATATTAATACTGCCCAATTAATCAAATTGACCGTAACAAATACATTACAATAATTAAGTAATCGATTAAAAATATCGAGTTGCATCTTAAACTATATATAACTTAAAAAATACTAATTAGTATGCAGATAATATAAGGATTGACTATAGTAGTTAACAAAGTAATTGGAAAATATAAGTTGAAACACCTTTTTAACCGATTACAATCGATCAACGTGGAGACTAACATAACATAATTTTTTATTTCCTCTTTAAGTATACAGTGAAACTTAAAACTAGTAACAACATTAACTAAGCGGCTGGTGCCTGAATTAGGTTAAAAAGAAACCTGTGGTACAGGTCACCAGGATCAACCCGTTGGCTAATTAAGAGAAGAAAAAGAAAATATACTAGTAAAATTATTATAAATAATCGTGTTAGAGTGAACCTTTCAAGTGCATAGGTGTGATGTAATGTCTGTGTATCAGTAAGTTCGTAAAGATGATGTAAGAATAAGCATGTTTTGTTTTTTTTATTGCAGGAGTTCAGCAGACAGGCAAACGGCCCACTTGATGGAAAGCGGTTACCATCGCCTATGGACATTAGCAACACCAAAGGTGCTACAAATGCCCTGTTGCTCTCTTAAGGGAGACTGGAACTTGGTCACTAATGCCGGATCACAACACAAGGTTGTTATGGCGGCTTACTCTAGACTAGGGGTGGTCGCCATCCAGTCGAGCAAATACTCTACCACCTGGCCGTGGGTTGTTTAGTCGCCTCTTACGACAGGCCGCCAGGCCGCAGGAAATTGTATGGCCGCAGGAAATTGTATTCTTTCTCTGTTCCTGCACGGATAGAAACGTATGTGTGAATAAGCGGGAGTGAATGAGTCAGAGAATGTTAAGATTATGAGATAAAACCACAGACATAAGAGAATAATAAATTATGAAATATTTTTCCTGTCAACTCTCTTTGTGTTCAGATAATTCACGATTGCTTTGTAATCCTTTTTTTTTTTTAATAAAATTTTTCATAATGAAATTGTGAATCATCAAATCACTCAATGCTCGTTGTAGACTCATTAGTTTGAAACCTATTTTCATAGTATTATTTACTATTTAAATAAGATTTTTACCTTTTACGTCAAACTGTTTTTTGTCGAGTGAAAATTATTGAGAGGAATACGCGTATTAACTATCCATTGTTGTATTTATTACGTTTATATAATTGGAATAACACAGAAAATAGGTTATTTCTTATGTATATATATAAAAATCAATTGCTGTTCGTTAGTCTCTCTAAAACTCGAGAACGGCTGGACTGATTTGGCTAATTTTGCTTTTAGATTATTTGTGGAAGTCCAGGGAAGGTTTAAAAGGTGAGTAAATATGAAAAAAATGCTTGGAATATAGTAAAAACAACAATTTCGCTTTTCCTTAGAAACTATTCCTACCTGTCAAACATTTGATGTTCGTCCCGTCGTTTAGAAATCAATTAAATTTAAAAGTCGTTCAGAAATCAGATTAAATTTAAAAATGGAACTTTTTTTAATTTTTTTTGGTTTTGAATGTCAAACGTTTGATGTTCGTTCCGGTTAAGTTTTGACCACATTTTATACTCAAGTTGAAACATTCTGCAATTATCATTCAGCTTTTTTATTTTTAGATTCTGAGGCGGTACGAACTTTACCGGGTCAGCTAGTAACAAATAATTATATTTCACGTTACCAACCACAACAATACTGGCGCTTAATACAAAGTACAAATATTTTACTTTTAACATAGTGAATCGAACCGCTGCGTATCAGTCCTCAAATTAGAAAGGGTTCCGTGGAGTTGACTAAAGTCCACTATTTTCGTAATTTGGCCACTGAACCACAAAAAAAATGTTATCATCAAAATAAAAAAAATTTAGCATAAGAAGTCTGTTTCTTTTAACAAAGAAACAGAAGTTGAGTTGTGTTCCGGCATTAGTGACCAGGATCCAGTCTCCCTTAAGAGAGCAGCAGCGCATTTGTAGCGTCTTTGGTGTTGCAAATGTCCATAGGCGATGGTAACCGCTTTCCATCAAGTGGGCCGTCTGCCTGTCTGCTGATCTCCTGCAATAAAAAAAAAAAAAAAGTAACTAGAAAGAAAAAAATAAATATTTACTACGTCTTGAAATCGCTGTCAAGTAAAATAAGATTTCTACATTTTGCAATTTTTTTACTGTCTTTCTCTTAAGTCGGTTTCTTGTTGTATTTTTTTTAATTACTCTTAAATTACGTACATACGTGGTAACCAAAAACAATGAAATATATGTGAAAGTATCCTGAACTTGTACTGAATCCAACGCATAAAGAATGATCAAAATCGGTTCAAAAACAAAAAAGTTATGGTTAAAAAAACCTCAAAAACTACATTTTCTCTCTGATTTTAATGTATTTTCTAATATATCTTCGGAACCCAAAATCCAATAGCAAGAAATTTTCTGAACCTAACGCAAAAAGAATTATCAAAATCGGTCAGACAAAAAATTGTTGCTGAACATACATACAAAATTTACACGACAATCTGACAACCTCCTCCTTTTTTTAAAAAAAAAGAAGAAGAAAGAAGGAAAAAAGATTTATATAGAACTACAACACAAATGAGAATACATTACACCAGCATAAATAAATAAAGGTAGAATGTACAATGCAATCAATAAAAAAACAAAGGAAGTGTAGCTCTAAATTGGTCTTAGCTCAGCATGTTTATTTGAAGTCTCTACTGAAAAATAACTGACATACAAGGGTAGACGGACAGTCGGACATGACCAAAAACATAAGTGATCCGTTTTGCCAAAACAGCTCAGGCCTACAAAATTGTGATGACTAATCTTGCCTCAGCATTTTGTGATTATCCGTTAAATCTGAAAACCATCAACAGCCATTCTATTCCACAGGGCAATGGCGTCTATTCTATCGATAAAATGGGGTTTTTTTTGAAAGCCAAAAAGCAAAAATTGTTGTTTATGAACCATTTTTGCATTTTTTATAAAATGAAATAGTAAAAACCACACTGCAATATTCCGCCTAAAGCTACTGATTTAAGACTGATGTAGGTTCCCAGAGTAAGAATTAAAATTTCTAATATTTGTTGGAAAAATCCTGGCTCTTGTAAAACGAATCGTCATTATAATAATCATACTCACAAACACGATATGCATATATGATATGTGCATAGGCTGTAACTTATACATACATGGTCATAATAATATGAATTTGACAAAAAAGGATTCCCTATATGTCAGCTGAGTACGGAACCCTAGAAGTACGGTAAAAAAATAAACATTACATTTTTTTATTGCTGGAGTAGGTACCTACAACAGAAGGGCTGACCCACCTGGTGGAAAGTGGTTCGTATGGACATTTGCAACTTTACAGATTCCATTGAATGTGCTGCGGACCTTGGAAGGGGAATTGGATCCTGGCTACTAGGGCCCGAACGTAACTCAAGGTTATTATGACCACTTATGGCGGCATACCACAACCACAACAACAACAATACCTTTTGTTGTACACCGACATAACAAAAATAATACACTTTTTGTTTTTAATACTATAAGGAACCACAATGGACGGACTTATTGCTTAAAGCAATCTTTCCAGGCAACCTTTGGATGGACAAAATCTTTTTAAAATAGTGTGGGCATCTGGAACAGTTTGGTGGCCATCCAGACGGGCAAATGCCCTACTACCTAACTGTGGGTTGTTTTCAGAAACGATATCGTGTTGTGTGAATAAAGCATACATCACGAAACAAACTTGCGCTGCTTTGGCATACAATTAATCAAAATACATTTCGGACGATACCGCGTCACATTATCGAGTTATTAAATAAAGTAGGGCAGCGTACAATGTAGTAAACTACACTAGTGATTTCCAACCTTTTCCGAACTATCACCCCCTTTAGAAGCGGATATTATGTATATATTAAAATATTAACAGTTACTCTGATATAGTATCCTGATAATACATATAAATAATGTACTATTCATAGATATTGATTAATGGCCGGTTCTTATACCTTTCCGACCATTGCCTTTTTGTTATTTGCCTTACTATCAGTTAAAGACATAAGCTCCATACAAGTAATGTCAAAATTCAACCGATGGTATGAGAAGGGAATGAATTGTAAAATATAGGAACCGACCATTGATTGGCTTACATGTACGATGTATTTTATTAAACTTATAATAATGTATTTTTGTCTGTAAGTGATTTTTTTTATTTCATTTAATTTGAAACTAGCTTTTTCCCATGGCTTGGCTTGCATGAGATGGATATCCTGCGGGAATCGTATACTTTTGTTGGATCATAGTTCCGCCACCGCCTCCGTGAAAGGATACAATGCCAGGAGGGGAGCGGTATCACCCACTTTAGCGATTTATGCACCACACTATATTGGACTTTTATTCGATAACCCGATACTGATACTATCAATACACGTATTACTGGCTCTATAGCAATAAATAAAATATGTGATGCTACTTGTATATTAGTCACTACTATGTAAACAAAGTAATCCAACTAAATGCGTAAAACGAGTATAAAGTAAGCAGTATTTAAGTATAATATCGTAATTCAAGATTGTAAAAAAATAAAAAAGAAGAGAACCCTCCTTCCTGATCTATGAAAGAGGTAAAATAGTGACCAATAAAAAAAATACGTAGAACGAACGGTCCTAATACGAACAATAAAATTTATATCTGCATTTGAACGGTTTATAAGCGCGAAACGTCAGATTAAATTAAAAATAAGCATTTATAGGTTCTGTATCCGTTTTAGAAAAGACGAAACCCTTACATAATTATCATGTCCGACCGTGTGTCTCTGGTCTCAAAACATTTTTTTTCAAAACCTATTTGATCTTGATTTATTAAGGAGGAAAGTGATACCTATATGTTCCGTTATAGTCGCTACACAATATTGTAATCAAACCAAGAAATAAATACAAAAATGATTAAATAAATATACTAAACGAAATTTACTTTGGACAAGAAGCGTAGTTGAGAGTTGAAGAGTGAATTTGGGGAATAGTGTGAATGGAGCGTTAGGTAAACTTCTAGGCGCTAAGAACCTCAGCCAGAAGGCCCAGCTTGCCATACACAACGCGGTGCTGGTACCTACGCTCACGTATGGAAGCGAGAGTTGGGTATGGAAAAGAGAGCATGAAAGTAGACGCGGTCGAGATGCGAGCACTGCGCAAAATCTGCGGAGTGACGCTCGCGGACCGCGTTCGTAATACCGAAGTAAGAAAGAGAGTTGGTCTGAAAGAGAGTGTCGGGGTGAAGGTAAGAAAAGGAATGCTCCGGTAGTTCGGGCATGTAGAAAGAATGCATGATGAAAGAATGACTAAACAGATATACAATGCAAAAGTGGATGGATGCAGAAGTCGTGGAAGGCCACGACACACCTGCCATGATCAAATTTATCGTGTACTAGCAGGAGGTGATGTCAGGAGCCTTAAGAACAGAAGAGCGTGCATGACAAGAGCTATGAATGTCAAAGAAGCAAGTGAGGTGTGTAAGAATAAGCCTAAATGGCGCTCTGTTGTTCGTGCCTACCCCGCAAGGGAACTGGCGTGAAGTTATGTATGTATGTATGTAAGAAGCGTAGTTTTTGTGAAATAGCGTACGGTCAAATATAAACGTATAAGAGTTTCATAGTTAATGGCCAACGGCAAAACCAGAAGACGTTATTAACTCTAAAACTGATATTACCCGGTTCAGTTCAGTCTTATTTTGGATGAAAATGAATAAATTAATTAAATCGTTCCATGTCATTGAAGGTCGCATTTTCTTTAATTTCTACGCCATTCAGCCGAATGTATTCAACTTGGTTGAACCGAGAAATTTAAATTAAAGGAAGCCTGCAATGTGCGCCTTTCAATATGTGGCCTGGCTACAATCCTGGAGGGGAGTAAAAACCATTCTGTAAATAGCAGCAGATTAGGAGTGACTCATCACAAGTTGGGCGTTTCTTTTAACCTACATGTAAGAGATGCCGGTGGATGGAAGTTTCTATACTTATGCGCTCCACTGTCATAAATATTTTACTATGCATTCGTGTTGTCTACTAACATAGTTTTTAAATATGTAATTACTAACAAATTTGGGTCATTATAGCTATTAAACAAATTATTTATCATTTATGGTTTAAGCTTCAGCCACACTGATATATCCGCAGCAAATTATCGCCGCTCTAAACAATCATTCACACAAAATCAGGCATAAGACAACTATATAATTATGTATATAAGTAGCTAAACTTGAGACAGATTCTACACTATAACGTAAGAAAGAAACGATATACTGAGAACCAGATTGTCAAAATTGGCGTTTTTAAATTGAATACCTAAAAATAAATAATAAAAAATCATTCTTCAGTATACGATATCATCAAAAATAATCATAATTATATTCATCTACCTATACTAATATTATAAAGGGGAAAGATTTATATTTTTGTATGTTTGTAACGAATAAACCCAAAAACTACTAGACCGATTTCAAATATTCTTTCACCATTATAATTCTACCATATCCCAGATCAATATAGACTACATTTATTATCAGAAAGAAATTAGGGATTCCTACTAAAACTGCAATAATGTAACCCAAGGTGTAAAAAACAATGTTTGAGTGGGTCAGGGGATGGTTCAGATTCACAATTAGACCTGGTAGGTGACGCTGGAATCCGGTTCTAGGTTTTTATTTTTTCAGGGCAGGACAACGTCTGCCGGAACCGCTAGTCGATAATAAAAACATCGACGTTTCATATTTAAAAACGTCGCGTCGATATTCATATATAGAAGTTATTCATGATCGATATGCATCCCTAAGTTTTACAAAGGCTATAACTGTGGAGATAACGCGACCACTATCTTTAATTGTTTTAGAAAACGCAGTCGCTGACGCCTTACCAGTATGGCCAAGGTTTTTGTTCAAGTCTATACGCGTGTAGTATGAACACGTACAGTGTTATCTATAATTCATTTTTGCGATATCCGGTATTTATGAAAACGTTTTTAAAAACAAGTGTTTTATACTTCTCTATCCTGTTACTTTAAACTATTAATAAAGAGATAGACGTATATATTTAAACAATGCCAAAATGAGATTCTAATGTTCCAATTTGAAGAAACATTACATTCGCCCCAGTCGTTTACGTGTAATTACAACCTTACTACTACAATTAATTAGTCTTACATTTTTCGCATGATAAGTTATATAATAAATAATCGGTAGACAAACACACACCTTGTATATCACCAAGATTAGTATATCATGCTTGTGTTATAGTTAATATACAACCGACCACTCTGGGACCGATCATAAACACCCAGACCCATTGAGATATTATATGATCTAAGCCCAGACCATAGTAAATTCGTTTACGGAATATACTATGCCAGGAATCAAACCCAGAACTTCTGTGTACCAGTTGAGCTTAAAATTGGTCTAAACCCACTTATTACGTTATAGGTATACTCATTAGTCAGATAATACTAAAACTTCACTTTCCGTGTCCAAATCCCAAGGACTCGCTACTTTATAATATTAGTCTATAAAATCCCACTGCTGGGCTTTTCAATTTGCAGGTGAATGAACAGTATGACCGCCACGCTTGTTAAACTCATTGGCGGGTTCCACACGTCGATTATACGATACCCATATTTCATTGTTTCCATACATCTTCAGCAACTGGTCATTTGATGCAACCTAAATTTTGAAAATCGTATTCTTATTAGGGTGGTGCAAAAAAACCGACAATTTTTTTTTAAGTCTTGAGTGAAAAAATGTTAGTTTTTGATGTTTTAAGAACTCCCTCTCCAAAAGGGCAGCTCAAAAAAATTTTTTCGCCAATATCGAAATTTCTTTTTTATTCAAATTTTTTTCTCGTTACGGTATAATTTTATAGACCAAAAAATAATACGTTTCTGAAAGTTTCACTTCAAAATTCGAATTTTAAAAGGTCGCTCATATTTTATTTAATTTACTATACTATTTCCATTTCTTTATTTTCTCGATGACAGTTCTATATTGATAGCTGTAGTGTTGTGACCAAATAAGTAATGATATCGATCGCATATATTTATTATGTTTTTAACAAAGACAAATACAACGAAAACATTAAAATATATTTTTTCAATCTGGGAACACTCAATGGCCCACCGCCATTTTATTTTAATCTGTCACTCGCAACAAGACGGTCGTTCTAAATAGTCACTACATTTCTGTTCGCTGATTTTTTTCATATTATCCATACGTTACGTTGTGTATTTTGTGTTCCTCCGTGTTGATTGCTGCCCAGCTGTCAAATATTAAAATGCCTAAAGGATCTGTTCTGAAAAGGCAGGTGAGAGAACTGGTAGAGTATCAAAATGGTGGCCCGCTATTACCACTGTCGCAAGTGCGAGAGCGTGTTGCGGCCGTATTAGGAATTAGTGGACCTACTGTTTCAAAAATTACTACCGAAGCTTACGGTACAAGCGGCATGCAGGAAAATAAGCTTCGTACGCCGAAGAAAAAACGCCAACCACGTCGTATGACATTGGTTGACAACTTCCGACGCTGACGCTATTCGCCGTCATATATATGACTATTACTTGCGCAAAGAAATTCCAACACTTAAAAAACTTGTTGTTTCTTTACGTGAATTTGGTTTGTTCCATGGGAAAAAATCGTCATTAAGCTTGGTTTTGAAAGAAATTGGATTTTCTTATAAAAAATCGGACAAACGTAAAATATTGACGGAGCGTCATGACGTTGCTATGGCTCGCTGCGAATTTTTGATCGAAGCCAAAAAGATATCAGATTGGTCAAATGTTATTTTCACTGACGAGACTTGGTTAAATGCAAACCACACAGTATCTAAGAACTGGACTGACGACACCGCCGCTTCCACTAGTTCATTGCCAATGGAAAAAGGTGAACGCCTTATCATATGTCATGCAGGGTCTACGAAAGGATTTGTGTCAGATGCTTTACTGGCCTTTAAATCCAAGAAAACAGTGGACTACCACGAAGAAATGAACGCGGAGATTTACGAAGGATGGTTTAAAGAAATGGTGCAATCTCTGGAAGAACCGTCGATAATTAGTATGGACAACGCTACATATCACTCCAGACAAATTGATAAAATGCCGACGCAGGCCAATAAAAAACAGGAGATAATTGACTGGCTCCAACGTCATGGCGAAAATGTGGATAGTACTTTATTAAAATTAAAATTAGTGAATATTTTAAAATGGATAAAAAAGTCTCCCTAAAAGATATATTACCGACGAAATAGCTGCCGAATGTGGTCATTGGGTTCTACTTCCGCCGTATCATTGCCAGTACAATGCTACAGAACTAATATGGGCACAAATCAAAGGACACGCCGCTCGAAACAATACCCATCCCCCTTTTACGGCAAAAAAGATGTTAGATTTATTAAAAAATGCATGTGCGGATGTAACCGCCGAACACTGGAAAAAAATCGTGAGAAGAACCCAAAACATTATAGCGTCGGATTGGGAAATTTATGTGGCATTCGATAATATAGAAGTACAGGAACTTATAATAAATGCTGGGGAGAGCTCATCGAGTGACAGTGACGATTCATCAGATTTTGATTAAAATAAATAAATAAAGAATCAACATAATATAATTACATCTTGTATTGATATGTAATATTAGTTAATAAATTTGTACAAAATTATCCGGCAATAGTAGTTTCTTACACTTTGTAAAAAAATATCGGGTCTGTTATCGTGTTACGTTTATCGATAGCTCCATCCCTATCAGTTTCTCCGACTCTGCTATGATCTTGTACGTGCGTAAGCGTCATATTTCTATTAAATAATGTATACATAATGAAAAAAAGACGCTCGTTCAAGTTTCCACAGAAGCTGTCATCGAGAAAATAAAGAAATGGAAATAGTATAGTGCATTACTTTAGATTTTTTCGAGAGATCTTTTAATATTCATATTAATATTCCATATGCTTTTTTCTTTTATTTATTAAACAAAACCACGAAAATTTTGTTATTGTTATGTTATATTTGTTGTTGTTATATAACAATAATAACAGCCCAGAAACTTCCCACAATACAACCGCTACGCTTCTCCAAGGCGAATTGGCGGGTTTGACATGTCAGTTATCTAGATGAATATTTTTCAGCACGATGTTTTCGTACACAGTTAGCAAGTAGTAATATGCACATAAGGTCAAAAAACTGCCTAAGCCATTTTTGTATAAAGAAATGTAATCAATTTATGTGATAGCAAATGGGTCCATTCGAGACAAACTTTGAGACAGACTGACAAAAAAGTTATGTTTAAATATATATCGTATAAATAGCAACTTACATTTTGGCATTTCTTTTGAAATTCAAAACGGACACTTCGATTTCAAGAACGGATCAAATCAAGGAGAACGATTTCGCTCGCACCATTAGCAATTCAAGCTGACGCTGACGCGAGATCCCGCTTATCATGACTCCCAAGTTATTCAATAAAAGACACATATTCCTTATTTTAAAGGCAATGTTACTGTTGTTAGAATGGGATCTTATTTCCTTTATAAAAAGTGCCATATTAAACGTTAGATAAAAGCTAAATCCTGCGGATTTTCATGTCCGCTGAATTTTCGGAGTTTAGTTACGACTCAACGATCATTTTAACAACTTAGTAAAAGTTAGCTGTTAGTAGCGATGGGAAATCAACTGAAATATTTAAAACTTAGCCATCCGGCTAAATGTGGTTCAATAACAAGCTAAAAAACCAGCTGAAGGTTTTTGGTTTATAAGCCATGCTGCTAGTTCGTTGACGGATGTCGCAGCCACCCACCCATTCCAGCGACGGCTGATGGCTAAGTTACAACTTGTCAGTTATCGGCTTTATTTGACATACCATTAGCCGGATGGCGAAGTAGTAGACAACTTAGTCATGGATATTTTGTAAACAACAGCTAATTAGCTGGCTTTTACAATAGTTGCCCATCTCTAGCTGTAGAGTCGGCGATTTGCGAAGATTGGCCCCAATTTGTTCAGAGCATAATTTATTGAAAATATACTTAGATAATTTTTAATGCAGCCCGGGTGACCTACCTCAAACCAAGTCCAGTTTTGTCCTTGAATAGTAGTGGTGTTGTGAACCCATTCTTCTGAAGGTACGATATCGTTATATCCGACCCGTGCATCTCCAGTACAGCGCCGGTGTGTTCAAATCTGGGGCTCTCCAACTTGTCTGCGAGGGAGAATCCGCGGCCACCTTCCGCCTCATCATCGCCAAGAGCCCATTCGTCCGAATAGAGTTTACGTTGTTTGCGTTCACGCTATTATAACAAAACGATAATAATAATTTATTTATTACTATTTATTATTATAGCTGACACATTTATAAAACGTAACTTGTAGCGTTGTCGTAAACTTTTCTACGAAATAAATATCAATTTTAACTAATATAAAAATATGTTTAATCCCGTTTACTGTTTAATAATAACACCAGCCCACAAAAAAAATGATCTGTACTTTTGATCAGATCCATCTATTCTTATGTATTTCAATGCGCTGAATCTGAATATGGGGTCAGTTTAGTCCATACACCCTCAGAGTTTTGCGGGTTTATGGACCAAAAGACAGAATCTGGGGTCGGGATAGACCTTTGCCGACCTAGCTCACTACAACGCAGAGGCTCCGGGCTCGATTCCTGGTATGTTAAATTTTGGAAACGAATTTCCTCCATAATTTACTATGTCTGGGATCAGCCCCAGAGTAGTTCGTTGTATATTAACCCATAACACAAGCGTAACTCGCTTAATTGGGGAATATACAAAGTGTGTTTGTCTGCCGATTATTATTATTTATGATGATTTTTTGTGGGCCAGTATAATCAGATACTTAGAAATCTTATAATCACTATATTTACTTCTATAAATACGTAATTTGTCCTATACCGTCCTATTCGAAAAATACTGTACATGCATATATAATCATGTTACTGTTACCCATAAAGTGCAGCAGAGACAAAAGATTTTTTGAATGGCATCAGTTTAACAGACAGACAGACGGCCCACCTGATGGGAAGCGGTTACAATCACCTATGGACATTGTGATACCAAAGGTGCTACTAATGTGCTGCCGCTCTCTAAAGGGAGATTGGAACCTGGCCAACTAATGCCGGAATACAACTCAAAGTTGATATGGCAACATGCTCTATACCAGGGGTGGTAGCTATCAAGACGGTCGAATACCCTACCACCTGGCTGTGGGTTGTTTTGTCGCCTCTTATGACAAGCCACCTGGCCACAGGAAATTGTATTCTTTCTCCGTTCCTGCACGGATAAGTATAATGTTTTAATAAATAGTTTATTTATACTCGTATGTTTGATTGAATTTAATCTTTTGTATATAGGTCTTATTTTTTTAACAGACTGCAACCCCCTTTCATAACAAATGCGACTTCCAGGTTGAGAAACTATGTATTATAAACAAATCGTGTATGTGTTTGATGATGTACCAAAATTATATTCTAAGGAATAATACAGTATTTTTAACCGACTTCAAAAAAAGGAGGAGGTTCTCAATTCGTCGGGTTCTTTTTTTTAATGTATGTTCACCGATTACTCCGAGATTTATGATCCGATTTACGTGATTCTTGTTTAGTTTGATGCGGAATAGTTGCCATTTGGTCCCCTAAAAATTTAACATAGTTTGGCCCAGTAGTTTTCATTTTACGAACATTTTTTTGTTCCCGTTTCTTGGGACCTATATTTTTTAAGGAGCGCGGCACCTTTCGTAGGTCTACACCATACCATAGCTAGACACTAAAAAGTAAGAAAAAAATAAAAAAAACTTCGTTTAAAAAAACCGACTTCAAAAACTAAAAATCTAAAAAGTATAAAATAACTTATTTCTAAATATATATTAATAATAATAACTTTAGAAATAAGTTATTTTATACTTTTTAGTTTTTGAAATCGGTTTTTTTAAACGAAGTTTTTTTATTGGTATTAAGTTGATCCTTTTCTGTAAAAACGTAATAGTTGGCTGTATGTATGGAGATCACCTCTAATATTTAGTTCTTTTATTTTTATATCACGGGCATATCAAATATAAATTTTGTTTCCTTTTTATGCAACATAGATATGTAACAATGAATAAAGATGGAAAATATAATCCCGGTTTACGAAAATGGGATTCACAAATGGATAAATAAATTAATAACCATAAAGGAATGAATTGATTTAACGAAATAATAAAATTGTAATATAAATTATAAAAACCCATAAACGTCCCACAATCGGCTGACGACCTCTGTACCTGAGAGGTCTGAAGGTTTTACCCGCCGAGGTCCTGGGTTTGAGTACTGCTGTACTGGCATGGTAAATCTAGTAAACACACCTTCCTTTATTTGCTATAGTCTAGGTGTCTGAGATCTATCCCAGAGATATACCACCCGTTATATTATTACTCATACACAAATAACAATGTGCACATTAATTTTTTTTTAATGTGGCGCTTATGTGGCTCTTCCCCGAAACTTCATTGGAATGCGACGCGGCTATTTAAGCACTAAGCTACCACGGCTATAAATGTTAATTAATGCTTAAGCTATTTTAACCATTTTAAAGCACCATTTTATTAAAAGTAAGAAAGATAATTATCCTCTACGATGTCTTCAAATTTTAATTACTAATTATACAATTAGGTATTTATTAAAAATATGAGCCATTATTACTATGACGCTGTAACTACGAAATCTATGATGCTACATAGTTTTGAAAGATGATAAAATGTAGTATGATATAAAGTAAGTAGTTTGATTTTAGTGATAAAAATTGTTACATCAGTCATACACGTACTTGGTTTCCCGCGATACAGGCTAGTCCTATTGCGGAATCTATGTAAGCATTATATCTGTGTAATTTTTTGACAGTAAATTGATTTTGATTTGTCTTAATTCATGTACCTGTCAACTCCCACTCTATTGTAATTGGAAATCAAACCTTTGGACATCCAGAGACTAATCCTGGGATTAGATAAAAATAAAGTCCATACAAATAACAAATGACAAAATAAACATTTATATATATCTGATGGTTTGTATTCATTCTTGTTTCTGTACATTTTCCTAAAATATATTGTAATGCAAAAACATAACATAATTATGTATACCAATATAAACAGCATAAATGTTTTGGTTTATATTATAAATGCGAAAGTAACTCTGTCTATCTGTCTGCTCTTTCACGGAAAAACTACTGGAACGATTTGGCTGAAATTCGGTATATATGTAAGTAGCTGTGCCCGCGACGTCGTCCGCTTGGAATTTATTTTCAAAACCCCTCGATTTTGAAACATTCTTCATTGGTGCTCTGCTCCTATTGGTCTTAGCGTGATATATAGCCTATAGCCTTCCTCGATAAATGGGCTATCTAACACTGAAAAAAATTTCAAATCAGACCAGTAGTTTCCGATATTAGCGGGTTCAATCAAACAAACAAACAAACTCTTCAGCTTTATATATTAGTATAAGACTGTAATACCAAGGCGGGCAAGGGATACTTTTTATCCCGGATAATGGGATAGATCTATGTAAAGGTTATCTCAGAATGTAGGATTTTGGTAATTTTTGTCATTTTGATCCTTTTGTCATTTTTGTCATTGTTGTCATATTTGTCATTTATGTAGTTTACAGATAGACAGACGGAGGACGATAAAAAAAGCTAGAATGGGTTGAAATAGAGGATAAAAGTTTGTTATGGGAGACGAATCATTTCGCAAATTTATAATTATAAATAAATGCGACAGTAATTTGATCTATCTGTGTGTAAGCTTTCACGTTTTTGCTGTAATTTTGTTTAAATGTAGTTTTAATACCTTAAATGGACATAAATACTTTTCATCTCGGGAGATGGGACAGTTTGAAATAAATGAAGTGAATCTTCCGGAGGTAAATAGCACTAACATAAAAATTGAATACAATGTAAACTGTATTAACGCCTGCTGTTTAAACAAGAGGCACGCACTAGTTTGACCGCAGCTGCGCCGCGGGGTAAACTCTAGTATAGGACATATAGGGAATTTGATGATGTGTATATATAGGAGAGTACTTTTCCTATCAGTTTAATACATGACTTTAAATTATGATTATTTGAATTTAAATAATTCTAGAAGCTATAAATAAAAATGAAGTATATTTTGCAAAGGGTTAATGATTGCATCACAATTTCTCACTCAAAATCATAACAGAGGGCACATTTTGTGAACCCTAACTTTTATACTATAGTCTTCAGAAAACCTTGTGAATAATAATGGAAACCTAGGTTTTAAAATAAAATTAATTCATTAATATTAAATAACGAAAGTTTAAGTATAACATATAATTACTTAAGAGTGTAAAATTAACAAAGAAAGCCTTGATAATGATATCATTGATTCTGTTATAATTTATGCAAAACCTCAAGATATATAATAATAACTATTATGTATGTATGTGATATATTTTTTTATAAAAAAATATCTTTATATATATTTTTTTTAAATTAAAATTTTTGAGAACAAATAAATACGGCATAATAATTATTATGTTATCTACCAAACTATTTTGAAGACCAGTGGTTTATTTTGATGTGTTCAGTGAAATAATTCATTTTTTTTAAGAAAATAGAAAGAGATCATCTTGGTTTGGGATTATGGCTCCAACGCTTTCAGCATTAGGTAATTATGCCAATGTCATAATGACAAGATTTCTGTAAATAATTGTAATTTTTCGTGAATTATCATCTAACTTTTTAACAAAGGCACTTTGGTGTTTCCTCCCTAATTTTCCGGCCATTGTTAAATATAGCTAAAGTATACCAAAATAAACAAGCTACCGTGAGACTGAAACGACTTTCACTTTTTCACACTTTTATTGTGACACAAGTGTTATTTTCATGAACAAATTGCATAGGTACTTTATTGTAATATTTTGATTCGAGACCTTTGCATTGTTTGTCGAGTTATGAGCGGCAATATAGGTTATTTTTTATAGCACCAAGGCCAATGAAATATAAGTGAAGACCGGTGGCTGTAACTACAACCTGTGCCTAGGCGTAACAATAAAACTTCAGACAAGAGGTTGGTTAGCTTGCGACGGAGTTTAATTAACAAAGGAGCGGCTCGGTACAGCCGTGTGGACGTGTCGTATTTAAATCAATATGTTATGAGTATTTTAGACATTCAACTCTCGGTAAGCGAGTAATTGTTCGTCGGAAGATTAGTCAAGTAATAAAGTGGATCGCGAGTGAGCGCCGAGCACACTCGGACTCGACGTGTGGTCGCAGCGCGCACGCCCCAGGCCGCCTGCTCGTCCGCGGATGCGGAGCCCGCGGGAGGGAAACGCCTTCGGTTCGGCGATCGGCAGATCAGCGCTCGCTCGCAGTCGCTATCGCCGTGCGATGTGCGACGCTGCTGCTGCCGCTACAAGAATGCCTACATTTTCCGTACATCCAACACGTCCGTACGGTGCGCAACTCACATATTATTATCAACACAACATCGCAATGACATGCTCTTCGGAATTATTATAGATTTTAACTTCTCCTCGCATGCGCGAATGCATACGGCCGCCGCGTTTTAAACTCGGTCGCGGCGTGATCACAAAAAACGGAGTCCGATGACCCTCAATGATGATCATTGTCCACTACACAGAAATTTAGAAAAAGATTTCAAACAGATTGTAGCAACTTTTGTAAATCGATACACGATGCAGCGATGCACCATTTCATGTTTACGTGATCCCAGATAAAGCCACCATGGCGTCACCCAGGACTAAATACGTAAAAATGTAACAATAAACACTCACCAGTTGTCTCGGAACTTGTTTTTTGTTATTCGGCAGTGTTTCCGACATTTTTATATTAGTCAGAAACACTGCACCACGGAAATAACACTATTTTACGTAAATATTTTACACGGAAATTAAGTTTAGGGGTATACATACGCCTTAGATATAGACACTAGACCTGTTATTTGGGCTAGGAAACAAGTTTTTAGGGTCCACCAACAAGTTTTGAATGAATAATGGGAAAAATAAAAATACGTTTGATAAACAAGGTTATGTCACTTTTGTTGAAAAAAAGTTGTGATTTGTGTTTAGGATTACATTTACACCTGATATATAAACACTAAAACTGTTTTTTAATTTAGTAAACAAGTTTTTAATTAGTTATTATAATTTTAAAGTTCATAATAATAAATCACAGTACTGTCACTTTTTTTACTTTACGACGACAATAGGCATAAGAAAGAAAAAAAATGTTAACTATTCGATATGTCAATAATATCGATTTTTAAATATGAAAATCATTTGATACGTCAATGAAATCGATTTTTAAATACTAAAATTGTTTTTTTAAATTATATATTGTGAGTTTGAATTAGTAGTATTTTCTAAACAATTTATTTTTATTAAAAAAATCGATGTATAATTTGCTATAGTCTATTTGCCGCCTTTTTTATTCCATTTTAGATTTGAGTTAGGGATATCCTTAGTTTTTTTATAGCCACTAAGGTTGTCATCGAAAGTCGCGACCAGTGACTAAAATGGTGAGTTGGTTAGGTTGGGTTAGTCTTTAGACCAAAGCGCACGAGCCGAGCGAGCGAAGCGAGCGTGCCGCGGTAGCGGCCGGCGAGTGCCAGAACCGACTGGTCACCATTTATTTATTGATAACTATTTAAATGATGGTTACAAATCGGTTGTGACATTTGCTGACCACTGTCATGCCACACTCGCTTTGCTCGCTCGGCTTGTGGGCTTTAGTCTGCGTTTTTAGACTGTTTTAAATGTTTTTTACATTGACCACTACTTTTCTTCTGCATTTCTCGTCTTTAGAAATAAGAAATAACTACACCATTTTGAAAAAAAATTAGTCATGTTTACAAAAAAAATCATATCTCAAAAACTACATGTCTCCTAGACATGGGGGTTGCAGAAGGGAGAAGTACTCCTCCCCTCCTCCCCCCTCCGCCCCCCCACTACTTAAAATTCAGTGACCACTATTGTATCTTCATTCACTTGCCTTTTCATCGGTTGAATTTTGACATATTTTTATAATTTATATGGAGCTTGTGTCAAATTTTATCCGATAGTAAGCAAATGAACGGTCGATGAGATATAGAAAGCGGCCAATTGCCAGTTTCTATGTTTTACTATTATATGAAATTGACAAGTAACTAGATATACTACCTACTGGTAGTAAGATATAGCATAAAGCTCCACTTTATTTTAGAAGCTGGTCATGTTGGTAAAATGTATCTGCGAAAGCGGCCGTATTAGGCCCCATACACAGTATGAACATCGGCCATTGCCCCTCTATGTTTTCCAATCAGAGGTTTCAATGTTCATTATCAGGGTTGAAGTTAAACAATGGAGTTCTTATAGCAGATACGATTTACTATAGAAACACAAATTAACAACAATCAATACCTTACGGCCATTGTTCATATTCAACCAGACTCATATGTTTTAAGAAAATATATTGCATGGTGAAACATTAGTATTCAAATACCCGCCAAAATTCATTAAAATTATTAATTTTGAGAGCAAAGGTATAGTTACTCAGAACAAAGATATTAGTTATTGTTCCGAGTATATTTACAACAGGTTGCCACCATTACGTTATGAATTAGTACGAATGGATGGTAACATATATCCATACTAATATATTCGACTATCAGGCGTGGCAAACGTTTTCCTGCCGTGAAAAAATAAAAATATAGAACGCGATTGCAACGCCATCTACCAGGTCCAATTGTGAATCTGAACCATACAAGGTCCCCACTCAAACACACACAAAATTTTATCAAAATGTTAAAAGTCGATTTCATAGCCACCTACCGACTCCAATTGTGAATCTAAACCATCCCGGGAGTCGGGACTCCACTCAACATTTGTGATTTTATTGAACTCCTCAAGCCATTTTTGAGTTTTAGCGAGACTAACAAACAGCAATTGTATTTTATACCTATATAAGAGAAGATTTCACTTAGAAAGTGAGTTTGTATGTAAATCAGATTCGGATGCATTAACTTTTAATATAAATGATGCCTAAACGCCATCAAAAATCTATCCTAATCCTATCCGCGGATTGCTTGGAAGACATCTGTTGAGAACTTTTTTCTTCATCACAGGCTGGTTTGTGTTAAAAATACAACTGATTGTCAATAAAAGTGTATTGCAAAAAATTAAAATTTTATATTCTTCTTTTATACAAACAACTCGTTTCTCTTCCATCTATACCACCAAAAAGATTCCTTTTTAATGATAAGAGCACCCACCGTATTATTGTCTTTTGTTTGTTTGTGCTCTGATGTACAATAAAGAGATATTACAGTCGGAACCTCTTATGGTTTGTAGCCTGTGATTGGTTGATGTATTTCCACTGTACCATTGTTGGCAACCCATTATTTTTTTTCTCTTTTTTTTCCAAGATTTAACAGGAGTTTTTGGCGGGAACTGAAAGGGGACGTTGTGCTGTGCAGTTTTATTTTCTAAAAATGTGTAAAATTACTCTAAAATTAACAATAGGTAGTTGTAGGATATTGATAGTTTTTGAGTAGTAATTCTGTGGTTTTGTGAGAAATGTGAACTGTATAGTCAAATGTGGCCTTTCGAGTTTTCACAAGAACTCCGTTGAATGGTGTGGATTGTAGCCTACAATAAAACTGCGCCTGGCTTAAAGGCCTAGTTGCCAAGCCATAAACTTAAGAAAAAAACAAGATTTAAAAAAAACTTTAACATTTTTATTTCGTATACCCATGCAATTACCAATATATACAGACAATACTCAATATTATTATTATTGTATGGCTACACAGTAATAAAGAAAAAACAAGATTTCTTAATGTTTGGAATAAAAAAATAGGGTCATAGCCAATCATTGTACTGCAATACCAAGAATGGTTGAGTTTTTCCTATATTCATGGATTTAAAAGTCCTTTAAATTCATAATAGACTACCAAGGATTAAAAAATTAAACTTCATTTATGGCTCACATAGCTATTTATTCATTTTGATTTTAACAATGTCTCGTTTACTTTATACCCAATTCTACGGCTATAAACAGTGACAGTGGGCAGCGCGAGTATCAAATTTTCAAATAACTCATGTTTTTATAAGGTAAGATTAAAGGGCAATTTTTTCAATCATTAAAAGTCAATCAATCATTAAATTATCAAGTAAGTAAATCATTACCTGATTAATTTAAAAGTGAACTACAATTTTATCATAACAAATGCAATTTGTACTTTGAAGTGCTATATTTTATTATATAGTTAATTTACGTCTAAGTACACCTACTCGTGACCGAAAAAATATTTAAAAAAAATAACAAGTAACAACAAATCATACAAGACATTCTTATATTTTGTTGCAATTTATAAATTGCTTATGCTATATAGAGAAACAATTTTTTATTTTATTTAATATGGTACACAAACAGATTACAATCAATTAAAGTTAGAATAATAAGTAGGTACATAGTATGGAGATAGACTGTAACCCAAAAAAAAAACATACACAAGAAAGTTTAAAATAGACATGTTATTAATTAAATTCAGTTTTAATTATTTCGTGTGTCATCTTAGACACAAACGTTTATTTACCATTCAAAATATACCTTAAGCAAGCAATTATTGATGAAATATACTCTTTACAATACACACAATAAACGGCCTAAAAAAACGATTCTGCTAGCGCGCTTCCTTACATTTATATCCCGAGATTTATTATAAATAATATATTCATGCACATGTCTTATTAATTTATCAGTGAGAAATTTTGATTTGTAATTTGCTTGGCAATAAATGGCTTTACAGATAAACGATTTTTCAGTAAATTAGATACATATTATCACAAATATATAGTAGGTATGATTATAAATAAAATATACAAAATATTATTCACCATCCCTCAACGTAATTCTGTAATACTTCAAAACTGGGTCTTCGATAACATATTCACTGTCGACCGCTCCATTTTCTTCTAAAAACTCCGTACACCTCAACCAATCCAAATACAACTTTAAATATCTATCGTTAGGGTCTAATTCCGTATGACCTAAACAAAATATTCTGTAGGCATCTTCACCATACTTTCCTATACCGCATAGATCACTTGCGCGGCGCCACTTTGAAGAAACGAATTGATAGCTTAGTTTCCAAATCATATGCCCGCGTTTTCTTAATCCCAAGTTATCAAAGAATCTCTCTAAATTGGTTGGATTATCGCTCAATACATGATAAGGTGTAGGATAACCTTCAAAGAAACTTTTAATGTACGGCCTGGCAATTTTACCCGATGTTTTAGTTAAGAAAATCGTTGCTATTAACAATAACCAGGGGTTTGACGAGAATTCTTCTTCAAATACATAATGCGGTGATATAGGCATTTCTCTTGGGGTAATATTATAAAATGGTTGGACTGTTAAAGGTAGTTGCTCTTTCAAGGTTAACTGCGACAAGCTAAGTGTGTCTGAATCAGATGAAGTGGAACATTGACTTAAATCTTGCGAAGAATCCATCATTTCTGATTGAGAACATTGCAATATGTTAAAAGCTGGTGCAACGATGTCGTCAGTGCAAAAGAATTTGCTGATGCAAGTGTCGTCGTCGACCATAATTCTGAAACACCAAAATATCAATATTTAAATACAAAAACTATTTTTATTTCTTTGCACATAATACAATTTGGACGAATAGTTCAGCTGTGCAATTTCAAAACCTAGTAACTGAAATTGATTTTTAAATTAATATTGGTGCATTCATTGTTTTACTAGGCATTTGCATTGTGATAGCTAAAACAAGTAAAGAATGTATCTAAATATGATATTGCACTCAATAAGCTTAATAAATAGTTTTGAAATGGCACATAGTTGAAATTCATCATAATATTTTTTGTGCTGTGGTGTAAAACTTTTAGGGATGCACAGCTGATTTGCCTATATACGATCGCAAGTAAACCTTTGATTTCATAAATGTCTTTTATGTCAAGTATATAATCGAAGATAAACAATTTAAAGAGTACTCCGGATCCACGTGAGGCTTTCTCGAGAGCGCAAGAATGTGGAACAAATTCTTATGTTTTTTTTCTCACTTGATCACGATAATGTTAAGGCCTGTAAGACTTATTACGTCATAGATATGTTTGACACTTAGTGACCGCGCCCACTACCGCGTCCGCGGGATATCGTGAGCAAGCATTTAAGTAACCAATAAATATTATTTCGATTACTAAATTAAGAATTATAATAATTTGTTCTCCAGAATAACAAACTCAGGTTTGAACACATTAATCCAAAGAAACAATTTTAATCCTACATTATTGACAGTGTAAGTAACGGGTGGCCTTGACTGACTCGATTGTCTGGGTATCAGTGTTGCTTGGGTAATTAGTCCCGGTTTTTTTCCTGGTAGAATAAAATATTACTAAACAACCTACCCGTTGTTTAGCCTGTTCTAGTAAATACTGAAATTGACCAAAGAGTTTTTTAATATTTGTATATCCTACGATACCATATTTATGTTAACACGAGACAAAGTGTAAACAAAAAAAAGTGTTTCTCAAATGTTGTTTTTATTTTATTAACTGTAGAGTGCCTATTAATATCTCATTTATTTTTTATATGACAAAAAAAACAGTAAACAAATAGATATAATTAAAAACATATCACAAGGAGAAACTTACAAAAATAAAAGTAACAAGCGAAAAACAAGAAATAAACAAAGTTGTCCTAGAAACCGCACTGTCACATCAACAAGCTGACCGAGAGTAAAGATAGCGGATATAACCCGACCGATGACAAAACGACACATTAAGGCCGTGTCCCTATTAGACGAACAGTGAGCGGCTGACTGTTCACTGGCTGACTCTGAGCGGCGTATCGGTCGCTAAGTCAATGTCGAGTTGCAACGAACTGAAGCGTATTAGTCGCAAAGCGCTTGCGAACTCTTGGGAGGCAAGGTAAACGGTCAGCATAAACGACGCGCAGCGCTCCGGCGTAGTGAGCGAAACGCGCCGCCAACCGCGCTAATCGTTCGTTGCTAATCGGCCGCTCACTAACTGAGTCGGCAAGCAAAATGCTGCAACCTGCGTACATTACGCTCTGGACCCTCCATTTAAATATTATAGGAAGGCAAACTGGAAGCTAATAGTTAGCCGATCACAGTTCGTCTAATGGGGGCACGGCCTAATATATGAAATTTTTGCATTAATTGTATTCTGTAATTCGGTAGTATGCCGACTTTGAGAATCACATCTTTTGCAGGTTTGTTAGCATGTAATGTTTCTATTTTATTATAAAATCATCAGCTAATTTGCGATTAATGACGTTAATGCAGCCTACAAATTTTTGTCAATAATCTTTTACTGTAATGTACACGTGCACATGCTGTAAACTTGTGGAATGTACTGCTAATAAATATTAGAAACGCTAAATTACAGATATCTTGTAACAGACTTGTTAAAGAACACTAATCTTCATTTTTGAACTGTATTTGTCATATTTAGGTACATACATATAAATATAATCACTTGTGTATATATAATCATAATTTTATTAATGTAATGTCATATTTCATTATAAATAGTTAGAGCTACGTTGCGCACTGGATACTGACCACAGAATACATGTATGATACTGACCCACTCTTTTATGGAAGTTTATTTCCAGAAGATGGTTGGGAAGAAACCGTTGTAAGCGATAAGACCGCCGATTGTTCTATTTAATCTATTGTTAATACTGATGTATACTAATTTCTTGTGTGCAATAAATAATATTCTCGAATATTTTAAACTAATTTCACATGGAAACTATCTACGGAATTCTTTGTTGTGCTTTGACTGAAACACACTAACTGATTTTTTTAGCATACGTTAATTAACACTCAATAAAAACAATAGGCTCTACCACTACAAATAAGACACTTGACAGGTACATAAGAAAACAATACGTAATGACTAAGGTATCGGCAAAATTATTCCATTGTTTAATTACATGAGGTACATCTAGTGTGTCGTGGTGTCTGTTAATCCCTATTAATATTATAAATGCGAAAGTAACTCTGTCTGTCTGTCTGTTCCGTTTTCACGGAAAAATTACTGGACCGATTTGGCTGAAACTCAGTATATATATATTTTCGATGCCGAGGATGAACATAGGATGCTTTTTATCCCGAAAAATGGGATAGTTTCCGGGATAAAAATATATTTGTCTGTTTGTTTGTTATGCTTTTACGGAAAAACTACTGGACCAATTTGGCTGAAAATCGGTATATATGTAATTTTCATACCGAGGGTGGACAAGGGATATTTTTCATCCCGAATAATGGGATAGATTTTGAGATATATTTATGTAAAGGTTATCCCAAAAGTGGGATAGGTTTTGTGATTTGCGTCATTCGCCATTTTGGTTATTTTGTCCTTTTTGTCCGTTTTGCTCTTTTTGTCCTTTTTGCTCTTTTTGCTCTTTTTCTCCTTTTTGATCTTTTTATCCTTTTTGCTCTTTTTGTCCTTTTTGCTTTTTTGACCTTTTTGCTCTTTCTGCCCTTTTTGCTCTTTTTTGTCCATTTGGCTCTTTTTGCTCTTTTGCTTTTTTTGCTCTTTTTTGCCCTTTTTGTCCATTTTGTCCATTTTGCTATTTTTGCTCTTTTTATGTTTTTGCCCTTTTTGTCCATTTTGTCCATTTTGCTATTTTTGCTCTTTTTATGTTTTTACTCTTTTTGTTCTTTTTGTCCATTTTGCTTTTTTGATCTTTTTGTCCATTTTGCTCTTTTTGAACTTTTTGTCCATTTTGCTCTTTTTTCTCTTTTTTGTCCTTTTTGTCCATTTTGCTCTTATTTCTCCTTTTTGTCCATTTTGCTCTTTTCTGCTTTTTGCTCGTTTTATGTTTTTGCTTTTTTTGTCCATTTTGCTCTTTTCGAACTTTGTCCATTTTCTTCTTTTTTCATTTTGTCCTTTTTCTCCATTTTGCTCTTTTTACTTTTTTGCTTTTTTGACCTTTTTGCTCTTTCTGTCCTTTTTGCTGTTTTTGTCCTTTTTGATCTTTTTTTGTCCTTTTTGTCCATTTGGCTCTTTTGCTCTTTTTGCTCTTTTGCTCTTTTTGCTCTTTTTGTCCATTTTGCTCTTTTTGAACGTTTTGTCCATTTTGATCTTTTTTCTCTTTTATGTCCTTTTTGTCCATTTTGATCTTTTTTCTCTTTTATGTCCTTTTTGTCCATTTTGATCTTTTTGCTCTTTTGCTCTTTTTGCTCTTTTTTGCCCTTTTTGTCCATTTTGCTCTTTTTCTGTTTTTGCTCTTTTTGCTCTTTTTATGTTTTTGCTCCTTTTGTCCTTTTTGCCCATTTTGCTCTTTTTGTCCATTTTGATCTTTTTGACAATTTCACTGTTTTTGCTCTTTTTGCCCTTTTAGCTCTTTTTGTCCTTTTTGATGTTTTGTCCTTTTGCTGTTTTTGTCCTTTTTGTCATTTTTGTAGTTTTCATTGACGGGGGATAGATAAATAAAACTAGGACGGTTTGAAATAGAGGATGAAAGTTTGGATGAGACCAATCATTTCTCAAGTTCTTAGATATAAAAATTCGTCTATAAAAATGCGATAGTAACTCGATATGTCTTTCTGTTAAGTTTTCGGAAAACACTGAGAATACTGGATTGTTTTTATTGTAATTTTGTTTAAATGTACTTTTAATGCCGAAAATGTACATATTTTATATACTCATGCTAGGATATTGGATAGTTTGCGATATAAAATTAAGTTAATTTTTCGGGTGCAAATGGCACTAACATAAAATTGTTGTACAATGTAACCTCTATTAACGCCTGCTCTTTAAACAAGAAGCAGGAACTAGAGGTTAACCCGCGGCTGCGCCGCGGGGCAAACTAGTAATTCTATAAATCGAAACTTGGCCAGTTAGTCTTGCCGACCGTTCACTTGCAAAGTTTGACATAAGCTCCATACAAGTAATGTCAAAATTCAACCGATGGTAAGGCGAATGAATGAATAGTAAGATATACGAAACAGACCAATAATCATGTGTTAAAACTCGTACAGATTCCATGGCAACTTTTTAATCTCCACATCAATACGTTGTAAGAACTGAAGATATTAAATAACATCCGCTTAGTTCAATGATTCAATGCGTGCGGCTGCATCGTCGCGGTAGCACGCGCGTCGCCGCTTCGCACGTAATCGACAACCGTAAAAATCGAGAAAACATAAAAAGAAATCAAAATCAATCGATAATGAATTCGACTCACTACAGTTAGTGTAAGTTTTGAAAATGGAACGAGTGTTTACAAAACGACTTTAATGTTTACCTCGGTTTGCGTTCGGAAATCGTGTAGACAGTTGAAAGGTTGAAATCAAAGTTTTATTCTGCACGTGCTGTGTTGATGTTAAACGGAAGTGTGGACGTATTGGCTTGCTGAACTTGCGCCGACTTTCTGGAAGGTCAAGTAGTGCAGGTGGTTATAACTTATTTGTGTTAATGTTGTTACTGGACTAATGACCCTCGAGTTTATTCTATCGAATGCATTTAATGAATGGTAAGATTTTGTTTAGAATTATTACTGACATTTTTATAAAACCAAACAAATCTCAGTCAGTCAAAAAAGGCTTTATGGGTAACGGTCAAAGCTAATTTACATTGATCCAGCTACAGTCTTGGAGGTAAAACCTCATTAATGTCATAGACAAAACATAATAATTTGTGGAATACATTTTTTGATTCAAAAGTACTTCAATAAAAAATGTCGAACTGAGAGCACAATCTTTTATTAAAAGATTTTCCAACAACTGCAGAATCGAGGTAGCACCATCAAAATTCTGAAACCACTGTTATATTGTACACGCAAGGCTTTGACGGCTCTTTGCGTACTGTTAGCCCACAAACTGCACGTATAATATTCCTGGCAGTGGGTAAGCTTTAAATAGGCTTATTTTTACTTGTTTACTACAGCGTCCGAAACGGCGACATATTGCATCGCCCTGCGTTTCATCTCTATATCAGCATAACCCTTGAGACCTTTGGTAACATAATGGCCGAGGTATTTAAATATCAACAAGATTTAAGTGCAGTAACTTGACGGCAGATATAACCTTTGGGCATCTGCCACCAGTGGCACTGATCATCATGAACTTACTTTTCTTCACTTAATAATATGACAGGCCATGACAGTTGGCATATACTTAGTTCGCATGATTTTAAAATCGAAAGTCGAAATGTTTTTTTTTTGCATATATGTTGCGAGTTTGAATTGGTAGGCTGTGTTTTTAATAGCTATATAATCGATTTATTTCTATGTAAAAATATCGTCGTATAATTTTCGTTACTATTGGTCGTCATTAAAATGTTTTTCATTCTGCTTCTTTTTTAGTAATGCAAATATACTGTTGTTTTTTTATTATTTTTGATTACTTACGCCGCGTTCTTGGTTGTTTTGATTCTTTTTACGTTGACTACTTGTTTTAAATAGGATTTTTGATTGGATTACTCAACTGTGGATTTTGCTCACTGGAATTTATAATGATCAAATACTAATTGGTGCAGGGACAGTCTTATTCTGATGTACAGTCGAAAGTTGCGACCGGTAACCAGAACAGTAAGTTAGGTTAGGTTATCTTTAGACCATTGGCCGGCGTCTGCCAGGGCTTATGCGGAGCAGGCGCTAGTTACTTTCTGCGGCTCTGGCTATAAGCAACTGTAAGGAACACGGTTCATTTTAGAGGGTATACCGGTAACAGCTAGTTGAGTTTCCACACGCATTCACCATGATTCCCACACGGAAGCACACCACACGGAGATGACCGTAAGTAGATTTATCCTCGTCAAAAAAAGGTTAGGTTTAGAGCAAAGCGCACGAATCGAGCGAGCGAAGCAAGCGTGCCGTGGCAACGACGAAAGAATGCCAGAACAGACTGGTCACCCTTTATTCATTAATAACTAATTTAGTGACTGTTACAAGTGTCGGTTGTGACTCTGGCTGGCCGCTGTCGTGGCACGCTCGCTTCGCTAGCTCAGATTGTGGGTTTTAGTCTAGGTTTTTAAATTGTTTTGAATCCTTTTTACATTGACTACTGGATTTTTCATATTTGGACCTATGATATAAGTACAATATTAGTGAAAAAAATAAGTAAGGTTATATTTACAAGAAAAATAATATCTGAAGAACTACACATTTCCCGGACATGGGGCTGCAGGAGTAAGCATAACTTCCCCCTCTCTAATTTAAATTCAGTAACCAGATATCCAAAGTTTAATCTAACTCGTATTTACACGTTCCCAGTATGAAGTCAGCACTGGCTTCCTTCGAATTTCAAATCAGTAGCTGGATCAATGTATCTCAGCTTTAACATATAACAGACAACTTCAAGGCTGATAATAATGTCATTCAGCCCAAGATAATATTATAAAAAAGTCGTTTGCCAAATTTGTGCCTGCAGATATCGAACCCGAGAATTCTGTTCAATTATATTGAATGAACTATCAATGAGCCAAGACGACAATGCTCAAACAATATAACACAGAACTCGTTAATATATTAATGTTAACCTCTGGAACGCAGTTTTTTCGTAAAATGAAGTAAACAATAAAACATGTTTTTTTATAAAAAAAAAATACTTTTCATTTGAATTCTTCATTATATTTTCACACAAAACCAGTATCAAAATACGGGCTTTTACCATTGCACATAGTAGTGTACTCGACATTAGGGTAGCTGAAAAGTTGAGACGCTGACGACAGTTAGCGGGAAATATAATAATACTGTAATCAATCTTATACCATAGACAAAAATAAAAGATCCTATTGCCTTATCATAGTTAACACTCAAAAAAACTACAGCTACTACTCCACAGTTCCTTCTTTAAAAATAGAACTAATTATAAAACTCTTATACTGTTTCCAAGTGTTTATTTTACTTTTGACGTTTGCACATCTATAAAGTTACATTTTTATAGACAGTAGAGTCCACATGAAACAAAAGGCATAATTGTCGTACTTTATTGTTGTGGGTAACATAATAGTTATGTACTGTGAGTCATGTAACGCACAGATTATTAAACCTATACTACACGTAAATAAATCGAAAGTGATCGATTTGAAAATAAGAATAATTCTACTCGGAAATAATGGATTAAAACATAATTATAAATGGAATCAACTTTTATAATAAATCGAGTCGGTAACGCATTAGGACATTACTAATTGGTCCGTCATCGAGCTGTCAAACGTAAAATAAATGCTTGGTAAGGATATAAATGATAGAATATCTATTCAACATTTTATAAATATACTAGGTACTTTAGAGAATATCAGAAATACATCAATTGATAGAAGTTTCATTTAAATGATTTTTAAATTATTTTATCCAATTCATAATTGTTAGTTATTTTAAGTAAATAACGTAAACATAAAGCAAAGTATTCTTGAATGAAATATGTAATTATGATAATTATGTACCCGAGAATACTTTTCCGGCATTATTATCCACAGAAATCTAACGTCACACATATTTTGTATTTAATTTGTAATATATACCTATATATAAATGTGTGTATATACAAAAACGTCGTGGTAGCGTAATGGCTAGCGCACGCGTCCCAGGCTCAAAGAGCGCGGGTTCGATCCTGTCCGGAACGTATGCACCACTTTCTGACAGTTCCTGACCTAATGTGCATATTATTATTTCAATTACCACGTGCTAACAAAGGTGAAGGACAACATCGTGATGCAACCTACCTAGTGAGAAGGGGGACACAAACAGAGTTACGCACCCAGGCGCCCAATATGCTTAAGACGGCCCTGCTCGCAACAGAGTATAGAGGAATAAACTTTGGACAACATTCGATCGTAAAACACGTTACAGACCAATTTGTATGATCTGCTCGACATAAATTAATTAATATTCATAACATTTCCAACCGCTTTGCAAGTTAGAAATGGTGCGGTGGTTAGATCATTAATATTCTCTCTTATCGATTCAATATTAAATTCGTCCTTAAAAGAAACAAATAGTATAATGAGAGCCAATGAACTTTCAATTAAGGACATTTGACACTGGAAAGTGATGTAATAAGACGATATAAGGAAGCTGGATCCCAAATAAGTAGTAACGGGTTGATAACTAAATTAAATTCAATTATTGTCATAGTCTCATTACAATTATTGGAGATGACGATCATAATTCATACCCCTTGAAACGGCTCTTTCTCCTTCCCCCCCCCCCCCATCCTCTATCCCACCTTACCAATCTCATTCCAGTCCCCTATCGCATCGCAAAGGCTGGTGACGCGTGGACTTCGCCCCTGGTGTTGCAAACGTCTATAGGCGACGGTAACCGTTTTCCATTAAGTGTGCCGTCGTTCGGCGTGTTTACCAACTTCGCAATAAGAAAATGAAATAAAAAGAGTGAATGATGAATAAAAAATGAAATAAAAAGTGTGAATGATGAATGAAAAATGAAATAAAAAGAGTGAATGATGAATGAAAAATGATATAAAAAACGTGCGCTCCAAAAGTAAAGACTAAACCCAATAATGGGACGTTTATAAGGTGCTATCATACTACTTTTGATTATTGAAGTCCAATGAAAAGTAATATTTCTAACCTTATAAAAACTGTTTAGTTTTTACACAACACAAAATATATGCTTATTATAGGCAAATCTATTCGATCACTACGCAACAATACAGGATTTTTAAAATGTAAATTAATTGTTTATGACTTTCTGACCTTGGTCTTTTATACATTTTCCATAGATATTTGTACGAAGTTTTTAAATCTAATGCGAGGAAGAAGTTCAATGTGTTATTGGAAACTGCTACAAGAACATATTTTTTTATTTATGTACCGTGACGGTTCTGATTTACGTATTTGACGTCGTAAAATTATAACTACGTAAACGTAAATCACCTATAGATACAATCAATATTTTGTTACGTCATTAATTCGCGTTTTTAGGGTGGACTGAGAAATCTTCAATTTAAATGGTAAAAAAGTTAATCAAGCACATTGGAACGTGCAAAGTTAATATAGTCCGCTCCTAACTTTATTGCTACTTTAAGTTAGCAACAAAGCAAAACACTTTTTATATAAAATCAAGTACTGTGTAACCATGTGCAGCTAACCCGAAAACGTTATAAAGTTTACTGCAAAAAATGATGTAATCTTTCTTTTTAACCGACTTCAAAAAAAGGAGGAGGTTCTCAATTCGTCGGAATCTTTTTTTTATTATTTTATTCACCGATTACTCTGAGAGTTATGATCCGATTTACGTGATTCTGTTTTTGTTCGACGCGGAATAGCTGCCATTTGGTCCCCTAAAAATTTGACATAGTTTGGCCCGGTAGTTTTCATTTTATGAACATTTTTTATGAAAAATGTTCCATTCCGTTCCATATGTACACCGATTACGTTGAGATTTATGATCCGATTTACGTGATTCTTGTTTAGTTTGATGCGGAATAGTTGCCATTTGGTCCCCTAAAAATTTAACATAGTTTGGCCCAGTAGTTTTCATTTTACGAACATTTTTTGTTCCCGTTTCTTGGGACCTATATTTTTTAAGGAGCGCGCCACCTTTCGTAAGTCTACCCATACATAGCTAGACACTAAAAAGTAACAAATAAAATAAAAAAGCTTCGTTTAAAAAAACCGACTTCAAAAACTAAAAAACTAAAAAGTATAAAATAACTTATTTCTAAAGCTATTATTATTAATATACATACATACATACATACATACATAACTTCACGCCAGTTCCCTTGCGGGGTAGGCACGAACAACAGAGTGCCATTTAGGCTTATTCTTACACACCTCACTTGCCTCTTTGACATTCATAACTCTTATTATTAATATATATTATCTAAAACATCTTGAAGTCGGTGCAAAGTAAAACATAAAATTACTATATTGTGAAAATTACTAAGCACCGACTTTAAGATGTTTTAGATAATATATATTAATAATAATAGCTTTAGAAATAAGTTATTTTATACTTTTTAGTTTTTGAAGTCGGTTTTTTTAAAGGAAGTTTTTTTATTTTACTCAAATAATATCTTGCAGGGAGTATTGTTCTCACCTTTAGGATGTGTTACGTTATGTCACACCACAAATCATCATGTTATCCTTCACACAATTCATCCATCTCATTTTTGGTCTTCCTTTACATTCATACCTGTGAACCTACCAGTTTAACTTTCTTATTATTCAGTTGTGATATATATGTATAATATGATTACATACAATAATAATATGATAGTATTTTATGTCTACAACATAAAAATTTATAAGTTTCCTTAATATCTTGAATATAAAATATTGACAGTGTACCAATCATTGGGGAAGGTGCCAATAGTACCTATAGTTTACTCTAATTATCTTGCGGCTAAACCATGCTGAGCGCAGGGCCGTCTTTACCCTACACACCGGGGGTGCAAGGGGTAGGTACGTGACACCCGAGCGCAGGGACCTAGGGGCCGCAAGTCGATTGAGTTCAATAAAAGAAAATAGATATAATAAAAGTCATTTATTTGATAAAAACAAATTGCGAGACATATTACAAATTAGAAAAAAATAAAGTATCAAGTACGTAATAAACAAACTGACAGGCGTGGTCATGACGAGTGCAAAGTTTCCGTTTTTGCCAAAATGGCTAGGGAACCTAAAAGTGAAACATAAAAATTACGATTAAACACTATTTTCAATCCACTTTTAAAACTTCGAAAGAGTATACTCCTCAGGTGATACTATTTTCACCGACTCGGGATCTGATGAGTGGATCCTAGGGAAACCGTTGTTAAAGAGCGCCAAGCACATAGGTGCTTGGCGCTTAAAATATTATTTCTAAAACTATTCACGCAACTAAATAATAGAAATGATTTTTTTGAACAAAAACAAAAGCGATCTCAAACTAAAGAGAAAAAAAAATATTTTCTACAACATATTGACGTCAGCGTCAAGTAAAGCCCAAAACAAAGAATACAACGACTTCATGATGTAGAAAATATTAATTTTTTGCTTTTTAGTTAGAAATGGGTATGGTTTTTGTTAAATAAATTTGCTGGTAAGGGGGCCGCAAGCTGATTTTCGCACATGGCCCTGGCTGTGCGCATAATTGACACGTGAACGCAGCATCTTATCGTTTGGGTAGTCTTATGAACTATAATAATAACAAGAGGTTATATAAAATCGTGACTTAATCCTGCACGACTTATCACCTTTATAATGAACATAACAATTATTAGTATAGATATATTTTTATTTACCTTAATCGGTCTAGTATCTATCAAAACCGCTTAAGCCTCCTATTGCCGCAAAAGGTAGAAAGGGGAGTGCAAACGAAACAACTTTTGTTTGGTATTTATTTACTGATCAATAATTTATCGAAAGAATAATATATATCTTCACGAGCAGGAGACGTAACGTGGTTTTTTTTTGGAATTTTTATAGTGTTTTAAGTAAAGAAAAAATCTCATCAAATATCAAAATAACCTCCAAATTATTGACATGAAACTATTTTACTTTTTCAATTTTTACCAAAACAGGATAAAAGATAATAAATATCTAGAGCTTTCTAAGATAAAGATAAATAATTTGGTTTTGATTATTTTTTTAAATACTATTTTATTGTATTCACCAGAAAATAATATTACATCTGAATAACGATCGCGTCTATGGAATCCCCGCAATCGCCCGAAAAATTAGTACCGAGAAATCCTCAAGGACGTTGGAGTTGCTACAAACCTTAAAGCATTTGGCTTTTAGTTAAGACCAGATTATCTCAGGCCTGTTTGCGCATACGCAGTTAATTTTTATATGATGTTAACTAATAATAATATAATTAAATATCAAGAAATTATCTGCTAAAGTCACTTTACAATAAGCTGACCTTTACAATGTGATCTATACATAAAGATCAAAAAAATCTAAATATAATTCTGTTTTAATTAGAATAAAAAACGGAAAATTTTCTGTAACCAACCATTCTTCGGATATGTCAATCGAGCAAATCACAAGGTTACATAACGTATTTAAAACATGCAATATCACACCAATAAACAATCATCTGTAACATTATGTATTTTTGACTATGCAGCGATTTAATAATTAATTTTGCACACAACAACACTGGGATAACCCACCATTAAGACATATTCTAAATATTTCCTTATATCTATTAAAAATTGGCCACCTATCAGTTTATGCACAACGGGTTCTGTAGAGGTGACAAATAGACACTGCTTGGATCATTTGGCTACGAAACTTTAAAGAAAGTAATTAGATAAATGAAACTGCGCCATAGCTTTAAAATTACTGAACTTACTGAACCTTCTTAAGTTTTCGCGACTAGCACACATAATGAAACTACGTTTTAACGGATCTAAAGGCGCGGGATTTTATTTGATTTTTAATATTCCGACGGTTCGGCCACTTCAGTAGTCGTGGTGATCACGGAAGACTTATTGAATTTTTTCAAACAATTCGTCGATTTTTAAATTCTACCACTCCTATTCTTTTAGAACTTTCCACACCGTATTTGAA
This sequence comes from Dendrolimus kikuchii, assembly GCA_019925095.2. Lineage (NCBI taxonomy): Eukaryota > Metazoa > Arthropoda > Insecta > Lepidoptera > Lasiocampidae > Dendrolimus > Dendrolimus kikuchii. Next base: position 8,006,581 of record CM034406.1, on the reverse strand, counting down.
AAATATGAGGGAGGCATCTTTTTACGACTTCAGATGCGAATATTAAATCACCTAACAAAAAAAAAACACCTAAAAACTTATCAAGGAACATCATTATGGTTTCTGAAAACCTTTCCAACAATTCGCCACACATTTCTGCACATTCGAGTTATTTTTCACCCTTCAGTTACATGTCTGGTGGCGACTACATATGTGGTGGTTTTTTATTGCGATGCTGGCAAATAGGCAGAGAGTCCAGCTCATGGAAAGTGGTTACCGTCGCCTATAGACATTTACACTACCAGAGGCGAAGACAACGCCACCAACGAGGGAATGGGATATGGAATTGAAATATGGGGATGGGGCAGGAAAGATTAGATACAGAGAGAAGAAAGTGGACCATCAGAACTCTTGACTCATCGGACAAACCACGATTTGCTCAAGGCTAACGGTTTCCCGTCGATATTCTGTGAGACCGTACTGTGACACCGATCCAGCCGGCTCTGTAAGTGATGTAATGAAGTGGTACATTTAGTTATGTTACTTGCATAGTAATGTTTCTTTTTAACGTTAATAATTAATTTTGTTATGTACCCTCTTATTTCTGAACGATATAAGTTGTTTGAAAATATTTATTTCTACTGCCCGTGCGCAGAAGGTTTGCCGATAGCTTCGTGATTTCACGCGTCGATAGTCAGTAGGGTGGACAAAAAAAGTTACATAAATAGTTGTTGCAATAAATGTATTATTTTATTTTTTATTGTATATATTTCACATAAAAATATACAATAATAGTAAGTAATACAATACAATAATAGTAAGTAGTCATCTGCAAACCTGCGCCCGGCTTATAAACGATACAATCGGCCATTTCCTTAATTGATTTTTTTGTGTTCTGTAGATTGAAATTTAAAATCTCTCAGCTGAATATAGACTATATTCACTACAAAATTGTTGGAGGGAAAATGTAATAAGATTTTAGTGGCGAGATGTTATACAAATGTCTGTTCAGTGTATTCGTTGTGCCGGAGGCACGGCACCCTGACGTTCCGCCAGACGCAGGTATTGACCGGGCACGGCTGCTTCGGTCGGTACCTGTGTCAGATAGGACGTGAATCGTCGTCAGGGTGCCAGCACTGCAGTGCCAGCGTCGAGGACACGGCGCTGCACACTCTGCAGGAGTGTCCAGCCTGGGAAGAGGAGCGCCTTGTCCTCGGCGCCACCATCGGAAATGACCTGTCGCTCCCGGCCGTGGTCCAGGCCATGGTCGGGGGCCAACCCGAATGGGACGCCGTCGCCTCCTTTTGCGAGGCCGTCATGTCCGCAAAGGAGGCGGCGGAGCGGGAGAGAGAGCGAGCAGCCGTGCTCCTCTCCCGCCGCAATAACCGATCTCGGCGCTGGAGGAACACGGACCTCCGGCCGCCATGAACGCGCGGCGCGGGTGACGGTCAGGGGAGGCTATAAGGCCGTCGCCCGCATATAAAGCCGCTGAGTAGGGGGCGCGTCGGTGCCCGCGCGCGCCCCTCTCAAACACGAGCACGGAGAGGCCCGCCCCTTGCTGGGGTGGGCCCACGCCAGCCGGGGTCGCGGAAGAAAAGCTCACGCATATCCCGTGACCCCGGCTCATGGCGTCAGGTGGCACCAAGGGGTTTTAGTGGGTATTCCGGCTTCTCTAGCCGGCGAGTCCCACACTCCCCCGCCGAAGTCTCCCCGGCGGGGGGTCCGCAAATGGATTTCCGCTTGTAAAAAAAAAAAAAAAGTGTATTCGTTGTATTTGTGCCGTAAGGTTCTCAGATTATAAATATAGTGACAAGTTGCTGTTCTTTTATTAGCATAAACTCTTCTGAGTTGTTGCAAATATTACACAAAATAGTGATTCCACCTTGGATCTACCACGTCAATAGCAACTTTTTCTTTTTTACAATTTCACTACACCATTGTGCAGCGTCACAGTCACCTACCTGTCAAATTTTATCTATCGGCAACCTGTACTTATTGACAAAAGTTTCGTGACATACTTATATGACAGACGAATGGATTTGATTTTATAAGATTTCCATCTTATTCTAATATTGCGACGAAACCCTAAAAATCAATCAAAACATCCATAGAAAGCTGAGGACTCGCCGCATCAGTATATAAGTGATTATTTTCTTATGGCAACAATTATAGTGGTTTTTATAATTAATGTTATCTTTTGAAAATGATACGTTGGCGGTATTTGGCGGCCAATTTGCAAACATATTCAAATTGGTTTCGTAGAACGTTATGAAATATGAGTCATAAATTCAATTAACGGCTAGGATAGGATGATCAGTTAATGTTTCTCATCAATAATTTATTTCAAGTTGACTGCAAATTATAGAATCTTTTAAATATGATTTTGCACACTATGTAAATTTATGATTCCTATATCTCACTATTCATTCCTTTGCCATTGGTTGAATTTTGACATTATTTTATGGAACGTGTATCAATTTTTAACCGATAGTAAGGCAAATGAATGGTCGGTAAGATATAGGAACGAGCCATTAGCGAGTGACAATGTTGAAGCTCAGCCAATATAGGTAGTTAGACCAAAACTGTAGGTGTTTGACTGACTGTAAGTAATGGACTTTATGTATCAAATCGAAGTCACATTTAAGATTTTCTAAACAAACGCATAATTCTTCCTTGTACAGACGTAAGTAACTACTTTCCATTAAGTGGGCTGTCTGTTTTTATAATCATTAATATAATTGACGACGTCCTAGAATTGTTACGTACATTTAATAACCACTAATAAAAAAAACTTATAGACAAATTTTTTTAAATATATAAATTAGAAGCAAAACATCAACCTTTAAATAACCATCATAAAGATAGTTAAGGTATAATGGTTAGTAATCTGACGGTTAAACCGAAAAGACAAAAAACTGTAGTGCATCATGTTCAATGTGAATATAAACTCATAAACAAAGTGGATTTCTCTAATAGAGACAAAAAGGAATGTGTTATTGAACACATTTTTAGTATAAATTATTATGTCTAGTATTTTAGGTCAGATTTAAATTACTCACTATAATAGTCTGTGTTCTTAAATTAACTTGTAATTTTAATGTCGTATCTTTAAGATGCATTATTTATATTAAAAGAAAGTGTTACATCAATTTTTGTTTTGACAACATGTAAAGTGGATGTGGAGTAGAAACGACAACAGAGTCAGATTATAAAATTGATATTATAGAGTGGTTAGTCAAACATTATATGTATTGTTTTGTCCTCAGGGTCACAGAAAGTGATTTCGAAAATTATCGACCAAATTTTTCTTCTTGTATAATTTATATTTTTATATGCCCCGGACATTTTTCACCAACTGTGACGTTGGCAAAATCAATGCAAATTGCGTTGGCGCCATAACTCCTTCAAAAAACAGGAATAAGCTAACAATTTTATACAAATAGCTTACAGTATATACCTCTTATATAGATATCTAGGAAATACAAACTAATATGACACTAAGTACCGACCGCCTAATCGAACCAATTAGCTCATCAATTCCATGTATGTATGCATCCAATAACTAGCAGGGGCGATCGTTTGACCTCTTTACAACACCCACTGCTAATGTATCATGTTATATGTATGTAACTTATGAACTTGAATTCGATTTTGATAAACCTTCACAAGCCTTTACAAATGTGAAGGTTTGCGAGGAGCTACGGTAAGGCCAGGACATGAAAGCTCTTTCAAGAATTTAATCCAGATGTGGGTGTGACAACGAACGACGATAATCCCTGTATACAATATAAGAGTGTACCCAAGAACAAATTTGGTTAATATGGATCTACGTAGGATATAGAATGAGGACTGATCTAACGGACAAAAGAACTGAGCTAACAAATTTAGGCCCTTGTAAATAAAACTGTAAACTCACGATCACACGACGTTATTCAATGACATCGAATGATTCAATTTTATGTTTATAGGGATCACCTTGGTCGATTCATTCGAATTGAACGACAAAAGTGAACAGTGTAATATCGGTTTAAGATTAAATTTTAAAATAAATGTACTTGCAGTGGAACTGGGGTTCTGATATAAGTATAGGACTACAGTGCCTTTTTAAGGGGAAATCCGTTTTCGGACACCCCACCGCACGAAGACTATGGCGGAGTACTATGGGACTCACCGGCAGATGGGCAGCCGAAATACCCACTGAAACCTCTTGGTGTCCTCTTGTCGCCATGTGACAGGGCCCCGGAATGTGCACGAGCTGTTCGCCTGGTGTGGGCCTGCCCTGTCTCCTAAGGCCTATAGTGCCTGTCCGTTGTGGTATTGAATTATCATTGATGTCTACTATTTCTTTTCCACTTCAAAATACTACAAAACTTCTTTGCTCGTACCGGTACACACTTGACCAATTTATAATTATCAATTTCTTTTAATAAAATCACAATCTAACCTAACTCGTCGAAGGTCTAATAAAAGTGTACTAAGAAATCTATTGCGTGGTAAGCAATTCAATTGTTTCGAATCACCGTAACAATGCTCACGTGTTTAATGTCAATAACAAATTAACGATTGAAAGAAATCAAAACAGACTATGTAAATATCACTGAATCCGTAAAAAGTAACATCAAGTTTCAAAGCAACTCGAATTAAAGTTGCCCAATTCTTACATCATAACGTTGGACACAACTTTTCTCTTCTTTCGTAAGCTTCATACCCTTTCCTGTTTTCAATCGTTGTTGCTAAATCCCTTGTTAAATAATCACACTTGCGTTCTCCCAGCTATCTATGATTTCATGTTTTTGTTAAGATAATTATTTTGCTCGTCAAATTAGATCTAAAAACTCATCATCATCATCATCATCATCCGAGCGTTAAATCCCGATTGCCCAGGGTCCGCTTTCCTACTTTTTGTACTCCACTTCGCGCGGTCTTCAGCGTCCCCTGTTTTGAGGCCATTGTTATCCATGTCATCCTGCACAACGTCAAGCCATCAATTCTTGGGCCTTCCCCTTCGACCGGTACACCTTTCGGAGGCGGCATTGCTAGACAGTAGTGCGGTTCTCCGAGCTTCCTATGATTTCAGGTTATTGTTAAAATAATGCTACCACATGTGTGGTAAAATTTATAACCAAATACCAAGTCAGTTCAAAGATCTAAATAATAAACAATTAAAATTATATGATTGGTTAGTAGGAAATTTTTTACAATGGGAATGATTTTTTAAATCAAATTTTTTAAGGTTATTTTGTATTGTGAATAATAATATTATTGATAACTTGACATGTCCAATAAAGCTATTAGATGTATTTGACTTTTAAAAATATAATGTATAACTTAATTAATTATATTGTAAATGATGTATTGATTTAGGCTAAGTGCTTTTTATTTAATTTAGTATTGAATAAAATGTAACATTTGTATACCCTTGGGGTTATGACATGTAATACGCTTTTGAGCGTAACACTACTATTGTACCGTGCCATTGACAAATAGAGATTTATTATTATTATTAATTTTTCTACTCGTCAAATTGGTTCTAAAACTATCCATGTGTAAGTCAGTACCGTAGCACATTTCGATGAACTATAAAATGTTGCCTGAGATATCAGAGTTTTTTAAAGGTATAATATTTTTATTTATTGCAAGAGTTCAGCAGACAGGCAGACGGCCCACTGAATGGAAAGCGGTTACCATCGCCTATGGACATTTGCAACACCAAAGGTGCTACAAATGCGCTGCTGCTCTCTTAAGGGAGTCTGGAACCTGGTCACTAATGCTGGAACACAACTCAAAGTTGTTATGGCGGCATGCTCTAGACCAGGGGTGGTAGCCATCCTGTCGGGCAAATGCCCTACCACCTGGCTGTGGGTTGTTTAGTCGCCTCTTACGACAGGCCGCCCGGCCGCAGGAAATTGTATTCTTTCTCCGTTCCTACACGGATAATATAAACAAACAATAAGAACTTTATAACGGGAGTTTTTGCTATGGACAGGTATTTAAATGCGCTTCTGAAATATTGCAAAAACTCGTTCGACAAAAAGGTCACATACGACATTTTAAATTTCTATCAACGAAATGTCAGATATATATGAAAACTTGAATAAATACCCGAAATAAAGTGGCGGTAGCTTAGTGGTTAACATATTTGGCTTATATTCTAATCTCGTGGATACAAATCCTGGAGAATACACCGCTTTGTCAGTATTTGGACAAAATGTATAAAAAAGCAGACGAAGTCGTAAACAACAACCAGTAATATTACAAAATTATAAACACAAGAAGGCAACAACTCTGTACCAATTTCATTGTTTTGTAAATATCTCACTAATGGTACGAAGATTTCGCATTTATAACCATTCCCAAAACTAACAACCGTAACGCCTATAATTATAAATTCAAATTTAATGCTAAACTTGATTGATTTGTATGTAAATAACAGTATACTTGTTTTATGTAGCAAATTAGTATTATATAATACCTACAGAATACGGCTTTTCATTTCCATGACCCCGTGAACAGCAAATTATTTAATTGCAAGAATTAAAAGTAACAATAATGATACTTTTTATCTTATGGTGAAGATGGTATAAATCCATAGTAATCTTATAAAAGAATACAAAGGAAAAGGAGGAGGGTGGATTACATGTCACTTTGTATGAGAAAATGTAAGGCAGGGAGGGGGGGATCAATGGATATGCGATGAAAAACAAAGAAGGTGGCGAGTTCTAGTTTTAATGACGTGACATTTATAGGAGTTCTACCCAGTACAAGTACGGTCTTGCATGGAATACTGCTCTCAAGTTTGGGATGGCTCAGCTAAATACCAGCTTGAGATACTCGAGTCAATAGAGAAAAGCGCTAGAAAACTGATAGGCAATAACCGACTATTCAACGAGAGGCTTCAGAGCTTAAATCAACAACGTAAAGTCTCTAGTTTGGCGGTATTCTATAGGATACACTTCGGGGAGTGTACCACGGAGTTATATGAATTGGTTCCTCCCTCACCATTTTACCACCGGACAAGCAGACGTACGCACTCACGCCACCGATATATGGTGGAAATACCAACAAAGCGGACGAAGCGCTATGCTTCCACTTTTATCATACGCACCGCTGAAGAGTGGCACTCTTTACCGCCGTCTGTTTTTCCTGAAGAATACAATCTAGGTGTCTTCAAGTCTCGCGTGAACAGGTTCTTCTAGGTAAGCGTGTTCCACCTTAGACTGCATTACCGCCTGACATCAGGCGCAACATCAGTCAATTTAAGCGAACCTATCCATTATATATATATAAAAGGAGTTCCAAATAGTGTGACATAGCGTAATGAAGGGAGCGAGGCATCCAAAAAGTAAAAATTATCGTGACGCACTTTATGGAGGTCGTCATATATATAAAAATGTGTTTGGATGTTCGTGTCATTTCTTCAGGACATAAGGACTAACATATTGTTCTAAAATTGAGTATAATATGTATTTTCAGAAACCAATATCTCGGAAATTCGGATAGTTTTCCTGTGATACGCATGCGAACTTTATGCGAGTAAAGCCGGGAGAAAAATGTAATTAAAATAAATAAAGATTTTCTAAGATATACTCGTACATGTAGTAGTATATTTATTTACAGTAAACCTCGAGTACTCTTGAGAACTTAAATGTAGGAAGCATTTGCAAGATTGTTTATTTATACAGCGTGTTCGTGACTTCATACTCTCAAATCCGCTATCATCCACGCATCATACACAATACACGCACAAGCACACAGACAAAAAATCTGTTTACAGTTTTAAAATATGCACAGTACAACTAAGATCGTAGAATATTAACTGCATATAAAATAGATGAGCCTCTTTAACGTAAAATATCAACAAACCCGCCACCTCACCCGATAGATGGTACCTTAATCGGTATTATATTCGTACAAATAACCTTAGAATGCCTTAGATGGCGTTTCAATCGATAACGATAATTCTATAAATTCCACTAGATGGTACTTTTAACTTATTTTAAATTGGAATTAAGATAAAATATAATTATTGTAGTTATAGTATAAGTATTTTAAAAACTAAAATAAAACCCTTGATAATTTAAATTAAAAGTAAAAATGTGTAAGTGATTCACCAAATATGATCATCAGTTGTGACTTATGTTTTGCTCTTAAGATCTCACTAGCACGCTGTAATTATCCAACGATATTGTACTACTAACTGGAAAGCACTTATAATTTTTGACACCCTCCCTCCCTTGATGGCGCTAGTTTTCATTTTTTTTTTTTCGATTATGTAGGGGAGATCCACTAGGATGGCCGAGACGTTCTTTATGACGATGAAAAATGCCCGTTAATTCAGACTTCCATCAAAACTTTGGTAAATACAAGTCAGCCAAGTGCGTGTAAATCAAGACACAACGAAGGGTTCCGTAGAAATAACGAACGTCAATCGTTAAGTTCTTGTTATTTGACAACATAACCCTACAATACGTTTAATCGAACATACACCATGTCATTAAGCTGTAAGTGTTTACATTTTTTCAACACTTTTCTTTCATAATTCAATAGTTAGTAGTAATTCAATACTAGTTTAGAGAAACAAATACAATACTTTATTTCAAGACGTGGGGTATCTTTTATCTATTTAACTTTAAAAATTATTTTTCCAGTTCTCAGTTACTAGTAGGGCGGCGGTAATTTTATTTTTTTCACGATTTCACTACAATACTATGTAGCTTCATATACATGTAATACATTTTTTTGACATATTTTATCTATAAACTAATTATTTTATTAAATAGATGGCTATAACATCTAAAGACCGACAGATAGATAGATAGATAGACATGAAAATCATATAAGGATTTATTTTTGCCTGAACACATCGGAATATATTAAAAATTATAACGAATAAGGAAACCATCTATCAATAAAATAATACGTAATTCGAGAAAAGGTTTTCCCGGTACCGTATATCACAATTTGCCTGGTAATATTACCATAACAGAAGCAAAAACATCAAGACTGTTCTCGGAACCCAACAGTAACATTAACATCGCATTGTTAATTCGACAAAAAGCTCATGTTATTGACTATACAAAAAAATACTTCATTTCTTGAAACATGAAGGTTTCTTTCCTGAACATTAGTTGTATTATTTGATTATAACGATGATGTCAGATTGAAATAAGTTAGCGCGTTGTTGCTATGTATGCGGACCCATAAATGAATACATTTCAGTGTTGGAACTCGCAGCTCCGTGTCTATATTATATTGATAGTTGAAAGACTAAGCATAAAGTTCAACATTATTTTGATACTTGTTATATTGGTCATACGAATCTGCGAAAGCAGCCGCTTTAGGCCCTCTAATCCGCGAACTTTATGGCTGATCTTTTTTTCAGATACATTTACAAACGACAGCTTAAATAGATGAATTTTTATGCACTACCTTCTGCAGCTAATTTTAAATTTAAAATAATCGTGCTCTACCTACACTTGATGTGTCTTGTATTGAAGGTTGTTCCGGACACCGAAACGTGCTCAAAATTAGACATCAGAAAATCAGCGTCTCTGAAAATGCTGAAATATATTTTATAAATATCATAATTATTTGATTCGATGCCTAAGGTGAATCTTTTGGTTCCTAGAATCCATAAATAAGATCTTAGAAGCTTCAGAAAAGGCATGATAATTAATTACGTACAATAATAATTCAATAATTACGTCTGACATGTCAAAAACTACGACGGTATTTGTAATATGAAAAGGGTTCTGTTAAATCAAACTTATTCTTGCTCTTTAAAGCAGGTTGAACAAAATTAATAATGTGCTTGTAATAGTCTATACTAATATTATAAAGAGGTAAAGTTTTTGAGTTTGTGACGTTGTAGGAGGTAATCTCTGGATCTACTAAACCGATTTTAAAAATTATATTACTGTTGGAACGCTACGTTAACAGGGAGTGTCATAAGCTATATAAAATGACGCTATATACCACGAGAGCGGGACAAAGCGTCGGTGAAACCGCGCCGGGCCGCTAGTTATATTCACCACGATACGATTTCCTTACCGGTGGTGACACGGATCAAAATTGTGTAAGAATCAAACATTTGCCATTTTCACTAGCATCTGCTAGTGTTGTAACATTAATTTGAATAGTTCGAAGTCAAAGATAATTTAAGAAAAAGCGACTATTTATTTATTTAGCGACGATTAATATTAATGCGAATTATTCATTAATATTAATCGATCAATAGTGGAAAATATTAAGAATTACTTATAAATTGTACGCAAATAATAAAACATTTACAATTTTACATTCATTAGAAAATCCCGGAACATGACAATCGATACTAGATAATAGATACGGAGCTTTGCATGTTACTTTCATTTATGAGGTTTTATAATTTTATAAGGCTGATCTTTGGACCTCACTTACTATCATCAAAAATATTACGAAAAGATCAGATGAATTTTGAATAACTTTCCGTAGCTGCAGTGTTTGTGCAGAATTAGATAAATAATTATTCCTGGAAATGCTGGAATAGGTGTACAAAATAAACAGTATTGTAACTGCTTATTTATACAATTTTAGGGTTTCACCAACAAACTTTTTATGAAATCCAATTATATAAACTATATAAATAATATAATCCATTACGTTACCCCGACTTCTATGGACGTCGACTACTAGTTTTATATTGATGTAAATTTGACAGGAAGGTGTAGTCTGTATGGTACTATACAATGATGTAGCAAATTCGAAATAATTAGAATTTAGGGATGACCGGCGGTATGAAACTGAGGCTTGATATTTGATTTCTAATCATCGTTAGATTTTGAAAAATCATGAATATATTCTACAATAACTTCTCTAAGTAAACTGAGTCCCTCTCTCTAATTTTTTCACTATATAAAGGAAATTTCTGAAAAAAATTGAGCTCCAAAAACATTTAATATAACTACGTTTTAACGGTTTTAAGCGCGGTAATTTATTTGTTTGTTATTATTCAGACGTTTCGGCCACTTTTCAGTAGTCATGATCACGTAGTCTTATTATGTATACTAGTCGCGACAACTTAAGGAAATACTATCCAAAAACATTTTCATGAAAAATTGGTTCAAACTACAATATCCGTTGTGTTATTCTTGTAATATGGGGTATTTTAAATTAAACCTTTTTTTATGGTTACGTAGCCAAATAATGAAAACAACGATTGTCACCTTCATAAAACCTTACATAACCTTACTTCCCGATTTTTATAATTCTTTGTTTTGATAAGGCATAGTGTTATCTATCTATCTAATATCATTACAAATGTCTAGAAGAACTTTATAATAGAAAATTTCGAAAGGAATTTGTAATTAAAGCCTTATCTATACACATACATATCAAAGTAATTTTCTTTACAAACCGACCTTCACGCAACATTATACAAAAACTACGTCTAGGAATGATTTGTATTGGCCATAATAAATGTAGTTGAAGCTTGATTAATTCCTTTCATAACATGCTAATTATATTTTTGTGAAGTTAATGTCATCTCGATAACTTGTTTTGTTGTGACGTGAATTTTCACGTCTAAATTTGCTAAGAAATATTTATTTCTTAGCAAAATATATATTGTAACATTTACGTATAAATATTTTTTCTGAGAACTAATAATAAGCAACTGCAAGAACATGAATCATATTCATAATGTATTCAATATATCATCTATAGAAATTAATATTAAGTTATATACTTAGATTTTGGTGTGTTTATTATGTTTCAAATCATGGAGGGTACACTACTGGGTTTAAAGTCTGCTATTATAATAGTGTCAGAATCGTTGACCCCTGGCGTTATTAATAGTACCTACCTATCAGTTTTTGCTTTTGCAAAATAATACTAGCACCTGGCTTGTGGCATGTGCATTGACAGATACAGGTCTTAAACATGCATGTTTGCTTGCGACTTTTCCTTCACTATTAGCACGTATATAGATAGTTTGTAACAATAAGCACATTAAATAAAAAACAGCATAACGGTGCTTACCTTCTGCAAAAAACATAAGTGCGTTAGCGCTCGTGTGGACGGTACTGTCGAAGTGCGCTGCCGCCGCCACGCTGCTATTCTCTATATTGCGAAGGTTGCCAGCCTTCCACATAACGAAAAAGGAAAGTGGTTGCCAACGCCTATAGACATATACAACACCGAAGATGCTACAAATGCGCTGCTGCTCTCTAAAGGGTAAATGGAGCCTGGCCACTGATGCCGGAACACAACTCAAGGTTGTTATGGCGGCATGCTCTAGACCAGGGGTGGTAGCCATCCAGTCGGGCAAATGCCCTACCACCTGGCTGTGGGTTGTTTAGTCGCCTCTTACGACAGGCCGCCCGGCCGCAGGAAATTGTGTTCTTTCTCCGTTCCTGCACGGATGAAATTCATATCTAAATATGAAACATTTTTTAATCCCGTAAGTTATCTTAAAAACAAAAATGAACAAATAATATTTTTTATATCAAAAATTATAAAACTCTACTAAGGATGTAAACCCAAAATTATCGCAATGAACCGCTTGTAAATCCTTAGCAATATTACTTAATAGATATTTTTTGTACGTATATCTATGATGACTTGGTCGATTAGGTACTCGAAGTCCTTGGAGATATTCTTTTATTGTTGTGGAAATACATACAGGGTCCCATCGTCACTTGTTACACATAAATATAACTATATTACCTTAAACACCGTATTTTGTATTCTATTGTTGTATTATCTCAGTTTGACATTGAAACTTATTGTATCTTTACTTAGATAGGTGATAAGGAAATAATAATGTATACTATAATGATAACTCTTTCCTGTGACAGTTTGAACTTATATTACAGTACTAGATATGCCCGCGACTTCGTCGACGCTTGAACTTCCCACGGGATTCCCGGGACACAAAGTACCGCAGCGCATTTATAAAACAATGTAAGCTATTTTTTTAGTGAAAACAATATCAAAATAAGCTAATTTTTATTCATCCGAACAATTTAAAAACGCTCCTGGGAAAGTTCCCGCGGGATTCCCGGGATAAAAATTATCACACATTTTATTACATTAAATTTGCTATCGACAAGTGAAAAAAATCGCATTAGAATTCTATTAATTTTTTAATATGGCCATTTTAAATCTTTCCTAGAGAAATTCGCGCGGGAAAACTGGGATAAAAAGTAGCGCTGATTTTAAGTCTAAGAATTTGCTGTCGATCAGCGAAAACTGCTTCGAAATGGGCCCAGTAGTTTATACGTGGATCCCGAACAAACAGATAAACAGACAAGAAATCCAAAATAATTGCAACGTGTTCTCCATCATTTATATAGTCTATTCCAGTTTCTTTTTTAATAGCTTCAATGTACATACACGGCATGATTAGAATTTTATAATATTACAACATAAATTCAAATTGTCATAGTTAAGAGTTATAATTATTTTTAGTAAATTATAAACAGGGAAGAAGGATACTAAAGAAGAATAATCTTACTTAATAAAACACTTGCAAAAACGTAATTCGAAATATTCTTAAATCCTACATAACGTGAAAGAACTCCAGGTAATTTTCCTCTCGCTTTGTGACATAAAACATATGTTTTAGACCTAGTCCCCTAACATTTTTAATAGTTTCACTACACCATTTACCGACATCCCAACTAATATCGTAAATGCGAGTGTTAGTTTGTTTGTTTGTAACTAGGTAAAGTCACAAGACTAACATTACTAACAAGGAAAGCCCGCCTTAACTACACAACAGATCGATACATTGAATACACGTTGTCAGGGGTACAGAGAACATAGGGTACCTTTCATCCAGAAAAAAAGACTATTCTCCAGGGATACATATTAGTTATTATTGGCGCCACCGTTGCAATTCATTATCAAATACATCGTAATGGCAACGAGAATAACAACACTCCAATTTCATGCCTAGTTCCAACTTCACTAGTTGGCGTTACGTGTATTTTGAATTTAAAGTAATTTAAATTAACATTTCTACTCCCACTTTATGATATATCTAGATACCTTTTTTTTATAAAGCTGAGGGAATCCATGTACGCATAATCTCGGGGCCCGGGTGGCGGTTATCGGAGGACTTGTGGTTCTTCCAACGGCCGGTCCTCCACTCAGTCTAGAAAATGTATATTCAACATTATAGTTTATTATAGAGTACATACAACTTTATTGCTCACCAAATAAACAATTACAGAAATGTACAATAGGCGGCCTCATCACTCAAAACAATTTCTTCCAGGCAACCTAACTTGAAGAATATTTAAAACTAATCTCGCGATATAGGTGGTGGAGAGCCTTATATTAGATATAGGTATATTTGTATTCGTTAACAGTATAGAGGCATAATTATTTAAGGGAAAATATAGTTTTCTTATAATAAAATTATATAACTTTCTCTTAAATGTTATCCACAAAAACCTAATATTAGTTTCTGACAAAAATAACTTACAAAGACAGACTACCAAACAAAGAAGACGGACGGACAGATATAATAACCCGCGGGGGGGCTTTGTGACGAAGGCTTAGGTGAGTAGTGACACCTTGGACCTGACTCCGGGAGCCAAAGCAAGGCCCCCGCCTCCGTGCTTGCCTTAACCAGCCGGCACGGAGTAGAGATCGCTAGAGCTAAGACTCAAGCTCCAGGGATGGAAGTGATAAATGCCATAACGTCGGAAGTAGCTTCGGTGAACCTGCAGCCCACCTCTCTACACCCCTTAGCCACTCACACCCATGTTGCCCCGGTCTTCTATGGCATTTTTTGGGGCCCATGCAGGGAGTGGCGAGTCACCGTCTACCCATTTTTCCATGCTCCCCGAACATTGCGACGGGCAGACGCCATAGTCCCCATATTCCCAGACCCCTAATACCACTAGCAGTTCACCCCAATAGCCCGGTACTTTTTGTTCTCATTTCCTACAATAGTCCTATATTATCCGAGGCTTGTCCTTGGGTGCATTATTATGATGTAGACAGGGATAATCGCCGGTCAGTGTCACGCCACATTTACATTAAATCTGTCAAGGGGACTCTACATGTTGGCCTTCCCATGGCCCCACGCAAACCCTCCAAAAGTCCGGGCCATGTTCAAAGCCCGTGGTTTTCAAAGACATACAAATAATAATAATTAATTATTAACAATATTTATTTGGAAAATAACCAAATACAATGACATAAATATCTTAAAATTAAATTTACACATGTAAGTATATAAATTGCCAAAGTAATTGCTCTAACCGCCAAACTAGGTTTACACCTGTGTCTTGGGAGCTAATAATGATTTTATAAGGGTATACATATAAGTTATATTAGTAAAAACCCAAAGTTTTTACTAACATAACTACAGCGCCCTAAACAAATGTAGCCAATGCACAGATGAACACCTCACCTCAAAATTAGCAGTCATATTACGTATGAAATACGAGTAAAGAATATATATAATACTAGCTGTCCCGGCAGACGTTGTTCTGCCCTGAAGAAATAAAATTTAGAACCCGATCTCAGAGCCACCTACCAGTTCCAACGGTTGTAAGCTATCCTATCTTTCAAGTTGGATCAAACTGCACAGGGTGTGCAAATTTGATTAAAATCGGTCAAGTAGTTTAGGAGTCCATCGCGGACAAACAACATGACACGTAATTTATATATATTAGATAAGATGATACAAGTATACAAATGAAGACACACATTGACAGAGAGATCTTCAATAACATGAACGAAAACATCTGTTCCAATGGGTGTAATTGTACCAAATGATACATTACAGTGTTTTGATGGCCGTGATGATAATTTGCCGAAAATTACATATTGTAGATTCAGTGACGACGAACGTAGGTATAATTAAGTTGGTACGCAAACAAAATTAGGTATTTGACACATATTACAATAAATTTTAAAACAGTATTAATTTAAAAAGAGCATTCGTCAAAATCTCTTGTCATCGTCTTAATTTCAAGAGTTCACTATCGAAATAATTTTGATTATATTATAGTTTAAACAATAATTAATACCCAATTTGACTCGTTAAAATTGTCACGTCATAGCCAGTATTCTCAAACAAAATCAACGAAACTATGACATTTTGTGCGATGATTAAAAGCGTCTCAGTCTGTTTGACTGTCCAATACCCAATGTCCAAGACCCAATGATGTTGTTTTTTAAAGCTTTAGGTTCTCGTAAATAATATTATATAGTTATTTACTCATAAGAACACATGGTAACAAATGCATTTATGATGATTAATTATTGTTATGACCATTCAACCATATAGAACATTTTTTGTGTCTGGGATCGGCCCCAGAGTAGTCAGTTGTATATTACCCATAACACAAGCGTAATTTGCTTAATTTGGGGATATTCAATATGTGTGTTTGTCTGCCGAATGTTAAGATTTTTTTTGTACAGAGGAAACCGATTGAGGACCAAAGGCCGCGAGAGGGGGAAAGTCGCGGCCCGTGTGTGGGATTCGCCAGGGTGGGGTGGCACTAGCTTCTCACTTATGAAGTGCTATTGCCACACCGCAGTTAGAGATACCCATTAAAACCCCTGTCCGATCCTCGAACGTCCCTTGTCCGGGCTGTGAGCTCGCTTGCGCATTCACCTCCAGCCCGAAAGGATAACGGGCGGACCCTTTACGGGATGGCCCCACCATTTGCTAATCGGAGAGATGGGTCTCTCGGGGTTGCGTCGGGTCTCACCTTGGGACGCGCGGAAACCATATACAAACTGTACATAAATTATTAACTTATTTTTATTATGACTTAAGTGTGGACATGAATGCTTCTGATATTAAATTACATATATACCAATACGGGCCGATTTTTCAATCATCAGATAAAAGTTATAAATTGAATAAATGATAACCTGACTGAATTTAAAAGTGAAACGAATACAACTGTTTCATTTGCACAAGTTTGATGTCTAATTTGTTTAAAGTTGTATTTTAACCAATAAAATCATTAACCGATTGAAAAATCGGCCCTTAATCATTTATTTATTTATTTATTTATTTATCTATAATAATTTTACATCGTGAAATTTCAATAAGGCACCACTTAAACCTGTTGCGTTTGCGTGTGTTTATAAAAATAAAATAAAAGTGTGTGTAATTTCAAAATAAATGCCAACATTTTAGTGAAAACTGTCATTAACTATAATGTCCCTACTGTATCTGGGATAATGTTACATGTAAGTAACCGTGGCCAAATGCGTCTTGTATACGACTATAACATTAAAAAATAACATTAGTGTATGTACATATAATACGTTATCAGTCATTGTTTAACGTAATTAACAATTAATCACAATGTCGCATCAAACCTGTTGCTACATCTGTGTTAAACGGACACTAACACTAACATTATCCTAGATGTAGCAGTAATATTAGATTTATTAATAAATGCCATTTTTTTTTGTGAAAACTGGTATTTATAGTTATGATGCCCAATCGTAATAATTATAAGGAGATATAAAAGACAGTTTCTAGATTTTATCATGTACTTAATTCTTTGTGTCAAATAGACTTGAAATGGTCTGAGCTAGTCACAAATAGTTAACTGTCAACCATTTTTCAACCGCAGTCCTATTACACATGTATGAAGTGACGTAATAAATAACAGTTTAAAATAATAATAAATCATCATTACGTTGATTTCGACGTTTGTTTAATACTGACATTCAAGTAATATTGAATCATACAAAGAACCTTGTATTCTTTCAAAACATTGAATTGTATACAACACTGTAGGTACATATGATTTGAAATTTCAGAAGGCATAAACTAACAAGTCCTGTCTGAAAAATGTAAAGTTTGGTACATTACAATCTTGAAGTCAGAGAGGCCAGAACATTACTGACGTTAAAGAATATAGTCAGAACGCCCTTTCACGCACGCGCCTTTCCTTGAAACAGCCTAAATTAATTAATTATTAATTTATGTGTAATTATTATATTATATGACTACTATTTATCAGTAAAATGTATTTCATGAGTACATATCATACTAGCTGACCCGTGCCCGCTTCGCTACACGCTACTCGACATAAGTCAACATATAATTGACCATGGGAAAAATACCCCTTTCTCAAGTCAATCACCACTAGAGAATGTTTGGCCCTGGGACTTATTTATTGTTTAGTCAGCACAAGCCGATAAATCAACGCATCAGCCCACTTATCTTGGAATTGATATTTCACATTAAAAATATTATTAATCACAATTAAATATAGAGTATATATCACTCAGAAATAATGTAGCCTTCTACTGGTGAAAAAATTTTCAAAATCGATTCAGTAATTCAAGAGATTACTCACAATCAAACATAGCCTATGTCACTCAGGAATTTTCATAATCGTTTTAGTAGTTCAAAATATTTCCTACATCAAAAACTTTGCATCTTTATAATATTAGTATAGATGTATATGTATTTATCTTTAAAAAATATTATGTATTTTAAAAGTTTAGAAACAGTTGAATTTATCTATTAACTACATCGCCAGATTACCTTATACGAGTAATATCCTACTAGATAGGATGCCTGGAACAGATCGCTCTAAACGATAAGGGAACCTATTGTCCTGCCTAAAAATATTCTAATTAATTTATTGCGTCTGTTATTTTGGTGAGCAATAAAGTGTTATCTATTTAATCTTTTATGCTTGTTGCTACGGGTACGATTTTACGGAGTGGACCGACGACGGCACTGATGTACTAGCATAATAGCTCTCCCACAAACAATAAGACAGATGTCTTTGAACTGAACCGGAATGGATGTTGAACGTATCGTTACGAGCCTTACTATTATTATCCACATTCATTATAATTTGCTTCTGGAGCTTTTCTTATATTTTACAACAATAGGTAGTTGACACATTTCACAGTAAATTTCCAAATCATATCATACAAAAAAGAGGATGGTAAAATACTATCTTATGTTATGTCTTCTAAGATATCAATAATAACACCGGCCCACAAAAAAATGGTTTGTACTTTTGACTTAGACCCTTCGATCGTTATGTATTACGATGCGCTGGATCCGAATCTGGGGTCAGTTTGGTCTACACACCAACCCATCTATCTATACAACATCCCCAAAATGTTGAGGGTGTTGTATAGATGGGTCTGGTCAAGAGTATAAACCACTATTTTTTTGTGGGTCGGTGTAATTAACATCATATTTAACACGTTAAATAAATGACGTAATGATCATAACTTACTATGCTCGTACAAAATCTTGGAGGCTTCGTCGTTTTATAAGATGATTAAAGGTATATTATTTAATTACAATGTCAAGGACCCTATTATCCGGTCAACTTGAAGCATCTTAACGTTAGGCCTAGGCAGGTGACAGACGTGCAATAAAATACACGTAGAATAAATAGTACTAATCAGCATAAATTCTTAAAAAATAAATATAATATCCAATTATAAAAGTTCAATGTTTCACTCATAATGTAGTTTAGTTGTATTATACTAAAAATAGTATTAATAAGCTAGTAACAAAACAATTAACTCCGTAGAGTAAACAATTAGAGACAAAATATGACTTATGCCTTTTTATAATTATTATATTATAACAAAGACGTCAAACAGGATGTAAGTATTGTATTATGTATGTATGAAACAGTTTGAACCATTTCATTCATACAAAATATATACTATACCACTCAAATAGGGGAAACAGTCAAATAATAATATTGTTACGACCTAGACGCCGACAAAGACAAATTCACACCTGCATACCTGTAGAAACACATTTTATTACCTTTCGGCTTTGGACTTCTTTTGTTTCCTTTGTGTTTAAAAATTTTGATTAGAAAACTGCCCATTGTGTATCGTAATCTTTTATGACAGTCATTAGCCAGGTGTGTCTGATTGAATGTATAAACTGATACTAGCATATTCGGTCACGCGGCCGGGCAGACATATTACATCTGTGCAGTATAAAGCAATGCCTCGATTGAGGAACGAGGTAGTCGAGCGTTAACCACTAGCGAAGCAAGACTTGTGTACATTCGGTTATCTATTTAGTGACGGACTTTGCGCGTGTTATTGAATTACGATCTTCTGCATTACGTTTGGACTGGTGGTGTTCGGTTATATTTGTACGTGAGTATTTGTATACGTGTTTGAATAGTTCTAATAAACTATATAGTAATTCTAACGGCATTTCAATTCGAGTCCTGCAAGTCGTAACAATATGTTTAATATGATTTAGAATAAGGAATGTTAAGGTGGTTTAGGCATGTATAGAGAATGGATGAAATTAGAGTCACAAAACAAGTGTATGACAGCTTGGTGAGTGGTAGAGTTGGTACCGGTAGACCGCGACGTACACACAATGATCAAATAGCAGAAGTGTTAAAGTGAGGTCAGATAAAAAGTATCTCAAATAAACGTACATATATGAGTTAATGAAAGTAGATGCAGAGGAATGTGTTCAAGAAGAGTTGGGGATCGTATTTCCTTTCGAGCGATGCTTAGTACTTTGTACAAACACCTTCGGGATAAAATCAGCCAAATGCAGGTCGCTCAACGCACTATATTTTATATGACGTCTAAAACAGACTATGGACGGACATGAGGATTTTTGCGAAAATGGCTACGGAACTCAAATAATAAAAACCTTAGTCGTTTAAAATTACCTATATTAGAATAAGTTAAATAGATAGATAACACTTCATTGCTCACCAAATATACAATTTCAAAAATACACAATTACATTAATGTCATGGTAGAAACAATAGGCGGCCTTATAGCTTAAAGCAATCTCTTTCAGGCAACCTAACTTAGGAATAGTTTAACCTAATCTGGCGATGTAGGTGGTGCAGATTATTAGGTACCTATATCATAAATAAACATACTGAAATTACTTTATAAATTAAATACATTATATATATATATATATATATATATATATATATATATATATATAAATAATCTTTAGTATACAAATTAGGCATAATTATTGAAGGAAAAGTAGTGTTTTCTGAGTGCGTTCTTAAATGTAGGCGATGTTTTGGCCTCTCTGACAGTAAGAGGCAGCGTATTCCAAAGTTTGACAGCCTGCACTGTAGTTAAGTTATTGCCTATATTACCCACATTTTAAAAAGAAAAGCACGTTAGCAATTCAATTTGTTTATGTAGTATTTCTGCCCTCTCAGCCAGTGAGGGGATTTAGGCTAGCTGCCGCCTTATACCTCTCAGCACATTGACAGCAAAATATTCAGAAATTTTTCTGTCTACATATTTGTACGTCAGTAATTATTAATTACACGTATTCTGTCTTATGTTAAAGAAAACCTTAGTTACTTTTCAAGCAGGCATGAAATAAAAGTCGTTGCTATCAACTGCGTGTTTTCGTAATTTTATGGGAAAACCTTGCTTTTTTTACCACTTTACAGAACATATAATAATAATAAGCTTTGCTTAAGTAATAACCATGAATAAACTCATTAAAATATGAGATATTTACAACTGCAAACTCTGTAGATTAGACTATAGGTCCCCAAAGTGGTCTATATAGACCCCTAGGGAGTCCACGTCAGCGGACAAAACCTGTGGTTCCGCGAGCTACAAATAGGGGTCAACAATAGAGAGTTACTTTTAAGAACGTCTTGACGAATTTTTTAACTTTCTGTAAATATAAAATAAATAGTACGTTTGTACTTACATAATCCTTTTTAACAAATAATACACACACATAAAAATTTCTAAAAGGTAAATCTGTATAGAATTTGATGAGGTTATGGAGCTAGATCTCTGGATTAGAGATTTGATGATTATATGCATCAGCCATGGAAACATACATAAAAGATACACGATTAATTGAGAATTTACTTTACATTTTTCGAGGTTAATTATAAAAGATTCGAATTTTATGAATGTGTAAAATTAAATGTTAAAGAGATAGGAGGTCCACCTAATACTGTAAAGACTGCTAAGGGTTCGACAAGACAAAAAAGTTTGCGGTCCACTGGAATATATCAATAAGACCTTACAATGGAGCCACGGTACAGGTCCTGTTTAAAATACCTACTCTACTAGATAAAGGTTAAATGTTAATTTACCTTTTAAATGCACCTGTCGAACACAGTTGTATCCGTGCAGGAACGGAGAAAGAATACAATTTCCTGCGGCCGGGCGGCCTGTCGTAAGAGGCGACTAAACAACCCACAGCCAGGTGGTAGGGCATTTGCCCGACCGGATGGCTACCACCCCTGGTCTAGAGCATGCCGCCATAACAACTTTGAGTTGTGTTCCGGCATTAGTGACCAGGTTTCAGACTCACTTAAGAGAGCAGCAGCGCATTTGTAGCACCTTTGGTGTTGCAAATGTCCATAGGCGATGGTAACCGCTTTCCATCCAGTGGGCCGTCTGCCTGTCTGCTGATCTCCTGCAATATATATTTTTTTTAAAGTTGTACATAATATGCAAATATCCTCATAAAAGTTCTTTTATATTTAAATCTCTACTCGGTTCACAAATACTGTCACAAAATACTGTTGTTGAAAGTTGTTTACAATTGTTCGAAAAATGTGGGACAGCTACTTTAGAAACATGCTTGAACATTCGGACACGTAAATTTATACAAATAATTACAGCTTTTTTTATTGCTGTAAAGGTACGCGTTAGACCATGATCTCGCCCGATATTAAACAAAGATGTGATCTAGGAAGAAGCCAAGCTATCTACTGCCTCTTTGAAATACGACAGTATGGCTGACATATTCCATAAAATGTAACTTGTGGAGTTGTAGCAATATCTTATACTTAACCTATGTTTTAAATTATATATAATACATATAATAAAATTGTAGAGGTCGAATTTCTGTGCAATGAAAAAAAAATGCTAAAAACCGAGTCAGGGGGATGTGAGAAGTGAAATAGATCTAATTTAGATTTTTTTCAAATTTTTTGTTTCTCTGTTTGTCTGTCTGTTTGTACCGGCTAATCTCGGAAACGCCTGGATCAATTTAAATGAAATTTTGTATGGTGGTAGCTGGTCAACATATAGGATACTTCTGATCCCGAAAAATTAAAGAATTCCCGTGGGATAGTTAAAAAAACCGGACCATGCGGCCAAAGTCGCGGGCATCAGCTAGTAAATATATATAAATAAATTAATACTTCTTACTGTTTAAAAGTGACATTATAATTAAAATCACGATGTTTTTCTCTATATTTACGTTATAATGTTCATGTCACATTTTATTGACGTTTTAAAGTTACGTACTAAGGCCATTGAGAGTAGTGAAAAGTATGCCCTTAGTACGTAACTTTAAAACTTCAGGTAAAAAATGTAATTTGTATTTAATTCATAGGTCAAGTATAAGATATTGCTACAAGAAATACGCAATAGAAACTGCTACTCTATGGCTGTAAAGATAAATTACCAACAAAATTTAGAGAAACGTTAAATTTAGAATTTAACAGAAAAATGTATGACAGGCCCTGCAATAGATGTTTTTATTCGTTAAATGAATATTTTGAACTATAAATTTTGAATACCGATAATTAAAACAAATTGTTTAAATTCTGAATTTAGACCCTATATTGTATTATCTATAATTGTGATATCATACACCTATTTTTAAATTGTGACTTAAAATTTATAATCTTTTATATTAAAATTTGACATAGTACCTGAATATTTTAGATTGTATAGATTGAAATTGTTACTCTATTTATTTGATTTTAATTACATGCGTAACTTAAAATCTCAATGTTTTAGTATTAATATAATTTAAAAGGTAAAAAGTTACATACAATTAACACATAAATTTAAATATTTGTACGTTCAGATACGGTGATTGTAATTACACTGTTTTACCAACTATTATCGACATACCACTACCTGTAGCTCTGAAAATAAAGATTCATATATTCCATCAAGTTACGTTCTATGGAATGTGTTAGCCATACAGTTGGATTTAAAATAGACAGGAGGAGGTATCTATTCACACTGAATATCTGTCTGCGTTTTCAGACACCTAAGGTAGATATCGGAAAAGACAGACTAGAATGTATCTATTTGCCATAGGAACAGATAGAAGCCATAGATTTTTATTTATAACGATTTCAATATACATTTTGTCTAAATTTATTAACCTTCTCATACAAGCACGTCTTAACCTTAACTGAGCACTTTCGTACTCCATTTTATCCATTTAGAGCCAACAGTTTTTAAAACAATTACTATGTCGTACCTATGACGGAAGTGACGCATAACGATTCTATTCTTGACAAAATGGCTACGCGATCCTAAGACTGAAGATTAAAATCTATTACCCATTCCATAAGTGTAACTTGCTTAATTTGGGGAGATACAATATGTGTGCGCAAAATCTGCAGAATGACGCTCGCGGACCGCGTTCGTAATACCGAAGTAAGAAAGAGAGTTGGTCTGAAAGAGAGTGTCGGGGTGAAGGTAAGGAAGGAAATGCTCCGGTGGTTCGGGCATGTGGAAAGAATGCATGATGAAAGAATGACTAAACAGATATACAATGTAAAAGTGGATGGATGCAGAAGTCGTGGAAGGCCACGACACACCTTCCATGATCAAATTGATCGTGTACTAGCAGAAGGTGATGTCAGGAGCCTTAAGAACAGACGAGCTTGCATGACAACAGTTATGAATGTCAAAGAGGCAAGTGAGGTGTGTAAGAATAAGCCTAAATGGTACTCTGTTGTTCGTGCCTACCCCGCAAGGGAACTGGCGTGAAGTTATGTATGTATGTACAATATGTGTGTTTGTCTGCCGATTATTATTATAATGTATGTCTTTGAAGATCACGGGACATGAAAATGGCTCAAACTTTTGGAGAGTTTGCGTGGGGCCATGGGAAGGTCAACACGTAGAAGCCCCTTTACAAACTTAATGTAAATGCGGCGTGACACAGACCGGCGATTATCCCTGTCTACACCATATAATAATGCATCCAAGGACAAGCCCCGGCCAGTGTAGGACTATTGTGGGAATTGAGAACAAAAGTATCTGGCTATTGGGGTGAATTGCTAGTGGTACTAGGGGTCTGGGAATATGGGGACTATGGCGTCTGCCCATCGCAATGTTCGGGGAACATGGAAAAATGGGCTAACGGTGACTTGCCACTCACTGCATGTGCCCCTAAAAATACCGTACAAATTGGCGAGGGGCAACATGAGAGTGGCTAAGGGGTGTAGAGAGGTGAGCTGTTGGTTCATCGAAGCTACTTTATACCATTTATCACTTCCACCCCTGGAGCTTGAGTCTTAGCTCCAGTGATCTCTACTCCGTGCCGGCCGGCTGAGGCAAGCACGTAGGCGGGAGGCTTGCTTAGGCCCACGGAGTCATGTCCGAGGTGTCTCTACTCACCTAAGGCTTCGCCACAAAGCCCCCTGCGGGTTTAATATTATTATTACCCGTACCACAACTTATACTTGTGAGTCCATTTACAACTCTAAAGTAGGGTAAAATCGATCTACCGGGCATCCAGGCCATAGTAAATAAAGGAACATTTGTTTAACGACATTTATCAACCTAGAGTTAATTTCATGTTGTAACATGTATAATTTCACGAATGTACGATAAAAGCATCAACAATTTCAAATAAAAAATAACACACATCTGTGCAAAGTTACAACGCATTTTGTAATGCAAATTTGTAGTCATTTCAATAACATGTTTGTCTGTCTAGGTCTGGTCTGCTATTTTAACATTCATTTCAAAGAAAGAATTTATCACGCTCCTAGATGTTTGTATGTATAAAATCGATAAATAATTATAGTTTATTGTTCTTGTTTTGATAACTAAATGTTAAAAAAACGTGTCTTATTATGTCTTGTTGTTTCTTGTTTTGATAACTAAATGTTAAAAAAAACATAAGTTTATATTAGCTTGCCCTGACCTGAATGTATCAATATAAAGCTCATATAAGATTGTTCATTTTTGTCTTTCTATGTAGATGAATCAGGCAAAGTGATATACACGTGGAACACTCACAAAGTTTTGCGAAAAAATAGTTCTATAAGTAAATATTTTTTTATTAAAACTTTTCAAAGTACTCTCCACCAGCCTCTATACCAAGTTTCATGCGTCTGAACCAGTTTTCGAAACACTACAGTCTGCCGCACACATCTCGTTTACAGCTTGCTCGAACGCTGACAGCGTATCTTCCGGCGACGAAAATCGTATCCCTTTGAGCCGTTGCTTTTATTTTCGGCAATAAAAAGAAGTCATACGGTGTTAGGTCAGGGCTGTAAGGAGGGTGACCTAGGAATTTCACTAGCGTGCTGTCCAGGAAGTCCCTCGTTTTGAGCGCGGCATGGGCGAGCGCGTTGTCGTGGTGGAACAGTAAATAGGATAGTAAACCAAGATCATTATTTTTTTAATTTCTATAATTCAACCGCATTTTATATATTATCAATTAGGTAAATAAATTTATTACTATTGACTTTCAGTTTTGTTGATTTTATTCAAAGTTACTTTCTATTGATTGTCTTAAGTGTCAAATCGGGCTTTTATTATGTGATTATTATACATTAATTTGTTAAAGGGGTCTATCTACGTGTTAGCTATCTTTAGTCTCACTCATGTCTTGGAGTACCAAGTCATTTTTATGATCCATCAAAGAAGTTGAATTGTCACAACATTCTCGTAAGAAATAAACTGTAATTAAATAATTGAAAAATAAATTATTCACCATATAATTCATCGAAGTACAAATATTGTTTACGTGCATCAACAACTGTTTGCAGTATAAATATGTTTTATATGAAACGTGATCTTTATCTGCCGCAATGCAAGAGACATAATTCACGTCGTAAGCAAACATAATCACGGCAAATTATTAACTTATTAGCAATCACGTGTCTGTTAATTAGTTATTAAAACGTGTGGAGGAATGTAAATATTGACCGGGTCCGGAACTAAGAATGTTGCTTGGTTGCTACTGAATATGTCACAGAGAGTACAATTATGCGGTTGGTGATTTGACTACAAAGATATATACAATAATAGGTCGGGGAAAGTGTTTTCGTATTTTATAAGTAAAAAGTTGCAGTAAAGTCTCTTTGGATATAATGTTTGTATCTGGCTGGTTTTGATACCATTAAATAAAATAAAAGAGATGAATTACGAATGTCAAAGAAGCAAGTGAGATGGGTAAGAATAAGCCTAAATAGCGCTCTGTTGTTCGTGCCTACCCCGCAAGGGAACTGGCGTGAAGTTATGTATGTATGTATGTATGTAAATAAAAGAAAAAGAAAAATTAATCGGTTCCCCGCCATTTTTGTATTATTTTTCGGCCCGACAAAATAAGTGCGTCGAAGGAAAAAACTATATATACATGTTGAAGATTTGTTACAAAAAACGGAAATATACAACACAAGCCGCGAAACTTCTTTGTGACGTTTATGGACTTAACGCAGTCTTAGTTACAGTAGCACAAAATTGGTTCAAACGTTTTCAGTCTGGGAATTTATATATCAAAGATGAAGCTGGCTCTGCTCGACCTGTTAAGGATAAAGTCGATGCCTTAGTAGTCATGATGTAGTTGACGAACTAGAAATTGAACACAAAATAGTTTTGATCCATTTGAAAAAGCCTGGATACTTATACAAACAAACGTGCTCGATATTAGGATGTCACACAAACTCACTAAAACAAAATGATTCGTGTAATCATTTATAAATCTTTATTGAAATGTAATGAAACTGAATCGTGTTTTAAAATATTGATCAGTGGTGATGAGAAGTGGATTACTTACGAAAAACATGTGCGGAAAAGATTATAATCAAAGGGCAGACAAGTTCCACAGACTATAGCAAAAATCGAATTTACTTGCAATATGGTGACGCTGTGTTTTTGGAAGGGCATCGTACCTACATCATGAACTTTTACCGCCAAGCAAAACCATCGATTCGGATCTGCGTTGCCAACAGTTGATGACCCTCAAGAAAGAAGTAGAGAAAAAACGACCGGAATCGATCAATAGAAAGGGTGTACATTTTCATCATGATAACGCCAGACCACACACATATTTAACCACAGCAAATATTGAAAGAGTTTGATTGCGAAGTGTTAAGGTATCTACCATATAACACTCTCTGCCCTTGCTCAGTTTTCACCTGTTTTGGTCTCTTGCGAATTATTTAGGCAGTATTAAGTTAACATCAAGAGAGGACTGTTAAAACTACTGGTTGCAGTTTTTTGATCCAAAGTCCTAAAATTTCTACGGCAATAGGATTATGTGACTACGTACAAAATGGCAACAAATGATTGAACAAAATGGCACATATAATTATAATCAAATTAAATAAACTGTGATAAAGGAATATCTTGAGTTTGTACATAAAATACGAAACTATTTTTTCCCCGACTTGCCTATTATGTTTGCTTTGTTTCGCTATGGTTTCGCCGTGCTGACAGAATTATTGGACATTTAACTAAAATTCATCTCCTGATATTCGTTGTTCGAAATATTGTTAAACCTCGTGAGAGTTTGTAAATGAGTGCTTTGAAAATATGAATCCATCTGTTGGACGCATCAGAAAAACAAAACATTGCTCATGCTAAACAGTGTGTGACAGCACTGACAGCTTATTTATTATATCTTATAATTATTAATTATTCTTATCTTCTATATCTTGCAATAAGGGAAGCAGTCAAATCAACTGACATACTTTTTATAGACTTTAAGTATCGAAGTTTCATATATTTTATACACGGGTACCTATTTATGACGTCGTAAGTAAGAATAAGTAAAGGAAGTCAAATAGCGCATTGATGTTTAAAAAGTAATTAAAATTATTTCTATCATGATATTTTAAAGGTTAGATGATTTTAGCGCCTATTCTTTTATACTTACATAAAAATTGTAGAATTTATAGTAACATGTGCCCGCATCCTTATTGAGTTTTTTACTTCAAGACCTTCAAAATGAATCAATTATCATGAAGTATGGTATAGGTGAGCTTTCTATAAAAGCAATGAAGATAGGATAATATTCATATAACATTTCGTGGCATAAAGTATAATGCCACGAAAAATGTATTATTTTCAACGTGATATGAATTCAAAATTTACGCAAACGAAGGCGCGGGAAAAGGATATTTTCTTGCCTCATACCACCTTCATTCAATGAGCCAATGAACCTCTGAACTGAATATAAGCAACCTAATATATTACGCAAGGTGTTCATAGTTCAAACAGATGTGTAAAACAGTTGCTGACATCACACCGGTTTAAATGGAGGAGCAAGATGCCTTTAGAAACATTACATACCTAATGAACTGCAAATTAGAAGGAAGACACTACAACCTGAATTAACATTTGCATGGTAAATGTAACAACACTAACAGTTATTTCCATAATAGCTAATATTTTTAGCCGCAACCACGCAAGCGCTTTTTAAAGGGTACTAGGTTTCATCATCACGTGTCATTTTCATTATAAATGATAATTACTGTAGGATGTTGATCATTAAAGAATGTTTTCACGGTGTGCAATAACACATTTTGACTTAAAAGCCCATTCATTATACGCACACCGCTATGCACTGCACACACATTGACGCCGAAATAATAAAAATTGAATGTAATAGTGCTTATCTTCTACTCCCAAATGTAGGAAAAAAAATTAGAGATATATGGAGGCATCAGCCTCTCTCTGAAAAATCTCTCCTCTACTAAAAAAAAATACTTTTTAAAATATTCCCGGCAAACT
Organism: Dendrolimus kikuchii; assembly: GCA_019925095.2. NCBI lineage: Eukaryota > Metazoa > Arthropoda > Insecta > Lepidoptera > Lasiocampidae > Dendrolimus > Dendrolimus kikuchii. The sequence continues at coordinate 7,976,881 of CM034406.1, read as the reverse complement.
TATCACAAATTACATAACAAAAACAAATGCTTGTTAACACAAAGCAACAATCTCACTGTTAGCGGTTTAATTTTATGATTGGTTTTACTACTTCAAAACGTGTTCGGAATATACCTTCACATATTACTACCACAATACACACTTAGATAAAAACATAAACCGCAAAATATTGGTCAAAATTTTATAAAAACTATGGTATAGATATAATCCTATTTCCACTGTTAATGTGACAATCAGCTATCTTTATCCCAAGCGTATATTTTTGATTAAATGCTTCTTACGGTTTTGTATATGACAACAGGATGGATGTATGGAGTACCTATTCACCTTTTCAGAACCCGTCAATGTACGTGGCTTGTCATGAATTTCGGCGATTATTTTATTTATTTTACTGATTACTTTAATTTCGAAACCAAAAAAAAAATCTAGGAGATAATCAAAAAGCTTTGACTTTATTACAAAACTAGATGTGTCCCTCACTTGATTCGTATAGGACTTGGACATTATACATATTCGTACATCCTAAACCATGTAAGATATCGAAATCAAACATGCCTACCCCTAAATTAATCAACTGTCATTGATATCTGTTAAGAAGGTATATCGAAAATCATTCAGACAGACAGAAAAAATTTAGAAACGGTAATTTATTTGGCACCATAAATAGCAGTTTTAACTTATATATTGCTATTTATTTTGATATCACAAATACAAAAAATCTATTTATCGGGATATATTTATGTTTCAACATTTAGGTACAACGTCTGTAATGCTGATATTAGACGGATCAACGAAATTGATTCAGTTTGGGTTGAAGGGCATCGCGAACTGAAAGGACACGATGGTAGTTATTCACATTGAATGATTTGAGTTTATGTTTACATGGATCATTTTGATTGATTCAACCAAATTGAAAGATACAAATGAGCCGTCTACTATTGGCTTAAAATCTCGTCAGTTTAGTTTTAAATGAAAGACATACTAGTAGAAAGTAGCGCAGGGCCGCTTTCGATTGCCCTTTAAACGTTACATGTGCCTTTGGAAACACGCATCATGCCTCGTGTTAGAATTCAAATTGGCTTAACACAAAAAATACTGAGGTACTTTAGTTAATATAGTGACATAGGTAATTCTAAAGATTTCCGCTTTAAGAGAAAATTGCTATAACACTGATTAAACACGTAATATAAATATTTTCGACCAGTCATTCGTTTTTTTAACCTTATCCCTTAATACATCATGCTCAGTACCACGGTAGCAAGTAGGAAACTGGCGAGGGAAGTGGGCAGAGCGAGTATCAAACGTTCAAATAAGTTGCGTTTACATACTCGTCACTTTCTTTAACACTTCTCTGCTTGCTGCCGTGGAAGTAGGTATAACGTAAACGAAATTTAGACCATGGACGAGCCCATACTATTTCAAAAATATGCTACGAGGACAATCACTATCATCACCCGCTTTGAGAACGCAGTCGGGGTGCGTAAATAAACCTTGGACGCGCTCCTGCCTACGTTACGAGTTATTTATATGCCAGGAGCGCTTAATCCCACGCAAATAAAGACAGGCCTAGATATGCTTAGCCTTGGGAGACTTCATATGTCGTTGCGTATTTCACCACCTGTATAATGGGGAGTGTTCCAAGGTGCCTCCGTCTCCTTTCTGCCACCGCACCACTCGCCATCGGTTGAGCGTTCAGCCGCAGTTCCTTGATCCACTTCGCTCATGTACGCAACGGTTGTCTAGAATATTTCTCTTGCGCACAGTGGTCATATGAAATGAGCTTCCAGCTGAGGTTTTCTAACAGTGATGCCATATGGAGTTTTTCAAAAAGGTGTCATAAAATTTTTTCGAGGCCAACAGCGCAGCGGTACCTTCTCTAGTGTTGCCAAATGTCCACAGGCGACGGTAACCGCTTTCACCACACTACTGTCACGTGATCTTGGCTGGTGATTAGAGGGACATCGCTTGTAGTAGGTATTCGGGAATCACCGCGAGTCCCATGTTTCTCATTGTTTGTCGCCGAACCAATTCATGGTTTACATAACATATCCCCCAACGTGATCAAAACTGCCCAGAAATTGTAGAGGGTTTATGTCAAGACTGAAAGACACATTCCATGGCGCAGACCATGGAATGTGTCAGTTATCTCTAAACGTGATTGATTACACTAGAAAAATGCAGTTATAATAGCATGCGTAGTAATTACTTGGACATGAGTACTGCCTGAATGTCAATCTGCGTATCGGTGATATGGTAAATAAATAGAACTATTATAAATTTACTATTTATTATAATGTTCATATCAACATATTATTAAAAATACATTAAGATTGATTCATCTCTACGTGTGTTTATGTTAATAGGGTAGTTGACGTCAAGTCAACTGTCACATTTTTTATCATTTAATAAAACGTCACAGTTTCCAAATAAACAATCACTGGCATTTGGCTGCGGCTTAGCTTGCGTTAATGTAGATTTTGTAAATCAATTAAATTTTTTTCTATCCCTTGGGAACACTAAGATGAATACGCGTAAAGCCATCTAGCGAAGATGGAACTAACCATAGGAATAACTGAGGATCACATTAACCTACTTGCGTTGTCATTCTCGTTACCTTGATGTACTTTTTGTGAATTGCAACGGTGGCGCCAATAAAACGCGATAGGGGCGCTATCTTTTCGGCTATATTCGTCTATCTCTCGGGAACAGTACTGGTTCTGGATGAAAGGTACCCTATTTACTTTTCTAGGCCCTTGATGTATGTATGCAAAAAAGACTTGTATGTATGACAAGTGTATGCAAAATATCATGCCGATCAGTTGAGTAGTTAAGGAGTGAAAGCGTCACAAAAAAAGCACAAAAATATTAACATTATTCTGTGACAATATTTTAATACTAAAATATTATAGGTAATTTAAGGTCTGCTTTTTAATTTATAAATGTTATAGAATTTGTTGCAAAAGTAGCACTGTTTCTTGTACTTCGTTTGCACGGACCCTGGACTTTAAATTCTTGTCTTCTAAACCCTGAATATTAAAATTACACATACATGAACATTTAAGATTAATTGATGGTTTCGTTGAAACCGTTGAGCCGTTTTGGAGTCTACTTGAGACAAAGTAAAAAAAAAGAAATTCTAAAATGGTCGACATGACTATAAAGGCATTGTATCAATATAAATATCAGTTGTCATTAAATTTTGGAATTAATTTTGAGACCACAAACAGTACCATTTTATTAACATAAAAGAAAATAGATAAAAGATTATGTCAATTCTCAATTAAGCCCATGCCTTAAAAATTATGTCAACTGCGAAAAGTAAGATTACTAAAGACATAAACAACTGCTAGTCGTCGTTTATATTATAACACCGCGAATATGCATTTTCCTAACTTTACAGGACAAACAAATGATATAACTTTATAAAAAATTAAATAAAAACCAGTTATTTATTCAGTCGTCATTTAATTTTATAATTCGTATAATCTCTAATAAATGATAATTGCATAAAGAACTGGATTCTATTTAATTTTTTTATAAAATTATATTGTTTTTTGTTTGTCCTATAAAGTTAGGAAAATGCATATTCACTATGTTGTAATATCACCAATGTAATGTTATGCAGCAAGAAACTCATAAAATCATGTAGCGACTTGAGAAAATCACTTCAAAGTCAGTCTATTGGTTTTGAAGTAACAAATTAAGAGAAATTTCAAAAATTCCTGCAATGATCAGGTGCAATAGACGTTTAGTAATATCAGCACTAGGCGTGGGAGAAATGTCACATTTTTGCGATTGGAACAATTGCGTCTGGAACTGTAAAATGTTCCAGATCACTGATATGTTTCATTTGGAACATTTGGAACATTGAGTCAAAGATATAAAATCATGGTCGTCTTGTTACGGTACGTCGCGGACTGAGGCTGTGAAACGGGCTGCGGTTACATTTGAACTATCATGTCAAACTTGTCAAAGATAAAAATACAGATATATATATATGTCGTGTCGCAGGCATATTGAGGCAGACGGTGTTAAGGTTGAAACAAAGATGAATATTCATAGTAATATTTGAAAAAATTACAAATTGTGAGATCATTAATAAATTATAATTTGCTTATATTTTATTGTTTTCCTGCTCTCTCGCTACGCTTGCTGCTCTGTGATTCATTATGCTCTGGTCGGTCTCTCTCACACGTAAGCGACATGATCGCGCTGGACAGAGTCAGAGAGATCGCAGTGTTCCAGATCCAAATGATGCATTTGAAACATTATTGATGTTCCAATCTTTTGGAACATCTAACTGTTTTGAATCAGTAAGTCGGTTCAGTAAACAGTTACACACGCCTAATCAGCACCATGGCATAATAAGAGTCACATGGCCAATTTTCATGTCATTTTTAACCAAATGATCATTAAAAAAAAATACAGAATTTTTCTAAAGAAAAATTAATGAAGTATTTAAAAAAAGACTAACTATTATTCTAGTAAAAATTGTATTGTCATCAACTACTTTTAATGCACCATAAGCAGTGGCAACCACATGCAGGTTAAATTCAGTGGAATTCTTGGGATATAAAGTACCACAGTTTTTAAGTTAGAAAATTTGCTATCATTCATTGCACACCACATCTAATTCACACTAACAATTTTGAAGTTAATCCTAAATAAACAAATGGGACTGCAAAACAGACAAGAAAGCTAAAAGAAAATGTTCTGTGGTCTCTGTTATTTGTATCTCAGTTGTGTTTCTTTAAATAACTTCAATGGGCATCCAGTCTTGGCACTTATGCAATTTTATAATATTTATATGTAGATTATTAAATTACACACATATTAAATTTCTTGTAAATCAATTCATATTCAAAAAGGAATCACAGAATAATTACTGAAATAAATTCAATCTAATATTTGTAAACTTAGACATAAGGAGGCAAAGTCAAATGTAATGTATGTACATATTTATCCTAACTTTATTATCACTTAACTTTTCAAGTAAAAGAGTAATCATCAGTCAAAATCTATACAATATTGTTTGGATATTTGTACAAAAATTTGTAATATCTAGCTGACCTTCGGAATTATCCAATTATGACGAATTTTTTAGTATAATAACAGCACATAGACATAGAATAGAGGAGTGTGAAAGAAAAAGACATATTGTGCCGACCCCAATTAATTGGGATATGGTGAAAGAAAATAGAGATGACACATGAACATGCCACTGCTGGGCTTGGGCCTCCCGTTATTGGGGATTGAACCTACCCCACCACACTTGTCTAAGGCGGTTTAGTAGGTTTGACATATCGGTTATCTGAATGTACAGGTTTGACGACAATGTTTTCTTTCACCATTTGCATGTGGTAATTGTAATAGTAGTGCACATTCAGTCAGAAAATTGCCTAAGTGATGCATGCTTTCCTGACAGGTTTTGAACCTGTGCCCTTTGAATTTGGGATGCAAGCTCTAACTATTAAACTATCACTCGGTTTTTTAGTATTTGAAATAAATATTTTAAATAATAGGAACATGCATAGATTACTTTAGTTTCTGAAAACTGTCATTTTCTGAGCAATACATATTCAAAGCTTATGTGAATAGAGTAAATCTATAGCTTTCCGGTGCACGAATTTTAAGTAGTGGGGTGATGGAATGGACAAGAGGGAGGCATACTTACCCCTACTACAACCCTTATGATCCGGAGATCTTCAGTTTTTTTAATAAACATAACCTCACTTATTTTTTCACTAATATTGCACTTGCAAAGTTGAACAAACCTTTTAAAGTCAAAAAGAAAGCCAGCAATCAAAAGAAAAGGACTAAAACACAGTGTATATCGTCAAAAAATGAAGAAAAAACACAACAGAGCACATCCACATATACTACAAGAGTAACTGTGTGTATAAAATCAATAGTAAATGGTTACAGTCGGTTCTGGCACTCGCCGGCCGCTGGCACGGCACACTAGCTTTGCTCACTCGGCTTGTGCACTTTGGTCTGAAGCTAACATAACCTAACCTAAATCACTGTTCTAGTCACTGGTCATGACCTTGCACCTCCCATCACAATAATGTTAGTGAAAAAATAAGTAAGGTTATGTTTACTAAAAATAAATATTTCAAGAACTCCGGATCCTAGGAGTTGCAGAAAGGATATGTATACCTTCCCCCTACCCACTACACCCACACACTACCTAAAATTCGTGCACTGAGTGCGTAACTGAGTCGCAGCCCAAATGTTGTGTATACTTTTTACTCCAGACAATGCGATAGTTTTCACAAGATATAGGTTTAAAGTTATGGGGAATAAAGATATGTGGGAATTGTTTATGATTGAGATTATTTCATGTTATATGGATTTAGTTTACAATTTATTTAAGTAGTCAGTTGTTTAAAACTAATTATCCGTTTTTAGTTCGATTGGATTGAAATAAATAATATTGCAGTCCAGTCTGCATAAACTTTTGATTCGGTTTCAACTGATAAATAAGTACGGTAAAAGCAACTCATTCTATCAAGTTTTTATCAGAATAAAAAGTATAGTTCTTTAAATTAGAAACAGTATTATTAGTTCAACAGGGAATTTGGTACTTACCAGCTATAGAAGTATAGAAGAAAACAAAACAAAGAAAATAAACAGAAATTTGTTGTGGGATTTTTTGACAGTTTCACTCACTTGACAGTTAACGTCTCGGTTGACCTTAATGAAATTAATTTTTGAATATTGTAAATATCATTAAATATAAAATCATTAAGTACGTTGTAATTTATGTGAAAAAAATTAAATTTAAATTTAATAAAAATCGTACCTTACATTTATCGCATAAATATGTTTTTTTTTCTTGTAACAGGTGAATGAGGACAAGGAAAAATAGATTGCCTTTTCATAGGCCTTTGGGTCAAAAGGTATTGACTTAAAACAGCGAACTTCTTACAACATCAATTTTTTTCAACTATCTTTAAAAATCTCAAAAATTAAATTAAACTCAAAAGCCAATTTAATAACTTTAATAAACAAAAAATTCCTTTAAAATTAACAGAAACATTACTTATTTAAAACATTCGAAACAATCATGATAATCCTTATCAGGGCTTTTTTGTGGGGGCACGCGGGGGCATGCAGTGCCCATAAAGGAATTTTGGAAAAAATCTAAAAATTGCCATGAAAACTGAAAAATCAATTTTGGGTAACCTTTACAAAAAATTGATTTTTTAATAAGTTTTTTGGAGTGGAGCTACAATCCATAAATTATAGACATACAACTTTCAAGAATTAGCGTGCCCCCAAAAAAGAAGTGACAAAAAAGGTCTGGTCCTTATTTACCCAAAGGTCTATTAAAGGGTATTAAAATTTGAATTAAGATAATTTTACTATATTTCAGGTCCATAATAATATAAAGTTTATAAGTAGACAGCAAATATAAAATATAAGCACCTATTTTTGATAAGCATATCAAAACAAATCGTAAAGATGTCATGAATATATTAAGATTTATTTTCACACTCAACAATCTTGTTCGATATTAAGTCAAGAAAGGCAAATCTCTTTTGTTTTTGTTGGCACTGTTGCTTGGTCATTCACAAACAAAAACCTTGAACTTAAGTTCGGGGATATCACTTTATAAAAAAGTAGTAATTTGAAATTAGTAGATGGTTAAAGTTCGGGTGCTTAGAATAGTACCCTGGGCGTTCATTTGACGATATAGGATTTGGTGCTGGACTTTATTCACTATTTCATTAAAATACTTTTTTAAGGAACGTGGACGCTAGGATGATAAAATGAGCGAAAAGTAGTATTTATCAAACAAAAAAATATTCTTTTATTTCTATTTCTTTCATTTTTATTTTCAGACATAATTAAAATGGCAAATAAGAAGAAAACAAATGAATCAGAATGAATGAATCCAGCAGAAACATGTTGGAGATTCCAGACAACGTAAGTTTAATTATTATCCCATTATTTAATAATAATACCACTCTCGAATTGGTATACTCATATAAATCCAATAAATATGTTAAAAATACACAATGATTATTAGATTCATCCAAACACGGTACGTTACTCTTCCAGAATTCGAATTCACTTCACTAAGCGAGCACTATTTTAAACAAACTCGATGTTTCGAGCTTTAGAGAAAGAAATTTTTGCAAAATCCTAGCAAAATGTATAGTTTTGTTACTGGGTTCGCAAGATCATCTTACCTACTTTTTCGAAAGATGGCATTAGTATGTCATATTTTTATATTTCTTTACAAAATTATATTTTAATGATAGATATCTCTTTTACATGAATTTAAATTACTCTGTGAAATTCCAAATCTAGAAGTAATATTTTGGCTTAAAAGCCTAGTTGCCAAGCCATAAAAAAGAAAAGAAGTAATATTGAATTTTTTGGCGGGAACTGAAAGGAAATGTTGTGCTGTGCAGTTTTATTTTTTAAAATGTGTAAAATCACTCTAAAATGAACAGTGGTTGTAGGATATTGGTAGTTTTTGAGTTTAGTAATTATGTGTTTTTGTGAGAAATGTGAATTGTATAGTCAAATGTGGCCTTTCGAGTGGTCACAAGAATTCTTTTGAATGGCGTCAGTTGATAACCTACAGTGCAGTCGATCTATACATTAGCGAAAATGAAGAAACTATATTGTAATTTAAGATCTGGCTCAAAGACCTAGCTGCCAAGCCATAAACCTAAATAAAATAAATAAGATGTAATATGAAATTTAGTTTTTTCGTAAAATGGATCATAAAAATGTACAGGTTGTGGATACGTAGTATCCATGGTAGTTTTTGGGTTATGGGATACTAGAGAAAGAGATTTATTTAACAGACAGGGCAGTTTTAGAATTTTATAATATATGAATATTCTCACGCCTGTTACCTAATAGGATACAGAGTATTATACCTACTTAAATTATGCTTAGTAATACAGGCCATGAACTATAAGCAAACTACTGCAAAAATAGAAACAGCGTTAACCCTACATATACCCACTTACAAATTATTATGGTCACCTGGATAAAGTCCAAGCTTTGTCACATGTTAATAGAAGTAAATAAATTACTAGCACAACGTCCAATAATCTATCGTAGATTTTATTATGATCCTTGTGTTGTACATTTGAATATTTATTAAAAAGGCTTCCAATGCGATTGTAAGTAGACCTCTGTTATTTAGAATTGAGTACGTGACATTTTACAATAAGTTCTAAAAATGTCCATATAAAAGAGCAGGCTTTAAAAGAATACCTTGCCTAATCCTACTTTTAAAATATTATGATGAAAATATTTTAAATTATTGCTTAAATAGTATATAAAGGTACAACAAAAATAACTCCTAACATAAATCACTAATTTCATTGCTTTTTAACTAAAAAGGAAAGTGAGACGGTTCTAAATATAATAAGATACAAAGGTGCGCTTGTTTCTTCTGAAATTGGGAGAATAGTTTCTAGCGATATTTTATTTTTTAGAATTGGGTTCTAAGTAATAAATACTATTTGATTTTTTTTTCCATATCACTTAGGTAGTACGTTAAATAACAAACTTGATTTTTTAATATTATAAGCGCCTACTAGAAATATTGCTTTACACACCTATGTGAGTTTTGGGTGATGAAATGAAAAGTGCGTTCAAAATATATTACCAACTAGTTTGAAATAACCTCTAAACTTATCCTTTCTGAGCTAGTATCCCAAAAACCTTAATTAATACTAATCGTGAAATTAGCATAAAAAATTTGTTTGTCTTCATCACGACACTCTTAAAAATTAACGATTATCACAAAAGTTATAATGCGAAGACTCATATATAGTGTACCATCTATGGCGGGGCCTATACTAGGAATTTCCAGTATATACAAGTACTTTGTGACTAGTAATAGCCATCACCGCATAAAAAACGCAACTCTCAAAACTCCGAAGTGCTAAATGAATAATGACGTCAAATTTATATGTGACGTCATTTTTCATTTAGAACTATTATTTTTCTACTGGTTTTTGATATTTGAGTATTTAAAACCACCTGTTTTTAGACAACATCAAGAAACCTTGAAAGTTTTAATAAATAAACATCTAAGTGTCGTAGCCAAATGGCAAATGCCATGAACTGATATTGTTGTTATCCACTCCGAATTTGGTCAAGTTATTATTTTTATACTATAAATTAAATATATGTCAAGGTCTTAAGAGCCACTCGCAGAGACAGACTTCACTCTTATTTTATACAAAAATATTCAATGTTTAAATAGGTAGTTTCATAAGATCTAAATGAGTACCTACATACTATGGAAATCTTTTGTTTTTGAGAACTCAGTTGGGAATACCATTCTCATTTATTACACGTTGAAAACAAACATTTTCATGATTTCATGTTTCAATATTTACTTGTAACTGTAAATATTTGAAGCAATATCAAATTTCCTTGTAAGTAGATATATGTATAGATATAATACTTTTGTAGATAAATATTAAGCAGTGTTCCCAATTTTATTCTTAGGTAACTAAGTATCCTTTTTAAAGGCCTTGTTAATAATAAATATTATCTTAAACTGCTGAAACTAACTAACTTAATATTGGTCAGCCTTTTTGGAGGAGACATACTGTTTATAGACTGTCCACTGTCCGAAACGCGTATGGGACTCATCTGCCCAACAACCGGGAAGTCCCGTGGTTCTTTCATCGCCTTCAGCCAGAGCCTTAGTTTCCTATTTGATATTCCTTCACAGAAATTATTCCTTGTAAGCTACACTTATCGTATTTTTATCCGTGCAAGATCGGAGAAACAATACAATTTCCTGCGGCCGGGCGGCCTGTCGTAAGAGGCGACAAAACAACGCACAGCCAGGTGGTAGGGCATTTGCCCTACTGGATGACTACCACCCCTGGTCTAAAAAATGTCGCCATAACAACCTTGGGTTGTGTTCCGGCATTAGTGACCAGGTTCCAGTCTGCCTTAAGAGAGCAGCAGCATTTGTAGCACCTTTGGTGTTGCAAATGTCCATAGGCGATGGTAACCGCTTTCCATCCAGTGGACCATCTGCCTGTCTGCTGATCTCCTGCAATAAAAAAAAAATAAAAATAAATATTAGTGATTTTCCAAAATCAGCTGATATAATTCCTGACTGGGGTAATTGATTTATGAAAAATCTCATGATACCGTCTTAGTTTTTTTTTAAATCGGTCCTGTGTCTTACGTTGTTCGTTTTTGTTTTAGAACATTATTGCTTGTTTTATTATATATAAGTGTATTTTCCATTGTATGGTACATTCATTTTTGTGTTATATGGACTATATTCTTATAGTTTTAAAAATATCTTTGCCTTTCTTTTTTTTATCTAAAATTTCATCGACTCTTTCGGTCTTATCGGACAAAAACAAACGACGAAAGGCGTATCAGAGACTACTTTGAGTATTTGTTGCTATTTCTTTTTTATTTTTAATTTAAATAGGTTCACGTTTGACCACGATCACATCCAATGCCGGACGATGATGCGGTCAAAGATGGAACACGCTTATCTAGATAGTACCTACCTATTCACACATTTCTTATAGTTTAAGATTTGAATGCCCACATTAAATTTTTTATTTATATAGATACTATACCGGTTTGTTTGTTATGTGATTAGAAATGATTGATGTCAAAGAAGCAAGTGAGGTGTGTAAGTATAAGCCTGAATGGCGCTCTGTTGTTCGTGCCTACCCCGCAAGGGAACTGGAGTGAAGTTATGTATGTATGTATGTAGTGATTAGGAAGGTAACAAATGTACATTCGAAAATAGACATTCTATATAAACATTTTAATTTGTGTTGAACGCAATCGGAAACGAAACTCAATAATAAATTCGTTTATTTAAGCTGTAGTTTAATTTTTTTATCAGCCATTAATGTTTACATCCATTGGTCACACAAGATTAACCAAACACTAAGTAGTAATACGTAGCCGGTGTAACTTTTCTAAACGAGTCAGTGTGTTTGTGAAAACGATAAGAACGGTTTTGTAAAAGAAAGTTAAGATACAATTTTAATAATCTGATTTGTAATTGTAAAACTTATACGTTGAAAAAATCTTAATTTATTAATTTTAACGTAATTATAAATCTATGAAGTAATAGATATAAATCTAATTATCAGTTTATATCTGCAGATATTGTGAGCAACGGGCTATACCTAGAAGAAATTGTAAGGTATGTACCTACACTGAGTAAAAGACCTTGATCAGTACCTACGTGTAAATTTTATGAATAATTTAAAGCGTTCACCTATTCTGAAATTGCACGCACTTGTTACTGTAATAGGTTGTTACTAAAGACGGCCATAGCTTTCTTTACAACTGCTTTCCTAAAAGCAGTTGTCTAACAAACTAATGTATTCTAATAAGTTTTAATATTGCTCAGGTCAATTGTAGGTCTTCAACTGACGCCATTCAACGGAGTTCTTGTGAAAACTCGAAAGCCTACATTTGACTATATAAGTAATTCACATTTCTCACAAAAACACAATTACTATGCAAAAACTATCAATATACTACAACTATTGTTTTACCATTTTAGAGTAATTTTACACATTTTTAGAAAATAAAAGTGCACAGTACGACGTCCTCTTTCATGTCCCGCCAAAAACTCAATTCCGTAAACAGATATCCTTTCACCATTGACTTTTGATTATATTTTCTTCTTCAAAATGTAACGAACTTTAAATTTCAAGTATAAAATTCCTGTAAATATACAAATACTACAACAAACGCAAAAACATCTCGAAGCTAATTTACCTATAGTTCAGTATTCATTTGACCATTATTCTTATTTTACGATTTTCCTTTTCACTGATAAACGCATTGTTTTACCCACAAATGTAATATGACAAAGACTTATGATAACCGCAACTGCGAGGGTTTACTATTGACTATTGTAATAAAATAAATTATGTATGTATTACGTACAAGACGTAAATATGTCTTGTATATGCAAAGTCGATTCGTACATAACGACAAATGTAATTAAAAAGCGCATAAATAGAAACGTTTCGCCTTAAAAAAATATTTATATAATCCGATTATGTATTAAAGTACAAAACCGTAAACATAGGTTAGATCTAAGTTTAGTGTCTCACAAAATCTATATAGATAGTTGTCTGCGATAAACAGAACTTTTTCAATCACTACAACCTCATTTCATTACTTCATAATATTATTATAAATCACACATGTCACTCGCCTTACATACGTCTATCATAAATATTGTTAATAAATAATATATATAAATTATAAACATAAAAAGCCGTAAAAGACAAAATATACGAGTGAAATCGACACAGCCTTTTAAATTTACTATATTAACAAAACATTTGGCCCTAATCGACCCGGATTAAACCAGCAGTTACAGATTACTATATTTTCGAAAAAATCAACATTGAAAATGTCGATTTCACAACTCAAATCAAAACGTACTACAATAAAGGGAAAACTTACTCGACTCAATAACTACATTTTACAAGAAACCTACGACATATCACAAATTCAAAATAGATACAACGATTTGGAAAAAATATTCGATCAATATGACAAAATTCAATCATCGATAGAAGAGTTAGAGGACGACGAACAAGCGCATCAGCAGGACCGACAATCAATAGAAGACATATACTACGCCAGCAGGGCAGCTTATAGCCGCATTCTTGACTCCCAGGCGACTTCGCAACCGCGCATAGCCCACTACAATAAGGAAAGTATACCTAACATTAAACTACCACAACTCGAACTACCATCATTTGACGGCAAGCTGAAGGAATGGCCTAACTTCAAAAACATATTTTTATCTACCATTGATGATGCCAACATCCCTATAATCCAGAAGCTAATATACCTCAAATCATCATTAAAGGGTGAAGCAGCATCACTGGTAAGTTCTCTACTTATCACCGAAGAAAACTATATCAAAGCTTTAAATATATTGTCAAACAGGTACGAAAACAAAGTAATTATAGTAAACCATCATTTAAAAACGTTTCTAAATTATCAGCAAATAACTCGCAACAACCTCAAGGAGTTTCTTATGACCATACAACAGAGCTTAGATTCACTCAACGCACTGGATATAAACACAGACAACTGGGATGTCCTCTTGGTTTACCTTGTTACTCAAAAACTGGACAATTCACTCAGAGCTGCATGGGAACTAGGCCGGAAGGAAACTTCTCTGCCTACATTCAAAGAATTGATGCAGTTTCTTAGCATGAGAATGACAGCCTTTGATTTAATCAATGATAGAAACTCCGAGAACAAGATTTCATCTTCCTACAAACCAAAGGTAACAAACACAGCGACGATAATGCAAAATGATAACATATGTATATTATGCAAAGAAAATCACTTAATATATAAATGTCCGGATTTTTTAAAGATGTCTCCTGTACAACGAAACGAGTACGTAAAACATAATCATCTCTGCTTCAATTGCCTCAAACATTATAAAGTCAACCACAAGTGTTCAAAGCATAAATGTGTAACATGTCGCCTTCGTCATCATTCAATACTGCATATGGATCGTTTATCAAGGAAAGCCAATGTATTTCATTCATCGATTTCATCCAATACTCACAATGATAATGTTCAACTATTGCCATCAACGAGTAATACACCTCTAACATCCAAAGCCGTATATACGCATTCAAATTCAATCTCAAACCAACCGCCAAACAAAAATGAGGAAACATCATCTGTTGTGTACACAACAGTAATTGAACAAACTAATGACAAACAAATCTTACTATCCACAGCGCTTATACGGATTCAGGACGCAACTGGTCAGTGGCATACTGCTCGAGCTCTCTTGGATTCTGGCAGCGAGCTCAACTTAATCACTAATAGGTTAGCGCTCAAATTGAAACACAAATTGCGCAGTAACCAATGTTCAATCAAAGGTATAGGATCTTCCACACTTCACATAAACAATAATACATTTACTACAGTCATATCGTCACGCACAAGCATTTTTAAAGCCAACATCACCTGCCAAGTTATGGATAACATCACAGTCAACTCACCTCACGCCTACATACAGACTGAAAATTGGAACATACCCATTCAAACTCACTCACTTGCAGATCCTTCGTTTAATATTCCTAGTGAAATTGATATACTCATAGGCGCAGAATTATTTTATAACATTATTACACAAGGCCACATAAGCCTAGGTCATAACTTACCACTACTAATCAACTCAGTATTTGGTTGGATCATCTCAGGTACTGTATTCCAAAATCATCAAGATAGAATTAATACAGCTCATACTGCTACGGTCAATTTCAATAATCGAATACAACAAGGAGCTACAAATTCCTTATATAAAAATATAGCTACGCTGTAATATTAATTTGCCAATTAACATAAAATTGTTTGTATAGCCAACTCATTTGTCGTGTCGGAGGAAGGGTTGTATATTGAATACATTCATCCATATCCAATCACACACATACATAGTGAGACTCACACTACCGTATATACACACACACTAATCACTACTCTCACTACACACATCCTCGGCACTCTCACTTAACAATAACATTACAGTAATTTATTACTCTTCTTCAATTAGGCACTAAAGGTAACATCAAGATCAACATTAGGCAGCACTGTCGAAGAATACAAGAGAGTCTCTAGTGCGCCTTTATGCATGTTGGCAAAGATTTTAGTGGTGCAATTAATAATTTTTCATTTGTAAATATTACATTTTCGTGTATTAATTATTATTCATTTAATATTGTCTGTTATATTAAGGGTATATAATTGTCAGCCTATGCCTATCAACGGTTTTTAAGTTTAAGCACAAGTCTATAATATTATTATTATCATCAAGTACCTACGCAAGTTAATTTTACTACATTTACTATAAATATCCACATCTTATCTACATTAATTTATATTATTATAATGGTCCTTTGAGTTGTTTTTATTTTAATTTTCGCCACTAAGTGCGTTTCTAATTATCTCTTCTTTTCCTTATTTATTCCTTTGTCATAATATGTGGATGTACCAACTAAGTATTTTAATTTTCTACTAGTGTTAAGTTATTTTTGTACACATTTCCTTGTGTCTGGGAATATGTCTGCGATAAACAGAACTTTTTCAATCACTACAACCTCATTTCATTACTTCATAATATTATTATAAATCACACATGTCACTCGCCTTACATACGTCTATCATAAATATTGTTAATAAATAATATATATAAATTATAAACATAAAAAGCCGTAAAAGACAAAATATACGAGTGAAATCGACACAGCCTTTTAAATTTACTATATTAACAAAACAATAGTAATTTTAATAGTGAGCCATATCAACACAAACTTGAATCATTCATCTACTAAAAATAAAATATCCTATTAATAAAGTTTACTTAAAAATATATATACAATATTAAAAAGAAAAAAATATACTAAAGTCCGTCCAGTCCCACCAGACCACTGTTGCTGGGCAATGTAGGTACCTAGAAAGCTGGCAGCATTACCTTGCTGGATACAGAGGCTAATCCTTTGACCGAGATAAACTCCAGCCTTCCGGTCTCCTGTTGTATCGACCAGACGATTTTTAAATAATAAAATAATCTGAAAAAACGAAAAAGATTGAGATAAGGGTGACTGAAGAATGGCACCATGTAGGTATGTGATATGTATTATACGCCGAGCACGAACTATTTATTTAGTCTGAGATATAATATCTCAGACTAAATAAATACACAGTTATGTAAATTTGGAACAAAGACTGCGATCGTGCTAGTTTAGTTCATGAAACGGAAAGGATAATCGTCGGCAAACTTTCTGCGCGTGACTTTTTGAAGTGAAACTTCTTTAAAATCGTTGTGATTTGAAACTCAATGAAACGAAAAAAAGCGACACTAAAAAGAGATAAATAATTTACATACATACATACATAACTTCACGCCAGTTCCCTTGCGGGGTAGGCACGAACAACAGAGTGCCATTTAGGCTTATTCTTACACACCTCACTTATCTCTTTGACATTCATAACTCTTGTCATGCAAGCTCGTCTGTTCTTAAGGCTCCTGACATCACCTTCTGCTAGTACACGATCAATTTGATCATGGAAGGTGTGTCGTGGCCTTCCACGACTTCTGCATCCATCCACTTTTGCATTGTATATCCGTTTAGTCATTCTTTCATCATGCATTCTTTCCACATGCCCGAACCACCGGAGCATTCCTTTCCTTACCTTCACCCCGACACTCTCTTTCAGACCAACTCTCTTTCTTATTTCGGTATTACGAACGCGGTCCGCGAGCATTACTCCGCAGATTTACAAATAATTTACACTTTATATAAAACTAAAAGATTTCAATACTTTACACCTAAGGCAGATATTCTTTTATACATAGATCGAAGGAAATTGTGCGTAACAGTGCATTGAATTTTGAACTTTATGATAGTGATTTAGAGTGTAATTTAGATAGAATTATTACGAATAAGGGCCAAAATACCTCGGAATAGAAATGCGAAAAAGTATGTGTGCAGATCACACTTCTCTAGTAAGCGTTGTAGATATAATTATATTCGCCTGCATTTTCTCTGCAGTTTGAACAAACATACATTACTTTAATTGCGAAACTTGCAACCAAGCAGACAGCTTACCTAATCGAAAGAGGTTACCGTCTCCTAAAGACGACAGTTGTCAGCCTCTTCGGATGAGATATAAGGGATGGAATTGGAGAGATGGAATAACGGACATGGGATAGGATGAATGGGTTAAAAACGTTGAAATTGTGCCACAGATGTCGTGACTATGAATTAGTTCCTGTGGTACCCTACAAAAGCGCTTAGGAGAGGGACACAAGTGCAGGTTTAGTGAGTAGTTTGACGGCCGACATCCCCGTGTCCTTCGCTCGGAGGCCATCGTGCTAATATGGCCGTTCAATAATTCCACACATCCCTCAGTTTAAAGCCTCTCCCAGGCCCGAAGATGGTGTCACAAGAAAACACATTCCCCTGCGGCAACAACAAAAAAAAGGAAGAGGGCGAAATTGATCCCGCGAACTTCCCCCCTGTTGTTGAAGGGTGTACTTCCTCGTAAGACACCCTGGGCTCGTCATACATCGTTGGGGCGTCAAAGATGCAGTATCTATTGATCTAATTCTTTTGGCGCCTCGTGAAAGCGTGTAACATAGAGGCGCAGGTTTAGGTTTAGTGGGTAGTTTGAAGCCCGACATCCCTGGGGCGTCCGCTGGAGATCACGTTGGGTATACGGCCATTCAAGACTCCTACACATTCCTCTGTGTAAAGACTCCCCATGCATGAAAATGATGTCCCAAGAAAAGACATTTCCCTGCGTCAACCAAAAAGGGGCGAGGGGAAGGTGGGCTATCGATACTCTCACTCATCGTATGAAACACAATTAGCTCAAGGCTAACCGTTTCACGTCAATTTTCTCTGAAAGCGTAGTATCGTTATAAAATATAAGAGTTAGGAGCATTTCAGAGTTACCTCTTTTATTGGACGATTATGTCATTGCTAGTATTCTACTTTCACGGTTATTATGTTTAAGGGGAAAAAACATTATCCTTATTGGACAATATAGTAATTGCAAAAATCCACGGACCTAAATGGGCCAACCAAATATTTCCTGGTCTGATTGTATTCTGATCACGATAAGGGAAAACCAAACAGAAAGAAATAATAAAGAACAGTTTTTAGTGTTAAAGTAGTAGGTACCTAATGAACTTTAACACTTCAAACAACACATGGTGTTACATTAAACTGATATAAAAAATTAGCTTGTAAATCATTATTTATTAAATACGAAATGAATGAATGATTATATTATATATATAGTTTTATTAGTTATACACAATAAATAATTGTAAATGTAACTACTTATAAAAATTGATGCATTGACTGTCAAGAAGTATATTTTACATCATAGATAAAATTTATATATTTATGCATGCCTCCAGCCTCCATAGAGTCTAACGGTCTTATTCATAATGAGTTAAAGTAAGTTTGTAGGTTCTTTAAGAGCCTTAAAAAGGAATATACACTTAGTCTAACTTAATATAAATAAGATTGTAAGTGTGTAGAGGCAGATATTATTCATAAGATCACCTACTTTGTACCATATATAATGAAAAATATATATATAGTAAAATGAATACATGAACGCTTTTGCAGCAAAATGGAATTATTAGATTTTAACAGTTTTATCTCATGAAGAATATGAATAGAAGATGATAGAAGCTACTTTTAAAATAAAGTAAGTACTTTTTGTGACGTTGTATAAAAGTAGTAACCGCTTATTTTGTTATAATTTCGTTTAACTTTGTACTTAATAAGTACCTTATTTATTTTGTTGCCATTATCTGCAAATAAACTCCAGTCATAAAGATAATTATTGCCATAAATATTATTAAGAGCTAAAGAATGTCTAAAGAAATGTATATTTGCTACATAGAAATCATTTAAATTTATCAGTACTTAACACATTTTTATTTTGGAAGTGGAAAGTACCAAATTTCTTGGCCTAAACATAGATAATAAATTAGACTGAAAATTACACATTGAAACTTTGAGCTTGAAAATAAACAAATACTCGTATGCACTTCATATGCTTGCCAAAGTGGCAAATATGTCTACCCTTGTTACTGCATATCACGGTAATGTCTTATCCCTTCTTCAATATTGAATAATTTTCTAGGGGAATTCAACTAATAAAGATATTATATTAAAATCACAAAAGAGATGCGTAAGGGCTCTATGTGTGGATTAAGGCAAATTTAAAGTTGTAAGCCGTACTTTATTAAATTGGGTATTCTTTTGTTCCTTGCCTTTATATAAGTACATTTGAAATAGTACAATTTGTTAAAGAAAATCTTAACTTGTACCCACCTTTTAAGTATAAGACATAAAAATTATTCTATTCTATGATATTCGTGCACTATCGTCCTAATTACCCCGCCTTTTTCCCGTAATTAATGTGATTGTTGCGACTATGCTAGGAAAAATTACTTTAGTGATATTACATGTCGAATTGTTTGTCGAGAGGTCTACGTTGTTACGAGATATATTTTCGAGTGTTACTTCAATGGTGGCAGAAACAACTTAAGACAGCCACGCATTCCAATATTAAATTCAAATTTACCATATACAAAAAGTTTGTATATCCATCACGCCCCTATAAATTTTAATTTAATTACATAAAATATCCAGAAGACAAATTAACACAACTTAATACCTAAACCATCTAAACACTTGTAGTGTTTAACACTAGCCAATGGCTTAGTAAGCACGTCTGCCAACATGGATTCAGTGGGCACATGTTTCAACACAATGTCGTTCATATCCCTTAAAACCTCCCTAATGTAGTGATATCGAATATCAATATGCTTGCTACGCGCATGAAACATTGGGTCTTGAGCTAAAAACATAGCCCCTTGGTTATCGGCATGAACAATCACTCGAGCATACCTCATGAGCCCTACTTCCTTCATCAGACTATTTAGATACACTGCCTCCTTCATACTTTCGGAAAGGCTGACGTACTCTGCCTCACAAGTCGATGTCGCCACGCTACGTTGTTTCCTAGACTGCCAGGATATACACGCACCACCTAAAATAAATGCATAACCCGAATAAGATCGTCTGTCTAGTAAACAATTCCCCCAATCTGCGTCCGAAAAACCCTGTATACAATTACTAGTCTTCTTGTATACGAGACTACGTTGTATGGTCCCTTTCAGGTAACGTAATACACGTTTTGCAGATTTCCAATCAGATTTTTCAGGATTCGTGACTTTTTGGCTTAGCTTACTCACCGCATTAGCAATATCTGGTCTAGTTGCATTGCTTAGGTAATTCAAACAACCTATCAATTCTCGATACGGCCAATTTGTATCGCTTTCGTCGTCATCGCATTTTTCTTCTGGTTTATGTTTGGAATTAATTTCCATCGGCGTTGCACATTTATTGCAATTTTCCATTGAAAAACGTTTCAATAAATTGTCAATATAATTTTGTTGTGACAAAATAATGACATTGTCATTATTATTTCTCCGTATGTCTATTCCTAAAATATATTTTGCCTGACCATAATCTTTTAATTCGAACTCCCTTGACAGCTCATCTTTAAATTTAATAATTAAACCTCTTTCTTGACTTGCCACCAAAATATCGTCTACGTAAACCAATACAAACAAATGGCTATTTGCACTTTGTTTAAAGTATAAACATGGCTCGTTCAGACTTTGCTTCAATCCCATAGCGATCAACTTTTTGTTGAGTTTGAGATTCCATTGACGTCCAGCTTGCTTCAAACCATACAATGATTTCCGCAATAAGCATGAATCGCAACCACTATCCAATTTATTCAGCATGATTTGCGCACGCTTTTTGACAATTGGATCTTCTCCCTCACGATTCATAAGCTTAATTAAACTTTCTCTTAATAGTTCTGGTATCTCCATGTAAATCTCTTCATCCAAGGATCCATTTAAATAAGCAGTGTTTATATCTAATTGGTGAATTTCCAAGTCCAATTCAACTGCGAGAGCCATTAACAATCTGACTGTGTCTAGTCTAGCAACAGGTGCAAAGGTTTTCTCATAGTCGACCCCATATCGCTGGCTGAAACCTTGTGCTACAAGTCTCGCTTTCTTCTTTAGAGTCTTGTCGACGTTCTGCTTTGTCGTCAACACATAACGGCAGCCTATGATGTTCCTGTTTTTCGGTCTCTTTACCATCTCCCATGTACCTTTCTGAACTAAACTTCTAATTTCAGATAATATGGCTTCCTCCCAATCAGGTTTATCCTTACTTTTCAAAGCATTCTTCAAGGTGATCTCAGTTGAACCAGCAAAATCTTCAACCTCATTTGCATCAGTAGAAGTTACAGATCGCTCAACTTCCCTTGTTTGATAGATCTTCTTCGGTCGGCCTACGCTACCTGTGCGTAATATTCTAGGTCTACCAGGAGCTCTCGTCGTCATCCTTAGCTGATCAAGTGTGTCATGCCTTGTTTCTTCGGCTTGTTGTTCCACTTGTAATCGTCTAGATGAAGACACATCTTTGTCACACTCTGCAGGATATTCTTGACATTCACTCCATATGTCTTGCATATTGTCAACCTCTTCTGCTTCATGTCTACGTTCTTCAACTGGAACATTCGATTTTGTGAAGTCTATTTCTATGAAATCCTGATCGCCGTCTTTTGTAATGTTTAATAGGCTCGGCTCTTGCTTCGAGATGTCCTTTCGTGTGTTTGGACTTTCGTGAAATTTCACATCTCTCGCAATCATGAACTGCCTTCGCTCAGGAATCCACACACGATATCCCTTGGCGTTCTTCGGGTATCCAACAAAGTTACCAGCAATACCTCTTGCTGCGAATTTATCTTTGTTTGGATCTTTATCTAGAATGTGTACCTTAGTTCCAAATCTTCGAAAGTATGCAATTTTCACCGATTTGTTTCGCCATTTTTCATAAGGAATTTCACCCTGTAGACTTCTAGTAGGACAACGGTTTCTGACGTAACATGCAGTATCCACCGCTTCGGCCCAAAAACCTGAGGAAAGATCAGAACTCAATAGCATACACCTTGCCATTTCCACCAAGGTCCGGTTCATTCGTTCTGCTATTCCGTTCTGCTGCGGTGTTCGAGGCACGGTCAGTCTTCGCTGTATGCCTGCTTGTTTCAAAAATCGATCAAATTCCGAGTTACAATATTCTCCTCCATTGTCGGTCTGGAGATATTTGATCTTCAGTCCCGTCATGTTCTCAACGTGACTTTTATACACCTTAAAGGCTTCTAAGGCTTTATTTTTCGCACTTAGAAAATAAACTTCACACCAACGTGTACAATCGTCGATAAAAGTTATAAAATATTTTGCTCCCCCTATAGATTCACATCTCATAGGTCCTACAATATCAGAATAGACTATTTGTAATTTTTCAGTACAAGGACTATGGGAATCAGAAAAAGGTAACGCGGTCATTTTTCCTCTAGCACAAATATCGCAATCACGTAAGTTTCGTACTTCGGTTACATCAAACTTAGCACCTAATTTACCTAAAAGCTTAGCAACATCTTTACCATTCAAATGTCCTAATCGCTCGTGCCAACAACGTATATCAGCATTCGAATCACTCAAATTAAATATATATTCAGGACTAATCAAACAATATAAATTACCTCTACGATATGCCGTCAATTTAATTTCACCGTTCTTATCAATAACCTGACCTACATCGTTATTGAACGTAACATTATAACCGTTATTTGTTATTTTGGCTACTGAAATTAAATTCGTCCTTAAATTAGGAACAAACAAAGTATCGCGTAGTTCAAATAAATCCCTCGAGTGTTCGCTCCATGCCGACAACCTTACAGTACCCTTACCTTTTATGTCAGTACTTACATGCGTCGCTAAATTTAGTTCTCCGCTAGTCATTTTTAAACTGTCCCCGAACTTACTCGCATCATTACAAAGGTGAGACGTGCACCCACTGTCCAAAATCCAGTCATGTTTTTGAACATTTACAGCATTAGAAACTTCTACATCTAAAACATTAAAAGTGGTTAGAATACTATTAATACAATGTGTTTCTTCTGCTTTCTGTGCTTTTCTACCTATTTTAATTTTGCAGTCTGATGCTTTATGTCCACGTTCGTGACATTTGTAACATTTAAACCTAAAACCTTCTTTCTTTTCAGTTCTACTCTTATTAAAGTCAGTTTTGTCTCCAACTGTACTTTTGTTCTTTGCGCCTTTCTTACTCTTCTTAAAATACTTTCTCGTATTTGTGTACAGAACATCTTCATCCTGATTTTTATTTGCATTTCTGGATTCATGCTCTTCAAGTATTTTAATTTTCAAGGCCTCTGGTTTCGGCAACTCGTCTCTCGATTCAATCGCACATCTAAAGCTTTCAAAATTTCCGGGCAAACTGTATAACAACATAATAGATACTAAATCTTCGTTGATACTTATACCCATCTCTGCAAGCTTGTCCACAGCGTCGAAAAAAGTATCCAAATGTTCTCTAACATTTCCTGTCTCCGACATTTTGTGCAGGATTAAACGCTTTAAAAGTGTAGCCTTCTTAGCTTAGCTCTTAGGGTCCATTCGATGCGTATATTGACTTCAATTTCAGCCAAACATCTCTGGAAGTTTTACAACCTCTAATATGTCGAAGTTCACTTCCACTCATCGAAAGAATCAGATCGGCTTTGGCTTTTTCGTCCTCTTCCACCCAGCGTTCAGCTTCATTAATCTCAGCTGGTCTGAGAACCTTGCCACTTACGTACATCCACTCATTGTTTTTAATTAATAGAGCTTGTACTTGAATTCTCCAGCTGTCGTAATTGTCCTTGCCCAAGGGCTCGATTCGCATCGACATACTGCTCATCGTTCTGCACCTTTTCGCAATTAATTATACTGCTTTTGAATATTCTCCGATCCGATTTCTTTTTGTTAATATAACAGCGCTATGGATTTGCGCTGCCTGGGCCCATAACCAATGTTGGGGGCTAAGAAGTCGCGATTAATAAATCCACGAGAGGTCTACGTTGTTACGAGATATATTTTCGAGTGTAACTTCAATGGTGGCAGAAACAACATTCCAATATTAAATTCAAAATGACCACAAAGTATATGAAGTGAAAAATGTTTTATTCTTGAGAAACATTTATTTTGTGGAATACAGATTTTTTGTAAGTAAATTCTGTTAATTTATATATTAAAAAATGTGATAATGGGCGAGTAAAATAGTGAACTGTTAAGAAGCCCCTTAAAGAGACACACGGACTAAAAAGGACGACGAGCTGTAAGTGCGCGTACTTGCTCTTAGATTTATCACCCGCTACAAGAGCGGTCATAAAGAGTCAGACGAGAACTTAAATCCATTCCGATGACCCACTCCCCCTCCCCCTATCCTATTCCCATATGTCCCTTTTTTTTTACGAGGGGAAATCCGATTGAGGGTCCTCAGCCGCGCGGGGAATCGCAGCCGGTGTGTGAGATTCGTCACGTCCGCGGTGGCACTAGCACCACAAGCGGAAGTGCTATTGCCACACTATGGTCACGGATACCCGGCGAAACTCCACGGTGTTCGATTTTTCGCCCTTCGCGGGCCCTGGCAGGCGGCCGCATTCGTTGCCGGGGAAGTATATTTTGTCTCCACAATGTTCAGTCCCTCTTGCGTGGGGCGCAGTCTGTAACGCGCCCCACGGGAGAAGAGGTGAGCGCGCGCGAAATACAGCACGCCCCCATCTTGACGACATAATGGCAAGTGAGAACCTCTCATGCTCCCGCTCCTCCTCCACCTTAGCAAGCATGACTCGCTCAGTAATAAGGGTAAAAATTTAGTAGAATGAAACTATGTAATAGATCTTAAGTAAATGTTAAGTGTAATGTACAATGATAATAACAGTGTTTATGATGACCTTGTCAATCATGCTTGTCAGGGACTCGAGTTTTGACAGTAAAAAAAACTAAAACGCATGAGTCGCTTGCGAAAGGAGAAGACGGCGTCCCATCCGTACCGACCAAGGCACGAACCACGGCCGGGAGCGAGAGGTCAGGTCCGGTAGAGGCGACAAAGCCTCAACGCTGCTCTGCACGCCTGGAGGGTGTGCAGCGCCGTACCCTCGTCGCCTGTGTCACAATGATGACACCTTGATCTGGTGCAACTGGACCTGGAAGCAACCCTGCCCCGAGAGGACCTGTGTCACATCCCATCTCCCTATACTATTCCCAAATTCCATCCTTTCTATTCCATTCTTCTTGTCTGGTCACTCCATCTCATCCCTCTATCCCACGCACTTTATTTCATCCTAATGGCTGATAACGCGTTGGCGCGTTGCAAATAACTATAAGCGACGGTTACCACCTTCCACAAGCTGCGCCGTTTTCCTGCTTGCCAGTTTCGAAATAGTAAAATCAGCAATTTTGAACAAAATTGACTGCATGTCTAAATGATTTATCTGCCGCTCATCACTGATATAACAATAACACTCGCACACACACAAATAATATTTATTTACTAAAACAGCTTAAAAACTGAGTAAGTAAGATAAAAATGTTTGATAAAAATATGACTATATATTTAATTTCTTTATATAAGTTAATAAATTATTTGAATTACTTATGTTTCCATTGTTTATATAGATAACCGGGTTTTGAGTAATAAACACAATGTGCACATATATTATATTATATTATTCTCTAAAACAAATCACTTGTGATATCATGTGCAAAAGTTTTAATGAGACATTTTTTTTCGGAATGAAAGATAATTTTAAACTCTACAAATATTTTCATATCATTGCCAGTTTGTACCATAAAATAAGTGTTTTTGTTTGCATTACTGAGATAATATTACTTAAGAGTAATAGTGAAAATTAGTATTTTTTGTCTTTGTTATCACCATTACAATCTATTTGTATTTAGTTTTACCTTCTCATGATAATGTATCTGAAATGTTAACATAATTTCAGTATAATATTTTTATCTTAATAACGAAACTTGCAAACAGAATGACCACCCATTTTATTGTATTTTAACATTAGCTACCTAGTAATCATAATTTAAACAGAGATAATACATATATATATATATATATATATATATATATATATATATATATACATACATACATACATAACTTCACGCCAGCTCCCTCGCGGGGTAGGCACGAACAACAGAGTGCCATTTAGGCTTATTCTTACACACCTCACTTGCCTCTTTGACATTCATAACTCTTGTCATGCAAGCTCGTCTGTTCTTAAGGCTCCTGACATCACCTTCTGCTAGTACACGATCAATTTGATCATGGAAGGTGTGTCGTGGCCTTCCACGACTTCTGCATCCATCCACTTATATATATATATATATGTTATAGTCAAAGGTCAATATGCAGTCGCTTCCCGGAATGACCGGTTTATCTTAGGTTTGACCAAGGCCTTTCGACAAAACCCGAAGTAAATTCCAATTTCGGCCATTGACTAAAATATTTCTAGTCAAACGTAGAAGTAACTAACTTTTTAGTCAAACGTCGAACGTGAAATAATCTGTTTCGGGCTTTGCCTAGTCGATCCTAGAAGTGACTAGACAGATTCGGTCAAACGTCGATTCGTACTGCACTTGTTACATGTTTAATGACTGTATAAATTAGTCTCTCCCAGGTTAGACAAAAATTCGGTAGTCTATTCTATTTTATATATATCTTCTCTCTTATATATAAAAATGAGTTGTAGAAATGTATGCACGCACATAACTTGAGAACGACTGTATCGATTTTGATTAAACTTTTTGTGTGTGTTTGGGTGGTTAGATTCACAATTGGAACCAGTAGGTGGCGCTGGGATTGGGTTTTAGGATCCTCCTAATCTCCTGAGCCAATTTTGATGATTTTGTTTTTGTGTGTTTAAGTGGGTCCTCGGATGGTTTAGATTCACAATTGGAACCGGTAGGTGGCACTAGAATCGGGGCCAATATTTTTATTTTTTCAGGGCAGGACAACGTCTGCCGGGATAGCTAGTATACTATATATAAACGCTTGTAGACGTGTTGAGTTCAATAATTAGAAGGGGCGAGGATATGAATGAGCTGTCTATTGTCAAACTGACTTGATATAAATGACAATGCCGTTTGTCATTTTACAGATTAAATAGAATACAACTGTTTAGTACACTTACCGTCGTCTTTAGAACGTCTGCAACAGCAGGGTTGAAGGCAACGAGTTGCCAGCCTTTAGTATAGGATAAAAAGGATGGAATGGAGGATGAGATAGATGGATCAGACAGGAAAAATGGGATAGAGGGGATGAGATATGGGAGTGGAATGGGGGCAGGGATAGGGAAAATTGAATAAGGGACGAAGGGGGAAGGAGGTAATCGGAACTCTAAGTCATCGTATGAAACGCTATTAGCTTAAGGCTAATCACGCCGATATTCTGTGAATGCGTGGTAGCACACCGATCGAACCTGCCCAAAGAGGTAATCAAGATAACGATTCCGGCATGGCTCTACCACGTCTGCTGGCATCTACCATATTTTGCTACTCCCAGCAATATAATAGTATAGTAGATTCATGCACTTGTAAGCCGAGCCCTATAGATATATTATAAGCACGACAAACCTGAAGAATGTACTTAAATGACAAAGCCATTTTTGATTTCTTCATTAAAAAATTAGTAAGTGTTGGTTTCGGCTTCTTTACAAGTATTAGGTCTATGTAAAAATAATACAATGAATGCAAAATATCGACTTAATATTTTGTAACCAATTTGTTTAATTTTTCAAACCAAGATCAGCCTTTTAGTGCCACAGACGTTGTAGGCGTATTTGCAAAAGGTGTAGTTTACTTGAATATGTGGTATTTAGGTAAATAGTGAAAAGCAACACTTAAGAACTGAATACATAAAGATTTAAAACTTATATGCACTGTGAGAACGAGTAACGGTTTTAGGAGCATAATAAATATTGCTTACTTTTAACACTTTTTTAAGATACTTAATATAGTTTTTTTGGTAAAAACAGAACCATTTATCGTCATCTCCGTCCGTCCATATGTCTTTTTTAACATTTTTTTTTAAACTGCAGTCAATGTGCATAAAATTTAATGCGAATGTGAAATCAATATGTCAATAAAACAATGATAAAATTACATAACAAAATCGAATACAATAAAAGAAAACTTAACTTATTTGTATTGTATTCTACCCATAGTCCCTCAAGACTATAAATAGAATACTAAGCCCAGATCACCGTCTTCTATGGGTAAGGTGCCCAGAAGGCTGGCTACGTTCCCTCGCTGGATTGCCATACTGATCCGTTGCCCGAGGTAAGCTTGTGCTTACCTCGCGCGAAATGAGTGGTTTTGATAAATTTTGGTAGAGGCTCATGGCCTCAGGACCCGTCGGTCTAAGCGTCTCGACAGCAAACGGCACAACCATACAACAATAAGCCAATTAATATTGTTGTAGTGAGCATGCAAAAGAAATAAAGAATAGGGGTGGATGCTCTTCATGTACCTGAAGATAAACGGTAATCGGTTCAGTCAATATAAAAAAAACACACCAATAAAAATATATACATTAAACACAAAAATTTAAAATCATATAAGTAATATCAGAGCCTCTGACAGAAATATAATAAGTAGTAGCTTCCCTAATACTCATTGTGGTAAGCAAGCTCGTATTAAGAAAGGTGAATATTAATGTACAGACTAACACTTAAATTACTTTAATTAAGAAAAACGGCCTAACCAATTTTAATTAAAAAATTAATGTTTTGTTCGCTCTGATACATTACAAATACACTTGCATTATTTCACGCCTAATAAAATTGCCATACCTTATATGAAAATCGATTATTAAAAAGTAAACTCTATAAACATTTTTAGTACATAATTGTGTGTGTAATAATTCAATTAATATTAAAAATTAATACTACTAATAATTAAAATTGTAATCACAAAAAAATATGAAACACTAGCTTCTGCCCGCAACTTCGTCCGCGTGGAATGTTTTTTTAACTATCCCCCGGGAACTCTTTAATTTTTCGGGATCAAAAGTATCCTAGATGTTAGTTAATCAGGGATATAAGTGACAACCATACAAAATTTCATTTAAATCGGTCCAGTCGTTTCGGAGATTCGCCGGTACAAACAGACAGACAAACAGAGAAACAAAAAATTTAAAAAAATTGTAAATGACTGCTATTTCACTTCTTACATCCCCCTGACTCGGTTTATAGCATTTTTTTTTCATTGTATAAAAATTCTACCTCTACAATTTTATTATATGTATAAATAACGTATTATTATTATTATTATTCGTGCCTACCCCGCAAGGGAACTGGCGTGAAGTTATGTATGTATGTATGTATTATTATTATTATTTTTATTGCAGGAGATCAGCAGACAGGCAGACGGCCCACTTGATGGAAAGCGGTTACCATCGCCTATGGACATTTGCAACACCAAAGTTGCTACAAATGCGCTGCTGCTCTCTTAAGGGAGAGAGACTGGAACTTGGTCACTAATGCCGGAACACAACTCAAGGTTGTTATGGCGACATACTTTAGACCAGGGGTGGTAGCCATCCAGTCGGGCAAATGCCCTACCACCTGGCAAAACTAAATTGTAAAATAAAATATTGGCAAAAAATTATAGTGATTTTTATTTGTTATGTAGGTATATGACCCTTCCCAGATTAATTTCCATTTTGGAGTTTGTTTAACCGTCTTTAGTTTTGCATTTAAATAATTTAAAAAATGTACACACAGACCTGTTTAAGTTTCCCTTTTACTCAAATGCTTGCTTTCATAATGACAAATATTCAGTTGTTTAGAAGTGGTATATAATTAAAACGCACGTGTGACTAGCGTGTTCAGGTTAGCGTGCACATAACAAAACAGTATGTTTCATGTGATAATAGCCTGTTAAATCGGTTACAATCAGGGAAATTACAGTGTTCAAACAACCTTTTCTAGCTAACTGTAGACTGAGAGCAATGCGAATACTCCTGTGATATTTTCGCACTGTAGAACATCTAGTACATGCATCCGGTGTAAATGACTGAAGGGTTTCCATTGGGCTTCGCAAGTGTAAATTTTAAATGCATATCTGGTAGAAACGTGTGAAAATTAGCTTGCCCTCCCGTGTAGTAATTAAAAATAAAATTTATTTATTATGTTCCATTTTGGTTTCACAAAGAGATGGCAAAAGCGAAAACCTTAATAAATCCTCATGTTCGACTGTCTGTCCGTCACTTGCTATGTGTAGGTATATGGCGGTCGGTTTATGTTCCCTAGGTCCCTGCGCCCGGGAGCGACGCACCCCTTGCACCCCCGGGTAAAGACGGACCTGTGAAAACTGTTACATTTTTCACGTAAAAAAATGTCTTATCTATATTATCGGAATTTTCGCTCATTTTGAAATACATGAAAATATGGATTTGTGAACTGTGTTTTTTAATACATACATAACTTCACGCCAGTTCCCTTGCGGGGTAGGCACGAACAACTGGTCTCTCTCGTGTTTTTTAATACTATTTAATATTAGCATTGCACTGCAGCGTCGCAATACTGCCAGCCTTCTCGGCGCGCTTCCCTTTGGGAGTTATTTGATACATACTCTATAATTACTTATGTTTATTTTAGTTTATTTTTAGACATAAATTGTTTTTTTAACTAAGTACCAATTACTAACTGAAAAATCTAAAATAAAATTTATTATTTATTGACGATATCTATTTCCAATATAATAAATTCTAGACAAAGCAATTTTACATAACAAAATGACACTTCAAATATATTTTGAAACTATGAATAGCATAGAAGATAGGTAGTATTTTTCTTCATTACTCACAGATTCAGAGTTACAGGTCCAAATCCGATTATTTCTGTATCTCGCCAGAATTATCCAATTTACCGGGATAAAAATTATCATATGCTCATCCCATTTGTTATTATATATTTTATTTGTTATGATAACCCATAAATGTTCCATTACGGAGGCTGGCCCTCCACGTTTTAGTGGTTTACGATAAGAATATCACTATAATGTAAAACGACTAAATCAGCTGTTCCGGCAGTAGAATCAGGAGAAGCTGCTTATACTATATGTGAGGGTATGTACAGTTTATTACTGAAAACCTTAGACCTTGGGGTCTTGAAACCATGAGTCTCTATAAAGAGGATTTTCTTAGCCAGCCTCATGGCCAAGTTATCCGTTGGAGACAGTCCAATTCATAGTATACAAGTTGCATATGTTGTACTCATTTTAGTAAGTTAGGTTTATTAGGTCACATGCTATACACATTGTGTAAGATTTTTGTTTTTAAAAAATATTGTTACGAGTTACAGGACACGAATTAAAATGCCGTTGGAATCACTATAGAATTTATTAGAACTATACAAACACGTATAACACAGGTACAAATATAACTGGACACAACCAGTACAAAGGTAATGCACGATTCAATAACACGCGCCAAGTCCGTCACTATATGGATTATCGAATGTACACACGTCTTTTCTTGCTTGCGATTATCGCTGGACTGCCGATCTCTCCATTGGGCCATTGTTTTATACTGCACCGATACAATATGGCTGCTCGCCCGCGTAGATCGAATTTTTTAAAATCATTTCGACAAACCTGTCTAATGACCGCCATAAAAGATTACAATACACAATGGACTGTTTATCTAATTACAAATTTTAAACACAAAGTAAACAAAAGAAGACAGTCATAAATAGTTTCGATGTTATTAGCTCAAACACCGACGGGTAATAAATGTGCTTTGTCTACAGGTATGCAGGTAGCCCAAATTGTAACAATATGTCGACTGCTTTAAAGATTGTCTAAAATTCTAACATAAATTATATCTAAGAATATAATCTTGTCTCATATTATACCATCGAAAAATGGTTATACAAAAACGAACAAATTGTTTCCGTTCAATAATAATCTCTCACTACGTTTCACGTCTCAATTGTTTTGTATCGTTATTTTTTTAAAATATATAAACTACAGTCATTACATCAAGCAACTAGAAAAAAATCAGCACATTTATAATATATCAAATCTCTCACGAATGTTTTTTGTCTATTATTTTGTCTCTTACCACGTCTTCTGTATTTCCCAGACTAAGTAACAGTTTATCGAGTTCCAAATACTTTGTTAGTGTTTGTATTTCACGAAGCCTATGGTGTTTCAAATCTCGTGTGAATACCAATGCACACATTCTTATTAGATGGATTATGTAAAAGGATCATTAATAGCCATGATATGGAGCGTCGAAAAATAAAACTGCACATTTTGAGCAATGCCTAAGTCTAAAATCTCTCTTGAAAAATCGTGATCATGCAGCTTGATTTGGTCAAGAAAGGAAAGTAATGTTACGAATTTGTGGGATTTGAATTAAAATGCCGTTGGAATTATCACAAAGGTTATTAGAAGTACACACACGTAATTCACAGTTCTTACATATATAGCTGAATACAACAAAACCAAACCGTAAAGTAGAAATCTTAATAACATAGATCGCGCCAAGTCCGTCATTATAATATACTCGCTTCGAAAGTACATGCCTCGATCGCAGTTGAAACACAATTAATTCAGACTCCCGACTGAACGACTTTAAATATTTGTCAAAATAGCCCAAGCCTCCTAGCAACATGCCCGGTTATCATTTGAATTCTTATTTGCAAACTTAGGCTTCCAAGAATGTGCAACGAACTGCAAACAAAAAAAAAATTATGACGTCTTACTGGGAGGTACAAAAGGATTTTCGCGAACAATAAAACCTGTAATAATCTTACAACACAAATTAATTTTAAATCTATTCAAAAATTAAGTAAATACTAGCCTATGGCTTATACCATGTTTAAAATGAATCTTTAAATCTTTTGTTGCCACACTGGCCCCGCCACATCTTCCAACGATCAAGTGAGGGACAGGCAACGCTGCTGTTTCAGCTAAAGACGTCAAACGGCGTAAATATAGAAATTTAGGAAAAGATTACATATTATTGCCATTGCCATTTGATTTCAATGACCTAGGCTCAGTATTCTACTTATAGTCTTAAAAGGTTATAGGTAGAATACTGTGGCGGCCGAGGGTAGAACTTTCTGGCAGTATAAGCCGGTCTCAAGACTTCTAGAAAAAGGTAGAAGATTCTGGAAGGAAAAGACAAGGACGGATATATTTTAGAAAGGGTTAGAAACGAATGTTCTAGAATAGAAAGTTCGGGAAGGAAAAGACAGAGATAGATAGATGTTTAGAAAGGGACAGATAGTAAATAAAAGAATAACGAAATTATGGGTTCCAGAAGATTCCTCCAGGTATATATATAAGCAGCGTAAGGCACGCCTACCGGGCAGTTTAGAGTTGAGTTCAGTTAACGACAGCGAAGTGACTAGTGCGACACGGAAGAGTTGAAAAGTTTAATAGAAGACAGTGACAAGTTAAGTGGTGGATTTAGTGACAAGTTTAGTGGACAGTTAATGGAAAGAGGAGTGTAGCGTAGTTCGAGAGACGAACGAGAAGCGAGCTACACGCGGTGATATCGGAGGTGAGCACGGCAGTAGCAGGAGGTGGTCAACGCAATATCAGCGACGGTATTGTGCGTGAGGCACCTTATCATCGGAACAGTGCATCGATAGTCGTGCGTATAGGGGCAACCCTGCGGAGAGGTATTACGTGCCGCTCTGTAAGTCAATAAAAGCGTTTATTTAAAAACTGGTGTCTCCTTCCAATCCTAAGTGCGAACCCCGCTCGAACGTAACAATACAATATAAGCAAAGTTTCCTACATTATATTTATTTACATAAAAAAATATATTGATTTAAAAATAGGTACTTTTATAACTTAATTTTAGAAATGTATAAGTAATTAACATTTTACCTTTTTATACCTAATATTTATTTGTGGTTGAAACATTAGACCCGTGGGGTTGATCTGCAAAGAGCTTCTTTATAGACATTTGTAAGAAATTCTGTAAAACATTACCCGTGACCAGAAGGCTGGTTCATATTTCGCCCAACGAATTAGCATTGCTGTACAGCGTGGCAGCCAGTTTTCTGGGCATGCATCCCACTGGCAGTGATCTGCTACATCTATAATATTATAGAATTCTAAAAATATCGTGTTTGAAGCTCTTTAAAAAAAACAACTTGAATAGACTATACTTATATAAACGATGAAGAACATTATTCTATTTGTCTGTTTGTTCGGGATTCATGTAAAAACTACTGGGCCGATTTCGATGCGGTTTTCGCTGATTCACAGCAAATTCTTAGACTTAAAATCTGCGCTACTTTTTATCCTGAGAATCCCGGGATTTTTTCTGGGAATGATTTAAAATGGCCAGATTAAAAAATATCGAATTCCAATGTGGTTTTTTCACTGGTCGATAGCAAATTTTATCTAATAAAATGTATGATATTTTTTATCTCGGGAATACATACATACTGTTGGTGTTGCAGTGGACTGTAGGACTGTAGAGGGTTGGTCGCTGGTTCGGGTAACCGATTTTCCGAAATGAAAACAACCGAAAACGATGCTACGGGAGGCTTCAACTTCGTTGGCGTCGGCGGGAGGGAGCTTCTTCTTATGAACTGCGAACTACTGCTTGTCTCGAACTATCACGAACTACTAACGAACTACAAAAATGCGCCCCAAAGGCGTCCTATATTTATAGAGGCTACCTCCGCCGACCCCTCGCTTCGTCGTAACACCCCCTTTACTTTATTTCCTTAATTTTACATACATTAAGCCTTATGTTAACTTACCACTATTATACATTTTGGTACACCCTAGATCTTAGTACATTTCGAGGGTCCTTACACAGTTGTGACCCATGGTTTTTGTTAGCGGGACGTCGTAATGGGCGTTTACCTCGCCCCCCGCTTCATTAGTATAAATATAAAGCGCTGAGCGCCCTTACCATTACCACATTCGCCCGCTGTCGTTCGTCGCGCGCGCACGTCTCCCGTTCCGCCTCGGCAGTCCGTTATTCGTGTTCGTTGTGTTCGTTCGTTCACCCGGTCGATCTGTATTTTTTCTGTGACAGTGCAGTGAAAAGTGCGTCATCAGGTGGTTTTTCCACCAAATCGTTCGTCCCCCTCAGGGACAATGGACGGCGTGGAGCCCTCCCCATCGTTGCTAGAGGGTTTGCTGTCGTTTTTACGACAGCAATTCCCTCAAGCTCTCGACCAATTTTTGAGGACTCCGGAGTCCCAATCAATGGTGCCCGTTATTTCGGAACTTAATTCCGAGAAACCTGTGTCCCGCGAGTCACACGTGCAAAGGGCCCCCGCGCAGGCCCCCCTCCCCGCACCCGCATCTGCCGCGACCATCGCACCTGCCGCGACTAGCGCACGCCCCGCAACCCCCGCCGCCGCGCTTACCGCGGTCCACCTGCACTCTGCCGTAGCGCCCGCGCCCCCCGCATCCATACCCGCCGCGTTACCAGTGCGCCCGCCGCCCGCACCCCCGCTCAACGATGCCCATCGTGTGGCACCAAAGTCGCGCGCCTCGTTTTCTCGCGGTTCCGCATCGACAAAACCGCGTTCGAGCTCTGCGAGTTCGACGACATCGCGTTCACGTTCGCCCATCCATCGCGTAATCGATTCTCGTCGAGAAATCGATTTATCCTCTGAAGGTCCGCAAAACCTCAGGGATGCCCCTCTTCCACCGGCCGATGAAATTACTCCTATGGATGTCGCGCCTCCCGCGAACATCCCCTTAGACCGCGAAGACGATGACGGTTTTATAACCGTTAATCGTACTAAAAAACGTAAGACCCAGAGGGAGGTCCCCCCCAACCCCGCCCCAACAGCGGGCACAACACCGACAGCGGCACCTTCCAGCCGCCCTGGGCCACCTTCACAACGCCCGCCGCCACCCCTGACCATCCGCGAGAAAGCCCATTGGCTTCAACTCGCTAAAGAACTGCCAGGTAAGGCAATCTCCATAAAGGAAGCCCGTGATACTCAACACGGCATCAAAGTTATGGTCACGTCTTCAAGTGACCACCGCGCCCTAACTACTTTATTATGTGACCGTAAAATCGGTTACTACACTTACGCCCTGCCAGAAGAAAAACGCCTTCGGGCTGTAATCCGCGGACTTCCTCAGGAAATTGAAAGTTCCTATATTCTAGAGGACCTTAAGTCCCAAGCCCTACCAGTGCACGAAGTGCACCGTATGCACAGAGGCGACGCCACAAAGTCCCCTCTAAACCTAGTATTGGTTGTCCTCGACCTCTCCCCAGAGGGGAAAAAGATCTTCGATCTTGAGAAGGTCTGTGGCCTCTCTGGCCTTCGTGTGGAACGTCCACACGAAAAACATACACTGCGGCAGTGTCATCGCTGCCAACTTTATGGGCACTCTGCCCTACATTGTCAATCCCGTCCCAGGTGCGTCAAGTGCCTGGGCGACCACGGGACCTCGGAGTGCACTCGCACCCGGGACTCCCCGGAGCCACCGAGCTGCATCCTCTGCGGCCAAGCGGGTCACCCCGCTAACTACAGAGGCTGCCCTGCCGCCCCCCGACCCAAACGTAAGGTCGGAAAGGGCAATGCCCAAAAAGGCACTAGAAAAGTGCCGAACAAACCCGCATTCGTGGCGGCCCCCCCCCCAGTGGTAAACCACTGGACGGGTCTTCCCACGACGGAAGCGTTCCCTCCGCTAAGGACGCGTGCCCCAGTTATGGCCGGCCTACCCTCGGCCACCCCCGCCCCCGCCCTCGCCCCCATTTCTAAGGGACCTTCAGGGCCATCGGCCCACCACTCTATAGCGGAGGACTTAGCTTTGGCGACTAAATTCGCCAAGAACTTGCCCTTCGACCTGCAAGAGGTCCAACTCTTGGCTCGGAAACTGAGGCAAGTTTCAGAGTCAACACAACCCTCCCTCCGGGATCAACTCGTGATCGAAATGGATCACGCGTACCTCCTCCAAATACTTAGATCGTTGTAACTAAACAACCTAGTCAAATTATTGTTACCGGTAACAAATGGCGCATGTAGGTAGAAATAAACCACGCTCATTGACTCTGGCGACTTATAACGCCAATGGCCTTCGAAACCAGCGCGACTTGGTCCATGACTTCCTGGTTACCAATCAAGTAGATATACTACTAGTACAGGAGACCTTCCTGAAACCGAGTAATAGAGATCCAAAGATCTCTAACTATCGGATCACTAGACATGACAGGGTAGGCCGTGGTGGCGGCACCCTGATCTATTTCAGAAGATCCCTACACTGCATGCCTGTAGTCACCCCCCCACTAGACGGTATGGAGGTATCCGCCTGCAGACTAGCAATGACTGGCCACCAACCTCTAGTCATAGTTTCAGCATACCTCGCATGCCAAAAAACCCTTATTAAGAAAGACCTAGAAACCCTATTCAACTTAGGCCCGGCTGTTATTATAGCCGGAGATCTGAATTGCAAACACGAGCAGTGGAATTGCAATACCACTAACCCCAATGGCAGAGCCCTAATAAATATATCAGACAATCTTTTGTTTGATATACTAACTCCCATGACCCCCACAAGATACCCCCCCAACCGCGACTGGGGGACCCCAAACACTCTCGACCTAGCATTACTGAGGGGCGTAACCCTTCAGTTCCATTCGATCGAAACGATGGACGATATCGACTCGGACCATCGTCCGGTTATCCTCAGATTAGGACCACAGACAGACCAGACATCTGAAACTAGGACCTCTGTGGATTGGTTGAGACTTGAGACCCTCCTCAAGGCAACCAGCTCACAAGACCTGGACCGCATCCCGGACCACATCGTGTCCCGCCATGACACGGAGACGGCAATCGAGGCCCTCACCAGCCACCTTCAATCCGCAGTGCGGAACTCGTCCAGGCAGGTGCCAGTGGAGGATGACCGCCACTTATGCCTGCCGGACGAGGTGAGGGTACTGCTGAGGGAAAAGAGAGCCGCCTCCAGAGCTCACGACAGATATCCCACCGAGGATAACAGAGTCCGACTCCGCGAACTAGAGCGCGAGGTCAAACTACGTATCCGGGAAGTCAGGGAACAACGTTGGGACAGAACGTTGAGGGATATCGAGCCAACTCACCAGGCATACTGGAAGCTGGCTAGAGCTCTCAAATCAGACACCCTTACTGTCATACCCGCGCTAGAAAGAGCCGACAACACCGAGGCGTTCGATGACGAGGAGAAGGCCGAGTGCCTTGCTCAGAGTCTAGAGCTTCAATGCTCCCCCACTACGCAAAACGTCGACCAGTCACACCTGACGGAGGTAGACTCCGAGGTCGAACGTAGATCCTCCTTACCAGCGGAAACCACACTCGACACGGTCACGGTCGAAGAAGTGCAAGATCTGATCAAGTCTCTCAAACCGCGAAAGGCCCCAGGGACCGATGGCATCAACAATCGCGTTTTAAAACTCCTACCCGCCCATCTAATTATAATTCTAGTGAGCATCTTCAATGCCGCCATAACAAACTGCTCCTTTCCCGCGATCTGGAAGGAAGCAGATGTCATCGGTATTCACAAGCCGGGAAAACCGGCTAATAAACCGTCTAGCTACCGTCCAATCAGCCTACTGAGCGCACTCAGCAAGCTTTACGAGAGGGTCATCCTCTCTCGACTTAGAGATTTTGCCTTCAGCAAACATCTAATACCCGATGAGCAATTTGGCTTCCGTGCCAGACACTCATGCGTCCAACAGGTGCACCGCATCACGGAGCACATATTATCTCACTTTGCCCATCGCCCCCGCCCTATAGGAACAGCCGCACTGTTTCTAGACGTAGCAAAAGCCTTCGACAAGGTCTGGCACAACGGCTTGATTTACAAGCTGTACCAGTTCGGTATGCCAGACAGACTCGTGCTCATCTTGCGAGACTTCCTCCTAGGTCGTAGCTTCCGTTTTCGAGTGGAGGGAACGCGCTCGTCCCCTCACCCACTCACAGCCGGTGTACCACAGGGCTCGGCCCTGTCGCCACTACTCTTCACGCTGTACACCAGCGACATCCCAAAAACTCCAGATGTGGAGTTGGCCCTCTTTGCGGATGACACCGCACTCTATACATCAGATCAAAACCGACAAATGGCTTGCATCCGGCTGCAGACAGCTGTCACAGAACTAGGCGAATGGTTTCGCAAATGGAGGATAGAGGTAAACCCGGAGAAAAGCGCAGCAATGTTCTTTTCCCCGGGCACGCTTCGCTCCCCCAAACGCGCTAGCCTTCGCCTAAAAACCATTTCGCTCTATGACCAACAAATCCCCTGGGCAAAGTACACCAAATATCTTGGTGTCACCCTAGATCGGAACTTGCGCTTCAACGAGCATATCACTATAGTCCGAAATAGAGCGCGATTTGTGATGGGTCGTTTAGCACCCATGATAGACAAACGAAGCAAAATGTCCCTCAGACACAAGCTTACTCTGTATAAAACATGCATCCTCCCGATCATGACATACGCGAGTGTGGTATTCGGCCATGTCAAGCCTGCCCTTTTAGATAAACTGCAAATCGTGCAGAATAAATTCATGCGCAGAGCCGTCGGTGCTCCCCTCTATATGCGTAACGTCGACCTCCACCGCGATCTGGAGCTTCCCTCCATCAAAAACTACATTACGTCGCTCTCGCGTAAGTATTTCGATCTCGCGCCGCACCATCGAAATCCGCTCGTCGTGTCCGCGTCCGATTATAAGCCTCGTCGAAAGGCTCTTGTGCGACGACCGCGTAACGTCCTGACGGACAGAGTCGACGTTATTACGAAACGGCTGGCCCGGATCAGTCCGCCCACGGTTAGAACAGTAGGCTGGCAGGCACCGACAGACAGACACAGACGGCGGCGTCTCAGACGCCGCCAATCAAGATCTCTCCACGTCCCCGCGAGGGACGCTAGGAGACATAGCTCACCCCACAGGATAGACTAGGCGTGTTGCTGGGAAGTTTCTTTCGCCGTTTCTTCTCTCCCAGCCATAACACGTTGCGAAACGGCAGTAAGATAGCGTAGGCCACCGCAAACCACCGATCCCGGCCCGCCGTGATCCTTCCCTTCGGGCTTTATATTACCCGTCGCCCATTCTCAATTAGTATTTTGTGTCGCCCTATGGTGGGCATCATTAAATTCATTCCCCATTCATGGCAACAGTCCAGCCGAGGTAAAACTCCTTAGGGAGCTCCCTCGAGCAAGTTGCCCCCCGGGCTCGAGCGCCTTCGCTTCGCGAAGGCACTCGCCCCAAAGACCCTGGTAAAGTTGTAAGGTCTTCGGACCAACAACATAAAGTCAAGTCCAATAAAAAAAAAAAAAAACTTACCATTACCTCATTACAAAAACGTGCGCTGTCGAGCGCGGACCTCTGCCTGCACTATCATTATGGCCTACTCGCGTTCGGAGTAGGCAGTAGTGCAGGCATACCTCACGGATCCCGGGCTCCGGTTGCGTTCTGCAGTCCCGTAGCCCGGTTTCCGCTACCCCTTTTGGGTCCCGGGTTCCAGGCGGCGTTCTGCACGCCTGTAACCCGGTTCCCTTTACATGCTGAGTCCCGGGCTCCAGGCGGCGTTCTGCACGCCCGTAGCCCGGTCTCATTTACCGGGATCTAATAGGGTCCTACTTTCAATAAAAGGCACAACGCTACAACATTTATTTCCTAGTGAGTTAAGGCTTATTACATTTTATATTCAATTCTTATTCTTATAATTTATTTATTTAATTTCAAATTAATAACGGTTAAAAATAAACTATATCTATCTCAGTCCGACCCGTCTCTTTCCTGCGCCTAACGGTCGCGTCTACATAGTCTATGAGGCTTAGCAAATTATACCTATGTTCTTATCGCCTATTGAGACGGGTCGGTGAGTTTCATACATTGTGTTTGTCGTCGTCAACACGAACAACAGAGTGCCATTTAGGCTTATTCTTACACACCTCACTTGCCTCTTTGACATTCATAACTCTTCTCATGCAAGCTCGTCTGTTCTTAAGGCTCCTGACATCACCTTCTGCTAGTACACGATCAATTTGATCATCATCTCGGGAATACCGAGGAAATTTTCCCGGGACCGGTTTGTAATTGTTCGGGTGCATAAAAGTTAGCTTATTCCGACACAGTTTTCACTACAACGATAGCTTACATTCTTTTTTAAATGCTGTGGTACTTTTGTGTCCCGGGAAACCCGCGGGATTTCAAGTCAAGCGTGGAAGAAGTCGCGGACATATCCTAGTGATCTATAATTTTAGATTTATTAATTTAGGTTTTCTTTTATTTCTTTGTTTACAGATATCAGAAGCGAGTTTCGTGACGAGCGTCGAGGACCCATCGTATCGCGTAGACCAATGCACACAAACGCCGCCTAGCGGAAAGTCTCGGCCCCGCACCCTCCAAAGGTACCATACTACAGACCACATCTACGAGAAGTCCCCATACAGAGCACAAAGGTTGAAGTACGAGTGCAGACCTAAATCTATCGGTCTTAGCAGCTCCTATCCATTTATAACAAGACTCCCGATTGATGAAACCGGGTGTAACTCAAAGTAAGAACCAGCAGGTCGTTGTGATATGAGCTTATGTGACTAACTAGTTTTTGAGCTATGTTTTGAAGTAACTGTACTGTAATTTTGTTTTAACTTATGTTTATTATCCGTGTGTATAAGGCTAGTGTGCATAGCCATTTAACCGTTTTAAATAAAATAATCGCTGCTGTGATATTTAAATCTATGCATACCTGCCTACATTGTTGCTAACAATCCATTAATCGGGAGTTTCTTATAAGTTTGAGATATTCAAACGACCGTTTGTTTACACCTTTTATGTATACATTATACCTAATATCTTTACGTGACTTGTACGCTGCGTGAAGGAAAAATAATACTAAAAATTTTAATTTAATGTGTTGCCTTGATTTATTATTAAATAGCTGCGGTCTCCCCGCGTGGTGATGAAAAATCGTTATATTTTGGATAATTCACACTATATCTTTATGAATTAAAGCCTATGTGTTATTCTGATCTGTAAGCTACATTATTGTAAAGTTTCATCAAAATACATTCAGTAGTTTTTGCGTGAAAGAATAACAAACATACATTCTTACAAAAGTTCGCGTTTATAATATCTATAGGATAGGATTCCATTTTGTTTACTAGAGATATCAATAAGATCAATTTTAAATCGTAATTTTATGAAAGTAATATACGCTTAAGCCATATTTAGACTCATGCTCTAATGAAGATAACGTTATGAGTACGTTGTAACTAGTAACTTGGTTGGAAAAATATGTTTTAAGTAATAAAGCGTTTATTGAAAATTTTAGTAGTATTTTACTATGCTGCGAAATATATGTCTTATTCCGCTCTTTGGTCAGCATTACAAAGAAGATATAGAGGCTGTTTCATACTTAGTATTCTTCTTCTATAGTTCTGCATTAGCAGTTGTAGAGACGGTATCACAGCCGCGCCGTCGCCGGGCTACTATTCTATGAATGTTTATAGGTACACGAACATTCTCCGCCCTTCCACCACTGACGCCCTCTTAATAGCGAAAGTAGTCTAAACAGTTTGGCGGCGCGGTAGCAGCGCAGTGGCGTTGTCATATACTCACGCTTTTATAATACCAGAGAAATTAAATTGACACGACTTTTAACTTTACCTGATTAAAATTACATTAGTAAATTAAATTATTGTTTAAAGTATAAGTATTACAAGATATGAGTTTATTGCACAAAATTATTATTGTTCTGTAAATTACTATTCTGAAAAAACTTTATCCTAGCAAACCTCGCAATGTTTAAACTGAACAAAAGATAAACTTTGTGTCAAAATACATCGTTTAAATGGAAGTAATGTATACTTACAAAAAAATAAATTATTTAAATCCCATTATTCATAAGTATCTTTTCTATATACTTTTGAACTCGAACCGTAAGTGCGGTGAATCACTAATGACAGAAAATTACAAAGATTGCAGACAAAAAGTTATAAAAATATATTAACGCGTTTGACTCAACATGAATACTGATGTCGTTAACTTTGGACTATATAAAACAAAAAAATCGACCGTGACCGTGTGTGACCGTATTCACTACATATTGATATTATACTTAACAACTTTTGAACGCGGCTACGCTCGCGTTAATGATATCCCCGGGGAACCATACATTTTCCGGAATAAAAAGTAGCCTATGTGTTATTCCAGACTAAATAATACTATTATCTGGAATATAAGTTCTGCCGTGATTGAGCAA
The DNA here is from genome assembly GCA_019925095.2 of Dendrolimus kikuchii. NCBI lineage: Eukaryota > Metazoa > Arthropoda > Insecta > Lepidoptera > Lasiocampidae > Dendrolimus > Dendrolimus kikuchii. The sequence continues at coordinate 7,933,132 of CM034406.1, read as the reverse complement.
CAAATGTCCATCCAAACTTTATCGCTTTTATAATATTAGTATAGAGGGACTGTGGTTGAGTGGGCTAAACCAGGGGCTCCCACACTTTTTCAGTTCGCGGCGCACTTACAGGTTTTGTACTCTGTCTCGGCACCCTAGCTAGTTGAAATAGGGTACAGTGATACTAAGTAGATAGATACAAAAATTGAAACATCCACAATATGAAATTAAGTTTTTATATCTTTATGCAAGAAAACATTTCTTATATAAAAAAAATTGGAAATAAAAGTATAATGCCACTTAGTCAATGTGACGTGTGAACTTGGTGATCTCCTCACATTTTGTAACCGCGAATGCCTAAGTTTAGTTTTCGGAGAATGCTAAACAGGAGCGCCTCACGGCGCCCCTCTTTACTCTCTACGGCGCATACTTTGGGAACCCCTGGGCCAAATCTTTGTCGGGAACCTCATTACAGCGCAGAGACTCCGGGTTCGATTCCTGGCATGGTAAATTTCGTAAACAAACTTTCTGTTATTTAATATAGCCTGGATGTCTGGGATAGGCCTGTTTTATATAACTCATAACACTAGTGTAACGTGTTTAGCTTGATAATATACAATGTATGTGTCTGCCAATTATTGTAATTATTCAATCTTTTTTTGTTTTCATTGTTGCTGGGGGAATGTGTTTACGCATCCTTTCTGGTCTCGAGGAAAGTTACCGAAGGCTCTTAGCAGCCGGCTCGCAACATCACTTACAAAAAAGAGACAGTTCAAATATGCCGATTTCCAAATGTAGGTGCGGCGTCACGGACCCGTCTATAGGTATTTCAAAGTGAAGTATCAACATAAACATTCTAACTGGGTTGCAGCTCCAATGAATCTAATGGCTCTGACCTCCCCAATCCCACTAGGTCATGGAGAGGAGGTGAGCATAGCGACGCTGTCGACCGCTTCATCGTCGTTTACGATAGAACAGATTTATTCTAGGTTCGGCATGACGTATCTTTATTAGTTCATGTGTCTTTTTTAATCAGAGTCGAACGGAAGCTTCAGGAAGCGAAGACCAGGGGGGATAAAACATTATTTTCTCTTCATACGCAATGCACTCTGAGCTAGTATGCCTGTAGCTCATCAATTCATACAATACAAGCTAATATCCTCTTAAATGATGACGCCTCACAGTTGAGAAGTTAAAAAGTTAAGCCACCAAATATCGAGAGTATTACATACAGTTGTGCCATGGTAAAATCCTGAATTTTGCCATTGATAATGTTCCGTGTGAAATATAATAAATAATTCAACAAAAAACTGTCTTTCATTTTTCTTTCTTTTTTATAAAAAAACAAATTTATTGTTTACCTCATTTTCCAAAATAAAGTCCGTCGTGTAATGGAATGTTATATAGTGTCTGCGAATTGCAAGAATGTTTCAATCTATGATAAGTAAAGTTTAACAGTATGTTTGTATCATCTTCCAGGTTTAAAGTGAGCGTCACGGACAGTCCCGCGATCTCTGTCACGCCTCCGCACAGTTTGGAGTACGGGTGTCCAAAGGGCGGGACCAGTCCCAACGAGAGCACAACTCCCAATGGTATGGTCTCAAATAAGTCGGCAGCCACTGTACTGCTAAGTCCTGGGTACTTACAAGGACATTGTCAATGTAACCAGTCGATTAAGGTGAGCTGTCAAAATTATGCATATATTTTGGGGTGGCAGCCAGGGGCCCAATTCTGCTATTTCAATATTTTGGTTTTGCGAATATATTCAAATTACGATTCCATTGCGATAGTATCAAAAATTCGTATTATACTAAATTCACAATATCCTATCGATATTGTCGCGGCGGAATAATAGTAGTAAAATATTACCATTAGCAGAAATAGCGTTATTAGCTGAAATGAATATATAGAAAAGCTACCAAAAATGTAAACATTTATTTAGCGAGTTTTCGCTTATAAATATTTATAAAGACTAGCGTGCCACGGGTGCGCCATTGTAATTAATAGAACAGGCAAACCTACGATTGAGACGATAGTATCCGACGATTTTGACGAGATAGCAATAGCAGAATTGGGCCCTACATAATTACCAAACAGTGATTCTTTTAGTGTCGTTCGGAAGGTCTTTAAAAACCATAATGATATTTTCTAATGACTTATATTTCAGTCAATGGACAGTCTTAAAAATATGCCACCTCTTTTGAACTAGAATCTAGTTCAAAACTCAATAGTCAATAAATAGAATCTAGTTACAAGATTCTATTGACTATTAATTTTTGAACTCAATACTACTCTCTACTCTAGTTACTAGATGGATAAATCTGGGAAATTCTAGATGCTAGAGAGCAGTTTAAAAATACATTTAATAGAAATTAAATTTGACAAGATGCGTTGAGTAACTGCTTAGTTTTTAAGCATCATATTGTTTTTTCGATTAATTATTCAGGATTCTATAGCCAACAATAAAAGCAGAGAGCATTTATCACTATTTTCTTGATATTTCAGAGTGTAAGCGAAGTTGCCTTAACAATGCCTATGATACCTGGTTGGAATGAGGTGCCCCAGCAAAATGGGGAGTCTGAAGACCTATCGTGGAGAAGACTGCACATGTCCAGAGCGAAACTGAAAGCTACGGCTACAACTTCAGAGCTGTTGTCCGGTAATTATAAAAAAAAAACTAGCTAGACCCGGTCTCACTTCGCTGGGATGCGGCTTAGTCTGATATGCTAATCCTAACTAATATTGTACACGCGAAAGTGAGTTTGTTTGTTTGTTACGCTTTTACGCCGAGTCTATCATCATGAGTGTTTGCATACACTTCGTCAGGAGTAAAGAATATGATAATTATGTTTACCTATCCCCTGGAATGCCGGACTTTTTTTCGTAAAATGAGTTAAACGACAAAAAAATCATTAAAAATAACTTTTCAATTGAATTCTTCATTATATTTCACAGGCAACGTAACTAATGGTAAAATTTGGGATTTTACTATTGCCCAGCACTGGGTACGCAACGTGAGGGTGGCTAAAAAGTACACGACACAAACGGTTGTGTCACCGACATTCCAAGTTTTAAAAAAAGTACCGTTCCCGAGAGAAATAATAAAGACAAATAGATGGCGCTGCAATCGTGTTTTTTTTTGACAAATTAAATACAATTACAAACAAGTAAAATTGCTAATATATTTGTTCAGGCTGGCATAGGCTTCTCCTTTCATCCGGAAAAATATACTATTCCTAAGAGATAGAAAAATCTATTATAAATTAATTGTCAAAATTTAAATTTAAATTTCGACGTGTGAACGCTCTCAGAGAATATCGGCGTTAGCCTTGAGCTAATCGTGTTTCGCACGATGAGTGGGACTTCCGATGGCCCACTTTCTCCCATCTCAAAGGCGGCCATCACGTTGCCTACGCATTTGGTCTTGCAAACCTCTATAGGCGAAGGTGCCCTTTTTTTGATGACGCAGGGGGAATGTGGAAATGCAGCGCTGAAGCATGCATCGAGCGGGTGTGGGACTCTTGGCGACAGGTCGCCGCACGCGTTCCCTAGCGGGGCAAGCAAAGCAAGCCGTTTGTGTAGAGACCGATGTCCAAAATACCTGAACCTGCGTCTCATTAAGGTGATTTTTACAAGACGCCACGGGATATAGAACAGTGTTATTGCACCGTGACGCCTGTACCGTAAGGCCTGGTACACCCCGGGGCGCAGAGTGTACCACTAACGGTACCGTTAGGCCAGCTTCGCAATAAAAAAATTAACCCTATCCAAGTCGCGGGCAAAAGCTAGTACAGCTTTACACGAATTATAATTCCATTGGGCAGTTTCCGTGGTGCAGATAAAGTAGACTGATTTCTGACATTAAAATTCTTAGCTCTGTCCCGCTTACACTATTCGTACACTGCTGCGTGTATTAAAATTGGTCTACTGTGCAGGTACATGATTATTATTTCTGTAAAATTATAATCAATATAAAAATATTAATTTCAGGTTTTGCCATGGTGGCAATGGTAGAATTGCAAATCAACGAGCCAACGAATGTTCCTGAATGGCTGTTCGTGATGTTCGCGGTATGCACAACAGTATTAGTGGCTGTTCACATATTTGCGTTGATGATCTCGACATACCTCTTGCCCAATATCGACGCTGTTAGCAAAATGGAGTCGCCTGGGGGGCCGGCGAGGGCCCTGCAGGACTCTCCCCATGAAAGGATGAGGGGCTTCATTGAATTGGCCTGGGCATTCAGCACTGTTTTAGGTAAGTTCACCTTTACAAGCATTGTAAAGATACGACGCGCGTTTACTAGATGGCGTTATAAACAATAAATTTGCATTAATTTTATAGGGTTGTCAATGAACGAAATACATCATGTGCTATTTCATTCGTTATATGCGCAGATTATATTTATTTATTTATTGCTGTGGTACAGCACACAGGTAGACGGCCCAACTGTGATGGAAAATGGATACCTTCGCCTATAAATATTTGCAACTTTAAAGGTATACTACCAATGTGCTGCCGGGTTCGTAGATGAGGCTGGAACCTGACCACTAAGGCCGCTGGATCAAAACTCAAGGTTGTTCTGGCGGCATGCCCTAGACCAGGGGTGGTAGCCATCCAAATGGGCAAATGCTCTACCACTTGGCTGTAATTGGTTTGGTCGCTTTTTACGACAAGCCGCCTGGCCGCAGGAATTTGTATTCTTTCTCCGTTCCTGCACGGATAATTTCTATTCTATTGTGTCGTTTCTGGCTCCACAGCCTTTCGCAATGATTTTAGTAATGTCGCCATAGATAGTAAAAATATCAGTTGAGCTAGAATAGGAAATTAAGCTTTAAAAAGATATGTTGTGTGTGTTTTGTAGGTGGTAGGGCCTTTGCCCGACTGGATGGCTACCACCCCTGGTCTAAATTATGTCGCCATAACAACCTTGAGTTGTGTTAAAGCATTAGTGACCAGGTTCCAGTCTCCCTTAAGAGAGCAGCAGCGCATTTGTAGCAGCTTTGGTGTTGCAAATGTCCATAGGCGATGGTAACCGCTTTCCATTAAGTGGGCCGTCTGCCTGTCTGCTGAACTCCTGCAATAAAAAATTAAAAAAAATGTTGATCAGTACTTTATACGGTAAGGTTTTGAATGAATGAATGAATGAATGAATAACTGTATTGCACATACATTAAAGTACAATGGGCGGTCTTATCGCCAAAGGCGATCTCCTCCAGACTACCCTATACAATTATTATCGACACCGACGACATTATTTACTGATTTTTCTGTATACTTGTAGAAAATACAAAACACATAATATGTTAGACTACTTAAAGATAAATATTACAGTTTATATTTATACAATTCTCTTTTCTTATAATATTTTCTTAAGTTTTCGCGACTTGTATTAAAACTACGTTTTATTATTCTCTTTTTTTCCTAAAATGTGTATACATGGTTCACTATATTTGTGTTTTCACGCCGTTAATTATTTGATTAATTTAAAGCTGAGGATGTGGGTGGTATTTGAAATACACGAAAACACAATACACGTCAAATATAATATTAATAAGTAAATATACTTACACTACATATAACAAGCTATTATAAAATAAAAAAGTAGAAGTACAGAATAAACAATCTGTGTTTTATTTTCCAGGTTTATTCCTCTTCTTAGTGGAAATTGCGATATTATGTTGGGTAAAGTTTTGGGATTATTCGTTTGCAGCAGCCACAGCGGCGACTGTCATCGTTATACCAGGCGAGTACTTTTTTAAATAATAAAAACATATTTTATAAATGATGATGTAACTGATGTCAAGACCCTTAAGAACAGACGAGCGTGCATGACAAGAGTTATGAATGTCAAAGAAGCAAGTGAGGTGTGTAAGAATAAGCCTGAATGGCGCTCTGTTGTTCGTGCCTACCCCGCAAGGGAACTGGCGTGAAGTTATGTATGTATGTATGTATATTTTATAAAAAAAAACCAAAAATTATGACGAATGAACAATGACGAAATCACATTATGAACATCACTATCTTGGGTGGCATTAATAACTTATTTCTAACCTGCAGTATGGGCAAAACTTCGTTCACGTTGCCATGGCGATAACGTACTTATTAGCGAATTGCAACGGCGACACCAAAAACGCGGCCGCAGCGCCATGTTTTTTCGTCTCGTTTATTTCAAGGAAACAATGTCATTTATTAGCGTGGCAACAAATTATTTAATGGTGATCAAAGAGAGCTTAGGCTCTTTTACAAAAAAATATAACAAACACTATGAAAATGAAACATTCACCAATAAAATACTGTAAAACTTAAATTAATTATACTGGTTTTAGTCTTGACTGCACTTCAAAATTGTATTTAAACACCAAAAATGTTAAATGTTCATCAAATCTTAACTAGCAAATTAATGCGCTGTTACTACCTAAATAAACTAGTTACATCTCAAATTGTGAGGGGTGGTCGAAACTCGCGAATAGTGAACATAACAGCGATTTAGGTGACGTTATCTTTAGACGCAGGTAACACGGAACCATGACGTTTCGGCTGAAGCAGATCTTCTCGGGGCGTGGTTGCTTCTCGATGTACTCGTATCGATTAAGCCGCGAGCCTACAACAGGGTATAGCACCCTGCCATTGCCAGACAGGCAACGAGAATCCGGCGCTGCACACCTTGCAGGAGTGCATTGGGCAGAGAAGCGCCGAGATCTCGTCGTCGTTACCGAACACGAGCTCTCGCTCCATGCTGACCGTGGTTCGTTCCATGGTTGAGAGCTCCACCGGATGGGACGCCGTCTCTTCCTTTTGCGAGCGGATCATATTCGTTTGCCTCCTGCTAGCCTGCTCCGGGTTTGCCAAAGGAGAACACCTCGGTTCCGGAGGGCGTCTTTAGACCTTCGGCCACCTTGAGTTTCCCCTGGGGAGGACTTACTTACCCGTCAATGCCCCCCCGCTAATGGCGTCGAAATGGGGTCACGCTGGTGTATCGCGCGCGCTTACCGCTCCTGCCGTGAGGCGCGGTACAAATTGCCCCACGCCAAAGACAGTAAGTACAAAGTCACCGGGGGCGTTCTTCCCCCGGCAGGGGAAAAGGCCGTTGGGCCGCCACCTGCCAGAGATTCGCGGAGCGGCAAGGCTATATTCTAGACACCACATACCCACGGGCCTGGGATAAGGGTGAAGGATAGTACAACAAGGGTTTTAGCGGGTATCCTCGACCGTGGCGTGGAAATAGCATTTCTTGGATGCAGTGCTAGTTCCACCTCTTAATGTGACGAATCCCACACTCCCCACCGCATTTCCCATCGCAGTGGATAGTTAAAAAAAAGGTTAGCTTCAGACCAAAGTGTAAGTTTAGCGATCTAATTCATAGAGAGGTAGAATAAATTTGACTTTTCTTTATGGTTCTTAAAGAAGAGTTCAAACTTACTCTATCTCTCTAAGAATAAGAAATCTTGTACAGTTTGGGTCTAAGATAATACAAATTGCCTTTGCGCGCTCTTTTGGAACTGATGCAAACATTTAGAGTCATAAAAAGTAATCAACATTTAATTTCTTAGCGAAATATGTAATTATGTTCTTTAATTTCTTTTACAGTATTAATAGTCTTCGTTGCATTTGCGATACACTTCTACCACTCCTTAGTGGTGCAAAAGTGTGAAACGACCGTCAAAGACATCGAACAGCTGGAATGCATGAAGCGAGAACTGGATACGGCTACAGTTAAAGTGAATATGTTCTAGAATGTACTTATGTACCTACCATGAAAGGACTTCTAGGAATGACAATGGTTCAGTAAAAATAAACTCTATAACGTTTCTAACAGCGCGTTCCTTTAGTAGCTCACAACGCCCAAAATGCTCCGTCAGCCGTTCCACCTGGCGACCGCGGTTGTTATGGTCGTCGCGAAAACGTCACTAATGACGTCATAATTTTTGATCACGCGACCCATGTCAAGAGGTCGGTCGAATAACCGTTCCACTAGTGTTAATTGTTGTAACGCCCGCAAGCAAGTGGAACGGAAAAAATCGCGGTCGTGAACGTGGTAGTTGTGAGCCACTAATGGAACATAGCCTAAATGCTTTAATTTATTTGCGTTTTCTTGTAAAGTTTTTGACTCTATTGATTTATTGAAGGGAAATCTAAATTTAAAAAATAATTTTATGCTATATAATTTTCGTTGAAACTTTAGTGACATTGTGCTAAATCAAAACGCAAGAGAAAACTTCTTCCGCCATCTTGAAAAGGATTTAGAAGCGTTATCAGAGTTACATTTTTACTGAGCCATTGAAAATGGAAATATTTCATTCAAAACAGAATTTTACAGACTACTTCTTGAAAAACATCAGTCTACCACTACGTCCAAAGCAACCATTCCTATTGTTTCTCTACCATGTTATGTATACACATAAAATAGGATATTTTACTGTAAATATCTATTGGTATAAACAAATAATTATGTGTAGTTGTTTCATATTTTTCCTATTGAAGTAAGGTCTACGCTTAATGCGAAACTCAAAACACATTTTAAAATCTTGCCTGTTGTTTTGTTGATGGAAGCTCTAACAACATCATAAACATGGAAATCTCAAGTTTTTGTAAGCATCCTATATTTAAAAACCAATTGACATATTATCGTAATATAACTAATATATATATATGATGTATGTTCAATAGGAAAAATTGCTGAAATACTGAAATAAGATTAATCTATGCAACTATTACATTTATTGGTGTAATAAAACCTAATTTAAGAAATGATTTGTGAATACTGTCTTCCCAATATACAAATATATTTTGTAACGCATCGACGACATTTATCGAATATTTTATAAGGATTAGAATAAATTTATCTGAAACTGCTTATTTATTGATATTATCTTATTACATACATCCTCAGCGCAAGAGTCGTGTATATTGCGAAGCGAAACTTCGTTTAGTTATTGTTGATACTGTTCTCATTTCGTTTAACACGTTACTAAATGATGTCGCAGAGTTTTTATAAGGCAATTATGTTAAATAAAGTTACTAAGAAAATTTAACATCATTATATTAATACGTGAAGCAAAAACTTTGTACCCCTTTTTACGAAAATTGCGCGGAGGGAGGAGTATGAAATTTTGCACACTTATAGTTTATATAGAGAAGGAGTGCAGAATGCTAATATTTTTTTTAAAATTATGCATAAAAAATACATTAAATCAATAAAAAAAAACATTACACACACTACCACGTATTTGACACATACACGCATATATACTCTTTTGTTTATAGTTCAAGTCAAATTAACAGTGTAGCCTTGGCGAAAACTGTGATTATAGAGTATAGTCTTTGACAACAGAACCATAATAATGTTCAAACTTATAATTTAAATTAATTATGGTCGAATTTCGACCACAGGGCGATCACTAGTTATTGTAAAACTATAAGTAATACGCGTGTTTTTAAACAATAATTCATAAACTATTTGACTCGTTATAGAAATGAACTCATAATTTGCAACGCTCATACAAATTCTAAGTAGTTTTGACATTTGATAAGATGATAAAAGGTATCTCAGTTGATTTGATTGTCAACTACCCTATGTGTCTCTTATTTGAAGTTGTAGCACAGTTTATTACTTATGATTATTGTCTAGGATCACGTTGTCCATTGTATATTCCCCATAACAAATAATTTGCTTAACTTGGTCATTTACAATGAATATTGCAATACGATTCTCGATAATCTTTTTACCTATTAAAACTTTCAAAGACTGTAATTAGGTGTGTATATAGATCTACTGTTTTAAGATTGCTATAATTAATACCACATGTTAGATTTATATATAAATTATTATTGTTTTATTCATCATAAGATCTGGCGACTAATTAATGTTGATTGTATACTACTTTTCAACTTGTAGATATATTAGTACATAATATATATTGTTATGAATTAATAAAAAATAATTAATAAAATCTAGTTTTCATTTTACTTCCCAGATTTTTGCCAAGTTTTCCTTGTAGCTTAAAGATATTTATTTTTATGGAATTTTGTAAATTGCATCTGCCGCGCAGGTTTCTTACACGAAGACATGGCGCCACATGTCGCTGTCTCGCATTTCGATGTCTAATTATGTTAAAAAATAGTCTTCATTTAAGACTGATTTGGTCTGTACTATAATAAGACCAGACCAAAACGCTATAAAAGAATGACATGTGGCGCCATCTAGCCGTGTAAGATTTAGAAGCTTTTCAGTAATATGTTGTACGGCGCGACTATCATTCACATCATTCTTCTTACATGAAAGTCTCCTATTATATTAATGAACTCTGTGGATGAAAAATAGATTTATTTTTAAATGTTTACTTTTTCTTGTCTCACTTTTACTTTTACTTTTGGTAAATACGATTTTAAACTGCGGGGGTTTGATATGCTCCTTCGATAATGAGTATGAACTTACCGCACCCTTAAAATTATAGACCTAAATAAAATTTTGAGTCATTGGATTTAAATATCTATTACATAAAATAACTTATTTCTAAAGCTATTAATATTAATATATATTATCTAAAACATCTTAAAGTCGGTGCTTAGTAATTTTCAAAATATAGTAATTTTTATGTTTTACTTTGCACCGACTTCAAGATGTTTTAGATAATATATATTAATAATAATAGCTTTAGAAATAAGTTATTTTATACTTTTTAGCTTTTGAAGTCGGCTTTTTTAAACGAAGTTTTTTTATTTTTTTGTTACTTTTTAGTGTCTAGGTATGTATGGGTAGACCTACGAAAGGTGCCGCGCTCCTTAAAAAATATAGGTCCCAAGAAACGGGAACAAAAAAATGATCGTAAAATGAAAACTACTAGGCCAAACTATGTTAAATTTTTAGGGGACCAAATGGCACTTATTCCGCATCAAACTAAACAAGAATCACGTAAATCGGATCATAAATCTCAGCGTAATAGGTGTACATATGAAACGGAATGGAAAAATTTTCATAAAAAATGTTCATAAAATGAAAACTACTGGGCCAAACTATGTCAAATTTTTAGGGGACCAAATGGCAGCTATTCCGCGTCGAACAAAAAAAGAATCACGTAAATCGTATCATAAATATCGGAGTAATCGGTGAACATATATAAAAAAGAGATACCGACGAATTGAGAACCTCCTCCTTTTTTTGAAGTCGGTTAAAAAATAAAGTACAAAATTGAATAACTTGATATTTAAGTCTCTTTAATTTTAAGGGTGCGATACGTTGCCTTTATTACGGATAAAATTTCACACGATACATAGGATTACTAGAGTGAAACCGCATAGGAAACAAAATTGTAGCTAGAATCATCGCGCAAGGCAGTTTGATTTGTGCCATTTTTTTATTGCATGGGTTCAGCAGACAGGCTGACGGCCCACTTGATGGAAAGCGGTTACCATCGCCAGCGGTTACATTTGCAACACCAAAGATGCTACAAATGCGCTGCTGCTCTCTTAAGGGAGACTGGAACCTGGTCACTAATGCCGGAACACAAATCAAGGTTGTTATAGCGGCATACTCTAGACCAGGGGTGGTAGCCATCCAATCGGGCAAATACCCTACCAGCTGGTTGTGGGTTGTTTTGTCGCCTTTTACGACAGGCCGCCCGGCCGCAGGAAATTGTATTCTTTCTCCGTTCCTGCACGGATAGATTGCATTTATCTTGTATGAAGAGAAAGAAACACTTCTCACGGAGATTATTAGCAGCACCTTGAAGGTAGCCAGTTCCCACTAGTTAAGACATTAGTCGAAAGCCCTACATTTTAAAGAAAAACCACTATAATATTTACGCATTTATTTTTTTCAATACAAATCTTATACTCCAATTCAATAGCTATATACCTACTCTCATACAACAACTAAACCTACCTTTCACAATATTCGTTCACATCGCTTCACATGCTATAAAATTAACAATGTATAATCTACAATTAAAATAACAAAGATTGCAAAAGTTATTTACTTACAATATAAAACAGTGTTGCAAATATCTTGATCAATTCTCCTTTTATCTAAGTAGCTGGGAGACTACGAGCTGGGCTGACTGGAGTAGCCGGTTATCGGCTTATACATAGAAAAGCTTAGGCTTCACGGTAAGGCAACAATCTGCATGGAGGAGACAGATATATTTTATGGTATGCTTATTGCAATTCACGAAAGCGAGCAAGCTTTACTTATGGTAAACACTCAATATAGTCCAGGAATATTAGGGGGTTTCACCTCGGAATGAGAGACACTCAGCTATATACTTGTATTAAACTTCATTTTGGTACCCTAAAACTCGTCTCAAAACCTACCTATCGCAGGGTGTCCGCGACTACAGATATTCAAAGGTCAAAAAAATCGGTTTTTTTTACACATTTATTGTAAATATCTCGTTTTATACTGTTTGTATTTCATATAAATATTGTAGAGGATTAAATTCTCTATTACTTTTGTTTCAACATTTTTTTAATATCTTAAACCATTTTCGAGATAGAGGGCAGAGCGCGCGCAGTGTGTGATAAAGTTTATAAATTATTAATAAATATATAATTCTAAATAATTTGCATTTTTTTATTAACTCTTGCGTTATAATTAATATTTTTTTTTCAATAATTCAGTATCTATTAATTTAATAACACATACCTACTCATGTATTTGTAAAGTTATTATGGGAAATAAATATGTACTTTAATTATATTTTAATTCTAATCTTATATATATTAAAATCAATTGCTGTTCGTTAGTCTCGCTAAACCTCGAGAACCGCTGGACTGATTTGGATAATTTTGGTTCTGAATTATTTGTGGAAGTCCAGGGAAGGTTTAAAAGGTGAGTAAATATGAAAAAAATACTTGGAATATAGTAAAAACAACAATTTCGAAAATCAACGTTTTTTATTTATTGATTCTGAGGCAGTACGAAGTTTGCCGGGTCAGCTAGTCTTATTTATACTAATTCCGAAATTCTTACCGCTCATTTGATTAATATTACTGGACAAATATCTGTGTGTGCATGAGACAAAACGCGGGTATGAATCGACGGTACGCTCGCAACTGATCGTTCCGCCAGACACGCACACTATCGCAATATACATATACATGTCCAAACGAGTGCAGTCAGCTCGCTTTTGTAAATTGCAAGAACTATAAATTAAAATCTACATGAGAAACAAATTCTAAACAAACATGAAGAAGGTCTAAAAGATCTAAGAGATATTAACTTTATGTCCTACCGTCTACAGGGAGTGCTAATGCATATATTTTAAATCTTACGACACGGCTACTGTTCGTGGCACTCGCTCTCTGGCCTATGTCTGCAAGCTGTGGAATTATCCCAGTCTCAAAGCGCTATATAAGGCTCTACAAAAAGGACTTAAATAGATATTTAAAGCCCTAACGAGGTAGGCAAAAATTGGTTTTCTTAGTTTTTTTTATATTTATTTGTTTATAAGCATATAGCTACAGTTGCCCATGGATACCTACAATATGAAGGGCGCCGATATACCGCCCTTTTTGAAATCTCAGAATTACCCTTTTTGAAAAGTACTAAATTGTAGCGATCTCAGAAAATCGGACACCTTCCACAGCTTGCACACGTGTGGCAACTAGGAGCGAACGCCACTGATAGTGTACGACTTCTTAGAATCGAGGAAGTGTTTGTATGAACCATCAACTGCTGGCGAGTGGTGCGGTAGTACAGAATGGCAAACTACGGACTTAATCAAAGAAATATTTCATTACAAAGATATTTCAATGTGTTAAGTAAACAAACTATGACTGACTGACAAATCTTGCAGTAAAATATGTCAGTTTTTACGAAACCTTGGAATGGTACGTTCTGTTGTGCAGTTTTATCTTCAACAATTGCTATATTGTTATTCAAATTATTATAACAACATTACCAATATACAAATATTTTTTTAAAGTTAAGTTCAGACGTTTATATGATCTAAGGTTCAAGGGTTCATCGTTTTCTAAGAATAATTAAGTATTTGTGTTATAAAACTCAATTGTTTAGTGAAAACCTACAATTTGGCTTAGGCTTTTGTTTGAAGATCATATTATTAATTGCAATGGTTATCGGTAATGGTAATCATGCAGAGCCATATTCAAAAAGAAATGTTACCCAGACAGATATGAAGCACAACCATACCAAGAATTTAATTTAATTAAATTTTGTTGATACATAAGAATGATAATTTTTGGATAATGACGAGGTTCGAGAATATGATAATGTTTGAACAATGATGAGGATATGGCAAATCTTATATATGTATAACTAAGCTATCAAAAGTACTACATATTTTTTCTTAGAAAATTAAGGTACAAAGTATTTTTAAGACATTAATAGACTCTACTGTTATGCTTTTATTCTACATCAATACAATTTAAATAAGTGTAATGTGCCTGGGAGATAAATGTCAGCACAGCATGATACATTATGATTTCTTTGACTGCTAATTTTCTTGCGAGTTAATCATGAATATTTGCAATTTATATATTGCAGGTAATAGCAGCCCATTACCATCCCATTGCTGGATTCCGGCCTCCCAATTTTTGAGAAATTGTGACACGGACAGTACATGTACTAGGCTTATCCTAGATGGCTTGGCAGGTTTGACACAATGCTTATCACAATGTGTAGGTTTCATCACGATGTATTGTTAGCATGCAGTCATTATAACAATGTGCACATTACATCAGAAAACTGCCTAGGGGTGCATCATAAATTTTGGTCAGGATTCAAACCCTCATCATTTAAAACCCAACTTTGTGATATTAGTGTGGCACTCTAATCGCATCACATCTTGAAAAATGGGATGGTCCTAATAAACAACTTAAATCATACTGATGCCTAAATAAGTTTTATACTGTAGGTCAAACACCATTAACATTGTTCATTAGGCTTGTACACACTATCACATTTCAATATCCTGTATCCCACTGTGTTCTGGAACAAGCACTCCGTTCCTTCTGGGATGTTCTTCTTCCACTTTCTTTTCTTCTTTTAACTTTTCTAGGATGTTCTCTCTTGGTTTCCAGACAACTAGAGACATGCGCGGTTTTTCTAACCTGCAATGTAAACAAGATATTAAATAACATTTTCTGTTGGTGTTGCAGTGGACTGTTGGACTGTAGAGGGTTGGTCGCTGGTTCGGGTAACTGAGTTTCCGAAATGAAACAACCGAAAAACGATGCTACGGGCGGCTTGCAACTTCGTTGGCGTCGGCGGGAGGGAGCTTCTTCCTTGGCTTATCTAGGAACTACGAACTAACGAACTAAACGTACTGTCACGAACTACAGCTTATCACGAACTACAAAATGCGCCTTGAAGGCGTCTCATATTTATAGAAGCCGCCTCCGCCGACCCCTCGCTTCGTCGTAACACCCCATTTACTTTATTTCCTTAATTTTACATATACTAAGCCTTATTTTAACTTATCACTATCATACATTTTGGTACACCCTAGATCCTAGCCTATCCTGAGGGTCCTTACACAGTTATGACCCATGGTTTTTGTCAGCGGGACGTCGTTATGGGCATTTTCCTCGCCCCCCGCTTCATTACTATAAATATAAAGCGCTGAGCGCTCCTACCGTTACCTCATTACAAAAACATGCGCTGTCGAGCGCGGACCTCTGCCTGCACTATCATTATGGCCTACTCGCTTTCGGAGTAGGCAGTAGTGCAGGCATACCTCACGGATCCCGGGCTCCGGTTGCGTTCTGCAGTCCCGTAGCCCGGTTTCCGCTACCCTTTTGGGTCCCGGGTTCCAGGCTGCGTTCTGCACGCCTGTAACCCGGTTCCCTTTTCATGTTGAGTCCCGGGCTCCAGGCGGCGTTCTGCACGCCCGTAGCCCGGTCTCATTTACCAGGATTTAATAGGGGTCCTACTTTCAATAAAAGGCAAAACGCTATAACATTTATTTCCTAGCGAGTTAAGGCTTATTCTACATTTTATACATTTAATTTTAATAATTTATTTATTTAATTTCAAATTAATAACGGTTAAATAAGACTATATCTGTCTCAGTCCGACCCGTCTCTTTCCTGCGTTTTAACGGTCGCGTCTAGATGATCTACGAGGCTTAGCAAATTATACCTATGTTCTTATCGCCTGTTTAGACGGATCAGTGAGTTTCATACATTAGTGTTTGTCGTCGTCAACATTTTCATTTACCTAAATAAAGACCCTGATTTGGAAAATCATCAAAAGTGACAGAATTTAGGTATCTGTTGCTTATGATGATTTTCCATAAAAGTAGGTAAATTAAGATCCTAATACATAGATACTTATGCCTATATTTCAAGGAACAACAAAATTATAACAATTTTTTTATCTTTAGTAACAAAAGTTAAAAATTGCAAATTTTATACTAAGTAAATAGTCTGCTAAAAGCCGTATTCAGCCAATCCCATTAAAACCTACAACAGAGCAAATATTAAAAAAGTTGTTAAGGAGATTACATTCAACATTACTGGGAAATTGAACCAGCTACCTGTGGGTTATAAAGGCCTATTTACAATTCTAGCTGTTTTTATTGAATATTTTTAATAAAATATTTTAAGGTATGCTCAAAAAATTATGACCTGTCAAGCTAAGCAAGGTTTCCACTAAAACTAGCTTACATTATTTTTTAAATGCTGTGATACTTTGTGTAACACAAATCCGGCGGGTATTTCAAGTCAAGTGTGGTATATGCAGGTATACCCTAGTTTTATATAAAAACCATCTATTGCTAAGGGTGGGCACAAATAGACTTGATGTTCATTTGTTTGAGCAAATTTTTGCAGTAGATATTGTAACTCTAATATTACTATAACATACCTATCAAGTATAGCAGGTGGTAACAAAGACTCTTCAGTTATCTTCTTGACCTCTTCTGATAGAACTATAGTATGACCTTTAAGCTTTTCACTAATATCAGTTGTTGAAGTAGATGGTACATCCATTCCTATATCCATCATTTCATCAGAAGCCAGTGAGTGTGATGTGTACTCTGAGGATATGTGCATACTATTTAAATGAGCTGCCATTCTTTCTTCAGTTATGAATTGTTTTGCTGGTCTAAAATTTAAACAGTAGTAATAATAAGAATAATTAATGAAAATTTTAATTGAATATAGTACAACTTGAACTTAATAACAAAATTAAAGTTCAATAAACAATAAATATATGTGATGTGATAGATATGTGCCCATTTTACTATAGTACCGTGAAGGGGAAGGGGGAAGGGAGGGAGGAATACTGGCTGCGGTATGAGACACTTTCTAGGCTAAGGTTAAGGCGGGAGTGAAGTGAAGCAGAGCCTTAGCATTCTAAACTATATTAAAAAAGTTTGGATAAGTTCATAATAAACAGGTGTCGCAAATAATTAAAAACCTTTTTCTACACTCATAAACTGTTTCTCTTGTTATAAATAAGTCATAAATATATCCCTAAACACATATCACCATTAAATTCATAATAACATAACAGGCACATATATACCCTACCGAACAAATCTCTTGATGAATTCATTCCACATTAACTCATTGGTTTGCTGCAAGACCTCAATAACTGCCATATTAGTTGGGCCCTATATTTTACTAGTCATTTACTTGCCTTGCCATCATTTCAATTTTGTCATTACTTGTATAGAGCTCATGTCAAATTTTAACTGATAGGCAAATGAATGATCAGTAAGATATAAGAACCGGCCATATATGTATGTCAGTTAATGAATTCTTACAGTAAACCGCGTCGGTTTAGGTACTGCAACAACTATGATTACTTACATTATGGGTTCAACATCCAAACTCTTCCTTTTGCAGTGAATGACAGGTGAATATTTAGGTTCGATCGCGAGTGGTGAAGCTGTGAATTGCACAAGTTGTGGGGGTGATGGCATGCCCCAAGATAGCCCTCGGACGTTCCAAGGTGCTTCCGAAGGCGCTGGCATTGTATGCGGTTCAGTAAATTCCCGGTCGGGCAACTGAGAAGAAAGCTGCTGAGCCTGCCGCGCGAGCATTTGCTTAGCTATGTCGTCAGACTGATTGTATTGATACATTTGATACCCATAAACATCCATATTTAGCGAAAATCGTCCACAATCAATGAAAATACACTTATAATCGAATGCAATCAAATAATTCGTGAATTTAAAGTACCATATATATCAAAATAAACATACTGCTTGTAGAAGTTGTTGACAAATGTTTCTTTTTTAATACGAAATTCCGAAAGCTAAAGATGAAGTAGAAACTTCTTGAATTTTCTATGGTCCGGGTGGATACAGATTAAAAGTAAAAATAGTTTTTCTTTACATTATTTGTTAATTATTAAAATACGTATAATACGAAATTAAAAAACAATAAAAAGGCATAAATGATAGGTATAAGACTATTTTATTATTATAATAATATATGCAATCATAGATAAAGCTTGTATTCGTTTAAAACACGTCTGTCTCACTGTCTTATTATTAGACAGCGGTAGCAAATGAGATGGTCGAGAATGCCATCTTATTTATTAATAAATTGACACTTGACACTTTGATCTGCCATTTGACCATAGATTTGACTAAAATTATTGCGCCTTTCACTTTGCTAACATTGCGTTTGTAAATTATTTAGAAAATGTCTTGAAATTTATACCATCTAAACTTTGAGATTGAAATGTTATATTAATCTTTGTGTGAAATGTTATAACCGTTTTATTGGCACTAACAAGTGAAATTTTAATTAAAATATGGGATTAGATTTTGACGTGTTAGAGTTCTGCAAAAAATTGCGACAAAACCGGCCTCCACCATATCAGTGCCCGTTGGAAAAGTGTGACAAAGTTTATAAAAGCTTATGTGGCTTGCAGTATCACTTGGTTAATTACGATCATGACAACCCGACGCCGGCTACGCCTGCGGTGGCAAACAACCGAAAGAAAGGCCGTATTAGAGCCGCTGTGCCTACAGGTGATATTGCTTTACAGAGCCCACCCAAAGAGGCCCTGACTTTCGCGGAAGCGCAAAAAGTAGTACAGTTTGAGATTGATGGTAAAATCAGTAGGATTCCTATTGATCAACCACTGCCTGTTATGTCTTTGGACGAGTGGGAAAAGAAGAATGCTGAAATGGAGAAACCTTTGCCATTCGTGGAACCACCTTCAGAGCCACATATGAAACTACCAGAAGCCAGTTTTAAGGTAAAACTAGTTTTAATTACATCAAATCACTGTTCTACTTTAGCCAAAACATTTTCACTTATTTATTATTTTGCTTTATAATGTCTAAGTACTTGGACATTGAAAAGTTTAACTTTAATTCTTATTTAGTAAGTATTGATTAAAAGTCAATATGTGATTTTTGCAACATATGCACTAAATGGTATTTACAATATTATTTGTTATTAGGTTATTAAGCAATTCACTTAGGTAAGTGTCAAACACAAAAAAGTTTTACATGTCTATGGAGAAGACTACAAATGTTGGAACAATATGTTTATATGTTTTGATTCGCAAACATGAATTGCTATATGAAATTTTTTTTACATGTCTCTATAATTAAAAAGTTTATTTTTTATTATTGCATTATTTTTCAACACTTCTGTGGACTATTAAGATACTGAATACAGTATCTGAATAGTCCACAAAGGAGACATTTTGGCTTAAATGAGAGCAATTAAAAATAATTTATTTGTTAATATACAAAAGACTGTCAAATCTAACATACCCACAACATAATCTTATATGTATAATAAAAAAAATACATGAACAAATAATGTACATATGGAATTTATGTAACTTGAACACTTTATATTCTGTTTTTGTGTTTGACTCACATTTGGATTTTTGTTTTTCCATACAGCTTATACCAGACTACAATGAAAGAGTTTGTGATGCACCACCTCGTCCAAATGCCTATATTCGCTTCATTGAGAAATCAGCAGAGGAATTAGATGGAGAGGTGGAGTATGATGTGGATGAAGAAGACACAGCTTGGCTCTCTATACTTAATAAGACAAGAGTGAAACAAGGCTTGCCACCTGTTTCTGTGGACACTCTAGAGCTATTGATGGATAGGCTAGAAAAGGAGTCATATTTTCAGGTATATTTAAATTGACTAGTTTATCTATTCAAGTAGATTTCTAAAAATTGTGACTAATAAATTTAAAAGCTGAATGTATGGCCATGTAAGATGGAGGGTGGAAAAGAATAGTAACTAGGAGATTAAGAGATATAAGAGTAAGGGATATAAGGATGACATGAACATTTTTAGATAGTCATTGTATGCCAGTATAAAGGAAAAAAAAACCAGGAGTGATGCCAGCACATAAGGATAGGATTGGAGGAATAGGAAAGACAATGAAATAGGAGGGGAGGGATAGGATAGGATAGGCTGTGTGTGCGGTATGGTTATATACCTGGGTATATACCTGGGAATTTTGGGTGGTTATAAAAAAAATAACCACATAGGCTAAGGCGGGGGCTATGATTTGCTCCTGCCTTAGCCTTGTAACCTATATTAAAAAGATCTGTTCATAATAAATAAATGTGCCATATATCCTTACCCCGCCCAGGTGGGTTACAGCACAGGGAAAGTTAGATACCATCATTATAGTCACCCAGCATATGAAATGCAATTAGCTCAAAATTAACCATTTTACTGCAATATACTTTGATAGAATTGTATCACACTGATCACGACGGCCCAGTGGGCTGTGACCAAGATAAAGATGCTAACATGTTCTTGTACTTTTATTTGATATTTTAGTATTTAGTTTCTTCCTTCCTGTGTGACTTCATGTATAAATTATTTTTATATCATTACCATGTATATTTTATATTGGCCAATATGGTAGTTATAAAAGTATATGGATTTAATTTTTATATTATATTAGTAGGCCCAGAAGACATTTTCCTACTCTGAAAAATAAAAATCTAGGTCCCAATTATCGCACCACCTACTGGGTCTAATTGTGAATCTAAACCATTCTCGAATATATTTGAAAAACACAAATAATGGCCTCAAAATAAGTCCAACTCTTCAGGCATTCAGTGACAAACACATGAACAGAAGAATTCTAACACATATAGAAAGACAATTTATAAACCTGTAATTGTGACATATTCATTAAAGATGAGCCATAACCCTGATTCATTTTAGCTATGGTTGCAGTCATTCTAATGTCATCTTCGACTGATAACATCAGCAGAAAATTAGGGTTCTCATTAACTTTGTAATGTTTTATTAAACAGGCAACACAGAGTGGCCAGCAAACAGCAGCTACAGTGGATGAGGATGCAGTCTGCTGCATCTGTATGGATGGGGAATGTCAGAACACCAATGTTATCTTGTTTTGTGACATGTGCAATCTTGCTGTTCATCAGGATTGTTATGGGGTAAATATGAACATAATAATAACATTTCTATTTCTAAGATTACGGCCAAGGGACTAAGAGAAGGCTGAAGAAGCATCAGAACTATGAACTTAAACTGCTGAGATCTGTGCTTCCTAGTTACCTACAAACCACAGTGGTATGAGCTAAAAGGGGCCTTTGCATGTTAATCCTTAAAAAGACATATAATCTTAAAACTCTAAATGCATAAATAGTTTTCTGATTGAAAAGCTATATCATTAATTTTGATATAATAAATTTAATTTTTTGAATTACTTAGTAGTTTGTAAGTAGTATATATGTATGAAAGCCAATCAAGGAATAATGATAGGCCATTCATTAAACATCATTCATTAATTCGATCTTGTCTTTTTGGGTGCCATATATTAATGAATGGTTGATCAATAAACATCATCAATATGGTGTTTTAGATGCCATACATGTGTGAAGGTCTGATCAGTAAACACCATCAATTCAATAATGCTTTTAGGTGCCATATATTCCTGAGGGCCAATGGCTGTGCAGGCGTTGTTTGCAGTCACCATCACGTCTTGTCAACTGTGTGTTATGTCCCAATACTGGAGGTGTGTTAATGTTGCCTTCCTTTTATTTTTACACTGTGTCGTAATTGTAATACAATGTATATCAATAACTTCTTAGTTCTTGATATAATTTATTTGTTTTTTTATAGATATGATACAATATTTATTCTTTTTTATAACAGGTGCGTTTAAGCAAACAGATCAAAGCACATGGGCTCATGTTGTATGTGCATTATGGATACCAGAAGTCCGGTTTGCTAATACAGTCTTTCTGGAACCAATAGGTAAGAATTTTAATGCCTCCTAAATTATTTATTTAAGCATTACTAGTAGCCCAGTGACAGACTTCATTCTTGAACTGACAGTGTTCAGTCCAAAAATTGTTAATCAGTTTTAGCGACCTAATTGGCATATGGATACTATTTCCATTAGCTGAAGGTGAAGGATAGCATCATGAGGAAACTTACTCATCAAAATTACCATTGTCCAATTTGCTTTAGGCAAGTGTGGGCGTACATCATCCATTCCCAGGAGAATAAGAATTCTCAGCAGTAGAATATTCTAGGCTGTAATAAGTTTTGTTCCAGCACAATGTGAAGTTTATCTACTATAATTAGTAGCTAAGTGTACAAATATTCAAATATTATTATACAGTGTTTGACTAATAAATCATTTTGCAATTTGGAATAACAAGTTTAGATAATAATTTAGACCTCATATGCACAATAACATCTAAACCAAAAAACTACCAAAGTGCAGTGTTTCCAAATAGGTAGCAACTATCAGATGCATGTTTTGAACAGTTTAATGAACAAGAAAATAGTAGTGTAAAAGAATTCAACTGTTTTGTCTGATTTCAAATTACATTACCATAGTAATATATTTTAAAATTTAAATCACTGGAGTATATTAGAGAGGCTAAAGACGCACCTCGTAGAAAGTCTTTACTATCACCAATGGACATTTGGAACACCTTATCTATAAAATTATAAAAGTATAGACTTTTATTTTTAGTTTTTTTGTGTTTGTTTGGGATCACGCAAAAACTAAGGTGTCGATTTAATTGCGGTTTTCGTTGAACGACAGCAAATGCCCGGACTTAAATCTGCGGTACTTTGAATCCCGTGAATCCCGCAGGTATTTTCTTTGGAGTGGTTTAAAGTGGCTATGTAGAAAAAATCTGATTCCGATGCAATATTTTTACTGATTCAAATTCTCTGTATAAAACAACTGCGATTTTTGCTACCCATCCAACGTGGACACAGTCGCGGGCGGTCCCTAGTTGTATTATGTGGTCCAAGAAAGAGTTGTAAGTAATATTTGTTTGTGGTCGTCAAGATTCGATCGAGATGATCCCGGCCGCGCGCTGGAAGCTGCAGTGCATGGTGTGCAAACAACGCGGCGCCGGCGCCTGCATCCAGTGCCATAAGGCCAACTGCTACTCCGCGTTCCACGTCACCTGCGCCCAGCAAGCCGGGTGAGAACTTATCGCTTATACTTTTACTAGAATGAAAGCTCCAAGGGGCTTTGCTTGTCTAAACTTCAGATCCATATTCCATTGAAACTGACTCATTTTCTGTCAATAAAGTATTCTAGATTAATCTTCATTATCAAATTGTATAATGTCTCATAATACCACATGACCCTCAAGACTCTCAGAACATTTCAAGTAGCTACACTTTTGTAAGTTTCCGATTCATATTGTATTGAAACTATATAAGTACATATCTCATTTTCTATAAAGAGTGATAGTATGTTCTTATAATCTTTGTTATTAAATGTACAGTGGCGGAATGTAAAATTTCGCCAGTTTTCAAATTGACTCGTGTAACGTTCCTCAAGTACATGTTAGCCGTTCAAATTAATTCACAAAACAGACTGTTTCACACAAAATTTTGTTCAACTGTTGACAATAACATTTAAAGTGACTTACAACAAAGCTGTTTGATCTACTATTTTGTCTGACAAGATTGTTTGGAGATGTAAAACCTTTTTATTGGTTTTAATATTTATGATAAGTGTAGTGATTATTTCATCTTTATTTCTTATTGTTAATATCAACGGCTGTCATTGCCAATATTGAAATATTTTTTTTCACATTTCTATCTATACATACAAAGAAATAAAATTAAGTGTCTGTATGTAACGTCAGAATAACAGCTTCTTACTAAATGCATATAAAAGTATATATGGTACCTACATTGAAAAATTGATTTAATAAATTTTTGTCTGTCGGGATGTTCAAGCTAATTTCTTAAACGGCTGGACCGGTTTTGACGAGATATAGGCTCCGTTTTTGTTTAGGATTAGGCACAGCCAATGTTTTATAAACGTAACATTTATTAAAATGTTTACAGTACTGTTTCTTGTACTGTTGCTTGCACGAGAAGCAAAAGTAGACTTTAAAGTGATGAACATTTTTATTCCACGAGTGTACATACATATATAGTAACAGTCAATGTTACACAACTGTACAGGCTACTGTTATTATATTACACGCGTGTTTGTATGTATGTGTACATGTACGTATATAAAAACAATACATAGTACGTTAAGTTGTATTTGAGAATAATGTTGTATTCTACCACACATTTTAAGTTTCCGTACGTTTGACACGCACTTGGCTGATTTTATTTTCTCTATTTTAGTTTATACATGAAAATGGAAGCCGCCGGCGCTGGCAGAGACCCGAGCCAACCGGTGCAAGTTGCCAAAATGGCATATTGCGATGCGCATACGCCAGCTCACGTTTTGCAGGTTAATTAATTAACATTCTTTTTCGCCTATAGTTGCATGCTCTATAGTTTATAATTAATTGTTTAACCTATATTTCATTTCTAACAGGAAAGAAGAGCTTTAGAATCGGAGGGTGATACAAAATCTAACGACTTAACGGCTATAAGACAAAAGGGCCGTGAGAAAATTAAACAGGTGGGAACATACTTTCTTTCTCACATTTCGTCTTTTATTTCACCCCTTTAAAATTGTTTTTTTAGTAGTCTGTATTATGTTATTTACCTTGTTGGTGCAAAAGCACTTGGATATTTCCATTTTCATAGTGATCCGTTAAACTGTAGGTGTTCATCAACATTACACATATCAACATTTATTTTTATATATAGACTAGCGGGCCCGGCAGACGTTGTGAACTCTATTGCAGTGCAACGTACCGCGTCAAATAGTGAATTTGAACCATCCAGGGACCCATTTGAACACACATAAAAAATGACATTAAGATCGATCCAGGGTCTTGGGAGTTCAGTGATATACACACTAATATTAGAATGTTATACATTACGTTTCAACGGTTTTAAGCTCGGTAATTTCGTTGATTTTTATTATTCCGACCTATTTCAATTACCGTGATCACGGAAGACGGATGAAAATCAAATAACATGCTGCGCTTAATAATAGCTATAATAATTATAACGTTTTATTTAGTCTACCGCCAATTTGTTAATAATTAAAATAAACAAGTTGGCGGTAGGCTAAATAAAAATTTAACAATAATCATTGACACTTGACATCTTTGTCTTACGTGATCACAGCTACTGAAAAGTGCCCGAAACGTTAGAATAATAAAAATCAAATAAATTACCGCGCTTAAAACCGTTGAAACATAGTTTTATTATGTATACTAGTCACGATAAATCTCTTCATACATACATGTTTATCATAAGTGCTTTTTACCCGGCTATCTTTAAGATATCTGCAATGTGATGTTAGTAAGTATGTCGTGGTCTATCAGCTCTAAGTCTATCTCTCACATTATTGTCATACACTTGTTATAATAATCGACGTGAAAAATTGTTGCAATTGGTGTTTTTATTACCGATCTAAAAGGAAAAATATTATCAAATATTTGTTGATGATCAATATATTAATATGTGAAAGCAAAAATGTTTGTACCCCTTTTTACGAAAAGTGCGCAGATGGAGGAGTATGAAGTTTCGTACACTTATAGTTTATACAGAGAAGGAGTGCCAAATGCTATTTTTTTTTTAATTATGCATAAAAAACATTATATCAATAAAAAACACATTACACACACTACCATGTATTTGACACACAACACATATATTATACTCTTGTTTATTCATAAAGTCAAATTAACAGTGTAGTCTTGGCGAAATCTGTGATTGTAGAAGTATAAGTCTTTGACAACAGAACCTTAATAATGTTCAAACTTATAATTTAAATTAATTATGGTCGAATTTCGACCACTGGGCGACCACTAGTAAATTTTAATGTATTAACTTAATTCATAAGGCTCGCCGGGTGCTGGCATTGAAGCGCACGTGGGCACCGGTTGTGTTAGTGCCAACTTTGCCAGCTGATCGTGTGGCGGATGTGGCACAGCTGGCACGCGGTCCACCGGCGGCCAGGGCCCAGTTGATGAAGCGGCTGCTGGCATATTGGACCCTGAAACGGCACAGCAGAAACGGCGTGCCATTATTGAGACGTTTGCAGAGTTTGACCAGTCATCATGGTAAGTAGTTTTATTAATACACTCGGATATGGCCACAACTTGGTCCACGCTTGACTTAAAATTCCCGTGGGATTCCCGGGGCTGAAAGTACTGTAGCATAAAAAAAAGTAAGTTATCGTTTTAGTGAAAACTGTGTCAGAATAAGCTAATATTTTATGCACCTGAATAACTTCAAATCGCTCTCGGGAGAATTCGCCCGGGATTCCCGGAGTAAAAAATATCACACATTTTATTACATCAAATTTGCTATCAATCAGTGAAAACATCACATTGGAATTCGATTTTTGTAATCTGGCCATTTTCAATCATTCCCAGAAAATGCCCGTGGGATTCACAGGATAAAAGTAGCGCAGAATATAAGCTCAATAATTAACTGTCGCTCAGCAAAATCCACACCGAAATCGCCCCAGTAGTTTCATATGTGTATCCCGAATTTTATTTAGATTTGTTGTCTGTTTGTCAGATGAGAAATTTAAAAAAAAATGCATCGTGTTCACCGTCGGTTATATAGTCTATTTCAGTTTTTTTTTAATAGCTTCAATGCACAGACATGAAATGTTTAGAACTTTATAATATTATAGACTAGCCATTTTGGAAAAATAACTATGGAATTAACAAGATGAAAACATAATATTTCCATTATTGTTTTGTCAAGTGATCATCTCTGTTTGTTTGTATGTTCAGTCATTTTCTGATAAACTACTGTGTATTTTACCGCCTGTATAATGGGCAGTGTTCCGAGGAATTGTATGATTTGGAGCTCCCACACTCATCTACACAACGGTTCTCTAGAGCGTTAAGCATTAAGAACGGCTTTATAAAATTTCTTAGAAGTCTGCAACGCGTTGTCGACACCCTTGGTGTTGCAAACATCCATAGGCGACGGTAATCACTTTCCACCAGGTGACACGTCTGCCTGTTTGTCTGTTTCAGGCATTAAAAAAAGTCTATAGGAATGAAATTTGACAGGAAGGTGTAGTATTATGGTACTACACAGTGGTGTAGTAAAACGGAAAGAAATCTATGGGCGGCCACTCTTTGTACTTCACGGACTACCTGATTTAATTGTATATTTATATTTACAGGATAAAGATGAATATGAGACAAAAATACACCTTTTTCTGTTATATACAATGTTTATATTGTTAACCTGCTTTAAGGGCCAAATTTAATATTATTTTTTTCCACAAGCTGCCATCAAAATTGCCGCGCCAAAACCAAGAGAATTATATCGTCTCTTTTATTCTAATACACATTCTATGTAGTTAGAGGGAGAAAGCGTCAGTTTCAACGTTCATTTCAATTATCTATATTTGACCACAAATTTCTGGGAGTTTCCAATGAGCCGTTGGTGACAGTTCAAATTTGTGGTGATTCCGTCTTACAATTTAAAGAATGTGTTACAATGGTTGAAAAAAAATATGTCTGTTTTTTATTGCTGATAAATTATGTTTTCATTATTTGCAGGGAGTAGAGGTATACAAGATGGAACAGTCAACATAAGAGAATTGTGCAACCAACTCAAATATTGGCAAAGAATACGACAAGATCTCGAAAGAGCGCGGTAGGTTACGTTTTCTCTTTTGTGTTTTATTGCCAGCTCATTTCTTTTTTAATTAAACCGTTGTTACTACCAACATGAAAGAAAAATACTAGGAAAGTTAATTGTCTAATAGAAATGTAACTCTGATAAAGCCCGTAAATACTAGTTTTTTAAAAGGTGTCAAAATTCTTGTGTTTTGGTGTAGTAAATCACTACTAGACTTTCAACTAGCATTGTATTATTTGAAACATATTTTTAAAATCATATTCTATCTATACTAATATTATAAAGAAGAAAGATTTGTTTATTTTTGTATGTTTGTTAGGAATAAACTCAAAATTCACTGAACCAATTTCAAAAATTCTTTCACCATTTGAATGCTACATTATCCCTGAGTAATATAGGCTATATTTATTACTAGATAAAATTAGACATCCCTATGAATACTTCAATAATGTAACCCAAGGTGTAAGAAAATTAGCCATAAAATATCTTTCATCGCATGCGCTGCGGATACTATTGATGATAGAACAGAAAAATGTAAAAAAAATCTACAATATTGAAGAACTTATCAATATCTACAAAAATCTTCGTGATACCATATCTCCAACTATTATAGCTATTTCACTATAATTACTTTTTTAAATTTAGAGGTGATACAAATGCTGATCAAAATCAGACCATGTTATCCATACCTTTGTATTAATCCGTATCCCAATAAATAATTTCTATTCAACACGGTTTCAATACCTGTAGATTACTTTTTGAATTATTCAAATCCGACATTCCATTCAAAAGATATTACTTAAAAATGTCAATCTAATCAAAATACTTGGTGCTGGAATCGGGTTTGTGTGGGGCTCAGGATGGTTTAGATTCACAATTAGACCTGGTATCTGGTGTTGGATAGCCACCTGCCTGTAGGTTGTTTTATCACCTCTTATGACAGGCCGCCCGACTTCAGAAAATTGTATTATTTCTCTGTTCCTACACAGATAAAGTGTGGAAGGAATCGAACCTGTATGACAGTGGTATGCAAATTAAATACATGTAAATAGCGCATATAAATATCACACAATACATATTTTATATCTATGTAAAGTACTATACTATACTAGCAGTAATAGTTGATATTGAACTTCAGGTTGCTCTGCGAACTGGTCCGCAAACGTGAGCGCCTCAAGGCCGAATATACCCGTGTGTGGGAGAGGTGCGTGCTACACTCGCTACGCCCGCAGTCTGCTACGCTACACAAGTTGCTACGACTGTTGAGGCAGAAGGACGCCAGTGACATATTCACTGAGCCTGTGGATTTGCAAGAGGTGAGTGACAATTGCACACGGTCCATTTGTCGTAGTTCAAATTACTTTTCAGTCCAGTAGTGAAGTACTGAGGTTCTAAAGCGGCCGCCTTTGAATCGTTTAGTGAAATACCCGTGTGTAGATATCAGTGGCGCGTGGAGAAAAATCGGCTATGGTAAGCTGGTAAAAAATATACAATATGATGCAAGCACTCACCACACCGCCGTTCTAGAAATTAAGGTCCCTATCAGCATATAAAAAGCACAGAATTTGATCACTGTCATCTAATCCTGTGCTTTGATGTATGTGAAACAATTTAACATACATCAAAGCACACTTTGGAAAAAGACCTTTTAGACGTGCGCAAAATCCGCACTAGACGAACTGAACACACAACTGAATTGGAATCTGAGTGTAATAAACATGGAAAACAAAACATAGATAGATAGAGAGATAACACTTTATTGCTCACCAAAGTAAACAAATACAAAAATAAAATGCATAATTACAATACTTCTTGGGAAAACAACAGGTGGCTTTATCGCTAAAAGCGATCTCTTCCAGGCAACCTAGCTTAAAAGAATTTCTTAACTAATCTGGCGATGTAGGTGAAGCAGAGAAAAGACAGGACTGTACAATTTAAATATACATACTAACACTAATTTATAAATTTAATACATAGATAGATCCAGTCACATTTATAGAATACCAATATATATGTATATGCGAAATAATTTAAATAAATATATTTATTAACATTAATTTTAAAAAATTAAAACATTTTATTCAGTTTGCAATTATTTGTCATCCAAGTACAAAGATGTGTGAAAAATGTTTAAAAAAAGCCATCTCGCCTCTTGTAATTAATAGTCATGTTTGGTAGAGCACATTCTATGATAATAACATGCCTTTTGTGTTCAAAACTAAGTTTGGAATGTGATGTTTCTCCTTTAAAGAAGTCAGTGGAGCAACATTCCAAATTGATTAAAGCCATTTTGGCAAATCAATCTCGCTGTAATGAACAAAGAACCAAGTAAAATCTGTGAACAACAACACAATAAACAAAAATCTATAATAATTCACAAACACACCCGCCATAATGGTGAACCACAGCATACTGAATTATTTTTGTAAATAAAACATACTTCTAAATAAAAACTTCTAACTCGTGATGTATTTTCTTATTATAATTTGTATTTTTAATTTTCCAATCTAAATAAGATATAGCAAGAAGCTCCATTTTATTTTGATACTTGACATATTCGTAATATCGAATCTGCTAAAGAGACTGTTTTAAGCCTTCAGATATGGATATCTAAATATTTTTAAAATGAAACTGTATTTTATGATTTTAATTTTAGGTACCTGATTATAGTACTATAGTAAAGCACCCAATGGATTTGAGCACTATGGGCAAAAAGTTAGACCGAGGAGCGTACAAGACCATAGACGACGTCGAAGCAGACTTCAAACTCATGATAGACAACTGTCTTACATATAATAATAAGGATACTGTGTTTTACAAGTAAGTTTTTTGACCAGTAGTGAACCAAATTAAATGTATAGTAAAATATTGAAATAACCACTGTATATCCTGTTGGAGGGCAGAGATGTAACAACTGTCTGGGTGAAGTATCTGGATCCAGCAATGGCTTTCGGGAGGTCTTTGGCAACACCAAGACTTTGGAGGTCTCCTAGGAGGACTTAGCTGGGTTGGATAGAATAATAACTCTTCCACGCTCATAATAAAAGGGGCTCTGTCATCGACTTCCGGAAACAAAGGAAGACTGTGTAGAAATCGGGCATAGCGTTTGATCAAGTGAATCACTATTGAATGCTTCAACTAGTACACCATTAGCAAATTATTAAATTAGCACAACACTACAACTGTAACCTCACTATTGCCAGATAAATGTGCACACGTAAATGATGCACCATAGAGATAAAAAAAATTAAAACAAAATCAAAAATATAATTCAAGTTTTTGTTGTTGGAGTACAGCAAACTGGATGAAGTCCCATCTGGGGCCCAATTCTGCTTTTACTGTCTCGTCAGAATCGTCAGTTACTGTCATACAACCTTAGGTTTGCCTGATTTTGTTATTCTGGAATGTTTATAAGTGAAAACTCACAAAAAAATGTTTAAAATGTTTGGTATATTTTCAGTATTTAATATTTTTCGGCTAACGCCTATTCTGCTTTTGGTGATACTAATTTTTTTCTACTATTATTTTGCGGCGACGATATCCAGAAGATATTGTGGGTTTAATAGAATACGAAATTTTTACACTATCGCAATAGATTCATATACTTACTTAACTCACATATAATAGCAGGATTGATCCGCCGTTGGAAAGTGGTTAACGTCAGTTTTGGACATTTACAATACCAGAGGACTTGCTGGTCTCAACAGTCATGGAACTCGTCCACTGATGCCGCAACACAACTCATGCGTTGTTGTGGATGTACTAACAGTGGTATTTTTTGTTAGTCTATGTAATGACAATCGTCATTGACATTAATTTTAAGTAAAGTAGACTAGAGACAATGCATCCCTAAACCTCCTCCCCTTCTAATCGAACTTAATGCGAATAGAAGCAATTGAATAATAAATAATTTTAAAATAAGATAAAAATTGGCTGCTGTAATAACAAGATTATGGCGGCATACTGTAGGCCCGGGGCGGTAACTATCCAGAAGGGCAAACGAATCCAGAACCCCAACCACCTGGCTGTGGGTTCTTTGTCACCCCTTGCGATAAGCTACCCGGCCGATGAAATTCGTATTCCTTCCCTTTCCTACACAGACTGTGTAAAAGAAAAAACAATCTCCTACATACTGTTTACATTATATATTACACAGAGCTGGCGTGAAAATGCGAGAACAATGCCTGCCGATATTCCGTCAGGCGCGGCGCGACGTGCGTGAAGCCGGCATGCCAGAGTTGGCGGGGGAGGGAGACGCAGATTCGAGTCCGGACAGGGAAATGCAGAGCAACAGGGAGCGAGCGTCCTCGCGAAGGCGCAGCTTCGATGCTCGCAGCAGGAACAGCAGGCACAGCAGCACCGACAGTGATAAGACCAATAGTGACGTATTGACGTTTAATTTTTAGGAATCCATAGACATTTTCGCAAGAGTAGAACTCTTCTGAAGTCCATGTAGGTACTGGCTAGGGGCCCAAGGGGTCATCCACAAATTACGTCACGAATTTTATGACTTCTTTACCCCTGCTGCATCCTTGTCATAGCTAGTCATATTCGTGAGACTCCTCCCTCCTTAGTGTGACGTCACATATTTTGCAATTTTACCTCAAAAAATTATTAAATTGAAACGGCAGTTCAGTAATTAGTTTTATTTCCATTTCGATTACTTGTAAATAATTTAAACACTGCTCAACACTGTTCCCACCCCTTCACGCTTTGTCAACCCCCATCGAACACTATCTTCTCAACCGTAAGTTTGTCTGATTTCGATATTCTGTCAACCTCGTGGCACCGCACTCTATAAATTACACCTGTATTACCTATTTTTATCTTTTGTAATACAACTTTTTCTTATAAAATCGTTCATAGTATATGATTATACGTCAAATAATTAATTTAGATTTTTGCATTTTATTTCGAAACCACAGACCAACACGTCTATGTTATTTTTTAGTTATTTCCATTTATTTTAGTATCTCTCAGCGACCGTGGCGCGTCCATAGCTCCTAGCGAGAGACGTCGCGACACACCCACCGCTGATATTGACAACGACAATGACACGGTAAATTCTTCTGTTTTAAATAATTGTGTGAAGGATGATATGTTGATTTGTGGTGTGACAGAAGATGTATGTTAGAATAGAGGAGTGTGGAAGGAAAAGATATTGTGCCGACCCCAATTAATTGGGATATGGTAAAAGAAGAGAGAGAGAGAGAGTAATAAAATATAATGATAAAAATAACTTTAGTATGTGCGGGCTTCATCTGGGATAATGTTATAGTTGTTGACTGTGACCAAGTGCGTCTTATTTATAGCGTTAAAAATAATGACTTTAACGAATAGCTACATTTGTGAGTAGTAAGTATATATGATCTGTCAATATTTAACGTCATTAACGATAAATGACAATGTCGCACAATCACAAATAACGTATTAAACCCATCACTGCAACTGCATGACTTGTTCAATAACTTGTTTTTATCGTGGGTCGCATGACATTTATGATTTAGGAGGTGGGCACTGAAAATCAGTGCTCTGTACTATAAAATATTGAGTGCCAACACAATTTTCTTTTATGAATATGCTTTGTTATAATTATTAGTTTTGTTGTTTTATGTGTGTCGCTGTTTTAGAAATAAATATTTTCTTTGTTTGTTTGTTTCTATAATAAACAGTGTCTTAATTGATTTGACTTATCTACTCTATTGATTCTATAACTACAACGCTTATTCGTCTTGCTACCAAAATAATCACGATTTACAAAAAGTACTAAATTAATTGAAACTACGTTTTACGATTTTTATTCCTACGTTTCGATAATTTTTACTAGCCGTGATTACGGAACATATCCCAACTTGATTGATAATTTTCTCTTTTTATTTTACCTCCCATCCTTTTAATATTATACAAAATTAATAGAGCTAGTCGTGTTGCTGATGGGTTTCTTGCGCCGCTTCTACTCTTCAAGCCACAACATGCTGAGAAGCGGTGATAAGTTAGATTAGGCTCCCATAAAGTAAATAGTAACCATAAACAAAAGTTACAATTAAATAATTAAAATGAACAATTTAGGGGTATGCTAAATAATAATTTTAATATTACTCTTTGACACTTGACATCCTTGTCTTCCGTGATCACGGCTACTCAAAGATATGTGGCGGAAATGTCAAAATAAAACAGTAGCGCTTAAAACTGTTACAACGTAGTTTCAATTATATGAACCTACTATCTACCAGTCAAAAAATTCTAAGTGCAGTTATACACAACTAATAATTCTTTCCGATGTATCTGCGCAGTAGACCACTTTTAGCACACGCGACAGTGCACGAATCGTGTAAGCGGGACATCTAAGAATGCATGGCAAGAAATACTGCCATTTAGCGCTGGCGAATAAAGTTCAATATAGATTATTTACCTGTCGGAAACTGATCTGCCTTGAGTGCTTAAACGAATACTGCCTATCGGAATTATAACTTGTGTAAAGCTGTATTAAGTTATGCAATAATACCAATCTAAAAATCGAAAGATAAATATATATCCTTGCAGGAACGGAGAAAGAATACAATTTCCTCCCGCCGGGCGGCCTGTCGTAAAAGGCGACAAAACAACCCACAGACAGGTGGTAGGGTATTTGCTCGACTGGATAGCGACCACTCCTGGTCTAGAGTATGCCGCCATAACAACCTTGTGTTGTGTTCCGGCATTAGTGACCAGGTTCCAGTCTCCCTTAAGAGAGCAGCAGCGCATTTATACCACCTTTGTTGTTGCAAATGTCCATAGGCGATGGTAACCGCTTTCCATCCATTGGACCGTCTGCCTGTCTGCTGAACTCCTGCAATAAAAAAAATCAAAAGGCATTTTTTAAGTGTAACATGAAAGTATTTCTTCTCCATCAAGCATGTTATTCAGTTGATGACTATTATAGTTGTTAAATATTGATATAGTTATATAAAAATGCCGTATTTTACGTACATAAGATTTTAGTGGGATGAATAATGATTTTCTTTTTTTTGTTAAGACATTTTAATAGCTATAATAATTATCTATTATTTAAAAGCTGTGCTCTTGTCGAAGCCTCCTCCAATCTTCTCTATTATGGGCCAGTTGGTTTAATTCTTTGTATGACAAGACACTTGTTCCATGATTTGATCCTTGAATGCTCGTCTGGGCTTTCATTTCTCTCTCCTTGCTGCCAGCAAAACAAAGTGCTTTTGATTAACGTGCATAAGAAGGTGTCGACTCATAGCAAATGCTAGCCAAAGATCTTTCCCTTCTTGCAGAGTTTTTAAAATTGTGCGCTTCTCCTTTACCTTATCCAATACTTCTTCATTGGTTTTCTTTTCTTTCCAAATTATTCTCTCCATGCGTCTCCAACAACACATTTTATGGACATTTTATATTTATAGCACATTATCGAGTTATATTTATGGAATAATTATGGACATGTTAAAATAAGTATTGTGAGTTTTATGTTCGTATTTGTATTCAGACACAAAATGAATTTATAAAGTTAAAATGAAATATCTGATCTGATATTTTGTGGTGTATAGCGCGACGCGTCTCCGGTTCTTCGTTCAGACCTCTCCACTACTAAAGTGAAACGCACGTGGTGGCGGCGCGGCAGGGGCAGGGCCCGCGGACGCAGGGGGGGCCGGTCGAGGGGCGGCAGGGGCAGGGGTGCAACCGCCCCAATATTGAGCTCCCTATTGAGGGGCAACGGTGAGCAATGTTTCCCATACAAATGTGTAAGTGCACGCATGATTTACACAAATAACGCCAAAATATCCATGCAGTAATGGAGAAAGCATACAAATTCCTGCGACTGGGCGGCATGTCGTAGGAGGCGACAAAACCACCCATAGGTAGGTGGTAGGGTATTCGCCCGTCTGGATGGCTACCACCCTTGGTCTAGAGTATGCCGCCATAATAACCTTGTGTTCCAGCATTAGTGGCCAGGTTTAGTCTCCCTTTCGAGAGCGCCAGCACGTTGGTAGCACCTTTAGTGTTGGAAATGTCCATAGGCGATGGTTACCGCTTTCCATCAGGTATGCCTGTCTGCTGAATTCATACAAAAAAAAAATGTTACAACACAACAAAAACACAATACACATAGGATAAGCCCAAATATATGAAATCCAATATAAAGGGTGAATTGTTGAAGTGGCCCTTAGGGGCCAAATTCTAAGCTAAACGAAACGGCGAAAAACACTCATAAGAGTCTCGGAGCCCATTTTGACGAAAACTTTGTTGTGTTGAATAGTTGTTTCGTCAGAATTTTGAAAAATCTGCTATCTTTGTCAGGAATTGAATCGGCTGATTTAATAAAAATAAACACACCTTGTATTATTATACTAAATCATAGTGTAGCTTATGAGAATATCTGTGAAATAATGTCAAACGGCAAACCAAGGGAAAGGGATTTTTAACAAAATATTCTATAAAGAATATTCTGTCGGATTGAGTGAGATTATTCTATTATAAACCCATTTTAATATTATACAAAATTATTAGAGCTAGGCATCTTGCTGAAGAGTTTCTTGCGCCGCTTCTTCTCTTCAAGCCACAACATGTTGCGAAACGGTAGTAAATTAAATTAGGCTCCCACAGAGTAAATAATAACCACAAATAAAATTAATACTAAATAATTAAAATGAACAAGTTGGCGATAGACTAAATAAAAATTTAACATTACTCATTGACACTTGACATCTTTGTCTTCCGTGATCACGGCTACTGAAAGGTGGCCGAAACGACGGAATAGTAAAAATCAAATAAATCCTTCGATATGGAACCAAATTTGATAGTAATCAGTTTGTTTGCATGGCTTTGAAAAAGGAAAAAACAAACATTCAAAATGTCACTTTCACATTTACCTACTAATATGTATATACTTCATTTTTATAGATATTATTCAAATACACATTTATTGCAGAAACGCCTACATCTGGCTCAGAAACGCCAGTTCCAGTGAGACAAAGCTTAGAACGGACACAAAAACTTGTAACTCCAGAGAAATCGCCAACCAAGACCGAAAACACGCCAAGTATGTAGAAAAAATTAGCTTTTTGTCAAAACCATGAAGTTGCGTTCACACATTCCAAGTATATTTGTACCGAGTACGTTTGAATAGCTACTCGGAAATTTGGACACTACTCATATATTATTTATTAATTTTAATAAGATTTACAGTCAAACTAATAAAATACATAAATAAAAATATTCATAATTGCAAACCTTAACATATAGATTTACTCAGGTAGGTTAGCTTAGAATTAATTATTTATTTTATTTGAAACATACAGGTTCGAATTTGCCTTAAGTGCCGCCCTGGGGCACCGTGAAAAATACCACTCTATTTTATCTATGCACTGTAATTAGCATTCAAAACGTAAATATCCAACGAGAACTCGATTTTTAAGATTTGGCATGAAACCAATTACTTTCCAATTTTTGAAAATCATTGATTTTTATAGCAGAAAGTTAAAATTTTTATTGGTGACACTCCAAATTTTTCCGCCCTCGGAAATTTCGCTGCCCTGGGCACTGGCCCCTAGTGTAAATCCATCACTGGAAATAGAAATCTATAAAGTGAAGATAATCTCCAACTTGGAAAACTAGTTTTCATAGAAGAATTCATTATACTAAAAGTGTTGGATTTTTTTTGTAATAAATGGAAAGATCATAATAATATAGTTCATCATAAGTTTTATAACATTTTTTCGCTAGTATAATTAATAAATTATGTCAAATTGAAAATAAATTTTGAACCCGAATTATGTATGTATTTGGTTGTCTATAAAAATGTGGCCGCTAGTATTTTTAATTCAAATAATATTATTTTGATATTATATTCTTCATATATAATTATATATAAAAACTAGATTTTAATTAAATAACACATGAACGTAGGAATCGTGCAGCGGGATCTCGGTCTATAGCAATCGGAGTGTACTTGGACAATGGCGACTGGATTTCTTTTAAAATTATTTTCCGACGAACTTATTTTGTCCAGGCTTATTTTTTTATTTTTTATTCTTTTTTACTTTTTTCTTCTCTTTTCTTTTGTCTTTTCTAAACTTATAATACAAAGGGTTCTTATCTACCTTGACTGGAATATTTATAAATACTACACACTGGTAACAAAACAGTACCAAGCTATATTATAAGGAAAAACATAGTTTCAGGTTTGGGACTGATGGGTGGTCTGAGGAAACCGACTCTCTTGGTTCCAGCAACCACAGCCGTAGCACCACCAAAGAGTTTCGGATCTGATGGTAATTACGATATACCTATACAAAGGCATATTGAGTAGCATATTTATTTAATTTGGAAGGCTTACATTCTAATACATATCAT
This sequence comes from Dendrolimus kikuchii, assembly GCA_019925095.2. NCBI lineage: Eukaryota > Metazoa > Arthropoda > Insecta > Lepidoptera > Lasiocampidae > Dendrolimus > Dendrolimus kikuchii. The sequence goes on along the minus strand of CM034406.1, from coordinate 7,894,847 downwards.
TTAAAGAAATTAGTGTAATAAATGCTGATAACAGGCTTTCGCCTATTGGTAAATAACACATACACGCTACATGATTGTGATATTGTAATATATTTAATTATTAACTTTGTCTTTCCAAAAAAATCTTTAGCCTTAACTGAATTTATACTAGTGCAGTAAAAACCAAATTTGAATTTTACCACTATTTAGTTGAAGAAATTTGACCTTCGTAAGATAATGGCGTTTTGTCTATAATTGGTGGCCCCACTTAAGGTATTATAACCAAATATTAACATGGAACAAAATCCAAGGAATAATAAACGCCCAGTAAAAAATGTAAGTATGACAAAAAGGCAAGAGAGAGACTTCGCGTCCTCCAGAAATGTAGGACATACTCATTTTCGGATTTCATTTTTTACTGGGCAATTGACGTTTCTAGTATTCTTCTATGCTATTATTAAATAGTAATAGTGCTAGTCCGGATAACAGCTGATTGAGAGCTCAACCCTCTTACATCTGTATATACCACCTCGTCAATCTTATGATTGTATTATTTGTACGTGTGTGAAATTTGTACCCGTAAACTACGTGTACTAACTTCAGGGATGCATTTAAGCTTTGATTGTACTATAAATAATCCCACTAGGCCAAATTTTACATCCAGCCTTAGTATTTTATGGATAATCTGAAGTAATACACAGATGCCTGATTGACACACAATATTCTGTCATCTGTGGAGGTTTATAATTAGCTGTTCTTTAGCTATCTCTGTAACGCTAGTTTGTAAAACTTTAGTTTGTAAGACCACAACTGTTAACCCCCCAAATAAAATAAAATAAATAAATATTGATTCCTTGGCTATAGCATTCCGAAAATGGCTTTAAGCAACCAAACCTATATTAGTTTCTGTGCTATTTTTGTTTGAATTGGCTCCAACGTCTTGAGCATTGATTTTGCCAATCTTAGAATAGAACAGGTGATAAAATAAGCTAAATTATAACTGACACAGAAAAATTTTGTTGGTCGGTTTTCTTTTTCCGGAAATCTGAGGACAAGACAACAAATACCGTCATGTTAAATCAACTGCTTACAAAATTAGTTTAAAAGTTTCATTTTTATCCATTTCAAAGTTCAAATCTAACAAATGTTATATTAGCATTTTTGTATTAATGTAGCATCATTGCCGACATTATCCGCAAGTCTGGGCAGGTCTAGCCTCGAACCCTCGTCCAAGAAGAAGGGCCGCGGCAGGCCGAGGAAAAGTGATAAGGACAAGTCCGCTTCGTCGCCGGATTTATTCAGGTGACTCTTATTGTCAAAAGTCTAGTGAACTACAGCCCTGCAGTCTAGTGACTATACATAATGGTTGGTGGTTATTAATATATATAATATCAGGAAATAACCGCATGTTCTGAATTCATTTTCTAGATTACAATAGTTTTCCGGAAAATGAAAAAGATAGTCTACGTTTCATTCTTCAGCGCCAATCTCTACCAACGTTTCCGAAGGTATAATGTTCACGTCATGTAAGACAGACTTCGCTTATGTCGGCGATAGTATAAGACGTTTTCTAATTATTAAACAAATCCAAATTTATCTCTAACATCTTTTACAATTAATTGTGGTAGCTTAAAATATTTAAACAATTATAATAGTAAATTAAACGAAAATATAAAAATGTGAAGATGAGTATGTGGTACCAAATATAATTTCGTCAAAGCTCCATCTTTGTCAGACAAAAGCAGGCACTTCAAGTTGTAATTAATATTATAAATGCGAAAGTCTGTGCGAAACTGACTTGTTTCTCCAAATTTACTGGTGTATCAAAATAGAAAATGACAAGCAAAAAATATTTTTGTATAATAGAATGTCTATTTCACAGTTATATGGTTTGACTTAATAATATTTACTACATTTTTTTAGATCTTTGCCAAGTTCAGAAGGGAAGCCAGCATCAACGCCTGTGCCCGCTTCGTTCTTACAGTACAGAGGACCCCCAGGTGAAGTAGGCTCCGACAGCGATTTGGCTCTATCAAGGTAAGTTAAAGACGAAGAAAACAGGTTGTAATGGGCAGCAGGTGTGACTATGGCAGAAGCAAGTGGCGAGTGCCAGAATACGCTGGAATTTGATGATTACAATTATTTTAGTTAAGTACTTTTCGAAAAATACATTTCACGTTTATCGTTCAAATTGGACTATTCTCTTTTAACAATGAGGTAATTGACACATATCACAATATATTCTGAAATAATTTTCATATAAAAAGCGTGCAATCAAATAGCGTCTCATCATAACTTTAAATTATCGTAATAAAAATAATTCTAATTACTGTTTAAACTGAAATTAATACACTATTCGAATCGTTATAGGAATGACATCATAACTAGTAACGCTCTTACAAAATCTAGGTGACTTCGGTGTTTTGTAAGACAATAAAAATTATCTCAATTGATTTGACTATGTTGACCCTATTCTATGGATCCACCATATTGAGTACTGTTTTATCGACAGTTTTCGGCAATCGGGTGCTGTTCGACCGACGCTTCCGAATTCAGCATAATTCAACCTAAAAGTCTAACATACATATTATTTCATACATTTAAGCACAGCTTGTTATTTATAATCTTTTTTTTTTATAGATCCTCATCAAGCAGCTCGGTGTGGTCGCAGTCTTGTTCATCTTGCACTCATTACGACGAGGAAAATGCGTCCGATAATTCATGCTCGCTCAGTACCTCCGATGGGGAAGGGTAAATATGGACATTGTTATTATTACTAAGGTTTCCCACGCGATTTCATTAGTATAAAATTACAACCCCTATGAAATTTATTTACTTGTATTTATTGTTGAAATATTGAAAACGGTGGAGAGGGTAGGTCGGAGAAAATCTTGATGTCGTGAAGGATGACATGCGAACTAATGGTGTCAAAACAAGAGATATCGAGGGACGTGCGAAATGGAAAATAAAAAGTAGGAAAGCAGAATAGGGGCTAGGAAGTGAACAGCTTGAACCCAACCCGGATTTAAATCGCGGATGGCGATAGTTTAAAAAAAAGTATAATATGTAAGTTAAAAATTAAGTATACTTACTTATTACTTTAATACACCGCTTCGCAATTTGTATAGGTGTTTTAAACAGAAAATGCCACAAAAAAAATCCCCGATAACATTTTTAGCTAAGGTTTCTATTTTATTTCTGTTAAGTCTTCGCTGTTACATATTTATTCGTTATTATAAGTTATATTAATGCAGAATTAAACATTGTTTAATTATATTATTGTTTATTTCTATTCTGTAGAACTGTGAAATGTTAAATATTTTTTTATTAGATCAAGTTATAACGAAACTATGGACTCTACGGTAGAGGGCGGCAGCGGGCAGGAGCGCAGGCGCAGGACTCGGCGCACGCCCAACAATGAAACTTCCGACGCGGAGCCCACTACCCCCGTTAAGGTAATTTATCTTATGAGAGCGGCAATAAGTTTCATTATACTTACCGACGCACTCAGAGATGTTAAATAATAATTCTCTTAAAAGCGATTAGTTTCGTAGCCAATTAATAAAAATAGTAAAAATGAAGTGACGCCTCTATGGAGCACTTCAATGTGCGTGATACGGTACGCACTTGGCCGAATTATTTTTCTTTACATTGTAAGGATTTCCTTCTGTAATAATTAGGGTATTGTTAGACTGTTCGCATATATATTTTATATTATACTAATCCTGGCCGGAAAGCATGCACGGCTTAAGCAGTTTTCTGACTTCATATGTATATTATCAAATACCGCGAGCCTAAAAGTAGAACGTTTTTTTACGCGTTCTTATAAAAAAAAGCTATTTTACAAGTCGATATAGGTAATGTCAAATATTGGGTTATCAACGCAACGCCTCAGGTATCGTGTAGGTACTGTTGACATACATTTTTAACTTATTATATTTAACAAGGCTTAATTTGAATAAAAACTTTTGAATATGAATATGTGATTGTGTGTGCGGAAATCGAAAGTAAAAAAAGTGCCTTCAGTTGTTCTGTAAATGTTTGTCGAATAACAATAAATAAATAGAATAGACTATTATAGAGACTCACACACACGGAAACTGAAAACCCCTTAACCAATTATTCAAACAATACCACAATCACTTTTCAGCGCGGCCGCCATTTAGTTTGTTTCAACAACTCACTGCACTTGCCAAAAATCTTATTATTTCTCACAAGTGTCTCTTTAATACCGCAAACAAATCCGACGACAAAATGGCGACGTCTTCCATGTAAGGGCCAATTGGGGGGACAGAGATAGATATACATGCTATTAAGAGAAGGAATATGTATGTATCAAGAATGTGTATTGAGTTTTAAACAATAGATGACGATACCATGACTTGACTACATTAAATAATAAACAGTGATTCATCATCGTAGTTATTTGAACAGGGTCGTGGCACGAGGTCGTCATCGTCCAAAACGCCAGTGAAAAATCCCACCGGAGTAGAATTACGCCTGGAGCCATTGCAGTTGGTTTGGGCCAAATGCAGGTGAGTTGGATGCACTACATATTTCTCAGTTATAATTTATGTGCGTCTATTTTTCTACTTTTTGTTACATAGTGCAATCGTGAAGCTAATCGTATTTTTGTATTTTGAAAGTGTAGTTAATGCCTGGCATTACGTTCATTGGGTATTTGACAAATATTACAATAAATTCTAGAAAAATGTTCATATAAACGAGCGGGCGTTAAAATACCTTGTTATCATCGATCAAAAGTTTATCATAGAAATAATTTTAATTGCTGTTTAAACTATTGAATTAATTTCTTGAACTTTAAATATTAGGCACTTCTTCATATACAGAGATGGTTCTCCTTACCTCATATTACATTCATCATCTATGGGAGCAGTCATGAGGAACTAATAATATTTAAAACTCATGTCCTTCACAGAGGCTATCCATGGTACCCTGCATTAATAATAGATCCGAAGATACCAAAAGGCTTCATATACAATGGTGTACCTCTTCCAGTACCACCTCAAGATGTACTAAACTTAAAGAAAAACCATTCTCATGAACCAATACTATATCTAGTATTGTTCTTTGACGTAAAAAGAACTTGGCAATGGTTGCCACCGAATAAATTGGAGCGTTTAGGACTTGACAAGAGTGTGGATCAGGCTAAATTGGTTGAGTCGAGGAAACCAACTGAAAGGAAAGCAGTTAAAAAGGCTTATGGAGACGCTATGCAGTTCAGGAAACAAGTCGACGGTGATGACAAATGACACAGGTAAGTTGTTAAATTTTTTCTAAAGACTATTTTGACCAATAGTATGTTCAGCATTATTTAATTTAAAACTTTTTTGAATTTTTTTTTTGTTTGACATTTCTTTAACTTACAATAACGCCATCGCATATAAGAATACAAAAAAAGCTCTACTTTGTGTCAATTTTATTTGTATAGTAAACAAAAATGTGTAAAAATGAATGTGCATTTTTTACTTAAACAAAAAATGATTTTATCAAACTAATAAACTGAATTCGATCCGGAACCAATAAAAACATCGATAGTCTACTCTAACTTTATGTCCCCTCTCAACACGTCTAATCTAAATTGATGCCGCTTTTCTACGCGGCCGTAACGCTTTTTCGTGACAGAAAAATCCTAAGACCCCATCTATATAGAAGTTGCACTACAAAAAGTTTGTATAACGTATGCAACGTTATACAAACTATTTTGTTTGACTCCAGGGTCCGTAAAATGGCAACTTTTGGGAAAATGCATTATGACATGGTCCTATGTAGATTTACCATGGTAGACGTAAGACTTGGCAAAAAGTTCCATGTTATTTTAATAATAAATTAATTTAAAAGTTACATACTAGCTAACCTGAACAACATCACAAATGTCATTATTTAAAAGCATTTAAAATTGAATAATATTTTTTATTCTAGCAACTGACATATAATAATATTTTCAACACACTTGCTCATAAAGTGGCTCTATGGTCACCGCAATTAGGCACAGAATGACACCCATTATCAAACTGTGAGTAAAAAACATTATAACTCACTAGTGAGTTATAGATTTTTTTTTTAATTTTATTGGTTGAGTTGCTTTGTTCTTAAAAAAGTTTTTATTCAAAAAAAAAGATCGTGTTCTATAGAACAAATAAATTAATGTTCCTATTACTTGCTCATTTCATGCAACTTCTTATTTAAATAGATAATTTTAACTCGTACGTGTTTAATAAATAAAACTTTCACTCATATATAACTTTTTTTATCTACTAAATAAAATGAGCTTTTGTTGTTATTTTATTCACAAGTGTGTTGAAAAACGTCGTATGATACACGTGTGTATTGATGATTACCGTCCTCGGCTCTCTTAAGACCCTCGCCTACGGCTCGAGTCTCAATGGCGCCTCGGCGGTAATCACCAATGTTACACACTAGTACCATAATGTACTATTATTCTTATTTAGATCTATCCAATATTTAGGTTACATATTTTATACATATATTTACGTAGTAGAGCCGTGGTGGAACCTTTATCTTGGTTACAGCTCTTAAGGCCGGCTCAATCGGTGGCATACCACGCTTTCACAGAATATCGGCGTCAAACGGTTAGCTTGTAGAATCGTGTTTCGTGCGATAAGTATTGGGTTCCGATGGTCTATTTTCCCCACCCTCTATCCTATTCCCAATTCCAATCCCATAACCCATAACCCATCCCTTCTATCGCATTCCTCCTATCTGATCCCTCTTTCTCATTTCCCTGTCCGCTCCTCTTTATTTCATCCTAAAGGCTGGTTGGTAATGCGTTGATTTTGTGTATTTAGTACAAGTGTTTTTACTACAAATTCTGTTGGAAAATCTTTTAAAGAAAACATTATGCTATTGGTTCGACATTTTTTATTGAAGTACATCTAAATTGTATTCCATACAATAATTATGTTTTGTCTATGACACTAATGAGGTTTTACAACAGATTCGATCACGTTCAAGTTAAAGCATTTGTAGGGAATGACTTAGCGCCATCTCGTGAGCGTGAAGGGAAACATAAATCGTCCCATAAAGAGTTGCGTTAACTTGAATGTGCTCGAGTGGTAAAAAACTCGCACTTAGCACTCTGGTGTTGCAACGTCTATAGGCGATGGTAACTACTTTCCATGAGCTGGGCCGCCTGCCTGTTGCCAGCTTCGCTATAAAAAGGGCTTTAATTTTGATTGTTCTTAAAGTGAAGAATTTCATGAATGCTTCGTTTATGATCCTAGGTTTAGATACAGATCGCGCAGGCCGCCTCGAAACAGAACATTCAGCTTTGGTAATTTGTCATTGATGCAGATCAGGACTCCGGACGAAACTACTGACACCAGCGATTAAAGATAATTGCTTTGGCTCAAATATTCAATGCTTTTTGGTCTAAATCAAATAATATCATATGCAAAAATCTTTGTTGTTCAATTTTTGCTAATTTTGAATCAACTACTATATATGTAGATAATTTACATTCTATTAAATTTCTGTGTCTGTTTATATAATGATAAATAATAATTGCAGGTTACATGTGTATGTGATAGATATTATAAGGAACTTTGAATTTACTGTCTTTATCCCGGAATTAACCTTTCTGTAAGTTATGTCCCCATAAGCCCTTAAGGTTCAGCACACACTACAATTGCCTCTAGTCTTAGGACACACTTTCATGTCTTGAGTTTGGTATTGGGCCAGGTTTAAATAAAACACATGTAACTAGTTTGGCTATCGAAAGTAGACACTCCAATTATTCACAAACTTTTTAGATGGCAATGCTAATGCAAATGTCAATGTAATTTCGTTAAAATATTTCTCGTTGTTACTGTCATTTTTGTTGTTTTAGTGTATTTGTGTTTTAGCATTTACGAGCTAAAAACATGAATTAAACTTTTTTGTGTTGTTTTGCATGATTTCCAAATTCGAGAAAAAGCAACAGGAAAGTAAGAGTTGAGTATACTATGAATACCCTACGGTAATTTGAAGTTGCCATACTAATATTTTCTTAAATTCGCCGCGCTTTTCTTTCTACTTTCATTAGCCATACTATATTATACCCCCATTCATAAAAATATTCCAGTGTTGCTACTACATTACACTAATTTCTTGAAAATTAATTGTAGTATTAATATTAATCTGAGTGTTATAGTTTGAACCATACTTTATGCTTGCACTTAACAACAGATTGGAAGATAGTAAAAGTTTGACTATAACCATAGTTATTGTAACTGTAGCCTTAACTACTTTCAATTAGTAGCAGCTCCTTGGAATGTAACGCTTAGTATTAAGGTGTTAGTTGTACAGCTATGTATTTCTTAAAATGATGCATTCAAATATTATAAAATGATTTCATGGTAAATTAGTACTATGTGTTGATAATGTTAACCATTGTATTATAAATTAGTGATCAATATAAAAATGATTCTTTGTTTCAATAAAAAAATAAGCACTTTAGCAAAAGATAAAGTGAAACAAATTAGAAAAAATATTTCATAGCGAATATGCAATATGCATATTGAAAACATTATTTTTAATCAATGATGTACTTTTCGAAATAGCTACAGAAAATGTAGACATTTATCATAAGGTCTTTTAAAAGTGCTATCAGATTCGGAAGATTTAAACGCCGCCATTTTGGACTTGGACGCTGACGTCACATAACGTGTTGTCATTTTGTACTTTTTTTTTGAGGCACGGGGAAGTACATTTAGTACACTACGGGGTCCTTTACTGGGATTAGACCAAAGCAATGAGAGTTATCCACTGAAGATGGGGCAGATAACAGAGTCAATTGCCGGCTTATGTGGAGACTCAGCAAGCAACCCCTAAGGCCACTACTCCACTAAAACCCCCTTCCTCCCATGTACCCCGCGCTCATGGTAAGAATAGTGTGAGACTTGGAATGTAGTTATGCCCACACTAATACTGCGCATCAGTGCTTGAGAATGCCCCAAGAGGCATACTCACTTCGTCAACAGGGGTTGGTTCTTCCGCACCCCAGATGCTGGAGGACCCTTATCATTTTGTAAACTGTACCAACATCCATTCAATGTTCCTTGTGGACAATCTGAACATGTATCGTGACATAACAATTTGAAATATGTATACAATTCTTTTAACTCGAATATATTTATCACTAGTACCTAAAGTAACTTAGTCTTGTATGAAATTGGTGTTTATACTTTTAGAAAGCTAAGATACTAAGAAAATAAAAAAAATATATCTCTAACATGGTGGGTATCTTAGATGTAAATCTATAAACATATTATATTTTAGATAATATGATTGTCTAGATTACATAAAATTGGTAAAATCCCATATAAATGAAATGATTGCATCTCAAAATAGATTGAGCCAAAACTTTGATGTGTCTTATTGTCAGATTTTGTGTTATTTATTTAGTATTAGTTAAGACGTGGAAGAAGATTACTAGGAATTACCACCCAATTAAAAATGTAACTCATTAAGCTCCTAAATCGTACATTTATAAAGGGTTCTAAAGTCATTCTCTCTTGCATATTGATATAACAAAACACAAAATTTTGATAGTAGTGAATCATTTCTCTGTTCCACTGAGATTAATTTTGAGTATAATGAAGGGCCAAATTAATAGACATGTCAAGTTATTCAACAACTTCCACCTATTTGGTGATCTACTGTGCGTTTCTCTTGCCTTCAACTTCCCAGTGACTATAAATCACATATTGTCTGGATTGTTTCAGGTTATGTAGCCAAAGAACTTCAATATATGTATATGAATAACATTATATTATTGAAAACTAGCTGCGCCCGCGGCTTCACCCGCGTGGTGATGGAAAATTGTTATATTTTGGATAATTTACACTGTATCTTTATAAATTATAGCTTATGTGTTATTCTGATGTGTAAGCTATATTACTGTAAAGTTTCATCAAAATCCATTTAGTAGTTTTCACGTGAAACACATCCATACATACATTCTTACAAACTTCGTGTTTATAATATTTATAGGACAAAACAGTGACAAAATTTAATTGAATTACATTGAAAAGAAACAATATTAAGACTTAAATTGTTTTATTGAGTTTGATTATTGAATTAGCTGCTCTAAACATATTAAATGTTTACAGCAATGAAACATCGGAATAACAAAAATCAAATAAATTATTGGGCTTAAAACTGTTAAAACATACTTTTGTTATATCTTTAAAAATTAAAATATTGGTTGAGTGTAATAATTTTATATCTAAAAAGAAGAAAGATTTCTGCTGACTAGATATGTAACATTAAAAGTATTATTTACATTTCTTTGCAAGGCAATTGTCATACCTAGTACTTTTTATCCATGGTTAAGGTAATACATTCATGTTCATGTTTACATTGTTTGTTATTGTTTTGCTAGCTTGCTTTATTATTTAAATATAAATAATCAATATGACTGAAGTTTTATTTTGAGTAAAACATGTTTCTATACCTGTTGTGTGCAGTGTAATGTATTATAATAAAAATTATACCTCTGTAGGGTGTAAAATTCTACCACCAAGTTAGGAAAATATTAGATTAAGGTGTCATTTATTATTTATTAATATGTATAGGCTTAGAATGTTTTATTTTAATCTTAAAATAAAACATGTAGAAGGCAGAAAAATTGTTAGGTTGTGATGTTTTTGATAATCACTTAATAAAAATAAAAATCCAATTTATACACTATAAGTTAAGTATGTATATTAATAAAAAAAAAACAATAAATAATTAACAACTTACTCTACAATTGATTTATTTAACTCATATTCAACAAAAATATTGAAAGTAATTAATGTATTTGCTATTATTGCCTTATTCATAATGTTTGTCCCAATGATATATTTGGCCAGGAATTGGTCTCACATTGACTGGTTGTTTTGGAGCTCTGGAAAAGAATATATTTATTGTAGGCCAAGCTGTAGTTTGTTAGTTTCTTCTTTACAATCTATGACATACATAGATATTATCACACTTGTTTAGGCTCGTCTCTTGATGGTATAGGGTACTTGTAGTAATAGTGAACTGTTATGTTTTGACCTTGTATACTAACTAACTAATAAACAATCTGTCCCATTTATTAGGTAAAAACTAGTTATAAATAATAAATCCCAAGTCAATGTTAATTGCAAAAATTCTTTAAATGCTGTCTGCCTATTCATATTCATTTGGTCATATGAGACTTTATCAACCATATTGATAGTCTCAACAAAGGCAACAAGCTTTAGATCCCCTTCACCCCAATAATAATTATTAAAAAATCTCGTAACTATGGGAAATTATTATTGAATTCACACTTACCCCTTGTCTGAGCTGGCTTCAATCAGTTTTTTATTACAATCCAAAGGAGGCGCTACTTCACGTCGTGCATCTCGTGTATAATAGTAGTTGTGAGCATGTCTGTAGAAGCACAAGTAAAAAAATTAAATACCTAAATCCCACAAACAGATCTTCATTTTTAAATATGTCTTGAAAACGATATATTTATATAAATATATAACCTAAAATATATTACTTGTGTGAAGGTCCATCAGGTATTTCAGGTGGCGGCTGAGTCCGAGCAGACACTAAAGGTTCAAAACGAAGGGCATTGGTGAGTTTTCTCTACAATTAAAACAACGAAAATTGAGATTAAGATTTTAGATTACATAATGTTGAACATAAACAGTAAATACCTACTCCAAGTAGGAAGTCCCTCATTGCCTGCATAATAGGCGAGATATCTCGCAAAGGCACCTTTGCCTTGCTCATTTTTTATTTTGTTTTGGTTTATTACACAGTGAATAAGAACAATTTTTAAATTTTTAGTTTCAACTCAACTTCAGTTTACTTTTTACGGTTTTCTTTTTCAGTCTAGTCTTGTTATTACAATATGTGAATGTCAAAAAAAAGGAACTTCATTCTGACGTTGACAACAACAGCATTAATCATTTTTATTAAATCAATCAATTTTAGTTTTATTTTTTAGCGGGAATCATTTACATTTTGAATTATTTATAAAAATTTTAAGATAAATTGTTTTAAGTGAATTATTAGCCGAAGTTTCCTAGTAAACTTGGATATGGCAAATTACAGACTTCTTCAATTTTATGTACGTATGGCACAATCGTGTATTTCATTGGGTATTTAACAGTAATCAGTTTATACGAGTTAATTTTTTTCATTTTCTTAGATTGCATTTATTTATAATTAACACATCCATAATACATCCCCAAATTGAGTATTAAGGATAATATATTTTTTCCAATTGGACACATGCATAGCCGCAGATGGCAAAAGTCAGAGATACCAGGCTTGGTGGGCATGCTGTGTCTGTCGTCGTGGGAGCGGAGGCGTTCAGGCCTGACTTCAGTGTGCTTTCACGATCGAGAAGGCACCTCCTGGGACGTTCGACCTTAGCCTGATCGTTCCTGGGGCGATATTATCGGACTAAGCTTTAACAGACTGTGGATATAGGAACTATCATTATTTCTACTAAGCTGGGCTTCCCCTCATTTAAAAGCTGTAGTTGATATTATTAACAATCAATAGATACCACTAGGGCTGATCCCCGTAACCAGAGAAATATCAAAAAGATAAATTTCGAGATAACACGCACTATGAAGCGAATTATTCAACCAAGCTTGCTAAGGCTATGTCACTGAGGCAATCCATAGATCTTTCAGTTGAATGCATTCTTATGAGTGTTACTTTTCAGAATATGCCTTCACTTATTATTATGAGACGTGTCCATCCGTGCCCGCACATGTGCCATCTTGAAAAGTTAGTATAAAAAATAATGTTTTTCATCCAGTTTCTTTTAATAATTGTATGTAATTTCATGTTTTACGTCATAGATTTATATATATTTATAACCAAGGGCGTCTTAAAAATTTTGGTCGCTAGGGTGCATAAATCAGCCAGCGCTCCCTTACAGATAGTAAAAAATTAAAAAAAACTCGCAATAAATTTTTAGAGTATCTGCCGTAGCTATTTTGGTAAATACTGAAATTTCATGAATCCTCATATCCATCCGTAGCATATATAGATATATGCAGGTATTAGGCTAAAGCTTCCGCCCCATAGGCACCTGCGCCCGGGTGCCACGCACCAAGGGGTGCGCAAGCTTGCAAGGGCAAGCCCGGTTAAAGATGGCCCTGTGTACTGCTGCGTTCTACTCAAAATACTATGGAGTGTCCTATTCTCCTTGAACAATACGTTTCATTTATGCAGTCTCATTGAGATATAAGACGTTTATATGATCTAAGTGCAGTCTATGGCTGAACTGTTTAGATTCTACACGTTTTGATACATAATTATGAAGGTATTGCAGCACTCCCTGTCATTGTTCTAGAAAGGCCATAAAAGTATTATTTTGGAGAACAACAAAGTGTTATATATCTATCTCTAATGTATATTTCTGTTCTATCAATAGAATTTCGTTTTTTTGGTAACATTTTACATCATTTTGTTATCTAGTACTCTACCTAATACATATTCTATAAAGTACTTATATTTATTTAGGCTTTTCGAACGCGATGTTCTGGAAGGGATACCTAAAGCTCAAGTTATGGTACCCAAAATTGTAAGTAAAAATCTAGCTGGTGACCCGAGAACAACTTCAGAGGAAAGACTTGCAATAAGGTAAATTATAATTATCAAACTGATTAAAATTTAATTTAAATATAAAGATAAATATCGGCGAACACACATTGTATTTTGGGAGTACCAAACTAAAGAAGGTAACACTTTAGGCAACATCACCTTTGAAGCTAATCCCAGTGACATCCAGACCATGCCCTAGCCCAGCAGTGGGGATGTTTATGCATTAAGTCAAGATACAAAACCATAGTCAGAAGAATAAACATTTAATTATCATTGCTCTAATTTCAGAGATGAAATAATCAAGAAGTGGAATGATAGACCTCAACGTGATATTCACAAGGAATGGATTAAAAACACTTCTTATTTCTAAAGAAACTCTCATATTATTTAATTTGGTTAAGATGGTTTTTGTCTAAATTTCGTCATGTGGAAAAACTGTAAATTTAAGGTAGTTTAAATAAAATTGCGATGGTATTAGTTAAAATAAATCTATTTATTAACAATCATAGATATTATAAACTAGGTGAGATTCAAATCTGTCAATATAAGATACAAGCAAAAGAAATAACAAATAGCCTTAAATACTATTTACAAATTATGAACAGCCTATAAGATAAAAGTACAATAAAAATCTTTAATATTCTATAGTAACACATTTGGTTTTTAGGTACTCGTTGAGAGCCTCTTGACCTGAAAAAGATAAAGAAAATATTAATAATGTGAAGCTCAATTACTTATGTCTAAACCAGTGCAACTATAAAACCACTCTTAATTTATCAAGCTCGAGTGGTTTTAGAGTTGAACCAAAATGGCCTGAAATTTTAAGCAGAGTGGCCTTAAATTTAAACAAGATTTGCCTCAAATTTAAACCGGAGTGGCCTTAAATTTAAACCAGAGTGGCCTTAAATTTAAACCGGAGTGGCCTTAAATTTAAACCGGAGTGGCCTTAAATTTAAACCAGAGTGGCCTTAAAGTTAAACCGGAGTGACCTTAAATTTAAACCAGAGTGGTCTTAAATTTTAACCAGTGACAAAATTTAAACCAGTATTACTTTTGCTTTGAATTAGCTAGAGTGACTAGGATGCCCTGGACTTGAGACAGACTCAAGAGTGGTTTGAGATTTGAACTAAAGTGGCCTTATTAGTTGAAACTAGTATGATCTTATATTTGGGTCAGCCATGTAGTTTAAATTGCAATGGGTTTAGATTTCAACCAAAGACAGTAGATTTCACTGAAATAGGTTGTAGATTGAAATCAGACTGGCCTTATATTATTTAGAAGTGGTGGTAGACTCATGTCTTTTAATAAGTAATCTTTACATATGTAGATCAATGTTGTTCTAGATTTCAATTAGTATTTTAGATTTGAGTCAATGTAGTCTTTAGTTTGAACCATAATAGCTTTAGATTTGAACCAGATTGACCTTAGATTTCAACCAGAAATTCCTTAGATTTAGTGTGTCATTAAAATATAATTATGTGAACTAGTGTTATCTGACATTTGTGGGAATTATTTAATTAAGTTTTTTTTCCTCATTTTGGCCATCAAAGTGAAAAAAAATCGAATTCCAATGCGATTTTTTCACTATTGATAACAAATTTTATGTAATGAGACCTGTGTTATTTTTTATCTTATTCCGACACAGATTTCATTAAAACTATAGCTTGCATTTTTTTTTAAATGTTGCGGTATTTCGTGTCCCGGGAATTCCAAGTCAAGCGTGGACAAAGTCGCATGCATATCCTAGTGTCATAATAAAAGATTTAATATTGACATTCTCTTTTCTTTCACTATATATCCCAATTAATTGGGGTCGGCGCAATATATCTATTCCTTCAACACTCCTTTCATACAATCCATCCATCTCTTTTTTGGTCTATCTTTTCATTTGTACCCATCCATGTTGTAGTTTGACATTCTTTTTGTCACGTGTCTTTCATCCCTCCTCATTATATGCCTATACCACCTTAATCTTCTTCCTCTTAATTTTTAAGTCACGGGTACAACTTACAAAGATCCATACCTAATACATAACATTATACATACCTAAATCTTTTCCGAAGCCGCTCTGTTTGAATCCACCGAACGGTGCCGCCACGTCCGTCTTGTTGTAAGTGTTGATGAAGACTGTGCCCGCTTCGATTCTCTCCGCGAACTGCAGCGCGCGGGAGACGTCCTTTGTGAACACGCCACTCGCGAGACCGTACTCTGTGTTGTTCGCTCGACGGATCACGTCGTCCAAGTTTCTGGAATTAAGTATACTTGGGTGAGAGACACATCCTAATTAATATTATAAAATAAAATAATAATGATAATTTGCCAGGTGGTAGGGCATTTGCCCGACTGGATGGCTACCACCCCTGGTCTAGAGTATGTCGCCATAACAACCTTGAGTTGTGTTCCGGCATTAGTGACCAGGTTCCAGTCTCCCTTAAAGAGAGCAGCAGCGCATTTGTAGCAACTTTGGTGTTGCAAATGTCCATAGGCGATTGTAACCGCTTTCCATCAAGTGGGCCATCTGCCTGTCTGCTGATCTACTGCAATAAAAAAAATGAAACATGTAGTTTATTAGGTACCAGAACATTGGTATACAGTAACAAAAAGTGTCATTAAATTAAAAGAAAAGTTAAAACTAATTAATAATTAGGTAAAACTAAATGTAATTGATGAAATGAACTAACACCTAACCTAGGTAAAGCCTGTGTACTATATATAGGTGTAGTTCCTTCCTATATACTTTACTTGAGTGTTTATTTTCTTCATATGTGGGTACTGCCATTTATACTACTTACTTACTGCCATATACACAGATGTTTAAGCTAGTACATAAATTAGGAACTTGGTAAAGATTTCTAGAGATATGAAAAATAAAAATATGGGACATTTCACGTGCAACCGGCGGGGAAATAGGTTCAAGTTTCCGATTTCAGTTATATTGGAGTATGTTATGCCTGCACACACCCTCGTCACAGATACATAATATTTCTACAGTGGAAAGCCCGGCTCATAAGATATGGCTCATTAAAGATTTGAAAAACAGTAGTACTTTGAATGTTACTATTCAGGTTTAAACGGGTATAGGAAAATAAACAAAATACTGGTTTTTATACTTAGTTTAATGGCCTTTTAAGCCTTATAAATGGATGTCAAAAATAGTTAAACATCCCAAAAAAAGGAATAAAAATATCATATTTTATTGTTTTTTTACAACTTTTGGCACTTTTTTTTTAAACTTTGTTAAAAAATCCTTATATTGCGTTTAAATTTCATGCCAAGTTTCACAATGGAGCCAGAAGTCATTTAGAAGTTATATGTATTTTTATGCGGATGGGTAAAGGCTTGATTCTGTATCTAATTATATTTATTCATCCTAAAATCAGTCAATAAATTGTAAAATAATTTACACCAGAAGGGGGACAGGGGGTATTTTAAAACGGTATAAATAATTTTAATTATTATATGAACAAAATTAATACACTATTCGGCTCGATAAAGATATGAATGAAGTCATAACATGCTATTCTTGTTAAGCATGTCTTTTATTTTTATTAAAAACAAAGTACATATGAAAAGTTTTAAATCTCGAAGATTTGTATTATAAATATAAACAACAGAGCTAAAATCAATTTCAAACTTCAATTATATATTATTGCAATAATAAATGGATAGATGCGCAAAATTGGGTTGAATATGTATGTGATGGTTATTATAGAGAGATAGATAACACTTTATTGTACACCATTACAGAAAACTTACAAACTAGTATTATTCTAATTGTGTACAAAGGGCGGTCTTATCGCTAAATGGCGATCTCTTCGAGACAACCCGTGGCGAGAATATTGCTGATTAGGAGTGGCGATGGTGGTATGCATAACTATTGTATAATTACTTACATTTTCATAATAAATCTATAACTATACTATATATACAAATATACACATAAGTTATATACACTATTATATAATAATATACACATAACTTATTACATTATATTTAACTGCTTTCCGGTAAAAAATGACAGATAAATAGAAAACACTTTATTGTACACCAAAGCATAGATAAACTGAAATAGAAAAATAACAAGACCTAGTGCAACGGGCGGCCTTATCGCTAAAAAGCGATCTCTTCCAGCATATAAGTACAAAAACCTTAAGTTAGTGTTTTTTAGGTATGGTTTTTATATAAATACACATACTTGCTACTAAATTTGCTGATGA
Source organism: Dendrolimus kikuchii (assembly GCA_019925095.2). NCBI lineage: Eukaryota > Metazoa > Arthropoda > Insecta > Lepidoptera > Lasiocampidae > Dendrolimus > Dendrolimus kikuchii. The sequence continues at coordinate 7,877,043 of CM034406.1, read as the reverse complement.
TCATAATAGGTCCGAATGACTCCTCCTTAGCCATGTACATGTCGTCTGTCACCTCCGTGAAGATGGTTGGCGTGAAGAAGAAACCTTTCCTATCGACGCGGTTTCCGCCGTAGATGAGTTTTGCGCCCTCTTTCACGCCACGCTCGCAATACTAGAACATACATGAAACATGTATGAAAAATCAGCCGTTCCTATGGAATTTTAGATCAGAATAACTTATCTATATAAGTATACTATATAATAATCTGTAAATTTGCAAATGGTTCGAGTTTGTACAATGCGTTTAAAAATGTGAAAAAATCAGGGGGGGTTATTTAGAGTAGGTGATTACGAAAATTTTTAAGAATTTTTGTCTATGTGTTAGAGCATCACGTGAAAACTACTGAACGGATTTAAATGAACCTCGACATAGAGCCAGCTTATATCTCGGGGCGTAACTTAGAACACTTTGTGTCCCGATAAATAATGCTGTTTTCGTGGGATAGACGATAATAATGAAAAAGATGGCGCTGCGATCGCATCTTTTTTGGGAAACTACTGAACGTATATAAATGAAACTCGACATAATTCTGGCTTATAATCCGCGTTAACACATAGGAAACATTTTATTCCGATAAAATGAAGTTGATTAGCAAAATAGTTGGCGCTGCAATCGGGTTTTTTCAATTCACAAACAAATACCTACGTTGTCATAAACATGTCATTCGTTGTATTCCTATCAGATTGGCTTCGACTCGCCTCTATGTTTTGCTGTGCAGTTGTGTAGACTGTATGGACTTAAGTTTCTTTGTTATTATTATATGTAAAAAAACCAAATTAAGTTTTTATATAAGTAAAATAAAACCTAGAGTTTGACACACGGCGCAGTCGAGGGGTTAATTCTAGTCCTAATAACAAAAGGGATGGGCTACGACCCCTAATGTAAAGTATAACGCTATAACAATTTTAAGTTATATTTCGGAATTCGTGGCTAGGTTGCAGTCCCCCCTTCAAGACAGGCAGTACATTAGTAGGACATCTGATGTTGTAAAATTCATGTCAGCTGTACTTAACAGTAATAAAAAAATATATTTTACGAAGTCTTCTGATGGTAGCATATAATTACAATTATGAAATTTTCAATAATTTGATTTTCTTTATGATCAAATAAATGATCAATGTCTCAGTGACTTGAAGAGGTATGTCTCACAGAGAAGTAGTATTTTTGTTTCTTGTATCTTTAAATATCATCCTAAGTTCAGATAAATTAAAATATTTCACTTGCACAAGATTCTTATTGATTACACCGGCCCACAAAAAAAATAGTCTACTTTTGACCACACCCATCTACTTCTTACGTGTTTAGAGGCGTTGAATCCTTATCCGGAGTCAGTTTGGTCCCCACACCCTCAAAATTTTGAAGGTGTATGAACCAAACTGACCCTGGATTCGGTCTTTTGGTCCTTACCTTACCTCAAAATGTTGAGGGTGTATGGACATATGTATGTATGTATGGAAACTATAGACCACTTTTTTGTGGTCTTGTGTCATATATCTATTTATTTATCTTTCCTTCATATAATTATTGGCCGGTTCCTACATCTCACTATCATTGACTTACCCTAACACTGGTTGAATTTTTTACATTACTTGTATGGAACTTATGTAAAGTTTTAACCGATAGTAAGCCAAATGAACAGTCGGTAAGATGTAAGATTTTAATTTGAATCTCAAGTCAGTGAAGAAATTGACTCTTGTTGCACTAAAATACATACCTCGATGAGTTTATCCATATGTGCTTTATGGTTCTGTGGTCCGTGTGCTGTGCCCCTATCCAGAGGATCTCCGATGCTCATCTTCTTGGTTTCCTCTACCACTCTTCGAACAAACTCGTCATGGATGGTCTCCTCTACGAAGATACGTCCAGCCGCTATACAGTTCTCGCCCTTGTTGAAGAACACTGACCCCATGCCCTTTTACATAGAAAAATGAATTTTATTAACATGGAAAGCTAGGCACACGTTGCAAGAAAAATAAACAAAATAAAGATTCACAAAAAGCAAATTGTATGTCAACTTCTAAGGCTGGTATTAGATAAATTGAATCAATTTGGTTGAAAGGCACATAACTGAAAAGGCAATGGTATTCAATGACATTGAGTTGTTCAAGTTCATGTTTATCGGGATCACTTTGATTGATTCATCCAAATTGGAAGACAGAAATGTTGAAGTTAATAAAGTGTAACTTATCAAATAAAAATAAAATGATTTTTTGTGAATTATAATTGGAAGACGTAAAGTAAAACATCATCTTAGACCATATCTCCTCAAAAAGTTCTTTATACTATTAAGAGATTTCGTTCAAATCAATTTTTGTAGTAAGAATTTTGCTTCAAAGATTGCTTTATTTTTTCAGTTTTCACACTATAGCTCAAATATTAGACTTCACTAAGGCAGACTTCATTTTTTATGACTAGACACAATTATCGACTTAAATAAACAATAATAACAGGCCATGAACGTCCCACTGCTGGGCCTCCCACTATAGGGGAATGGACAGTATACCCGCCACGCTCGTCCAAGGCGGCTTGGCAGGTTTGACATATCGGTCATCTCGATGTGCAGGTTGCAACACGATGTTTTTCTTTACCGTTATTAACACGTGGCAATTGTAACAATATGCACATTAGGTCAGAAAAATGCCTAATTGGTGCATGCATCCGGCCAGGATCGAACCCGCTCCCTTTGAGTATGGGACGCGTGCGCTAACCATTACGCTACCACGACTTTAAATAAACAAGTGTTAAGTAAAATCCTTAAATTATATACTACTACTATAAGTCAATGTGCACAAAATCATGTTTTATTCTTTAGTCACATGTATCAAGCAATTAATATAAGACATCTTTCATTTAGTTCTTTTTGGATTAAAGAACGTTAAAAATTACATTAATCGCTTAAACTTCATAAACTTACGTTTCGAACTGCTTTATCTAGATCGCAATCCTCAAAAATCACGAGGGGTGACTTTCCTCCCAACTCCAAAGAGACCTTCTTCATGTTTGAAGCAGCGCATGACTGCATTATCGTTTGACCTGCAAAACATAAAATTACAATGGCCTCTGAGGTGCAAGGTCTCATACATACATTTAAAGAATACTAAAGCCTAATTTACACTCGCATTAGTTAATGCAAAATTCAGCGAGTAAAACAACGTGTCTGCATGGCTGGAAGGCTTGGAAACCAGTAATAAATCGAACCGGTTTTAGCCTAAATAATAGGAACTTTTCGTTTATGTTCTCACTTTAAACTCGATTAAACGGTTTTTGGGAACAAAATTTCGTTAAATAAGTTTTGCTGAATAAACCGGTTACCAACAGTTCTTGTAGAAAGAAAGAAAAACTATTTGAAGAAATAGTGACATAATTACATTCCTTATACATTATTATATACAGAACATATTTTCAGAGTTAGTACGCCGCATTTCTTGCACTCAGCATATTGCAGTGCCGGAAATATATCCGACAACGCTTGCTGCAAACCGTCAAAGCGCAGTCATATGGTACAGCAAGTTTTTAGTCGTGCAAATATATGTGGAAAGAGATAGAATAATACTTCCTCTTCTCTCAGAATACTCGATTCAGGTTTATATAAAACTGTCTATAAGGTTTACACCCTGATTGAGGTAGTTGACTAAAACCAACCAAGACCCTTGTCGCATAATGCTGACTGAGTTCTAGTCTTATTGGCGTGAATGTTATGTACTTATATTTTTGTGTGTTTTGTTAATTACAATTGTATATTCTTGATTTACATGTATTACGTCTTATTACGCGTATTCTTTTTTCTTTGTGTACATAAATTTACGACAATAAAGCTTTTCTTTCTTTCTAAAACCGGTTATAACTGATTAAAACCTGGAATGTCTGCGACATAACCTTTTGTGTCATGAACTTTTAGCTACCCTCATGTTGCGTGCCCACAATTTGGGCAATAGTAAAATGTCGAATTTTGCCACTGATTAAATTTCCTGTGAATTTAATTTTTTTAAAGTACAGGTCAAACTCTATGTAACGTCACTTGATTTAACGACAAACTCCCTTAAGCGTCGAAAGCATTTGGTTGGTTTAGCTTGTCTTCCATACAATGATACACTCTATACACAATTAAGCCCACCCTCAATAACGATAACAATTATTTAATAAAAAGTACCTTTTACAATTTAAAATTAGTAAAAACTGCGCAGCAGTGTACGTTCTTTTATCGATTTATTATTCTAGCCCGTAATAAACTCGATTATCGGCATCATGCATACTTAAATTTCTAAAAAAATCCGAAATAGTGAAATTTCTTTGCTTTATAACCAAGATGCCTCAATATCCCAAGATATGAGCAAAATAAGTAAAAAATACAACAAAATTACTGATGCAGCGAAAGACGTCAGACAAAAATAACAGACTTGTCTCCATTTAACGACAGCTCTCTATAACGCCATAAAATGCACGGTCCCTTCGGTGTCGTTATATAGAGTTTACGCTGTATTATTTTATTGTTTATCTCATTTTAGAAAAAAAAGTCAGGCAATCTATGGGTAAACTTGGTTTATTTTAAACCGGCCCCAAGCCTTGATTGATTGTCTCTTCCGACTATAGTTATGTGACTTACCGATTTCTGTGCTGCCAGTGAAGCCGAGCTTCCTGACCAAGGGGTGGTCCGCCATGGCCTGTCCGCACACTGTGCCGCTGCCGGGCAGAATGTTGATCACTCCCGGGGGAATGCCCGCACGGGCCGAAAGCTCGGCGAACTTCAGCGCTGTCAGTGGACATACCTGGAGTGTGAAAATAATATAATAACATACACCACCACAAGCATACACATTTTATATACCCAAGCTAAGCAAGTTACCTTTGTTTTATGAATAATATATATATATATATATATATATATATATATATATATATATATATATATATATATATATATATATATATATATATATATATAATTGAAATCCACGTATATAACGACTCATCACAATATATCAGGAAGTATAATACCTATAGACTTAAAAGGCATGGACCTTCCTTTCGCCAAGTAGAGGTCAGCTAAAAACGGTTTTACGGCACGCGAAGCGGGCGGGTATCAGCTGGTATATAATATCGGACCACTCTGGGGCCAACTCGAAACAGCTAGACTATAGGAAATAATTGAACGTTCGTGTACGAAATTTACCACGCCAGGTATCGAATCTGAAGCCTCGGCATTCCAGTGATAGACCAGCAAAGGCAAACCCTTTAGCTCACTATTAGCACATATGTGTCCGCGATGAGAGTGCATGTCGCGTTTGTGCACGTGATCGCTAATTGTGTTGTTGTCTCACTCTTATATAGGAGTTGTATGATTTGTATGAAATGGTTATATTTTCTTGGTATATTACGAGATAGTGATAGTGCTAGTCTTGCGGGTTTTTGGTATATCGATAATTGTCTTAAGGGTTAACCTATTAAACTCAATATTGCATTATTTTATATGACTGACAACATCTTCCATCTTCCGGTCACAACCAAATTACACATAAAATCTTTTCTGCTGTTTTTTATCTAATTACTAATAATTAAGTGCGACCATCTATGCTTGTACGGAGAATAACTACAGTAATTTTCATTTTTTCGCATTAATCTTGTATACTTCGACAGAAATAACACAATTTGGATGTAAACATTTTTGGTATTTTGTACATAAATATACTTACACAATTCACAATTATACACACCATTTATTTATTATCTATGATATACAAGATTCTTGTCTTGTCACAATCCTACAACCATTGTTCATCTATTTAAACATTATATATTTTTAAAGATAAACTTGCATAAGATCAAGTTCCCTCCAAAGATTGTATTAAACTCACCGCTGCGGGTTTCATAACAACGGTGTTGCCAGCTGCGAGACAGGCGGCCATCTTCCACGAGAGCATCATCAGAGGGTAGTTCCATGGAGTGATCAGAGCACAGACGCCTATTGGCTCCCTCTTCGTTAACGTCAGATTCCTACAATATTTGTTTAATTGTATACAACCAGACTTTTCCCTGGTTTATTTAAAGAGCAACCATTCACACAGGTTACATCTTTATAAATATTATAAACGCAAAATTTTGTAAGAATGTATGGATGTATGTTTGTTACTCTTTCACGCAAAAACTACAGAATGAATTTTGATGAAAGTTTACAATAATGTAGCTTACACATCAGAATAACGCATAGGCTATAATTTATAAAGATATAATGTGAATTATCCAAAATTTAACGATTTTTCATCACCACGCGGGTGAAACCGCGGGCGCAGCTAGTAAGATTATATTTTAATCTAGATGCTATTCACCCCCGGAAAAATCAGACTATCCCAATAAATATACTAACCCATTTTCGGGGATAAAAGTATCCTATGCCCTTTCTCGGTATTCAGATACATTATACTAAGTTTCAACAAAAACGGCCAAGTAGTTTTTCCGTGGAAGTGTAAAAGACAAAGTTACATTCCGATTTATGAGTTAATAACATAAAACGTATTAAGGTTTTTTTTTTATCTATACTATAATGAATCTGTAAATGGTTCGAGTTTATACAAAGCGTTTAAAAATGTGAAAAAAATCAGGGGGGATAATTCGAACCAGGAAATTCCAAAAAATTTTATGTTAGAATTTTTTCTGTCTGTCTGTATGTTAGAGCATCACGTGAAACTACTGAACGGATTTAAATGAAACTGGAAACGGAGCTAGCTTACATCCCGGGTTGTAACTTAGGATACTTTTTTCCCGATAAATGACGACGTTTACTTGAAATAGATGGATTAGCAAAATAGATGGCGCTACAATTACGATGTAGACAACCATCGATGTAATAACAAATACACATGTCATTCGTTGCGTATTAGGTAGATAGTTCAAATCAGCTTGGCTGCGACTGTGCTTTACATTTTGCTATGCAGTTGTCTACAGTATATTGACTTAGTTTCTTAGTAATTGTAGTGAATTGAACAAGAAACTAAAGTTTTGAAGGTTTGTATATACTATATAAAACACCTAATTAAATGTTATGTGAGTAACATAGAGCTACTTACTACCTGTGGTTTTTTTACGCAGCGTAGCAGTGGGGCAATCTCTAGTATATACATTGAACAATTATCTAACTGACGGTGAAAGCCGATTAGCCGGTTGCCTGGTTAAGGAGGAGTTAGCGAAGATACAGACAAACACGGAAAGCGTCTTTGTTTTATATTGTGTAAAGCATGGAGTATGAATGTTTACATTATCAGTATCTTTTTTAAGTTACAAGTTTACTTGTGTCAGAAGCTGCCGTTCTTTCACCTTTAATATTATGTTGTGTTTGTTGTAATTAATAGTAATAGTAATTAGTAGTTATGAATTTAGGAAAAAGATTTTTATCAGAACTAAATTATTTTAAAAACTAGGATATACCCGCGACTTCGTTCACGCTTGATTTGAAATTCCCGTGAGATTCCAGGAACACAAAATACCACACAGCATTTAAAAAAGAATGTAAGCTTACATTTTAGTGAAAACTGTGTCGGAATAAGCAAATGTTTATGTACCCGAACAACTACAAATGGCTCAAGGGAAAATTCCTGCGGGATTCTCGTGATAAAAAAATATCATAACATAAAATTTGCTATCGATCAGTGAATCACATCTGAATTCAATTTTCAATTTATATGGCTATTTTAAATCACTCCCAGAAAATTTCCCGTGGGATTCCCAGGATAAAAAGAAGCGCAGATTTTAACTCTCAGAATTTGCCCCATAGTTTTTACATGAAACCCGAACATATAGACAAAACGACAAGAAATCTAAAAAAAAAATGCATCATGTTCTCTATCGTTTATGTAGCGTATTGAAGTTGTTTTTTATAAATAGCTTCAATGTGGCATTTTTAGAATTTTATAATATTGTAGATTTGATAAATACCTGTTGGGCCTGGCGTGGTTGATGGGGATTGTCGTGCCTTGTATCTTGTCGCACCAGCCGGCGAAGTAGCGCCACGTGTCTATGGACATGCCCACGTGGGTCTTCAGGGCCAACGTGTACACGGCGCCCGAGTCAATCGACTCTATGGTCGCCAGCTCTTCTTTATGCTCCTCCATAAGATCTGCTAACCTGTGGATATATAATCATTAAAGCTAATTTACATTGAACCAGTACTGATTCACTACTGACTTCGTATTGCCATCATGTAAATTGATTTGAAGTTAGTACAGCGCTACCAAGTCTGACTGACTTCTATATTTCCGATTGAATATTACAAAGGACGCGTTCCTTTAGTATCTCACAACACCTAAACTGCACCGTCTGCCGTTCCACAAGGCGACCGCGGTCGTTATGGTCGTGGCGAAAACGTCACCAATGACGTCATCACTTTCGATCACACAACGCTCACAACAACCCATATCAAGAGTTGGGTCGAAGTGGGCGTGGACCACAGAGCATGAATTATCTCTATCTCTTGACATTGAAAAAGGCACGATTTTCAAATCAACCAATGTCATTTGTGTATTTCGTCGTTTATGACATCAACGCCCCATAATCCGTTCCACTAGTGTTTATGATTGTAACATCCGCAAGCAATTGGAACGGGATAAATCGCGGTCATGAACATGATCGTTGTCAGTTTCTAATGGAACGTAGGCGCATTAAATAAAACAGTAATGACGTCATAACTTAACGTGTCAAATACGTATAAATTGTTGTTTAAACAGTTATTAAAATGATTTCTTACGTGACATTTTAAAGTTATGGTATTTAAACGTTAGCTCTTTTATATGACTGTTTTAGAATTTATTGTGAAATGTATCGACTACAAATACAAAGTAATAATTATAATTACTGTTTAAACTGTAACTACGCTCATTATAGAGATGACGTCATAATTTGCAACACTTACAAAATCTAGACGGTTTCAGCGTAAAATGATAAAAAATATATAAGTTGATTTAAGTGACAATAACATGACTACCCGACTCTTTCCACACACACACATACACACACACACACACATATATATATATTCACACATACACACAATGTATGTATGCCAGAAAAGAGGAGTATGGAAGGAAAAGACATATTGTACCAAATCCAAATAATTGGGATAAGACAAAAGTTAAAAAAATATCTAATGGTAGAGAAGGCTTACTTGAAGAGCAACTGGCCCCTCTCCCGGGCACTGATCTTAGACCACTCGCCCTCGTCGAAGGCCTTCTTGGCCGCCCTCACCGCCCTGTCCACGTCCTTGCCACTTGCACTTTGTACTTTGCATATCACAGACTCATCCGTTGGATTAACTACAGTTAAAGTTTTACCTGCAATTTGAATGAATAAAATTGAAATACCATTATTTATTTGGAATACAGATTTATAATAAAACTAAGATGATATAAACTAATATAATAAAAGAAAAGCTAACTTAGTTATATTATAAGGTACCCGTAGTCCCTCACTCAATATAAATAAGACTGTAGAAGTAGAATACCAAGGTCACGGTCTTCTAGGTGTAAGACTATTTTTCCAACTGCTAAATTATATAATGCCTAATAATAAATGAACCGTCTAGTCCGATAACCGCACGAATAATTCACGCACTTCACCGTATCGGTCAAGACCATGGGCAATTGTTAGAAACTTAGTTTGAACGGACTAGCAAGATCCAATAATAAATTAGCTCACAATTTTTAAACCATTCAAGAAAGTAAAAAAATAGAATCAGACGAATTTGCGGGTAGCAATGTAAGCGATTTTACAAGTAGGTAAGTTGTTGTTTTCATAAGGAATTGTAAAAGCTCCTTAAAAGTTTTATTAAGCACTTACCACTATCAGAATTGACGAATTCGCCATCAATGAACAATTGCGTCGGGAATTTAATTTTCATCTTATTAACTTCTAACTCAAGTCCTTCATAGACGATCTCTTTGTTGGCAGAACCACCTCTGGCTTTCAAAATTGCCATATTGTAAAACTCTTCGAATGTCGTATTCATGTAAATATCTTCATTTTGTAACTCTAATTTAGATAGGTCCTTTACTTCTTCTACTAAACGTACTACGTCCATGGAGCCTAGAAATTAGTTACATAGATAAACATAAAAAAGAATATGTGTACTTTATTGTATAATATTAATATACAGTTGAAGAGTTTGGACACAGAAAACAACAGGTGGACTTTTAACTAAAATCAATTTCAAAAGTTTGTAAAACACGTGTGTTTTGCGATAAGACGATATTATAATGAGAAGTAATAAATAAATTATAAAATATGTTTTCCAAAGGCAAGTAACAAGGAGAAACAAAAATAATAAATAGAATTAACAAAACGTAACGCTTTTGAGTTAACTCTTGTAATAATTTCACTCGTAAAATTTCCATACCGGGGGTCTTATATGAAAGTCGATTCTTAAAGAGTAAACTTCAGAAAGTAGAGAGAGAGAGAGAGAGGGAGAGAGAGAGAGAACAATTTAATGTACACCATTACAGAAAATACAGAAAAACTTATAACCTAAAAATATTCTAGCACAATGGGCGGTCTTACCGCTAAGAAGCGATCTCTTCCAGACAACCCGTGGCAGGAAGAAAGGCAGATTTAATTTGTCAAAGGTGGAATACATACATATTATATAGAGGTTTGCAATATGTTTATTTAATAAACGAGTTGAAATATAAAAATATACCCGCTCCAGAGCCGAAGAAATCGGTCTCGTCGTCGATATCAATACGCAATATCGCTTTCCAAACGCCTTTGACGCTTTCCACGAACTGCTTTTCCTCTGCTGTCAATTCTAGCGACACTTTGGCTTCACTCGCCTTGAAGAAGTTCGATGCATTTATCATTTTGCCGTTCACTTTAAGCCTTTGTACGTTGAGCTGAAGGAAATATATTGTGTTTAGAATAATAGTCAGGTTCTGTTCTACTTCGTGCAATCGTGCATATATGAAAAAATCCCGATTCATCGGAACATTCTATCTATATATGAACAGTAACGACTTGGGAAACTTGGTATGTAGAGAAAATTTGGAATTACGAGGCCAAAGCTCAGTAGTGGTGTATTTATATGTTAAATTCAAAGTTAAAACATTTATTAACTTCTCACAAAAATTATATCTAGTCACTACAAAACATACTTTCTTCATAGAAAAACTATATCTACTCCCTGCAAAACTTATATCTTCTTCCTACAAAAACCTATTTAGTCACTACAAAAATTATATCTACTCCTGACAAAACTTATTTCTAGTTCCTACTTTAAGGAGATTTAAGTAGAAACAGCAGCGAGAAGTAATTGTTGCTGGGGAATAAGTCTACCTAAGATTCTTTTATGTTATATTTTTAAGTCTGATTCTTTAAATAAATACAAGGTTACACAATTTATTTACCTAGAATTAAACTTTAGTTACAGTCCTACCTTAACTCCATCGTTAGCAGTGATAAGAAGTCCAGCTTCGTGTACCACAGCAGGTCTTTCCAGGCCTGGTATCACCAACTTCTCACCCTGGGCTTCGTACTCCTCCTCCCATAGCGAGGACCCGAAGAATTTCACCTCTACTTTGGTTTCAGTCTCCTCTGTAATACCATCTTTGGTCTGTGGTTGGATGAAGGTCGTAGCACCGGGAGACGAGTCCAGACCGCGAATGAAGTTGTGAAGAGCCAGACCACCTTTTGACCAATCAATCTGATAAAAATAGACATCAAGTTAAAACCTAATTGCATTACATAGACAAAGGTGATGGAATACAGAGATCAAACAGGTGAAATGAGATGAGGTGATGGGATGAGAGAATAGAATAACAAGATGAGATAGGGGAAGGGTAAGTGGGCTATCAGATCTCTCACTCATCGTATGAAAGAAGATTAGTTTACGGGAGCTGCATAAGTCTAGTCATCGCAGCGGACAGCGACCTACTAGCTAGCGCAACGCGGGAGCACACATAATAGTTGCTCTATCTCGCTCGCACATCATTCGTTCCGCTCACACATTGTGCTATATATTGTAGTAGCTGTATGACTTGTTAATATTTGTACTTAAGGTTACCGTTTCCAAAATAAATGTGAACTCATTTATCATTGACAGTGAATACAACTCTCTGCCATCTGAAGTATCATTTAACCTCTACCTCTCGCTGCTACAAGCAAAAGGATAATAGCTTCATGCTGATATTATATTAAAGAGTGATATCAAGATTGAGCCAGGCCTAAGTGCTGTAATCAAGATTTATAGAAAAGCATGTATAAAGCAGAAAACATAAGATTTAGTAGATATGAAATAAGTATGTATAAATAAAATAAATAGCAATAACCAGATATGAAATAGGTATTTTGTAAATGAAAATAAATAAATGCAAAGAAAAGTAAAAAGCGACCTATTCCTTTTAAGAATAAAAAAAAGACAAAAAACTTAAAGACATTCAGGCTTCTGACTTAACCAATGACAGAGGAGGAATGCGAATAAAAAAAGAAAAGCATAGCTCTACCACCTTTAAAATGTATGTAAAATTAATTTCAATGTGCAGTGGTCGCGGATTTGTAGCGACTTGGGGATTTTCACTTTAGCTAAATTAGTAAGTAAATATTTTTGAGAGTAGGTAAGCGTGAGCACCAAGTTACCTGATGAGTTTCCGGTTTGAAGAAAGCTGGATCGTATGTAGCGCCCTCTTCTGTTTGCACTATTTTAGGTGCTGTACCATTGGCTACCATGTTCACGGACTCTGCCAAGGCTTTGATACCTGAAATTTGTTTATAAATTGCATATATGTACAGAAAACTATATCACACTCATCTATACTATAATAATTCTATAAATGGTTCGAGTTTGTACAGTGCGTTTAAAAATGTGAAAAAGTAAGGGGAGCAACTCGAATCAGAAGATTCCAGAACTACAATTTTTAGAATTTTTGTCTGTCTGTTAGAGTATCACTTGAAAACTACCGAACAGATTTAAATGAAACTCGATACAGAGCTAGCTTACATCCCGAGGTGTAACTTAGGATACTTTTTATCCCGATAAACAACGTCGTTTCCGTGGGATAGACGAAAATAGCGAAAAAGATGGCGTTGCGATCGCATCTTTTTTGGAAACTACTGAACGTACCTATATGAATGAAACTCGACATAGTGCTGGCTTATAACCCGAGTTAACACTTAGAATACATTTCATTCCGACAAACGACATCGTTTCCTTAAAATAAACGGATTAGCAAAATAGATGGCGCTGCAAGCGCGTTTTTCAATTCACTAACAAATACCTACGTTGCCATAAACAACATGTCCTTCCTTATATTACTTCAAATCAAGTTGGCTTCGACTCACTTCTATGTTTTGCTGGGCAGTTGTGTAGTCTATATGGATTTAGTTTCTGTGTTATTATAATTATAAGAAACAGAAAATTAAGTTTTTATGTAAGTGACATAGAGCTACTAACGGGTTTTTTACGCGGCGTAGTCGCGGGGAAATCTCCTGTACTGAATAAGTAAAATAAACCATACCTTCAGGATACAGATATTTGTTGTAAATTGTGTCAACTGTGTCATCGATTGTGCAGGGGAAGCTTTTCTGGAGCAGGATCGGGCCGGTGTCGAGACCATCGTCGGCCCAGAAGATCGATAGGCCGCAGGTCGTGTCGCCTTCAATTAACGTCCTGTTAATTAGATAGATAATACTTGATTGCTAACTGAACATAAACAATTTTTTTATTGCACGAGTTCAGCAGACAGGCAGACGGCCCACTTGATGGAAAGCGGTTACCCTCGCCTTTGGACATTTGCAACACCAAAGTTGCTACAAATGCGCTGCTGCTCTCTTAAGGGAGACTGGAACCTGGTCACTAATGCCGGAACACAACCCAAGGTTGTTATGGCGACATACTTTAGACCAGGGGTGGTAGCCATCCAGTCGGGCAAATGCCTTACCACCTGGCTGTGGGTTGTTTTGTCGCCTTATACAACAGGCCGCCAAGCCGCAGGAAATTTTATTATTTCTCCGTTCCTGCACGGATAGCACACCTGACGGAAAGCGATCACTATCGCCTATGGACACTTGCAACACCAAAGGTGCTTATCATTAGAAAACTGTATCTGAATAAGTAAATTTTTATGCACCCAAACAACTACAAATGGTTTCCGGCAAAATTCCAGCGGGATTCCCGAGATTAAAAATATCACACATTTTATTACATAAAATTTGCTATCGATTAGTGAAAAAATTACACTGGAATAGATTTTTTAATCTGGCCATTTTAAATAATTTCCAGAAAAATAACCCACATGATTCCAGGATAAAAATAGCACAGATGTTAAGGCTAAGAATTTGATCAATGAAAACCGCATTAAAATAGGCCCAGTAGTTTTCATGTGAATCCCAAACAACCGGATAAAAAATCTAAAAATAAATTATAAATATAGTCTATTCCAGTTGTTTTTCTTTAAATAACTTACCATTTCTAAGTTTCCCGAGAGCCGCACTAATCTCGACCACGTCGACCTCTGGGATGTCCAGGTACAGACAGACATATTTAGAATTTTACAATTTTATTTATTTTTGATGTTGAATTTTAATTTTGACTGATTTGTTAATAATATACTTCCTCCATATATTTAATCAAAACAAATCTAGATTTCATGTTCTTAATTATTCTTTACTTAATCAAATTAGGTACGTGCTAATATTTTTGTATAGTTATGTAATAATTCATAAACCATAAAATGACTCTTGAAAATCTACAAATGAATACTCAAGTGTGTCAATACTAAACCTACAACAAGTATGAATTCAAATGACAATAAGTAATATGGCCTTGAGAGGAGCAAATTGTAATTGCAAATGATCGCTAAGATAATGGTTATATGTGTATTGAATAAAGAAGTATGTTTACGACTAAAAATATTAATTTATGTCACAATTTATTGAAACGACTCATTGACTCTTCAGGTGATCAGAAGGCTGGTGCTTACCTCGGCCAACAGATCAGTATGGCGATCAGCCTTACCCTTAATCTTACCCATGGAAGACAGTGATCTAGGCTCAGTATTCTACTTATAGTCTTGAGGTACTATGAGTAGAATACAATACAGATAAGTTAAGTTTTCTTGCATTGTATTCGATTACATGTAATTTTATAATAATGTTGTTTTATATATCGTATCGTAAATTCTTATTCCATTGATGTAATGTCCTACTTTACTTTTCCTGAATCCAGGGGGTTGCCTGGGAGAGATCGTTTTTCACAAAGGATTCGCAAACTATGAGCAAGGGACCCCTTTTCTAAAATGAGTCGATATCGACCAATTTGGGAATCCCTGCCTTAAACGATAAGACAGCCGTTGTTCAACATATATTTATATTGTACCCACCTTTTAATACGCATGTTTTAATTTCTTATGGTGGAAAATAAGTCTTTTCAATAATTCATTAAATTAAACAACCATTAATGCTTTTTTAATAAATCTATATTCTAGATCGAATAACCTAGTGACTTATGGCCGGTTCCTATATCTTACTATTACTCACTTGTCTTACTATCGGTCGAATTCTGACATTACTTGTACGGAAGTTATGTTAAATTTTAATCGACAGTAAGGTAACTGAACAGGCCATTAGAAAAGTAGCCAGCATAGTACTCGCAAAAGTTAAATGCGCATCAACAGAATTTAGCTTCGTGAGATTGCGCAGGTCCAGTCAAGTTCAAGTTTATATACACCTTACAGTGCGCGGAAGAGATGATATGCGAGTCCGGATAGCGGTCAAATAAGAGAGAAACATTCTCTTCAGTTTTGTGTGTACCACTTTCTGTTTATAATTGTGAAGAGTAATGACGTGTTCGAACTTCACGGACGCATTTCAGTTTAGCACGTATTATATTTTAGTACTCAAAGTAGTTTGATAAAAGAGTCACGTGGATTGCAAGCAGGCTTTAAGATCTAATTCCGAATTTTGTCGTTGCGACTTTGAGATTTGCTGTGCCTCCAACGTGGATCATATCGCGGGCATATATTAGTATTCAAATATATAGAGACGTGCAATTACGCGCTGTTTATTGCAATTTAGACTGTAATTTGTTGCCGCTGTCGATTTGAAATGATTAACTATAATGACTTAGGAGATCGAAATTGCGTAAAATGCTTACTATGTGGTTTGTAATTCAAATAATAATATAGCTAAAAGACTGCCTACAAGAACGAAATTGACGACAATACTACTGTCTCTCTTTTTTATAAGGAGACTGATCTTTTTTTCTCTTTGATGCCCACTACGACGAGAAAATGGACTGTACACACAGCCACAGTTGTTAAGACATTATCTACGTGTTTAAGTGTATCCACAATATTATTATTAGAGTGAGATACGATTGTCATTGTAATGCCTCATTATAAAATATTGCGAAATATTTGTTTGGTATTCGACCTTGGAGAACTTGAATAAGTGGATGAGATTCTACGTATTATATAAACTTTGATATAACGTCTAGAAAAGTCTATACTCCCGGACTAGTTACTGTGATAGTTTATTAATATATATTTCCTTCTAGGAGAAAAAATTGCGTAGAATATTATACACTGTTATAGTCTCCGGCACTATTCTTGAGCGGTCACCTTGGCCTACGCACAGTGAAATTTCGGTTCTTTTTCAAAGTATAAGGTATTATCCCTTGAAAGTAAAGGGACAACATAATATTATTATAAATAGCATCACATTATCTATGTACAATTAACAAAGCGATCCCTTCTATTCCGCCGACCGCTCCAGATCCGTGCTGGGAACAATGTGTGGAAGATTTTTTAAAGGTTCATAGAATAAAATTACGGTGTAGAGGAGTTACTAACTTCAAATATAAACAGTAAACGATGAGATTTCAAATATACCTACACTAGAAAATAAAAACATAACGGCGGAGTGCATAATTATGATGATAGTTTTATCGATTATAACGTGTTCGTTTCTGAGATAATTTTCGGAGTTTGTTCTGACTGAAGCTCTCAACCACTCCACTGCAGCATATTTTATCCCTCGACGGGACCTGGCTTGTGTCGCTTGAGTAAAAGCCACATTTCACTGCCATATTAAAGGAAAGGCCTAATAATCGATTTATAGACCTGTTCTTTCAGCTTAAACGTAAATTTGGAGCCACAAACGTTATCAGTCATCCCACGCCACTTAACCTAAGAGTCTACGACATGGGCCTTGAAGTAGTAATCGATTTATTAATATTTAAATTAATTGTTTATATTTTATGTAATATTTCTGTTGAATAATCCTCGGTCCGTTAAAATTCTCATAGCAACCTTTAAAGTTATGTCACTCACGAGAAAATGATAAGATAGGAGCGGAGCAGCCCGTAGCGGACTATATATATATATACTTTATTAACATACATTTAATAACAAACTGTTACAAAATGTCTAAGAACGTGTTTATAAGTTCATTTCATCACAAAGTTGCAGTATAAATAAACCGTAATTACATATGTTATGCATGCAATGTTGAATACTGGATAAAACTAGTTATGTTGTCTAGATTGTTTTATGAAATGCTTCTGAGTGATCTATTGATTACATAACTAATGGTTTTAATATTATAGTTTACGTATTAAAGCTTACATATTACTCTTTTTAGTGTTACGTAGTTATTTGAAACGGAATAGAACCATTATACAACCGTCTTGATAATAATCTATCTTGTCGCCTGTTAGACAATTTTGTCAAACAGTATTGAGTCTATAATGCATATAAATTTGGCATGCAACTGCCGGATTTACCGGGATAAAAATGTATAAGCTTATGAAAAAGGAATAAACAAAAATCCAATCATTTAAATTTATATGAATAACACTTTTCGGTTTTTCATAACATGAATGATAGTTTTCGGTTGTATGAATAACACTTTTCGGCTGTTCCGGACCACCGAACCCGCAGCACTGTACCGGGTCCAGCGCATCGAAATACACAAGAATCGATGGGTCTGGTCCCAAGCACAGACCACTTTTTATTGTTTGTGGGCTGGTGTTATGATTACAATATGAAGTAATACATCGATTCCCAAAGGAGGCGGTAGCGCCCTTGATGGCACTGGAGCCTTCCATGGGGCAGTAGCGGATACAAAGATCAATTTAAGGAAGTCGAGGCGACATTAAATAGTGGAGTAGACACTCAAAACAACTAAGATACTTTTTATAAATTTACAGAACATTTCAACCTCATAGATTTTATAAGAGCGTACCTACTTATGACGTCATAAATAGGTACAAGTAAAAGGAGTCAAATAGCGCATTCGTTATTATTTGAAAAGAAATTAAAATTATTTCAATTATGATATTTTGAAAGTTGAACGATAAAATTATATTTTAATGCCTGTTCGATTGGAATTTATTGTAACATGTGTCCGCATCCCTATTCGTTCGATTATTAATTTTTATAGTAAATATACTGAAAATAACTATTAATAAACAGTTATCTAGCTTTCCTCAGAGGGTGTCTCTGTTAAATATTTGTTCCATATAATAATATCACCAAGACTATATGGGTACGCGATCTTGGTGTCAAACAATCTTTGTAAGATATCTCAAATCGCGGTAAAATGTACTAGCTATATACTATAAACTAGTAATATTATAAATGCGGCAAAGTCAGAACTTTGTTTATGTCGTTTTCGCGCCTGAATTACGCAACAGATCGTCACGAAATGAATAAAATTTGTCAGTAGTATAGAATAGGACACGAGGTACCTTTCATCTAGAAAAAAGAATTTCTCCCGAGGGTCGATGAATATAGCTGAAAAGATGGCGCCCCGACCACGTTTTCGCTGAACCATTGTTGTAATTCATTCAATTCATTAACAAATACATTGAATTTTTCAAGAATTATAACATAACTATGGTGGAACATTAACGCCCCGTGTTAACATTTTTATTCTGTTCTAAGGGCCCCTAGTTTAGAAAGGTTGGGAATAAACACGAACTCACCAATTAATGGACGATGCGCCTCGATGTCTTGGCAATATACTGGGATGGTAGCATATGCTCTCATATTTGGGGTAAGTGATCACTTCCATTGGGATGAATTGTGTGCAGAATGGTAAAACGTTGATGTCTGCATTTACCTGTCCAAAAGAATTTCATGTTAAATTTGGAAATCTACTCGGATAGTAAGACGCGTATTTAAAACCTTAAACAAGGGTCACAGAGATCAGTTAAGAAGCTGCCAACTTCTATGGAACGTAGCATCCCGAGTATCAAATAACTAAAACTAAACTAACAAATATATTTTTTATGTTTTTTATTGCATGACTTCAGCAAACGGACGGTCATCTTGATGGAAAGCGGTTACCATCGCTTATGGATATTTGTAATACCAAATGTACTACCAATGTGCTGCCTGCAATGTGGAACCTGGCCACTGATGCCGGAACGCAACTCAGTCGGGCAAATGTCCTATCATCTGGCTGTGTGATTGTCGCTTCTTATAACAGGCTGCCCAGCCACAGTAATTTGTATTCTCTTTCCGTTCCAGCACGGAGGAGGTACATGCCCATAACACTTAGTCTTCTTCCTATCATTTTTTCAGTCACGGGTTCAACTTTCAAAGATCTCCTTATGTACTCATTTTTCACTTTGTCCATTCTTGTAACAGCACAAATCCATCGCAACATTCTCATCTCAGCTGAATTGAGACGTTTGTTGTCTTTCGTGGCCCAACATTCGGACCCGTTAACATGACCGGTCGTATGATAGATTTATATATCTAACCTTTTACAGGGCGTTCCATCTTTAGCTCACAACGCCCAAAATGCTCCGTTAGCCGTTCCACAAGATGACCGCAGTCGTTATGGTCGTGGCGAAAACGTCACCAATAACGTCATCATTTTCGATTACACAACGGTTATAACGACCCATGTCAAGAGGTGGGTCGAATAACAGTTCCACTTGGGTTTATGATTGTAACGCTGGCAAGTAAGTGGAACGGGAAAAATCGCGGTCGTGAACGTGGTCGTTGTGAGTCCCTAATGGAACGTAGTCTTAGTTTCAGTGGGATTAGTTTATCGCATGTCGCACCGGTTACCTGTCTCCACTTTAGCCATGCTATATTTACTCTTCTCCTTACATTCTTCACGATTTCACAATTAATTATTTTATCGGGTAATTGAAAATAACATGGAATCCTCATGAAACGCCGTCATTTGTTTTTAAAAAATAATCGAGCATTTAGTTTTTTTAAGCTCAAGATAAACTTGGGGTTATCAGAATATGTACCCAATGTACGAATATCATGGTTCATCATCACTTTGATGATAATACTGTTGCGAAATATTTTATCATGGCTAGGCAAAGTAAACATGGAGATAACTTTTCACCCTACATTATTATATTAACTTGATATTCAATACTTATAGAACCGAATTTCGCGAAATTACGCAATGAAAAAATACAAATATAGTATTTTTTTTAAAGTGAAACTTCTATATAAACGATACGATGTTAGGATTTTTCTGTCACGAAAAAGCGTTACGGCCGCATGGAGGAGCGGCATAAATTTAGACTAGACGTGGTGAGAGGTGGCATATAAAATTATTAGAGCTAGGCATGTTTGCTGAAGAGTTTCTTGCGCCGTTTCTTCTCTTCAAGCCATAACATGTTGCGAAGCGGTGGTATATCAGATTAGGCTCCCATAGAGTAAATAATAACCATAAACAAAATTTAAACTAAATATGTAATTAAAATGAACAAGTTGGCGGTATGCTAAATAAAACTTTAACAATACTCGTTGACACTTGACATCTTTGTCTTCCGTGATCACGGTCACTGAAAAGTGGCCAAAATGTCGGAATAACCAAAATCAAATAAATAACCGCGCTTAAAACATTAAAACGTAGTTTTATTATTCATGCCAAATCTTTAAAAATCGAGTTCCCATTGGATATTTACGTTTTGACGTCTAGTTACAGTGCATAGATAATAGGGCGGTATTTTTCCTTGGGATTTACTGATCAATAATTTCCCAAAAAACATAATATAATAAGTCTTAACGATATGCGACGTAACGTGGCCTTGTCGTAATTTTCCTATAATTATTTTAAGTTAAGAAAAAAAATCACCAAATAACCTCCAAATTATTGACATGAAACCATTTTACGTCAATTATGCTTGTATTGTTAATTAAAACAGGATAAAAAATATTTACATGCTTTATAAAAGAGAGACAAATAATTTGGTTTTTTAAAATATGTATAATATAATAATATATAATTACTACTTTATTTTATTCACAATAAAATAATAATGCACCTGAAAAACAACCGCGTCTAAGAAATCCCTGCCATCAGCTGAAAAATCAGTATTGAAAAATTCTCAAGGACGTTGGCGTTGTTACAAGCCTTAAGTTAAAATAAATGTGCGAGATCTAATTGAGTACTACTTTGGTTTGAAAGTCACTTTACAATAATTAAATACTGTATAGAAAGTCTTGATGTCTGTTTTCTATTTATGATCGATTTGATTGATATCGATTTTCATTTGAATTTTATATAGTTATAATCGGAACTGACAAACCAGGGATAAATATAGGGGATATAATACCATTACTGAAAATTCATTACAATAATTGGCAGCCTATTACTTTATTCGAAACATTAAGATAACTTAATATTTTTTTATTTTACAGTGATATAATGATAATAATAACACTGGGTCAACAATTTTATAGTTTACCCTAGGATACTTTCTATCCCAAAAATACGATAGTTCCCGTGGGATACAGGTCAAAGGTTTGTTAATATAATATTATAATAATTCACAATTGACCCCAGCTTAGTACTTACTTCCGACCTCAAAACGACTCGTGTCATCTTGATATCAGCTAGATAGTTAACGTTCAATATATTAATATTATTTAATAGATAGAGAAGGGGTCAGGAGTGTAGTAGGAAGTTGAACTTAACTCCGATAGATATAAGGCACGCGTCATAGACGTGCCTACGTTTGTTCTTTTAATATTCTATGTATGTATATTAAAAAAAAGTTATTATGAGGTTTTATCTTTAAAATGACTGTAAAAACGGAATTGCAAAATATTTAATAGGAACCACTTAGATTCTAAAATTATGTTAAAAATATTAAGATTTTTTATTGCAGGAGTTCAGCAGACAGGCAGACGGCCCACTCGATGGAAAGCGGTTACCATCGAGTATGGACATTTACAACACCAAAGGTGCTACAAATGCGCTGCTGCTCTCTTAAAGGAGACGGGAACCTGGTCACTAATGCCGGAACACAACACAAGGATGTTATGGCGGCATACTCTAGACCTGGCAGTGGGTTGTTTTGTCGCCTCTTACGACGGGCCGCCCGGCCGCAAGAAATTGTATTCTGTCTCCGTTCCTGCACGGATAAGATGTATTTATGGTTGTATGCTGTTGTGTGAAATAAATTTAAATAAGGTCATATTAAGTTTAACCTTAGATACCATTTGTTATTACCTATAAGGTGAAATAACAAGCTGGAGATACTGCCACCTGTATTACGAGTTATGACTTATGACCATGGAGGGTACAGGTAAGGAGTACCAACTTATATGGAAGGGATGTTAAAAAAGTGTGCAGTATACTGAAAATAGACGTTCAAAAACCTACCAAAAAGCGTTGGCGTACGAAAAACTACGATATGAATTAAAAATTATTGAAGTGCCATAGGGGGCATGAATTACGTCACACCTATAGGAGGAGGGAGGAGGTCGACGAAGTATGACATTGCGTGACAAGGAGTGGGTGGAGTCCTAAATTTCGTGACGTTACAGTTCGAAATCAAATATATTTAAGGTTTAGAGGACGAAATTTTAACTATTAACGAAAAACTGCAAAATATTTCCAATTAACTCTTATCTGTATAAGCATAGTGTTTGAATTATTAAACAATGATTAAAATGGAAAATATAAAGTAATTACAGAAATGCTGTTTTAATTTAATATTTTTTATGTAAAATATGTGATGTCACTTAGGGAGGGAAGAGTCTTAAGAATGCGACCAGCTGTGACAAGGACGTCGGAGGAGGCAACAAATCATGATATTTGTGTGACGTAATTTGAGGATGGCCTCTGAAATAAAAAATGCCAGTATAGAAAACCTCAATTATTTACGTAGTCTTTGAAACCTTCCTTGGACTTCCACAAATAATTGAAAACCAAAATTAGCCAAATCAGTCGAGGTGTTCTCGAGTTTTAGCGACACTAACGAACAACAATTGATTTATATATAGATTTTTAATAACAAAAAAAACAAAGCGGTAATCTTTTGGTTTTTGTTTATTTTTCTATCTCGCTCTAACTACTTTTGGCGCATCCTTTAAAAATTATCCTATGCTACCGCAGCGCCACCCTTATTATCCGCGTTTTGACCGATCCTTCAACAGAGATGTTACTAAAGGTAACTCTACCCTCGATACTTATGACGTCGTCTTAGGTATAAAAGAACAGCCAAAAAAGGGCGTAAGTTTTTCATTTGAGGTATTTAACAGACTTCATTTGAGGTATTTAACAGACTTCATTTGAGGTATTTAACAGACTTCATTTTCATATTTAACAGACTCGACAGACGAGAACTCCAAAAATGGTAATTTATAATTACACATAAATTATATTATAATTAGCAGTTTTCAATTATATAATAGTGTTAATTTACATACTTAGATTGGTATGATTTACTACCTCTTATCACTAAACATTAGCATGGAAATAACAAAGTATTATGGAAATTTCTAGGAAAAATTCGTAGTTAAATTGATTGATTTCATTAGTAATATGTATATGTATGTAATGACATTTTAATTATTTGATGTAAATTATAGTAATTAAGGAAATATAATAAATAAACTTAAGAAGATAGCTAAATAAAAATCAATAACTGAAGATGGTCAATGCTATATTGAAGATATAAAAATAGTATACATATAATTTTCTTCAATGAGAAATTTCAAATGTGCATATATATACATAACACAGATTTCTAATGTTATCTACACTTATTTTTTAAATGTAGTACTATATAGTTTGTAATAATAATTTTATAGAAATCTAAATCATTTTCAAAAATGATTAAAATGATACTTAAAAAATAGCCTTTCAGCAGCTAATATGCATAATAAGCATAAGGATATTCAAATTCAAATTTATTTAAACAAACTTTTCATTACACAACAAAGCTATAACAAATGATTGTGCTACAACCAGGATAACATACCTTTATCCTGGTTGTCACATTCTGAGTGAGATATGGCTCGTAAAAAACCCTGCACTAGGCAAAGCCTGTAGTGCAGAGATCATATAATTTTATACATATATAAAATAAAACAAAGTTCAATACATATTTATAATTATGGAAGTGTGAGCGCTGAGTATGTTGTGTGTATATATAAATATACTTTTTCAACAGACTGAAAAAAGAGTATTTTCCAATACAATCCTATTAATAATATCCTGAATTCTTGGAGACTTCTACTCCAGAATATATATATATATATATATATATATATATATATATATATATATATATATATATATATATTTATTCAACATAAGAAATTTATGGAATTATCACATATTAATAACCTACTAAAATAAAATAAAAACACTTACAGATTTGTATTGTTCCAAAACTTCTGGAATTACTACTCCTTTCACTCTCCATGTCTTAAATTTGAACACCGGTTTTCCATTTGTAGCCGCAATAGTAGCTGCAGATGAATAAGTATTGTTTGTATTAATTACTGTTTTTTTAATGTACACTTTTAACCATACATTCTCCTAACAATTATGAAGAATACAAAGAAAAACAATGGTAATTTTTTCCATATTTTTGAACTTACTCAAATATATACTGAAAAATATTAAAAAAATGGACTATTAAAGTCCTATTATTAAACACATAACTCATTAGGTAATATTAAAATTATATTTTCTACTATGGCCTTTCTTTATTTCTTTTCCCAATTATTATTTTTTTTTGAAATTTACTTTAATTTACTACTTTAGGTATGAAAATTTCTATAGTATTGTCCATAACAAATCTCATTTCACTGTAATGTTAGTAACCCTCAATTAATTAAATATTAAACTACAAATAATAATAAAAAACTAATTTGCAATTTTATTTATAGTGTACTTTTATCTATAGTATAGTATTTATAGTATAATTTAATTAGAATATTTTGAAAACACAAATAAAACCTAAATATCCATTTAAAAATATAATAAAATAAATATTAAACAAACTATTATTATTGATTACTCATGATTATAAGAATACTCTACTTATAATATAAATAATATTCTTATAAACAAATATAGATTATTTTTGTTAAAGTAATGAAAAAAAATAAAAATGAATCTCACCGAGTGGATCTTCTCGGTTGCCCTTGTCAGGTACTGTAAACACTCCAACAACTTCATGTCCATCCTTCTGGAGAAGCTTGAACACCTCTGCTGCGAAGGTACTTTGCCCAATTAGGGCTACACGCAACTTCTTTTTGGGTGCCTGATTTAAAAAAATACAGCATTACTGTAATTACTTGATATATCCTGTTTAGCAAATTAAATAATTTCCAAAATAAATTAAATAAAATTAATATAAAATATCCGTTAATTATTTATTACCTGTTTCACTGTCTTTTTAGGAACAAATAATAAAAAAATTAAACACCTAATTTGATTAAATTCATAAATTAATCAAAGTTTATACACAAATTTTCACAGGTTGTTAAATAGAAACATATTGATTTATTTACGAAAATGAACTCACTTCGGCGGTCAACGAAACAGGCGGCATTGTTGGTAGAAAATCTTAATAGAAATGAATTTCCTAGAGCCGTAAAATTCACTGTCTTCGTTTCGCCCCACTTCTCAGATAATGGACCGCGAACAAACTAGTATTCATCGAATGGCACGATCCTATTTAGCTTCGTCGCATCCAATAGGGCCTTGACATCGCTATCAATCGGTCGGTGATATAAACAATGCCGAATTGTTCACATATTTATTGAAAAAAGCGATTTTAAAGTGATAAGTGATAACAGAACGGAATTTTACGCGCCAAAATCTGTTTTGACATTAATGAATGACAGCGCACATTTAGACAGTGAACGCTGAAGTCGCCTGAATGTCGTATTATGACAACCTTCTCGCGGCAACTTGAAAAATGTTGAAACAATTTGCGGCGATTTATACTTTAATTAAAACATGTGGTTTTTTATTAGAATATAAATTCCAAGATTATTTATTAATTGTTGTGAATAATTATTTACACAAGTCCTAGTGTGAAAATTAAACTGTGTATAAAAAATAATATCCAGAAGGATATTATTCTTTTATTTTGTATATCTTGTAAATTGGATGATATCGACAGTTACTATTCATTTCACTTGCTTTAATATCGGTTGAATTTTGACATTACTTCTATGGAGTTTATGTTAAATTTTAAAACAATAATAAGGCAAATGTATGGTCGGTAAGATTTAGGAACCGATGATAAGCCATCATATACAACAAATAAATAGTACAATACAGATTATGAGCCTCTTAGTTCCCATTTCTACTTTATCACATCCACTTATATCTGTAAAATCTTATTACATCTTCGAATATTTGTTTTTGGTGGGTCTAGAATATCGGGTATTTATTTCTACGTAATTTAAACTAAATACGAGAGAGAAAAATGATTGTGTTTGTGTCATCTTCATGACCTGTGGCCCAATTTTGCTAGTACTCGTCAAAATCTCCGGACAATATCGTTTCAGTCGTAGGTTTGCCTGATTTCAGTATGCTGTCAATCCCAATGGCGTGCCGGAGGTACGCTACTCTTATCTTAATAAATATATATACGCGGAAACTTGCGAAATAAATGTTTAAAATTTTGGTACTTACCTTTTCAATCATTGTTTCGGATACCGTCATTTTTGGTAATAATAATACCATTTTTTTCTACTATTATTCCGTCGCGACTATATCGACAAGATATTGTATATTTAGTAGAATACGTATTGTTGAATGGAATCGTACTTTGAATATTAATATATAATTTTTGCAACGCTAAGATATTGAAATAGCAGAATTGGGCCCCTGGAATTATAAATATGACTATGATTACCTCTTCCACACCCATGGTTCGCTTTTCTATCTTTTTTTCTCCGCTTCGTTTGATTTTCGCCATCCTTTGGCTGGATTAATGGAGAGACTGGATATTTAATTTTCCTGAGGAAGAGTTACGAAATATACTTTTATAAGACATAGTGTGGAATACCCTTATATACCGAATTTCTTCCATATCTTACAATACATTTATTTGCAGTACTATTGTTTAAAATTGTACATAAACTCCATAGACAGGTCGTTGAGCATGAGGCCCCATGTTGAACACGCCATAAACCAGACCCGTACTGCAAGAGCCCTTTTTTTGACTAGGGGAAATCCGTTTGAGGACTAAGCCGCGACAAAGGCAGAACCTTGGGGGGATAATTCGCGACCTAGTGTGGGATTCGCCAGATCGGAGGTGGCACTAGCATGCTCAATCAAAACTGGTGCCATGCTATTGCCACTCCCCAGCTAGGGATACCCACTAAAACCCCTGGGTGTTCCGTCATGCGCCTTATGCCAGGGCTACGGTTATATGACCTAGCCTCTCCGGAGCCCTGGCAGGCGTGGGCCTCAAAGACCGCTTCCGCCGGGAGACTTCCTTTTATTCCTGGGGGTTTTCAAGCTCTGTGTGCGTGGGGCGGTTATAACTCGCTCCACGGGAGGAGAGGTGAGCGCGCGCGGAACACTCGCGCTCTCATCTCGATGGTATGTGCAGGTGAGTGAGAACCCCTATACTTCAAAGGGCCCCACCTGCGTCGCCCGCTTACAAGACCTATCTCCGCTCGAGGCTGACTTACGCTGCTCCAGCATGGTATGCGCTGTGCTCGGCCACCAGGAAGAAGCAGTTACAAACCCAGCAAAACATCGCCTTGCGTATATGCACGGGCGCGGGTCGGTATGTCCGTAATGACGTCATCGCCCGCGACCTCGTAATCGATAGCGTGGGTGACTTTGTGGCGATGTCGGCGGGTCTAGTGTTTGACCGCGCCGACAACGGCAGCCACACACACCTGCACGGCATCGCCCCGCTGCACGCGAGACCACCGGACCATGAGACACGAGGCCCCTGGAAACCAACCCCCTGTGACCTTATACGCACGGATTAGGGCGATGTTGTGAGGTCGCTAACAACCACAAAGCCGCGGACAGGCCACCAGACGCCTCAGATGGCCACCCAAAGCCCGCGATGGCCATCGGACGCCAAGATTGGCCCACCATGCCGCTGAAGGAGCCAACGCGAAGCTCGCGAAGGCCACCGGAAGCCGCTGAAAGGCCATACGAGCTGCCGATCACTACGGCGGCTCCAAAACCCCAATTACCGCAAGATAGTTATCCTGCGAGCGAATGCCGGAGTAAACAGCCTAGGCTCGACACCCCCTACCACTTTGCCACCCCAACCTTATAGGGGTCGGCGAAGTCGCAGAACTCGATAATAAACTCCATATACATAAGTAATATCAATTTTCTACCAAAGAAAGAGAGAGAGATAACTCTTTATTGCACACCAAAACATACAATTACAAAAACAGACCATATTTACAATATTTTCTAGGCGATACAATAGGCGGCCTTATTGCTCAAAGCGATCTCTTCCAGGCAACCTTAATCAAAAAAATATTTGAATCAAAGAAAACCAGGCAATAATATCTATTAAAACTAAAACTCTTTAACTGTTGCTTCGCATATTTCTTTCAACATAATTAAGTTATGTTACTTAATAAATATTTAAATTAATGCGATAACATAGCTTTGAACCAGTTTGAAGCGGTTTTCAGACTTCCACAGATAATACATAGTCGATGGGGTCACGTAAATATGGTCACACGAGTGACTAGTTTGCATTAAAAGTGTTTACGCTTTTGTATAATTTTATCAAATCAAACTATAGGTATAGCAGCCGGTCTTATCCTTTCTATCGATAGATTCCATGAGCAGCCAAAATAGCGCTGAAAAAGTATTCCCCGGTCGTATTAGAAACTTGTGGTGGTTTCAATCAAATCTGTTCAGTAGTGTTTGAAATATGTGATTTTTTCGATTAAGTACATTTTTAGAGCTCGGTAGTCTTAAATGACAAAAGTAGTAGACGTTTGTCGCAAATATGAAAACTGTGTGAAACTGGTTCTTATTTGGCCTACTATCCTTAAAGTATTCGGGCATGTTCAGCCAGATGACCCGCACACGCGTTGTGCCCGCCTTACACCCGCGCTCGCCATGCGCAAAGTCAGAGCTCGCATCACGCACCTGGCGCCCGCTGTATATACAACTAGTGCAAGTAGTGCAATTACCAAGTGGCTTCCAGATATCACAATGTGGGTTCCTGTAGCGGGCCGGTTGCAGCGCGTGTGCGGGGTGAGCGTGGGGTTGTCGCGAAGCCGGCGCGTATCGAGCGCGTTGCGTGTGCGAGGCGTGTGCGGTTAGACTTCGATAAATTTAATTTGAGAGTTATTGATATGTCAAGACTCAAATTATATGCAATAAATTTAAAAGCGAGTTAAGTTATCGGGTTCTTGAACGGGTCTTGCCGCGTGTGGCGTGCGTGTAGCGGGCGCGTGTTATCTGAAGGCAGCCTTCAGAATACTGGAATTTGTAGAACAATATTTTATTCCTGTCTAAACTGGTTAAGTATATATAATTATATTAAAACAATGACACAAGTGTTTGCTAGTCAGCACATTGAAGGGTTCCTTGAAGGTGAAAAATTCTTAGTTTTCGTTATTTCTCTAAGGAACCATTAAAAATTAAAACGAAATTACCCCGTAATTCTAAAATTACTCGACAGATAGATTTAAAATTAATTTAGAAGCTTACTCGCGTTGACTTTATTCAGAATTTTCCACCTCATAGATAGATAGTACTTTTTATTTTATTTTATTGCAGGAGTTCAGCAGACAGGCAGAAGACCCACTTGATGGAAAGCAGTTACCATCGCCGATGGACATTTGCAACACCAAAGGTGCTACAAATACGCTACTGCTCTCTTAAGGGAGACTGGTACCTGGTTACTAATGCCGGAACACATCACAAGGTTGTTATGGCGGCATACTCTAGACCAGGGGTGGTCGCCATCCAGTCGAGCAAATACGCTACCACCTGGCTGTGGGTTATTTGTCGCCGCTTACAACAGGCTGCCCGGCCACAGGAAATTGTATTCTTTCCCCGTTCCTGCACGGATAGAAAGATAGAGGGGGGCTGGGAAGACAACGACAAAATTTTCACAACTTTCGGAGCTAATATCTCGCCAACTATTGACGTCATTAAAAAGTCATGAATGAACATTGATGACTTCACTACACAATTTTGTAGCGCAATACAAACAACACCTTCCTTTCAAATTTAAGCCACGCAGACTCAGTAGTTTCAGAAAAAAAATATTGTAACAGACAGACTGACATGACGATTTCATAGGGTTCCGTTTTAGCCAAAATGGATATTTCCAATGACACATAGAAATAAATAACCTGATACTTTGCGAATGTTATGAATAATAGATAAAACATATTTGTTATACTGGTTAAATTCGGTTCAATAGATGTTGTTGACACTCGGTCGCTCGCAATGGATAATATTTAATCAAATAACCTCTTATCGCCTGTTTATAAGACTTTTGCAAATATTAGCCTACGTCTCCATGCCTCTCTCTCGGGATCTGTTTATGGGTGTCGTATCACTAGCTGTAGTGTACTCTGTGAGTGCACATCACTAGGGCGTCCTCATTTATTTTCGTGTTAATGTCAATTTGTAATACTTACACTTGTAAGAAGATTCAAATAAAAGTTAAATGCAAACATATGTATTTATTAAAATAAATCTACAACCACATCACGGTCAATGTGGAGTTATGGTAGACCGATTTGGACACCACGGGTTGTCATGTTTAAAAAGCGCAGGAAGAAGATCTCGTCATGCCAGTCTCAACGACATCATTCGCCGAGCTCTTGTCAGTGTCGGCGTCCCGGCCATTCTGGAACCTATTGGCCTGGTGAGCGACGATGGCAAGAGACCGGACGGAATGTCACTCGTCCCTTGGAAGATAGTGTGCGATACGACCTGTGTTGACACACTGGCCCAGTCACATCTTCCAATGACAGAGTCAGGGGCTGGCAACGCTGCCGCTTCAGCTGAGGCCGTCAAACGACGCAAATATGGAGCCTTATGAAGGGGTTACATATTTGTGCCGTTTGGGGTTGAAACATTAGGCCCGTGGGGTCCGTCGGCAAAGAGTTTCTTTAAAGACATACGTAAGAAACTCTTCGACACTACCCGTGATCAGAAGGCTGGCTCATATTTTGCACAACAAATAAGTATTGCCCTACAGCGTGGCAATGCAGCCAGCCTTCTGGGCACGCTCCCCGTTGACAGTGATCTGCTACATAATGTATTTTAGTTTCAATGTCTTTGGTTTTTTATTTATTAAATTAAGTTTAGTTAAGTTTTCATCATTCTATTACATTACATAATTTTAAATATTACAACTAATTAACAAGTTAAAATAAAATAGAATGAATCCACAAAATAACAACATCATTACGCTGATTAATGATCCGATTTTCGTTCTGTTGTATCAACATTGACATATAGTACAAACTTACTTTGTTCTCTAACGGTCTTATTCATATTGAGTCATAGTAAGTTTGCAGGCTTCTTTAAATTGCTTAAAGAAGACTACAAACTTACTCTAACTCAATATGAGTAAGATTGTTGGACCCGCGCGAACGAAGTGGCAGATAGAGCTAGTTATTCTTTCACGTGTTATTATGCGAATATTGAACACATATTCTCTTAGAATTACCTACAGATAATGTTCATTGAGATCATTGTATCAAAAGAATCATAACACCTTTGTTCTAGTCAACAATATCACTTTGTAGATCGTTCCAAACAATGTTAGTCTGGCTTACAACAGAGAAAGACAAATGTGGTCTGATTTAAAGACATTTAAAGCTGCTAAAATCTAGAAAAAATAATAATTAATAAGTAGTGTATTAACTAAACTGAATTAATTTTTATTCTACTTGTAATAATCCCTTTATGTCAATAATTTTATATGGTCAAGGGGCTGACTACATTACTTCGCGAGATTGTCCGTTATTTTGAGTTCACATTTGTAATGAAGTCATGGCTGCGTTGTGGATGGTTTTGGTGTTTTTTTTAAGTTTATTGGAGGTATCACTGAGTTACAATTTAACGTTGTTATTACCATTTTACTGTAAAGGCAGTTATCCTTGCACAATTAACATAAATTTTAAATTTAATATCATCTAATATAATATGATATGGGTATGTAACTATTTGCTTAACAATTTATTTTTAAAGTATTAATTTTCTCAGTAACTCTCTTATTTGTTAAAAAATGACTTTAAAGTGTTCTTCACAATCGTATAATTTATTTATGCGATTATAAAAACACTTTTTTAACTTGATAACCCAATAAACCTCATACAACTATTATGGATAATACTTACTAAAATGTTGTAGTATACAAGTTCTAAGGCCAATTATATTATCTTTAATTAGTTATGACTAGAGCTTTTCCAAGTTTCGTAACACAAGTTTAAATTTCAATATCTTCGTTTGAACTGAAATGGGGCAGTATTAAAAAATATATTTTCGCTTTAACACTACATTTTTGTAGATAAACTAGATTACTACATGTATGGCCTATTTCATATTTCTAGAGATAATCTTCTCATAGTTAGATAGACCCAAATGTGATACTAAACTACATACCTTTTTATTTTTAGGTATCGGAACAGTAAATAAGTAAGACGAGCATTTATTTGGCTATAAAGGATACCAGAGTCATTGTTTTTAAATTATCTACATAAAAAATACTCATAATAATTACTTTAAATTATAAGTTTGAACATTATTAAGGTTTTGTTGTCAAAGACTATAATACTTCTATAATCACAGATTTCGCCAAGGCTATTATACTATTAATTTGACTTTAACAATAAACAAAAGAGTATATATGTGTGTGAGTTTCAAATACACGATAGTGTGTGTAATGTAATTGAATGCATAATTTTTAAAAAAGATTAATATTCTGCACTCCTTCTCTATATAAACTATAGTTATAAGTAGACATCGGATTATATGCATTTGCATGTTTGCATATGCCAATGCATATAAATCTATTTTTATAGCGTTATTGCATATTTTGGTACTTTTTCATTGACAGTGCTTATTTCGGTAGTTATACGTGGTAGGCGTCTTGTATTATGCCGACGACACGATGAAAAAATGATTGAACAGAGTAACGCCCTTCCGAGTTCACTATCGCAAAAGTTTTGTGGCAAATTAAATGCAGTTTTGTATAAAAACCCCGGTCTTAAAAGAATAAAGAAAATTGACGCATTTATCAACGGCACCGGACAAACTCTACCTGAAGAAGTCTCTGCAGAAATGGCGCCAAATTTCAAGTTCTGTCCGGTGACGTCAGTTGACGTCGAAAGGTCATTTTCAGCCTATAAATTAATATTAAGTGACAAGCGTCACAAGTTTGCTGCAGAAAACCTGGAAAAATATGTTATTGTTTACTGTCACAAGAATTATAATAAGTAAATTATTATAATAATAATTTATAACTAATATTAGGATATGTTTAATATATAAATATAATGTGAAAATAAACTTAAATTCTAATTAATCTAATAATAAATGGTTTATTGATTGTGCATATTTTGTGCATATTTCGCCCCTTTTTAATGCATATTTTGCCATTTTAATAGTGCATATAATTCGATGTCTAGTTATAAGTGTGCGAAATTTCATACTCCTCCGTCTGCGCAATTTTCGTAAAAAGGGGTACAAAGTTTTTACTGTGTTTTTGCTTCACGTATAATTAATATATAGATAATAGAGTGCCTAATACAATTATTATAGTAAACAGTAGGACCGGCTATACCAGTACCTAGTTTGACTAATACCATGGAAGAGCAATACTTTATCCATGCTAATACTAAGTTTTTACATTGTAGATTATGAAGTCTCGGACAACCGAGACATCCATAACAGAAGAAAAAACAGACGAACAATCAGAACTAGAGGAATTTCCGCTAACAAAATCACTTGGATACTCCATAAATAAGAATCTGGATCAAATAAAAAAGATGATGGGAAATGATAGACTAAATCAAGAATATGCTGAACAGTATTTTGATATGATGAGAATTAGTCGAGAGACTTTTGAAAAGTTTGATGATGAAGAGGAAACACGTCCAAAGAGAGCTGGAAGTAACACTTTGATAGCGAAACATGGTTTGTGCTTTCTATAACACTTTAATTTTCTAAGTACAAAGTTTCATAGGTAGTGACACCGAAAGATTGCATATTTATGAGGTATTTCGCAAATAGAAATAGATGATAATGAATGAAATACAATAAAATAGGATATAAGTTTGTTATAAAGTAAGGTATACATTGTGTAACATATCACTGTCAGAAGGCAGACTGTAACAATTGCCATGATAGCACTGCATGCCAATTTTGCTGTACGAAATATTTATGAATTCTGATCATGGGCAGATAGTGTCAAAGAGTTTCTTGGAGATGTTTTTGAAGAAACTCTGTCGATGGACTTCAATGACCGAATTCTGTTTTTATTAACAGACGGAGAAATATAATTTACAAATTAACAGATTTGTTTACAATATTAGTGAAAAAACTTAATTTTACTATATCTAGTTCATTAATATGTTTTATTATATTCTACCCACAATCCTTTAAGGTTCTAAGGCTGGTGTGCATAGACATTTAACCGATGGTTAAAATAAAATAAACATTATAATTATATGACTAAACAGCGATTATATTATTTTAACCATAGGTTAAACGTCGGTGCACACCAGCATAAGGCTGGTGTGTACATTTAACCAACGATTAAGACAAAATAATCCCTTTTGGCCATATAGTTTAAACGATTATTTTATTTTAACCGTCGGTTAAATGTCTATGCACCCAGCCTAAGTCGATGTTATTATTTTGCTATGGGTAATATGTCTCGCTAAATCGCCATATTGGCCCTTTGTCCTAAATAGCCTTCTGATCATTGTACAGTCGTCTATGCTATTTCTACAAGTTCATGTCCTAAGAACCTCGTTATCCAGCGTCTCAACAGCGAACGGCACAAACAAGTGTACATGACTGAGGGTCGTTTATTTATGCGATTTGAGTGATTCAGCTGTTTCTGCTGACGAAATTCGTTTTTACTTGAACTATATAGTCTCTGTAGGTATTGAATGTATTTTGGGATGTGCTCAGAATGATTTAGTTGATAATTACAAACATTTCACTCGTAGTCCAATACTACTCTATTGTTGTTTCAAACTGGAGATATGACCATTGCATTTAATTTTAATAGGGTGCCTGATACAATTATTATAGCAAATAGTTAGTTACAAGGCATTGCGGTTGTGATTAATGCTTTAGCGATAATTTTGTTAGAAGTTTGTACGATAAACTTCTAACAAATAAAAATTGGAAATAACTTGTATCCCTACGTTTTATTGACCGGTTTGTTTTGGTTTTCAATTCTCGTTATAATCTACATTATCCATGATAACATTATGATTTATATTATAATGTTACAAAAGGAGTATAAACATAACAAAAGTAATACATTCTTGTATTGGATTAATTACCTAGGAATCCCAGACAGGCGTCGCAGTGCGTCTCATTTTCCATCAGCGGCTGGACAGCGAAGGCAGCGTTCTCAAGCAACACGAAGAGAGAAACTCAAGAGTCAAGGTTTAAAGAGTCATCTTTTACATACTAAACATGTTTTAGATTACGATGATGAATCACATCTGTGAAATTTACTTTCGCAACATAAGCAAATATTTAGAATTCAGAACATTTTAAATATTAATGGCTTCTTTAAAAACCATAGTGAAGCCTACAAACTTACTCTAAATCAATATGAATAAGACCGTAACTAACTTAGGTTGCCGAATTGCGATTTTAATTATTCACAGTAGTCTCCTTTAACCGACTCTTAATAGATCTATTGACTCGTTACAAAAGTGTTATTCATAATCGCATTCTGAATGTGATTAATTAATAACAGTCTTTAATGGTTTTTATTGAACTTATAAACCTCGTATAAATATTGTGAATAAGGGATAACATTTATTTGTGATTTAAATTTCTTTTTTTACTGTATATTTTCGCGTCACTAGAAAGTATTCTATAACTTTTTAACGTTACATTCAATAGTTAAATGAATAAGGCTTAATAAATGATATTATAATTGCAATAAAAATATTTCTTTTTCATTTTTTTAAATTGTTATTTAAGATTTCTGTATACCGAAACTTCCTTCATACTTTGCCCGATATTTGAATCTGTCTACTTAGTTATGTTCTTCGTGAACTCTGAGTTACTATTTCATGTCAGAAATAAGATTTTAAAATTGTACAGAAATAATGATTGTAATGTTTTTGGGGTATATTTGTATTTTTTATTATTATGGAAAAATAATATTCCGTGGTTTACACTAAACCTAAAGTAATCGTCTCTTTATGGATGATTTACGCTAGGCTAGACCCATAGATACTTAACCATACTCTTTGGGCTAGGTCTTTGCCGAGCCCGGATGCCTCACGGTGTAGAATGAATCGCTTTGTAGAATGTTCATGAAGTTTTAAACTTGTCTCGCCCAGGCCTTGTATGTGTAGACGTACCGGGTTCCTCTCTCTACACTCTACACGCACACGGTCTAACATAAATGATCCCCTAGTTGCATCTACAGAAGGTTGTCCAATAACTAATTTTTGTATTGTTATAGAGTGACTAATAACTTTAGGCATGGACTATGCCCCTTTGAGTGATTCTGCTGATTTCACCACTGCAATAGCTGTTCTAGATTTATTAGATAAGGCAAATTAAAATATTAAAAAATCATGCACGTTGATTCCGTAGGGGTGACATAAGGCCACAATTTAGTTATTAGTCCACAATTTAGTGTACGCAAAACAAAGATTTGTGGAAGCAAAACTTTCTGATGGAGACATCAAGGGGGCGGCTAGAATTCTGTTTTCCAACGACACCATTGCTCCCAATAACGAGACCACTCTGCGGGCTTTAGAAGAAAAACATCCACATTCAGATGCAGCTCTAGGCTCCAGCTTAGTATGTCTGGAAGAAAGCCTAGTTGCAACACCAAAATCAGTTTTTACATCTGTTATGTCTTTCAGAAGTGGTTCAGCCGGTGGGCTTGATGGCTTGACCCCCCAACACCTAAAGGATTTGTTGGGAGAAAGTACAGGCACAGTTGGCGAGACTCTTCTGAAAGACATAACAGACCTAATTAACCTAATGCTTTCAGGTGCAGTAAATAACGATGTTGTTCCAACTTTATACGGTGCCAATCTATGTGCCCTAAATAAAAAAGACGGAGGCATACGCCCTATAGCAGTTGGTACTACATACCGCCGCCTTGCCGCCAAGATATGCTGTCGGGAGATAGCGGATTTAAGCTCATCCTATTTTGCAACACGCCTATTAGGCTTTGGCGTAAAGGGCGGCTGCGAGGCGGCGGTACATTCACTTCGAACCTTTGCGTCCAGAGACTGTTGCCAAGGTCTTCTGAAGGTGGATGTAAAAAACGCTTTTAACTCGGTCAACAGGGCCACCTTGCTGGCTCAAGTGCGTGATAAGTCCCCAAGAATTTTCAATTTTATCCACCAATGCTACTGTGATAAATCAATTTTAATGTACCAAAATCATAAAGTTTTTTCAGAAACCGGTTGCCAGCAGGGGGACCCCCTTGGGCCGGCCATATTTTCACTCGCCATTCATCCCATTATAGAAAAATTAAATTCTAAATTCAACGTATGGTACCTCGACGACGGCACCCTTGGAGGAGACATTGATACTCTTAAAAAAGATATACAATATTTAATTTACGAGTTTGATAAAATTGGTTTAGAGCTAAATTATTCAAAATGTGAGATATATTTCAGTGACAAGGTGCCAAATATCCATAATATTATATCAGATT
Organism: Dendrolimus kikuchii; assembly: GCA_019925095.2. Taxonomy (NCBI): domain Eukaryota; kingdom Metazoa; phylum Arthropoda; class Insecta; order Lepidoptera; family Lasiocampidae; genus Dendrolimus; species Dendrolimus kikuchii. Next base: position 7,838,893 of record CM034406.1, on the reverse strand, counting down.
TTCAAAGTTTGGGACTAAATTTTAAAATTGTTGACAAAAATAGCCTCAGCCTCCTTGGGTGCCCCGTTTTTGAGGAGTCTTTTTCTACTTTCGTTAGTAACAAAATTCAAAATTTCCAGTCAAAGATAGAAAACCTAAAAAGTATAAGTCTACATAGCGCATATTATATTATTCGGTACTGTATTTTTACGCCAAATTTTATATATATTTTGAGATGCTGTCCTATATGGCAAAACCAAAATATTTTAAAAACTTTGGATAATGTTATTCGGTACTCGCTCTCATCGATTTTCAACATTCCTTTTGATGACCGTACATGGACTCAAGCCTCCCTACCAATAAGGTATGGAGGTTTGGGTATACGCAAAATTTCTGCAGTTTCTTTACCCGCCTTTCTGTCCTCAGTGTACAGTACAAAGGACCTCATTGGTGAAATATTAAATCCGTCACTTGGTGACTTTGAGGTCCTGTATTTGACTGAGGCCAGAAATGCCTGGTCTGTGGTCTGCCCATATCAAAATTTACCCATAAATTTAAAGTCACAGAAGCTATGGGACGGCCCGCTTTGCTCATTGGTGCATAAAAATCTTTTGGATACGTGTGCCCATGAGACGGAGCGTGCTCGTCTCCTAGCTGTCTCGCGTTGGGAGTCTGGCTTGTGGCTGCAGGCACTCCCCTCGGCGAATTTGGGCACTTTTCTAGACGATAACGCGTTTAGAATAAGTGCTTGCATTCGCCTAGGGGCGGCCTGTGTTGTTCCACACCGCTGTCAGTGCGGAGATAAGGTCGAGCGCCTCGGTCACCATGGGTTATCGTGTAGCAGGAGTGCCGGCAGAATTTCACGTCATGCAACACTTAATGACATAATCCGTCGGGCTCTTGTCACCGCCGGGGTACCTGCCGTCCTAGAACCGAACGGCCTGTGCCGCGACGATGGCAGGAGACCCGATGGTATGTCATTGGTGCCCTGGAAGATGGGTCGCCCCTTAGTATGGGACGCGTCTTGCGTCGATACTTTGGCAGCGTCCCATCTTCCAGCTACTAGCATGTCTGCCGGTACAGCTGCTGCACAACAGGAGGCCCTAAAACGCCGCAAATACTCAGCCATCGGAAATGGCTACATATTTGCGGCTTTTGGGGTCGAGACCCTGGGACCATGGGGGCCTGAGGCGCACAAGCTTTATCGGGACATAGTCAAACGTCTGGTGGATGTCTCACGTGACCAAAAGACTGGTTTATACCTCGCACAGCGCATCAGCATTGCCATTCAGAGAGGCAATGTGGCCAGTCTTTTGGGCACGTTTCCGACTGAGAGCGGTCTAGAACTAGATTTTATACTTTAATTTTAGTTTGTATATATAGTTTATTTTTAGTTTAATTTATTGTATAGTTTAATTTATAAGTTAATTTATTTTTAGTATTTAATTATATGTTTTAAGTTAGTTTTAGTTTGATATTAATTGTTATTTTAATTTAATATATTCTCGTAATAAATATTTTTAAACTCTAGCACCATTAATGTTTTCAAAATTTTCTACCGCACAATTCAAAAGTTAGAGGTTCATGGCTTCGGTAATGAGCTTCTATACTTCACTCTGAGATCTCGGGGTTTCGACCTACTCATTTTGGTCCCCTGAGCCAACATGGTTATTCTAATTTTAAACAATTACAAGTTTCAATTACATGTATGACGACATTCTTAAATCTTTACTTTTCGCCTTTTTGTTACAGTATTATTGTAGGTTGATGAAATAGAATATATATTTTTACTAAATTTAATTTATGTCGTTACCGAAAATTGTCACATATAAAGATAGATTAACTTACAAACAGGAAGTTTCTGAAGTATTAAGTTTGTGTCGAAATCGCTGCTGAACCCCAAACATCGTCTCATCAATGCTAGTAGGTATTCGTATTAGAATTTAAGGCTTATCAAAGCGAAATCTCTTAATCATTGTCATAAAAAAGAAAACAAAGACTTTCTTTTCTTATATAAACCATTTTATCATAGATTTTATGAAAAGCTTATCGAGATAATAATATTTATCTTATGTCTTATAGTTTCATAGATTTTCTCTTAAAAGTTCAGGAACAAAATTGGGGATTATAGATAATCTTTAATGATTATTATGACTGTATTGACGGATTTATTAAGTTTAATACAATGAAGAATAATTTTATCAGCCTTTGATAAGACTAGTTTAGGTACTTTTGAGTTACTGATAACTTGTCTAAACTGATGTTACTATGATGTTTAAATTTCCTTAAAGTCTCATTTACACTATGTTAGTTTGAGCTGGAGTAACTAAATAAATAAAGAAGTTTTTTTTAAAGTGAACATTTCTTGAAGAGGCTCATTCACTATCCAGTAGTCCAGTCCTACGGTGGGCAGAACTTGCAGGACTCAAGAGGCATTTGCTCGGTGTTGCCGGATGCAATGCAGGTTGTAACAATATTCACAATTTTGCATTACGCGGCGGACTGCTAGACGGGGTGCCATGCAGGTTAGTGAATGGGCTTCTTTGGAGACTTTTGGGATGGGGTAAAAGCACTGAATTAGCGTGACAGTCATGCTTATATACAAAGTTTTCACTTCAGATGTGCAGTCCTACAACTACAACTACTAAACAGGTTTTTTTTACCAAATTTACGGTTCAAGTCCTATATCGAAATTCGAAGGCTGTTATTTAAATATAGCACCCATGTGCAATCAATACCTTAGCGCCCTCTAGTAGGCGCATGGACAAAATGAAATAATTACAGTTATATTTTCACCAGTGAAGAGAAATTCGGGTGCAAATGGTGCAATTTTAAATGATGTCGGTAAGCAGTGGGTACACGTTCACAACAAGAACTCTCATATAAACCGAGCTAAAATAGCAACTGCATAAATATTGTTGTTTCATTTTCTTGTATGACACCTTTTGGTGTGTAAAATAAAGAGGGATATAGCCACTGCTTGGCAATACTACTACTGCTTAACGACTAATGCTTTTCGGAGGTATCGCGAGCGATGTTCAGCGCCCAAAGATACCTAAGACCCCGTGCCAGTGTGCGCTGTACCCTGCACCCTCTACTATAGGTATAGCCGGCACTTATACAGGTTAAAATTGAAGACTGTTTTTTTTATATATATTGTACCTAAACATGTTATTGCTGTAGGAGAGATAAGGTGAAGAAACGGTAAGAATGTCTATGTCTATTCCTGAAAAATATGTTTCCATAAATTCCTAACAAAGCAAACTGAAGTAATCTGACAGTGTAATAGGCTGGAGAAGAAACTGTTTACAAAATTACTTAGAAAGGATGAGATAGGGGAAAGTGGTAGTGTGCCATCGTAACTCTTCATCGTAGAATCACGATTAGCTCAAACCGTTTTACGCCGATGTTCTGTGAGAGCGTGGTATCACACCGATTGGGGCTGGCCCTAAGAATTGACCTAAAAATAGTAATTCTAGCGTGGCCCTACCACGTCAAACAATAATTAATACGCCATCTGACTCCTTTCAGTTATGACGTGATAACTTGCTATATTTCCTATAAAATATACGAGACTTCGGTGTGAACATGATAAAAAGTGACTCATTTGATTTGAATACTCTATTGCTGTTTTGTCTATCATGACATTGTTTCATGTAAAACATTGCTGGAATCCACATTGTGGCTTACGTCCTTTTGTTGTACTGGTTCTCTTACCTGTCTTAGCAGTTTACTGGCCCCACGAATACCAAGAGAAGGGATAAAAGAAGACCAGCGAGTCAGAGAGAGACAGCAAAATAAAACTTTTAATCAAGTCTACACCTATTTTTAGATAATGCAATTGATCATTAATAAGAATGCACTAAAGGGATATTCCCTGATCCCCACTATGCTCGTGTGTCATGGTTACAGTGTGTGTTTCCATTTGCAAACTATGTCTTATTACGATAAAAGTTTAGGACCCATGTATATAATATGTAATTAGAACGAAGTAATCAAACATGTATGAAGACTCCAATTTATTTGAGTATTTATTGGTATTCCAGTCTCCCTTAAGAGAGCAGCAGCGCATTTGTAGCGTCTTTTGTGTTGCAAATGTCCATAGGCTATGGTAACCGCTATCCATCAAGTGGGCCGTCTGCCTGTCTGCTGAACTCATGCAATAAATAAAAATACTTTTTAATTGCGATGGATTGTCATATCAACAGTCATTTTGTGGATGAGCATTTAGCTGAGACAATAGACACCCTAAATTTATATTTTATGTCATGTAAATGATTCATGAACATCTGAGTATGAGGTAAAGGTAAACATAATTCAATTTTATAATATAACATACACATTGTCAACAAAACAAAAAAAAACTATTTTTCTTTTGCAATTGAAATGAATTGAATAAAACCTCCGTATCCTAATGATCTGGATAACTCAGACTTTTTTAATAATTTAAATAAAGGATGAGCACCATTCCAATAGCAATAAAACTGACGACTCCGAGGAATCTTTTATTGATTTATTAATATGTTCGATTTTGTTAATTTGTATTCATCAATTGAGTTAAATTACTTATTTATTCATACTAATGAACAAAATTATATGGTTTGCCTCCGGTTTCAAAATAAATGCTAATGTTTAAGTAAAATCTTTTAGTTACACGACGTTTATTCACAAGTAAGCGTTTAAAAATCTTTATCTGTTTGCTAGAAAGTTTCTCTCGATATCCATGACATTTTTTAGGAAAAAAAATGTAATTTTATGATATGTGTCCTTGTATATTTCATTTAGATTGCATGCAGGTTTTAGAAATTATGAAAACAATCTATAATCACTTATGATTAAAGGCACAGGCATGGCTAGTGTTTAATAAAATGTGCACTATAGCTTAACGTATCAAACAATTTTATGTTAGGTAATAACTGTTTATAGAGTTATTATATTGTTACGAGTTGCAGGACTGGAATTAAAATGCAGTTGGAATTATTATAGAATTTATTAGAACTATACAAACACGTATAACACAGGTACAAATATAGCCGAACACAAGCAGTGCAAACGTAATTCACGATTCAATAACACGCGCAAAGTCCGTCGCTAAATAGATCATCGAATGTACACACGTCTGGTCTCGCTTGCAATTATCGCTTGACTGCCCCCTCTCTCCATCCTGCCGTCGTTTTATACTTCACAAATACAAGTGTGCCCGCTCGTATCGTCGACTTAATTTCCTAGAAATCGTAATCCGCACACCTGACTAATTATGCCTGCAAACGCCCATAAAAGAGTACAATAGGCTGTTCTCCACAATAACCAATAATTAAGTAAACAAAAGAAGACAATCATAAAGGTTACAAATGGTTCCCATGCCGACAGGTAAAAGCGTGCTTCGTGGAGTTTGTCTTTGTTGGGGAGCTAAGCTGTAACAATATTGTACATAAGATTAATTTTACTGACATTAATTTACATTACCAGATAACGGGCCTGCAAAACATCGTAGAACAGCCGTCAGCGTGAACGAACTTTACTATCTACGTATTTTAACAAAATATATAAGCAACGCCCGACTGGGTTGTCTCATTTGTGGTCTCATTTTCAGTCAGGCGTTTGCCAAACGCGTGTATCATACAAAATAAACAGCGTCGCGAGCAAAATAAAATGAAAAAAGTTTACATATTCATGCTATTTTCCTGTTTATTAAAGTACTCATTGCAGGTTAGTAACCTTCTACAAGTTTTTAACGTTTTCATGTAATATTGTCTAGAAAGCGGGCTTTTATTTCATCTTTGTGACGTCTTGTGTACTTCACCTTATAATATAAATAGGTATGTATGCATATTATACAGTAATATTGTGTTGTATGATTTCCTGTAAGTACGGAACGTTTTTTGATGCCCGGTTCCTATATCTTACTATTCATTTATTTGCCTTACCATTGGTTGAATTTTGATATTACTTGTAAGGAGCTTGTTCCAAATTTTAACCGGCAATAAGGCAAATGAAAGGTCGGTAAGATATAGAGGCCGGCAATAAATCAATACTGTTTCAAAGCTAAAGCTATTTATAGACCTTTTACCTTTTATTTCTTGTACATGTAAGTGAGTTGATTTTACTAATATAATCTTTTACAACAAAAATAAGTTATGTCGATTTTTCTTCAACTGAAATATGTACGATTAGTATTATAATTATAATATTAGTTAGAATTGGTAATTATATAAGTTACCAATTCTAACTAATATTATAAATGCGATTGTGTGTTTGTTTGTGACGCTTTCACACAACTCGAAATAGATGGTCACGAGTTTACTGACGAGTGAACGAGATAATTTTACGAGACAAAGGTACTGCTCCCGAAGGATAGATAAATATAGCCGAAAAGATGACGCTCCGATCGCGTTTTATTGGCGCCACTGTTGCAATACTAACAAGTATATCGTTATGCCGATGAGAATTAGTTCCACCTATACTAGATGGCGTTACTGGTATTTGAAAGTTTAAATTAAATTTCACTATTCAAAGAATTACAACATGCCCACTTCATGCCATACATGTTCTTTTTTTTTATAAGTGCGCATTATCTCTAGTCCGTGGAGGAGGTTACCGCAAGGCGTATGAAATTCCCAATGGCCGGTCCTCCATTCTATCTACCAAATTTTATTTACCAATTAACAAAATTAACGCGACATTTGCGTTAAATTTTTCAAAGGGCCTCTACGTGTTGGCCTTCCCATGGCCTCACGCAAGCCCTCCAAAAGTCCGGGCCATTTTCATGGCTCGTGGTCTTCAAAGACATACAATAATATTATTGTATGGCTACAAAATTGACAGGGTACCAACATGGGCATAGTTTACCCTATTTTGAGATCACAACAAAAATGCTTCACTTAACTTTTATACAATGTAATCTTAAATGTAAATAAAGCGTGTACTGTTTTATTCTTATCACTTTCGTTTACTTTTTAATTATATATTCAAGAAACATTGTATCTTTTGTTGATTTTGTAATTACTCGAAAACTGTTACCCTTTTAAGGTTCCGTAGTAATTTTAGCAAAAATGAAATCATATGGAAATATGAAAGGCAAGAAAACTTTAGACTTGTAAATAACCGAAAAACGCAATAGTAAACTTGAAAAAGAAGAATATCCATAGATTTTAATTGGAAATCAAGTTCTTTATATTTTTGAAAGATTAAAATTAAAAAAGCCTATGCCATGCCCAAAACAAAATGTCATTCTTTTACGACTTTTACGCCTTGATATGAAATCCTGTTACATAAATACTTATTAAACCATACGGTATAAAGGTATCATTTCTCTGTGTGGTGAACAAGGAAAGAGAGTCAGAATCTGTAATCTCTTTAGATTGTCAATTGTTTTACAGTATGGAAAGCGGTTGTCATCGGCTGTGGACATTTGTAACACCAAAGGTGCTACCAATGTGCTGCCGCTCTCTAAACCGAGACGGGAACCGGCCACTAATGCTGGAACGAAACTCAAGGTTTTTATGGCGGTGTACTTTAGACTGTGTGTGGACAGATGGAAATTATCCAGACAGGCAAATACCCTACAACCACCACCCCGACCTTAATAACTTCACTAATTATAAATATTTAATCTTATTTCAGAGATCGACTCTCGCAGACAACCACTATGTGGCTGCCGTAGTAGAATACCAGGTATCGAGAGATGTTGTCCAGAACCGGCAGAATTATATTGATCTTATTGGCCAAGCAGCCCAGCAGGTATATATAGATCTTAGCACATAAATTTCTTATAATGCTGGATCAAAAGGCCAGGCAATTATTTTCTTGAATACAGAGCTATTTTTGTTTTACGAAGGACAGCTCCAGATCGTCTTAGGCCCCAATCGGTCACTTTACAATGGCCTGAAAAAATTATAATAAAATATATTATGATAAATAATTAGAACATCTTTGAAATCAAATCTACGTAAAAGAATTTTAAGATTACTTTAATGTATATTTTATTAAGGTATAATAATACCTGGGCTACCTTTTGTCTCCGATATTGAGAGGATGATATAGGATGATATATTCTATGCAACCCATAAGCGCCTGTGTACACACTGTACACGTCACCGCCACGGCGTCACCGCCGCGCCACCCAACTGAAGACTAGGCGGGAACGCGCCGCTGCATTTCCACTGTCAGGCGGGCGTCAGTGGCAAGGCGGACAACATTCGCATACACACAATTTTACGGAACATCAGCGCGGTAGCAGCGTGGTGGCGACGTGTCAGCTGTGCATTGACCGCTAATTCTTCAAGTTGGGTATATGAAAATTCATATTTAGGATTTTGGTAATAAAATAATATATATTTCAATTATACATTTGTTTTTATTTCATTAAGAAAAAAATACAAATGAAGTCGCGGGTAATCTATAGTAAATATTAAATCTAACGTCCCTTAAAAACATTTAAATTGATCTGAACATCAGGTAATTAACCATCTGTCTTTTTATGTTTGTGTTGTTAGAAATTTTTGCAATCCATACACGTTCCATTATTTCAGAATGCAGATATTGTCGTGTTTCCCGAATTGACTTTAACAAACAACTCTGTGAGCTTTTCTGTACCAATATATGGACTGCTAAAAGAGTACCCGATTCCGGCATTACATCCAGAGATATACGACGATGTAAGTACTTTCAATAGACATAAGTTTAAATATATGTAAATAATAATAATAATGTCTTTACTTCAGGCAATACACCCATATAAATTCACAACACCAAACTTACAATTAAAAATTATTAAATTAAATTAAAATTAAGATTAAAATAATATTATGTCAATTCATTAATACTTACATTATGCATTTATGTCACGGTGCACAGAATGCCAGCTCCTAAAAATAGGGTTGACAACCCTATCTGAAAACATGCGGAGAATCCCATTGCCCGAAGCACGGAGGCGAGCCCAGAGCCCCGCTATGCGTGACCTCCTTATCGCAAAGAAATCTGCAATTTTCTGTTCGACGAACATGCCCGAAGCGTTACAGAATCAAGGCGGTTTCATTGGGATACGATATGCATTATTATATTGTACTCTAATCGTTCCCAAAGCTTTCTTGGAGCATTTCACCCAGAGCTGACAAGTGTAAAAACTTTGACAGAATGCTCTAAATAGTGTCACTTTCACTTGTTCATTGCATCGCGAAAATCTACGCGAGATCATGTAATGATATTCTACAAAGACTGCCTAAATGTTGGCATCTAAGTTCTACATTCCACTAGCATTAAATGTTTTAAATTATTCGAAAGAGGATGTTTTGTTACCAGGATATACGTTTTATCGTTTGTTTACGTTAATTTATATTTATATTCAAATTATTAAAATGGAAAGTTGAGAGAAATGAGTAGTTTTCCAACACCGACTACTTTTTATTTTTAATCAAAATAATAAGGCCACGGAAGGTACTCGAGATATTTGTGCTTTGACTTGTTATCGCTTGGTAATTTGTATGACAAATTGGAAAATAGGAATGTTGATCTCGAAGACCTTGCTCACACTTTTGATGAAGAAGGATTAAAAACAGCAAGAATTTAGTTGTCAATTTAACAATTAGATGCTAAGTTGGCTACTAAACCAAATAGATTAGTGCAATACCGATTATGCAGGTCAAAGTATGCCGATCCTTGGACCGTCACAATGGTATTTATTGCACATGGGCCTTCAAGCAGCTACTGATGTGATTTCACGCGAATGATATAAATGTGATTTTAATATTTTTTCAGCTCTTCGTATCTATGTCAGCAGCGGCAAGGAACAATCAGATTTATGTAGTGCTAAACACAAGGGAACTGTTAGATTGCACTCGAAATGACACAGGTGAAGAATGTCCTGAGCTCAAAGAATACATTTTCAACACCAACGTAGTTTTTGATAGGAACGGAACTGTAATTGACAGGTAATTGTCAATTGAAAGCCATCGTGATTCCAATATTCTAATCAAAGAAACGGCTGTCAGACTTGTCATTATTGTCTATGGAGGCAGAAAATCTAGAAAATTTTTAGTTGTTTTCAGCTATGGATGATTTAATAAATAAGCTTGCTGAAAAAAAGGCAAAAAAAATGTATCTTTGATTTGAATTGTTTGTCTAACTTAGCTTCTTAGGAGCATTAAGTAATAACTTATAATCAGTATATAATTATTTCAATTCAATACGAGCATTTTTTTTTCTTTTAATAAAAAAAATTGCCCTTCCTTTGGGCCCCCCAACACATTTTGATACAAGGCCCGTCTAAGGCTAGCTACTAGCCACTGACCTTACACAAATGCCTTAAAAACCAAAGAAAGTAAATTTCACATGAACATGTGTTATCTTAGTGCAATTTCCTTGGATTTTCTTTCTTTCACAGATATCGCAAAATAAACCTTTTTGGCGAAGCATCCCATACTCCTGCTTTGCATCCCGACTTGGGAGTATTTACTACAGATTTTGGAGTGACTTTTGGTCACTTCATCTGTTTCGATCTAATGTTCCAAGTACCGGCTGTCCAAATTGTGCAGAAACACCGATTAACTGATGTTATTTTTACAACCATGTGGTTCTCTGAATTGCCCTATTTGACTGGTAAGCTTAGTCGTGAGAAGTCGTAGATTAAGTTGAACGTATTAAGAGTGGGGTGACAGATTATAGATTTTTATTCCGAGGTGTAAATGTTTTATGTACACATCACCTCACAGCTTGTGGACAGATTGTAAGGTAGTGTGGGACTTGAGGTGTCTAGCAGATATCCACAAAAACCATCCAGCTGTTTCTTCATTCACATTAAACTAGGATCGTAGGAAAACAGTTTAGACACCTGGTTGTTTTTATTGTTACGCGCCTAGCCTTGATGTAACTGTTGTACCCCGAGAGCAAAATGACAGGCCACATTTCACTGCGGGCAAGTCTAATGATGGTGTCATTAAGATCGTAGTTAAGTAACAATAAAACGACTATTATTATTATAAATGAAATTAAATGGTCATCAATTATATCTTATAGTAAACGTTGGTGATGTATTTTTTAGATTATATTATGCATACATACATACATATATAACTTCACGCCAGTTCCCTTACGGGGTAGGCACGAACAACAGAGCGCCATTTAGGCTTATTCTTACACACCTCACTTGCTTCTTTGACATTCATAACTCTTGTCATGCACGCTCGTCTGTTCTTAAGGCTCCTAACATCACCTTCTGCTAGTACACGATCAATTTGATCATGGAAAGTGTGTCGTGGCCTTCCACGACTTCTGCATCCATCCACTTTTGCATTGTATATCTGTTTATTCATTCTTTCATCATGCATTCTTTCTACATGTCCGAACCACCGGAGCATTCCTTTCCTTACCTTCACCCCGACACTCTCTTTCAGACCAACTGTCTTTCTTATTTCGGTATTACGAACGCGGTCCGCAAGCGTCACTCCGCAGATTTTGGGCAGTGCTCGCATCTCGACCGCGTTTATTCTACTTTCATGCTCTTTCTTCCATACCCAACTCTCGCTTCCATGCGTGAGCGTAGGTACCAGCACCGCGTTGTGTACGGCGAGCTGGGCCTTCTGGCTCAGGTTCTTAGCGCCTAGAAGTTTACCTAACGCTCCATTCACACTATTCCCCAAATTCACTCTTCTTTCTATATCAGCGGTGTACCTTCCATCCCTGCTAAAAGCACATCCAAGATATACAAACTCATTCACTTGCTCCAGCATAACATCATCGACCATTATCCTTGCATTCGTTCTGGTTTCTTGTCTTTCAAACACCATAACCTTTGTTTTCTTCGCATTCAAATGTAAGCCTCTCGCCTGACAGTCATCTTTCATCATTGTGACTAGTGTTTGCAGTTCTGATGGCGATTCGGCTAAAAGCACGGCATCATCCGCATAAAGCAAGGTGCTTACAACTAGGTCACTCATCCGCACCCCAACATCCATCAATCTTATTCTCTGGAGACAATCGTCCAGGTATAGGATGAACAGCAAAGCCGACAGCACGCAGCCCTGTCGGACGCCAATATTGACGTCAAACCAGGGCGACAGGCTGCCATCCAGCCGCACGCATGCCATACAGTCCTCGTAAGTGGACTGCACAGCACGCATCAGTTGGCCATTAATCCCATATCTGGGCAATATGTCCCAGAGGTCCTTCCGCACAACCCTGTCAAATGCTTTCTCTAGATCCACAAAACCGCAGAAAACCTTCCGGCCCATAGCCAGCTGCTTCTCTACGATATTGCGGAGAGAGAAAACTTGATCCATACATCCCCTTCCATTTCTGAAGCCACCTTGTGCATCCCACAATAATCCATCGGATACCACTCTCATTCTCTTTTCAATAATCTTCGTATACACTTTAGATGCTGTGCTGATCAAACTGATGGCCCTGTAGCTGGCGCATTATATTATGGCTTTAAAAAAATTACAATGATTTCCATTTCAGCCGTTGAAATTCAAGAATCCTACGCATATTCTATGGACATAAACTTCCTAGCTTCCGGAGCCAATAATCCGTCCGTAGGAAGTGCTGGTGAGATTCTTTCAATTTTCTTTTCATAAAAATGAAGCATTTCAATAAGAGTCAAAACACAAAATAAAAATTATAATATAACGTACCACTGGTCTTACGATATTTCCTAGCCATCCAAAGATTGTCTGGATGGAATAGTTATAGTTAACAGCAATAAGACCGCCTGTTGCAACATTTTTAAATTTGAGGTTTAAAGTAATAAAAATTAACTAAGAAAGGATCTGCATTATTGAAGAGCGCATTATATTGTTGACAAACATAGTATAAAAATGTGTTATTTGCATAATTACTATAGATAAGTGACAATGAAACTAGAGATAAATCACTTGAGTTCTCAAAGGGACATTTTAGACTATTTCAAAACTATTTATACTAATTACTGAATATAAATTAAATTTAATAAAACTACGTTTTAACGGTTTTAAGCGCGGTAATTTTATTTGATTTTGGTTTTTTTCCGACGTTTCGGCCACTTTTCAGTGGCCGTGATCACGGAAGACAAAGATGTCAAGTGTCAACGAGTATTGTTAAAGTTTTATTTAGCCTACCGCCAACTTATTAATTTTAATTATTTAATTTTTAATTTTGTTTATGGTTATTATTTAATCTATGGGAGCCTAATCTAATTTACTACCGCTTCGCAACATGTTATGGCTTGAAGAGAAGAAGCGGCGCAAGAAACTCTTCAGCAAACATGCCTAGCTCTAATAATTTTATATAATATTAAAATGGGTGGAAGGAAAAATAAAAGTAATTATCAGTCAAGTTGGTTTGTGTTCCGTTGTACGCAGAAAGAGCTCACAGTGTCTTGAGGTCTGGCAGCTGGTTTTTGCTGGGTTTGGGTCTTAATAGTTTTGATAATTGGATCCCAAACAGGTGGTACTTGCCAACCATCTTCTCTATTGAAATTTGGGTGTTTTTTGATTTCAATAGCCTCACGCATCATTCTAGGTATGAAACGATTCTCTTTCGCGAGGATTTGTGGGTTATCGAATCTGATGTAGTGGTTGGGTTTATCCAGCGTGTGTTCAGTGATCGCAGACTTCGTAGACCTTGTGTGTTTCATGTCAGCAATGTGTTCTTTTACTCGTGTTTTTATGCTCCTCTTTGTTTGCCCAATGTATGACAATCCACACTCACAATCAAGCTTGTAAACCCCTGCATCCTGGAGTGGGATATTGCATTTCACAGGTCTCAGAAATTGGGTAATCTTTTTCTGCGGCTTGAAATATGTTTTGATTGAAGCTCGCCTGAGGATGTGACCAATTCTGTCTGTGACCCCCTTGATGTAGGGTAGGGTAGCAGGGCACCGCTCAACTGAAGGTGGTTTGGGGCCTTTGTGACGTTGGTGTGGAGTCTTCAGCTGATTGCGTTGTAGAACTCGCTTGACATGCTGAAGCTCTCCAGCTATGTGGTTCTCGTCACAAATTTTCCGTGCTCTCTGAAACAAAGATTTGCCCACGGTAGCTAACTGACTAGGATGGTGGTGAGACGAACCATTAAGGTATTTATCTGTATGGGTAGGTTTCCTATACACCGTATGACCAAGAGTATTGTCAGGGTTCCTTAGGATGAGCACATCCAGAAAAGCTAATTTATTATTTGCCTCTAGTTCCATAGTAAATTTAATATTACTGCTAATGGAATTGAGATGATCTAGAAATGCAGAGACTTTATCGTTTGGTTTCGTATCGTTTATTATGTATACAAGTCGCGAAAACTTAAGAAAATATTATAAATTAAATTGGTTTTAGGTTCAGGAATATATTCCGGGAAAGCTGGTGCTCTTGTTAGTACTATGCCGGGAAAGTCTGTCACTCGCCTACTTGTTGCTACAGTTCCAAAAATCCCTGGACAGGTAAGTTCATCCTCAAGTATTTTTTAATTCTCCAGAATGGGGGGCAGTTTTTTTCATTATAAAAGCGCACATTTCATCCAATATTGATCTGTCATTATTTCAAGACTTATCTAACGGTTTTCTAGCTAGCTTAGCTAGTTAATAAGCTTTTTTGAAAAGGTTTTTAAATACAGGCTTTTGAGATCCTGGATATCATGTAGCAACAGAGTGCTAGCCAAGACAACCAAGTAAAACGAGCCCAAACACGACGGGTCTATCTTGTTTAGTACAGGAGTTCCAATGGTCACCTTCCGACTCCATCATCAGATCAGCTCCATGGTACCATATTATTGCATTATCATGATCGCATGACAATTTTGCATGCACATGTATATAGATACACATGCGTGCAAAATTTCAGCTCAATCGGAAACCGGGAATTAGGTCAAATTTTACTTCCAAGATTCCACACGACCTTTTAAATACATACATACATAGGTACAACCATTGCAAGTTAAATAAAAGCTTGTAAAAACCATCGAGTTCGCTTACATTTATATATACTTGCCATGTAGCAGGTTTTTATATGTTACTATCCTCTATGTATCTTAATGAATGAATATAGATATAGATAATACATAAGAAACCCGGCAATAATAAATAGTCATCATATACATACAGTACATACAGCGTTTATATAAATATGATTTCTGCCTTTTTCTACAAATATTCACGTTTTAAATGTATCAGGGAATTAAAAGTGAATAATTGTGTTGTACCCCTTTTTTGTATCCTTTTTATGTTTTCTTTTTTTAGAATATAGGAGCCAATAACCCCGGGCCAATTTACGATAATCCAACCGACCACGACGGTCTGGTCTTGATCACTGATCCCTCACTGCCATCTCACGTCAGCAGACCGTTGGTACCAGGACAACAAACTTTCACACTGGTCGACAAAGATGTCAGATGCAGCTTTATAGTAAAAATGAGCAATCGAGAAGGAAATTCAGTAAGTAAAGTTTTAATAAGCTTTATGACTAATCTGCTTAACTAACTGCAGGTAAGCTGTAGGTATAATACCCGGTATATTTATGCAACTTGGCCAAAGTCGTCAGATGCGCAGACTTGGTTTTTAGGTCTCTTTGTTTGTAAAGCGGGACGCGGGAATGAATCTCCTCAACTGTCTGCTTCATACTCATAAGCTTGACCGCGCGCGAGAGAGACGGACAGAGTTTTCATGATACGAATGCAGTGCGACGTCACACCACGCGGTTATTCACAGACACTACGCAAGCACGTGTATACGTGTGTTGAACGTGCCATTTTTTAAATATATTTTTTTAGACCATAGTCGATTATGGAGGCATTCCCAAGGGGGCAATCCAAACACTAATCGACCGGCTTGTGTGGAGACTCGAGTACTCAATTCTCCACTAAAACCACCCTCCTCCCATGTGCCCCGCGCTTATGGCAGGAAGAGCGTGAGACTTAGAACGTAGATACGCCCACGGTGATCCTAGCGCATCAGTGCTTGAGAATGCTCAAGGAAGCAGTGCAAACTCACTTCGTCGACAGGGGTGAAGACTCCTCTGCTCCCTAGATGCTGGAGGGCTCCTGCAGCGATGTGTAGTATACACGTAGCTTATGTCTGGTTAATGTTAATGTACTGGAACTGGTACCACTGGAATCCTATATCCGTACTGTCGGGGATGCTGATTGTATTTTAAATAAAACACCAAAAATATGGCTGCCAGGTTTCGGGGGTGTGTACACGGCGTAGAAATTAATGTAAAGCGGGTGCGCTCGCTACTAACGGGGACTTGCGTGACACTGATTTTCAAATATCAACCAATAGCACCATGTGGCACACCCCGTCCGTGTTGCGCTTATTTTAATCAAAAAATAACATTATTTTTCGTAAGTTTTCACGACTAGTACACATAATAAGCCGCGCTTAAAAATCGTTAAAACATAGTTTTATTAGTGTTAACAAAATATATAATATATAAGTAAAATATATATATATATATATATATATATATATATATATATATATATATATATATATATATATATATATATGTGTGCGTCGCCTACACGTACTAATTTGATTACTAACTACTAAGCTTTTATTATTTTATCAGTGTAGGAACGGAGACAATACAATTTCCTGTAGCCAGGCGGCCTGTCCTAAGAGGTGACAAAACCACCCACAGCCAGGTGGTAGGGTATTTACCCGTCTGGATGGTTACCACCCCTGGTCTAGAGTATGCCGCCATAGCAACCTAGAGTTGTGTTCCGGCATTAGTGGCCAGGTTCCACTCTCCCTTTAGAGAACAGCAGCACATTTGTAGCACCGTTGGTGTTGCGAATGTCCATAGATGATGGTAACTGCTTTTCTCCAATGGGCCGTCTGCCTGTCTGCTGAACTCATGTAATAAAAAATAAATTAAAAAATCTCGTAACGCGTTACAGTGCGATTGTCTTCTTATTCCAAAATCTGCTTCCTTTAGCCACCTTCACTCTGAGACCTCGGTTTACATATTATTTTGTCCGTCTGAGATAAAGACATACATACATACATACATACATAACTTCACGCCAGTTCCCTTGCGGGGTAGGCACAAACAACAGAGCGCCATTTAGGCTTATTCTTACACACCGCACTTGCTTCTTTGACATTCATAACTCTTGTCATGCACGCACGTCTGTTCTTAAGGCTCCTGACATCACCTTCTGCTAGTACACGATCAAAAGACATAAGACATTGATTAGATATTATTTGTTAAACAAAATCAATCGGTAAATAATGCAAGCACTTCTGGAAATAAAATATTGTTTGTAGCATTTTAGTTTTTTGTGTCATGAAATGATAGTAATTATAATTATAACACAACGTTTGGTTTTTGCGCGTAGCTGGTATATAATAGCATTTAATTGCATGTCATGTAAGTAATAGTAATTTTAACTTTTTGATTTTTTACTAACTCTCGTTTCATGTTTTGCTTCAAATCATCATCATTTCTACTGATGCATGAGACCATTCCATTCTCGCTTGCTTCATATTATGTTTTGTTATGATATTTATGTGTCTTATTTTGGTAATTTAATGCATTATTTTTTCGATAATGATTAATTCATAAATTGATTATGCGTATTCTCCTTAACAGAGACAATAAAAAACTTGTTATGGAACACATTGTTAATATAAATCCAGTTATCAAATATTTTAGGTCAGATTTAATTACTCTTGTCTTATTTATAGATGAATCATGTATAAAAATAAAATAAAATTGTATGATACTCATTCACTCACTCACTCGCTCACAAAGAGGGTTTGATGGATATATAGGACGCTCTCTAAGTAGGAAGAGGTAGGGGGCTACATAACGTGGATATTTGCTGGCACTGCCAAAAACATGGGTCACCATTTTGGCTGTGAACGCGGATATACCTAATGCTTATTATACATATCTGTATGGCTGTAAATGTGAGAAAAATATTTATGTTCATTTGTAATAAACGTAGATATAAAATTTCACATATGGATGTTTTCGTTGGCTAAAAGCGTGTAGTGTGTAGCGTATTAATGTTGTTTATGTCTAAAAGCTAAAAAATTAAAAAGTTATTGAAAAATTAACAATAAAAATATTGAAACGCCGTTCATTTATGTAATTAATTGATTTTGTTTTAGGTGCCCCATTTCCGAGCGGTAGTTCATGATGGCACGACGACTTACGCTCGAAGGCAACTTGGAGTAGCAGCATGCCTCGTGGTCGCATGTAAAACTGACGATTTCAAAAGCTGCGGTTATAGGTATGTAACTACACCACAACCCATTCATATTATTTTACTTTACGAAAAAACTATCAGACTTGTTACTAATAGTTATTTAAATTCATGTTGTGCTAGCTGTCATTCAATATAACTTTGTAAACAAATATCACACTTAACAATTACTATAAAACTATAAATTACTGTAAATCTATACATAGGAACGGTCACTGAATTATGAAGTAATGAAATTCATCGCAATTTTATTTAATTTTTTTCATTTTCTAGATATGCAAATGACGCAAATGTTGAAATAGAAGAAATAGAGATAGAAATGATAACATATAAAAACTATTATAATAATACACTTCAATGCGACAACATTGTCTATTTCCCCCTTTCATTTACTGATAACAAATTTCCTCTAGGACCTGAAAATTATACTTACACAATGAAAAGTAATAAAAAGACTGACATCAACAATCAAAATGTGTATGAAGTTGTAAAAAGTGAAGAAGGAAAAACACATGTATCCAAACTACCTTCGGCAGGTGGTCATGAGAAAATTGTTTACAAATTAATGAAACCTCAAAAAGGACTTACTGCTTTCGGAGTTTGGGGAAGGATTTACACCAGAGATGTAGATCACACAAAAGACATAACTGAAGAGGATGTAAAGAAATTCGAAACAATATTAGATGTTATTTATTCTGCAGCAGATAATGATCCAAAAATCGAGTACAGAAAAAATTTAAATGAGGCTCTTGATTAATAACATAATAGTTGAAGATTAATAAGGACGATAATCTAAGAATGTTTACTATGGATTCTTCGTTCAAGATTAATAGCACAGATGAAACAAATATTGTAGGTTAGGGCATGCGAGAGGGATATTAGAAATAATTGTGGACAAAGACCGGGAAGACAATGTTACGGGGCCTAAAACTGTGGACAGTTTTATGCCCCATAAGATTGTCTTCCCGGACTCACCAACTGGAGTTGGTGAGCATTAATTATAGTTCAAAAATCGATGAGAATAATAATCTATATTGGCTAATTTCATCCTTTTCTAACCACTAAGAGAAGGAGGAGATGGAGGAGACAGAGTGAACCTTAAATAAGCCTATAAACTCTCTAACTCAATATGAATAAGACCGTAAGTTTGTATGTTCAATGACTGTGTTTGGTGGTGCAATAAGTTTTAAAGACTTAGAAAATTATATGAATAAATGTCGTTGTTACGTAGAATTTTATAGAGATAGTATCGGAATATATTTTTGTATAATGAAATGCAATAATGCTTGAGACATACTCAATCAACTGTTATTGTTAAATTTTCTTTGTTTTTTCTTTATTTTATCGTCTTTATAACTGTTAATTTTATAACAGTACTGAACTTTTGACTTTTGTCAAAGAGCTCTCTATCGAATTTTTTATTACGTAGTACATAATGAAGAGCTTTTGATTACGAAGATTTACGATAATGATCAAAGAGTACAATTTTGAATAAATTTTTGTAATGTTGCTATATTCGTTTTATTTATATATTGGTTGTTATATAGTGGTTATTACCGGCCAAAATTTGCTGTTCTAGAGAGGTGTAATTTTTCAAGGAAACAATTTAAAGTATTTTTTAAGTTTTGTGCGTAGATATATAAGCTAAAATCGTGTAACACTACAGAGTAACCTAAGCCTGCAATAGGATCAACAAGAATTATAATTAAGAAAATAATTAGTAGTATATAAGCAAAAAATGTTAAAAGTATCAACAAACATCTAGATTTAATTGGTAGTGAAATGATATGTATTAAAGTATAATGTATTTAATGAGTAAAAATATAAATAAAAATTGTTATAATCCCACTTTGGAAAGAGCAACAGGGAGTGTAAAAGAGAGAAACAAAAAGAATAATAAACCTCTGGCAATCTGCATAGGCGGTGTAAAAACACTAGATTGTATGAACAAATTTATTTTTTCTACAACGATAAGTGTAAACTAATATTTCTATTAAGGGCTATATTGCACTTTTTAATACGCCTACGATTACTGTAGTAAGATCTCTGTCCCTGTTCTTTCATCTACTCTCAATTATTCCTCTCATATTCTTATATTAAGCTATTTCATAGTCTTTTCCTCTCATATAGAAGACATAAGTTCGCTGTTATACCAGAATTCATGAGGTCATCCTTCACACATTACATCTCTTTTTGGTTTACATGTAGCCTCTTGGCTTCAATAATGTGTTATCTTGAAAATTGATACTTTAGAAGAGAGTCTTTTTTATTCTTCGGTGTATTCTATCGAAACCAATAAACTTGGTATCTTTTTAAATACATTATAAGTAGAATGACAGAAAAAAGTTATTCGTTTCCATACAATTACTTATTAAACGCTGCTTCAACAGCTGAAGATCTCAAACAGCGTAAAAATGGAACCCTAGGATGGGGTTACATATTTCTGTCGTTTGGAGTTGAAACTTTAGGTCTATGGGGTCCATCGGAAAAGGGTTTCTTCAAAGAAAATTGTAAGAAATTCTGATTCCACCCATGTTCAGAGGGGTGGTTCGTATTTCGCGCAACGAATCAGCATTGCCATACAACGTGATAATGCAGCCCGACTTCTGGATACGCTTCTCTCTGGCAGCGACTTGTAACATAGTTTAAATTAATTAATTTATAACTTTTATAACGAGCAGCAGAGCATTTGTAGCACCTTTGGTGTTGCAAATGTCCAAAGGCGATAGTAACCGCTTTCCATCAAGTGGGCCGTCTACCTGTCAGCTGAACTCCTGCAATAAAAAATCGTTTATTATTATATTATTTTTATTTATTAAAGAGCAAAAAACTTTTTCTAAAATTTCAATTTTCAACATAACACATTAAACTAAGGGGCGATTTACATTTATATTCATGGCAATATTCTATTTTACCATTCTTGTTTGTTTGTTGTTGTCATCAGTACTGATTTAGTAATTTTGGTCTTGTCTTTCAGCATTATAATTACAGAGCTCTAGCGTTTAGTGGTGTCAGAACATTCTCTGGAATAGCAACAGGAGGTTCCAGGGTGTGTTCCGTAGTTGCTTGCACTGGAGACACTATTGATACGTGTGGAAAGAGGTAACAAATGAATAACACTATATACTTTTTAAAAGTGTCTGCACTAGGCATAGTAACATCTAAACATAACCAATAGCGCAGTTGAATCATATCAAATGATGAAATAATGTTTAGATCACCCACGATCACCTACGAAGTAGAAATTTAAGTAAAAATACATACATGGTTTATAACAAGGCGATTATTGTAATCATACTAATAACTAATATATTTTTTCATGTTGCAAACTTTGCATAAAAACAGTCAGTATTTTAAATTTATTTTTGAAATTATTTCGAATACTTATGCTACACTTAAGACGTTTAATAATTTTCTCAACTTGGTGATAACATGGCGCCATTAGCTAATTGATATGACAATGCAAAAGGCAATAAAAACAAACATTGTTTTCAGATTTCCAAACTACTTAGAGAACGCAACTGCGATTTTTGAAGAATTATCAATAAACGCCATCATACCGACACCTATCAGGGAAACGGACTTACAAGCTGATGATTCTATTTTTATACCCCTTTCAGTGAATGTCAACATAATGGCATTAAAATCCACAGATTTTAACTATAACAAGGTTGATAACGGGAATACTACCACCCATAGCTATACACTGGTAAATAAGAACGCTGAGTTGTATACATTCGCTTTGTGGGGAAGAGTTTTTGCCACGGACGGTTTAGATGTAGATCCTCCTCGAAATGAAACAGAAGATACGTCACCCGATTCATCCGTTGTCCATCTAGTTAATAGTGTTTTGTTAATACCAACTATATTACTTCTGTTGCGAAGATAGGCAAAATATTTCGAGGATGAATAAAAGACTCATGGCCTCTTTTAACCTTACGTAGGTATAAGCTAAAATCATGTGCATTTTCATTTCTTTAATTTGAATTTTCAATTTTTCTGTTATAAAAGTTAAATGAAGGCCTTATTATAATAATCATAATGTAATTGACTGTGATCAACAATGTATGCAGCTGAACATGATGTTAAAGAACGTAGATAAAAAAGGGTTTATATTATAGGTATTGTTTGCAGTAGATGCAGTTTTATGTAATTTTTACATGTTTACTGTTACAATAAAATGATTTAATTAATGATGTTATAATTTTTCTTCATTTTATTATAACCCTATAAAAATACACACTGTTAGCACTTACTTACGTATATTTTGCAAAAACTCTAACAAGTCTAACCTATAATTTCAGAATTAGTATTGGAAATACTATTGTTACGAGTGCGGGACTCGAACTAAAAATGCCGTTGAAATTACTATAGAATTTATTAGAACTATACAAACACGTATAATACAGGCACAAATATAACTGGACACAACCAGTACAAACTGCACGATTCAAAAACACGCGTAAAGTCCGTCACTATATAGCTTATCGAATGTACACACGTCTTGCCCGTATCGTAATCGTCGCTTGACTGCCTCACCCCTCCGTTCGGGTATTATTTTATACTAAACTATACAATACAATACTCGACCGCGTAGACTGAATTCTCCAAGGACCACACCTGGCTAACGACCATCATAAAGGATTACAATACACAGTAGACTGCTTTTCTAATTAAATTTTTTAAACATAAAGTAAACACAAGAAGTCCAAATGCGGGCAGGTAATAAACTGTGCTTTATGGCCGGCAGATGTGCATTCACTTTTGTCGGCAAGTAACACTAAAGCTCTACTACTGGAAAAACTAAGAATATTATAAGGAGTTAGACGACCCACATAGATTGGCCCATTGAACCACAGAATACTATGAATGACACCCGCCTATTGAAAGATGTAACTCTGAAAAAGTTCGTAAACCCTACTTTTCTAGAGGGCGTCTATACTACAAGTCTCTTTTCTCGCGTTTTGATGTAGAAAAATACCATTAATATTATTAAAAGCATATTTTACTTAGCACATTAGTCAAAAAGAAAAAATGTGTGTCACCTCCGACGCACGACTGAAGTTTACACCTTAAGTACGATTGTTAATGAATATCCAATGCTGCGGTCGAATAAGGGCCGTTACAAGACCTTCTAAATTTAAAACACCGCATCTGACACTGATTTAAAGCTTTTGAGATAGCGCTCGTATTATTGCACTCTTCATAAAATTTCCATATCGATATATGACATTGATTCTTAAGAAATAAACTACAAAAATTTATTATCAAAATACGTTTTATGTCAGTTTCATATTAAAACATCGTGTCAGAAATAAAACAATTTCCACAAATGTATATGTATATGTGTATGTACGTAATTTTACGACAATTCGATAATATTCACATATAGCAAAGACTGTACGTGTATATAATTATATGCACTTCTAAGAACTTTTTGATTCACCCTGGTAATTAAAAAAAAATAACTATAAATGCACTAGTATTTACTCTCTGTAAAAGTATGCTTTTTTGAGTTAAAACTATGTTCATATGTACACAGTCTTGGTATGAAATGGTTCGCCAGTTTTCAAATTGATTCAGTAATGTTACGCTAGCACATGTGACCTTTTCAAACTAAGTCTCAGAACAGACTATTCCACAGAAATTTATTAAGATCAAAGTTGTTTGATTTTCTATCTTGTTTAAGAAGATTGTTCAGAGCTGTAAAACCTTTTTATTGAATTTAATGTTTATGATAAAAGTAGTGATTATATCCTCTTTGTTTCTTATTGTTAATCTCAGTGCTTTGCCATTGTCACCAAAGCAATTTTCTTTTTTACGTTTCTATACTTTATAAACGTAACATTTATTAAAATGTTGGTAGTACTGTTTCTTGTACTAACGCAAGCAAAAGTGGATTTTAAGGTGATGAACCTTTTTATACCGCGACTCTGCATACTAACCAATTGTAGGTAAGATATTTTCATATGAGTTTGTTATCATTATGCTTCTTGCGTTAAAGTCAAGGACTCCGCACGTGTCAGATAGGAGTAGAATCTATTTACGGGTTATCTTCCATTCTTACGCTTTTTGCACAGTCACATCGCAAGTAGGAATAACGATTGTAACGGGACATTTTTGTACTTGTAAAGTACTTTAGATAAAGTTATCTGAACAATGCCGTTTTGTGACTAGGATGATGTTCGATATAAATTGTTTTTGCGTGAATGGAATTGCTACAATTAAAGAATTGGGTATTTGACAGATACATCAACTGAGACACTTTATCATCGCACAAAATGTCACAGCCTCCTTGATTTCGTATGAGAATACTGGCTTATGACGTCACAATTTTAACGAGTCAAATACCGTATTAATAAATATTATGTTCTTTAAAGTATAATTAAAATTGTTTCTATAATGCATTGTTGAAAGGAATATGATAGATATGACGTCTGCTCTTTTATATGAATGCTATTTTAGAATTTATTCTAATATGTGTCAAATACCCAATTGCAGCAATTTCATTCCAAACAAAGGCTGCGTAATAATCGACATGGTCTTAATGTAAAACGACTTCAAGCCCTTCTAGTTCCAAGCATTTTTGCAAGCCTAGTTATGTTTGGCCCATAAAAGTTCTACCGCTGGGGACAAGCATTCCTCTATTTCAGGGGAAGAAATTGTACACATTCATGCTTGTCCAAAACGAATTGGCGTGTTTTACACATCGCTAACAATGCTGTACAGATTTCCACACAACGTTTTCTTTCCGTTACGATAAGCATCACTTATTAATTAATTAAAAACTCGCAGAAAATTTAAGGACAATAAATAACTTAGTTTGGAAAATAGTTACTTTTTATATACGGGGTTCACTTTAAAATATTTTTGTACGGAATATGGGATACTTTTCATGGGACTCAAAATTCATAGACCGGATTGCCATAAAATTTGGTATGTATAGTATGTAATCATGCAAAATAGTAGTTTTCTTTCATGGTATATATGTTAATTAAGAGTGATAGCACAATGGAATATTATTCTGAGATTTCGCGGTATATAGAACCTGAGTTTAAACAAACGAAGACGCATGAACAACTCTGCTTATAGTATAATTAATGCTGTTAATTTAGTAGTCCATTCAATAATTATTTAAGAGTATTCACACGTCCGTTTGCATTGTATACCTACATTAAAATAAATTATAATACAATGCAGCTAGTTTCATAGTTATTTAATAAAATGACGCAATAAGTGTACATATGTAACATGTCGTCAGTTTTATTATCTTGATGCTGTGTTATATGACCCATAATATAATCGTATTGCTTAAAGCCGGACGTAGAGGCGTGCAAAATGGCACAGACTAAAAGAGTGCTAGTTATTTATACTGGCGGCACATTTGGAATGCTGAAAAACGAAAAAGGAGGTGTGTATTTATTTCAAATGTTAGTGGTAATTTCCATACTAAATAAATCAAAGAAAATTATTTAAAGGATACATATTTGTGGCCTTGTGACGGTCAGTGTCGAAATATATATATATATATATATATATATATATATATATATATATCTATATCTATATATATATATATATATATATATATATATATATATAGATATAGATATAACTAGCGGCTCGGACAGATGTTGTTCTGCTCTGAAAAATAAAAATGTAGGCCCTCATTCCAGCGCCACCTGAGTATTTATTTGAGTTGGTCGCGGGCTGGTATAGATCAGGGATTCCCAAAGTGGTAGATATCGACTCATTGGGGTCGAATTCGGTTTCCCAGGGGTCGATATAAACGAAAACTGATTTTGGGGTTCGACGAGGTCCAAAATTTTAAGAATTTTTTAACATACTGTATATATAAGTTGTGTTACGTGTACCAACTTGTTATAACAACGACTAATTTTTAAAAAATAATTATCTACTTAATAAAAGTATTTTTATGTAATTTTTATTAATAATTGTTAGTTACACTTGATATTTATTGAATTTTAGATCTATTTATTTCGTTAAATTTTTATGAGTAAAATTATGTCAAGTTTACTTACTTAATCAACCGTAATGTTTTTCAATTGGTAAGTATTTTATTATCAATACAAAAAACAAGAGGTAGGATGTTTAAAGTAATTTGGCTATGGGGTTCTGAGGTATCAGTTCAGTTCATTTTGGAAAACGGGCCTCTTGCCCAAAATAGTTTGTGAATCCCGGGTACAGATTCTCAATTGGATCATCGGGTAGATGGCACTGAAATCGGGTTCTAGGATTTCATGTTTTTTTCTGTGTGTGTTGGAGTGAGGTTCCTGGATGACTTACAGTCACAATTGGACTCGGTAAGTGGTACTACAATCGGGTTGTAATTTTTTTTAGGGAGGACAAAGAGCCGATAGCAACATTCTAAATGCGATTTGAGCGACATTTTGAATGAATGTTACTTGTTACTTGAGTTCTATTTTCGTTTATTTTATAATTCGAACGTAATAGTTTTCTGTTTTTGTTTAAATATTACCGGCCTTATTCACATTGAGTTATAATGAGTTTGTAGGCATCTTTAAGGTTTTTAAAGAAGCCTACAAGTTTACTCTAACTTGATATGATAAGTCCCTAAGCCAATATTAGACGGTTCATTTCTGTCTTTCAGTTTGTATGAATCAACCCAAGTGATTCATGTTAACATAATTTTAAATTATTAAATATCATTGAATATCGTTGTGTCTTTTCAGTTCTATGCCTTGCCTTTCAAATTGATTCCATTTAATTGATCTAAACGGCAGTCGTTCAATTACTACGTCATCTTCGAAAGAGAAGAAAACCAAAAATAGGAAGAATATTTTGATCGGAACGCAAGTCATTTCAATGATTTTTTTTGCAGTGCTTGTTCCTCAAAAAGATATAGAAAATGTTATAAGGAGATTACCTCAGCTACATGATGAAGAATATTACCAGAAGAACCTAGCCAATACAGAGATGAAAGAATATCTCGCTCTTCCAGGTAAAACGTTTGTTTTTTGGTTTAAGAGAAATCTCTCCTATTGTATTGATGTGCTCTGTAGAGAAATTCACCTGTAATTCTTCTAAGTCGTTCTCTTACTTCTGAGGATCGTGACTTTAATGGCAGTGAATAAGTGCTCTCCTCCACCGAGATTAGTTTTGAGCACGGTGGAGGGCCGAACTGATCGATGTGTCCAGCTGGCCAGCAACCTGGCCAATCCACCTGTTTGGAGATCTACCTACCACGAAGTCTCTTGCCTTCAACTTTCCCCGTGATCACAAGTCTCTCCTTGTTATCTTGATTCTTGCGGGCTATGTGGCCAAAGTACTTCAATATCCGCTGTCGACAAACTGCTGATAATCTCTAGTAATCTCCAATATTAAGCTCTTCACGTATGGAGCCATTCGTCCGGCGAGCTGTCCACAGAATTTTTAGCATTCCACGCCAACACCATATTTCAAATGCGTCGATTTTGTGTCAGTCTGTTGTCTCTACAGTCCAAGTTTCCGAACCGTCCAAAAATAAGAAGACAAGGGTCTGCACTAGCCGCTTTTTGGCCCGCTTTGAAATCTGTCGGTCTTTCCATATTATATTGAGATGGGTGATAGAAATCTTGGCTATTCTAACTGAAATAGCTGCTATCTTAATATACTGTGTGATTAACTCACATTAATATAATAGGGGAAAACATTATCGTTACCATGTCGTATCCATATCGTTGGGCATTATGGTTATGGAGTCAAATTATAAACAGTGCTTTATAAATTTCAAGTAAATACTACGAAACAATTTCAAGTAAATTGATATTCGTAAAATATAATAGTTTTCCAAAGGCAAAGCTGTTTGTAGAAAATATTCTTGTGCTTCATATTACCTTAGCCGTGCATTAAATTAAATATTGTGTATTCCTAAGTTTTTCATATTTAATAGTTACTTAAGTTATTGTTTTAATCCGCTTTCCATCTTAAGCGTTACGAATCTCCAATCTCCAAAAAATATTATTACAACTTAGGCCCCGACAAAGACAAATTCCACGTAGAAATCTGTAAAAGCACATTTTGGCATTTGAACTAATTGTAATACCTTAGTAACCGTCTTCTTTTGTTCACTTATTTATTGGCATGCGTTTCTTGTGATTGTGGAGAACAGCCTATTTTTCTATTGTACTCGTTTACGGCCGCTTGTAGGCTTGAATCATTAGCCAGGTGTTGCGGATTACGATTACAAGCTAATTCTAGGAAATTGTGTTGGCGTTGCCAGGCGGGCACATTTGCATTTGTGAAGTATAAAACGACGGCCTGATGGAGAGAGGAGTCAGTTGAGCTACGACTACGATACGGGCGTGTTGTGTGTACACATCGGGAATCTAATAGTGACGGACTTTGCGCGTTTTATTGAATTACGACCTTCTGCATTACGTTTGGATTTGTTGTGTTCAGTTATATTTGTACCTGTGTTATACGTGTTTGTATAGTTCTCATAAACTATAATAATTCTAACGGCATATTAATTCGAGTCCCACTACT
The DNA here is from genome assembly GCA_019925095.2 of Dendrolimus kikuchii. Lineage (NCBI taxonomy): Eukaryota > Metazoa > Arthropoda > Insecta > Lepidoptera > Lasiocampidae > Dendrolimus > Dendrolimus kikuchii. The sequence goes on along the minus strand of CM034406.1, from coordinate 7,810,234 downwards.
CGTAACAATATAAATCTACCAATGGTAACCAAAATTTGTTTATGTTGTTTAAAAAGAGGGATTCAATGGCTTCTAGGTGGAGCTATATGTGTTTCATTTGAATTATGAGTCAATAGTATACCGATTATGGAGTATACATTAGAATAGTATATCTAAAGACAAAAAACTAACACATTTCAGATGGCAAGGATACAGAATTAAAAGTGTTATACAAGATCTACGAATATGAAGAATTGAAAGATTCATCAGATTTTACTATAGACGATTGGATCAAAATGGCAAGAGATATTAAGGTAATTTGCAAATTTAGCTCCTCTCCTTATCACTCCTTCCTAAACCCTATGTGCGTCTCGCTACAAGTTGAAAACTCGAACAAATCCAGACAATCTTTACGTCACTATATCGAAGAAATTCAGTATGCGTGTCACCATCTTCAAATGCTCTGTTGTTTATCTAACTAAGCCCTTCGCAAAACGGTTTAACTTTTTATTGAGAGGAAATCCGATTGAGGCCTTATCACTGTGGCGGAAACGCGGTGGGGGCGTGTGAGGTTTGCCACGTTCGGATGGAACTCGCATCCCCCACAGAATCGTATTGCAACCCCAGTCGGGGATACCACTAAATCCCTCGGTGTTCCATCCTTTAAATTTATGCTAGAGCCACAGGTATAAAGTCGTGACTATTGCGCAAGTCTTGTTAGCAAAGTTATGTCTTGCGTCATCTCCGTTGTGCGAACCACATTAAATCTCAATACAATCTAACGCTCTCATTTACATTGAGTTAGAATAAGTTTATACGCTTCTTTAAGGACCTTAAAAAAGCTTACAAACTTACTTTAACTCAATATGCTACTCAATATTATATCCAAACTAAAGTAGTAAATATCTTTTCAGCGATTTTACTTTGATTACGACGGATTCGTTGTCTTGCATGGAACAGACACCACGGCGTATGGAGCATCAGTTTTGTCCTTCATGCTTGAGAGAGTAGGAAAAACGGTGGTTTTGACAGGTGCACAGGTAGAGTTAATTATTTAACATTGGTAATTTTGTAGTGTTTTCAATAAGGAAATTGCACAACCTCCCCAATTTTTAATGTTTTTCTTTTATTCTTCTAGTTCTCTTAGTTCAACGTGTTTTGCTATATAAATCTCATACTAATACTAGTTATAATGTTCTTTATTCTATCATCATATGTTTTATCTTCAGATACCGATATTCCAGCCTAGAAGCGATGGGAATAATAACTTCTTATGTGCTCTTCTTATAGCCGCCACTCAACATATTCCAGAAGTAACAGTTTTCTTTGGAGCTAAATTATTTAGAGGAACCAGGTGTGTGATTACTTCCAAGTTAAGCCAGTTTGTGAATAGAATATCCATACTAGGTGGTAGGGTATTTGTCCGTCTGGATGGCTACCACCCCTGATCTAGAGTATGCCGCCATAAGAACCTTGAGTTGTGTTCTGGCATCAGTGGTCAGGTTCCAGTTTCTCCTTCGAGGCTGGCAGCAGCTATGGTACTGCTAATGTCCATAGGTGACGGTAACCACTTTCCATCATAGTTGGGCCGTCAGCCTCTTTGCAGTGCTTGAGCAATAAAAATAAAAATATCTACTAATTATTTAACTATATATAACATATAAAATTCTAAACATGCCGTGTCTGTACATTGAAGCTAAAAAAAAGCAACTGAAATACATTATATTAACGATGGAGCACATGATGCATTTTTTTTAGATTTCCGGTCTGTTTGTTCGTGATTCATATAAAGCTCCTGGGCCGCTTTCGATGCGGTTTTCGCTGATCAACAGCTAATTCTTAGACTTAACTCTACGCTACTTTTTATCCTGGAAAACCCGCGGGAACTTTTCTAAGAATTATTAAATAAGGCCAGATTTAAAAAAATCGAATTCAAATTAATTTTTTTACTAATCGATAGCAAATTTAATGTTATAAAATCTGTGATATTTTTTATCCCGTGAAAATCGCGGGAATTTTCCGGGAGCGGCTTGTAGTTGTTCGGGTGCGTAAAAATTAGCTTATTCCGATACATTTTTCACTAAAGCGATGGCTTACATTCTTTTCAAATGCTGCAGTATTTTGTAGCCCGGGAGTCCTGCGGGAATTTCAAGTCAAGCGTAGACGAAGTCGCGGGCACACCCTAGTAGTAATATGTGTGCAAGTGAATTTGTGTGTTATTGAATCTTGATATTTGTGTACTTATTCTTTGACAAATGTGTTAGGAATATCATAATATAGCTCATATACTGAGTAAAGAATCATATAGTGCGGGTTGTCTGGAAGAGATCGTTTCTTAGCGATAAGACCGCCCATTGTGCACATTTAGAATATTTTTAGGCTATAAGATTTTCTGTTTTCTGTAATGGTGTACAATAAAGTGTTATCTATCTATCTATCTATAGTTATATCAGAAAAAAAGTTGATCAATAATAATTATTTACAGGTACATACGCGGTAATGTAGATTTACAAATAGGGATACTTCTATCTTAATGGACATTTTTCATTTTTGGTAATCTTAATGTACAGGTTATCTTAAGAATATGTATGACGACTTAAAAACTAGACTGAGATTAATAAGGTACTAGGGAATATTTTTATTCCATTGTTTGCAGGGTTAAAAAGGTATCAAACACTCGAATTTACGCTTTCGACTCGCCTAACTTCCCTCCACTTCTGGAAGCGAAGACAACCCTGGATGTGGACCCAAAGATGCTTATACATCCACCAGATTCAGTGTCTAATGAATGCTATTTGCATGACCAATTATCAAGGAAAGTGTACATCTTGAAGGTTGCTCCGACAGTTACACCAGATCTTATTAGAGCAGTTTGTGAGGGCATGGAAGGTACTTAAGTCAGTGATTTTATTTTTACTTGCATAGAACTTATACTGTACGAAGCCGAGGTGGTTTAGTGCTTCAAATTCAGGCAACTCTGCGTTGGAAATGACGTGGGTTTTAGAACCCACGTCATTTCAATTCAAACCAGTTGCTACTACAATAAATCCTAACCAGGAAGCTTGCCTCATTTAGACAGTTTTCTGACCCATTGTGCATAGTGTAAAACTACTATGTTCTGACGGTGATAAAAATATCGTAATAAAACTACACATCGAAATAATCGATGAGTTAATCTAGCCAACCCGTTTTGGACAAAGGTGGCGGGTATATCATACTATGGGTATACTGTAAGTTAATCTGTCCCCTCTAAAAGAGGGAAAACCCGATAAGCCCATACCCGAAGCCCATAAATGTGCCACTACTGAGGGCATATTTATGGGCTGTAATTTACAATACTCAGTTTGTTACATCAATATATTTACATCGTTGTAGCAGATTGTGGTAGTTTGGGCCAGCGGTTATATGTTCATCCAACCGCTGGCAAAGTAGCTGGTTGAGGGTGCTACTTAAAACTCAACTACTAAGCATTCAATACTCAACTACGGATGGTTATAAGGATTTCTCTCTGCTTTACGATACGGGCGTTGTAGTGTATATACAGATTTAGTATAGGATGGAAGGGTAAAATATAAAAAATACCAAACCCAACGAGCGCTGTAATGTCATTGATTTTATATATACATACAATGCATTCTGTGACATTGACTTTATCACCCGAATATAATTAATGTGTAATGAAGCATTAGGCCGCCGTTGTTTATTTATAAATTGATGACCATTGTACGTGATTTGTACAGGCGTCATAAAATTTCTTCAAGGTCGGCAACGTATAGGTAACATTCCTAATCTTGCAAACATTCCTTCCTTTGGTTGCCGTTGCTGTTGCTACTTTCAATCAGGTGGGTCCCGGCCATCTACCTGATTGCCCGGTAACATGGATGTAACATGACACTGCGGGCCCTACTTTAGTATCTCACAACGCCCAAAATGCTCCGTCTGCCGTTCCACTAGGTGACCGCGGTCGTTATGGTCGTGGCGAAAACCTCACTAAAGATTTTCGCTCACGCAGTGCTCACAACGACCCATGTCAAGAGGTGGATCGAATAACCGTTCCACTTGAGTTTACGATTATGAAGCCGGCAAGCAAGTGGACACAAGTTTTATTGCATGACTTCAGGAGATAGGCAGACGACCCCACCTGATGGAAAACAGTTACCATCACCTATGGATATTCGTAACACCAAAAGGTGCTACCAATGTGCTACCGCTCTCTAACAGAAGAATAGAACCTGGCCACTAATGCCAGAACACAACTCAGGGTTGTTATGGCGGCATACTCTAGACCAGGGGTGGTAGACATTCAGACGGGAAAACACCCTACCATCTGGCTACGGGTTGTTTTGTCGCCTCTCACAACAGGCCACCCGGCCGCAGGAAATTGTATTCTTTCACCGTGCCTGCACGGATGAACTAAATAAATATAGAAGTATTAAAAATATTTTACTCTCTAGGTATTGTTTTGGAAACGTATGGTAATGGCAACATACCAATAAAGCGAAAGGAGATCTACAAAGAAATAGAAAGAGCAGTGAAGAACGAAGTATTAGTTGTGAACGTGACGCAATGTGTAAATGGAACAGTTTTAGGGAAACCCATTTATGAAACTGGACTTGTAAGCTAAAACCTAAATTTAATTTAAATTTTACCTTAAAATAATTATATTATGATATTTTGCTATATATCTATACAGCTTCGCATTTAGAAAAACCGTGCTAATGATAAATTGTGCAACTTGCAACCCGTTATTACGTGGTACTTTTTCAAAGAAGTTGTAAATTTACTTACTCTGCGGGTACTTCATAGCCATGTTATTATTCATAATATCGGTTACAGTATAAAATCAAGGATTTTATAAGATATTAATTTCTTCAATATTACAGTTGACGATAGAATTCAATAGTTGAACGTTGTATCCGTTACAGTTACAGTTGTTTTCCAAAACGTTATAGTTTCAAATTTCGTAAATGTTCTGCTTTATAACTCACGGTAAAAGTTACTATAAAAACAATGACTGCGACCAGTGTTTTTTATAAATTAAAAGAAACAGTTCAGTTTAAAAAAAAATCAAAAATATTTCTATTCATTTATTACTACAGAGTAATAAATTGATTTAAATAATCAATAAATATATAATCAAATATTATTAACAGTTTATCCATTTATTACAAGACTAATTTAAAATAAGTTTGCGCCTAATTTTGTGGCTTATCAGGTCCCCGAGTTTGCTATTCAAATTGAAGACTCCAGGGAAAAAGCCGAACTTGTCACTTTTTTTGAAACTAATCTGTGAATGCGATTTTGTAGGGAATTTCCGGTACTATATAATAAACCGAACAGGGTAAAAAACGAATTAATCTCAGAGTTCTTGACGTTTAAAAAACCGCATTCAAGGAAAAATTAGCATAGCATACCTAAAAAATCCAGGGAAAAAACAGGTATATCAGTGACATGTCACTTTTCCCTGTCAAATCTGACTTAAGATAGTTTTTAATATTTTTATGCTTGAAACCTTTTTTGATTTTTAAGTGATTCAACTTATATTTTTGTTTTATTGTGAAATTTATGGGTTTCCGAAGCACAAGGTTCCAAACTTAAAAATATGTTATATTAAAATCAACGTTGCTTGACAAGTTCGTCCTTTTCCCTGGGGTCTTGAATTGATTTTGCGTGTTCTAGTAAATAGGTACTAGCTTATTAAAACTCGCAAAAGCAACAATTACTTTAATAATCATGATAAAATTATTTTGGCAGATTTGGAACTTAGATTAGTTGCATAAGATTGTGTAATTCCTAATGTAAGAAAGGTTTATTGCGCGATTTCCCATAGATTTCACATAGGACGCGTTCCTTTTTTATCTCACAACGCCCAAAATGCTCCGTCTGCCGTTCCACTAGGCGACCGCGGTCGTTATGGTCGTGGCGAAAACGTCACTAATGACGTCATCATTTTAGATCACACAGCGCTCACAATGATCCATATCAAGAGGTGGGTCGAAGTGGGCGTTGACCACGGAGCATTAATTCTCTCTATCTCTTGACACTGAAAAAGGCGCGATTTTCGAATCAACCAATGACATTTGGCGTTTTTGCCGTTTATAACATCAGCGCCCCATAATCCGTTCCACTAGAGTTCATGCTTTACCGTCTGCAAGAAGTGGAACGGGAAAAATCGCGGTCGTGAACGTGGTCGTTGTGAGTCCCTTCTGGAACGTAGCCTAAGAGTGGCACTAAAATTTGGCGGTAGCTATGATAGTCTTATATTTGTAGTTGCTGCTTGAGTGCGGAGTAGTGCCTGCATTTGACATGACTGCCGAAGCTGCTTGGGCTAAGCTGTGTTATGTATTAACCAAAACTGATCTCAGTTATGCTGAAAAAGTGGTGGTAAGTAAGACTATTAAGGAAGGCCGGGCCGTCTTCATCCGGGGGTGCAAGGGGTGCGTCTTGCGTAGGACCCGGGCCCAGGTACCTCGCAGTCGCAAGTCTATCGTCCCGTACCCCGGATCCACGGAATAGTGTACACATACTATACATAATCTTCTAGATGTAAAAATGGAACATATATTATCTTTCGCGAGGGGGCACACATTTATTGTCGCACGCCAGCGCCCAATATGGTTAAAATGGCCCTGAATGAAGGGCTCTATAACACAATCTAAATATATGGAAAATTTCAAGTTTTATTTGACGCTTAAAATTAGGCGACAGACAATTAGGTGACAGGCGTGACATGTTATACAATAAATTCTAAAACAATGTTTATAAAACATAATGGGCGTTTTATTATCTTAATTTTAAATATCAAAAAAGTTATTTAAATTACCTAAGTATTAAAGTTATGATTTCTTAACTTGCAACACTCGGAAAATATCTAAGGGGGAGAAGTATTTCGTAAGATATTTGTATTTATCTTATTTAAGTTTTTAAATTGACATTACCTCAACCGTTATAAAATTTCACATCACCAAACGATTAGCCTGTATTTTGGGCAATGTAAGCACTGTCCGTGTGGTAATGCGGCCAGCATTTTAGGCCCATTTCCAACAGACTACGATTTTGAACTCATATTATACGTAACATTTTTATAATAAAATATAAACGGCCCATAATTGTCGCACTATTGGGCTCGGGCCTCCCATATTCATAGGGGAACTGACAGTATATCCGCTACGCTTGACCAAGGTGACACATAGATTATCTCGATGTGCAGGTTTCATCATGATGTTTTCCTTTACCATCAGCAAATTAATATAAAATAAATTACTTCTTAATGTTTATGCTTCTCCGAACAAGGCACGTACCCAGGGCGTCGAAATTGCAATATTCGCTACTGGGGGCGCTGGGGTGCTAACTAGCGGCCAATCAGCGCGAAATTTAAATAGTATGAATTTTTAAATACAGTACATGAATGAATTTCGGGACGCTACTAAAATTTACACACGCAAAACATGTTGTTTTTATTTCATTAATTAAATAAAATATCCTAAGCCGAAATATATGTTGCCCAAGACGTAACACTTAAAATTAAAATAATTATGTTATCATAATATTAGGTTTTTATTCCAGCTGATGAAGACTAACATTAAGGGAGAACTTCATAATCCCAACCACGTTCATTAGTATATGCAAAGGATATCAAAATCGTTCAAGTTTGAAATTCGAAGGTGAGATTTAGTATTGCATATTGGTAATAGGTTGTGTGCTATTACACAGCAATGAGCAATTGTTACGATATTCCAACATAAGTTATAGAAACAGTGTTAAAATCGCTACAAAAACATATTTTATATTCATCCGAGCTATTTTCACTTATAGCATTGAAAACATGTTTCAAAGGGACGCGTATATTGCCGCATATCATATTAATTATTTACAATTTAGCTAAAGCATGACAAACTTTTATTTTGTTTCACTCACACTCGTGTAGGTATACTGTATTACTTTATATGAATAAGTTATTGTTACTCAGCTTTTTAGCACATTTTCTGTAGATTTAGATTGTTGTGAGATTTGTAATGAGTTTTAAATAAAACGTAATTTTTCAGAATATAATGTTTTATTAGAAAATAATCATTTTAATATAGAACATAAAATTTATAACGCATAAGAGAAATAAAATTAATCATAACATTTTATGTGAATTACCTTATTTTATCATTAACACCCAAAATTCCAGTGAAATAATCAAATTAAGACAATAAAATATCAAATTATTTTTTTCATACAAGTATCAAAAAGTACAATCGCTCTCAAAGTGCTTTTCATATATTATTTAAGTTATTTTATGAAACATAATCCGAGATTTATTCCAAAAAACGATTGTACGCTATCCGAATAGAAAGTCCTACAAAAGGCAGTGCTTCAAGAACACATTGTCAGAAACATTTCCACTACGCAGATGTACAAAATCTAATTCCACTACAATACCTTAAATTTGTAATATTACAATTGAAAAATATATTATTTTTGTATTTGATACATTAGTTTCTCTATAGAGATTCTAGACAATATCAATACGGCGAATTACGTACTTATTCTAAAATTATAAAATATAGCACTTTTATTATATAATTTTAACTACAATTGATCATAGATAGACACTGAAGTTTCTACCAAAAGGGAATTGGAGTATATCAAAGTCAACTAGATGGCGTTATTATCAGTAAATCCACATTTTATTTTAATACTAGAACTTAAACTGAAATGGACACATTAAGCGTATTGTATAGTTTACTCTAGTTAGCACTAATGTCTTAATACATAGAAAATGTAATTTGAAAAGAAATGTCATGTATGTATTCACGTGTACATATTGAATTTCAGTGCAGATTATGACAAAATATGCATGATCTTTTTTCATATGATGTATGTGATGTGTTGAGAGTGTAGTGAAATTATAGCAAAAGATGTATTAATTTCTTTTAATTTTAATCCCCACGTATAAAATAATTAATTTTAGATCTGTTGATCACAACGTAATCTAGTTGAAGATCGTCCCTTATATCCCTAAAACAACAACAGTAAACACACCTATGTATTGTACTCATTAAAAACCAGAGCACACATGTCACAACATTAACTTTTGACATCAATTATTACACAGCAATATAAGTTTATCTATGGGATCAAATATTACAATAAGAGATACATTTTTAGGCTACTTATAAATCGGCAAAAGCATTGATTTTTGTATCAAGTTACTGAAATTCTATATTTGTTGTGAAGAATATCTAGACAAAATAATTTGTACAGACACTGCACAAGGAACCACACTGAAATAAGATCTTTCTAATTCGCTACCACCATGATTAATACCTTAAAGTGACACACGCAATAAACATTTGGTGGGTATTTACAGTATTGTTAATATAACAACACTTATGCAGAAATAATAAGTGAGTATATATTACCACATTGTGCACTTGACTGTACTGTCTTTATAACAATGTAACTATTGTTTTGAAAAAGTTTTCAGAGAAATCGGAGCGAACATTCCAGTTTCATAATGACTAGAAATTTCCTTATAGTCTGTTTTAGTAAATATTTGAAGCGTTAAAGAGAAGTCAATTGGACTATCTGTTTGATATCTAAGATGACATTGTAGGTAATAATAATTTAATTTCTTATACAGTTTCAAGTAGATTGTGTTCAAATAAACCTAAATTATTATTATTATTTGCCAGTGCAGAACCTTATTACTAGGTACATTTATTGGTGATATTATTTTTTTTCATAATAAAACTACGTTTTAACGGTTTTAAGCGCGGTAATATATTTGATTTTTATTATTCCGACGTCATGTGTCAATGAGTATTGTCACTCATTGACACTTGACATCTTTGTCTTCAGTGATCCGGCTACTGAAAAGTGGTCGAAACATCAGAATAATAAAAACTAGTCGCGAAGACTTATGAAAATATTATTATTTGTTTCGTCAAAATTGTTATGTTGGCAACACCAACAAACAATTAATTTTTGACTTTTGTCACATAAAAAATTTCCTTCAAATGTAATGGTGCAAATTTAATATAGTAATCAAATATCTCTCGTGGTACAATTTCTACTCTTTTTCTTAATAGTTTGATTTAATCAACATATGCATACACACATGGTATTGTTAAATACACACATCAGAATTTTGATGAAAAAAAGCTGATGTGGGGGCTTTAGGACACCTGGTTGGAACGAAGTTTCGAAGACCATCGAAGGCCATCGGGGGCCATCGGAGGCTATAGGAGACCATCGGAGACCATCGATGAAATTGTATAGTAATACCGGAAATTACAAGATTCTACTTTTATAACGGTGTATATTACACTAATAAATATTATTTTAGTATGTACTTATTTCATTGCATTAAAGTTGGAAATTGTATAATAATATAAAGTCGTCAGCATTTCTTCTTTCGCTAACACTTTTTCATCTAGCCCCCATTCGCCGAGTAATGTGCGATCAGGAACTTCATTCCGTAAATAATGTCACCAAAAATGTAGTTACGAGGCCCTTGCACTGACGCCGACGATTTATAAAAGCCGCAGAATTAAAAAATTATCAACCAAATTTTGACGAAACAGGATCACGTGTCGCATTAATACAAAATTTACAATCATGACTGGTGGCTGACCCCCACTTTTGATATTCCCCGTCAGGTGTATTTTTATTACAGCATTTACACAATTGCATCAATTTAAAATTAAATTGTGTTAAGAAAATTAATACGGATTTACTTGATCTCAATGCAATCTACTCGAAGCGAAAGTGGGATCTATTAAGTTTGCATTTTTTTTCTCAACTTGAATATTTGAAGAATTTGCTCAGAACGTACTCTTCTAACACCATTTAGCTTCAAAATCTTATAACAATAAGGTCAACTATAATTAAAAATCATAAATTTGAATGTACTGCGTTAATATTTTTTAATAGTATGTGATTAAAATTAATTGCACATCTTGTAAATTGAATAAAATAGAAAAATAAGAATTATTTTGCAATCGGTACTTTATGTTTTGAGCTCGTATCCGCAGCAGGGCCCCAACGTGGTAAATTGTAACGGAGGTGACTTCTTCAGCAGGCTGTCACCTCCTTCTTCTTGCTGGTCGCCGCTGCGAGAGTGGGTTCTTCTGGAACAAAATGTTCATTAACTTTCCTACTAGTATAATATGTTAGATTTTCATGACTGAGTTACATACCTAATTAAAATTTTCCAACGGCTATTGGCAATAATTTTTTATGTGAGGTTTTATTTATTTTCAAAATCATTATTTTATTGTTAACCTCAATAAGATAATATCCTAACATTGAATTAATTAATACACACACGCACGCACGCACAAACACAGACTGAGACACGCTTATTGTTTTCCATAAAACAGCATTATGGTACACAGCACACACTGTCAAGGAAATAATTCAAACAGATTACTATGTTTTATATCATCCTATAAAAGGTCGCGGTTTCATATATTTTGTACGAGTGTGCAAAATTATACCATCAGAATTTTTGTATAACTAAAGGAGTCAAACAGCGCATAAACTGTTTAAGCATGTAAATAAAATAAAATAAAAATAAAAGCCTTTTTATTTGGTCCATAATAAACATATTACAATATACAATAATTTTAAAATGTCTTTTTAATTTTTTATTCATGAATTTATTTTTATTTTTTTATTATTCTATTTGGACCCCCCGTCCGGGTAAAGGCCTCCTCCAGTTGCGCCCAGTGCTCTCTGTCCGCAGCCGCTGCGAGCCACCTTGGGCCCGCGACGGTACGGATGTCGTCGTCCCAACGCTTGAGCGGGCGCCCCACACGACGTTTGCCATACGTGGGACCGCGCCATTCCGTCACTATTCTTGTCCATCTCTGGTCCGAGTATCGTACGATGTGTCCAGCCCACTTCCACTTGAGCTTTCTTACATGATATATGGCATCTTTACATTTAGTTTAGTTTACTATTTTCTAATTTGTTCACAGGTTTATTAGACGTAATGTCTCAGTTTCAGTCAGTTCTGGTTGGTAAAGTTCAGCACTACGCTATGCTATAGATTTCTTTCCTATATGTAATTGTTTTGTCTATCTTTTAGTTTTATATTCAGCGCTCTTCGTTCCATTGCTCTTTGACAAACAGATTTTTTTTTCAATTTCTTTCTGTAAGAGCCCATGTCTGACAGCCATATGTTAATGTTGGTAAAATGCTTGTGTCCATTATCTTCTTGTTTAGGCAGATAGGTATGTTCGACTTAAAGATGTGTTTTAATGACCAATATTTTTTCCACATCAATATAATTCTTCTTTCAATTTCGTCTTGGTGTGTTTCTCGGAAAGAAATGATTTCTCCTAGATATATGTAGTCGTCAACATATTCAATGATGTTTTCATTTATTTTTTATTTTATATGATTGGTCATGACCTGAGGGTAGATCGCCCGTGCAATAAATACCTAGCTCTGTATTATTTTAGTTTTAACAATAGTTTAAGCATGTACGTATAATTATTTTGTTGGGTTGTTTTATCACCTTTTACGATTGGCCGCCCGGACGCAACAATTAGTAAGTATTCTTTTTCAGTTTCTGCATGGATAACATTTATTAATAGAAAGGAATAACTTACCACCAGCTCCGGTCGGGTGCAAGCGTTTGAGCACCGCAGACAAGTCTAGGCCGGTGAGGGTCTTCAGAGCTGGCGGGATGCCACCCGCGAGTCTGGCCACTTCACCCGTAGCCCCGTTGTCACCGACCAGCACTATCTCGTCAGTCTTGGCCAATGGAGCGGACACTTCTGCAGCGATCTGTTTAAACGTAAATATCATGATTATAAATAAAGATAGTAGGATAGAGGTAGTAAAATCGATAAAGTAGCTATACTATATGCACTTAAATCGATATATTATTAGCAGTTAGTAGTATGAAAATTAGGAGTAAGCACATAAGAACTCTACCTAAAATATAGACAAAGGAAAGTCGAAAAAAATGTTCCAAATGATTTACAACTAAGTTGTTTACAAAACTAGTGAACGCAAAAAATAAAATACAAGTTTTAACATCATTAATTTAAATTTCCACGACCTCCTAGATGAAAACACCAAATCCCTTCCTTTCGCTGGCGCATTATTAAATTTTTGAAGATATAAATTCACACCAAATCTGTACTCTACGAATTTCAACAAAAATATTACTAATGTTTAAAAAAAATCCACTTGATGCAGACAATGTTCATTACACATACATACATAAAAAAATGTTTCACAAGAATTGTTTTTTTATGTATAAAGATATACACGAAATCAAAACTAAATTTCTGTGAAAGGTTTCTATTACTATCGAAAAGATTCATAGAACACAGGTTTATCGTAAGTAAAATCAGTCAATTTCTGTCCGCAAAGATATGGTAATACGCGAATGAGGTAGCGAAAAATAGGATATCAAGGAATATCCTTACCTTAGGCAATGCTTCCAGAACCAGCGCCATTATAGCAGCATCGCCATACTGCTTATATACTTTGGCCTTCGCGAGCATTCTCTCCGCGTCTGCTTTACCCACATCCCCAATAGCAGTGGCTTCGGCTAAACCGAGAACTTTGATACGTTCTGCGTCAGCTTTAGCCGCTTCCACTGTTTGTGTACTGAAATTGATAAATTCGTTATCAATATCGCAGTCAAGAGACATTGTTAATCATTATTGTCTTTATTAACTAGAGGTGTACACTGTAGCGTTCTATTATTGCTTATCTAGAATATAGCTGGAACGAAGCGTAGCTCGATGGCATAGATATCAAAGTTGGTATAATAGTTTTCCAGTAAAAGATGACAGTCAGAGAACTTTACTTTTACATTATTATATATATTATTAGCATTGATGATATTAATAGAATAGATAGAAATGGAATCTAAATAATAGATTCTTTTGCATATTAGAAATCCTTAATAGGATGGATAACGTTGTAAAGTAAAATGCTTGAAAACCGTGGGACGCAGCTTGAAGCTAATTCTGTCATCTGATTTGCTTGTTTATTGATATTGTAGTATCTACAACATTTTATCATTAGAAAAACTAACTTACCGTTTACCCTCGGCGATGGCTTGCAGACGATAGGCCTCGGCTTCTGCAGGGAGTCTCACTGTCGCCATCAATTCTTCTTCACGACGCATTATTTCTTGTTGTTCCACCTGAAATGAATTTATTATAATAATTATAGCGCACCTTGCTATAATTATTTTCAATTAACAAAGTGACAAGTTTTAAATTAAAATCTGTTACCATTATACAGAATGGAAATTCCAAAAGAGCTTTCAGAGTCAAATACTTATACTTTTAGTGATACTATAAGAAACAGTGAGTGATGCATCTATAAACCAATTATAATGCTAATTAAAATTGCATCATTCGTTTTCTAAAAAACCCATTTGTTCGGGATTTGATGGGTATTAAAAATGTCCATTATCAGATGTAGATAATGGTGGAGATCTAGAATGTTTTATTTTCGGAATCAATCAATCTACGTTGCAGCAAGTGAAAATGAAGTGAAATCTAAAAGTGAACATTAAAAGAATAACGCTTCACCTCAATCTGTTTGCGACGTTCGACAACGTCGATTTGTATTTCTTCGTTTCGTATTTTCTGTTTGATTTTCGCTGCTTGCAGTTCATATGCTAGAGCAGCTTCTGCTTTCTGTAAATTTAAATGAAGCTGTTTATTTTCTGTAAAAGTTTTGTATTGAAAAAGACTGTAGTGGCGATAAAAGTACAGTGCTTTTACGTTTTGACTACGGAATCCTAATAAGAGAATTTGAACGGCATACTCACAGCAGTATTGACTTCTTGGTCAAATTGCGCTTTTTGCAATTTAAAGAGTCTTGTGTTGTCTTCGATCCTTGTATCCATTGAGTACTTTACGTCCATCGCGTTCTTTTCGCATTCTGCCTCCTAAAATTTTATTTCTTTACATATAGGTATATGATTTTTCTTTATATGTAGTATCATTCTTCTATACTAATATAATTCATGTGTATATGTGTAATTTCAATGTGGTTGCAAACATTTAAATGACAACTCCTATTTCAACGACGCCTAACTATACATTATCATTTTTGTCTGTGAGTTTGTCTGAATGTCTGTCTCGATAGGTTTCGAAACAGATGAATGGATTTCAACGACAATTTTAGACGTTAAAACAGATGTGTTCGGCATCGAAAACACGTATATATATATACTGTGTTTCAGCCCGATCGGTCCCATAGTTTTTCCGTGAGAGTTGGACAAGGAATACTCTTCATCCCGGAGAATGGGATAGATTTATGTATAGGTTATCCCAGAAAGTAGGATAGTTTTTTTTGTAATTTGCTATTTTCGTCCTTTTGGTTATTTTTCAGTAATTGCGATCGTTTCGGTCATAGCAGTCATTTCGGCCATTTTTGTCATTGTCGTCATTCAGTCAGTTAGACGGGTGATAAATAAATAAAACTAGAACGGTTGAAATAGAGGTTGAAAGTTTGTATGGGAGGCCAATAATTTCTCAAGTTTATAGATATCAAAATTTAGCGTCCATGAAAAAAAAAGCGATAGTAACTCGCTCTATCTGTCTGTTAAGCTTTCACAAAAAAATTACTAGGAGAATTGGATCGGTTTTACTGTAATTTTTTTAAAATGTAGTTTTAATACCGAAAATGAACATAAATAATTTTCAAGCCGGGTGATGGGATAGTTTGCGATATAAAATGAAGTGAATCTTCCGGGAGCAAATAGCACTTACATAAAAATTTAATACAATGTAACCTGTATTAAGCCTGCTCTTTAAACAAGAGGTATCCACTAGAGATTGACCCACGGCGCCGTGGAGTAATCTCTAGTTGCTTATATTTTTATAAAACGGCCCTATTTGAAACATGTTGAGTTGTTGTTGACAAATTGTTAGGTTATCATTTTTGACACCTGCAATGGAACTACGCACCCTGATTCCGGCATCCCTATTGGCCTGCGCGACGCCGACGTCCGCATCCCTCTTGACGGCCGCGGTCTGCGCCTTCCCCAAGCTGGCCAAATACTGTACGTCATCGTACACGTCCTTGATCGTGAACGACAGTATCTCGATGCCCATCCGACCGACGTCGGGTGCCGCCACCTCGCGTACTAGACCCGCGAACTGATCTCTGTCCTTGTACACCTCTTCTACTGTAAGCGTTCCTGGAAAAGGCAAACAACGAAACTCATTATCATTATGTAAGAAACATTATAGACGCAATACGCCGGCACGTGGATTCATTCGTAGTAATATTGTCACCAATAAACCCTTATTTATTTATTTTGACGGCCTCTGTGATTGAGCGGGCAAGTCTTTTCCGGCCGACCTCACTTCAACGCAGAGGCTCCACGTTCGATTCCTGGCATGGTAAATTTTGGAAACAAACTTTCCGTTATTTATTGTGGTTTGAGTGTCTAGGATCGGCTTCGGAGTGGTTCATTATATAATTACCATAGGCCCATAACACAGGCGTAACTTGCTTAGTTTGGGGATATACGTGATTTAAAAAATTCAAGCATATTGAAAATCTTATAATCTTTACATGGATGGATTGTGTGCCAATTTTACACTCATACCCTGCAACGTACTGCGGATCCAATACAACAACGTTTTCAGGGTATCTACTGTGGAATTATCAGTCTTTATAATACATTTTTATGCTATTAGGTTTAAGAAACAAAACCTCCTTGATTATAAACCGATAGTGGCAAAGTGAGCTCTATTCTGACTATGATAGCAAATAGGACGGAATCACCAGAGGCCAAGCGTTTCATCAGCTTAAATGCGAGAGATATAGACTGATATTATTCCAAATTTTAGTACATAAGAAATAAATCTATCAGTGACCGATGTTACCCGTGTCTTATTCTAATTACGTCGATACGAAGTCTCGCTACCTAATGTGTACATTGATATAATCACCATGTAAAGACGAACAAATATACAAGATGTGTAAAAAATAAATCGAAATTGTTGATTATCGGTTTTCATAAAATGCTGCCGTACCAACGTACACTACTCGTATGAAGTAGTATGTAAAACGATATATTACTTATAATAAGCACGTGTACACCAGTGCAATTTCATATTCATCTTGCATTTTACTCAAACTTAGACGCGTGCAATAGCGCATACGTTAAAAGTAGTCGACTGACAGCACTGAGGTAATTAATTTAACATACGCTTGACGCAAGACATTGTGAAGCTGAAAGATCTGAAAGTGCACTGGTGTGGACATAGCCTATCGCCGTTATGTTAAAGTCTAATAGAACATTCTCTAAATACGGCACCAAGACTCAGATCATAAAAATTATAAAACTCACTTTTTCACATTTAAGTAGGTGAGACCGATGGTCAGCGAAATTGGTATCAATGCGAAGCGCAGCATTTTCATACAGATTTACGTCCAATATTTACAAAGTAAACACACTTTATAGATATTAATTACACTTGGAAGACCCACTAACAAGCACCTATTTCACGTTTTAATGATTAATTACACGAAGTATAATGACCTACATAATGAACAAAAGTTAATACAGATAACGTGAACAGTATATTATGATTTCATTATTATTTTATCAATTTTAGTTGTTATCAAAGATTTATCGCTAGTGTTACCATTTGTTTTACAATTTAGGATTTTAAATAAAATAAGGCACAAGTCAATCTATATTCATGTTTGTCGTGCTATTTAATTATAAATCAAATATTGTACAAAATGCTAAGTACATTTTTGTCCCTGAAGATTATGAATTTTTTTCAAAATGATTATGTAATTAATAATGTAATAACAATAAAAAATTAACTTAAAGAGAATATGATCATTATGTGGAATGCCTCGAGTTTTCAACACAGTTTTAAACGTTTGTGTTCAATCTGTCTTATACTTTGCAACTTTCTAGGGTAAAAAGAATAAAACAACTTTGGAAAAGCTCTTCAATATTCCTTGCCAAAGTTTCGTCTGGATCCTGAATTTTTTATACATTTGACATGGGTTTAATTCATACTTAATATACTTGATATAAATTTGCGTATTAATTTTTGTTAAAGCAAGAATTTAAATTATTTTTGTTGTGTTATTTAAAAAGTACAAAGATAACAATATGGTATTTTAGCGCCCACTCTTTTACGTGATTATTGTTTTACAATTTGTTGTAGAAACATGTCGTCTAACCAATTCTTTTTTATCTTGTTTTTTAGCTAATTATATCGGAACATATTCATCTCATATTGATTAGGTACGTTATTAAATATTATCTTTAGAGTCGGATTAAGTGTGTTTAGATATTAGTATTTTTCTTTGTTTCATTTTCAAAGCCTTGGGGATAAATCGACTATCGTAAAATTGGAAGTAATGTATATTAGGTGGTGCAATACTACAATCTGTGATATACTTTGAAAACCAATAAGTTCAATTTTCCGATAGAAATGATTTTTTGAAATTGATGCACTTTACTTGTTAACATGATCTATCCTGAGACACCTTTATTGCTGTAACTTTAGACTCGGATCACTCAGACTTGTACAAAAGAGACATATGTAAAACTCATTCTGTATATTTTGCATGGACTTAGTTTAATAAAAAATAATCGCAATAATAAAGAACATCACATTTACTTTAATATGTCATTCTAATATAAATTAAATATGTAATTATATAATGCTTTATAGAACCTTGAATGCATTTCCTACTATTAAGTTATATATAAGGAATGGTATGTTAGGAATACTAAGTAATCTTGTTAGAGTATTTGTAGGCTTTATATAATAGCAAGGTATGATTTATATATAGATACTAGAATGTGCCCACTTCGTCGACGCTTGACTTTTAATTCCCGCGGGATTCCCGGGGCACAAAGTACCGCAGCATTTAAAAAAGAAGGTAAGCTATTGTTTTTGTGTGTCGGAATAAGCTAATTTCATGCACCCCAGCGACTAAAAACGGTTCCCGGGAAAATTCCTGCTGGATTCGCGGGATAAGACATATCACACATTTTATTAAATAAAATTTGCTGTTGATCAGTGAAAAAAATCAAATTGGAATTAGATTTTTTTTAATCTGGCCAATTTACGTCATTCCCAGAAAAACTCCCGCAGGATTCCCAAGATAAAAAGTAGCGCAGATTTTAAGTTTAAGAATTTCCTGTCCATCAGCGAAAACTGCATCGAAATCGGTCCAGTAATTTTTGAGTGAATCCCGGGCAAATAGACAAACCGTCAAACAGACAAGAAATCTAAAAAATGTATCGTGTTCTTCGTCGTTTATATAGTCTATTCTTTTTTTTTAAATAGCTTCAATGTATAGACACGGTATTTTTTAGAATTGTATAATATTATAAGTACATATGCATATTAGTCTAAGGGCTGATTTTTCAATCGTCAGTTAAAATTTACTCATCGAATAAAATATAACATGAATAAAAAAAAAATACAGTTGCATGAACAAAACAGTTGAGCTGTTTCATTTTTACATTCAATCAGGTTATAATTTCCATATTCGATAATCTTATATTGAAATTTAGTTTAAAATCTCCTTAGACATTGGGTTGCCTGGAATAGATCGCTATAAGCAATAAGGCCGCCCATTGTTCTAATGCAAATGTATCCATATCAATTATCTAGATTTAAGTTTATGGTGAACAATAAAGAGTTTTCATTCATTCATTCATTCAATTTCCGATGATTGAAAAATCGGCCCTAACTTGCTTTGTTAGTGTTATCATAACTAAATCATGCACCAAGAATGTCACTACTCAACCGATATGAGAATGTTAAGATGGATGTTTGATATTACTATAATAGATAATACGGGAAACCGGTACATAGATATTTCAAAATTGTACCCATGATTGAAAAATTTAAAGAAAGAGGATAAATAAAAAAAATAGAAGTGGAATAGGTATATCATGATGGAGTAATAGGAAAAGATGAAAGAAAGGAATAAATATGTCCGATATAAAAGAATACAAAAAGATTTAAAAAAATCAAATTATTGTAATTGTAGTGTTTCATTTTTTTAGAAGCATATTATTTTATTCGAATAATTTTGTTTTATGGCGATAGATAAATTGGTTTGTATATTAATTTAACACCGCACAAAGCGTATTTTATTAAATACAAGTTTTGAAAAAAAATCCAACCACAATTCAATTGTTAAATAGTTGTGTCTCATTTTGTTCCGACATTGAATTATAAATAATACATTTAAAATATTAAATGATCACTATAATCCAATGGAATTATATCACTGCACTACTTGATACGTTTTAGTAAACACACACGTAAGGATATACTGCAAATATTAGAACCCTACGATGTATTAAATACATACGTTACTCTTATTTTTATACAACAGCTTTGCCGTAGCCTCGCCTGCGCAAACTTTTGATGTGCGTAAGTAATATGCTGACAATTTGTACTATTTTTGGTATGTCTCTATAAGGCACATTCGCAGCAGAGTCATTGTTTACGTTGAGTGATGTATATAAACGACTGTTCATAGCTTTTAAGAAACCCGTTTAGTGTTTATGGAATTGATGATGAATACCAAATATTCATCATCAATTCCATAAACACCAAAAATGTCGTCTATAGCCGACGGTAATGTCCTATGTTAGTAACTAAAAGCTTGACTTGAGCATAAACAATGCATACGTTTTTCTGCTAAATTTGTAAATATATTTCTTGTAACAAACTTCATTAAAATCGGTTCATATGCAAGAGATTAAAAAACTTAAATTTATGTTACAAACAAACAACATGTCAAATGAAATTACTATTTGTAGATATTTTGCGGTGTTTTTATCGCTTATTTACTTGGCGAATGATATGAATATGATAGTGATAAGAAATTATTATTGGTAGAGTTATAGTTACGTAAAACGTTGATATATTTGATATAGATTTCCGCGTTTCTTGTACTGGGGAATAAAACTAGAAGAGAAACGATTGAGTGGGGTATACGTATGAGATAAGTTTTAATTATTATTAACAGATTCGAACTTTTTTAATATAGGTTAGAAGGCGGAGCGAGGCGAAGCTCCCGCCTTTTATAACCACCCAAAATACACTTTATTTCTTAAATAATACATAACAGTGTCTCATATCTAAACCGCACCCAAACGATTTTGTATATAAAACAAATAAAAGGAACTTTACAATGGCACGAATAAGCTGTCGTCAAATAATTACTGACCTGTGCAATAACAGCGTTCATAAGCAACATTAAGCTAAATACTCCTAATGTTAGGTGGTAAAAAAAAACCAGGCGGCAAAGTCAGACGAACCAAATAGGTAAACCAAAGCCCGAGCTCTCAGAGTGAAGCCGGCTAAAGGAAACCGATTTTGGAATAGCAAGCCGATCGCGCTGCCGTCCGTTACGAGAACTTAGTATTAAGTACTAGAATTAGTACGGTTAAAGGTTATATATAATATCACTATGTATGTCTATATTTAATTCTTGAATTACTTTCGGTATTTATGTATCTATTGCCCCTTTTTCCTGCACCACCTACATCGCCAGATTAGCTAAGAAATTGCTTTAATTTAGGCTGATAAAGCCGCCTACTGTATTGCCTAGAAAAAAATGTAAATATGGTTTTTTTTTGTAATTGTATATTTTGGTGTGCAATAAAGAGTTATCTATCTATCTAATAGTTTCCAGTGAATACATTACTATTAACCATAGAGACAAACCATTTTTCCGTTTATCCGTGCAGGAACGGAGAAAGAAAATACAATTTCCTGCGGCCGGGCGGCCTGTCGTAAGAAGCGACTAAACAACCTACAGCCAGGTGGTAAGGCATTTGCCCGACTGGATGGCTACCACCCCTGGTCTAGAGCATGTCGCCATAACAACTTTGGGTTGTGTTCCGGCATTAGTGACCAGGTTCCAGACTCACTTAAGACAGCAGCAGCGCATTTGTAGCACCTTTGGTGTTGCAAATGTCCATAGGCGATGGTAACCGCTTTCCATCCAGTGGGTCGTCTGCCTGCCTGCTGAACTCCTTCAATAAAAAAAAACACACAAGTTTTTGAAAATGCTTCATTTCATTTGATACCTTTGTTTACATAGACTCTGTCTACTATAATTTTATTCGATTGTCTTATGCGGCAATCAACTAAATACAACGCCCGATGGATATCGCTTATCTTTTAGTTACGTATAGAAACATCAAACATGAATTAATGAATACAGAATTGACGTAGATAATAAAAAGCAATTTACCTCAAATTACAAAATTTTAAAAGTTCCAATTATAACGAACCGCATTCAACTTCGCCTTACATTTTATATTTAAACATACAAAGGTTAGCTGGACTAATATGCTTTCAAATAAATAGGCTTCATTTATTATGTATAATATTTTGTTTGATTACTGTTAATTATAATGCAGATAGAAATAATTTTAAAAATTACAGGTGTTTTATTTATAACCTAGGGCACTCCGTGAGGCATCGTTCGCCTTCTAGTAATTAAAGTAAATTTTAATGATACTGCGATTACGGTAGTTAAAGAACATCGTGTGTAAAGACTATATAACCTAGCAATCTGAGTTTGAAACTTTGATCCGCAAACTTGGAGCTAGTCTTTGGGTACATACCTGTAAACTTTGCAGTGTAAAGTTTCTAAAAGGGTAGGATACTGAATAGCTGGCTCCGAAATTAAATCTACAACGCAGCCAGGAACCGTTGCCAATAGAGGAGCGGAGAGTCAAATCCACTAAGGTACTTTTTATAAACTGACAAAACATCGCAGCCTCATAGACTTTCTAAGAGCGTACCTACTTATGACGTCATAAGTAGGTACAAGTAGGCGGAGTGAAATAGGGCATTCATTGTTGTTTGAAAAGTAAGTAAAATTATGTCTATGCTGATATTTTTGAAATAAAATGATATATATATACAAATATTAGAACTTAGAGTAACGTGTTTGCATCCCTATCTTTAAAAAATACTGAAAGTCTATTTTACATATATGTGCTATTTTAATCATAGATCACATATTATAAATTTTATTATCGAATGTAGAACGCAGCACACTGTATGAAATGGAACATGTCATTTCTGTCCTCAATAAGGGTCTATTCTATCAATAAATAGGCCAGTATATTGCGGACACTACTGATGTGATTGACTTTAGGTCAATTTCTTTGATGTGCCGCTAATGGGACTACTTGCTTCGCCTTACTTTACAGTCCTTGACATTATTGAAAAGTACTATAGTAAAGTAGTATACGGCAATGTAATATTTTTTACATTATGGCTATCGCTGGGGATCGTTAATTATACTCCAAGAACGTTGGATTAATGCTATTGACAGCGTATTGGTGTTGTACTTATGGCAGAGATGCTGGCTGGTTTCGTTGCGGTGTTAGCGGAATAGAGGTCTTTCTTTCTTAGAGGAGAGTACTTTCAAATCGGAATTATTATAATTAACATTAAGTTTTACAAAGATTTTTTAGATGAACGCACCGAATGGGTGAATTGCGATCGCCACCAGGCTTTTTCAGTAATCATTCATATAAATGACTTTATTAAACCTCGTATTAGAATTGACTACATTTAAAAAAGAGGAATAGTAACAATAGTTATGAAGTAAAGATATGTTGCTGGAGAGTTTTTAGCGCCGCTTCTTCTCCCCTAACAGTAATTAAAATATTGCTTTGGAAGCGATGTTAGACTCATGACGTTCAATAAGCAATCTGTAAGATTCCATTTTGAAATAAATGTATTCATATTCATTTTTCACAAATGATGTGTCTTGTAGCAAAGTTTTATGATTACAATTGGCATATCCAGCCAAAATCCATACCAGTACAGACAAAAAACCATAATATCATTGTCATAGTCAGCGATTTAATGACTATCTATCTATACTAATATTATAAAGAGGTAAAGTTTGTGATGTTGTAGGGGGTAATCTCTGGACCTACTAAACCGATTTTAAAAAATATTTTACTGTTCGAAAGCTACGTTAACAGGAAGTGTCATAGGCTATATAAAATGACGCTATATACCACGGGAGCGAGACAGAGCGCGGGTGAAACCGCGTCGGGCCGCTAGTATATAATAACCCAAAATGAAATAAGAGAATCCTTATTTGGGAAGTTTCTTGCCGTTTATTCTCTTTAAAACAGCGAAAACGCGTTACAAAGTGGTGTACATAGAATATGAACTAGACGTATATTTATCTCATATGCAAAAACGCTCTTCAGTGGTACCTACTTAATTTGAATAAATCATTAAATTCTGTGACACATCTTAAAAAACAACCTAAACACATAAATATAAACATTTCAACTTGATGTGAACAGATTTCGTAGTAACTGTATAATAACAGCCCATAAAGGTCCCACTGCTGGACTCAGGCTTGCCACTATAGGAGAACGGACAATATACCCGCCACGCTTGTCCAAGGCGGCTTCTCAAGAGTGATATGCAGGTTGCATCACGATGTTTTCATTCACCGTTGTTGGCACGTGGTAGTTGTAACAATATGCACATTAGGTCAGGAAACTGCCTAAACGGTGCATGCGTTCCGGCCAGGATTCGAACTCCTTCCCGCCCGCCCAGCAATAGGAGTTTGGGACGCGTGCAGTAGCCCTTACGCTACTACGACTTTGTACGATGACGTAACAACTTTTTCTCCGTCCAGGAACGAAAAAAGGAATACGAATTTCTGCGGCCGGGCGGCCTGCCGGCCTGCCGTAAGGGGCGACAAAACAACCCTCAGCCAGGTGGTAAGGCATTTGTACGACTGGACGGTCTAGAGTATGCCGCCATAACAACTTTGAGTGTGTTCCGGCATTAATGGCCAGATGCTATTTTCTCCTTCAAGGCCGGCAGCACATTAGTAGCATCTCTGGTATTGCTAATGTCCATAGGTGACGGTAACCACTTTCCATTACAGTTGGGCCGTCAGCCTGTCTGCTGTGTTTCAGCACTTAAAAAAACAACTATAAAAATAACAAATCTGGTAACTATGAGTATAAAAGTAATACTTTTTAAAGAGACTAAAAAAATAACCTATAGCATAGTTTTGATACGGAGCATCAGATATTTAATTAAACCCAGAGGTGTACCATAATTCCACTTCAGTTGTTCTAAGCTCTTCATGGAGAAATTAATTTCTATTTACGTCACAGCGAATCCCAAATACATTTATCGACTTGTTATTTGAAATTCAATGGCCAAGCCATATTTGTTTTTTGATGAGTATGTCTTTGAGAAAATTGAACGAATAAAAGGAAAATTTATATAGTAAACACCTTATTGATATGTATTTGTGTGAGATTGTAAATAATAGAAGTATGCTTCTGTTTTTTAGGACTAGTAAGTAAATGACAAAAACGGAGCAACTATAATTTGGTTACATTGATCCATCTATATGTATATCTAATTCAGTTTTCTTTTTTCAAAACTATTGTGTTTCTATGAATCATTTTTTTAAAGAATGGAATTCCATGCAATTCTATAGAAAAATTATAAAAAAATAATGTTAAATGGTATAATAATATTTTATATAAATGTGTGGCGTGATGATCGTAAAAAATGGGTCTGTCACCTTTTTTTCTGCGGCGGGCAAAAATTCTGACAGAACATAGCGTGAAAAGTTCGGTTAAGAACATTACCTAGCCGGTTAACGAACCCCGCGTTCCAGCGAAGTAAGCGGTACAACACCCAGCCTACAGGTGATAGAAGTCGTCAAAGTGCTATATTACCTATCTATCTAAATTTGCTTAAGCGAATTTCCAAAAAAGCCTTATTCGACTTACACTTTAGTCATTCATTCAAATCTTCAACTTCAACATTTAAATCTTACAAAACTATATTCTATTAATATCTTATACTAATATATAAAGCTAAAGATTTTGTTTGTTTGTTTGATTGAACGCGCTAATGTCGGGAACTGCTGGTCTGATTTGAAAAATTCTTTCAGTGTTACATAGCCCATTTATCGAGGAAGGCTATAGGCATATATCATCACCTAAGACCAATAGGAGCGGAGCACCAATGAAAAATATTTCAAAATCGAGGGTTTTTTTTTTTTTTTTTTTTTTTATTTTTTTTATTTAGGGCAACGAACAATTACACCACTAAGGAAACTAAAAATAACAAACTATAGGTAAATATTACTCGTGGCGCAACCAGCGATGTTGCCCACAACTATAATAGAAAAATTAAGAAATAAATCCGTCTGTCTGTCAGTCAGTTACTACCCAGAGAATTACGAATTGAATGAAAAATTTGGTATACAGTTGTCAATAGATATAAAATTCACTACAGTACTTAACTGATATCTGTTAGTGATGGGTAACAGGTACGTCCATTGACAACTCTATAATTTTCTTTTTGTACAAAGAAGGGGTTAGAAAAAATATGTCAGCTTCTGTATAATATTCATTGTAAAGTTTCATTATCCTGTTAATTGGGGCACGTTCACCTGCGTTAGTTTTAGATATCTTAGCCGCAAACATATCACGCGTACGGTTCTTCCGTATCACGTGAAATCTTTGCGGAACCCTAAAACTTATTTGGTTCGATAATGTAATGCAATCAAATTTATCATGACAAATGTTGTATAAAAGCATAGCATCCAGGAGATTTCGCCTTGTCTCAAGTTTATGCATAGAGTACTTGCTAAGGAGTGTCTCGTACGAGGACTTAGAATGGAAACAGCGATAGTTAACGGAACGTAAGAATTTACGTTGAACAGATTCTAACTGCTTATTATATTTGGTATAGAATGGGTTCCAAATTGCTGTGGCGTATTCAAGCTGAGATCGAATTAAGGACGGTTTACATGTTCGCATTACAAAGCCGAATAATTGGAATGCCTTATTTAAAATATAGTTTACATGGAAATCAAAATGCAATTTGGAAT
Source organism: Dendrolimus kikuchii (assembly GCA_019925095.2). Taxonomy (NCBI): domain Eukaryota; kingdom Metazoa; phylum Arthropoda; class Insecta; order Lepidoptera; family Lasiocampidae; genus Dendrolimus; species Dendrolimus kikuchii. The sequence goes on along the minus strand of CM034406.1, from coordinate 7,783,351 downwards.
CCAAAAAGATGCCCAAATCTTTTATTACTGTGACTTTTTCTAGAGGGTTACTACAAAGTGAATATGTAAAGTCGATTTTGTTGGTTTTTTTTTAAAAACTAATTCATTTACATTTATTTATGCTGAGATATAATTTATTTTCTACACAATAGTCCGAAAGTGAATTTAAATCATCTTGAAGTTTGATGCAATCCTGAATTGTAAAAATTTCTTTAAAAATTTTGAGGTCATCTGCGTACATCAAGAAATTAGTTTGTTTAAAACACTGATTAATATCATTGATAAAAATATCAAAAAGCAATGGCCCTAAAATTGATCCTTGGGCAACACCGGACGTTACATAAATTATGTCAGAGTAGAGACCATAAATTACCACACGTTGCGACCTATTTTTTATGTATGAGGTGAACCATCTCAGTAGGTTCCCTCGAATACCATTGAAGCCAAGCTTCCTTAGCAGTATGTCGTGGTCCACCTTGTCAAAAGCCTTACGAAAGTCTGTGTAAACAGTATCTACTTGAATGCGATTATCCATAGATTTAAACACAAAGTCTGTAAAAATAAGAAGATTACTAACTGTAGACCGTTTTTTAACAAATCCATGTTGTTGTTCCATAATTTGTTTGTGCAAGACAGGATATATATAATTATGTACTAAACGCTCCAATACTTTCGACAAGGTGGACAGTAAGGATATTGGACGGTAATTTGTGACGTCAGTTATATTCCCGCCTTTATACACCGGGGTAATATTAGCCATTTTCCAATTGCTAGGAACAATACCTTCCATGAGACTTCTATTATAGAGAATAAGTAAAGGAACAGCAACAGTTTCAGCGGTATTTTTTAGAAAAAAGGGGGGAAGACCATCAGGACCAGGTCCCTTGGTAATATCCAATGCCTTAAGTTCTGTAACAATTTGTTTTTTAGTGATTAGAAGTTCAGATAAAGCAAAATCACAGTTTGTATTAATGGGCATAGTTTCTAAATTCTCTGGATTACCGTCATACTGACTGCGTTCATAAACTGAGGCAAAAAAGTTAGCAAAAAGTTGACAAACCTCCTCAGGTTTTTTACTCTTCACATCCTCGTAATTCATAATATGCGGAATCCCACATTTTCTTTTGTGCGACTTCACGTAAGACCAGAAAGTTTTAACATCTCTTTTTAAATAGTCCTCAACGGTATCTATGTAATTATTAAAACATATTTTGCTTTGCGTTTTAAATCTCCGGCGAAACATAGAAAATTGTTCGTAATGATATGTAGTATTATACTTTTTCCATTTAACCCAGGCCTTCTCCTTATTTTTAAAGATATGAATAAGAGGACGCGAAAACCAAATTGGAAAATTATTGGTTTTGGTGCGACGTTTAGGTATATATTTGCGAATTATATCGTAGATAACTTCGTAGAAACTATTAACTGATAGATCCATAGATGAATTATTTAGTCTACTGAACCAATCAATGCTTTGAATTTCATCGTTAATAATTGCATATTTCCCTTCTAGAAAGCAATATTTGAAAATAGGAGATGAACTCATAATCTGATAGGGTGCTCCTAGACAGATGAATGTGCAAAAAGGAGGGTGTAGGCAATCAACAGCTACCAATGGGCTCAACATTGGCTCACACACTGATTCACAATTGGAAATAAATAAATCTAAGACACGACCCATACTATTTTTAATGTCGTTATATTGTTTACTTTTTGTCGACTGCAGGAAATTATATATTAAGGTTGCAATATTAAGGTTACAGTATGAAGTACATGATAAGTTTAAGGTAAACTCTTTCCATTCTAAGTGAGGTAGATTAAAATCACCTACCATGTAAAAGTTTTCAATATTGATATCGTTTAACTCATTTAAGAGAGCGTTTAAGAACAGTGAGTATATTTTTGTATTTGTATTAGGAGGAATGTAAACGCCACAAACTACATAATACTTGTTACCGACTTTAAGTTTAAGAAACACATAATCAATTAAAGATAACATACCCATGATATGCTGTTCATTGTCACCGAGTGTGAGAAAACATCTATCAGCGGATAGGTCGCGGCGTGTGGCAATCAGTACTCCACCACCGTCTTGTTTGCCAGTTGCCATACGATCCCTATCACAGCGATGTAATACGTAACGGGGATCAACTACTTCACAATCCGAGATATTCGCCGTCAGCCATGTTTCAGACAAAATCAGTATGTCATAACATTCAGTTAGAATATTAGAGTATAAAGTATTTAACTTTGTTCTAAGTCCTCGACAGTTTTGATAATAAATAGATACTTTATCCGTCATTTTTACTAATATTTGTCAAAATATTACTAATGCTAAGATGAACTGATAAGTTTAATTTGGTATTAAAATTGTCATGAGATGAGTCTTCTCCCGAACCAATACTCGTGTACAACTTTGTAAGCTTCAACAGTAACAAATATATATTTATATAAACGTTAAATATTAGATAATTATAAAGAAAATTAAAATCTAAAATCAAATAAGAACTAAACACGATATTCTCCAAAATGCGGGTAGGTGAAAAAAATATACGTAGTGACAAAGAGTACAAATCATCGCATACATACAAATGCACAGAGTAGTGTACATTTAAGAGACTACAGAAATTACAAAAATATTCTACATAAATTTGACAGAGCAATTTTACTGATAGGTACAATATAAATATTGAGAAGATTTTGTATATATGGATTAAACTTATTTTACATGCTCTTAATTTTAAGTAAATCACTTTGGGATCTGATTGCAGTAACAGGAGCAGTTTCGCTAGCCCTGACAAAAATAGTGCCATGTTTGACCCAAACAAATCGAAAATTCTTTTCTCTGGCGGTATTACGCGCTTGCCGAAACAAGTTCTTGTTCTTCAATGTCAAGTGTTCGTTTATATAAATCTTCGTAACAGATCCAGATATTTTAAGTTGCTCTGAAGTAATACCCTTGTTCAGGCGTGCTGCAGCAATAAAATTATCCCGCACATTTCTAGTTGAGAATTTTAATATTATATTTTTCGGATTTGAATTGCCAGGAGAAAGTTGAGGCACTCTATGAATCGACACTATTTCTTGTTTAGTCAGAGAAACTTTCATTAGACTCGACATTTCTTGGAGAATTGTTAAGAGGTTTTCTCCTCGTTTTTCTGGCACATTACTGATTTCAACATTGCACTGCCGTGCTTGTTGTTCCATTACATCCATTTTATTTTCTAAAATAGAAATTTGCGATGAGTTATTCTGGAACAGCGTTGATTTTTCTTCAAGTACAGCCACGCGTCCCTCAATTTTTTCATTTTTCCCTCTTAGATCTTCATACTGCTCGTTAATAAATTTGATGGAGGTTTTAATGTCACTAAATTCGTCGATAAGTTTTGAGAATTTTTCATCTTGTTTTTTAAACCAACCATCAAGCATGTTTATGATATTCGATTGAAAAGAATGTAATTCATTATGTAAATCTTGCATTTTCACTTCTGTATTTTTTTGTCGTAAAGTTACATATTGCGGCGGTGACTCCTTATCTATCAATGAGCTGTCAATACTCATCTCACCAGATGCACATGGTTGATCTTCTTCGTCCATTGTATCAAAAGTAATATTTAGAGAATCCATACCTTTTAAAACGTAGAATCTGTATTCAATCACTACTCTATGTAAGGCTCACAGTACGGTATGGCGGCTTCACACGATACGGTTTGTGCTAACTGAGCTTACAATACAGTAAAGGTGCTATACAGAGCGCGACACAGGCGGCTTACTCCGCTGCCATCGAACGAATGAAAATTTAGTTTTATTTAACTTACTTTTTTTTACTATTCCACGCGGACGAAGTCGCGGGCAGAAGCTAGTCTATTATAAAAGAAAATGTTTATGAGGATGGTTGCAGGTTTGTGAATCTTTTACAATACAAACTACTATACCTATTTAGATGAGACTTTATAGTAATATTATACTAATATAAGCTGAAGAGTTTGTTTGTTTGTTTGAATGAACGCGCTAATTTCAGGAACTACTGGTCTGATTTGAAAAATTATTTCAGTGTTAGATAGCCCATTTATCGAGGAAGGCTATAGGCTATATATCATCACACCTTAGCGTGACCAATAGGAGCGGAGCACCAATGAAGAATGTTTCAAAATCGGGGGGTTTTGAAAACAAGTTCCACGCGGACGACGTCGCGGGCACAGCTAGTATAATTATATACATCAGAATAACACGTAAGCAACGTAATTTGTCAAAATATAACTATAAATGTCAATCTCACGCAAACGAGGTCGCGCGCACAATTAGTTCTAACATAAAATTATGATTCAAATCACACCATAAAACATAAAAAAGGTACTAGGAATATTCCCCAACCATAAAAGTATGCAAATGGTAATTACATATTCATTACTAACTATTATTATACCTTTGTTCTATATAAGATTCCAAGAGTTGCTCACTCAATATTATTAAGGCTGGTCTACACGTATTAAGTAAATATATAAATTTCAACAAAATTTTAAGTACAGCTGCTTGTAACTTATTACTAAACTTATCGTTTATGTGCATTAAGTCACTTAAATATTAACTGAAATTTATAATTTCCAAGAATATTTTTCATCAGACTATATTGTTTGGGAAAAACTATCTTGCTTTGAACTTTCGAATTTGTATGTTTGTTATTTTTATATCGACAAAAAGTTTTTGTTTTATGATGACCATGTTCCAAATAGTTACTTAACGTTTGGTCAGAAAGCTAGATAAAAAAAAAAGAAATTAAGAAATATGATACTATATTATTGGTAATAAACATAAGAGTATACGAAATTACAACTATTGCATATTTGAGAAAGAGCAAATGAAATAAAGTATCTTACAGAGCAATCATGCAGCGATGACTAAAATTTAAGACCAAGTAATGGATACACTAGAGAAATACATAAACTGTCATAAAATTCTGCTTCATTTAATTTAGTATCAATCAATCAAAATACAGTAGTAATATAGAAAAGTTCACAAAATTATGTTGGAATTTATATGAGTTCTTTTGTTATCATTGTGTACATTTAAGGAGAATCAGAGCGTAGGTTATTGCGAAACTCGTAAAATAAAACTTTTTGAAAGTTTGATTAAATCGATTCATCTGTTCATACCTTAACATAGTATAGAACAAGGTCTCTCTCCGCGTCTGTCTGTCTAGATATTCGCTAACTCCTCCTAAACCAGTGTATTTATAAGCGGTTTTCGCAATCAATTAGATATTATTCAAAAATGGTTTATATTACTAACTTCTGTTCGCGGCTTCGCTCGCGGTATATACAAACCTAATTAGGTTTTTATGTAAGTACAATAGAACTACTCATCACGGTTTGTCCCGAGGCGTAACCGCGTGGAACAATCTAGTTTAGTATAAAATACTGATTTTCTATTTGTGTATCATTCTAAGAATTTGTTGCGTTGGCAACTTATTATAAAAAACAAGTATGGACTTAAGTTTCATCAAAAAAATCACTCAACTTTTTAAGCCCTACTGTGGGGATTTTGTAATATACACTTTTTAAATAAATATTATTAATAAATTTAAGTGGTATTGTCAGTCAGGCGATGTTAGATTTTTTTTAGAAAGAAAAATACTTTATTTAAAGAAATAGCGACGTAATTACATTCCTTCCACATTATTATACACATAGGATCTTTTGAGAATTTGTACGCCGCACTTTCAGCAAACAAGGTTTGCACTCAGCATATTGCTGTGCCGGAATTATATCCGACACAATGGTGACTTTCAGTGCAAAACCCTTCCCTTTGGCGTGAGACCAAAACGACTCAATTTTGTTAAACTAATTAAGATTATGAAATATTTCATTAGTAAACCAAATAAATAAATTTAAATAAGAACCAACAATAAAATGCTTTGTTACTTTAAATTAAAATAAATAAATAACAATATAATTACTTAAATCGATTGGTACATCCCTTTGTATGAATTCCATATAACAACTTGTATCGAATCATCTGTTCGAACACAATTGGATATAATGATTACAGAGTATTTATTACCTATTACCACGTGCTGTATGCTACATCACTGACATGTGCCAACAATGATTAAGTTGACAAATTTTAATACAGTTATTTCACCATGTGCTACATTGAGAATGAAAATGAAAATGAAAATATTTATTTCTTAGAAAACATATGCACAATTTGTAGACAATTGCTGGAATCTTCTTTTAAGCAAAATTTACTTGTACCAGAAGATACCGCTCTTCCATACCTTAAATATAATTGTATTTAAAAGTTTCTAAAATATTTTCATGCTATAAATGACATAAAATTGATATTAAAAATTATTTTATTATAAATTGTATAATTGTATTTATTGTAAATAAAGTTAGTGTGCTTAATTTTCATTAAGTACAAAACATAATAATCATACCAAAATATTTTATTACATTATCATATTGTATTGCTAGAATAATAGTTACTGCTCTTAAATATTTTCATTAAGTACAGAACATAAAATTATAATAGGATTTAATAAAAGAAAAATAAGAATACGTGAGTTTGTGCGTATGTGTGTCTGTGTGTGTCTGTCTGTGTGTGTGTCTGTGTGTGTCTGTGTCTGTGTGTGTCTGTGTGTGTCTGTGTCTGTCTGTGTCTGTCTGTGTCTGTCTGTGTCTGTCTGTGTCTGTCTGTGTGTCTGTGTGTGTCTGTGTGTGCGTCTGCGTGTGCGTCTGCGTCTGCGTCTGCGTCTGCGTCTGCGTCTGCGTCTGCGTCTGCGTCTGCGTCTGCGTCTGCGTCTGCGTCTGCGTCTGCGTCTGCGTGTCTGTGTGTGCGTCTGTGTGTGCGTCTGTGTGTGCGTCTGTGTGTGCGTCTGTGTGTGCGTCTGTGTGTGTGTCTGTGTGTGCGTGCGTGCGTGCGTGCGTGCGCGTGCGCGTGCGCGTGCGCGTGCGCGTGCGCGTGCGCGTGCGTGTGCGTGTGCGTGTGTGTGTGTGTGTGTGCATAATTAATAATATATTCAATAAGGAATTTTTAAGAGAGATTCTACTGCGTCGTAGTCAAGTGACATTAGCCAATTTAGCTTTTACACGCATGTGTGTTCATATGATACATATTTAACACCTGATTAATTTTATTGTACAAGTAGCTGGATTGATAAACGTATTGTGTTGAATCTTTCCGTAAATTAGGGTAGTGTGTTAAGAAAAAGAATGACGGTATCTATACCTGGTCCTACATCTAGTATAGTTTAACCATAGCCCAGTTTAGTGTTTTATTACATTTAGGCTATTTTAAAACTCGGATGTTAAACACAAAGCGCACGGTTTCAAATCCATATATTAATTACTAAACGCTCAAAAGCATACTAACATGTCGCACTCAAGTTACTGAGTGCGGTATAGATCGGCACGTTTATTTATTGTCTGAGATATAAAAATAAACTTTGGGTGGTTATAAAAAAAAAATAACCACGAAGGCTAAGGCGGGTGCACCGCTTCGCTTCGCACCCACCTTAGCCTTCTAACCTATTCTAAAAAAGTTCGAATCTGTTCATAATATATAAATGTGCCGTATAAGTTATACCCCACCCAAGTTACTTAATATGGTTGGTTGTGCTTTGAAATTTAAATGAGATAAATTTAAGATGTCGGTGGAATTTCAACGTTCATTAATAATTTTGTATAGACAATTAGGTAAATATGTATACACATCAGTGGCGCGGGGTGGAAATTCGGCTAGGGTAAGGCTGACTTCGACCTTTTGGTCGCTAGTTGATTTATAGAGACACTAGTAATATGTTTGAACAGAACGCGTAAACGCCAATGAATACATGGCGCTATCGACCTTTTGCTCGCTTCGCTAGTTTCTTAAAGGTAAGGCTATGGGGAATCGAGTTATATGACGCCACTCATATACATGTATGTACTTTATATTTACTTACTCTAGGGCATTGAAGACACCTATCAAAATAATGTAAATGCTTACGTATGAACTAAGCAAACTATAAACGCACTGTAAAAATCGTTACACGCAAGGGCAGGCAGTAAACTCATGAGATATGCAATGACAAAGAAAAACGTGCAAGTTTCCACCGCGATCTGGAGCTTCCCTCCATCAAAAACTACATTACGTCGCTCTCGCGTAAGTATTTCGATCTCGCGCCGCATCATCGAAATCCGCTCGTCGCGTCCGCGTCCGATTATAAGCCTCGGCGAAAGGCTCTCGTACGACGGTCGCGTAACGTCCTCACGGACAGGGTCGACGTTATCACAAAACGGCTGGCCCGGATCAGCCCGCCCGCGGTTAGGACGGCAGGCTGGCAGGCACGGACAGACAGACACAGACGGCGGCGTCTCAGGCGCCGCCAATCAAGATCTCTCCACGTCCCTGCGAGGGACGTTAGGAGACATAGCCCCCCCACAGGATAGACTAGGCGTGTTGCTGGGAAGTTTCTTTCGCCGTTTCTTCTCTCCCAGCCATAACACGTTACGAAACGGCAGTAAGATAGCGTAGGCCGCCGCGAACCGCCGATCCCGGCCCGCCGGGATCCTTCCCCTCGGGCTTTATATTACCCGTCGCCCGTTTTCAATTAGTGCTTTGTGTCGCCCTATGGTGGGCATCATTAAATTCATCCCCCTCTCATGGCAACAGTCCAGCCGAGGTAAAACTCCTTAGGGAGCTCCCTCGAGCAAGTTGCCCCCCCGGGCTCGAGCGCCCTCGCCCCAAAAACCCCGGTAAAGTTGTAAGGTCTTCGGACCAACAACATAAAGTCAAGTCCAATAAAAAAAAAAAAACGTGCAAGTTGAAAACAAAAACTCTTGCCAACATGAATTTAAAACAGTTTGAAAACGACTGACTTCTAAGTTACATTTACAATATTTAGACAGCTTAGTAATTAAGAAATTCAATGGGAACTTATGATTTTAGAACAAAATCAGCCATAAATATGGTATGTAAAAAAAATTAACGATAAAACTTACGCAGGGATAATTATTATTTATATTAAGGCCCGATTCTTCTATCATCAGATAGAAGTTAACCATCAAATAAATTATAACCTGACGGAATGTAAAAGTGAAACAGCTTAACTGTTTTGTTCGCGCAAGTATAACTTTTAATTTATTCATCGTGTATTTTATTCGATGAATAAACATTTATCTGACGATGGAAAATTCGGCCCTTAGAGGGTAAAAGATTGGGTCGAGTCTAAGACAAAAAATTTCTTTAAAAAAATGTGTAAAAAAACTGTTTGACACTATTCATGATCGGAGGGCTGGTTCAGACTTCGCACAATGATTGAAAATTGCCATCCAGCGTAGCAATGCAGCCAGCCTTCTGGGCACGCTTCCCTCTGATAGTGATTTGGTAAATATAATATATCTATATATTAGAGTAATAATTAATCAAATATTAAAATTTTAAGCTAAGTTTCAATTAAAACTAATTGCGGTACCAGAACTGGGTCCGCGTCAGGAACTCCCATAACCTCAGGAGTCTATTTCTCTGTAACATAGCAGACAAACTACAAAAGAGTCGCTTACGCTGGTACAATTACTTTTAACGAAAATCGGCTAATTATGTCGGGAACAAATGTCTAGTCACGCTGCCTCCTCCAGGTCCCATAGAAGGGGAAGGCAGAAGAAATGCTTGATTTCTTGAAGGATGACATGTGTACTAAGTAAACAAAGGGTGCCGATGACTGCATGAAATGAAGAAGAGAAAAAAATAGAAAAGTGGATCCTGGGCGTTGAAGCGAATGCATCGAACACAAGCGAGATCTAACGCTCGGATAATAACGATGAACTCGGACCAATACATCTTTTTTATACAAAATATTTTACACAAGAAATTTATCGCTTAATCAAAGATCGCTTAGCATTTTATTCGCTGAATCATCACTGAAGCTTTCGGCTGGTTGGAATTGAATTGAATCAAAAGGGTATGTAGATAAAAGCTTTTAAGATTTTCAGGTTCGAGAGGAATGGAATGCAAACAATGAATAGAGTTGGATCCATTATCATTTATTTCTGTTTGAATGGATTATACGAGGTAAGCGTTTATGTGTGGCTGTGTTGTCATTTTGGAAAAAACGAAATCCACAATCGCCATACCCGTACAACCCTTTGTCCATCTCTCTGTGTACATAATATTATGTGTATGTGTCCCGCCCTGCTCTTGTAGTTTGGTTGTATTAAGATAAACACGCAAGTCTAACGAGTACAGTTTTTAAGTAAGATACACACACCGGCACAATTAGCGCAACAGAAAAAAATAACAAAACAGTACATATATTACTAAATAATTTGGGTTGTATTTAATATAGTAATAATTAGGAACTAAGTTACAACAAAAATCATATCTCATAGTGTGGTATTTGTGGAGGCTAATGTAACTTTTAACGCAAAATAAAACGAAATATGGCAAAGAGCATTTTTTTAAGTTTTATGTTAACATTGAATCTGCGGAGTGACGCTCGCGGACCGCGTTCATAATACCGAAGTAAGAAAGAGAGTTGGTCTGAAAGAAAGTGTCGGGGTGAAGGTAAGGAAAGGAATGCTCCGGTGGTTCGGGCATGTGGAAAGAATGCATGATGAAAGAATGACTAAACAGATATACAATGCAAAAGTGGATGGATGCAGAAGTCGTGGAAGGCCACGACACACCTTCCATGATCAAATTGTTCGTGTACTAACGGAGGGTGATGTCAGGAGCCTTAAGAACAGACGAGCGTGCGTGACAAGAGTTATGAATGTCAAAGAAGCAAGTGAGGTGTGTAAGAATGGGCCTAAATGGCGCTCTGTTGTTCGTGCCTACCCCGCAAGGAAACTGGCATGAAGTTATGTATGTATGTATGTATTGAAAAGATAAAAAAGCGTAATGTTGAAAACACAAAACAATGAGAAAAATACCCGTCTACTTTATTATTTTTACAAATGACAGCTAAGTAAGATTAAGTGTGTATTAGCGCACGTCGGAGTACGGTTGCGAACTGATTTGATGCCTAGTATAAAACAATAATGTAGGAACGACAAAAGTGCTGACAAACAAGATTTATGCGATTGTAAACCGTACAATACAATATGTCATAATTTTTTTCTCGAAACTACTGGGTGCTATAGATAATGAAATTTAATAGGAAGATATAATTTATATACCGGTACAATACGTTGTAGAAAAACATAAAAAATAATAAATAAATAAAGTTTATAAACTGGTGGCTGTAATACATTCACTCATTCATTGAGGGTTGAAATAGATTTTAGAGAATTACATCGATGTTTCTTATGAAATAATCTTAACCTATTACTTTGTTTATAATATTATATAACACATATAATATACAAACTGGTTCATTTAAACCAGTTAAAAACCGGATTTTTAAATTGCAAATACGCTAATAGAGTCGACCATGATAAAGCATTAAGACAAGTGTGTAATTTAGTCTTGGTACTACTGACATTATTTTTTAAGCCGTATTCAGAAGGAACTTTAATCCCTATTAATATTATAAATGCGAAAGTAACTCTGTCTGTTCGTCTGTTCCGTTTTTACGAAAAACTACTGAACCGATTCGGCTATATATATATATATATATATATATATATATATATATATATATATATATATATATATGTGTGTGTGTGTATATATACGTATACATATTATATATGTGTATATATACGTATATATATATATATATATATATATATATATATATATATATATTCCTGCGGCCGGGCGGCCTGTCGTAAGAGGAGACTTAACAACCCACAGCCAGGTGGTAGGGCATTTGCCCGACTGGATGGCCCCCTGGTCTGAAACATGTCGCCATATCAACCTTGTGTTGTGTTCCGGCATTAGTGACCAGGTTCCAGTCTCCCTTAAGAGAGCAGCAGCGCATTTGTAGCACCTTTGGTGTTGCAAATATCCATAGGCGATGGTAACCGCTTTCCATCAAATGGGCCGTCTGCCTGTTTGCTGATCTCCTGCAATAGAAAAAAAAAAGTTTCCGGGATAAAAATATATTTGTTTGTTATGCTTTTACGGAAAAACTACTGGACCGATTTGGCTGAAAATCGGCATATATGTAATTTTCATACCAAAATATCCCTTGTCCACCACAAGGGATATTTTTCATCTCGGTTAATTGGGATAGATTTTGGGATAGATTTATGTAAAGGTTATCCCAAAAGTGGGATAAGTTTTGGTTGGTTTTGTGATTTGCCATTTTCGTCATGTTGGTTATTTTGTCCTTATTGTGCGTTTGGCTCTTTTTGTCCTTTTTGATCTTTTTATCCTTTTTGTCCTTTTTGCTTTTTTAATCTTTTTGCTCTTTTTGTCCTTTTTGTCCACTTGGCTCTTTTGCTCTTTTTGTCCTTTTGATCTTTTTGTCCATTTTGCTCTTTTTGTCCTTTTTGTCCATTTTGCTCTTTTTGTCCTTTTTGATAATTTCGCTCGTTTTCCTCTTTTTACCCTTTTTGTCCATTTTGATCTATTTTCTCCTTTGATCCTTTTGCTCTTTTTGTCCTTTTAGCTCTTTTTGTCCTTTTTGATTTTTTGTCCTTTTGCTGTTTTTGTCCTTTTTGTCATTTTTGTAGTTTTCATTGACATAGATAAATAAAACTAGGACGGTTTGAAATAGAGGATGAAAGTTTGGATAAGACCAATCATTTCTCATGTTCATAGATATAAAAATACATCGTGTATAAAACTGTCATAGTAACTCGATATGTCTTTCTGTTAAGTTCTTGGAAAACACTGGGAATACTGGTTTTTATTGTAATTTTGTTTTAATGTAGTTTTAATTCCGAAAATGGACATATATACTCATGCCAGGAGATCGGATAGTTTGCGATATAAAATTAAGTGAATTTTTCGGGTGCAAATGGCACTAACATAAAAATGTACAATGTAACCTGTATTTAACGCCTGCTCTTTAAACAAGAAGCAGGAACTAGAGGATAACTCGCGACGCAGCCGCGGGTTAAACTCTAGTAATGAATAAATCGCATTATATTTATAGGCATTGTACGGCTTCTGCAGCGTCTCTACGCAAATGCGAATTTATGGGGATTCTCCTGTGTACATCATTTGACGGCTTCTGTGGTTAAGCGGGTTAAATCTTAGCCGGCTGAACTCGCTGGAACACAGGGGCTCCGGGTTTTATTCCTTGCATGGTAAATTTCAAAAACAAACTTTCTGCTATTTAGTATGGTCTGGGTGTCTGGGATCGGCCCTAGAGTAGCCCGTTGTATATCACCCATAACACAAGTGTAACTAGCTTAGCTTGGGGATATATAATGTGTGTGTTTGTCTGCCGATTATCATTGGTCGCAACCAGTTTTTTTTCAATCCTATATCTTAAGAGTTTTGCCATTTCAAATGATTTTTTATAACAATAATGATATGTTGTAATATATGTTTATAACAATTAAGGCAATTATATAATCAGTGACATTGTAGCCAAAAATAAATGATCTAACAAGTAAAATAAAACGTGGTTGCGGATAATAAAGCACTCAAGAAATTCGTCGATAAATTTCATATTACTGTAATATAATGTATATATTACCACAGTTTTACGAGAGGAAAACAAAATGGTTTATTAAGAAATGTCTTAGTTTCTTAACTTAGTTACTTATCGTTTATATAACGGCACGTCTTAGCCGCAAATCCTTTATCGGTACACAATAGCAGTACAATTAAATAACGATTTACACTTAAGAGGAGTTCATACGATGCGACTTGGAGCGTGATTTCAACTATTGCATTCAGTACCGCTGCGACGAAATTTAAATGTTTAGCCCTAGTCATTATTACACATTAGTCGATAAGAACTTATCTAATACGTTGAAAGAAGAAAAAGTCCACTCAAAAACGGAACTTCGGAAAATTCCTAAATTCTACATCATGTGGAATTTAGGAGATTTTCAGAGTTACATTTTTCACTGGATGATTGTTGATTCATTAGTCTTTTCTTTCATAACTATGCCAAATATTAGCTATAGCTATCCATTAAATAATTTTTCATGAAAATCTATTTACTGTGCAATCATATAATGCTAAATAAGTGCAGTCATAAAATTTGACAATAACATTCAAATGTAAAACACAAAGTATGCACTCTTATATTAAGAAAAAAAAATCTTTCTTTCTTAATATAAGAGTTTAAGACTTTCATCACACTTTGTCCGGTCTCGGTTAGTCACACTTTCAGTCTGTGTAAACGACCCTTTATCACTAATCCAATTCTTGAACGCTTTAAATCATGATTCACAGCCCTTGAACTTGACGTGTGACTGTAGGCGGTTAATGTAGCGTAAACTGCGTAATATTGGCACAACGAAACATGTTATATCAAGGTTACTCCAAATGTGGTACTTCGTTGAATTTTTAAATAAAGAATTTATTGGTAGAATATATGCAAGCCGTCACATAATACGTAAAATCGTTGCAAGATTCTATGTACGCTTTGGTGGGAACTCAGTTTTCATAATCTCATTTATATGCCTACGTACAAAACTGGTAGCAGTGATTTTTTTTTAAATATAGAATATGAAGACTTGTTTAAGAAAATTATTTATCGAGCTATAACTGCTGTAAATAGTACATTGATATAACTCCGTTTAGATTATTTTATTGAGGGATGCTTTCCTGGGGTCAGGATTTTACACAAGGCATTTCAAGTGCCAATAGGACCAGCATTTTACTAATTTCATTTGTCATTATTTAAGGATGTTTTTAATGCTCGGGCTCCACCTGCGATAGTGTTATAGTTATTGACTATGGCCAAATGTGTCTTATTGATAGCGTTAAAAATAACGTCGTTAACGAATATATACATTAATACAGCATACGTTATCTGTCAATATCTAAAATGTCATTCACAATCAATAAACAATGTAGCATCACAAATAATGCATTAAACCCATCGCTACAACTGCGTGAAACGGTCAATAAGCAGTATTGTACTGTACTATTGTATAATGAAGCCCAAAATTTTTCAATGACTTATTGTTGTAAATAAATGATATAGAATATCTTTAAGTTTTCTAAAGATTATTACGTCTCGAGTTTCCCGCGAAAACCAATTAGCAAGAGATATCGCTAGGGCCACGGGACCCGCCGCCCGCGACGAACGCGGCGGGACTGAGTTCGCCGCGCACAAAGACAACGGCACAATTTATTACTGGCGCCCACCATTAATATTGAAATGAATCCCCCGTGTCACTGAGTATCGTAGAACTAGGAATGATAAAGCCATTCTTTACCTACGTTATATTTATTAAGATTACGTATCACAATAAGTGTCATAACGTCTGGTTAAACTCAAGCGTGCGCCAAACCTGACCGGTACCGTCGTACAAATTAACGATTTTTTTGTACGAGGGGAAATCCGATTGAGGTTTACCCGCCGCGGGGGAAACGCGGCGTAGATGTATGGGATTGGCGACGCTCGGGTGGCACTAGTCCCCTGAAGAAGTACTATTGCCATCCGATTCAGAGATATGCAATAAACGCTTCAGTGTCCTTCCCTTCTAACAACCCCGCATGCTCTGGTAGAGAGTTGAACCCCAAGCGTGAGCCAAACCTAATCGATATCAATTTCATCCCGCAATTATATATCCCTATTTACATAAACGACGCAACAAGGGGTTCTAATTGATGGGCGATTATGCTCCACGAATCGTAGTCCTGACAGACACTAGACGCAGGCAGAGCCAGGCTTTGGCACGACCTCCCCAAATATAGATCCTATATAGAGAAATTAAGACTCGGAAGAATACAATTGTATTTATAAATTCACTCGTTAAATAAACAATCTTGAACGTATATTATCAGTTATTACCTGGAGGTTTAACGTTTAATAAAACTACATTTTAACGGTTAAAACACGGTATTTTTTTGATTTTCATTCCGACGTTTTGGCCGCTCTTCAGTACCTGTGATCATGGAAGACAAAGATGTCTTCAAGTGTCAAGGAATAAAAATAATATAAAGTACTGCGCTTAAAACCGTAAAAATGTAGTTTTATTATGTGTACCAGTCGCGAATACTTAAGAAAAATACAGTGTTTACCGTTATTGAAAACGTCTTACATTTCTTTACTTCAACTGACTACAGAAATATTTATTACAATTGATTAAATAGGTACATCGGGCTCCGCGCTACACGAAGTACCAAGTTGCGTTTCCTCGATCAATCTCTTTCAGAGGAATGTTACGACAGACAAAATATCTTTCAAACAAGAGGCTTTTACTTCCTAAATTAAAAATGCGTTCAGTGAAAAGGGTTTAATGAATAGGGTAGTTGACCATCACTCCAACTGAGACATATTTTAGGGTTCCGTCATTTTGGGACAATACGGATAATTTACAGTTCCGTAATGTTAGTACGTCTGTTTCTCTGCCTTTATAAGTTACGGTCATTTTTCTCGGATACTACTGTGGTCTTATATATGAAAAATTTAGTAAGTTTATTAATTGTATGGCTAGCAGACTGTAGATTGAATTAAGGGAAAATGTTTTAAATATTAATACGTGCTATATATTATTTTCTTCGATAGTTTGACATAACATAAAAAACACAATAAAAACAAAAACTTAAGAATCAAATCATATAAAAAGATATGTGCATAATGAGGTTTGGACAGTAAGAATATATAATACGCTGCTTAGTGCTGTGACAAAATCCTGAAAAAAGTAAAGAAAGGATGGCCGCCATACATGTAACCAAGGAGTTAAAAAATCAGTATCTATAAATATTTATTTAGCTGAATTAAGCATCGTCAGTTCTTAAAAAAATGCAGCTGTTTCTTAGTGACTTCATACAGCTGGTTCATTTTATGTCATGACTGATCATTTCATGACTGTTCATTTCTGTCTTTCAATTTGGATGAATCAACCAAAGCGACCCCTAAGAACATAAACCTGAATTATTTAATGTCATTAAAGACCGTCGAGTTCTTTCAGTTCCATACTTTTCAACTAAATTGGTTCAACTTGGTTGATCCGTCTAATATCAGCAATTGTGTACCATCTACCTTTTAACTTATGAAGTAGAGAAATAAATAATGTTATTAAGTATGTAGTTTCTGAGATGTGTGTGGTATCAACTATTTTCCATTAAATACTTTTTTATGGCTCTGTAATAAGATAACGAAAACAGAGAATGCATGGTACCTCTATTCCATTCGTATTACGTGGACTTAGAAAAAATAACAGCTCTTATACGTCCCATTACTGGGCTTGCGCTTCCCATTTTTGTAGGGGAACAGAGAGTATTCACGTCACACTTGTCCAAGGCAGACGGGCTGGTTTGACACATCGGTTATCTTGATGTACAGGTTTCATCACATTTTTCTTCACCGGCAGCACGTGGTGATTATAACAATATGCACATTAGGTCAGAAAACTGCCCAAGTGGCGCATGCCTATCGGCCAAGATTCGAACCCGTACCCTTTGAGTTTGGGATGCGTGCGCTAACAACTAAGTTACCACGGCTCTGTACTGTGTGAAACATTTATTTAATGAAATATAAGTTTTGCCACTTCCGGGTTTCATTTAGAACAGCTTAATACAAAGTGTGTAATAAAAAGTGGTTTAAAGTGACATTTTGATTTATAACATGGCATTAGGTAATCTAGATCTAAATACCTTGGGCTGTATTAAAAAAACAAATTTCGAACTATCGTTGTTTAAATCAAGTGAAGCTTTGCACAATTTGACATTGAATCAGTATCATAATGGCTATGGAAGACTAGAAAACTATGTGTATCACAATATTTTTTAAATCTTTAAATACGTTCATACGTGTAGGAACGGAGAAAGAATAATATTCCCTATCGCCTAGCTGGCGTAAGAAGCGATAAAGTAACCAGCAGCCAGTGGCAGGACATTTACGCGTCTGGGTAGCTTTCACCTCTGGTCTGCAGTAACCTATGCTCCAACAGCCATGACTTGTGTTCCGGTATCAGTGGCCAGGCTCCACTTCCTCCTTCAAGGCCTACAGGACATAGGTAGAGTACTTTTGATAATGCAAACATCAAAACAGCCGACGGTAGCTAATATCCATCAAGTATATAGACCGTCAGTCTGTCTGCTGTATTCCAGCAATAATAACACCAGCCCACAAAAATAAAACTGGTCCAGACCCATCTATTCTTATATATTTGGATCCGATGCATCTGAATCTGGGGTCAGGTTGGTCCACACACTTTCTAAATTTACGGTATAATATGTATGGACCAAACTGACCCCAGGTTCGGGTTCAGCGGATCGATAAACATACGAATAGATGAGTCTGGTCAAAAGTACAGACCATTTTTTTTTGTGGGCTGGTGTAATAATACATACATACATACATAACTTCACGCCAGTTCCCTTGCGGGGTAGGCACGAACAACAGAGTGCCATTTAGGCTTATTCTTACACACCTCACTTGCCTCTTTGACATTCATAACTCTTGTCATGCAAGCTCGTCGGTTCTTAAGGCGTAATAATAATTGGTGTAATAATCGTTACACTAAATACGTTATCTGCAACAACCAGACGATTTTAAATTACCATATTCTACATTCAGGACAGGCGAGTGTTTTATCTGTCATTTGAATCTACGCTTTTGTAGGCACGCGAAAACAGTCCCCAGATACGCAAATAAAATCGATTCCCAATACAGCCACGAAGACCAATATCCAGTTTTAATAACAACTTTTTGCTGAATTTCACAAACTGGCCAAGTTGCCACGCTCAATGAACGATTCCGTGGTAGTTAAAAAAATCGGCCAAGTGCGTGGCAGTCCACGAGTATGACGTATTATTTTTATATGATAAACGTTCTTTGATTTCCTTATTTGGTTACGGAACCATAAAAAGATTTAATCGAAAATAACCATTACTTTTATTTATTTATTAGCTTACCAAACATCGTTATCATTACAGTTGTGACCAATACGATAGCGTGGTACACATAATACACTATATATATATATATATATATATATATATATATATATATATATATATATATATATACAAATTCAGTCGTCATGACATATAATATAATAGGCAGTTCTTGTGAATTCAGTCACAGTACAGATAATAATGTCAATTTGTTGACATATCTTGTTCAATGTTCGCAAGGCCTATGTCATCGGCGCCTTATTAATCAAGTTGGTCCTGCTGTATGGTACTAAGAACATTGGTGGTACTTACAAACTACTTAACATAATATTATATCCATTAAATAAATTTTCATTGAATTTATTTTTGCAGCTCTACAACTTAATTTCTTTTTCAGAATTTTCCACTTTCTAGTTCCAAGGTTTCAAGGAGGACAGTTTTACACACATACACACACATACTGTTTTACACAACTATGTATAGTAAAAGAAAATCATACACGTGAAGCGATCGCTTCTAATCTTTATTTTTTGTCTTTTTCACATAACTTTGTAGCGCCGTACCTACACTACTTCACTTTTGTGTAAAATTTCATCCATGTAGATCAATGTACCAAGAAAAAATGACTGACACACACAAAGCCAGACTGACTGATGGACGGAAATGATGATTTCTTGTGTTCTTTTTTGGTCAAAATAGCTACATAATCATTAAAAATATAAGATCGATAATATAGGAAATTACTTCTTTTAAAGAAGGCCCTTAATTGGCTTCTTTGTCTGGCACTTTTCTAAGAAAAATGTGCCGAGTTTGTCTTGTAGGTAAAAATTAGAGTAGTATGGAAGACTGATCGCCTGTCACTTCAGCATTCCCTCGGGCGGTATTAATAACATCAAATACTTTACTCTGGCGCTGGTCGGTTTTAGGTAAAGAAATTTCTAACAATCGTTTAGGTCCCTTACATATTTTAAGAAAACATCCTATACAAATATAGATATTTATATATTTGTGTTAAGTTATGATTGTGTTATAAGTAAGATGTAATAAAATTATATATTTATAATCATGATAATCGTTTACGAGTATGACTACCGTATAAAAAAAATAAGGTTTCTTAATTTTTGGATACATTGTTAGGGTGCCAATCATTAATCATAATCATTAGGGTCGCCAACAATGCTTTAGTTTACACTAATTCATTTGTCTTTCTTTATAATAAGTATACTTATGTTATGTAGATAAGATTTATTATGTGCAAAGCAGCCCTTTTATTTAATACCTCACTGGATAACATTGCAAAAATTTAAATTTTTCCTTTCGGACCTCCTTGCCAATATTGAAAAAATATTTTCACAAATTTGACACTAAATTTTTGTGAGCTCACGAGTCTTGCATATTTTTCGTATTCACTATATTTAAGGACGATTTTTCAAACATAAGATAATAGTGGATATCAGTGGATTAAATTATAACCTGACCGAAATTCAAAAGTGAAACAATTCGCCTGTTTTATTCATGCAACTGTAATTTTGAATTTTCCTATCTTGTATTTTATTCTATGAATAACTTTTATCTGGTAACTAAAATCATTTGTGACACTTAGATTGACACTCTTTCAGTACCTAAGGGTTTCTTTTTACCTTTAGGTATCGAAACCTTAAAAAGACGGCAAGTATAGTATTCCATAACTGTATTCACGTAATAATAATGAGAAAAAATAAAACTCCACGGGATTATAAACGCCTTTAGAATTCTAAAATACTATTTAATTTATACGACTTATCATCTCGAGCATTGTTTTGTAGATGAATATTATTCTTGAATAAGGATCCATCATCTGCTAAGTACTCTCTCTCTCTCTTTTGTTTTACCTTCTCCTAATTATTTGATGTTGGTACAATGTCTTTTTTCCATATTTCAATGTCATCCTAAAGGATGATAATATGATGATTTGCGGTGTATTGGCTGTGTAAACACAATCCATCCGTCTCTTTTTTGGTCTATCTTTACTTTTGTACCTATCAATGTTCCAGTTTGTCAATCTTTTTGTCACGGGGCTTTCTACCCTTCTCATTACATATCATACTTAGTTGATATCATCAACTAAGTACTGGAGCGGATGAAACCTCTCACGTCTCGATCCACTTGGCTTAGCGCACAGTAATGAGTAGAGGCCGTTAAGGATAAACGCTAGGGATTAAAAAAGCAGTCAGGCGTGTTCTGTTACTATAAAAGCTATACTTGAGTCTAGGTTAGCTTGATTAGTTAAATGGTTTTAGCGGCCTTTTGTTTTTAAAATGGACTCGGATAGTTAGCAAACTTATAGATAAAATAAGGTAAACGAATGTGTGTGACAAAAATGAGGATTTACAAGATTACATTTTGATACCAATGTGGGTATTGTTACGATTCATCATCATCCGAGCGTTAAATCCCGGTTGCGTTCGGAGCGTTCACTCCGACGCCCAGGGTCCGCTTTCCTACTTTTTCTACTCCACTTCGCGCGGTCTTCGGCATCCCCCGTTTTGAGACCATTGGCACGCATGTCATCCTTCACAACGTCAAGCCAACATTTCTTGGGCCTTCCCCTTCGACCGGGACCAGGCGGAGGCGGCATGGCTAGACATTTGTTCCCCACATAATTAGCCGGTCTCCGTAAAACGTGCCCGTACCAGCGTAAGCGACACTCTTGCAGTTTGTCTACTATGTCACGGACATGAAGACTGCCGCGGAAGCGGGAGTTCCTGACCCGGTCTTTCCGCGTCACTCCACACATCCAACGCAGCATATTCATCTCCGTGACACGCAGTTCTTGCTTGTATCGCTCAAGTACAGGCCACGCTTCACAGCCATACAAAAGGACAGGTCTAATGATGGATTTATAGACCTGTCCTTTTAATTTAACCGGCATCTTGGGGTCACAAATGACACCTGTCACCTCACGCCACTTGGCCCAAGCTGCAGTGATACGGGCCTTGACGTCGTGGTCGATATCCCCGGATGCACTAAGTACAGATCCCAAGTACTTAAACTGATCCGTGCGCTCGACCGTGTCTTCGCCTATGCGCACGGATGTGGGATCTGTAGTGTTGCAGGCCAAGTACTCAGTCTTCGCCACATTTAGTTTCAGACCGCCGTTCTCTAGCGACCTCTTCCACGCATTTACACGTCGCACCAGGCGCCCCCTGTCCGAATCTGCTAGCGCGATATCGTCAGCATACATGAGCAACCATGGAGGTTGCTCATGCGCATCTCTGATGCTGTTCGATACTTCGTCTAATATCACGCTGAACAGAAACGGGCTAAGGACAGATCCCTGGTGCACTCCTACGGTTATGGGGAAGGGTGTGGTGTCGCCAACAGCGGTCCGAACTATGGAATCGGAATCACGGTACATGATGGTGGGTACGTGGGTATTGTTACGATTATCACTCACTATTCACCTAACTAGCTACCGATGAAAGAGAACATCGAGAGGAACGATGCCTTACAAGGTTACCGGTATCTGAAATCCACCAATGTCCGGTCCCTATATCTTATTATTCCTTCACTTGCTTTACCATTGGGAAAAAATTGACTTTATTTGTATGGAGTTGATATCAAATTTTAACTAGTTGTAAGGCAAATAAACGGTTAGTAAGATATAGGAACTGGCCACAAGTTGCCTTGGAGTTTGGACTATCGAGCAGACATAATGTACATTCCCCTAATTCGGGAGGCTGAATCCAGGTGTGGGACATTCATAGGCTGGTTATTATTATAAGTTTACTGATATTCTAGATGAATCATTACGTTTTCTTAAGTTTTCGCGACTTGTATACACAAAAAAACTAAGTTTTAACGGTTTTAAGCGTGGTAATTTATTTTGTTTTGGTTATTCCGACGTTTCGGCCGCTTTTCAGTGGCCGTGATCACGGAAGACAAAGATGTCAATTGTCAACGAGTATGGTTAATCACGTAATCACGGCCACTGAAAAGTGGCCGAAACGTCGGAATAACCATAATTAAATAAATTACCGCGCTCAAAATCGTTGAAACGTAGGTTTATTACGAATTATTATGGCTTATTTAAACCATTGGACAACTCTACTTTTATTGAAACAGGGCTCTACTAGGCTTTTTGTAATGTAAGTTCTACAATTAATTTACATTCGATTTCAGTCACAAGGTTCAATGACAGTACACAGCTGTTATTTAGCATCACGATGAACTTTTCATATATAGTAATTCAAAGAATATGTTAAATTAACTTTTATATTAATTAAGAAGGTCTATTTATGTTAATAATATTACCAAAAATATCTATTTTTGTTACTTGATAGTTAATTATTTAAAAAAAATGTTTGATATGTGTAAAAGGTTTTATATTATAATAAATGTGAACTTTCCTAAAAACTGAACAGAGATTCCAACTACAGCAAACTTACTCCAAATGACGGAATAAAATTTGGATGACCTTAATACATAAATCATAATTAGTGAGAAAGTCTTTATAAAAATCTATACAAAAACAACACAGACAAGTTTTAGAGCTATACTTATACTTCCCATTATTCGGGATAGCATTTGAAAGCAATTTGCATACCCCATCAACAAAGCTGTCCCAAGTGCTCTGAAATAGAATATTCCAGAGAGTTCTTCAACAATGAAAAGGCTAGGCTAGCTAAATTGCTCCAAACGAATGTCGCATGAATGCCGTCAGAGCTACAATGGACACCTGCGACTATGAGATATTATCTGCCGGCGACGACATTGTAACTCTTTTAGAGCTCTTTTGTTACGAATTCAGAGCATGTATTTACTTTCATTATTCTTATGATATTTTTCTTTTTAATTTAATTTCTTTGGGAAACATACAATAATTATAATTCTTACAAAATAAAACACATAAATTAATACACATATCAACTAAGTTTCCACTAAAAAAATTATTCATGTTACGCATTTGGCTCATACAACTATAAAAAAATTATAATATATTTGATACAATATTGGAAAATTAGATTTAAAATAAAAAAAAGGAATTAAATAATACCACACCACACAAACAAAAACAAAAACTACAATATGTCTATTTATCTATATCATTCTTAAGTCATACTTATCATGTCATAAAAAATGTCGTGATACATGTTAAAAATAAATGTCATAATACTAAAAATTAAAAACAAAATAATAATATTAATGAAATCAAAGTCAAAATAATAAAAATAATGTATACGAGTATATATGAAATTAGAAGAACGTCATTTAATTTAATTTAAAAATATATATATTTTTTATTTCAGTCCTAAACTTAAGTAAATTGCCTATAAAAGGATCGACATCATTGAATAAAGCATTGTAATGCTGGCAGGCTTGGTATAAAAATATGTTTTTAGTATAATTGGTTTTTATAAATGGCAATGAAAAAAGTGAGTTATCACGTGAGCTTAATAATGTCATATAAATCTTTTTGAATGGATAAATATGTATCGTAACCAATATTATAAATGTAAATGTGAGTTTGATAATGCATGTGAGTTATCCGAGCAGGAACGTAGAAAGAATACAATTTAAGGAAGCGACTAAACAACCCACAGCCAGTTGGTAGGGTATTTGCCCGTCGTGATAGTTACCACCCAAGATCTAGAGTAAGCCGCCACAACAACTTTGAGTTTGTTTCAGCATTAGTGGACAGATTTCACTTTTCCTTTAGAGAGCAGCAGCGCATTTGTAGCAAGTGCTTATAGGTGGTGGTAAGCGCTTTCCATCTGGTGGGTCGTCTGATGAAATCATGAATTTAAAAAAAAAGGTTTGTTTGTGACACTTTTACGCTTTAACTGCTTATGTTCGGTTCCTATATCTTATTGTTCATTCACTTGCCTTACCATAGGTCGAATTTTGATATTACTTGTATCGAGCTCATGTCAATTTTTAACCACAAGGCAAACGAATAGTCGGTAAGATATAGGAACAGGCTCTTAACCAATCATCACGATATTTTGCACACAAATTGTCAGGTGCATAGAAAAGGACATAGGGTACATTTCATCTCGTATAAAGTACTATCCCCAAAGAATCTATATAAATGTTATTAACGAGAAAGTTTGTAAGTATGTATATATGGATATATAAATGTATGTTTGTTACTCTTTCACGCAAAAACTACTTAATGGATTTTGATGAAATTTTACAATAATATAGCTTACACATCAGAATAGCACATAGGCTATAATTTATAAAGATATAGTGTGAATTATCCAAAATATAACGATTTTCCATCACCACGCGGGTGAAACCGCGGGCGCAGCTAGTAGATGAATATAGTAAAAAATATAGCGCTGCGATCGCGTTTGTGAAATTTACTAACAAATATATCGTCATGCTGCATATTGCTTTCATGTTTATTTCCACTATCGTCGCTAGATGGCGTTAAGTGCTTTCATCCTTATCCAGAAAAAATGTACTGTACACGAGGGGTGGACAAAATCTAAAATAACGCAAGCGAAGTTGCAGCCAAAAGCTAGTACTAATATGTATATTCTCATCTCATATACTCAAGGTTGATGCTTACCTCGAACAAAGGATCAATATCGCGATCCAAAGAGGTAAGTAACGTAACTATCGAGCCTTCTAGGCATCTTACCCATAGAAAACGATTATGTAGACTCAGTATTATGTTAATATTCTTAAAGGATTACAAGTATTACTAATTCTATGTAGCTAACAGGCATTGATTAATACGTTTTCTCTCGTTGTATTACTGTATAATTTACCAGAGTTCTAGCAAGCTCTAGCAGGTAGGTATACATACATAGGTCTATTTTATTTACATAAACACTTAATTTTGTATACATAAAACCTTCAGTGAAAAATTATCTCACTAATGGTGAAAACCGTTAAAAAATCTATTACATGGGTTGGGAGGAGTTAGCGGATACACAGAGACGCGGAGGGCGACTTTGTTAACCGACTTTTTTATACTATGTAAATATATATACAAACATACATATATATGTATATATATATGTATAAAAAAATATGTATGTATAAAATTACTAACACAATTCTATAAATTACATACATACATATACATATTATAACGCATGTTTCCCTTGGGGGCAGGAAGAGACTATAGATATCCACTTATATCATACATGCTTACCTCACATATATTTCTTAAAGCTCTCATTTAAACTGCATTTATTCTATTTTCATGATTCTTGTGCCACACCCAACTTTTACTGCCGAACATTAGTGTTAGCACCAACACCCCTTGACGGACAGCCAAGCGTGTTTTTACAGACACTTTTTGGCTTTTCATAAAAGAGTTTAGCGCTCCATTCACCTTATTACCCTCAATTACTTTTCTTTTGATGTCACTTTCATGCTTTCCGTCCCTGGTAAAATGCACCCTACCCTTATATAAATTAAACTAAATAAAGCCATAGGTATATACAAATTAATATTAAACTATAAAATCTAGTACCAGACCGCAATAAACACTAAATAGATATTTATTTTTATCCAATTTATATTATTGACTTTCCATTTTATTTTGCTTACTTGGCGATATTACGGTTGTCGACATTTAAACATAAATGCAAATTGAGTTTAATTAAATAGACAAGTACGCATGAAGGCCAGAAAACGTATGTCAAGTTCACGGCCCAGACGCGATGTCTGACAAGTATTCATTTGGGTATTGAGCAAAATAAATAATCAAATCATTTATTAGCTCAAAAACATGGTCAATAAAAACATTAGATGACAATATGTTATTTTACGTTTCAAATATTTTTGCCCTTTCAGGCATGCAAATGGTAACTAGAAAACACATTAAAAATCAACAGTGTCCAGTACAACATTTATTTTTATATTTATATTACTATATTAATTTGGCTTAGGGCAGAAATCGTATTATTGTAGTTTGTCATGCTACATCGCAAATCACTCTCGGATTATCCGTAAATCCGTAAACTCATAGCAAAAAGGAAAAACTGTATATTCCGATAATGTCATAATAATAGTTACAAGGTCTGCGGTCCTAGAAAGGAAGGATCTGTAAACCATTTAATCTGATTTCAAGGGTTCTAAATCATTTTAACAAACTAGAAACCTTTATAAAGTTGTCATGTCCGTCCGTCCTCGGACTTATTTGTAAGTAAACCACAGTGATTTTTTAACGAAAACTACTGGGTCTACATAATTTGACAAGGAGGTGTAGTTTGTACGGCTGGCCAAACATCATTGCACTTAGATATGTTCTTTTTAGGGATATGATTCAGTAATTTAAGTTTTTTCTTTTGTCTTTTGGTTTATG
The DNA here is from genome assembly GCA_019925095.2 of Dendrolimus kikuchii. Lineage (NCBI taxonomy): Eukaryota > Metazoa > Arthropoda > Insecta > Lepidoptera > Lasiocampidae > Dendrolimus > Dendrolimus kikuchii. The sequence continues at coordinate 7,756,140 of CM034406.1, read as the reverse complement.
TCAAAATATCTCGTGAAAATAACACGAATTATCACGAAACAATTCTTTTCATTTAGGGCCGATTCTGGGTTAAAACAATTTCAAAATTGGCCGAACTTCGGTTTGGTTTCGAACGCTTTCTGAACAGCAAACATCGTGACCTGTTGATAACGTCAACTTGATAATACCGAATTTTCGGCTTTTTTACACCATAACCTGCCTCTAGTAAATTTTAAGTATGAGTAGGTTGATAAAAGAATAGATTTTTAGACCTTTGATTGAAAAAAAAAACACCATTTCATAATTCTAAATTCTAATGGCTGGGCCGAAAGTGATTTCAATCAAAATTAAAGTTATACTTGCTGATGTCCCTTAACGTGATTTTTTTGAAATTCAAGTTACGCATTATAACTTCGGTTAGAGGAATACTAAGTTTTTTCATTTTTGTTTTAATTTGATGTCTATTTAATTAGTGCAGGACTTGATAATATACCGAATTTTCGGCTTTTTTACACCATAACCTGCCTCTAGTAAATTTTAAGTATGAGTAGGTTGATAAAAGAATAGATTTTTAGACCTTTGATTGAAAAAAAAAACACCATTTCATAATTCTAAATTCATAATGTTTAATTCGTAAAGTGATTTCAATCATTAGTTAAAGTTCCAGTTTCCCTGATGAGAGCAGCACGTGTTTTTTTGAAATTTGTTACGCATTATAAGTTTGGTTAGAGCTTTAATAAGTAGGCCGTTTTATGCGATCTCCTTTTAATTTGATGTCTATTTAATTAGGCAAAGACTCAATCAAGAACTAATTTTATTTATTTTTATCACATTGCACGTTAAGATTTATATATTATGTTCCTAACTAAAATAAATGACCATGAGTATATAGATGCCAATTTTTATATTACGGTTATGATAGATATGATTTCTATTAACTTCAGTCAAAATATTGCACTATTTAGTAGGTAGGTATTTTAATTTTTCCTTGCACCGAATGTTCGGCATTTAAACCGAATTTCGGCCGAATGCCGAAGTTCGGCTCAAGCTGCCGAAATTCGGTCAAACCGAATGTAAAACTAATTTCGGCCCATCCCTATTATAAACACACTAGCTGTGCCCGCAACGTCGTCCGCGTGGAATTTGCTTTCAAAACCCTCCGATTTTGAAACATACTTCATTGGTGCTCCGCTCCTATTGGTCTTAGCGTGATGATATATAGCCTATAGCCTTCCTCGATAAATGGGCTATCTAACACTGAAAGAATTTTTCGTTTAATTGAGTTTCAAATCACAACGATTCTAAAGAAGTTTCACTTCAAAAATATAATAAACATAATTATGGTATAAGGGTAAAATACTACACAAGTGCCTAACACAGAGAACAAAGCATTGTCTTTTGTAGTGAAGGCCTACTCAACCTTTCCAAGTGTTAGTTCAATGTCAAAATTACTTTCACTGCATCATTCCGTGCAAAACACATTCAAAGGTCGAGATACAAAGAGCTGATATTTTTTTAATTCAATCTTTTCATTCTGTATTTTCGTTACTAATCCTGTCATATCCTACTAATATTATAAACCCGAAAGTTTGTAAGAATAAATTGATGTATGTATGTTTGTTACTCTTTCACACAAAAACTAGTGAATGGATTTTGATGAAACTTTACAGTAATATTGCTTACACATCAGAATAACACATAGGATATAATTTATAAAGATATAGTGTGCATTATCCAAAATATAACGATTTTCCATCACCACGCGGGCGAAACCGCGGCGCGAAGCCATGTTATTATAATAGAATCTTGTAATTGTTAAAAGTATTAAAAAAACATATACCTCTATTTTCAAGCCAAATTGATAAAATTCTTGAAAATATTTTTATTTTAGAAAATACTTTAAATACCTACTCGAGAAGGAAACCCCGATAGGCAATCGTCCCAAAACTTGAAAGCGTAATCGAGGCCGCACATTACGTCACTCCTACCATTAGGTAAATGGTCTGCCTCACTTTCCCATCGCGGGAGCATGTTATTTGTCGGTCCCTTGTCAAACCATACATGGCCGGGTCATGTCACAGTTGCTACACTTGGTTAATGGTATTATACTCATTAATCATTAAGCGAAATGATGGGATTCAAGTCTGCAGTCGTTATGCCAATCATGTCGATACTATCACATAAAGGGGGGTATCCATAAATAAAATCACACGTTAAGAGGGGGAGGGGCGGGCGGGGTCCTAAATTTCGTGACGTCACATTTCGAACGAAATTTAAGCTATTAAATAAAAAATCTTCAAAATATTTGCAACTCTGTGTGAGCATAGTGTTTAAACTATTAAAATACTTTAAATGGAAATAAAACTAATTACGGAAGTGCTGTTTTAATTTAATAATTTCTGGATGTAAAATTGCGAAATATGTGAAGTCGCACTAGGGAAGGAGGAGTCTCACGAATGTGACCAGCGTGTGATAAGAACGGGGGAGGTGTCAAAATCATGGAATTCGTGTGATGTAATTTGTGGATTGTCTCTAATGTGCAATTTGTAATGTACTATCTTTACATAGCATAAAAACGCTTTTCGCACCGGTCTGTCTACCTGTATATTCGCTACATTTTTCCAAACCACGTCAACGGATTTTTAAGCGTTTTTACCATCAGTTGGATAATTTTAAAAGCAAAGTTTATAAATATAAAGTTCGTATATAAATACATACTAGCTTTTGCCCGCGGCTTTGCTTGCGATATAAATAAACATAATTGAGTATTTATGTAAGTAAATATAGCTACTTATAACGGGTAACGTCGGTTATAATATGAATACATTTATTCAAAAGTTACAAGGACCCAAATTTATAAGTAAATACATCCTTTAAACAATGTTACTAGACACCATAAAAACGTATAATATATGTAACATATGGCAGTGGACTCTATACTCACATAGTTTTATCGGCCAGTACATGTAAGCTGGTGAAGCAAATTGTATTGCGACAGATATTAGTAAATTTAATAAATTTTTACAGCAAAAAGTTTTGAGCTGATTTTACTAACCGTTCTAGTGTTTAAATGTAATGTCAAATTATATAGAAAAAGATCCATAATATAGGCTCAGACAGTCAAATCAACTAAGAAACTTTTATAAACTTACAGAACGTCGCAGCCTCATAGATTTTAAAAGAGTGCACAGATAAATTAGCTTCTCTAGACGTTTTTGCATTTGTAGTAGTGCGTCAGCACATAAAAAAATAAATTAATACTGTTAACATATTTTTATAAGTAGGTACTTAATATGAAACTAATATTATTAAACGATATTAAAATAATACATATTAATATTAAACATAATTTTATATACTAATTTTCAAGTTTAGAAGTCCTGTAAATATACAAATACTTATGAGGTACAAGTAAAAGGATCAAATAGCGCATTAATTATGGTTTGAAAATTATTTCTATCACGTTATTTTAAAAGTTAGATGATAAAATATTATTTGAGCGTTTGTTTTTTTACATGTAAAAATTCTTGAATTATTTAGAACTTTGTGGCAGTAATGCGCTTACATTGATTGTTACTATGAAATTTTCTATCGCGTTTATTTTAATTTAAATAAAACAGACTGTTAGGGGGTATTCGGTCTCAATAGCGTGCGTTTATTAACTTAATTGAAAACTTTACGGTTATTAAAAGGTAGCTTAAAATAATTTATTCGTTAAGAAGCGGTAACTACAACATACTAAAAATGTAAATTATTTTTATTCATTTACTCGTTGATAAAATTTTATAATATCGATGATACGAAACCAGAGCAAATTTACTTATACTTGCACTATAGAATCCCGCTACTTAATTTATATTTATTATTCAAATGAGAAAGAAATAAAATTTACTTAATTCAAATTGTACAAAATTTAAGGTAACCTATACCAACCATTGTTGCCACCCCACCCAATGTTTGGCACCCAGTCAATTTATTTAAAATATTAAAATATCTTGATATGTTTTATTTCGTACACATACAATAGTACTATTATTATAGTGAAATGGCTAAAATATATATTTTTTTATTAAGATTCCTAATATTTCGAGCTATTGAATAAAATAATAGCGTGTCAATCGTTGCTAAGAGTTGTTAGTCATCTCCTGTTATAAGTTGTATATAAAATTGCAATATTTACCTCTTAACAACTGCATAGGTTGCACCAACGGTTAATCCCAGATTAAAAGCGCTCATCCAAAGTAGAGACATGGCTACAGCTTTGTATTTGTAATTGCAAACTCGTTGCAGGCACAGCACTTTATTTCACCGTTTAATCTGTATTCATTACGTAAATAAATAGCACTGGCTGAATTCGACCCCGTTATAAAATATGTAATAATTTGAAAAAAGAATATCACGATTCTATGGTGAGTGTCAATTATTTTTAAATTATATTCGAATTCGAACAACACTGACTGATTTTCCCGGGGATATAAACTTTAAACAAAAAACTGTCACATTAACGTCCCAAATTTTAAATATATTTTTTTACAGAGAATACATCAGGGTGGTGTATTGATGATATGAAGTAATTAAATCGATTACAGTAAAACGCAAGCGATTATTCAATACGAGAGTAGCGTACTAAAGATCGCGAACGAGTGTCGAGTGTGTCGAGTAGTATCACGCGGTTAGATGCTTTACAATATAAAGTGTAAGTTTCCTCCCACTTCTCTGTACGTAAAACCTAACAATGTATACAATTTCGATATATTTATTTCACATGATGCAATTTAATTGCAAGAATATATAGAAATGTGTTCGATACATTTTATTGTCGCATTGCATTTGGCTAATGTTACATTTTGCTGCTTGCAATTTTCTTTGTTAATTCATCTAGTATTTGATTTGATTTTGAAACAAAAAAATTATACTTATAGCATTGCAGCTGAAAAATGAGAATATTGTGGTGTGGGTGTGGCTTTACTTGTTAAAAGGAATAAAAATCTTTTTGAAGTGAAGCTTCTATATAGACGGGGGGGTCTTAGGATTTTTCTGTCCCGAAAAAGCGTTACGGCTGCGTGGAGGGGTGGCATAAATTTAGACTAGATGTGGTGAGAGGCGGCATAATTTTAGAGTATACTATGGATGCGTATTTTGGTTTCGGATCGAATTCAGTTTTTTTGTTTGATAAAAAAAATCGAAATGTGTGCTGGGACATATAGTAGAAGTGAAACTTCAACGGCCAAGTGGAAAACCGAATCGCAACAAAATTTTAACTTGAAGTTTTACGGGCAGGTTTTCAAATTGGACAAGTACTGTACAAGTAAGTACAAATAAATAAAATATATGTAAGTAACTGCATAACCTCTAATATTTATTTATACCACCTTTGACCAATACAATCTGTTTTATTCCTGCCACGGGTTGTCTGGAAGAGATCGCTTCTTAGCGATAAGACCGCCCATTGTGCACATTTAGAATATTTTAGGCTATAAGATTTTCTGTGTTTTCTGTAATGGTGTACAATAAAATGTTATCTATCTATCTATTTAAGTACATTAACAGTCTGCCCATGAAACTCCAAGTTAAAACTTTTTATCTTCGTGGGGGAGCTCAAAATACCTCATTTTTTAAATTTGCTTGCAAGCAAATAGGCGAATTAAATTTAAAGGAACTCCGAAATTTCGGCAGAAAAAAAATTTGACCGTACATCAATAAATCTATTCAGATGACAAATACTCAAATATTGAACATTAATATATTACCGATTCGAGCATACGTCAATAAAACCGGTTATGGTATTTACCTACATTTACATTTTACATAATAGTTCGTGGTCAACCATATTAGTTGACGATAACCATTTATTATTAGGGAATTTGGTTACTATGACTAAATATTATTTATTCATACCAACTGAAAACCTCTAACTTGAAAGTAAGGATAATAAATAAATATATTTTGCAATTCTCCAGTTGATTCATGTTACAGGTAATTAATTATTTATAATATATACTTAGTTTGAGAGTCACAGGATTATTCAACATTCTGTGTGCTTTTTTAGCGTAAAGAATATTTTATTATTATTTTAATTTGATTTGCGATATTGTTTTCTGGAAGGTTTAATAATAATTGCTCGCAGTGAATAGATATTTTGAATAATTTTAAATTCTACTTTGTCAAAATTTCTTCCATACAAATATAGAGTGATTCTCCGCTTAGAGCGATAGGTGGCACCATAAAAATACTAAACTAACTGAATTTAATAGGAGCTTAAATTTACTTTTTAATTTAGATGGTTTATCCTAAATATGTCAGGAGCCTTAAGAACAGACGAGTGTGCATGACAAGAGTTATGAATGTCAAGAAGTGTGTAAGAATGGGCCTAAATGGCGCTCTGTTGTTCGTGCCTACCCCGCAAGGGAACTGGCGTGAAGTTATGTATGTATGTATCCTTAATATCCAATGGTTTTAATTTTAAGGATCCCTAGCCGTTTGGCAAAAAGGGGATCTTTATGTATTTGTCATGTCCGTTGTGTTTGTATGTCACAGTTCTTTTTCTGAAAAAGGTCTATATGGAAAATTTACCAGAAATATGTAGTCTATATGGCGGTACACTTTGATGCAGGTTACTTAAGTGTCGTTACACGGATTTTGAAAAATCATGATGTTCTTTAATTAATTTTTGTATTAAAGTCAGTCGGCTTGCGTCCCTTAGGTCCCTGCGCCCCGGCGCCACGCACCCCTTGCACTCCGGGTAAAAACGGCCCTGTATTAGTCTAATTTATTATTAGCTAGGCTGTCTGGAAAAGATCGCTTTTTAACTTAGACAAGCCCATTTACAAACTTACAAGCTTGTAAATGGGCTTGTCTAAGTTAATACAGTATGTAAGTTTTTTCTGTCGTTGAACTACGTATGAAGGTGTATCGACCTATCTTACGCACATTGTGATCTATATCTACTATAATATAATTAATTATTGTCCCAATTTGATTTCGATCTTAATTTTGTTTTATACATACTTGGATTCACATTTTTCTAAAATTAGTGTTGTTTTTTAAAGTCGTACTTTTATTATTCTCAAAGTGTATATTAACAGTAATATTAAAATTAAGGATTATAACAAATAACTAATTAAATTAGTAAAGCCCTATGGTCTTAACCGCACCTTATTAAAGTAAATTAGTATCGAATTGCCCTTATAAGTACAAGCTTCCAGGCTTCCATTAACTTAAAAGGGCATTGTCTATCTTGATTTAAACTAAAAGCTTGTATATGTAATGACACCGTTTAAAAATGAACATACCTATATACATTTAAGGCAAAAGTCCGGTCATCCGTTTGTGAGGAAGAAAATGTACCGTTTCTATAATTTACTTGCGAAAATATACAATTATATTTAACTACAGTTCTCCCTGCGTGAAAAACCCTAGGTAGTAGTTCTAGTTACGTACATAAAAAAATAATTAGGTGTTTTATACATAAACCTTCAATACTTTAGTGTCTTGTTCAATTCACAACAATCACAAAGAGACTAAGTCAATATAGTGTAGAAAATTGGACACCAAAATATAAAGAAAAGTCGCAGCCAACCTGATTTGAAATACCTAATACGTAATGAACAATATGTGGGCAACATGACAACGTATTTGTTATTGAACTACAGCAATGGTTGTCCACATAGCGAATGCAGCGCCATCAGTTTTGCTAATTCGTCCATTTTTTTTTTTTTTTTTTTTTTTTATTGCAGGTGTTCAGCAGACAGGCAGACGACCCACTTGATGGAAAGCGGTTACCATCGCCTATGGACATTTGCAACACCAAAGATGCTACAAATGCGCTGCTGCTCTCTTAAAGGAGTCTGGAACCTGGTCTCTAATGCCGGAACACAACACAAGGTTATTATGGCGGCATACTCTAGACCAGGGGTGGTCGCCATCCAGTCGAGCAAATACTCTACCACCTGGCAAAAACAACGTCATTTATCGGGATGAAATGTATGCTAAGTGTTAACTCAGGTTATAAGCCAGCACTAAGTGAAGATTTATTTATTTACGTTAAGTAGTTTCCGAAATAGATGCGTTCACAGCGCCATCTTTTTCGCTATTTTCGTCTATCCCACGAAAACGACGTCATTTATCGGAATAAAGAGTAGCCAAGTTACCTCCCGTGATATGAGTGAGCTCCGTTTCGAATTTCATTTAAATCCTTTGAGGAGTTTTGAACCAATGCTCTAAAATACAGACAGACAGACAGAAATTCTAAATATTGCATTTTCGGAATCTCCGAATTACCCCCGTGATTTTTTCACATTTTTAAACGCAATGTACAAACTGGAACCATTTACAGATTTATTATAGTATAGATTGATAAAGTACGTAATTAATTTGTGTTAGGCTAAATAAGTTAAACTTACGAAGCCTTATTCTAAAATTAAACAATAATGTCCTTATTGGAATTAATTTATGGTCACTTTTACGATATCGTTGTATAAAGGTTGTATGATTTATATTTTATAATCTTTGCCTGTTCTTTTCGCTAAGAAGTAAGGATGCGCCATCCTATTTTATATATTTAGAAGGGTGATTTTGGCGTGAACTGGGGGGTGATGTTGTACTGTGTAGTTTTGTTATCCATAAATAAATATCTAATATTACATTAAAATGACCAATTAGGATAGGTATGATATTGTTTTTGAATAATAATAAAATTATGTGAAAAACATGAACTGTGTAAGCAAATGTTGCTTTCAAGTTGTCACATAAACCCCGTTGTTAGGCGTGAGATAGTCTTACAATTTGGCTGAGCTATACTGAAAAGTTAATACATTAAACAAAGAAAGATGAATGGACTCAGTTCCCTTCCCTTCCATTAATAAAATAAGAACTTGATATAGAAAATCGTTAAAACCAAAGTCTACATCAACAATTGAAGTGTCTGCGATTTCAGAATAAATGTCAAAATCAAAGTAAAAATTGCTATTTATACGTCTAACTATAAATTTATTGTTTTTAAATTTTTTGTGTTTATATCTAAAAGTATCTGAAATTTTCCCTCGAATTGGTTCTAAAGCGTATTAAGGAATTTTAATAAAAGTTATGGTTCGTTTTCGCGCAACGAATCAGCATTACCATACAGCGTGGAAATACACCCAGCTTTGGTTAGGTACGCCTCCCTCTGGCGGCAATTTGTTACATAGTTATACTAACTTATTTATAACTTACTTTATGTTAGTATTTAATAGTATTTTTTATTTTGTTTCTTCATTGTTTTAAATAATAAACTAAAATCCCGGAATATGGGAACAAAACAGACATTGAATGTAAATTTTAAATGTATGTTTCATTTCGCTATTTTGCAGGATTCAGAAGATATGAATATAAAGATGCAGTCTCGCGTCAATGGAGTGCTGGTGTTATACAAAGTTCAACAATACGATATAACCCATCAATCATTGATGTAGTCAATAAGTTCAATAGCAAAAACGCCTATGAAATCTTGGTACACACATATGTAATGTATATATTTCACAAATATAACTTATTTATTAAAAGATATGGTTAGCAAAAGAATTATTATTTCTCAAAATACATAATAACATTTAATATCGCTTCGCGTTTGATATTTTATTACTCGTAACGGTGATATTATCACAGAGATTGCAGTATTTTCGCCGTAGTAAAAGCCCCGTTTGCTGCCTTCGTGTGCCTACGTGATCGTTTGCACGTTAGCACTGGAAGCAGGTAGCGTCAGCATATTTTCAATATATTTTTTGTACAAATTTTTGCACTGCATAAATTCACAAACTCCCGGACAAAAAATAAAACTGGGATAATAAACTTATAACGTTTTGAGTGACAACATGAATAGTGTAGATATCCTGTGCAGTTTTATTTTCAAATAAATATATCTGTATATATTATAAAAAACAAGGGCGCTTTCCGCGTCTGTCTGTATATCCGCTTACTCCTTCTAAATCACGCAACGGATTTTTAAGCGGTTTTCACCATTAATTAGTTAATTGTTCACTGAAGTTTTACTTCACATACCTATATATAAAAAACTTAATTAAGTTTTTATATAAGCAAAAGGATTCTGCTATTAGCCGCGAGGAAGTCCCCTAGATTTATAAGCAAAAGGATTCTGCTATTAGCCGCGAGGAAGTCCCCTAGATTTATAAGTTTTAAAATGAACAGCATTTGTTGGATATTGATTAGCTTTGGTGGAGGTATATAAGAGTCAATTCAAATCTGATGCTCATTTGCTTAATTAAGTATTACATGAAATATTCATGACTACTGGACATTGGCCAGATTTATTGTGTATTCTAAGAATAAGAACGCATGAGTAGGTATCGATATCTACAACATCTTGAAACCGGCTTCAAGATGTTGTAGAAAGAAGTCGATTAAATATTTATTTTTTGCTAGTTGCGCAAATACTTGTATAGTTTTAGAAATAATATATTAGGTACCTGTAGAAATTGTACTACTGACACGCGTATATAAGGTTGCTATCTCACTCTTCGGTGTAGACGCACGTCAGCAAGGGTTGCTCTCAATTTCTCTGCGATCCACTCTTAGATCTTGACTTGGTGTCAATGAAACAACCTCGGGAGTATACTCTTTCGAACAAAAATAAAAATAAATCGGTCCATAATTGACGGAGCAATCGCGTAACAAACAATTTTCGAGGGTTTCTCACGATTTCTTTGGGATCCACTCATCTGAACCTGACTTAATGACCATGGGATCACCTTGGGAGTATACATATATAAATAAAGAAAAAAATTGAAAATCAGTCCACAATAGACGGCGATATCGTATTACAAAGAAGTCTGTTAACCATTCATGAGACCATCCTGACTTGGTGACTATGGAACTATCTCGGGAGTATATTCTTTCGCACAAAATAAATATATTTGAAAATCGTTCCATAATTTATGGAGAAATCGCGTAACATTCATACAAAAAAATTTAATGCCTGTAGAAAATTTAACAGTGGCACGCGTATATACAAGCTTTTTTTTCGAGGAATGTAGACACTCGGCGTTCTTTAATAAGGTTTTGTCTCAATTTCGCTGCGACTCTGCTGACTTAGTGATCATGGGACCACTTTGGGAGTACTAGTATATTGCTTCCGAATAAAGACAAAAAATAAAATCTATACATAATTGACGGAGCAATAGCGTAACTCACCTACAAATAAATTTAAAAAAACGATACAGACAAAATGAGAAGTTACTCCTTTTGGAAGTAGGTTAAAAATGTCTTTCGAATCCAGCAAATGAACATAATGTCTAATGTCTAAAATATGAGTGCAAAACTTGTTATTAGTTTGCGTACATTTATAATTCACAGAAAATATTTTTTGTTCATATTCCATCAAGGCAAATAGTCGTATTATTGCATTCGCGTCCTATTGTATTTTAACGAATTAAGCATGCCAAGAGACCATCTGACTACAAAGGTCGTACATACAAAACAACTTTCATAAAACTGCTCTATGTTATACTAAACAAGATACATATTAATCTTGCGAAAGAATAAGAACATTCTCTGCAGATGCAATATTTCACAATAACTACTGAAGTTTGAAACAAACAAACGTACTGAAGATGCAAATGAAATTATGCTGACTGTACTGAACGGTCAGAGACTGCTATATATAAGTTGTAAACTGTACAAAGAGCCTTTCTACAGGATAGGGCACCCTACATTGTGTGTCATTCAACTCGTATAGAACAAAAAACCCTAGTGAGATATTTGTTCCACGGGTTTTGCCCAATGCAAGTAGGTTTTTTTTACTAATTTATATGACTATAAAAATTCAAATTACTCAGTAACCACCTTATCCTTAATAGTTATACGAAGTTTATAGGCTCATTTAAATATTTTTTAAATTCATAATCACATTCAGAATGCGACTATTAAAAACAGACTTGTTGAACTCTTATTACAGGTACACTCTACTCCATTATGTACTGCTGCGGAGACTACCCATTAAATGAAAAGTTTTATGATGCTAATAATGGTATTCTATTGTAAATTGAAAAACATGTTATTTTTTAAATAAGTGATAGACAAAGAGAGAATTATTCAGTCCCATTTTCCTATTTTATAAAGAAATATTATTAAAAAGGTACAAACTGTGTATAATAAATGTGTATGCAACATGTACCACTATAGAGATTACTTTTCTACCAAATTTCATCCACTAGAGCCATGCCAGAAATATGACCACTTACTTACTTACATCTCTTAAAACTAGCTCGATCGGAGTGATACCACGCTCTCACAGAATATAATATATCGGCGTGAAACGGATAGCCTTGAGCTAATCGTATCTTGTGCGGAGAATTCCGATGGCCCCCTTCCCCTACTCCAATGTCCTATCCCATCCTAAAGGCTGGCAACGCGTGGTTTAGCCCAAACTTGTTGATGTTGTAAATGTCTATAGGCACCGGATACCACTTTCTATTAAGGCGGGACTTCTGTCTGTTTTTGAAGTGAAACTTCTTTAGTATCGTTGTGATTTGAAACTCAATGAAACGAAATAAAGCGATACAAAAAGAGATATATAATAATTTAAACACCACGCTCATAAAGATAGAGTTGGAAATATTTTGAAGTTCATAAATGAAATTGAAACTAGAGAGTTTGTTTCCTATTTTAGTTAGAAAACATGGAATCTAAATAATATGTGCTATAATATATCTTAAATATTAATATATGAATGTAATATTTTACATTAAAATATGAAATATTTTTTTACTTAGTAAAAACATAAAAATAATAAACCTTATAATTATCTTAATACTCCTTATACTCTATATTTATCTCATTCTCTCGTAGGCTACTTTTCTGAAGTTTCACTTTTGCCCTGTGTGAATCGCACAACCACAATTTTTTTTATTGCATGAGTTCCGCAGACAGGCAGACGGCTCACATGATGGAAAGCGTTTACCATCGCATATGGACATTTGCAACACCAAAAGCATTAATGCGCAAATGTGCTGCTTGCTGCTCTCTTATGGAGACTGGAACCTGGCCACTAATGTCGGAAGACAAGAAGGTTGGCTATTTGCCAGCTTGGGAACAAAAATTAATACTCCACCTATACCCAGTAGTAGTTTCTGAAAAAGTGTGTGAAATACAAAGACAGACGGTCAAACAAAAATACCTACAGGACCAGATCATAAAGGTTTCGTTGTTCCCAAAATGGCTACGGAGCCCTAAGAATAGCATAATATTTTTAAATTTGAATAATTTAAATATCGTATGTTTGAACAAGTGGCTAAGTTCTTGCTGCTTTGAGAGTAGCTCCTAATATTGTAAGTTGTCTGCGCTCCCAAATATATACCAAAAACGTTGAGACTCAAAATGCACAACCTAACCAAATACATCCCGCCTCGGAAACAAATATTTATCTTAGTTAAACATCTGGGATAGATAAAAAGCCATTCTTTTGTTCTCAGTTATTTTTAACATGGGGTGAGGTTTTTTTTTATCGCGAACGTTGACTCATCGGCAATTTATACACTTACGTGCTGTGCAGTGATTTTTAAGCATAAAGGAGGTTTGAATTAAATTAAAATAACTTAAGCCGTGGTAGAGCAGTGGTGAAGATACACGCGTCTCAAATTCGTATCTGGGCGGAAAGCATACATTGCTTAGGCAGTTTTCTGATCTAATGTGCAAAATTGTAACAATCACCACGTGTCGTCGCCGTCAGGTGAAGAAAATGAACGCGACAAAACTTGTAGATCGCAGTAGGTGGAGATCCGTCGTATCTGCCTAGCCCAAAGGGAAACAGGCATAACAATATGTATGTATGTATCCATAACACAAGTAAAACTTAGCATAGCAATAAGTTATAATGTGCGTTTGTTTGCCGATATATAAACAGTAAAAAAAGATGATTAAGAATTAATCTAAGCTTTATATCATGCTATCTAAGTATCATAAGTGGAAAATTACTTTGTAGCATCGAATAGGGCCTCGTATTGGCCTTACTCAAGGTATGGTGTCCTATATTTATTCAATGAGATATAAATGTAAGTTGTATGTCCCAGTCACGAGTTTATGATAATACAGACTGTACTAAAGAAGTCAATGGCAGCGGAAGAAAATGTCGGAAATATAATTATCGGAAGTATAATATAGTTATTTTATTTATGTTGTACTACATGTACAAGCTGTATGGCAGCTGTATGCTAGTCACTTCTCATTCTTCTTCCGCCACTTTATTTTTAGTGTGTTTGAGAGTGGGTCCCGGGATGGAACCAAATTTACAATTGGATCCAGTAGGTGGAGCTACAATCGGGTTTAGATTTTTTTTCAGAACATTGGTTCTTTTTCATAATAGACCAACGTCTGCTTGACCCGCTAGTAAATTATATAATATGACTTTAAGAACATACTAGAATTTACTGAAATAAGACATTTGTTTTGGCGAAAGTTCTGTCATTCTCCAATAGTATGAAATTCTATTTTATTTAACACTATATTAATAATTAATTACAAATCTATTGATGACGGATCGAATCGAGCGTTGACCGTGTTTCGACGTCAGCGTGTGCGTACGTATTGTGCACTTCGGTCAAGTTCGACCGCTTCGTAACATCCGTATAATGTGTTCCTACCTCAAACGGACGACTTTCTAGGTCACATCTTGTCAAGATCAAAATCAATTTTAATTAAAATTGACAATTCATTGATCATTTCTAAGAATAGATAAATCGCCATTCTTCCAGAAAGTGCCTAGCATGGAAGAAGAGTACTAAATGATTACAATAGGGGAATAAGAGGGCGGACAGTAAATTAACTGAGATATAGTCCCTAGCACAATTCTAAAGCGTTTACTTATTTCCACGAACAGATGAAATTTCGATCCTTTTTCGAAGTATGAGGCACTCTCCCTTTCGAATAAAGAAACAAAAACATAACAGTGTCGATTAATCTCATTATATTGGCTACGATTAATGAGCAAAGCTACTGTTCTGCCGACCGCTCAAGATTCGGACCGGAAACTGTACTTTATATCATACGAATTACAAAACGTCGCAGACTCATAGATTACTATCTATATACTAGCATACCTACTTACAACAATATAAGTAGGTACAAGTAAAATGACCAAACACGTCCAGATCAGCCGATTCGGCGACGGAAACAGCTGAATCACTCAAGCGGCACAAATATGCAACTGTCAGGGAGAGTTACATGTTTGTGACGTTTGCTGTCAAGACGCTTAGACCGTGAGGTCCTGAGGCCATGAGCCTCTATCAAAATTTATAGAAACGACTCATTGACTCTTCAGGTGATCAGAGGGCTGGTGCTTACCTCGGCCAACGGATCAGTATGGCGATCCAGCGAGGAAACGTAGCCAGCCTTCTGGGCACCTTACCCATAGAAGATGGTGATCTAGGCTCAGTATCCTACTTACAGTCTTGAGAGACTATGAGTAGAATACAATACAAATAAGTTAAGTTTTCTTGCATTGTATTCGATTATATGTAATTTTAATATACTTCTGTGGAAATATATAGGGATACTTCCAATAAAAAAAGAAGTAAAATGAGTCAAATGGCATTTATTATTGTTTAAACAGTAATTAATTAAATTTCAAATTCTGTTTTTATATGTAAACAATGTTAGCATTTATTGTAATATGTATATTGTAACATCCCTATTATTTAAAATCTGAAAGTCTTTGTCTTTTTTTCATTTTCAACTGCCTTGGTCTAAGAAAAAATTAATACTGTACAGTCAAAAATGTGAAAAAAACGCCATCTAGTTACGTCCGATTTTGTCGTTTCTGATACGTTTTTACTGAAAGATTGGAATTTTGAGTATTAGTCCATGATGCTTACGTTCTTCTAAAGAATAAAGTGGTGAATCTATCTTACACTTCATTCATTCTTACACTTTCATTGTTTGATTTTATAATTTAAGCGTTATAGAGTATAGGTCAAATTGTTTAAAATGATTAAAATGTTTCTTATTGGATTTTTAGAAAACACCGTCAGACTATAGATAGGATAGGATGTTTTTAATTTCACGATAAAAATAATAAATTAATAAATACAACGCCATCTATTTTCACAATGACTTTCAAACCTAAGTTCTATCTAACCACTTAATACAATTTTAATGTAATATTTGTATTTGCCGCTAGATGGTGTTATACCAATAAAAGTAGAATCGAGAACAGCACTTACCAAGTATAGCTCTCAGATGGCCTTCCAAGGTCTGCAATATCGTCATTTTGATCTCTCTGACGGTCTTTCCAAGGAACTGTTCGCAGGCAGTCGTAAGGAGTTCATCTTCGTTCATAATCTTGCATTGGGCGACACCCGTAACTGTCAAAGGTACCCCTTGAGCCGTTTCTACGTACTCGCACATCGGGTTTAATGTCATAACCTGAAGAAATTATAATTATTGTTAATAATAAATAACAATATTAACACAGAAACGTCACACTACTGGGTTCGGGCTTCCACCACTTTTTCAAGGCGGATCGCCGGGTGTCATACTCGGTTCTGCAGATTTAATCGCGCTATTTTACTTCACAGTTAGCACGTGGTAGGTGATACATTCTACAACAAAGCAATGTCCATATAACGAGCTATTAAAATACCTTGTTATCATCATACTTCTAAAATGTCATAATAAACATAATTTAGATTATTTTTTAACAGTCTCTGGTATCGAATCAAGGTGGCTCCAGCGTTCTATTAGATGATAAAAAGTATCTCAGTTTATTTGATTTTATTATCAACTACCCTATAGTTTAGTATATCTTACACCAGGAAACTATGAAGTAATTAATGCTTCCCAGGCATGATCCGAACCCACAATATTTGAAACGCCAGTGAGTTAACCACTAAATTACAACTTTATTAATTAACCTGTTAACGAGTTACTCTTTTAGTTTAAATTAAAGTGATATAACTAATGTTACATTCATGTTCTGGCGGACGTAGAAAGCATTCTCAGGGTCATGACTTTTGATAATAGCTTTTTTATATTCATACATAAATTACTAAGTATTTCTATGTGGTTTCACTCGAGTAAACTTCCTATTCATAAGTAAGTTACCCCATTTTCAGCAATCAAAAGAATAACTCTGTTCTTCATTGATATCGACAGTACTTATATTGGCCTTTATTTTTATAAACGGATTACATATTATTACATGACTTATAGACAACCCTTGCCTAGACCAGCTGTTATCCAAACAATATTTCTTATTATCAGGTTTCTATACCTTCCTGTCCGTTCTTTTTATCTTGCCATTTGTAGAAATTTGACATTATAGGCCTTGCAATTCATGAAAGCGAGTCGGCTTTGTAGTACAGTAGAAACCTGGATAAAAGTAGGTTCATATACAATTATAGACATATTTAGATATCATTGAACTTTATTTTGATCATTGCTGGCCAAGGATTGTAATGGGGTCATTTTTAACACGTTGATCTATCTCACGAAGAAAGTCCCGCGGCAAATAACGAAACTAATTGTACTACAGATAAGCCCAGCCACCTTGTTATGTTGTTTTTATCAAGTGTTTTATTATAAATGATACATTAAATTTTTATTCTATTTACTAATACTATGAAACCGGAATCTTTCTAAATATATTTTATTTTTCTAACACTGTTGCACGATCGTAGCGCCGCATCTGCGGGACTTATTTCGTGAGACAGAGTCCAATATAATTGTAATATTTTTAGATGGTGCATTGGGTAAGAAAGATCTTAGTTACATCAAATATACACTATACCTCAAGGGAGATACGCTGCACATCCGTGACAAGCCACCAGGCCCAAGCCCATCCGCCAACTATGGTCCTCTTGAACGTTGATCCAAAACAGCCACCTGGAAAGAAGGTAAGGCATATATTAATTAAATCATTCCATATTCCAGTTTCATATTACGAGTGCTTCTTAACCCATAAAAGATCACTTTTACAGAATCGCGTGCCTATATATACTGGTAGTTGCAAAACATAGCATAATATTTCACATTAATTTGAATTAAAGATATGAATCATGGCCCGTTCCTATATCTTACCAATCGTTCACTTGATTTACTGTGGGTTAAAATTTGACTTAAGCTACATACAAGTAATTTCAACATTCAACCGATCGATGGCAGGCCAAGTGAATGAATACTAAGATATAAGAACAGACCATCAGCCAAAATGACAATTTTATCCTGCATGTAATACAGTGAGCTAAGTTTTGGCTCACTGTTTGGAATGTTTGAAAATTTACTACGACACGAGACCGTTCTCTGTAAAATAATAGAAGGCAAAGTAGAAAGTAGAAGAGGAAAGGGAAGACGTTAGGAGAGCGTTTATCAACCAAAGAAGAGAGAAGGAGTGCAGATTGCTAATATTTTTTTTTAATTATGCATAAAAAATACATTAAATCAATTAAAAAAAAACATTACACACACTACCATGTATTTGACACACACGCATATATACTCTTTTGTTTATTGTTAAAGTCAAACTAACAGTGTAGCCTTGGCGAAATCTGTGATCATAGAAGTATAGTCTTTGACAACAGAACCTTAATAATGTTCAAATTTATAATTTAAATTAATTATTATGGTTGAATTTCGACCACGGGCGACCACTAGTTTATATTGTAATATACTCACAATAGAAATACAGGAACTAACTAAACTCTTTCCCCTTTTTGAAAGTTAATTATAGTAGGAACAGCAAACGAACTACAACTAACAACACAATTATCTTCAAGGGAGTGTAGTTCTGTGTCAAACTAGTTTAGCACTAACGACTTTTTACATAGTAATATATACTTGCTAAGTTCCTTGATACTAGTACTTTCTTTTATAGAGTTACTTGCCCCTATTTTAAGTTTATAAAGACTAGCTAAACCCGGCCACACTTAGCTGTGACTCAGTTTGATATTAATTGTTAAGGAACTCAGTCCATTGACTACTTTCCAAGTATTGTGTATACAAACATACGAAAGCTGAGTTTTTATATATGTATAAAGATGATAATCTGATTGCGATTTATTTAAAAACATCCATAATTTTGAAGTTATTTACATAATGCTAGAGAAAATGGAAATAAATTATTTCATAACTAAATAATAAATGGGCAGACAAAGACAAACACTGTACCCCCAAGCTAATCAAGTTAGATTTGGGTTCTGGGTAATAATTATAGTAAAATAACATTCAGACCGGACCAAACAGCTATAAAAGCTTCAATTTGTCTGTGTACTTAGATTGCAATACTTATTAACACTAAAGTCATACATAAAATACTAGCTCCTGTTTAAAAATTATGATCAATGATTTTCACTCTTAGTGAACAAAAATTATTTTATTTAAGAAAATTTTTCCGTCATTTAAGAGTTTTGCACCTTGTTGCCTAGTAAAGTTAGCAATAAATTATTTACCTACAAGTTAATAATCTTAAAAATTTCTTGGTGTTTACTTAACTATTTATCAATCAATGGTTTCGGTTTATGGTGTAAGATAAATGTGATTTTTGGAATGTTTTCGTTTAGACTAAATGTACTGTTATTTGTAGCCGAGTTAATTCCTAAAATAGACAGTTAATTTCTGTCTTACAATTGAGATAGAAATGAGGCATCAACTTCAAAATATAAATAGAAAAATATGTAACTTTACCTACTTATCTGCTTATTTGTTACTTACTATTTGTTTCTTAGATTATGGAATATTTTTAAGGACAAATCTGCGTTTAAAATACAAAATATAACTAAATAGCTAATAGAATATGGCTATAATAAATAGCAAAATTTACAACTTTTTATATTAAAATAAAAGACTAAATCAAAACTAGCCGACAGTTAAAAAGGCACTTATGAAACCTTTTTTATAACAATAAAGATGGTTTTCTTTTTTTAATATTTTTATTTCTCATTTCTATACAAATTGAAAGACAGAAATGACCCCGTCTAATTTCTTAAGACGCTTCTAAAATATCAAGCAGTTAAATAATTCGAGCATGTCCTTCGAAATACAAATATGACCTTAAAGTAAAATTAAAAAATGGAACCGTTATGCATCGAAAAGACTAGATTGAAACCTCCCACCATTTCACCTGTGTCTAATGGACTACGTGATGGGTACTTAGTCATCGACACTCGAAGAAAGTAACCGTCGCATACCAACACAATTTCACACAATACGACTGTACCCAATTGTACATTTCTTTTTAAAACTCGAAACATGTTTTAAAATTCCGAGTAAAACAGTACCATTAACACAAAAAGTGTTTGAAGAAAGCTGAGAAATATTGTAAAATTTGATATCGATAAAGCATTTTCTGTGAAGTGAAATTGAACTAACGTACAAATGTTTTACAACTTATTTTTGTTTATGTTATTATGTTACTGTGAAAGTGTGACAAACTGAAGGTGAGTGTTCAAATAGTCATTTTAATGGAGTAAATTTATTTTCGCACGGCATCATTGATCTAGAAGTAATTGTAAATAAAAGTTAGTATAAAACTTATAATTTATAAATACATAAAACGTTAATACTGATTAATAATCATACAGAGCCCATGAATATTGAAGGGTCTCAATAAATATGGATTTGTAAAATAGCCATGGAATGAAGGCATTTTAATTTTACACACATTGAAGCTTTCGTAATACAAAAACAAAAATTACACAAAAAATTACCGTAATAAAATACTAAAAATATTTCAAATTGAAGTGAACCAGAATTACAGAATATTAATTTTTTTTAAAGAAGCATTGTGTTAATGTTGAAATTCTTATTAGTCTAGTCAGATAACTTTGTTTGAGCTGCCACAAGAACTCTCTCGTTTGATGTCACTCAAAAACTCTAATTTGGCTAAAGGTTTTGCTTGGAAATTGACATTGGATCCATACATGAATCGTGGAGGGTCAAATATAAAAAGTGAAATAAACATATTACAAATAATTTTCTAGATTTACGAGTGGTCCTTCTATTAATATCACTATTGCATGTCCACTTCTCTCGCCACTCTCCTGCTTGTTACCATGAAGCAAGCAGGAAAGGCGTGGGAACTGTAATGTAAACAAGGGAATTGGAACGTAACCAGGAATTCGCAGATTAGGGAGTTGCTGCCCAAAACAAATTATTTGCAGTTAAAAAAATTACACTAGGTATGAAATCTTATCCATTGTTTGTAAAACATCAAGTCGTAGTAAATTATATTCAAATTCATACTCAAAAGATAGATAGAGAAGAAGAAAAGATTTTATTCCAAATAAATTCTACTGTGTGTTATTGCTGTTTAAAGGAGAAGAAGCGGCAAAAAACTCTTCAGCAACACGTCTAGCTAAAAAAATAAATCATCATAAATATTTATAGATCTCAGGCCCTTTTTTTAGAAATTGTATTACAATTACTTTTCAAAGAATTAATGGAGTTGTAACAAACAAATAATATCTAATAATGACTACGGTCTAGATGTCATGTTACTTCTGACATAATAAATTCATCAATTTGGTGAAACTTCCAATACCTAATCTGGAGCTAACGTGACAAAGCTAACCAACCAATTATCTCCACACACAATCATTATTCAACGCAATTGTCACCTACTTGATTATTACAAAACTCTTATATAAACACCTATGAGTTATTTTCACCGGAACTTGTTAATATTCTGGATGCTATCGTGTGGTACACGCTAGGACGCACGTAAACATGCGCTCAAGTATTACGTCTATATGTGCGTGAAGATGTTGGTTGCTTTCTTGTTGCCAAAGTTATGTTCGATGATTCAATATTTATTTTCGTAACTAGCTGGGCTCACAATTCCTTTGCGGGAGAGGAATATTTCTATACATATTTTGAGAAAATTACAAGATATTTTTAAGATTCCTGTTTTAATCCCCGAAATTTTCATTAGAATTTCTTAAGCCTAGATATTTAAATTCTATTTATTGGTATAAATAATAAAAATAAATGAGTTTTGAAAATTTGGCGGTTCATAGTGTTCCGTAAGCTCGTCAAATGGCAAGCGATATCTACTGATAAACCAACGGGCATACTACACTTACTACGACTGCAATTTCTTTATGAGCTTAGCTCATCGAGCGCCGTGAGATAATTAACAAAATTTTTAGTGCCGCATTTATATATATTTAGGAAATAGTTTATAAAGACGGGGGAGGGGGCGTGTTTGAAACTTGGCACCAAATATTTGTTCTATACAACACTTACAATTAGAGGGAACATCATCATGACTTTTAAGTCATGTCTAATGATACTCCTGTATATTCCTGTACACCTTCTTACCATTTTGATTGAGAAAAATGACTGTAACAAAATGCATCTAAATTCTACGTAGACATTAAAAATTCCGTTTTTGTCCCAATGGCGTTACACTCCTAAAATATTAGTTTTTAACATACATACTTTAATATATCTGACAGTAACATTACAGACCCGTACTCTCTCTCTGTTTTCCTTCACCTTCTCCCAATTACTTGAGGTCGGCACAAAAGGTCTTTTCCTTCCATACTCCTCTATTCTGACAGACTTCCTCTGTCACACCAAAAATCATTACGTCATCATTAACACAATCCATTCATCTCCGTTTTGGTCGACCTTTTAAATGAAAAAAAAGCAATTAACCTGGTACATTAACGTCCCTTGTGGCCACAATAACTTTTCCAACGCAAACAATAGCCGTGAAACTAAGTGTGCCACTACGGCAAGGTGACCGTTAATTTCATGCGCTCGCGCATAATACTCACGGATGGTCTTGCTACGTGCAATATGATAAACATCCAGACTGTTAATTTAAAAAAAAATGGAATATCTAAAAAAACCGTACACAACAAATACCATGATGCTACAAATATACTATCAACGTTTGTGAAATTCAGAGGAAAGTGAGATTGAAATAGAAAAATAATAAAGCATGAAAGAAAAAGAGATGAAGGTATCATAAAAAAATGACGTCTAAGATCCTTTAGTTGTCGTATACAAAACGAACGTATTTATAATTAAAAAATCCCGTACTTATAAAGAATAGCTCAAAGATGACCTGAAAATTGACACTGATCTTTCATAAAACTATTCAAAATAAATATAAAGTCTACATAGATAATAAACATTTTTTATTTACTTATAGGTCCGGCAGACGTTGTCCTGCACTTAATCTAGAACCCGATTGCAGCGGCACCTACCAAGTCCAATTGCGAATCTAAACCATCCCAGGACCCACTAAAGCTCGTACATAAAATTAAATTAAAAATCGATCCAGCCATTTTTGAGTTAAGTCTAACGAACAGCAATTGATTTTCATATATAAGAAGAAGAAATAAGAAGAAGATTTGTTAGGAGTAAATTGAACGTAGAAAGCATATTGAAATTTGGAAATCATGAAACCTGGCAATACAAATAACTGTACACGAAATAATATCCGTCACGAATGTTCCTGGCCACGGCATGAGGAATAAATCATTTTTAACTGTCCGTTTTAATGCAAAAAATCAAGTAACTTAACTAATTTTCTATCTTTATTATTAACGAAAGTCAGTAATAGATTTTAGTAGAAAACAATACAGTATTGATTAGTTTAAGTTACGTACATACCTATCACGCTTGCTTCCCATAGGGATAGATAGAGACGTTGGATTTCCACTTGCTACGATTTTGACATACATCTGCCTCATTTACTTCTATTAATTTGTTTATACATACACATTTATAATAAATGTTTTTTACCTTGCAATTCTGCACATCTGCGCTTTGATCGTAGTTAGTACGTCGCGATTTACTGACACCACCTTTACGGCCCAGACTGTTGTTATACGTTTGTTTTGTCAGCCTTCTTTCATCCGTTCTCGCTACATGTCCAAACCACCTTAACATTCCTTTCTCAACTTTTGTTAATACATCTTCTATTAATTCACAACGTTCCCTTATCACATTGTTCCTTATAATATCATTCAACTTAACCTCACAAATACTTTTTAAAGCTCTTTAAAGTTTAAGTTATGACGTCATAACTTACTATTCTCACCCAATATATTGAAAGGGCTTTGGATGAAAAGTGTCTTAGTTGACTTGATTGTCAATTAACCTATGATAAAATTACAGGTCCAAAAATGAGTTCTACAGCCATTGTAAGTGCAGCGGCCGACGTGCTTTCTGGGACTGCTATCGCAGCCGCCACTGGTTCACGAGTAGGTATTCTATCTAATTTTGTATTATAAGATCCACCCGTGGTACCTCACTCTTGGGCTCGGACCTTTGCATGACGTAAACCAGGGATTCCCAAACTATTATGGGCAAGAGACCCGTTTTCCAAATTTAACTGATACCTCAGTCCCCTATAACCAAATTACTTTAAAAATCCTACTTCTAGTTTTTTTTAGCATTGGTACAAAATACTTCCCAATTTAAAAACTTTCCGTTGGTTAAGTAAGTAAGTAAACTTGGCATAATTTTCTTTTCAAAATATAACAAAATGAATAGACATAAAACTCAGTAAATATAAGAAATTTTGCACGCTTATCAACTTGTAGAGTTTTTTAAAAGTAGAACAATGATACTTCCTACAAAAATATTAGCCATTCTTATAATAAGTTGGTAACACAACTTATACAGTACCTTGAAAGTTTCAAATAAGAAGAACTTGTGTTAATTAATAGGGGTCGATTTTTGGAGCTCGTCGACCCCCAAAACCGTAGGGGGTCGATATCGACCACTTTGGGAATCCCTGATGTAAACGATTAGTAAACCCGTCAAGGCAGATTGTCGCGATACATACATCGATGAGTTAGATACACAGGTTTCCTAACTAAAACTAATAAATACCCATAATTATATAATTTTGTGTGTGTGCATAAAATTTGCATGTGAATGTGCATTCATAGGCAATAATTACGTACTCTTTGAAAAACACGAAAAAGCCATACTAAAGACAAAAATAGCACAAAAACCTTTAGCAATACCAAAAATTCGATTTGAAATACGCAATGAGAACTGCTACTGTAAAGATATAAAATAAATTATTAAAAAATTGGTTTTAACAATAGACACAAACTTTATGCAAGGGTTTATTTATGTTTTAATAAGGTGTATTACCTCCACGTGCCCTTATTACGGATTCTAATCGGTTCCGCATAGATTTTATTAGGGTTATTAAAAGATCTTGCGGAATATTGTCCCATTCTTCTGAAAGTGCTGTTCTTAGTGCTGCCACTGTCGTGGGCAAAGGGTTTCTCGCATATACAGCTCTTTTTAAATTGTCCCAAACATGCTCAATGGGATTAAGATCCGGGCTGCGTGCTGGCCAATTCATTGTACGTATCCCAACCTCTTCGCAATATTGTCGAACTTGTGCAGCAGCGTGCGGCCGGGCATTATCCTGCATTAAAGTAAAATTTTCGCCTATGAATCCCATGTAAGGCACCACGTGATCTTCTAAGATCTCTGTTATGTAGCGATGTGCAGTCAAACCCCCTCTATTACCGTTTTGACGGACCATGTCTATGAACACAAGTTCTGTTCGCCCGTTCATCGATATGCCACCCCAGACCATACACGAACCGCCTCCAAAAGGAACACGCTCCTCAATGCAACTTTGAGCATATCGCTCCCCACGTCGACGATAGACTCTTCTGCGACCATCTGCACCATATAAACATGTCCTACACTCGTCCGTGAACAATACGGAGGTCCATTGCTCTTCTGTCCAATTCAGGTGATCACGCGCAAATCTTAAGCGAGCTTGTCTGTGAGCTACAGACAACTTTGGACCATTTGCTGGTCTAAAAGGGGTGATATCCGCTTCCTTTAACCTTCTTCTTATTGTTCGTGCACTCACGTTTACTCCACGCACTTCATTAAGCTCTGTTTTGATGTTAACAGACGTGAGGAAACGATTTCGCAGGGAAGTTGTAACAATAAATCGGTCATCACGACCGGTGGTTGCTCGAGTCCTGCCTGTACCACGTCTCCTTCTGTAAGAACCTGTCTCCACAAACCTTCTGTATATTCTAGAAACCGTAGACTGGTTTAAATTTAAATTTCTACCAATCGTTCGTTGATCCAAGCCCTCCCGCACCAATGCTACAATTTGAGCCGCTTGTTCGGACGAAGTATCCATATTATGGTTCAAAAACTCTCGATGAGTTAAAAAACTAACCCAACAATTCTGCTGGTAACAATAATTCAATTGACAAAAGAATAAAAAATCAATGAGAATCAATTTAAAACTTTGCTATAAATAACACGCAAATCTGATACTACGAGTAAATTTTCTTTTCCCGGCTATATTCATTTGTTTTACTGCAGTTCTATTTTTAAATTTTCCTTTTTTTTGAGATTAAGAGCCAGTCTCTCCATATTTATATAATTTAATCTAAAAAGTTTGCATACTTATACTTCTTCGTTCGTCTCCGATTCAGTGAAAACGCATCTCAATATTATTAAAATCAGACGTCATTGTTCAAATATCTCAGTTACAACAATTATATATAAAATACACATATCTGTTTCTCCCATTAACCCGATAACCCCGAAACTATTAAGGAAAAAAAATATAACAAGATATAAGATTTTATTTCGTTGACAACAATTAACCTTTAATCTCTTGTCTTGTATTCATCTATTTCATTATACCAAATCATAAACTGAATGAAATTAGATAATGAGGTAAAAATTACACATTATTTTAGTAATAAAAGTAATAACTGCTCATAAAGTTCTTACACGGTCGGGTTTCCCAATTTCAGATGTACAGACTATATATAACCGATTTGTGGGTTTGTCACGTAGGGTATCTATGCAAGCAGGGTTGCAAATATAGCGACATTTTACTTCAAAAAACTAGTTATGTTTGCATATTTAGAGGTGTAATTTCACACTTCAGGTGGCCCTTTTCATCCCGATGCTCGTAGCAGCGATAGCTTACTACCAATTTGACCAGACAGACCCCGAAGGTCGACCTGCTGATGTGGACTACACGCAGATGCTGCCAGAATACGACTTCGTCATAGTCGGCGCTGGTTCGGCTGGTTAGTGAGTACGATTTGTTTTTAATTTAATAGTCGGGTAGATATAGTTGAAAGAGGATAAAACTCCCGGCGGGAGTGTGAGCGGACATCTTTGCTCCGCTCCCGCCAAAGGAGGACGCGCCGACGCCGGAGGGCGGATTTCGACCTTCGGCCACCGTAAGCGGACGGCGCGGGTGGGGCCCCTTGGGGTATAGGGGTTTTCACTCATCCGCATATGCCGTCGAGATGAGAGCGCGAGTGTTCCGCGCGCGCTCATCTCTCCTCCCGTGGGGCGCGTTACAGACCGCCCCACGCCAAAGAGAGCATGATGATGCCGGAGGATGAGTCCCCGGCAATGGAAGAGGCCTCGTGAGGGGGGCCCACGCCTGCCAGGGCTGCGGAGAGGCTAGGTCATATACCCGTAGCCCTGGCATAAGGCGAAGGACGGAACACCCAGGGGTTTTAGTGGGTATCCCTAACCGGGGGTGGCAACAGCATGGCACCAGTTCTGATTGGGCATGCTGGTGCCACCTCCGATCTGGCGAATCCCACACACAGGTCGCGAATATCCCCCCAAGGTTCTGCCCTTGTCGCGGCTTATGGTCCTCAAGCGGATTTCCCATGGCTAAAAAAAAAAAAGGGATAAAACTCCCACATTCCTTCACAAAAATTGATCTTTATAAGCTACACTATGATTTGGCATTATAAATAATACAGTGTGTTTATTTTTCCAAATCAACAGATTCGATTCAAGACAAGTTTAATTGATTTTTCAAAAATCTAATGATACCTCAATTCAATCAATTAGATAAGTTTTCACTGGAAATATATAAATATAAAAAACATAATTAAGTTTTTATGTAAGTAGACGAGTCGCCGAAGCACGCCTAGATAAAAATTTAATGCAAGGCAACTTGTGTGAAAGAGAGCTGGCTAAATAAAATAAATTCTAATATTTTTACATATAAAAGAAAAAACTTTGAAATAATATCTTATCATCATATAACTTAAAATATCATAAAAACTTAGATGAAAATTATAGAAATACTTTTAATTAATTTCAAACAATATTAATTAATTATTGTTGTGAAGTGATGTTCTTTTACTTCTACCTACTTTTTTTTATTGCATGAGTTCAGCAGACAGGCAGACGGTCCACTTGCTGGAAAGCAGTTACCATCGCCTATGGACATTTGCGACACCAAAAGTGCGACAAATGCACTGCTGCTCTCTTAAGGGAGACTGGAACCTGGTCACTAATACCGAAACACAAGTCAAGGTTATTATGGCGGCATACTCGAGACCAGGGGTAGTAGCCAACCAGTCGGGCAAATACCCTACGACCTGGCTTAGGCTATACTTATGACGTCAAATAAAATCTATGAGAGTGCGACGTTCTGTAAATTTATAAAAAGTACTTAACTCAGTTGATTTGACTGTTCTCACTCCTATGGTTGTATACTTAAATGAGAGATAAATATTTCTTGTAAACAAATGTACACATTGTATTGCAGGATCAGTTGTCGCAAATCGTCTATCAGAAATAGGTCATTGGAACATTCTGTTGCTAGAAGCAGGCGGTGATGAGACAGAGATATCCGATGTGCCGTTATTGGCTGGTTATCTTCAATTGAGCAAGCTTGATTGGCAATATAAAACTGAGCCGCAAGGGACCAGCTGCCTAGGTAAGCGATTATTACATTAAGCGGAGTATGTGACCCCCTTTCTAAATCAGGGTGGTCTGATAATAACAAGAGTGTGGGAAGCTGAAGCTAGGTTAACCCAATACAGAGGGTGACCTCTGTATTGGATTTCTATTTTATACAGGGTTTATAAACTATCACTTTTAATGTTTAACCTGTTATTAGGATTCCGTAATCGTTTTGACCTAAAAAAAACGATTATGAAATCTTCTTGCTCGAAAGTCCGCCTGTCTTTAGATGTCACAGATATTTTTTCCAGAAACGAATAGCTCTTTATAGAAACAATTTGGGAGAAAGGTATAAATATATCCAATGAAGATTGGTATGAACAAGATCCGTTCAATAGCTTTCCAGATATTGGTTGTTTTTCGATTAAATGTGTTTTATGGTTATGTAGCCAAAAGACAAAAAGAGTGGATACTCTTCACCTCTATAGAATCATTTATAGTGCGTGGACTTACGCGTTCTTGGTCGATTTATATTTATATATTCTAAACATAAGGCGCAAAAATCTGTGTAGGTAATTTTATTTTAATGTTTTTATCAAAAGTTACCTGTCCATATTATGTTTAAGTTATGATAAGTACAAGTACAATAATTTAACGTTAAGGTTTGGTGTGATTTCGGTTTGAAATGTAATTATAAAACAAAAAAGTATTTTCTTTTTAATTTACACTTCAGTATTTTATCCGAACAATAATAATATTTTATATGTTTGATATTATAATTACAAATTAAATAAGCACTTAATAATAAATAAGTAACTACATAAAATAATTTGCTTATTAATTGTGAGAACTATTTTCAACTACATTACTTAACATGTTATGTAATATTGTAAAGGACACATTACTTACCATTATTGACTATCTACATATAACTTATATTTCAGCTATGAATGGAGGACGCTGTAACTGGCCCCGAGGCAAAGTTCTTGGAGGCAGTTCGGTTCTCAACTACATGTTGTATCTTCGAGGCAACAAAAAGGACTATGACATTTGGGAAGCACTAGGAAACAAAGGCTGGGGTTATAAAGATGTTCTATACTATTTCAAAAAATCCGAAGATAATCAAAATCCTTTCTTAGCACAAACTCCGTATCACAGTACTGGTGGTTATTTAACAGTAGCTGAGGCACCATATAGGACACCTTTAGTAGAAAGCTTCATTGAAGCAGGTTTAGAGATGGGGTATATGAATCGAGATATTAATGGGAAAAATCAAACAGGGTTCATGGTAGCACAAGGAACTGTACGAAGAGGTAGTCGCTGTTCGACCTCAAAAGCGTATCTCAGACCAGCAAAAGATAGAACAAATCTACACATAGCTATGCATTCACACGTAACAAAGGTTCTAATAGATCCAAAATCCAAAATTGTATTCGGTGTGGAATTTATCCGTAATAAGATGGTTCACCGTATCCGAGCTCGAAAAGAAGTTATCCTTTCTGCAGGAACCGTGAACTCGGCCCAAATCTTAATGCTATCAGGTATAGGACCTGCGGAAGAATTAACAAAACATAGAATACCAATGATACAAAACTTAAAAGTCGGAAGTAATCTCCAAGACCATATAGGCTTGGGTGGTTTAGCTTTCATGGTAAATGAAGAAATTTCTATAGTCGAGCAACGTCTTTATACTGCTAGTACATTGATGGAATATGCAGTGCTTGGAGAAGGCCCTTTGACTATTATGGGAGGAGTTGAAGGCTTAGCTTTTGTTAACACTAAGTACGCAAACGTGTCTGATGACTTTCCTGATATAGAATTCCATTTTATATCTGGTTCAACAAATTCCGACGGGGGAGAGCAATTGCGCAAAGTACATGGTCTAATGGATACATTTTATGACGCTGTTTATAGGCCTATCAACAATATGGACGTATGGAGCATTATTCCTATGTTACTTCGCCCCAGAAGCAAAGGCTTCATACAATTACGGAGTGCAAATCCTTTTGACTATCCATACATTTATCCAAATTATTTGATGGACGATATGGATATAAAGACATTAGTTGATGGCGTAAAAATAGCCGTAGCATTATCAAGGACTAAAGCGTTTAGAAGACATGGTTCTGTGCTTAATAAGCATGTATTTCCAGCCTGTGTTAGCATAAAAAGATACACTGATGCTTACTGGGAATGTATGATCAGACAATACACTTGTACTATTTACCATCCTGTTGGTACAGCAAAGATGGGTCCGTACTGGGACCCTGATGCGGTCGTTGACCCAGAACTTAGAGTATATGGCGTTAAAGGTCTTAGAGTTATAGATGGAAGTATAATGCCTAACTTAGTAAGCGGGAACACAAACGCACCTATTATAATGATCGGCGAGAAAGGCAGTGATATGATCAAAGAATTTTGGTTAAAACGACGAATGTCAAGATATTACGCTTGAACGTACAATTCCTAATTTGAAAGGCAGTATTAATTATTTTTAAATATTGTAAATATTATTTAATTAACAAATTACATTACGTGAAGTGACCATCACATAATTATATTTAATTTATTTATTCCGTAATCGATTTTATGACGAATATAAATTGTTTCTCCTCGAAAATGATTTTCGTACAACAGACACACAGTATTTCAAACAATTATCCTAATTAATTATTTTTAAAAGACAACTTAATGAATATCTAAAGTTAGATATTAAGTAGAAAATGTTTTAACTTACCATCTAAATAGAGTAAATAACTAAAATATAATTTTAAAAATTATCTCCTACCAAATACAGGTTATTTACATCCTACTTATTTTGATTGCATATGAGTATGTACTGCTTATTCACCATTGTCAAATAGCAGGTCAATTGTATGCACGTGCATAATTATATGTCGCAAAAGTCAATAATTTTGACAGCTTGCGATTTATGCAAATGTGCTTCTGATGTGAAAAATATTAACAATATAATGCGAGCCACAGAGTAATTTTGTATTGAAAATTAAATTGATTGTATTTAAATATTGGCAGCAAAAAAGGAAACAAAACTTAACATTTTGTTTGACATGTTTACTTAAGAGAGAAATTTAAAAACCGCAATTTTTATTTCATCTATCTATATCTATAATATTATAAAATTCTAAACATGCCGTGTTTGTTTAGATTTCTTGTCGGTTTGTTGTTTGTTCGGGATTACATAAAAACTACTGGACCGATTTCGATGCGGTTTTTGCTGAACGACCACATATTCTTAAGACTTAAAATCTGCGCTATTGTTATCCTGGGAATTACGCGGGCATAATTCTGGAAATTATTTAAAACGGTCAGATTAAAAAGAAAATCGAATTCCAATGTGATTTTACATTGATCGATAGCAAATCTTGTAATAAAATGTGTGATATTTTTACACCAGGAATCCCACAGAAATTTTTCCAGGAGCGATTTCTAGTTGTCCCGATGCATAAAAATTAGCTTATTGCAACACAGTTTTCACTAAAACGATAGGTTACACAATAAAACTACGTTTAAACGGTTTTAGGAGCGGTAATTTATTTGTTTTGTTTCCCGACGTTTCGATAGCTTACATTATTTTCTAAATGCTGCGGTGCTTTCTGTCCATGAAAACCCACGGGAATTTCGAGTCAAGCGTGGACGAAGTCGTAAGCATAACCTAGTTTCTTTATATTTATAAAGTTGCTGCTTAATGTAAGTATTCAAATAAAACAATGTATTAAAAAGCATACATTTTACTTACATAGAAATTATATATATCCTATAAACAATTTATTGAAAATATACATGAATACAAATTAGTCTGCATTACATGATAGACGTAACAATGGACAAGATGTAAACAATAACTTGCTAAATCAGGCCAAATGCTGATTCAGTTTCCATTCAACAAGTATCGATATTAGTAATCAGTTCAGTTGAAAGATTGTTACACATCATCATGTCGAGTTATAATCCAGTCACACTTAAGGGCATAGTATCCAACACTAGAATTCTGTTTGGACTGTTACCAGGGCTTGGAGCCATGATAATTATTCGTATGGCCATACATTTGTACAGACCAGACATAGAAGACGCCGAAAATCGTGTTAGAGATCAGCCACTAGAACAACTCAAAAAATGTTACGACTTCATCATAGTTGGAGCAGGTTCTGCTGGTGCTGCACTGGCTAATCGTCTATCTGAAAATCCTGATTGGAATATACTTTTATTGGAAGCCGGTCCAGATGAAAACGTTCTATCAGAAGTACCAGTTTTATTTCCTTCGTTGCAGATATCTTCAATTGATTGGCAGTTTGTCACCGAACCTAGTGATAAATATTGTTTAAACATGGTTGACAGAAGATGTAAATGGCCTCGTGGGAAAGTGCTCGGTGGTTCTAGCGTCCTTAACGCTATGTTGTACATTCGAGGAAATAAACGTGATTACGATAATTGGGATAGTATGGGCAATACTGGCTGGTCTTACAAGGATGTTTTACCATACTTTCTTAAATCGGAAGATATGAGAATACCGGAACATCAACAAGACCCTTATCATGCGACTGGTGGGCCATTGACAATAGAATATTTTAACTACGAACAGCCTATTACGAGCAAAATATTAGAAGCTGGTGAACAGTTAGGATATCCAGTCAGAGATGTGAATGGAGAATACCAGACAGGTTTTACTCGATCCCAAGCAACAATACGCGACGGGCTTCGTTGCAGCACTGCAAAGGCATATTTGAGACCAGTATCAAAACGCAAGAATGTTGAAATAAGTACGCTATCTTTAGTAGAGAAAGTACTTATTGATGAATACAAAATCGCTTATGGAGTAAAAATGAAAAAACATGGGCAAAACCGGATCGTCAAAGCGAGTAAAGAAGTAATTTTATCAGCAGGATCAATACAGTCCCCTCAGCTGTTAATGTTATCAGGAATAGGTGATGCTCTACATCTTAAAGACATGGGTATTTATCCTATAGTAAATTTACCAGGTGTTGGCAAAAATCTTCAGGATCATATTGCTATGGGCGGTCACTCTTTTCTCTTCGATAATCCTTACAAAAACGGAACTGACTACTCTTTTAATTTAAAGTCTGTTTTTTCAATTAAAAGCCTGATAGACTTTAGTATTCATAAGAAAGGAACATTCTACAGTATGATGGAGGCAGAAGCCATGGCATTTGTTAACACCAAGTACCAAGATCCGAGTGAAGATTATCCAGACATTCAACTATTTATAGCACCTTCAGCTGATAATATGGACGGAGGATTGTTCGGAAAACGTGCGAATGGCTTAACCGATGATACATATGCTGAGTTATATGAAGATATTTTATACCAGTCATCATTTTCTGTTGTCCCGTTGCTGCTCCGACCTAGAAGTCGAGGAATAATTAAATTAAGGGACTCCAATCCTTATTCGCCGCCACTCATATATCCAAATTATTATTCAGAGCCTGAGGATGTGAAGATAATGGTACGTTTATTTTAGTGCTTTGTTTAGAATTAATTTGATACCTTTTAAATTGACTCCTTGTTAAAAATGAACCCTTACACCCATGTCGCAGTCGGTCGGTACGTCTGTCTCTATATATGTCTTAGTATTTTCTCTGAAACTAGCGAGTGTATATTAATGAAACATTAAAAGAATGTGTATTATATACGCCGGTACATAACGGAGCAGTGAAATCGCGAAAAACACAAAAATTAGGAGTGATCGCTATACATGTCACTGAATTCCGTTTTAGTATACGTAATCGGGTAGAATATCATTAGTCACATCTCAAAAAATCATAACGATGTTACGTTTTGACTTTTTTAATTAAGTCAATAGGTGGGCCGAGATAGCTAGCTGCCAAAGTTTTGCCAAGTGGTAGGGCATTTGCCCGACTGGATGGCTACCACCCCTGGTCTAAAGTATGTCGCCATAACAACCTTGAGTTGTGTTCCGGCATTAGTGACCAGGTTCCAGTGTCCCTTAAGAGAGCAGCAGCGCATTTGTAGCATCTTTGACGTTGCAAATGTCCAGAGACGATGGTAACCGCTTTCCATCAAGTGGGCCGTCTGCCTGTCTGCTGAACTACTGCAATAAAAAAAAATTGTGCTCATCTCTAACTGTTGAATTATCAAGTGGAAAAAACGGAAAAATCAAGGTGGTAGATATTTAAAATGCAAAAAAAAAATTGGTTAGAACCAAATATGCATGCACAAAACGTAACCTTTTTGATAAATTAACCTTGACAGTAAAAGCAACTAATTGCTTTTATTGATAATAAGCCGATAATAAGAATAACATTAAATAAATGCCAACATACGATATTTTAAAACAATACATGGAGTTACATTAAACAAAAGATAAATATAATACACAAATAGTATAATAAAGTTATGTACTTATTTGTGGGTATGCGGATTTTTCGTATAACCTACAAACGTAGTTTGAATTAATCATTCATTAGAAATATAAAATATTCGACCGTGAGCGTAACTGTGTTTGAACCTTTTATTCTGTCCTTCTTAGGATTAAATTGGCGGCCTTAGGAATAAATTGTTTATGATGAAATTTGGTAAATACTGTATACCTTAAATAACGGATTTAACATAAGATTTTTTTATATTCTGGAAAATGGGATTTTTCGCGGAATCAGATTCAAAATTTACCTATCTAAAATTAAACTTTATATCTATAATATTATTATTAGGGGGTTGCCTGGAAGAGATCGCTTTAAGCGATAAGGCCGCCCTTTGTTCAACATTTACTGTACTTAGTTTTAAGAACGTAGTTTTAATTTTTGGTAAACAATAAAGTGTTTCCATTCATTCATATTATAAAATTCTAAACATGCCGTGTCTGTACATTAAAGCTATGTTAAAAAACAACTGGAGTAGACTACATACAAGACGGAGAACACGATGAAATGCTTTTTAGATTTCTTGCCTGTTTGCTTGAGATTAACGAAAAAACTACTGGGCCGATTTCAATGCAGTTTCAGTGAAAACTGATCGAACAAATCGACAGCAAATTCTCAGACTTAAAATCTTTTATTCTACTTTTTATCCTGGGAAAGCCGCGGGATTCTTTTTGGGAATGATTAAAAATGGCCAGATTAAAAAAAAAACGATTTTCTATGTGATTTTTTCATTGATCGATAAGAAATCTTGTAATAAACTGTGTGATAATTTTTATCCCGGGAATCCCGCGGAAATTTTCCCGCGAGCGTTTTGTAGTTGTTCGGGTACATAAAAATTAGCTTATTCAAACACAGTTTTCACTAAAACGATAACTTTCATTCTTTTTTAAATGCTGCGGTACTTTGTGTCCCAGAAATCCCGCTGGTATTTCAAATCAAGCGTGGACGAAGTCGCGGGCATATCCTAGTTTAGCAATAAAATAGATAATAAATGCATTTTTCATTGCGAAGCTAGTAAACAGTCAGACGACCTTATCTAATGGACAGTGGTCATCGTTGCCTAGAGATCTTTGCAACACCAGAGGCAAAGTCCAGACTAATAGCGTCACGCCGATATTCTGTGAAAACAAGGTATCACACATAAAATATATTTGGTAGTAATAAAAAAAATAGTATCATAAAGGCATACTAAATATTTCCACTTATTGACTCAAATCATTAGATACTAGTACAGTGAAGGAAATCAAGTCAAGTCAATCCTATAGATCATTACATGAAGATACAGAATAATATATTGGTTTAAAAAGAAAGCTGCATAGAATCATTATCATCATTTTTCACTTATAATATGTTATTTAAATATTTCAGGTAGAAGGTGCCCGTATAGTGCAGCAACTGACAGAACAGCCTGCACTTCGTGAATTGAACGCAAGACCCAATCCGCGTCGTAACCCAGGCTGCATGGATCATGAGCTGATGTCCTTTGAACATCTTGAATGCCAAGCCAGACATCATACTTTGACAATTTACCATCCAGTCGGGACATGCGCTATGGGACCTGCTGAAAACCCTGAAGCAGTCGTGGATTCAAGACTAAGGGTAAACTATTTTGTTAACAGACAAAAAACCGGATAATCTTATCCCCTTATTTATAGTAATTAACTACAATAATTATGTTTTATCCTTGCAGAAATGGAGAAAGAATACAATTTCCTGCTGTCGGGCTGCCTGTCGTAAGAGGCGACAAAATAACCCATAGCTAGGTGGTAAGGCATTTGCCCGTCTGGATGGCTACCACCTCTGATCTAGAGTATGCCACCGTAACCACCTTTAGTTATGTTTCGGCATTAGCGGCCAGGTTCCAGTACCATCTACAAGTCCGGCAGCATATTGGTAGCACCTTTAGTGTTGCAAATGTTAATGGGCGACGGTAACTACTTTCCATCATAGTTGGGCTGTCAGCGTGTCTGCCGTACTCATGCAATAAAAAAATATACGGGATTTATAGACTCGTTAAAAATCAGTGTTACACATAATCGCATTCTGAATTATATATTATCAAACTAAGCAAGTTATTCTTGTGGTATAGGTAAAATATAAATAACGATACTCTAAGCCGATCATACAAGTGAGTGAGTTTGTATATCTTGGATGTGCTTTTAGCAGGGATGGAAGGTACACCGCCGATATAAAAAGAAGAGTGAATTTGGGGAATAGTGTGAATGGAGCGTTAGGTAAACTTCTAGGCGCTAAGAACCCCAGCCAAAAGGCCCAGCTTGCCATACACAACGCGGTGCTGGTACCTATTCTCACGTATGGAAGCGAGAGTTGGGTATGGAAGGGAGAGCATGAAAGTAGAGTGAACGCGGTCGAGATGCGAGCACTGCGCAAAATCTGCGGAGTGACGCTCACGGACCGCGTTCGTAATACCGAAGTAAGAAAGAGAGTTGGTCTGAAAGAGAGTATCGGGGTGAAGGTAAGGAAAGGAATGCTCCGGTGGTTCGGGCATGTGGAAAGAATGCATGATGAAAGAATGACTAAACAGATGTACAATGCAAAAGTGGATGGATGCAGAAGTCGTGGAAGGCCACGCCACACCTTCCATGATCAAATTGATCGTGTACTAGCAGAAGGTGATGTCCGGAGCCTTAAGAACAGACGAGCGTGCATGACAAGAGTTATGAATGTCAAAGAAGCAAGTGAGGTGTGTAAGAATAAGCCTAAATGGCGCTCTGTTGTTCGTGCCTACCCCGCAAGGGAACTGGCGTGAAGTTATGTGTGTATGTAAGCCGATCATAACACACAGACTTAAATACTAAGTAATCAGAGCTCCGTTTCATTAGTAAAACGAATATATTTTAGCTTTTGTTCGACCTATAATTATATATATTACAGACTTTAAAATCTATTACAACGTATTAAAAAATTAACAAAAGTTCAACTTGTTTCCATGATGTATAAATTATTTTGGTATTATTCCTACTAACTTACAC
This sequence comes from Dendrolimus kikuchii, assembly GCA_019925095.2. Classification (NCBI taxonomy): domain Eukaryota; kingdom Metazoa; phylum Arthropoda; class Insecta; order Lepidoptera; family Lasiocampidae; genus Dendrolimus; species Dendrolimus kikuchii. The sequence goes on along the minus strand of CM034406.1, from coordinate 7,718,087 downwards.
TTAGGGCCGCTTGCATAAGGTTGCTTAAATTTATTTAAGAAACACAAAACGTATTTAACACTCTTAAATACAATTAGCGTCTTGCACAACGCAAAAGTTGCCGCTAAATATGTTTAAAGAACTGTCAGTATGTTTTGTGTAAAACATATTTAGGCAGTTTAATATGATTAAGTAATTTTATTTAAAGACGATCGTTATGCAGGCGGCTTTTACACTGTCACAAAATTTGTGATTTAACTTTTTATAGTACTTACATGAAATTAACGTTAGAAAATATTTATTTCAGCTATATGGCATAAGAAACCTTCGTGTTATAGATGGAAGTATCATGCCCACAATTGTAAGCGGAAACACCAATGCACCTATCATAATGATAGCAGAAAAAGCTGCCGACATGATCAAAGAAGATTGGTCAGAAATCCCTGAAGACATTACACCTACCTGTCCTGATGTTGACAGCAAAAGGCTTAAAAACACTGAAATTGAAGATCCAAGTGTAATTAAGCTTCCACCAGTCCTTCCAGATGTTTTCAACGAAACTGCCAGTCTTTACATTTATTTATCAGAAGATTTAACTTTCGAGGACCTACCCTCCGCACAAATACAAGATAGAACTAAATTGAATCTAGATAATGAACATGAGAAGAAACACATAGATACAATTCCAAATTTAAAAGATTACGATGACAAAATTCCAAATAATAAAGACGAAATTCCTTTGGTTTACAAATTTGTCCCTCAAACCACACCACCGGCATTTCCACCGCCGCCACCTTTACCTCCTTATTGGCCTTATTACGATCAAGGATATCTACCCGATAGGTCAAATTTTAATCCCTACAATTCAGAGAAAAATCCTTATGGTTACTTTATAGAGAATAAAGGATATAAAGAGACTCAGAAGAGACCTTACATTGCTAAACCATATGAAAATGTTAACAATAGACTCGGCGTGAGCCCTTATGGCTATGATAGGTATAAATTAACGAATGTTAAAGATCCTAGTTACTATGACAGTAAGTACATAAATTCTAGAGGACAGAAAAAGTGTAAACTTTGGTTGTATTATGACGATGGTAAATACGAAGTTTTATTGTGATCTCTAAACTTGTTTAATGACGTATTTATTTTAGATTTAATAAATAAGTTTCAAGAAAGTCAAAATGTGTTTGTTTCTTATAATCTATATATTTAAAAATGAATCCCTATTTCCCTTGGTCACGCCATCACGCGTGAACGGTTGGACCGATTTCGCTATTATTTTATTTTTTTGTTTGTTTTTGTCAGAATAAGGTTCTCATGAAAGAAAAAAATAAGAAAATTGCGCGGCAAATTAGAAAATGTAAGAATACTTAACCGCCATATAAAATTATTTCTAATCTAACCTCAGCGCTTTGGACGATATAAACTTTTTTAATGTAACCTTATGCCGTTTGACATAGAATTGACAGAATACGTGCTGCAAATATCGTCAAAGAGGATGTAAAAAAACTGAATATCGTTTAACATAGATGCTTCGGTCGGAGTTATCCATACTAATAATATTATAAAGAGGTAAAGTTTGTGAGTGACGTTGTAGGGGGGTAATCTTTGGATCTCAGCCAGGTGGTAGGGCATTTGCCCGACTGGATGGCTACCACCCCTGGTTTAAAGTATGTCGCTATAACAACCTTGAGTTGTGTTCCGACATTAGTCACCAGGTTCCAGTCTCCTTTAAGAGAGCAGCAGCGCATTTGTAGCATCTTTGGTGTTGCAAATGTCCATAGGCGATGGTAACCGCTTTCCATCACGTGGGCCGTCTGCCTGTCTGCTGAACACCTACAATAAAAAAAAAAATCTACTAAACCGATTTTAAAAATTCTTTTACTGCTCGAAAGCTACGTTAACAGGGAATGTCATAGCCTATATAACATAACGCTATATACCACGGGAGCGGGACAGAGCGCGGTTGAAACCGCGCCGGGCCGCTAGTCTCCAATAATTATTAAAAGACCAGTAGAACGGTAAACAACGTGATATATAATTAGCGGTTAGGCATTCGTGACCCAAACATAAATGGTACGGGTTCGAATCCTGTCCGGAAAAGCATGCATTTTGTTGGTAGTTTTTGAATAATATTTTCTTAAGTCTTTCTTAGTTTTTGACCTAATGTGCATATTGTTACAATTACCACGTGCTGACGGTAAAGGAAAACATCGTGATAAAACGTACACAACGAGACACCCGAATTGTCCAAACCGCCTTCGACAAACGTGGCCGGTAGGTGTATTGCCCGTTTCTCTAAGAATTGGGAGATCCGAGCCCAACAGTGAGAAAGTTTATGGCCTGATATTATTTATAATAATCAATATCAGGCTATAAACGCGCCTCTGCCGGGCTCGGGCATTCTCGTGACAGGGGAACGGACCGCATCCCACCTCCACTTCACCGGATGTCGGAATTGCGTAAGCGGGGATGTAGTCCGGCTAGGATTTAAACGCTTTGTTATGAGGCGATAGTGCATTAGCAACTAAGCTACCACGACCTTAAATGGTATTGGAGAATAGTAACAAATTCGGCGAATAAACAGACATTCAATACATACGTACATACTCCTTTCACCCTTTATCCACATAGACACAGTTATTAAGAAACGGACAGGCGATTGGAAACTCGCAATTTGATATGGTTCCGTTCCGTTTTGGTCAAAATAGCTGTGACGTAAAAAAATAACATTAATCTCGCGTCTAATAATACTCATTTTTGTATTATCTTAATATACACATAATTAACATTATGTTAAGTAATAAACAATATCATGTTATTAGTTCTGTTGCTAAACAGTAGATATCTGTATATAATATTATTATTCTATTGAACATTAATTAGTAAGCGTGTTCTAAGACCGTTTAGACAACAGAATGTGTTATTTGGTGTCTACGCTACGTCACCATTTTGACATCGCACCACTTGGCGACGATTAGAGCTGCATTCATATTTACTCGACATTTGGAAGCCAAAAGTTTTATACTGCACGTTGCGTCTTCGTTAGGGATTGTATGGATTTAGATAGAATTTTGAAATAATACAATATAAAATAAATCTATATATATAAAAGAAAGTCGTGTTAGTTACACTATTTATAACTCAAGAACGGCTGTACCGATTTGGCTGAAAATTGGTAGAAAGGTAGCTTAGAACCAAGAGACGTTGAACCGGAACGAGAGTTGGAACCGGTAGCTGGCGCTGAGATCGGGTTCTAGAATCCTCCTAATCACCTGGAGCGATTTTGGTGATTTTGTTTTTGTGTGTTTGAGTGGGTTCCCGGATGGTTTAGATTCACAATTAGAACCGGTAGGTGGCGCTGAGATCGGGTTCTAGAATCCTCCTAATCACCTGGACCGATTTTGGTGATTTTGTTTTTGTGTGTTTGAGTGGGTTCCCGGATGGTTTAGATTCACAATTAGAACCGGTAGATGGCGCTGAGATCGGGTTCTAGAATCCTCCTAATCACCTGGACCGATTTTGGTGATTGTGTTTTTGTGTGTTTGAGTGGGTGGTCCCCGGATGGTTTAAATCCACAATTGGAACCGGTAGGTGGCGCTGGGATCGGGTCCTAGATTTTTATTTTTTCAGAGCAGGACAACGTCTGCCGGGGCCGCTAGTTAACAATAAAAATACGAAAGAGTCCGGAACACCTCCCACGGTTTTCTCAGATCCCTACAATATGGGGCTTTTCAAAAAGGGCGTAAACTAAAACAGTTAGAGTCTCATCGAGGTAGGTAATGCATCGGCGTCCTCAGTGTTATACACATACATAGATGCTCATGGGCGACGGTAACCACTTACGATCAAGTGGGTCGTTTGCCAGTTTGCCTACAAGTAAACATGAAAAAAGTTACAGAGAAAATATATTATGATATAGATTTATATAGACAAAGGAACGTGACAGGTTCGCCAAGAGTCCCGTATTTTTCCGGAATGGTTACGGAGCCCCAATAAAAGAGCGAGCCTTAATTAAGCTCCTTGATGTCATCTCTTTTTATTGCTGGAGTACAGCAGACAGGCTAAAGGCCCAACTGTACCTAATGGAAAGGGGTTACCGTCGCCTATAAACATTTGCAACACTAGGTATTATCAATGTGCCGCCGTACACGTAGATGGGACTGGAACCTGGCCACTAATACCGAAACATAACCTAAGGTTGTTATGGCAGCATATTCTAGACCAGGGATGGTAGCCATCTAGACGGGAAAATACCTGGCTGTGGATTGTTTTGTCGCCTCTTACGTCAGGCCGCCTGGCCGCAGGAATTAGTAATCTTTCTCCGTTCCTGCACGGATAAAAGTTATTATTATAAAATAATAATATATTAACACGCTATTTGGCTCGTTACAATAGGGAAGTGGATAGTCAAATCAAATGATATACTTTTTATCATCTTACAAAATGTCATAGCCTCCTAGATTTGTGTACGTGCATACAAAGTTATGACGACATAACTTTGGATAAGTAAAACGATTCAAATAGCGCATTAATTGGTAAGTGGGTATTTATCATTTAAAATAAAGAATGATGAAACTTTTGATAGATAGGAGTCAGTTATTTTCTTATTCTGTGATTTAAAAAAAAAACTTTGTTCACAGGAAGCGAGGATGCACAAGTGCACATCATGAATACTGTTGAATGACCCTTGAAAGTAGCTATGCCAAAACGAACCAATCGAAAAATTTAAAAATGAGTTATTTTCGTCATACTGATCACTATTACGAAGTAAAAACAGCTTAAAATTTATTTACCTTTGACATAGGTTTTCTCGATATCTACAACTTGGGTCGATAACCAGGTGACGATTTAAGGTCCGTGTGGATAAGGTAAGCATACTTTATCATAGACCAATAACTATCTTCGCTCAACATCATGGTCAAACGCGAAACTATACTAGACTACACTACACTACCTACATTATACGAAAACTTAATGAATATGAATGATTGAAGGCCAATTTCTTGATGAATTTATTTTCGCCAAAGCATACCAAGGGCGTTTATTTTCAACAGTCACAAATTACTTATGTATCTATCTATACTAATATTATAAAGAGGTAAAGTTTGTGAGTTTGTGACGTTGTAGGGGGTAATCTCTCGATCTACTAAACCGATTAAAAAAAATCTTTTACTGTTAGAAAGCTACGTTAACAGGGAGTGTCATAGGTTATATAACATGATGCTATATACCAAGGGAGCGGGACAGAGCGCGGGTGAAACCACGCCGGGCCGCTAGTCTATAATATAGTAAATCTGTACATACTATTTTGTTACCTATAGCATAATAAATCTGCATAATAGAGTTTGTACATTGAATTTTAAAGAGAGAATAAAATAGAGGGCTCTAATTCGGACCAGCAATCTGAAAATACAATTTTTATCTGTCTGTTAGAGCATCACGTAAAAATTACTGAGCATACTTAAATGAACCCAGCACAAAGCTAGCTTATTTACCGATTCAACACTTAACAACAACCATTCTCCGATTTCCTATCAAAAATTCATATCTAAGATTAAATATTAGTGAAATAAAAAATAATTTCTCTTAATAAATAGGAACTATCGAGCCCAGACGTGGGACGTTTTTAGGCTGATTATAATATAAGTCATCCTTGCCGATAACGCTCGAACTGAAAGAAGAAATGATACTCCTGAAGCGATCAAAAGGAGCTTTTAAAATAGGTACTTTTTGTTCTGATATATGTAGTCGTTTCCGTGAGCCAGACGATTATAGCCAAAAAGATTGCACTGCGGTCGCATGTTTTTGGTGCCGCCGCGACGCGCCGTTCCAATTCACGGAAAACATCGTCATAGCAACTTGAATGAAGTTTCGTTCGCCCAGCTAGTCCTAAAAAAATACAGAAACAGCTTAAACATTTATCAAACCCTGTAATAAAGGGCACTTTCATATAATTTTAATGAGTTAATCACAACTTAATGTGAAAGCATTAAGTAATATATAATAATAACATAATTTTCTCGAAATCAATTTAATGTTGTTGGTTCATTTTGTCATAACTAGATCCAATTCTGTTGCAACATGTGATACGCGGTAACGTGACATAAACTAAATGATTTTGCATGGTATCGTTTTTTTATTACAACTCAGCAAATACTCTAATAACACACATGATGGAAAGTAATTACCTTAACGAATGGATATTACAAACATACGTTATTCGTGTTTGTTAACTCGCGTGTATACGACAGAGCCACCGCGCCGCGGCCGCACCCACAAATGATGCAAACAAGGCAAGTGATGTCCCCATTGCGCAGAAGCATCAGCGGCGAGGCAGCGGTATGGAATACGTGAACAACATTCGCATATACATAGAAATTTACACAACAGCAGCGTGGTGGTGGCGGCTCACCGGTGCTGTTTACACGAACGCATAAGGTTTATTGCAAAGATGATATTGTCATCTGGTACAATTGCCTTTCGGTATTAAATTTGATTAAAGTATGTAGTTTCGGATATTTTTTTATGTTTAAGGGTTGGCAACTAGGCCTTTAAGCCAGGCGCCGTTGTATTGTAGGCTACAATCGACGTCATTCAACGGAGCTCTTGTGAAAACTCGAAAGGCCACATTTGGCTATATAGTTCACATTTCTTGCAAAAACACATAATTACTACTCAAAAACTATCAATATCCTACAACTATTGTTCATTTTAGAGTAATTTTACACATTTTTAGAAAATAAAACTCCACAGCACAACGTGTGTGTGTGTTTCCTTTCAGTTCCCGCCAAAAACTCCGTAGTTTCGGATATTAAAGAGGTGATATAGAGTAAATTATACCGTTGTTGGCACCCAATGATTGACACGCAATCAAATTGTTCAAGATATGAAAAAATCGTAATATTTTTTATTTTATACGCATATAAGAATATCTGTATGTCGTTGAAAACCACGGGCCATAAAAATGGCTCGGGCTTTTGGAGAACTTTCGTGGGACATGCATGTAGAGGCTCCTTCGACAGATTTAATGTAAATGTAGCGTGACACTGACCGCCGCCGCGGCGGTTATCCCTGTATACATCATATAAAAATGCACCCAAGGACAAAGTACCTGTCAGTATAGGAATTTTGTGGGAAATGAGAACAAAAAGTAACGGACTATTGAGATTAATTGCTAGTAGAACTAGGGATCTGGGAATGCGGTGTCTGCCCGTCACAATGTTCGGGTAAAAATATCACTATTTTTAATCTTTTGAATTAAATAATACGGTGACAATAATTGTATACTTTCCGATAATTACCTCTCTTTCTCTCTCTTTTCTTTCACCTTCGCCCAACAATTAGGGGTCGGCACAATATGTCTTATGGATAGAATTAGAAATGTTAGAAATATCCATTAGAGAACCAAGGTAACCGATATAGTTATCAAAATTAGCAAGTTGAAGTGGCAGTGGGCCAGTCACATCTGTCGCAAGACCGATGGCCGATGGAGCAGACGAGTCCTGGAGTAGAGACCGTGTATGGGCAAAAGTAGTGTCGGACGCACTCCAGCCCGATGGACTGGTGACCTATGTAAGGTCGCCAGTAGGCGCTGGATGAGGAATGAAGATGACTGTAATGAGTGGCGCCGACTTGGGGAGGCCTACGTCCAACAGTTAACTGTGATTGGCTGACAACGACGACGACGACAATGTCTTTTCCTTTCACACACCTGTCTTGTGGCATAAGTCTTCTGTCACGCCACAAATCATCATATCATACTTCACACAATCCATCCATTTCTTTTTTGGTCTACCTTTACATTTGTATCCCTCCATCTTGTAGTATAACACGCTTTTTTACGTGATTTTCACCCCTCCTCATTACATGCCCATACCAACTTAATCTTCTTTCTCTCAATTTTTCAACGATTTGCAACATATAGGTACATATGTTTACATATACGGACAACCCTACAAATGACAAATTGAGCTTGTACAAATTAATATTACAAAAAATCATTTCGATAACTGCGTCAAAGACAAGGTTATTGTAAACATTCCCAACTTTTTATACAACACTAATTAAACCCATGTTCCTATCAATTTCGATAAGAGATATCAAGAAACCGAGTGTTATGCCTAAACTAAACCATGATCAACTATTTATAGTGCGGGATGCTGTAGTGGGGCCAGTATTCACGAGAGAAGAGGGTCTATACAGACTTAAGATTAAAATTGATAATTAACATTGGACCACCACAGTAAGTATTTTACGACGATTTTATATTACGCGCCCAATTTTTTGTCATTTTTTTATATTGTATAGGTTCGCGTTTGACTGACATTGCACCTGAGGCCTTAGTCTCAAACGTCTTTCGTCGTTCGTTTCCGTCCGATCAGCCCGAAATTTTAGATGGAAAAAAGAAACAACAAAGATTTAACATACAATGGAAAATGTACTCAATTTTTCTTTTTCTGTTATTAGTCCTTTTATCTGCGATCGGAAATTGTTCCATAAGCAGATGATTTGGTTATCTTGATGATGTGTAAAAAGGCAACATCGAAAGATTTGCTTTCTTTAATTTAATTGGAGCTATATTTTGCATCCAGGTCGAGTATGTGCACTCGTTTTAGGCTCCTTTGTGGGATGCTATGCAGCAGCTTCTGGGCAAGCTCATTTGGGTGAACCATTAGACGTTCCTTATATCGGATACAGGTGTTGGCAATTCCTCCCTTATTGTGGGAACTGCAGAGTAGTACTTAAATATAAAAAAAAAGAAGTTCTAAAACGAAAACGAACGACGAAAGACATTTAAGAGTAAGGCACTCTGTAAATAATGTCAGACCATAAATGTCCCACTGGCAACGGACGGTATACAATTACCAACAATTACAATTGTATTATTGTATATGTGTCTGTGTGTATATATTGTATTACTATACAATTACCACGTGCTAACAACGGTGAAGGAAAACATCGAGATGCAACCTGCACATCGAGATAACCGATGTGTCAAACCTGCCAAGCCGCCTTGGACAAGCGTGGTGGGTTTACTGTCCGTCCTCTCTATAATTTGAGGGCAGAGTCCTCTGTTATCAGCTGGAAATGCAATCTTTGGAGCAAGTTAATCTAGAAGATACTTGTTCACACGAGACGAGGATGCTTTTAATTTTCATACAAAATCAATTACTGCGCATCTTTCGCAGCTAAGACCCATGATAGAATAAATTCTAAAATATTTACATATAAAAGGACAGGCGTTGATAGTAGCTTGTTACACGAGAGGTGAAAGTGGCTTATTTAGGCATGAGAGGGTTTGGCGCAGGAGCGTAGTGAGGGCGCTAATAGTTTGAGTACCTAAATAGGCCTTTCAACCAAATTTAACACTTTGCTTTTCATTTAAAATACGAGGAAAATATATACAAACTGATTAGATAAACACACAACTACTTCTCTAATAAAATCAGGCGTTAAATCCATGTCTAAATCTGATTAATTCATTTAATACGTCACATATGAAACGTCAAGTTTTATTTTTGTATTCTACTAGCCAATATGTTTGTGTCACTAACTATAGTAAATATTTAGCTCCAATTGATGAAAATTAAATAATATTTTAGTGAAAAGTATAATAAAACTACGTTTTAACGGTTTTAAGCGCGGTAATTTATTTGACTTTTATTATTCCGACGTTTCGGACACTTTTCAGTAGCCAGTGTATCATCTATGGTAGCCGTGATCACGGAAGACAAAGATGTCAAGTTTCAATAAGTATTGTTAAAGTTTTATTTAGCCTACCGCCAACTTGTTGATTTGAATTATTTAGTTTTAATTTTGTTTATGGTTATTATTTACTTTATGGGAGCCTAATGTAATTTACTACTGCTTCGTAACATATTGTGGTTTGAAGAGAAGAAGTGGCGCAAAAAACTCTTCAGAAAACATGCCTAGCTCTAATAATTTTATATGATATTAAAATGGGTGGAAGGAAAAATAAGTAATTATCAATCAAGTTGGTTTGTGTTCCGAAGTTAAGAAAATATTAGTGAAAAGTAATTTATCTTTTTTTTATTACAATTTATGCCGCGATTAACAGTGGCTGTAAAAAAGTTGGGACATGGGGCGTATATATTATCTTTGGTTCGCGTAGATTTTAATTTTTGGACAACAGGGTAAAATAGTTTCCCAGGGATGAAAAGTACTGTTTTCATCTCTGTGTTCAGGAAATTTATTTATAGATCAGGAATTCTTATACCTATTTATGTCGGCATAAACTGGTAACGCTCGTAGAAAATCTATGAGGCTGGATGTCTTTTAGTTTATAAAATACTTGGATATGCCCGCGGCTTCGTCCAAACTGGACTTGAAATTCCCGGGATACAAAATACCGCAGTATTTTAAAACGAATGTAAGATATCGTTTTATTGAAAACGGTCGGAATAAGCTAATTTTATGCAATGTGCAATGCAATTCCCGGGAGAGAAAATATCACATATTTTATTACATAAAACTTGCCATCGATCAGTGAAAAATCACATTATAATTGGATTTTTTTAAATCTAGCCATTCCAAATTATTCCCAGAGAAATTCTCACGGGATTCCCAGCATGAAAAGTAATGCAGATTTTAAGTCTAACAATTTGCTGTGGATCAGCGAAAATTGCATCGAAATCGGCCCAGTAGTTTTTACGTGAATCCCAAACAAGCCAGCAAACAGACAAGAGATCTAAAAAAATTACATCCTGTTCTCCATTGTTTATATCGCGTATTCCAGTTGTTTTTTTCTAATAGATTTAATGTACAGACATGTTCGTATACTTTTTATACCTTTCTGTTTAATTTCTTATACCTACGACGACAATGATGAAAAATAGAAGTGCGCATCACGCGATTTGATGCATGCTAAGTTTAATAATAAATATTTTTATTTTCTAGAAGATGTCGCTATGGGCGTGCGACCCAGTGCTTACGACGAATATCGTCAACAGCTACCAGATGGCAGGTCCTGTCTTCATGCAGGCCTTGACTAGCTTTTTTGCAGCACAATGTGCGATGTACGGCGACCATCTCTGGCCTGAAGACGCAACGCAGAAAGTTCTAGAAGGTATTGCCTCAAAAAAAATCTAATGAGTGTAACCATATAGTATAGACATTATTCATGTCACCACGACGATTTCTGTGGAGTGTAGTGGTCCAAGCGTTGGCCAACGCCACGTCTTACATATTTAAATTCTAAGACCGAAAATGACAATAAGGTACTTTCAACTTTAATTAGACAAATTCCAAAATCTAATTAAAGTATGTTCCATTTACGTATTTACATTTAAAGACTGTGAAACATTGATATATAGGTTTTTTATATATCAATGCTGTGAAATATTAATTTTTAATTTATTAAAAAAAAACTTCCACTTCAGAAAACACCAACTTAAATGGTTTGTTACGTTTTTAATATAAAAGTGACGATTCAAAAACCTTTTGATATTTATTGCAACGTATTAATTAACCTACGCAAGTACTGCTCCCATACAAGTTGAAGTAATTCATTAAACATGTTTCCCTGTACTGATTCATAGCTGTGGCGCTCCACGTGTTTTATTCTCGTTTTCCTTGTCACGCTTAATGTATTCCATTTTGCACGATATTTACGTCTGCAATTGGCCCTGTTTATACCTAATTTAACCAACCCATGATTAATAATCAAAAAATGATATAATATTAATACCCAACTGATCAAATAAATTTCTCCTCAGAAAACACACCTAAGCTCTAAGATTCACGTCTGATAAAATGTATGTATGTACGTACCGTATGTACCGTGTATGTACCCACACAAAGAATATCTAATTTAAGTTAATTTTTTTGTTGAATCAATTTCGTCAAAACGTATCGAGTGTATTTACTTTCAGTTTTTAGAAAATCATAAACAAATACAAAAGCAATTTTAACATGTTAGAGTACTTAAATAACAACACAAATTTTAAACTTCATTTCCTCGAAATCAACTCCTAATCTACTTGACCGATTTTAATCAAATTTGCACACCGTGTGCAGTTTGATCCCACTTAAAAGATAGGATAGCTTACATTTGGACCCGGTAGGTGGCGCTGCAATCGGGTTCTAAATTTTATTTCTTCAGGGCAGAACAACGTCTGCCGGGACAGCTAGTTACATATATAGATAAATTAGTACATTAATAAAAAATAAAAATTTGTATATGTCATAGGTACACAGATTTCATCAGCCTTTATCAAGCAGACTCTGTAATACCTTTCTCAAGAATATAGTCTTTGTTCCCAAAAAAGGATCAATATCGTTGAAATTACGGTTATAGGTATCACACCAATTCTGGAGAAAACAAAGTTCTGTCCGTAGTTAGTACTAGTGCATGTAGTATGCAGCAATTGTGTGTATTATGTCCGACGCATTGGGGCACAATATAACATTCTTTGCGTTATTGCAGGACAATCAAAACGACTATGCATAATATCATACAGAAAACCCATGTCAAGCAAAACTCGGTGTTGTTCCATGTTAAGTAGCCTATATGCCAAGCACCTCTGTTCATAAGTGTTATGACCGGCTTGTAGTTTATAGTCCAAATGTCTTAGTCTATATATCAATAGATTTCAGCAAAATATTTATGTTTCTTGTTTACTTTATAAACAAGAGTGGTATCAGCTGATGTCATTAAAAAAATACCTACATGGAAACAAGTTTTTAAAGGGTATAAAACATTATGATTCACAACACGGCATATAACAGCATACATTGTACTTGGTAATGCATACTTAAAGTATATTTGTTACAAAAGCCAAGATTTCATAAAAAACAGTATAGACTCTCGATATCATCCATTCCTTCATACTAATATATAGATACTAATGCAAAAGTAACTCTTACTGAATGTTTGAATGTTTGTTTATGTTATACTTATATAATATTTACTAGGATGTGCCAGCCGGTGACTTCGTCCACGCTTGACTTGAAATTCCTTAGGATCCCCAGGACACAAATTACCGCTGCATTTAAAAAAAGAATTTGAGGTATCGTTTTAGTGAAAACTGTTTCGGAATAAGCTAATTTTTATGCATCCGAACAACTACAAACCGATCCCGGGATAATTACGGGATTCCCGGTTAAAAAATATTGTACATGAAAATTTCCCAGGAAAAAGTCTAAGATCATATTTTAATTCTAAGAATTTGCTATCGATCAGCGAAAACCGCATCGAAACAAGTAGTTTTTTCATGAATCCCGAACAAACAGACAAGAAGTCTAAAAAAGTCTATTCCAGTTGTTTTTTTTAATAGCTTCAATGTACAGAAACGGCATGTTTAGAATTTTATAATATTATAGATAGATATATATTATTACCTATATATACCACCATCGCCGTTTCCAAACTCCTTTATTCCTTACCATGGATTGTGATGTAGGGTGAGTGCCTAACATGAAAAAAACCTGAATGTTTATTTGAGTTCTATAGAGTTGAGTGCTGTGCGCGCGTGATTGGTAGTTGGTAGAACTGAACTCTCGCCCGCGGAACTGAATGGTGTACGGTTACACCGTACAGGTAAAAGATTACTCTTTGGCGATAAGATCGCTCTTTGCCTAATTTAACAGCTGGTAGGATATACCGCCATAACAACCGTGAGTTTTGTTCCGGCATTAGTGGACAGGTTTCAGCTTCCCTTTATAGAGTGATAGCACATTGGTAGCACCTTTGTTATTACAAAAGTCCATAGAGGATGGTAACCGCTTTCCATCAAGTGGACCGTCTTCTGCCTATCTGCTCAAGTAAAGAAAACTAATTAAAACATATAAATTTGGTGACAATGATAAAGTAAATAAATAAGTATGAACATAGAATACTTGTTATTCCGGAAAAGGGTTTGTTTTAAGGGATACTGGATGCTATATTTACGTGAGCGAGGTCGCATGAGAACTATAATAAATGCAATAGCAGTCACACGTTATATCTGAACTATAAAACTTATAATTCTGTTAAAATACTTGCTTATAAATGTAATGATAATCAACAGCAGCCAATATTACTCAGTGTTATAAATAAAATCAACTTTCGTCCCAGAAATTCTTCCATCTAAATAAAACAACAAACAAAGCCAAACTTCTCGCATGAGAAAACTTTGATCTAATGACAAAAATGAAACCGACTTCAAACTAGAAAGCAAAAAATATATATATTCTACAATATCTTGAAATCGGTGTATTTTTTTATTTTTTATGTTTAACTTGGCACCGACTTCAAAATGTTGTAGAAAATATTTTTCACTTTTTAATAAGATATCGGTTTTGTTTTTGTAAAAAAAAAATATATTGAATGAATAGTTTTAGTAATAATATTATAAGCTCCTGTATATATTTTACTACTGGCATGTGTATACAAATTTTGCTTTTCGAGGAATGTAGGCGCTCGGCGCTTTTCATCAAGGGTTGCACTCGATTTCCCTATACAATAAAAAACGTACAGTGGAATTGAGAACCTCCTTCTTTTGAAAGTCGGTTAAAAATTAAATGGCTTTGTTTTTATACACACACTCCAACATTGTAATACAATTTCGAATCTTTTTTTTTATATTAGATCCAAATTACGACTTCATCGTCGTTGGTGCTGGTTCAGCTGGAGCTACTGTTGCTAATCGTCTCAGTGAAATATCTAACTGGAAGGTTTTACTGGTCGAAGCTGGTGGTAACCCCACATTAGGAACAGAGGTAATATCCACATACATACCAAGAACATCGAAAAATCGTCGCATTACTAAGCTCAACCTTCCTTATATTTGGGAAATGATCGATTCCCCATCTGATGGATGCCTCCCCGGAAGCAAACTGGTGATTTCTGAAAAATGATGATCCGGATATGCACTTTACATCACAATGTATTCTCATACTAGTTATTATATAATAATTTGAACGATACACACACTAGACCATAAAAAATAATTATTGCACTACAATTTTAATTACTAATATTAAATAATATGATATTGTTTTATTTTGTGCACAATAAATTTAATTGCAAAGTTTTTTATATATTATATTTACAGTCACCTCAACCTTACTACAACTGTATGGGAACTTCTGAAGATTGGGCTTACAAGACCACACCACAAGAAGGAGCATGCAGAGCTTATAAGGCGAAAGGATGTGCTTGGCCACGTGGAAAAGCACTTGGAGGCAGCAGCAGTATCAATCTTATGTTTTACGTGAGAGGTAACAAGGCTGATTATGACGAATGGGCTGCTGATGGTAATACTGGATGGGGCTTCGAAGATGTTCTTCCCTACTTTAAAAAGAGTGAAAACTTCTTGGGTGCTGATACAGCCGAGAGCAGAAAATACCACGGCAGAGGTGGTTACTTGAGTGTTTCTTATGATACTAACGTACATAAATTTGAAGACATGCTCATGCGGGCTAACGTTGAAATTGGAATAAAAAACTTAACCGACGTCAACGCTGACAGCCAAATGGGAGTCATGAAATCTCTAACAACTACTGTTAATGGAACCAGATTCAGTACCGCTAGGGCTTTCTTAAGACCAATTAGGAACAGAAATAACTTCCACGTTATTAAAAACGCGCTAGCCACTAAGATTTTATTCAAGCCTGGCACTAATATCGTAACTGGTGTTATGTTAAACAAAAATGGTCAAAATATAGTTGTAAATGTCAAAAAGGAAGTTATTGTTTCCGCCGGTGCTATTAATTCTCCCCAACTTCTACTGCTTTCCGGTATTGGTCCAAGAAAACATTTAGAAGAGATGAATATTAATGTTGTCGCTGATTTGCCAGTGGGTGAAAATTTACAGGACCACTTATTCGTACCCACATTGTACACTGGTCCTAAAGAACCACCAATGACTCTGACAAATATCGTTGAAACAGTATATAACCATATTATGTACAACAGAGGTCCTTTGATGGACACCAGTCCCCAGAGAATTATTGCTTTCGTAAATACAACGGATGCGTCGTCACCCAAATCGGACATGCAGTACCATTACTTGATCTTCCCACCAGGCTTTATTAAAATGATGGATATGTTCCAAAAACATGGATTGAGCGAAGAAGCTAGTGAGAAATTCCGTCAAATTAACGAAAAACATTATACCATGTTTATCTACAACACTCTACTGAAACCCAAATCAGCGGGCAGACTGATGCTTAAGTCAAAGAATCCTTTTGAACACCCACTCTTGTACGCTGACTACTTTAAAGATCCTGAAGATTTGAGGATAGTTATCGAATCATTTAAGCAGCACACTCTTAGGTATGCAGAAACTAAGGCATTTAAAGAGCATGGATTTAAATTAGACTGGATCGATCTTGAAGCCTGCAAGCAATATGACAAGAATACAGATGAATTCTTAGAGTGTTATTCAAGGGAGCTGACATTTTCCCTATACCACCCGACTAGTACTTGCAAGATGGGACCTGATAGTGACAAGACTGCTGTAGTAGACACTGAGTTGAAGGTGCGCAACATTCAAGGTTTGAGAGTTATTGATGCTAGTATTATGCCTTCAGTCGTAAGGGGCAATACCAATGCTCCTTCCATTATGATTGGTGAAAAAGGTGCTGATATGATCAAGAAATACTGGCTGCCGACTCACACTGAATTGTAAGTCGAATTGTAAAACAGAATATTTTTTGCAATGGATATAGTTCGTGCCTACCCCGCAAGGGAACTGGCGTGAAGTTATGTATGTATGTATGATATAGTTTTCGCAAAAATGCAAATATAATGTCAAAAATCTGATAAAGTAATAGTAACTTTACTGATAACAAACAATTCATTGTACTTTAAAAGTGTAAGTCGTGATGTAGTGACAATTACCGCATACTCTTTCTGAATCTTCATACTTCTAGTGACGAAAAATGTAGGTAATGCGAGAATGTATTTAATATAAAATAAATGTATATAAATTTGTTTCACATTGTTCTTTTATTTATGATAAAACCTAAGTTAAAACCACTGCCACTGATTTCTATATCATCTCCTTTAGACGTTAAATAGACAGAAGTTAAGAAAAGTAATATAACATTGATGCAAAAAGTTTAAGTATATCTATCAATAAATTGGCAAGTATGTGGAAATCTTCTTTCAAGAATAATGAAAGAACACAAAACACAAAAACAACTGAACAAGCTCGATCGACTTTAAAATGTCTGTATACGGTTCATATTTGGGTGGCTCAAATATGACCATGTTTCCGAATATTGCCAGAAGCTTAAATGGTTACCTATTCGCCTTCAGCGGAATGTTCACTTTCTCTTTTGTACAATATTCTTTTTGATCGTCGTACCGCTCCGTATTTAAAGGAACGTTTTAATTTCCTACATCTTTCTCATTCCCGTTATTTGCGCTTTAGTAATAATCTCTCCTTAATGATATCTGTACACACCTCTTCCTTCGTTGATAACTTTTTCACGGTACAAAAGGCTGTCCGTTTATGAAGCTCACTGCCACTCAACATCAGACAAGCCAAATCCATATTGTCTTTTAAACTGATGGTTGTTAAACATCTTTGGTCCTCGCAAGTCTAAAACATGCTAATGAATCTATTATAGTATGATATATCTTATATATATATATGTATGTATAAATATATATTATTATTTGATTTTTTTTACTTATTCTTGGAATGTTTCATATTATTTATTGTCTTCAACGTACACTGTTTTAGTCTTTTGAGTACGGAATTATAAAAGGCATTAAATCGAAAATATTTCATATTTCAAAACTCCTCAACGGATATTGTTGAAACCAACTGTCATTGATAGTATCATATTAATAAGTTCTTCAACCTCAATTTTTTTCAAAATTTTCATTCTGTATAACAATTATTGAATGAATGAAAATGTATTGTTCAACGTAATTAAAATCAGAAGATAATAATGGATATAGATATAGACATCGAGGTAGTTTGGTGAATAAAACCAAGTGGCGGAAACAGTAAATAACAGGATGTTAGTTTCGAGGTATTTATTATAGAAGTAACCGGTGGTGAAAAGTTGGTACATTGACTTCCGACAATTGGGGGCGCGTTCCTTTGGTATTTTACAACGCCCAAAATGCTCCGTCTGCCGTTCCACGTGGCGCGACGGTCGTTACGGTCGTAACGAAAACGTCACTAATGACGTCATTATTTTCGATCAAACAGCGTTCACGATAACCCATGTTAAGAGCCGGTTCAAAGTGGGCGTTGACCACAGAGCTTCAATTCTCTCTATCGATTGACATTGAAAAAGGCGCGATTTTCAAATCAACCAATGACATTTCGTCGTTAATGACATGAACGCTCCATAATCCGTTCCACTAGTTTTTGATTGCAAGCAAGTGGAAAGGGAAAAAGCAATGGGTGCCCTTATTGCTCGAAGCGACCTTTTCCAGGCAATTCGGTTTACAAGATTTTAAAAGAAAAATTAAACAATTATTGGTGATATTTTCTTAAGTTTTCGCGACTTGTATACATAATAAAACTACGTTTTAACGGTTTTAAGCGCGGTAATTTTATTTGATTTTGGTTTTTCCGACGTTTCGGCCACTTTTCAGTGGCCGTGATCACGGAAGACAAAGATGTCAAGTGTCAACGAGTATTGTTAAAGTTTTATTTAGCCTACCGCCAACTTATTAATTTTAATCATTTAATTTTTAATTTTGTTTATGGTTATTATTTAATCTATGGGAGCCTAATCTAATTTACTACCGCTTCGCAACATGTTATGGCTTGAAGAGAAGAAGCGGCGCAAGAAACTCTTCAGCAAACATGCCTAGCTCTAATAATTTTATATAATATTAAAATGGGTGGAAGGAAAAATAAAAGTAATTATCAGTCAAGTTGGTTTGTGTTCCGTTGTACGCAGAAAGAGCTCACAGTGTCTTGAGGTCTGGCAGCTGGTTTTTGCTGGGTTTGGGTCTTAATAGTTTTGATAATTGGATCCCAAACAGGTGGTACTTGCCAACCATCTTCTCTATTGAAATTTGGGTGTTTTTTGATTTCAATAGCCTCACGCATCATTCTAGGTATGAAACGATTCTCTTTCGCGAGGATTTGTGGGTTATCGAATCTGATGTAGTGGTTGGGTTTATCCAGCGTGTGTTCACTGATCGCAGACTTCGTAGACCTTGTGTGTTTCATGTCAGCAATGTGTTCTTTTACTCGTGTTTTTATGCTCCTCTTTGTTTGCCCAATGTATGACAATCCACACTCACAATCAAGCTTGTAAACCCCTGCATCCTGGAGTGGGATATTGCATTTCACAGGTCTCAGAAATTGGGTAATCTTTTTCTGCGGCTTGAAATATGTTTTGATTCAATTCTGTCTGTGACCCCCTTGATGTAGGGTAGGGTAGCAGGGCACCGCTCAACTGAAGGTGGTTTGGGGCCTTTGTGACGTTGGTGTGGAGTCTTCAGCTGATTGCGTTGTAGAACTCGCTTGACATGCTGAAGCTCTCCAGCTATGTGGTTCTCGTCACAAATTTTCTGTGCTCTCTGAAACAAAGATTTGCCCACGGTAGCTAACTGACTAGGATGGTGGTGAGACGAACCATTAAGGTATTTATCTGTATGGGTAGGTTTCCTATACACCGTATGACCAAGAGTATTGTCAGGGTTCCTTAGGATGAGCACATCCAGAAAAGCTAATTTATTATTTGCCTCTAGTTCCATAGTAAATTTAATATTACTGCTAATGGAATTGAGATGATCTAGAAATGCAGAGACTTTATCGTTTGGGAGGACGGCAAAAGTATCGTCTACGTACCTTTTATACATCTTCGGCTTAGCCGGAGCGGTATCCAGTGCCTTCTGCTCGAAGTCTTCCATAAAAATGTCAGCTACGACAGGAGACACCGGTGAGCCCATGGCTACACCGTTGATTTGGTCGTAGAAGCCGTAGTCCCACACGAAATAGCCAGATGTGAGGCAATGTTTTAGTAGATCTGCATATTCCTCAGGCATGTTATTATCTATTAGCTTCCTTTTGACAATCTCAATGCAGTCTTCCACTGGTAAACTGGTAAATAAGGACTGGACATCAAAACTGACTAGTACTTCATCCTCAGCCAATGTCAAATTTTCAATTGCGCTGATGAAGTCGAAGGAATCCTTGACATGGTAGGGTGTGTTGCCGCGGAGATTGTTGAGTGTCTTCGCGAGATGTTGTGCCAGTCTGTATGTTGGTGAGTCAAGCTGGCTAACTATAGGGCGCAAGGGGATGTTGTTTTTGTGAATTTTAGGTAACCCATACAGTTTAGGCGCTTTGGCGCAAGATGGTGTGAGTGCGGATACGTCTATGCTTAATTTTTCGGAGTGTTTTTTCATAACCGCGATTGTTTGTTTGGTTACTTTATCCGTGGGGTCAGTTTTGACCTTTTTATAAGTGCTTTCGTCCGATAAAAGATCTTGTATTTTACTATTGTAATCAGACGTATCCATGACGACAGTCGCGTTACCTTTATCTGCACGGAGCACGGTTATTTCTGGTTTATTGCGAATGTTTTTTAAGGCAATATATTCAGCACGAGTGAGATTCGGTTTGGGTAGACGACTATAAGCATAGACGTATCCGCACTCACACCATCTTGCGCCAAAGCGCCTAAACTGTATGGGTTACCTAAAATTCACAAAAACAACATCCCCTTGCGCCCTATAGTTAGCCAGCTTGACTCACCAACATACAGACTGGCACAACATCTCGCGAAGACACTCAACAATCTCCGCGGCAACACACCCTACCATGTCAAGGATTCCTTCGACTTCATCAGCGCAATTGAAAATTTGACATTGGCTGAGGATGAAGTACTAGTCAGTTTTGATGTCCAGTCCTTATTTACCAGTTTACCAGTGGAAGACTGCATTGAGATTGTCAAAAGGAAGCTAATAGATAATAACATGCCTGAGGAATATGCAGATCTACTAAAACATTGCCTCACATCTGGCTATTTCGTGTGGGACTACGGCTTCTACGACCAAATCAACGGTGTAGCCATGGGCTCACCGGTGTCTCCTGTCGTAGCTGACATTTTTAAGGGAGACTTCGAGCAGAAGGCACTGGATACCGCTCCGGCTAAGCCGAAGATGTATAAAAGGTACGTAGACGATACTTTTGCCGTCCTCCCAAACGATAAAGTCTCTGCATTTCTAGATCATCTCAATTCCATTAGCAGTAATATTAAATTTACTATGGAACTAGAGGCAAATAATAAATTAGCTTTTCTGGATGTGCTCATCCTAAGGAACCCTGACAATACTCTTGGTCATACGGTGTATAGGAAACCTACCCATACAGATAAATACCTTAATGGTTCGTCTCACCACCATCCTAGTCAGTTAGCTACCGTGGGCAAATCTTTGTTTCAGAGAGCACAGAAAATTTGTGACGAGAACCACATAGCTGGAGAGCTTCAGCATGTCAAGCGAGTTCTACAACGCAATCAGCTGAAGACTCCACACCAACGTCACAAAGGCCCCAAACCACCTTCAGTTGAGCGGTGCCCTGCTACCCTACCCTACATCAAGGGGGTCACAGACAGAATTGGTCACATCCTCAGGCGAGCTTCAATCAAAACATATTTCAAGCCGCAGAAAAAGATTACCCAATTTCTGAGACCTGTGAAATGCAATATCCCACTCCAGGATGCAGGGGTTTACAAGCTTGATTGTGAGTGTGGATTGTCATACATTGGGCAAACAAAGAGGAGCATAAAAACACGAGTAAAAGAACACATTGCTGACATGAAACACACAAGGTCTACGAAGTCTGCGATCAGTGAACACACGCTGGATAAACCCAACCACTACATCAGATTCGATAACCCACAAATCCTCGCGAAAGAGAATCGTTTCATACCTAGAATGATGCGTGAGGCTATTGAAATCAAAAAACACCCAAATTTCAATAGAGAAGATGGTTGGCAAGTACCACCTGTTTGGGATCCAATTATCAAAACTATTAAGACCCAAACCCAGCAAAAACCAGCTGCCAGACCTCAAGACACTGTGAGCTCTTTCTGCGTACAACGGAACACAAACCAACTTGACTGATAATTACTTTTATTTTTCCTTCCACCCATTTTAATATTATATAAAATTATTAGAGCTAGGCATGTTTGCTGAAGAGTTTCTTGCGCCGCTTCTTCTCTTCAAGCCATAACATGTTGCGAAGCGGTAGTAAATTAGATTAGGCTCCCATAGATTAAATAATAACCATAAACAAAATTAAAAATTAAATGATTAAAATTAATAAGTTGGCGGTAGGCTAAATAAAACTTTAACAATACTCGTTGACACTTGACATCTTTGTCTTCCGTGATCACGGCCACTGAAAAGTGGCCGAAACGTCGGAAAAACCAAAATCAAATAAAATTACCGCGCTTAAAACCGTTAAAACGTAGTTTTATTAATTATTGGTGATATAAAAAGAAACTAAAACCTTACCTTATCACCTTATTTATTAATCACTAATAAACGACTATGAATATACATAATTAAATAAATTGTAATAATATAAACCGCATTTACTTTTGTACTATGATTTATATAGTCATTAAAAAAATTAACCTTCACTTACATACCTCTAGTTATTAGCTGCTTTGAGATTTCACTACAGCATTGTGTACGCGCATATAGAGTACATATTTATTCTAAACGTTCCTCTAGACGTAGTACCTACTATTTTAAAAATATGTACAAGTTTTTGATTAACTTACGAATTATTTTTCTTCTTAATTTGTTTATTTGACCCATATATTATTTTCGACACCGTTCCAGCACTATCGGTAGCATCTAGACGTTTACTGTCAAAGAACTGTCAGAGGGACCATTACAATTATATACATTTTACAAACTATTGGCGTTCATGTATTCCATAACGATCAGTAGTGTACTATCTGCGCGCTGGCTGTCAGGTCGTGTTATTAGTGTTACTAAAATTGTTAACCTTATTATTAAACTAGTATAATTTATAAAAGGTGAGTTATTAAGTTACTTTATAACACAACATAATGTTATTTTATGACAATAACAAACATCACAATGAAAAAATTGTGATTTAATGGTCAGTATATTTGTTTTACTGTGATGTTATAAGATTAGAAAGGTTTTTCACATTTGACACTAATGCATATATATTAGCAATATACTATGCCGTAGCGTTTTAAATTTTATTTGGTGCTTGAGTGATAATAAATAAAAGGTACCTATTTAAAAACCTTTATCGCTCTCGGCAGACTTGCCAGATACATTGTAAGTATTGCAGATTTTAAGTGAGATAATATTTCCTATAAGATCAGCAACAACCTTACACAAACTAGTCTAATTTTTATGTGAATTCTAAAATAATAGTAACACAAAAATTCAAAGTACATTTCTGTTCTAACCATTTATGGCTTATCTAGTCTAATCTATACTAATATTATAAAGAGGGAAAGTTTGTGAGTTTGTGACGTTTAAAAAAACCGATTAAAAAAAATCTTTTACTGTTAGAAAACTACGTTAACAGGGAGTGTCATAGGCTATATAACATGACGCTACATACCACGGGAGCGGGACAGAGCGCGGGTGAAACCGCGCCGGGCCGTTAGTATAATATATAAAAAAAACCGATGTCACTAAATTTTCTGCCTTAAATTTTCCTTTCTTTATTATTTAAAATATAGTCAAATTACTACAATAGTGCCTGCAAATGTAAAGCAATAGTGTACTCTCTATTTATAAATTATTTTCAAGTGATTGCCTTGCATTTGTAAGTGATATCTAAAAAAATTACAAACATGACATATGCAATGTCAAAGCTTATCTCCTCGTGATAACCCACGTAATAAGCTTATAAAAATGTAGCAGTGGATTAAATTCTTCAAGTCAAGATGCCCTTAGTGCACAAGTATAAAAGTATAACAGTGGATGAAAACCAAATCCTACAATGTACTACAAATTTCAACGAACCGTAAACATCGAGACGTATCTTAATAGCAGTGGCGGGATACCATATTATATTGCATACAATTGATGAAACGCAGCCGAGCCTCCTCGTCGACAGCCAGATAGACAGTTAATAAAGACAATACTTTCGGCTTGCTTAGTGACAGTACCACTTTCAGGGTGGCAGCACATTGCGCTGGCGCTTCTAGCCCTAGTTATTTAGGCTTCTGTCCCGTCCCGAAAAGGGTTAACGTCAGGTAGACGGCCGGTTGTAAAACAAAGTCGAATCTAAATATGTATATCTTAAATGAATGATATAAAGAATGCAAGGACTAGGGCGTACCCTGTAGGCGACGTGCAGGCGCAGCACCCGGCGCCTTCGAGAAGTATGCAAGATTTGTCGCACTATTCTGGACGAGGGCGACGTAAGAAGTTAGTCCAGGAAAAGAAGTGGCGAATGTGTACTTGGAATGTGGGAAGTATGACAGGGAGAGGGGCTGAACTAGTTGCTACTTTAAAAAGAAGAAAAATGAATGTGGCCGGTGTGCAAAAAACTAAGTGGAAGGGGATGAAAGCTAAGGAAATTGGAGAGGGTTACAAATTATACTATAGTGGTAGAGATGGTAAACGAAATGACGTGGGAGTTATTTTAGATTCTGAATGGAAGACGAATGTAGTAGATGTACATAGAGTGAGGGATGGAATAATTTGTGTGAAGATCATAATAAATGATAGAGTAAAAAACTTTATTTCTGCATATGCGGTTTAGACGAAAAAACGAAAGAAATTATTTGGGGTGATATGGACACAGTTCTGGTAAATACTCCGAATAATGAAGATGTGTTTGTTCATCGGAGGTGATTTCAATGGGCATGTAGGTTATATGAATGATGATTTCGAACGAATACATGGAGGAAAAGGTTTTGGCGCGAGACGAAATAGTGAAGGCGAGAGCCTACTGGAAATAGCTTTCCAACTACGACAGATTTCATAGCTCAATTTTCACGGTCTTGCTGTTTATCGTTATTGACTTCTATTGTACGCCTTCGTATTCCTACTCGAGTCTAGTCAGCATGTTACTGATCTTAATTAGATACCTACTCGTTTTAGGATTTCATAAATCTCAAATATTTTAATACGCTTTCTAATTGATTTTGGGAAATTTACTGCTATATTTTCGGAACCCAGAGTCTAATAGCAATGACATTTATATGGAATCATTATGATACTATAATTATTTTGAAATGATACTAATTTTGCTGCTATTTTAAACCCAACACATAAAAACGATCAAAATCGGTTCTGAAACAAAAAAGTTTGGAATGAAATACATACATACATACATAACTTCACGCCAGTTCCCTTGCGGGGTAGGCACGAACAACAGAGCGCCATTTAGGCTTATTCTTACACACCTCACTTGCTTCTTTGACATTCATAACTCTTGTCATGCAGGTTCGTCTGTTCTTAAGGCTCCTGACATCACCTTCTGCTAGTACACGATCAATTTGATCATGGAAGGTATGTCGTGGCCTTCCACGACAACGAATGAACGAATTTGGAATGAAATACTTCAAACTAAATATTTTTTTATTAATTTTAACGAGTTTTTGCTATATCTTCGAAACGCAAAGTGTGATACCAATGAAATTTTTATCAAACTTCCATAAAGGTACTCTGAAACCAATGCAAAAACAATTATCAAAATTGGTTAAGAAACAAAAACGTTAGAGACGTTAATCACTACAACGTTTTCTGCTCGATTTTAAGGATTTATAATAATAATCATAATTTATTTATTTCAGACACAAAAGTCCACAATTACAAGAAGTTTGATACATTGTTTATTGCCGGAGCATTCCTTTCCTTACCTTCACCCCGACACTCTCTTTCAGGCCAACTCTCTTTCTTACTTCGGTATTACGAACGCGGTCCGCGAGCGTCACTCTGCAGATTTTGCGCAGTGCTCGCATTTCGACCGCGTTTACTCTACTTTCTTGCTCTCTCTTCCATACCCAACTGTCGCTTCCATACGTGAGCGTAGGTACCAGCACCGCGTTGTGTATGGCGAGCTGGATCTTCTGGCTGAAGTTCTTAGCGCCTAGAAGTTTACCTAACGCTCCATTCAAACTATTCCCCAAATTCACTCTTCTTTCTATATCAGCGGTGTACCTTCCATCCCTGCTAAAAGCACATCCAAGATATACAAACTCATTCACTTGCTCCAGCATAACATCATCGACCATTATCCTTGCATTCGTTCTGGTTTCTTCTCTTTCAAACACCATAACCTTTGTTTTCTTCGCATTCAAATGTAAGCCTCTCGCCTGACAGTCATCTTCCATCATTGTGACTAGTGTTTGCAGTTCTGATGGTGATTCGGCTAAAAGCACGGCATCATCCGCATAAAGCAAGGTGCTTACAACTAGATCACTCATTCGCACCCCAACATCCATCAATCTTATTCTCTGGAGCCAATCGCCCAGGTATAGGATGAACAGCAAAGCCGACAGCACGCAGCCCTGCCTGACGCCAATATTGACGTCAAACCAGGGCGACAGGCTGCCATCCACTCGCACGCATTCCATACAGTCCTCGTAAGTGGACTGCACAGCACGCATCAATTGGCCATTAATCCCATATCCGGGCAATATGTCCCAGAGCTCCTTCCCCACAACCCTGTCAAATGCTTTCTCTAGATCCACAAAACCGCAGAAAACATTCCGGACCATAGCCAGCTGCTTCTCTACGATATTGCGGAGAGAGAAAACTTGATCCATACATCCCCTTCCATTCCTGAAGCCACCTTGTGCATCCCACATTAATCCATCGGATACCACTCTCATTCTCTTTTCAATAAAAAAAATATAGGGACCATTTATAAGCTTTGCTGAATTGAAAGCAAAAAAGAATCATAAAAATTCTTTGACAGCAAAACGATCCCCACAGTAAAAGTAGAAAACGCCGCGGGGGCAGTTTTTACTTATAAACTCGTCTATATACGCTTTAATAACAATGCTGATTATATTCCATTCTTAAAAAGGTTATCAACTTGCTCGTAGCCCTTAGTACATTGAACTTTTAATGGCATGATATAAATATGAACAATAATTTTCATATAAGTATACTAGAGTTTTCAACCTCTAGTACGTGTCTGTTGTTTAAAAAGCAGGCGCTAAATACAGATTTCGTTCTACTACATTTTTATGCTAGTACTATTTGCCCCGGAAGATTCACTTCATTTTATATAACTATCCCATCTCCCGGCAAGAGACGTATTTATGTCCATTTTCGGTATTATAACTGTATTTAAACTAATTTACAGCAAAAGCGATCCAATACTCCAGTAGTTTTTCCGTCAATGCTTAACAGAGTCAGATCAAATTACCATAGTATTTTTTATAAGTAGATGATGATTTTATAATATCAATAAACTTGAGAAATGATTGGTCTCCCCTATACAAACTTTCATCCTCTATTTCAACCCGTTCTAGTTTTATTTATCTATCCCCTATATATCTGTCTGAAAACTACATAAATGACAAAATGATCAAAATGGTTGAAATTACCACAATGACTAGAGTGACCGAAATTACCGAAATGGCCCAATTAACCAAATTCCCGAAACGAACGAAATGACGAAAATGGAAAATCACAAAAAACCTATCCTACTTTCTGGCATAATCTTTACCTAAATCTATTCTATTATCCGGAATGAAAGTAGCCCTTGTCCAACCTCGGTATTAAAATTACATATATACCGTATTTCGACCAAATCGGTCAAATAGTTTTTCCGTAAAAGCATAACAAACAGAGACAAATATATTTTGATCCCAGAAAATATCCCATTTTTCGGATTAAATACTATCCTATTTTCATCCTCGGCATCGAAAATATATACCTATATACAATATATACTGAGCTTCAGCCAAATCGGTCTCGTAATTTTTCCGTGAAAACGAAACAGACAGACAGAATTACATTCGCATTTATAGTATAATAGAGATAATAGGGATGTATACAACTATTTTTATAAATAGAATAGAATAGAAAACATTTATTGTTCACCAAAATAAACATTTACAAAATGAATAATTACAATAATTTTACCGCAAAACTAAAGGCGGCCTTATCGCTTAAAGCAATTTGTTCCAGGCAACCTGACTTAGAGGATACTTTAACAACTTATGTTATTAATGAAGACTACTAGGGCTCGTGTAGACGGCACCACTGCCGCCCTGCAACAGCACTGAAGCAGTCCTATTATTGTTAGACATATATGTCTTATTTAACAAAGAAACGGGAGCTAGTCTTAGTATACTATATATACAGAAAACAAAAATAAGCATAATATGTTAATGGCTATGGGTTCAACCTATTGCGATACTTAGAGAGACAGTCATTTGGTGAATTCCATACTTTTTATGGATTTATCAACTTACGAAAAGATGATCCTAAACGTCGTATTGGTCGTACGTATATATACAGATTAGCGACACGGTGGCAACGTGGCGCCGGCGTGGCGGTGTCACAGCAACGGCGAAGTCTGCACGAGTGCTTATCTTTTAAAATAAAGCACTCAACGACATGTCTCATTATATTGTAATGCAAATATGACATAGAAACATTTAAACCTACAAAAACTGTAGGCAGCGTAGAATTGATTTTTGTTGTGTTTTAAAAACTATTAAACTGAAAATAAGATAATGGAAGATAATACAAAATGAGTTTAACAAATTCATTTGAATTCGGCTAAAATGGAATTATTATTAATAATTTATAATTATACGTGTCTCCAAAAATAGTTGTTCGAGAAATCAGTGTTTGGTATAGTGCCCGGCACTATTCATGAGCGCTCACCTTGACATAGGCACAATTAAATTTCGATTCTTTATCTAAGTATAAGATATTGTCCCTTTCGAGTAAAGAAACACAAATATAATATACACAGGTGAACTTTTCAAGTGGGCCTTTAAGGCGAAATCCTAAAACTATACGAAATAGCGAAAATACTCAAAGGAGTATCGAGACCGGTTTTGATGAAAACTAAAATGGCATCATTAGATTTTTGAAAAACCAATTACCCTTGTCAGGAAATCAATCGGCTGATTTTGAAAAATAAGCACATCTGTATTATTATTATACTAAATCATAGTGTAGCTCGTAAGGATCAATTTCTGTGAAGGAATGTCAAACGGCAAACAAAAGGAAAGGGTTGTTTTTGAACAAAATGTTATATTTTTCACATACTTACATTAATTAAACGTTAAATTGCGCCGGAAATTTTACCGCACCTCATTCGAATACAATCCAATGTTTAACCATTGACTGATTTGATTGATTGGCGTAAAATTACGTGCGTTTCGGATATTAATTTATATATGCCCATTAAAAATAGTTTTTTTTAATCATTTCCATATTGACTGCAATGGGGTGAATTCATTAATATACGGAAAATAGAACTTTTAGTTTACTTTAGTTTAGTAGTATACCACTTTATTTATTGTCAAATTCAGCGTCAAGACTCTATAAAGTGTTTTTCGCTATTGAACTTAGTTTAGGATATTGCACTGAAGACACACTTGAAAAAATCAGTTATATATTCATGTACACACAACATACAAACTGTTTACGCGCAAAGCAATCCTTACTATTCCGTCAATCGCTCAAGATCCGAACCGAGAACTATAACCGGCGGTGACAGAAATAGTATGAGACACATAAGAGACGTGGACCAAGAATTTTATCAGTCAAAATATTACACTGAAGAAAATTTATTAGACTCGTTGAAAAATTTTGCCTGATTGATTCTAAAAAAAATATGTTTAATTATGATAAAAAGTTGATTCAAAGTCATATGGTATTTTTCTGTATCAAAACTCGAAAGGATGAAACATATCTAAAAATATGTTTTATAATAATAAAAATTGTTTGAGTCTTATGGTGTTTTGCCTTAATAAAACTACGTTTTAACGGTTTTAAGCGCGGTAATTTAAATTAAAATTAGATTAGGCTCCCTTAGAGTAAATAATAACCATAAACAAAATTAAAACTAAATAATTAAAATGAACAAGTTGGCGGTAGGCTAAATAAAACTTTAACAGTACTTGTTGCCGCTTGATATCTTGTCTTCCGTGATCACAGCCACTGAAAAGTGGCCGAAACGTCGGAATAACAAAAATCAAATAAATTACCGCGCTCCAAAACGTTAAGACGTAGTTTTATTATGTATACAAGTCGCGAAAACTTGAGAAAATATTATTGTGTTTTACTTTATTAAAAAGCAAATGAAAAACTTCTAGCATCCTTTACCGCCTTCCTGATAGTTACATTTTGTACATGCTAATCTATTCATTTTTTGTTCAAAACCATTTCTTACTAAGTCTTACTAAGTTTGCTTAATGTTATTCAATTTTCAGTTTCAAAATGTGGGCGTGTGACCCAGGGTTGACGACGAACATTGTCAACAGCTACTCCATGGCTGGACCAATGTTCACGCAAGCACTGACCAGCTTCTTCGCAGCACAGTGTGCTATGTACGGGGACCACTTGTGGCCTGAAGATGCTACGGAGAAGGTTCTTAAAGGTACATATTTCGTAGCCTTATAGGAATAAGGCTACCCTAGTAGACAAACTAATGAATTAATAGTAATGCTATTGCTAATAAGTGTCTGTTTATTAATAAATGACGCATCTTGAAGATACAACGTTATAATTACAATGTAAGGTAAGCCATAAATAAGGCTAGTAAGTAATTAAAATCTAATGTACAATAACTAGATACTATTTGCGGTAAGAATGTGTCTAATAACACGTTTGTTATTGCCCCTATTAAGTGGAGGTAATAAGTAACGATTCAGTAAACGATAATTATGATCAAAGAAAGAATTGGTAGACAGTTCAAAAAGATGGAATTTCAAGACTTGCTAAGATATCTGAATAATATTATATACATATAAAAATTAAATAAAATCAAAGATTTAAGCAAATACATAGTCGCAGTTGCTTATTGGTTAAAGGATTAACGGGTTTTTCACTTCAATGGCGTGATTTCAAATCTGGCTAAAGAGCATCCACCACTTTTTAAACAGTTTTTCTAAGTAAATATGCTTATTGTTGATATTAAGGCATACTTACAGTAAAAAAGTATTTGATGAGGAAACCTGCCTCGAGATTACCGATGTGGATAACATGTTTGCTTGGGCAATCGTTGCAGGTATACTATCCAATTTCCTAATGGGCAGGTCTAAACCCAGCAGAAGGACGCTTTATGCGATATCCACAAGTCGAATAAAAACGAATAAAGGGCCATTTACATAAAGAAAGTTTATTGTCTTCAAATTACGATTGCCGAAAGCAAGAAAAAACTATTAGCATGTAAACTAAACATACGATATCGTACGTAGAAGCGCGATAATCGCCTGGTCATTGAATACTGACGTCTCTGGGTAAAATAAAAAGTCTCGTAATCGAATCGGTTTAAACTGATTTGTACGACATTCGCATGAACTTGCAAAAATGTCATACGAATTCTAGTTTTTTTGTTATTTTTTTTTATTGCAGGAGATCAGCAGACAGGCAGACGGCCCACTTGATTTAGACAAGTCGAATACAACTCAAGGTTGTTAGAAATCGTAGGCAAATATCGCAGTGCGATTTGTGTCGTAGTGTAAACAAAACTCTTGGTGATAAATACCTTACGATTATCGTATGACATATTCGTAGGCGAGTTTTTCATTTTTGATTGATTGTAAACATGTCAAAGTGATTATCGTCGAAAGAGTCTCGCCTACAAAAATAGTATACGATTTTAGCCCCAAGACGTGTGACAAACTCTCTCCATGTAAATGACTCTTTAGAGTCGCTTAAGATTACGCAGTACGATTAGTTTTAACTTTTATTCTTATGCAAAGTTAAGAATTCTTTAAATATAATACTCTATTATATTCATTCAAGACATGAAGTCGTGACTCCAGGGCCTTACAAGTAAAATCACAATTCAAGTTATTTCTGTCTGGCGATCATTATCCACAATTACGAGATTAAAGCGGGATTTCTTTAAGTTAATCCTGATTTACATTTGCATTACTTAAATAGTTAATTTGCGAATAAGTCCTTATCATCTGTAGACGCTGACCTACTTGGTAACCGCCTCTTTGATTCCTTTTTTTCTTTCGCCGCATCTGTCACTATGTAATATGACATAGTCTACGTCCGACCGCTATACGCGCCACTGCTTCCGTGCAAACCTCGCCTCGTTTTATGTGTTGTGCCGCATTTTACACCCGCTTACATCATCCCGCGTGCTGGAAGGTACACGCTGTACCGTTCCAGCTAGTCCACTAGTCGAAGGATGCGCAAGACGAGAAAAAAGGATCACGAGGAAGAAGTTCCTGCCGCTGCGAAGCCCGCATCGTTCGTAGCGTGTCTGGTGCGGCGACCTTATCCTGTAAGTCCTTTCCTACTCTTTTATCCCCGCTCCTGGCCGCGCCATCACCATGGTTTGGACAGAAGTCTAATTTTCATTCGAAATCAATCTATCACAAACAATGATTATTTCTTAATGTTGAGGATACAGTTTTAATGACCAGTTGAGCCTGTGTACAGAGTACGGCATGTTTCTTTTTATTTATGCCATTGGGCCCTTACGTACGAACTATTTCCATTCACGAAGTGGGTTGTTTAGATTCCCTGTACTCTTAGCAGTAATTTCAAGACCGTGACACACAATTGTGGGAGATTACGCACCCTGCATTCTGATACCGACTGGATAAATTTTATTGGCTGTCACACTGCACACAGGGAATACCAGAAGGCGGCGTAACATTGTTAACAAGAGAGCAAAGGTCAAATACGAATAACTAAAAAACCGCCAAATTACAAAATACAATCAAATGCTTATAAACCAAAACAAACATCTTGGAACACGGAATGTGCAAAATATACCTGAGCTCAATAGTGAAACAATT
The DNA here is from genome assembly GCA_019925095.2 of Dendrolimus kikuchii. Lineage (NCBI taxonomy): Eukaryota > Metazoa > Arthropoda > Insecta > Lepidoptera > Lasiocampidae > Dendrolimus > Dendrolimus kikuchii. The sequence continues at coordinate 7,685,204 of CM034406.1, read as the reverse complement.
GTTGATGTGCACGGAAACGCAACCACCAATCGTGTGTCACTGTCGGTGGTTAACCTGTCAAAACAAACATTGGATAAAAACACCATTTCGGTTTTAGAAAAAGGCCTTAATTACGCAATAACTCCGCGAAAAATACTTTTCGAAAACATAATATGTAACGTTAAGGAATGTCTGGTAAGAAATAGCACGCAGAAAGAGGATGCGGAAGTTATATGACAAGATGTTTCATCGGTTTTACGCCGTAGTCGTCTGCCCAAACCGAATCTTACTCGTGCCGAATATACTGCCTTAAAAAACATTCACGATGAATCAGAACTAATCGTGCTTCGTGCAAATAAAGGTAACGCGACCGCCGTCATGTATACTTCTGACTACAATACAAAAATACAAGATCTTTTATCGGACGAAAGTACTTACAAAAAGGTCAAAACTGACCCCACTGATAAAGTAACCAAACAAACTATCGCGGTTATGAAAAAACAGTTCGAAAAATTAAGCTTAGACGTATCTGCACTCACACCTTCTTGCGCCAAAGCGCCTAAACTGTATGGGTTACCTAGCCTTCATAAAAACCAGGATGCAGGTGTCTACAAGCTCGATTGTGATTGTGGATTATCATACATTGGGCAAACAAGGATACCATAAAATCACGGGTAAAATAACACATTGATGACATGCAACACACAAAGTCTACGAAGTCTGCGATCAGTGAACACACGCTGGATAAACCCAACCACCACATCAGATTCGATAACCCACAAATCCTCGCGAGAGAGAATCGTTTCATACCTAGAATGATGCGAGAGGCTATTGAAATAAAAAGACACCCAAATTTGAATAGAGAAGATGGTTTGCAAGTACCACCTGTTTGGGATGCGATCATCAAAACTATTAAGACCCAAAAACCCAGCAAAAAACTGCCAGACCTCAAGACACTGTGAGCTCTTTCTGCGTGCAACAGAACACAACGCAACTTGATTGATAATTTCTTTTATTTTCCTTCCACCCATTTTAATAAATAATTATAACTAATTCCTATTATAAAATTATTAGAGCTAGGCATGTTTGCTGAAGAGTTTCTTGCGCCGTTTCTTCTCTTCAAGCCATAACATCTTGTGAAGCGGTGGTAAATTAGATTAGGCTCCCATAGAGTAAATAATAACCATAAACAAAAATTTAAACTAAATAATTAAAATGAACAAGTTGGCGGTAGGTTAAATAAAACTTTAACAATACTAACCAAAATCATATAATTACCGCGCTTAAAACCGTTAAAATGTAGTTTTATTAACTACGTATTCACTTAAAACTTTAAATAACTGTCTTCTTACCTGCGCGAAGACCTCACATGTCGTATGACTTAACAACCAATGAAAATAAACTAACAATCTTGGTATTCCTTTATTGGTCACATGCAAAGTTTTTTTTTGAATCTCGAGAAGCGTGCAACAGTTAAACAGTATTCGGATCTAATGTGCATATTGTTACAATATGCTGACGGTGGACACAAAAAACCCGTGATGAAATAGACACATCGATGCGTCAAACCTGCCAATTCGTCTTGGACAAAGGCAGTGGTTAAATAATACTATATATTTGGTCATTCGCCCGCTGTCGTTCGTCGCGCGCGCACGTCTCCCGTTCCGCCTCGGCAGTCCGTTATTCGTGTTCGTTGTGTTCGTTCGTTCACCCGGTCGATCTGTGTTTTTTTCTGTGACAGTGCAGTGAAAAGTGCATCATCAGGTGGTTTTTCCACCAAATCGTTCGTCCCCCTCAGGGACAATGGACGGCGTGGAGCCCTCCCCATCGTTGTTAGAGGGTTTGCTGTCGTTTTTACGACAGCAATTCCCTCAAGCTCTCGACCAATTTTTGAGGACTCCGGAGTCCCAATCAATGGTGTCCGTTATTTCGGAACTTAATTCCGAGAAACCTGTGTCCCGCGAGTCACACGTGCAAAGGGCCCCCGCGCAGGCCCCCCTCCCCGCACCCGCATCTGCCGCGACCATCGCACCTGCCGCGACTAGCGCACGCCCCGCAACCCCCGCCGCCGCGCTTACCGCGGTCCACCTGCGCTCTGCCGTAGCGCCCGCGCCCCCCGCGTCCATACCCGCCGCGTTACCAGTGCGCCCGCCGCCCGCACCCCCGCTCAACGATGCCCATCGTGTGGCACCAAAGTCGCGCGCCTCGTTTTCTCGCGGTTCCGCATCGACAAAACCGCGTTCGAGCTCTGCGAGTTCGACGACATCGCGTTCACGTTCGCCCATCCATCGCGTAATCGATTCTCGTCGAGAAATCGATTTATCCTCTGAAGGTCCGCAAAACCTCAGGGATGCCCCTCTTCCACCGGCCGATGAAATTACCCCTATGGATGTCGCGCCTCCCGCGAACATCCCCTTAGACCGCGAAGACGATGACGGTTTTATAACCGTTAATCGTACTAAAAAACGTAAGACCCAGAGGGAGGTCCCCCCCAACCCCGCCCCAACAGCGGGCACAACACCGACAGCGGCACCTTCCAGCCGCCCTGGGCCACCTTCACAACGCCCGCCGCCACCCCTGACCATCCGCGAGAAAACCCATTGGCTTCAACTCGCTAAAGAACTGCCAGGTAAGGCAATCTCCATAAAAGAAGCCCGTGATACTCAACACGGCATCAAAGTTATGGTCACGTCTTCAAGTGACCACCGCGCCCTAACTACTTTATTATGTGACCGTAAAATCGGTTACTACACTTACGCCCTGCCAGAAGAAAAACGCCTTCGGGCTGTAATCCGCGGACTTCCTCAGGAAATTGAAAGTTCCTATATTCTAGAGGACCTTAAGTCCCAAGCCCTACCAGTGCACGAAGTGCACCGTATGCACAGAGGCGACGCCACAAAGTCCCCTCTAAACCTAGTATTGGTTGTCCTCGACCTCTCCCCAGAGGGGAAAAAGATCTTCGATCTTGAGAAGGTCTGTGGCCTCTCTGGCCTTCGTGTGGAACGTCCACACGAAAAACATACACTGCGGCAGTGTCATCGCTGCCAACTTTATGGGCACTCTGCCCTACATTGTCAATCCCGTCCCAGGTGCGTCAAGTGCCTGGGCGACCACGGGACCTCGGAGTGCACTCGCACCCGGGACTCCCCGGAGCCACCGAGCTGCATCCTCTGCGGCCAAGCGGGTCACCCCGCTAACTACAGAGGCTGCCCTGCCGCCCCCCGACCCAAACGTAAGGTCGGAAAGGGAAATGCCCAAAAAGGCACTAGAAAAGTGCCGAACAAACCCGCATTCGTGGCGGCCCCCCCCCCAGTGGTAAACCACTGGACGGGTCTTCCCACGACGGAAGCGTTCCCTCCGCTAAGGACGCGTGCCCCAGTTATGGCCGGCCTACCCTCGGCCACCCCCGCCCCCGCCCTCGCCCCCATTTCTAAGGGACCTTCAGGGCCATCGGCCCACCACTCTATAGCGGAGGACTTAGCTTTGGCGACTAAATTCGCCAAGAACTTGCCCTTCGACCTGCAAGAGGTCCAACTCTTGGCTCGGAAACTGAGGCAAGTTTCAGAGTCAACACAACCCTCCCTCCGGGATCAACTCGTGATCGAAATGGATCACGCGTACCTCCTCCAAATACTTAGATCGTTGTAACTAAACAACCTAGTCAAATTATTGTTACCGGTAACAAATGGCGCATGTAGGTAGAAATAAACCACGCTCATTGACTCTGGCGACTTATAACGCCAATGGCCTTCGAAACCAGCGCGACTTGGTCCATGACTTCCTGGTTACCAATCAAGTAGATATACTACTAGTACAGGAGACCTTCCTGAAACCGAGTAATAGAGATCCAAAGATCTCTAACTATCGGATCACTAGACATGACAGGGTAGGCCGTGGTGGCGGCACCCTGATCTATTTCAGAAGATCCCTACACTGCATGCCTGTAGTCACCCCCCCACTAGAAGGTATGGAGGTATCCGCCTGCAGACTAGCAATGACTGGCCACCAACCTCTAGTCATAGTTTCAGCATACCTCGCATGCCAAAAAACCCTCATTAAGAAAGACCTAGAAACCCTATTCAACTTAGGCCCGGCTGTTATTATAGCCGGAGATCTGAATTGCAAACACGAGCAGTGGAATTGCAATACCACTAACCCCAATGGCAGAGCCCTAATAAATATATCAGACAATCTTTTGTTTGATATACTAACTCCCATGACCCCCACAAGATACCCCCCCAACCGCGACTGGGGGACCCCAAACACTCTCGACCTAGCATTACTGAGGGGCGTAACCCTTCAGTTCCATTCGATCGAAACGATGGACGATATCGACTCGGACCATCGTCCGGTTATCCTCAGATTAGGACCACAGACAGACCAGACATCTGAAACTAGGACCTCTGTGGATTGGTTGAGACTTGAGACCCTCCTCAAGGCAACCAGCTCACAAGACCTGGACCGCATCCCGGACCACATCGTGTCCCGCCATGACACGGAGACGGCAATCGAGGCCCTCACCAGCCACCTTCAATCCGCAGTGCGGAACTCGTCCAGGCAGGTGCCAGTGGAGGATGACCGCCACTTATGCCTGCCGGACGAGGTGAGGGTACTGCTGAGGGAAAAGAGAGCCGCCTCCAGAGCTCACGACAGATATCCCACCGAGGATAACAGAGTCCGACTCCGCGAACTAGAGCGCGAGGTCAAACTACGTATCCGGGAAGTCAGGGAACAACGTTGGGACAGAACGTTGAGGGATATCGAGCCAACTCACCAGGCATACTGGAAGCTGGCTAGAGCTCTCAAATCAGACACCCTTACTGTCATACCCGCGCTAGAAAGAGCCGACAACACCGAGGCGTTCGATGACGAGGAGAAGGCCGAGTGCCTTGCTCAGAGTCTAGAGCTTCAATGCTCCCCCACTACGCAAAACGTCGACCAGTCACACCTGACGGAGGTAGACTCCGAGGTCGAACGTAGATCCTCCTTACCAGCGGAAACCACACTCGACACGGTCACGGTCGAAGAAGTGCAAGATCTGATCAAGTCTCTCAAACCGCGAAAGGCCCCAGGGACCGATGGCATCAACAATCGCGTTTTAAAACTCCTACCCGCCCATCTAATTATAATTCTAGTGAGCATCTTCAATGCCGCCATAACAAACTGCTCCTTTCCCGCGATCTGGAAGGAAGCAGATGTCATCGGTATTCACAAGCCGGGAAAACCGGCTAATAAACCGTCTAGCTACCGTCCAATCAGCCTACTGAGCGCACTCAGCAAGCTTTACGAGAGGGTCATCCTCTCTCGACTTAGAGATTTTGCCTTCAGCAAACATCTAATACCCGATGAGCAATTTGGCTTCCGTGCCAGACACTCATGCGTCCAACAGGTGCACCGCATCACGGAGCACATATTATCTCACTTTGCCCATCGCCCCCGCCCTATAGGAACAGCCGCACTGTTTCTAGACGTAGCAAAAGCCTTCGACAAGGTCTGGCACAACGGCTTGATTTACAAGCTGTACCAGTTCGGTATGCCAGACAGACTCGTGCTCATCTTGCGAGACTTCCTCCTAGGTCGTAGCTTCCGTTTTCGAGTGGAGGGAACGCGCTCGTCCCCTCACCCACTCACAGCCGGTGTACCACAGGGCTCGGCCCTGTCGCCACTACTCTTCACGCTGTACACCAGCGACATCCCAAAAACTCCAGATGTGGAGTTGGCCCTCTTTGCGGATGACACCGCACTCTATACATCAGATCAAAACCGACAAATGGCTTGCATCCGGCTGCAGACAGCTGTCACAGAACTAGGCGAATGGTTTCGCAAATGGAGGATAGAGGTAAACCCGGAGAAAAGCGCAGCAATGTTCTTTTCCCCGGGCACGCTTCGCTCCCCCAAACGCGCTAGCCTTCGCCTAAAAACCATTTCGCTCTATGACCAACAAATCCCCTGGGCAAAGTACACCAAATATCTTGGTGTCACCCTAGATCGGAACTTGCGCTTCAACGAGCATATCACTATAGTCCGAAATAGAGCGCGATTTGTGATGGGTCGTTTAGCACCCATGATAGACAAACGAAGCAAAATGTCCCTCAGACACAAGCTTACTCTGTATAAAACATGCATCCTCCCGATCATGACATACGCGAGTGTGGTATTCGGCCATGTCAAGCCTGCCCTTTTAGATAAACTGCAAATCGTGCAGAATAAATTCATGCGCAGAGCCGTCGGTGCTCCCCTCTATATGCGTAACGTTGACCTCCACCGCGATCTGGAGCTTCCCTCCATCAAAAACTACATTACGTCGCTCTCGCGTAAGTATTTCGATCTCGCGCCGCACCATCGAAATCCGCTCGTCGTGTCCGCGTCCGATTATAAGCCTCGTCGAAAGGCTCTTGTGCGACGACCGCGTAACGTCCTGACGGACAGAGTCGACGTTATTACGAAACGGCTGGCCCGGATCAGTCCGCCCACGGTTAGAACAGTAGGCTGGCAGGCACCGACAGACAGACACAGACGGCGGCGTCTCAGACGCCGCCAATCAAGATCTCTCCACGTCCCCGCGAGGGACGCTAGGAGACATAGCTCACCCCACAGGATAGACTAGGCGTGTTGCTGGGAAGTTTCTTTCGCCGTTTCTTCTCTCCCAGCCATAACACGTTGCGAAACGGCAGTAAGATAGCGTAGGCCACCGCAAACCACCGATCCCGGCCCGCCGTGATCCTTCCCTTCGGGCTTTATATTACCCGTCGCCCGTTCTCAATTAGTATTTTGTGTCGCCCTATGGTGGGCATCATTAAATTCATTCCCCATTCATGGCAACAGTCCAGCCGAGGTAAAACTCCTTAGGGAGCTCCCTCGAGCAAGTTGCCCCCCCGGGCTCGAGCGCCTTCGCTTCGCGAAGGCACTCGCCCCAAAGACCCCGGTAAAGTTGTAAGGTCTTCGGACCAACAACATAAAGTCAAGTCCAATAAAAAAAAAAAAAAAACTATATATTTTTAAAAATAATAATAACCCCTCCCTAGTTGTGGGGCGATATGGGCTGTTACTATATTCAAGTTTTAGTAATTTTATAAACCGTTGAAAAAAAATTAATATATAGAATAAAATCATATATTTCAATTGAAATCTTACAGATTACATATTTTTTTATCAGGGTTTACCAGGGTTACCAAAGCAAATTAATAATTCGAATAAAATGAAAGCGAATAAATTCGAACAAAAACAATTTTGGATTAATTACAGATCAGAATTATGACTTCGTCGTAATTGGCGCTGGGTCAGCAGGGTCAGTGGTTGCTAATCGCCTTAGTGAAAATACAAATTGGAAAGTTCTGTTGGTAGAAGCTGGAGGAAACCCTACACTAAGCACAGAGGTAAATTTCCTTGATTGAAAACTTTTTAGGTCTCACAAATGTTCAACAAACGATTTTAATAACTGGCGTCGATGACGTGAGTTTCAATCTTGTCCATAAAGTGTACACTGCAAGTTGTATTTCTGCCTTAATTTGCGTATTGGTGCTACACAATTGCTATGTTCTGCTGTCAGATCAGGCTGTCTGTTTTACTGTTAAAACAGACAGCCTGATTATTAAGATAAGTGGCGTGTTGGATAATTGTGGTATTTGTATTTTTAGTTCTCCTAAAATAGGAAGATTCAAGAAAGAAGTATTCGGACACTTATGGGCTGATATTCCCTATAAAACTCGAAAATAATTTCTTGTATCACATTTCTAGCTATCTCGTAACGATCCAACGAAATATCAGAAAATAAATATGTACACATATTATTTTAGTGTAAGAGTCACTAAACTTTATAGAAAATTTCCATTTTACCTCAAACATCACTTTTGATTTGAATTAGTTTTACGTGCTTGTATCTTTAACTAATTTTTAATAATGGTTACAAACTTGGCAAACGGTTTACCCTAGAAAATGGGGCCGTTTTCAACAGATGTGTATCCGAAGTTAACACAAGCGAATATTTAGTATTTTGTATCTTGGATACGCTTTTATGTCTATTCAGTATCATGTATATTATTAATAATTTATTGCATCACTTCACAGACACCACAACTATTCTACAGCAACATGGGTACTCCGCAAGACTGGGGTTACAAGACTGAACCACAAGTTGGCGCGTGTAGAGCTTACAAAGCAAAAGGGTGTGCTTGGCCGAGAGGAAAAGTACTTGGAGGAAGTAGTAGCATCAATGCAATGATGTATGTTCGTGGTAATAAAGTCGATTATGATGAATGGGCGGCTATGGGTAATAAAGGATGGAGCTCCGAAGAAGTTCTACCATACTTTAAGAAAAGTGAAAACTTTCTTGGTGAATTGAATGAAAGTAATAAACAATATCATAGTCAAGGGGGATATTTGAATGTTATTCACGAACCAGAGTTGCTTAATATTGAACAAATATTCATAAAAGCAGGTACAGAGCTAGGTTTGACAAATAATAGTGATTATAACGCTGATAGTCAAGTAGGAATATCGAAAGCTTATTTGACTATACACCAAGGAAAAAGATATAGCACAGCAAAAGCTTTCTTGAAGCCTGTCAAAGATAGAACTAATCTTCATGTTATCAAGAATACTTTAGCAACAAAAATATTATTCAAGCCTGGAACTAAAACAGTTAATGGAGTTTTATTACACAAGAATGGAAAAGATATATTGGTAAATGTGAGAAAAGAGCTGATTTTATCTGGCGGATCAATTAATTCTCCGCAACTTCTATTACTCTCCGGAATAGGACCTAAGAAACATCTCCAAGAATTGAATATAGACCTAATAGCCGATTTGCCAGTAGGGGAAAACTTACAAGATCATGTGTTCGTACCTGTATTTTATACAGCTCCTGCTCCAGTTGAGTTTGATGTTACAGTTGAAAGTATATCTCGGAACTTGATTGACCTAATTTTACACGGTAAAGGACCTTTAAGTGACGTTCAGCCACACCGTGTATTTGCTTTTGTTAATATTACTGAACCAACGTCTACTTCACCAACAACACAATATCATTTCATAGTATTTCCTCCTAAAATTTCTGATATGCTCGACATGTTTGATAAACATGGATCAACTGATGAAGTTATAAATAAATTTAAAGAAATTAATAACAAATACTTTACTTCAATTATTTATAACACCCTATTGAAACCAAAATCAAGAGGTAGAATAATTTTGAAGTCAAGAAACCCTTTTGACCATCCCCTGATATATGCTAATTATTTTGATAATGTGGAAGATATGCCAATTATTATAAAAGCTTTCCTGGACCATGTCTTGAAATTTGGCGATACAAAATCATTTAAAGATTTCGGATTTAAATTAAATTGGATTGATCTCGAAGCCTGTAAGTCATTGGATAAAAATACAGAAGAATTTTTGGATTGCTATTCTAGAGAAATGACATTTTCTTTATACCATCCAACGAGCACTTGCAAAATGGGTCCCGATGGCGACAAAACTGCAGTTGTTGATCCCGAACTAAAAGTACATGGCGTAAAAGGCTTAAGAGTTATAGATGCAAGTATCATGCCAAGTATTGTAAGAGGCAATACGAATGCACCAACAATTATGATAGGTGAGAAAGGCGCAGACATGATCAAAAACTTTTGGTTTGAAGACAAAAGTACAACAGAACATAGAATAGAACTATAACAGGAGTCTTAATTGGCTTAAAATTTTATGATTTTAAATTTTATTTCTTCATGGATTTTAATCATATACCTGGGGGCCTAAAGCGGGTGCTTTTGGAGCTCAGTGAACTTGACACGTGTCTAAATATTATACTACTAATAGGTGTAAAGTTCCAATATATAAATCTATCATACGACCAGTCATGCTATACGGGTCGGAATGTTGGGCCCCTAAAGTGATAAACTACAAACGTCTCCACTCAGCTGAGATGAGAATGTTGAGATGGATGTGTGGTGTTACAAGAATGGATAAGGTGAGAAATTAGTACATAAGGGGATCTTTGAAAGTTGCACCTGTGACAGAAAAATTGAGAGGAAGAAGATTAAGTTGGTCTGGGCATATAATGAGGAGGGATGAAAGTCATGTGACAAAAAGAATGTTATACTACAAGATCGATGGGTACAAATTTAAAGGTAGACCAAAAAAAAGATGGATGGATTGTGTGAAGGATGACATGATGATATGCGGTGTGACAGAAGAGGTATGTCAGAATAGAAGAGTGTGGAAGGAAAAGACATATTGTACCGACCCTAAGTAATTGGGATATGGTGAAAGAAAAGAGGTGTAAAGTTCCACTTTATTTTAGCACTTGTTATATACATAATACGAATCTGCGAAAACGGCCGCTTCAGACTCCTTGGTGTCGCATTCCGTGGTTGGAATGTAAATTAAAGTTCAATATAGAGTTTATTTATATAAATTGACTTATTTATTGAGTTTTAACCTCAACTAACTAACTATTGTTAAAAATTATTCTTGATTTATAAGATTAACCACGTTATTAGAGTGCCATCTATTGGAATGTATATGTAACAACTAGTATATTATCCTTTTGACATATTATTATTACATGTTATTTGACACTAAATAGTGTTTCCGATAATGTATGCCAGTGGTCGGCAGACTTATTAGCCATAGAGCCAAATATGAACATTACAATAATTTAAAAAAAAATTGGGAGCCAAATCTGCTTGTTTAGTAAACTTTCATTACACTAAATAAGTAGTACACTAAATACAACTAAATTTCATATTTAATATATATTTATTATTGCGAACTACGTGCTTGCATCTCCTTGGAAAGTTCGAGTTAGTCAGGTTTGTATGTTGTTATTTTTAATTTTAGGCATGATTCCAAGTTCTCATCAGTAAGATTTATTATTGCGCCTTCCGTGGATATTTGTACCAGAGCCGCACTTAAGGAGCTTAAGAGCCACATGCGGCTCTGGAGCCGCACTTTGCCGACCACTGATCTATACCAATGTTATAAAAAGGTTGTAAATGGCGCTCTGTTGTTCGTGCCTACCCCGCAAGGGAACTGGCGTAAAGTTATGCATGATGTATGTATGTATAAAAAGGTTAAAGTGAGTTTGTTTGTTGGAAGTAATTTCTTAAACTACTGAATCAATTTTGTAAATTTGTTTCACCAGTAAGCTATATTATTCCTGAGTGACATAGAATTTAAGGATTGTAGCAATGCCAATGACCTTGATAGTTTGGGAGAAGCCTCTACACCGCTCCCGACGCCGCGGGGGTTACATGCGGGGAGTAGAAAAGCGACCGATACCAATGCGGCCTACTGGCCTTGTTAGAGTATTTATTACAGAGCGTATCAAGTGAAAAATAATGATGTGATTTCTTTTACACTGAACATTTGCAAGTACAACTACTACAAACCAAACAAACCGACTTCAAAAAAGGAGGAGGTTCTCAATTCCTCGTGTATGTATATATATATATCGACCGGTGGGTCGTCCCAAGTATCACTAGAAGGATAGAGTGGAAGCTGACCTGCCCGCACTACAAGCCCACAACTGACTAGTGGCTAGACACTGCGCAGGACAGAGTAAAGTGGCGTATTCTCGTTTGGGACGCCAAGACTCACTCACTCAAATTGTAAGGCAGAAGAGCGTAATAAGGTAAAGAGCGCAAAGTTTGTTGATGAGAGATTTCGGTCCCGTCTGTACTCTCTGTCTGTATAATTTCTCAATCGTAGTTGAAACGCAACTTACTCTGACTCATCAGGTTTATCATATATATTATCAAAATTGACATACACTCCCCAATAAACATGAATATACTATTCTATTTATAGGAATTCTCAACTTTATAAAGCTTTAATGAAAACCAACGTGACTTATAAGAACTACAACGCAAACGGTTTATGTTTTGCTCGAAAGCCGATCATGAATTCAAAGGGATTAGTAATCAGCAATATATTATAATAATAAATGACATTTTAATACTTAGAATATTAATGCAAACAAATGACAAAAAATAATTAAGGTTTTTTTTTATCGCAGGAGATCAGCAGACAGGCAGACGGCCCACTTGATGGAAAGCGGTTACCATCGCCTATGGACATTTGCAACACCAAAGTTGCTACAAATGCACTGCTGCTCTCTTAAGGGAAACTGGAACCTGGTCACTAATGCCGGAACACAACTCAAGGTTGTTATGGCGACATACTTTAGACCAGGGGTGGTAGCCATCCAGTCGGGAAAATGCCCTACCACCTGGCTGTGGGTTGTTAAGTCGCCTCTTACGACAGGCCACCCAGTCGCAGGAAATTGTATTCTTTCTCCGTTCCTGCACGGATAAAGTACGGTAGCTATTTAAAAAGGATTTTACAGACAATTTAAACTTCAAAATTAATAAAAAATGTGTTGCTGTAAGGGGCACAAAAGTATTGGTTCTCAGAATACCCTAGTTGTAATAATATTTTACTATAATTTTATACGCTGACCACCCCGCAGTGATTTATGAAATTTAGTTAAGAGAGACTGATTGGTTATATGAGATCCTATTAAAAAGTGACCTAGGGCACAGTGGCCTTGATTTGAGGTTTTTTGTGTTATTACAGTATATAGCTCTTCCTGAAAATCAAATTCAAATTCAAAAGTTTTTATTCAAAATAAGTTCCACTGGAGACACTTTTTGAAGGTAAAGTAATATAAGTAAATACTTAAATTTATTTTCAATTCTGTGTACATCGCTTCGCAACGTGTTATATCTTCTGTTAAGGAGAAGAAGCGGTCAGAAACCCACCAGCAACATGTCGAGCTAAAAATTGTTTTCTCTTCTTATTAGCTCAAGCTTTTTTTTTAAAGTAAAAATTATACAGAAGAATGTTACACAATTACTTTACGAAGAGATAATGGAGTTGTAGCAAATAGTGCATACTCAGTAAGACAAAGACATAATAAAAGGAAACAAAAAATTATTGTTGTAATGACAAGACGTACTAAAAATGTATACTCCATAAATTCCTTACATGTTTCTCGAGATAAAAATGTTAATGTTAAATGTGATACAGAAGATAGTATAAGAGATTGGAGCGAGCTGCTATAAAAATATATTTTTTTGTCATTTATATATTCTTCAATAGATGTAGTATCCCTTTTTAAGCAAAATACTTTTTATTTTGGTTTTAGATTTAGTGAAAAGTAGATCTAATACTTCATTCGGAATATTATTGAAAGAACGTATACCAACCTCCAAGAAAGAGTACAATACTATTTGTAGTGTAAAAGATGGTACTATAAGTCTATTACTATGCCTGGTGTTGAAATTGAACATCCTTATACTGTTTGTAGGCACTCAAATGATTACGAATATTAATTGTATTATTAAAAATATATTGGCAGGCGACCGCCATAATATCTTTTGTGTAAAACAAACATAGTCTCTGAGTAAACACCGTTCCCAAAAAAATACAAATCAAGGTAAAATAAATATAAAAATATATAATATAACAATAATAATCAAAGTACATTGTATATATTACTAGTTTTAAAACCGTAGCAAGTAACCCTTATTTAATTTTATTTAGCCAGCAAACTTTTATATAGGAGGTTACATTGCAATAAACTATTATTAGGCGCTCTTCGGCGACTCAATTACAAAATATTGTTTTTTTTTCTATAATACATAAAAACTTAATTCGGTTTTTTTATCCTTTAGTAAAAATATATGTAACTGATGGTGAAAATTATTTAAAAATTGATTGTATGGTTTACGAGGAGTTAGCGGATATACAGATAGACGCGGATAGCGACTTTGTTTTATATGTTTTTTTTTAAATGTTAGTTAATAAAGTTAATATTTAATAAGACACCTACAATATTTTGAGAGAGTTGTAGAATCTTCTTCAAACTATATGTGTAGATGCCTATTTATTGCGACAAAAGGAATTGCATATATAAGTGGGGAAGGGGCTAGGAGGGTCTGGGCCTTACTACCTGTTATTTCTTTGCATTTTCTGAGAGCATTTACCATAGTAATGCATATTTTTTTACAACATCAGAAAGTAGAGATTTCATCGAACAAAAAGCCCAACCGACTTTTTTAAAAAGCTAATATTTTTGACGCAAGAATTTTCGAATGAAAATTAGGGTGCTTCTTCGATATTAAGTCAACATAAGGTGAAAAAATAAATATTTTAAACTAGCTGATCCAGCAAACTTAGCCCCCCTTCAGAATCAATAAATAAAAAACGTTGATTTCTGAACGACGGAACGAAAATCAAACGTTTGGTATTCAAAACCAAAACAATAAAAAAAACTTCACTTTTAAATTTAATTTTATTTCTGAACGACTTTTAAATTTAATTGATTTCTAAACGACGGGACGGACATCAAATGTTTGACAGGCAGGAATAGTTTCTAAGGGAAAGCGAAATTGTTGTTTTTACTATATTCCCACATTTTTTTTTCATATTTACTCACCTTTTAAACCTTCCCTGGATTTCCACAAATAATTCAAAACCAAAATTAGCCAAGTCAGTCCAGCCGTTCTCGAGTTTTAGCGAGACTAACGAATAGCAATTGATTTTTATACATATAGATAAAAAAAAGTACAATGTATTTGGGACATAAAAAGGTAAGTTTTCACAAAATTTCTCGAAAAAATATTTATTTTATTAAAAGATAAAATAAAAAACCAAAAACTTTATTTGAATTTTTCACATAAATTTTGAGGTCATGTGAAAAAAATGTAAAACCAAAAGTTGTAGATCTTTTTATTACCTACATTTTTATACGTATCTACTTTGCCATTTTTTTTCCATCGGACTTGTAGTTTTGCTGGAAATCGAGATAAACCGTTTTTTACCTTAAAAACTCACTCCCTTCCATTTCCCGACCTCAGATCGGCCATAAATTATTTTTCCTTTCATTTTTGTTATATTTTCTTCCTTTTCCAATGTGTTTCATCCTACTATATATTTTAAAAGTGTATGCGAAGATTATTGAAAAGAGAATGAGAGTAGTATCCGATAGATTACTGTGGGATGCACAAGGGGGCTTCAGAAATGGAAGGGGATGTATGGATCAAGTTTTCTCGCTCCGCAATATCGTAGAGAAGCAGCTGGCTATGGGCCAGAAGGTTTTCTGCGGTTTTGTGGATCTAGAGAAAGCATTTGACAGGGTTGTACGGAAGGACCTCTGGGACATATTGCCCGGATATGGGATTAATGGCCAATTGATGCATGCTGTGCAGTCTACTCACGAGGACTGTATGGCATGCGTGCGAGTGGATGGCAGCCTGTCGCCCTGGTTTGACGTCAATATTGGCGTCAGGCAGGGCTGCGTGCTGTCGGCTTTGCTGTTCATCCTATACCTGGGCGATTGTCTCCAGAGAATAAGATTGATGGATGTTGGGGTGCGAATGAGTGATCTAGTTGTAAGCACCTTGCTTTATGCGGATGATGCCGTGCTTTTAGCCGAATCGCCATCAGCACTGCAAACACTAGTCACAATGATGAAAGATGACTGTCAGGCGAGAGGCTTACATTTGAATGCGAAGAAAACAAAGGTTATGGTGTTTGAAAGAGAAGAAACCAGAACGAATGCAAGGGTAATGGTCGATGATGTTATGCTGGAGCAAATGAATGAGTTTGTATATCTTGGATTTGCTTTTAGCAGGGATGGAAGGTACACCGCTGTTATAGAAAGAAGAGTGAATTAGGGGAATAGTGCGAATGGAGCGTTAGGTAAACTTCTAAGCGCTAAGAACCTCCGCCAGAAGGCCCAGCTTGCCATACACAACGCGGTGCTGGTACCTACGCTCACGTATGGAAGCGAGAGTTGGGTATGGAAGACAGAGCATGAAAGTAGTGTAAACGTGATCGAGATACGAGCACTGCGCAAAATCTGCGGAGTGACGCTCGCGGACCGCGTTCGTAATACCGAAGTAAGAAAGTGAGTGTCGGGGTGAAGGTAAGGAAAGGAATGCTCCGGTGGTTCGGGCATGTAGAAAGAATGCATGGTGAGACAATGACTAAACAGATATACAATGCAAATGTGGATGGATGCAGAAGTCGTGGAAGGCCGAGACACACCTTCCATGATCAAATTGATCGTGTACTAGCAGAAGGTGATGTCAGGATCTTTAAGAACAGACGAGCGTGCATGACAAGAGTTATGAATGTCAAAGAAGCAAGTGAGGTGTGTAATAATAAGCCTGAATGGCGCTCTGTTGTTCGTGCCTACCCCGCAAGGGAACTGGCGTGTAGTTATGTATGTATGTGTATGTAAGTTTGTTGTTGCGATCAAAATCAAATAAATAGCTTGTTCAGTCTAATTAAACAGAGTCACAGATAATATAATATAAAACAGGAAGGTCGATATCCAGAAGCAGGTTTTCTCGGATGAACTAAACAGATTCATCAGAATCTAAAATTACATTAGATGGTTAACAATAATCCACCGGATGACACAGAGAGAAAACTATTGTAAAAAGCAAATAAATTGATACGATGAATATTTGGAAATATAACAAAAGCCGCCATTTTAATAAAGGATGCATAACCTTAATATGTTATCAAAAAATCGAGTTTTCAAGAAGTGGAGGCACTGGCGAGTGCGTACCAATTTCCGGCAGCTTGAAAGAATAAAGTGTGAAAAATTAGAAGATGTTAGTGTAAGGAGTATGTATGCGCGCCTAGTCGAAGAAAGGCTTGCAAAAGCGGACTTCTCCGACTTAGATGTGGATAATGACTGGGATAGTATGAAAGAAAGTATAGTGGAAAGCGCAAAAGAAAGAAAGAAGAGAAGCTGACGAAGAACTTCGAGGCGAATACCAATGAAACCAAAGCTTTAGTGAAAGAGAAGCGTGAAAGAATAAAATTGCGAATACCAAACTCTTTTGGAGAGAGGTTAAGAAGTCTCGGGGTTGTTCGTCAGCTTCCAGAATGGAAAGAATAAAATCTAAAGCAGGGGACGTTCTTGCTAACCCACAAGAGGTATTAGCGCGATGGAGTGAATATTTTAGAGAAATGTATGATAATATCCCGGATGCTGGCACCACGACTGAGTCTGTTTTGACTCCGAGGAGTCAGCATCCGAGATCACTTTGGAAGAGATCGAATGGTCGATAAGAAGTCTGAAAAATGGAAAGGCAGTAGGAATCGATAGTGTGTCTGCTGAGATGATCAAATATGGTGGAACCTGCGTCCGGGACGCTTTCCTGTCCTTATGCAACTTGTGCTGGAGGACGGGAAAGGTTCCCAAGGACTGGAGGCGCGCTGTCATCGTGCCCTTGTATAAAGGCAAGGGGTCACGTATGGAGTGCGCCAGCTACAGGGCCATCAGTTTGATCAGCACAGCATCTAAAGTGTATGCGAAGATTATTGAAAAGAGAATGAGAGTTGTATCCGATGGATTACTGTGGGATGCACAAGGTGGTTTCAGAAATGGAAGGGGATGTATGGATCAAGTTTTCTCGCTCCGCAATATCGTAGAGAAGCAGCTGGCTATGGGCCGGAAGGTTTTCTGCGGTTTTGTGGATCTAGAGAAAGCATTTGACAGGGT
Organism: Dendrolimus kikuchii; assembly: GCA_019925095.2. Classification (NCBI taxonomy): domain Eukaryota; kingdom Metazoa; phylum Arthropoda; class Insecta; order Lepidoptera; family Lasiocampidae; genus Dendrolimus; species Dendrolimus kikuchii. The sequence goes on along the minus strand of CM034406.1, from coordinate 7,667,707 downwards.
TGTGCGGAAGGACCTCTGGGACATATTGCCCGGATATGGGATTAATGGCCAATTGATGCGTGCTGTGCAGTCCACTTACGAGGGCTGTATGGCATGCGTGCGAGTGGAAGGCAGCCTGTCGCCCTGGTTTGACGTCAATATTTGCGTCCGCCAGGGCTGCGTGCTGTCCGCTTTGCTGTTCATCCTATATCTGGACGATTGTCTCCAGAGAATAAGATTGATGGATGTTGGGGTACGGATGACCTACTTTTTTTATTTTTATTTTTTGTTTTGAGCCGAGGGAAAATGCTTAACCGATTTACGCACAAACTGGGTCGTTGCTAGGGGAACGACACGCGTCGGTCGGGGGCGATAACACTGCAGCAATAGTATGCTCTTGGCAGTGCTCCGTCCGCGATCGACGTCACAGAATAGTGTGGAAGACTCCGAGCGTTGCTACACGAGCGAGCAACCCCAATATCCACTAAAAACCCCCTCCTCCCTGTCGACCCTGCGCTTTGTTTGTGTTGGAAAGGCTGAGATTTAGAACATAGTTACGCCCAGTCGAACACAGAATGACCTACGTTAAGCCCGATCAATCAGCATGCGAGGTGCGTTCCATCGGGCATTTCACAAGTTGACGATTTCACGTCGATAGATTATAATTTACCAAAAAGTAATACGTTAAATTGTAAGCAGTATGTTCAGTTCACAATATTTAGATAGTTTACAATCTCGCGAGATAGACTATAATCTAACGGTATTTACAATTTGACTGTGACACACACACACGCATATATATATATATATACATATTTAATTCTTTTAGCAATTAAAGACATTCAAGTACACATCAGCACGCTGTCCGATTGTGGCTTTATTGCATTGCTTTAATTATTAACATTATTATTCAGCAAGGATTATTAATAAAAGGTGAGATTTTAGTTACTTTATAAATAAATTAGAAAGTTTTAAATTAATGTTACAATAACGAATATAATAAGATAAAATCTTGACCAAGTAGTCAGTAATATGTTTTACTGTTACATTTTAAGATAGCTCTTATAAAAAAGAAATCATATTTGACACCAACACGTGTACGTGGGACACTCAGAAAGTTTTGCGAAAAAAAAATCAATAGGTCAACAATTTTTTATTCATTTTATCAAAGTTACTCTGCACAAGCTGTATACAAAGTTTCATGGGTCTGAACCAGTTTTCGAACCACGTTTTCCAGTCCGCCGCAGACACCTCGTTTACAGTTTGCTCGAACGCTAACAGCGCATCTTACGGCGACGATAATTATATCTCTTTGAGCTGATTTTCGGAAATTAAAAGAAGTCACACGGTGCTAGGTCAGGGCTGTAAGGAGGGTGACCCAGGAGTTTGACCGGCGTGCTGTTCAGAAAGTCCCTCGTTTTGAGCGCGGGTAAGCGGGCGCGTTGTCGTGGTGGAGCAGTAGCCCGCGGATCCCTGTGTTTAGTCGCATGTTGCTCAAAACAGAGAAAACTTCTGCCAAGCATTTGGTTTAGTATACCATTCGGCGTTGATGCTTCTTTGGTTCCGTAAAGGAATTGATACCAAGTAGCCAGTCGAATTAAAAAAGCTCGCGATTAAAATCTCCCCCCGCTTCTAGATCGCTTCGCTATGGTAAGCGTTGATTCGTTTTGAAACACCCAAACCGTCGACTGGTATTTCGTTTCTGGATCGTATTGATAAATCTATGACTCATCAACTGTAATGATGTCCTAAATACGCCGAGACGAGCCTGCTTCAAATTTGTTTATCACATCACGGCACTACTCCACCCGGGCCTGCTTCTGAGCATCGGTGAGGTTGTGCGGCACCCAGCGTGAAATTATCTTCCTTACGCGAAGATGCACGTGTAGAATGTCGTAAAGGCTTCCCGATCAAATCTGCAGAACGTGCTAAATCTCTTGATACGTAACTCGCCTATGGTCTTGGATTAAATTTTTTACTGCTAGCATATTTTCCTCCGTACCAGCCGTTAAATGGCGATCACTTCTTTCGTCATCCCCCAAAGTTAGTCGACGCTTGAATTCGTTGTACCAACAATACACGGTTGCCTTAGAAAGCCCTTCATCCATGAATGCCATTTGAATTCGATCGTACGATTCATCCGGTTTCAGGCGACACTTGAAATCGTAAAAAATTAAAGCGCGAAAATGTTCCCGGTGCAAATTCATTTTTCAATGAGACACGATAATTTAAATTAGCTCGCAAACAATATGGAGGGAAATTTTGAAATTCAGAATGTACCTATTTTTAAGTTATAAATAATCATATTTTCAAAATAGATTATAAGTCTCTAATACATACAAACTTTTATTCATATACAATTACTTTCCGATACATTTTTAAATTTTAATTGGATTAATAAGCGAGTAAAACGGCTAATTTAAATAAGCCGCCCCCGTAGAATTGCCTAATAGATTGTAAGTAATCCATATTTTAAGTTCGATAATTTGATATCTATCAGTAACAACCAGACATATATGTGAATCACAAAATAATAAGACAAGATCTCGAAAATATTTTTTGTCCTCCACGATTTACTTCTTTGTCGTCAGCTAACCGCTGTCCATGGCTGGACGTCGGGCTCCCCAAGTTTGCGCCACCTATCCCGGTCCTCCACTGTCCTCATCCAGCCTCCACCGGCGACCTTGCGCAGATCGTCGGTCCATCAGGGTGGATGGCATCCTACACTACGTTTGCCGAGACGCGCTCTGCACTCCAGGACTCCAGAATTTGTCGCTTATACAGCGTTAATCTTTCAAATGAGCTCCTATGGCCAAATACGAAACTATATAATATATATCAGAAAATATTAAAAGAAGTCTTTAAGCCGATTTTGATTAAAATGAAGTGGTATAATGATACCACTCATTAACAGATCAGAAATCTAATGAGATTTCTGATTAATTGATTTCCTGACCAGGGTGGGCACCCTGGTCAGGAACAAAATCGGATAATTTTGAAAAAAAAAAGATAACTTTATTATTATTACACCAACTTATAAGGATCAATTTCTGTAAAGAGCTGCCAAACTATTAATTAAACGAGAGGGAAATTTTTTATCAAAATATTCTATTATTTAACTTACATTAACTAAAAATCAAATTACAGCGGTCAAGTATGGAAATTATGAAATCATGTTATTGTAACTAGTTGTAAATTAGAATTATTTACAAACACGCACCATTTGATGACACCTTACTTGCATTGAGGCTTATTACATTTTTCTCCTCGATCTCAACGACTACGACGTAGTGAGCATACACTACCACAGTACCATAAAATAATCAGATGTTGAATCCATTATTTTAAAACTAAAGTTTACCACGTGGCTGGGCCGTGTGTCAACCTCTGGTGCATGCTTCTTGTTTAAAGAGGTTACATTACAGGTTACATTGTATTACATTTTTATGTTAGTGCTATTTGCCCCGAAAGATTCACTTCATTTTATATCGCAAACTATCCCATCTCCCGAATGAAATGTATCTATGTCCATTTTCTATGTATTAAAACTATATATGTACACCAAAATGACCAGATGGATGGTCTATTTGGTCGCTTTGGCCACTTCGTTTTCTCAATTCTCTAAAAAAACAGGTAAGTTGAGGCGTATCGTATTAAGCCACAATCCAGCCGTGCATTTTCAAACCCCAGCAAGTGTATTTATTCCAACAAAAAATTATACCACAGATAATGTAGAAAGTAGAATCCATCTTGTAATTTATACAAGATGGATGGGGTACAGATGTAAAGGTAGACCAAATAAAAGATGGATGGATTGTGTGAAGGATGATATGTTGATTTGTGGTGTGACAGAAGATGTACCTCAGAATAGAGGAGTGTGGAAGGAAAAGACATATTGTGCCGACCCCAATTAATTGAGATATGGTGAAAGAAAAGACAGAGAAAAAATTACACCATAGCACAAAAAAGTCCTGATTTTGAAAATGAAAATTTATAAAACAAACAGTTCAAATATTTAAAACGAGTGATTTTTTTTATTATTTTTTTACTTTTATTCATCAATTAGACCTAATCATTTACCATATCTAAATTACTTTCAAATTTGCCTTAATAAATATTTACAATAATCAATAAACTTGTTGTGTAACTCTAATCAATACTGATTGAACTTTCGTAATAGGGGAAACCCCTTAAACTATATTTAAATAAGGTGAATTCCCAATAATGACGAATGAATGCATTAAACTACTTTCTTTCTAGTGAAGGGAATGAAGGTTCTAAGCTTATAGCGAACGTTATAGATTAGATCCTTAGAGAAAAATAACGTTCTAAAATTCTAAAATAACGTTATTTTAGAACAAAGTTTATCTTTATTGCACAAAAGCAATGTGATACGGAAACGCATTATTTTGTAACTAATATTGATTGTTAATTAATGGTACCTACTTAGATATTCATAATTAACATGGTTGCAGTTTGTCTTTGACTAAATAAATTAGTTATAATAAAAAAAATATGTTTTAACTACATCCCAAATAATGTTTTATTTAAAATTTCTAATACGTATAATCTAAAATACAACTTAGACTCAATTTGCAAATTTACTTAAACTGGTTAGTCTTATATATGTTATTCGTTTTCATTTATTTCCATTCCTTCGAAATTATGAATAGATTGAAAACATTGTTATTATTATTTTTAACATTGTTTAAAACTTGTCTTAATAAAAAAAAAGTTTTATTTGAAACAGTTTTACTTTATTTCTTGAGAAAACCAACAGCGAATACACAAATATAATATAAATAGTTTACAATAAGAAGTAAAGCCAATAACAGGTTTTCCTTATTAACTACCACTTTAGTAACAATTTTACAAAGCAAATGTTGAAATTAAACAAATAAAGTCGGGTTGTGTTATGTAAAATTCAGCAAGTCATTAATTATGTTACTTTTAAATTTGTATTTGGAGGATGCAAAAAGATCATTTTTACAAAATTTAGTATTATAAGTACGAGCCATACGAGAAAACAAAGAATTTTGAGCGTAGCTGGTAGAATTACAAGGAACATTCAGCAGAGATGTAGGACGGGTACGGTATATGCCAATTTCGAGACGAGCTCAGGACAGTCAACACGACTATGAACTATATCAAAAAGCAATGACATATCTAAAACTGTACGTCTTTCATCCAAGGATAGAAGCCTATGTGAACTACAGATGTCTTTAACTACAGCTGTCTTTATAGAATTGGGACTTATAAACACATGTATTAATAAAACTCATTCGAATCATGCCAACCCTGGCGGGTATACATAATACAATGATTAGACACCGAAACAGAAACTCAGGAGCATGTTTGCATTTACTCTATGAACCACGATTCTAATAGTGGAATATGTGACTAAAGGACAATGCGCAGTAAGGGTGGACCCGGAAATCGGATTAACTTTAACCAAATACATTTCTAAAATCTAATATTATATATATACACACACATATATATATATATATATATATATATATATATATCGCCACGAATAAAACATAGTACTCTGTCAAAAAAGTACGGAGAAAAGGTCAATAATATACAAAATGTTAGTTATTCATTCAAATTTATTTATTTTATCACCAAGTATGCTCCTTCAGAAACGATACACTTACCAATGAATAATCCAATCATCAAATCATTTTTAAACGCTTTTTCCGGAATTGAGTTTAGTTCTTGTCGCGAATTCTCCTTTATGTCTTCTAGCGAATGAAAACGGGTGCAACGAAGTGGTAATTTAAGTTTCAGAAAGAGAAAGAAGTCGGCTGGAGCCATATCTGGTGAATATTGTGGTTGCTCGATGGTATTTGTTGCGATTTTGATCAAAAATTCGTTCGCAATAATGGCCTTGTACGAAAGGCGCATTATTGTGGTGCCAAATCCAAGAATTTTCTTTTGCACAAATCTGGCCTTTTTCGTCCAATTTGTTCTTTTAAGACCGCATAACGCTCAAACAATATACTTTATTTACTGTTTGACTTTCCGGTAAGAATTCCAATTGTACAACCGTGATAGTCAAAGAAAACAGTTAGTAAGACTTTGACATCTGATCGACTTTGACGTAGTTTTTTCGGTTTCGGTTTAGTTAAAAGGCACCACTCCGAAGCTTGTTGACTAGTTTGAATCTCAAACTCGTAAACCCACGTCTCGTAACCGGTGACAATGCGTTTCATGAATGTGGGGTCGGAATTGACTAGTTCTAGCATGTCCTCAGCAACTCTTATGCGATTGAGTTTTTGAAGAGAAAATTCAGGTCTTTTGGGACTAGCTGAGCGGCCACATGTTTCATACCCAAGTGATTATTTAAAATAATACGGATCGACTCGTGAGACACAGAAAGTTCAGCGATTAATTTTCTCAAACTTGAATGAGGATTTTCAGTCACTATTTACTTCACTTTTGCGACGTTAACTTCAGTTAAAGACGTTGATGGTCTACCCGGGCGAGGAAGATTTTCCAGCATATTTCGACCGCTTTTGAACGCTTTGTGCCACTCATAAACACGTGTTTTTTTATAAAGTAGATACACCTTCTGTAAAATTTTTAGTGTCTCCGAACACAAAATTCCATTGACGATGCGAAATTTAAGACAAACTATTTGTTCGATGTTTTTGTACATTATGAAATTCACAATACACACTAGATATGATCTAACTAAAAACAGCACTGTATTTAATCTAAATATCCGATGCAACTCAAACTCCGCGCCAAATGAACAGAATGAACAGTTGGGCCAATCTTACAACAACAAAAAAGCAAAATATGCATTTGGAACCATAAACAAATCATTCATTCCCGATACCTATTGGCAGAATGTAGACGATTGACATACTGAATCTTATAATAACGCCATCGTCGGCACAACAAGCAAATCTTTTAAAACATTAAATCTATGGAAGCCGAAGGCAGCAAATCAGCGTGTTAATAACAAACAACACCATCTAGTTTTAATCGTTGTAACTTTGAATTTATGTTTTTTTTCTAAGAAATATTGCTCTGGATAAATTAACATTTCTCTTAAATCTGGTCCAAGGAAATGTAAATGTCTATAAAAATTATTAAAATTTTCTACAAAATAGTGAAAGCATCATAAAGGCTTACCAAATGGTAGGGTATTCACCCATTTGGTGGTTGCTACCCGTGGTCTACTGTATGTCGCCATAACAACCTTGAGTTGTGTTCCCTCATTAATGGCCAGGTTCCAGTCCCCCGTTAGAGAGCGGCAATACATTGGTAGCACCTTTTGTGTTAGGCGATGGTAACCGCTTTCCATCACGTGGGCTGTCTGTCTGTCTGCTGAACTCATGTATTAAAAAAATGCTTGTCAATTTTATATGAAGCCCAACTCTCCTAACAAATTTAGCAATATCCTTACAGGAAAATTAAGTATAGGTATGTTCATAACCATGAACACGAGTTCTTTTAAAGAATAATGTATTTTATTGCCTTTTGTTTTATCAAGTAACTATTACTAATAATAAACACCTAGGCGTTTTTTTTTTGTAATTGTTTAATTTGGTGAGAAATGAAGTGTTATTTATCTATACTAGGTAAGTTGGTAACAAAGAGCTTAGCCAGTTTTTAAACTTCATGTCAACACTTTAAATACAATTAAATATTCGTCTCGAAGATTCCAAAAACATAGCAACGCAAAAATGGTAAAAACCGTGAGTAATTGAATTGAAAAATAATGCTTGGATTTGATGAGAAATCAGCCACTAAAAACAGGTCTTCCTAACAACATTTTGACTAAGGCATTTTTATTGAAAAATAATATTCATTGGAAAACAAAAAGAGAGCTAGTTAATGTACAAGCTTTGAGATGAAATAACTTTTAAATTGAATGCTTTCATTATTCATCGTAAGTCAGTTCGTCGAATAAAAATAAGTGTGTAAGAACTAACTTTTTTTTTAGAGCTGACACGTTCGTGATGTTATAGAAGTTATAGTGCAGGTATACGAAGTAAAGGAATGGAGTAATTAATTCTTATTTAATATTATAAATGCGAAAGTAGCTCTGTCTGTCTGTCTGTTCCATTTTTACGGAAAAACTATTAGACCTATTTGGCTGAAACTCAGTACATAATATTTTCGATGCCGAGGATGAACACAGGATACATTTTATCCCAAACAATGGGTGACCTTTCGGGATAAAAATATATTTGTCTCTTTGTTTTTTATGCTTTTACGAAAAAACTACCAAACCAATTTAGCTGAAATTTGGTATATATGTAATTTTAATATCGAGGTTGGACAAGGGATACTTTTTATCCCGGATAATAGGATAGATTTTGGGATAGATTTAGACAAAGGTTATCCCAGAAAGTAGGATATGTTTTTTTGTGATTTACCATTTTGGTTAATTTGGTCATTTTGGTCTTTTGGCTCATTTTGATCATATTGGCCATTACGGCATATTTGGCACTGTTGGCAAGAATAACTGCCAGTTCATCTGGACTAACCGTGATCGCATCTTCGTCAGACAGATTACAGTTGAAAGTGACATTAAAAACATCCGTCCTATTACAGATACCATATAATAATATATATATATATATCGAGCCTTTACCGCCATTTTGTCGTAAGCGACGTTTGGACCTATGTATATTTTCTGTTGCAAAAGGTATTATAAACTATTATTTTGGTTTAAGACTTTCAGTTTTTGATTCAGTAGAGTCTAATCTAACTAAAACAGAAAATCTTAAAACAAAATAGTAGTTTAAAATACCTTTTGCAGCCGAAAATATAGTCAGATCAAAATGTGGCTTGCGACAAAATGGAGGTGAAGCCTCGATATGTACGTATATTTTTAACTTTACTTAAAATTAGTTTATTTTAAGAGCTGTACTTGGCATTGGGTAGCAATTAACAATATTGTGACGTTATAAAATCATATTTTCAACCAGGCTTTCTAGCCAAACGTTGTTCATATAGTAATTATTCATAATGTTTAAATACATTTTATTATAACTACAAGCAAGTTACAGATACTACACAGTATATAGGTTTTCTTTAAGTTACGTATTTGTATATAATATAATTATCTTAAACATTACTTACATAGATACATTCTATAACATAAAAAAGTTAATCTCTTAGTTCATGATCAACAATGTATGCTTATTTTTTTACGTCATATATTCTTGGAGATATATATTTATCTTTATTTATGATTATAATTGCTGAATAAGTACTAAATATCATTTTATAGAGCCAGAAGCTGGGATTATAATATAATTATTCTGTGTATATAGGCATTTACCTGTATTTAGTTATATATAGTAGATTTATGTATATAAAAACTTCTGTATGTATTCAATCATTTTATTTTCATTATTTATTCTTGTATATACAAATAATGCTCTTATTTTTAGTTATAAAAACATATAATAATAATAATAAATAAATACGTTTTATATATTTAGTGAGTTGAGTGAGAGAGACCACCACCTGCAATTGAAAAGTCACATGATATGTTAGCAAAAATAAATGAAAAACCGTCAAATAGTAGAATTTTTGGTGGATGAAAAAGTCATGGTCGCAGATTACCGAAAAGCTAAGAAACCTTGGATGGAATGTGTCATACTAAATTAATCTGTGCCTATTGTTACATATATCGTTGATGTAGATGGACGCAATTGGAAAAGACATGTAAATCAAATGCTAAAATGTTCTAATAGTTTAAAGGAATAATCTTAAAAAAAAATCTGAACCAACATTATTTTTTTTTATAAAACTACCTCTGTTGTCATATACAATACAAATACAATACAAAATCTTTATTACATAGCCAACAACAACATTATTGTGTTACATACAAGTAAAAAGTACAAAAAGACAGAATTGTCCAAAGAAACGCAAGCTGTGAAGTCAGGTGGTTGCCAAGACCCCGGACTAGGAACAAACCTGTGTTACAGTTAGCATTGGCAGCCATCCGACTGCAAGAAATTTTTTGTATTTAAAGGCTAATTTGTCACATACAGAGAAAATTCTGAATCCTAAACTAGTAAAACTGTAAAATATTAGGATTCAGATGAAATTATATTTATATTTTATTATTTATTTAAGTGTCTGCATAGTATAGGGTGTGTGTGTACGTGTGGGGTATGTGTGTCTGTATGTGTGTGGGTGTGTGTGTACACATGGGTGTGAGTGTGTTACGATAATTACAGAGTGTATGGTACCAAGAGTAGAGACCGCCAATCTAATCAAACAAATAGTGGGTACACGTATATTAAATATTAAATAAATACTTGCATCAAAATTGCTCATTCAGTAATAAGCCGTTCTGTATTGTCATAACTAAGGGAGTGGAACCATTTAATTAATTTATGCTTTACTTCATACCTTTTGAGCGAATATATTTTTAAATGTCTGTTAATTTTATTATAGAGATAGCCGTGTAAGAACTTGAAGTGGCGTTTAGCAAATGATGTCCTACAGGATACTGTAGGACAAACCCTATCGTGGCGTCGTTTTCGGGAATATATGGTAGGATCGTAATTAACGTTACAATGCGTTCTTATAATGACATATAGAATATATAATTGTCTTACAGATAGAAGATTTGCGTCTTGATACAGCTGGTGAGTGGAGTAACGGAAAGGTTTTTTGTATAAAACTTTTAGATATATAATTCTAATTGATATAAATCATTATAATACTAATATATAACTGACTTTATTATATACTTTATTTATTATACTATTATTTTCTTTTTCTATGGGTCTCAATAAAATATGTATAGAGTAAGAGGTAGGCACCGAAAATCAATACTGTGTCGGATTAGCTTGGGGCACAGCAATATACTGAGTGCCAAACTCCTTTTTCCTATTGCCGCACGCAACTAGAGAATGGTTTTGCTTCGTTAAATTAATATATATTTTGTGTATGTCGTCTTTGACAAATAAACGTTTTTCTTTCTTTATTTCCTTCTTTCTTAAAGTCGGTTAAATATTTATTTTGTGCTTTTTAGTTTGAAGTCGGCTTTCTTTCTTTTTAATAAATATATTCGACAACCATTAGCTAGCTGGTAAGTTGACGGACAACTTAACCGTGGCTATTGTACTGTTTTGTTGCGTACTCAAAAAAACATTAGATAGCTACTACCTGCTATGTGACGACCCATAATTTAAGTCTATTTCAAATAGGACGGTATGGCTGACACCTCGATAAAACGTAACATGTGTAGCGTTGCCGGAAAGTGTAAACTTTACTATAAAATAAATATCAATTTTAAATATATAAAAATATATTTAATCCTGTTACTATTTTTGTTTTCCTTCTTCTTCTTCAGCCAATCAATGTCCACTGCTGGACGTAGACCTTCTCAAGTCTGCGCCACATATACTGGTCTCCCACCTTCCTTATCCAGTCCCTACCAGCGACCTTACACAGGTCGTCGGTTCAGTGGACTGGATTACTAATATTTCGAGCTGTGTTACGTACCCTGGTTCTCCTACAGTATCCTCATGTCTGATAGACGGATAGACCACAAGAGAAACCCAACATAGCTCGGTCCATTGCATACTATTTAATAATATTATAAGATATTATTATGTATAAATATAAAATCATGATGTTTATTTCTCTATTAACGATATTTCTCTCACACCGTCCTATTTGGAGATAAATTGTTTCTTTCTTTGTATTGTATTTTCAGTTTAAAATGTGGGAGTGTGACCCAGAGATGACGACAACCATCGTCAACACCTACTCTATGGCAGGACCAATGTTCACGCAAGCGCTGACCAGCTTCTTTGCAGCACAGTGCGCTATGTACGGGGACCACTTATGGCCTGAAGATGCTACGGAGAAGGTTCTTAAAGGTAGAGACATATTTCCTAGCCTAGATATTGGCTGGTATTACTTACAAAGCTCTAATAATTTTTATAAATGAATGAATAATTCGAACACAATTTTGGATTGATCACAGATCCGGATTACGATTTCGTCGTGATTGGAGCTGGTTCAGCAGGGTCAGTGGTTGCTAATCGCCTTAGTGAAATACCAAATTGGAAAGTTCTGTTGGTAGAGGCCGGAGGAAACCCTACACTAAACACAGAGGTAAATTTTCTTGGTTAAAAACCTTTTAAAAACAATCACTTACGCTCAAGACATAGTCGTAATAATTTAAAAGATACAGTCAAGGCATGGAAACCGGTAAAAAAGTCGCACCGGTTACAGCCTAAGTACATAGAAACTTTCCTTTTCGGTTTTGTTCTCAATTTAAGCTTAATCAACCGGTTTTTGGTAACAAAAGTTCGTTAAATAGGTTTTGTTGAATAAAACGGTTTCGAACGATTTCGACTGGTTTTTGCTGCACACTTTCAAAGCGCATCCATGTGGTACAGCAAGTTTTCTTTGGCACACAAACATATAGGTTGAGAAAGATAAAATGGTACTTCCTCTTCTTTCTGAATAAACTGGTTAATTAAGGTTACTCGTATAAGACTCTCTTTAAGATTAATACTCCGAATTTAATAGTCAACTAAAGCCGGCTAGAACCATTAAACCGGTTAATTTTACACCAGTTCCAAGCCTTGGTTAAAGCATCCGGCTCTCGTTCTTATGATGTGGACGTGAATTTGAATCCCATCTACGAAATGTGCACTGCATAAGCTGTTTTTTAACCTAATTTCAACTAATTTGCTTATTGCTGTAATTACTATGTTTCGATAGAAAATGAGAGAAAAACTGTAAATGAAAGATAAAACGTATCAATCTACTTTGTATCAGCGCGGCGTTTGTATTTTCAAGGTGTTTTTATTCCGAAGCTATCAAACAGATAGATGACGTAACAGAAAGGGGTTGCCGTCATCATATAGACGTCTATAGACATATAGACGTTTGAAACACCAGGGGCGAAGCCCGTGCTGCCAGCATTTAGGATAAAGTAGAGGGAATGGGATAAGAAGAGTTAGAAGGGATAGGACATCGAGGATGGTCAATGGTTAAACGGGAGGAATAGGATTATTAGGATGGGATAGGAGAATTGAATAGTAAAAGGGATAGGGACGATGGGATAGAGGGAGAGAGAACTGGACCATCGGAACTGTCAGTCATCATACGAAACACGAAATACAGGTTTCTTAAAATGGAAAGGTCAAGCCCAGAGCTGGAATACTCATGGTCTGATATTCTTATAAGTACTTTATTTTGATATTATCCTCTAATTCACCAGTTTAATAAATATTCACTCCAACATCCGCGGGTACCGTGTTTCTAGAAACCTCTGAACCGATTGTTGTGAAAGAGCTAGAGCTCTGTGACAACAATCGGTTTAAAGGTTCGGTGTAAAAGTACATAACGTAATGTTGTAGCAACGTCAATGTCCTTGAGGATTTGGGGGAGCTAGGTACCTCTCCACCGTCATTGTTATACGGAAGAAAAAGCAAGCAAAGAATTCCAAGTATCTCACAACCGACACGATCGCGGTTCTGCGCTGCGGAACGCGGCTGGTGCTTTATGGTTCCTACGGATGTGCAACAAAAATTGACGCAAGCGAATCTCTCCCTAATATTTTTATCTTAAAGATATTACTTTCCTGTTTATTATGTATCTTTTTTGTATTATTAATAGTTCATTGTGTCACTTTACAGACACCACAATTATTCTACAACAATATGGGTACTCCACAAGACTGGGGTTACAAGACTGAACCACAAAACGGTGCGTGTAGAGCTTACAAAACAAAAGGATGTGCTTGGCCGAGAGGAAAAGTACTTGGAGGAAGTAGTAGTATCAATGGAATGGTGTATGTTCGTGGTAATAAGGCTGATTATGACGAATGGGCGGATGCGGGTAATAAAGGTTGGAGCTACGAAGAAGTTCTGTCATATTTTCAGAAAAGTGAAAATTTTCTTAGTGAATTGAATGAAAGTAATAAAAAATATCATAGTCAAGGGGGGTATTTGAATGTTATTCACGAACCAGAGTTACATGATATTGAAAAAGTAATCTTAAAGGCTGGTACAGAATTAGGTTTAACCAATAATAGTGATTATAATGGTGCTAGCCAAATAGGAGTAGCGAAAGTTTATATGACTATACACAAAGGAAAAAGACATAGCACGGCAAGAGCTTTTTTAAAGCCTGTCAAAGATAGAACTAATCTTCATGTTATCAAGAATACTTTAGCAACAAAAATACTATTCAAGCCTGGAACTAAAACAGTTAATGGAGTTCTATTACACAAGAATGGAAAAGATATATCGGTAAACGTGAGAAAGGAGCTTATTTTATCTGGCGGATCAATTAACTCTCCACAACTTTTATTACTTTCCGGAATAGGACCTAAGAAACACCTCGAAGAACTGAATATAGACCTAATAGCCGATTTGCCAGTAGGGGAAAACTTACAGGATCATGTGTTCATACCTGCATTTTACACAGCTACTGCTCCAGTTGAATTTGCTGGCACAGTTGAGAAAACATCTCTAAATTTGGTTGACCTAATTGTACACGGTAAAGGACCTTTAAGTGTCGTTCAGCCACACCGTGTTTTGGCTTTTATTAATATTATAGATCCAAAATCCATTTTACCAACAACGCAATATCATTTCATTGTATTCCCTCCTAAAATTTCTGATACGCTTGATCTGTTCGATAAACATGGATCAACTGACGAGGTTATAAATAAGTTTAGAGAAATTAATAACAAATGCTTTACTTTGATTATTTATAATACACTACTGAAACCAAAATCGAGGGGTAGAATACTTTTGAAGACAAAAAATCCTTTTGACCATCCCCTGATATATGCTAATTATTTTGATAATGTACAAGATATGCCAATTATTATAAAATCTTTCCAGGACTATGTATTGAAATTTGGCGACACAAAATCATTTAAAGATTTCGGATTTAAATTAAATTGGATTGATCTCGAAGCCTGTAAGTCATTTGATAAAAATACAGTAGAATTCTTGGATTGCTATTCTAGAGAAATGACATTTTCTTTATACCATCCAACAAGTACTTGCAAAATGGGTCCCGATGACGACAAAACTGCAGTTGTAGATCCCGAATTAAAAGTACATGGTATAAAAGGCTTAAGAGTTATAGATGCAAGTATCATGCCAATTATTGTAAGAGGCAATACGAATGCACCAACAATTATGATAGGTGAGAAAGGCGCAGACATGATCAAAAACTATTGGTTCGAAGAAAAAACTGTTAGTTCGTAGACTAATCCTTTATAATTTAAACATATGTTTTGAAATGCCTGTATTTCGAATAACTGGTATTACATTCTGGATTTGAAACTGTTATTATAATCTAAGGATAAAATTAAATGTAGACTTTACGTCGTTTTCTTTCGATTTATGGGTAGTAGAATCAAAAAGAAGCTTTGTATATTCTCTAAATATATTTCATTTTAATTTATAACACACTTTTACGATGTTTTTTTCATTCTCAAATCTAGAAGAAGTCACCAGGAGACAATTACAATTATAGATAGATAGATAACTCTTTATTGTACACCAATACAAATATCAACTTTAAGACTAAAATTATATCTAGTTATGTACAAAGGGCGGTCTTATCGCTAAAAAGCGATCTCTTCCAGACAACCCCAATTATCTATACAGATAAATAAAATTGAAGTGTCTGTTTGTAATGTCAAAATAAAAATGTGAACAAAATCAGGGGGGGGGGGATAAATCGGACCAGGAGATGCCAAATGGAAGTATTAGAAGTTTTGTCTGTCTGTCTGGATGTTCCGGCTAATCTCTGAAACGGCTGGACCGATTTTGACGGGAATTTCACTAGTAGATAGCTGATGTTACAAGGAGTAACTTAAGCTACTTTTAAAATTAGGGTTCCGCAAAAAAAATCCACGCGTACGAAGTTGCGGACATAGTTAGTACTAAAATATAAATGTTGTAGTTTCAGTGATAATTGAGTTTTAACTTCAACTTTGTTCTAAATTTTGACGTGGTAGAAGCTATATTGGAATCATAAGCTTAATTACAACTCGCTGGGCAGGCCCGATCGATGTGGTACCACACTCTCACATAATATCGACGTGAAAAGGTTAGCCTTGTGCTAATCATGTTTCGTACGATGAGTGAGAGAGAGTTCCGATCTCCCACTTCCCCCTCTCCTTACAGTAGGATCCTTCCATCTTCTCTATCCCTCATCTATTATTTTCCCTATCCTATTCCTCCTGTGTAATCCCTCTATCTCACCCCCCTATCTCACTCTCATTATCCCAATCTAAAGGTTGGCAATGCATTGACTTCGCCCTTGGCATTGCTTACGTCTACAGCTACATACTTTGCATTAAGAGGGCCGTCTGCCCTTTTTTGATTTACAATAAAAAAAGAGCTTTAGGTATTGTTGAACCTATAGGGAAATCAAGGTTTGGCTTAAATGTTGTTAGAGCGCCATCTACTGGAATGTTATGTAAAATTAAGTATATGTAATGTTATGTATGTATGTAATGTTATGTATGTATGTAATGTTATGTAAAATTAAGTATATTTTATACACAATACATGCTACTGGACATTACACCTTGTATTTTCTTATAATATATATTTTTAGATATTATTTTAGGTAAATTGTGTCTTTGGATGATTAATATTGTTGCGAACCGGTATTAATCCTTTACAGGTGTTTTTGGTTAGTAGTATAGATGGTGTGGTCAGCATCACGTAGCGTTCAAATCATAGAACTAACTTTGCTATATAAACGTACTTGTATCTATATGGTGCATAGAATGTTTCTATATATTGTGTTTAATAATATATTCCATATTTTGTATTATGTATGACCTACATACGATTCCTCCACCACGATTTTTAACAATATTTTAAATTAAATTTCATATTTTTTTATATTTTTTTTATTGCAGGAGTTCAGCAGACAGGCAGACGGCCCACTTGATGGAAAGCGGTTACTATCTCCTATGGACATTTGCAACACCAAAGGTGCTACAAATGCGCTGCAGCTCTCTTAAGGGAGACTGGAACCTGGTCACTAATGCCGGAACACAACTCAAGGTTGTTATGGCGACATACTTTAGATCAGGGGTGGTAGCCATCCAGTCGGGCAAATGCCCTATCACCTGGCAATATTTACAAATTAAATACAATTTATATTGTTAAATTGTTACTTGCTGTGGGTACCGGGATTGGAAGGAAACACCGAACTAAAAGAATATGTCTCTATTTAAGCCAAATCAAGTTTACCTCACATTAAACAGTGAGTCCGATACGTAGTCCAAGTCCGGAATAAAACTAAACTCGACGACAGTCACGAATCCATAGATAACATAAACCAGCTCATAGACTTCTTTGTCCTTATCCGGTGTAGGTCACCTAACTCTCACGCTTGACCCCTACAATGGTTCCACAACGACAAGTCTTCCTCCTTGACGCGCGCGACTCCAACTTCGTGCATGGTCACTCTAGCGCTCCCTCACCGATGCGACACTCGGAGCATGCCCGATGCTCTCCAAAGAGTATTCCTGCCGCATCGCCTTCTGCGCCGCTTCCGATGACCCCATGCGTAGCCTCGGCACACACATGGTGCTCTGCTCTAAGACTCGTTCCAGGGTCCAGCCGTCCTTTCTTCCACGTAACACAACCCACACGCGTGCTACCTCCGGCGCTTCCCAAGACGACGCTCGTAGACTGCCCACAACGCCCGTCTGCAACACCACGCCATAATCCACACAGCACCGCCTTCACCGACCGTGCCGCAGCTTCAGCGCACTCATCAGTACTCGCTTCCGAAATTCGTACCAGGTCCTCTTCATCTGCCCGTCGACCCCCTGCAGCCTCAGCGCGTAGACCGGTACTTGCCTCCGAGGCTGCCCTTCCACCCAGCTAGGCCGTCCTCTTCGTCTTCCCTTCGCTTGGATACTCCTTCCGAGATTCTTTACTTTCGCTTCGCTAGCCCGTGCGAGTCTGCTTCCGTGCTCAGATTGTCGCGCTTATACTTATAGTCTGGCCATAAATACTGTTACAATTAAAAAGAAACAAAATATTACAATTTAATGGAATTGGAATTTGACTGTGTTTTCATTGTGTTTTCTTATTTTGGCGCCTATACATTGTACAACATTTTGCGATATTAAAATGGAGTGGGGCGATAAAGAGAACCGAATCGCTGTGATTGCATTACACAAAGTAGGTATGGAGCCAAATGCAATTTTTAAGGAAGCTTCTCAATTAGTCGACAGAGTGCAACATGGGCATTATCCGTCTTCAGCGATGGTTTGTTTGGTGGGGTGTTAGCTATGAAAGAGTGACTGAGCCATATTTTTGTGAAAAAGGTATCAAAACATCGGCACAAGTGTATCAAGATACCATTCTTGAGGAAGTTTAAGCCCCTTAACAACACCATGGTTAATAACCAAGAATGGTCCTTCCAGCAAGACTCGGCGCCGGGTCATAAAGCTCGGTCCACGCAGTCTTGGTTGGAAACGAACGTTTCGGACTTCATCAGAGCTGAAGACTAGTCGTCGTCTAGTCCCGATCTTAATCCGCTGAATTATGATTTATGGTCAGTTTTAGAGAGTACGGCTTGCTCTAATCTAAACACCATGACAATTTGGAGTCCCTAAAACAATTCATACGATTGGCAGTGAAGAATTTTCCCATGGAAAGAGTGCGTGCTTCTATTGATAACTGGCCTCAACGTTTAAAGGACTGTATTGCAGCCAATGGAGACCACTTCGTATAAGCTTTTTATATTTTAAATTTATGTATTAAACTAACACACTGTAAAACTTATAAATGTTATTTGCAATAGAAAAAAAATAATTCTTTGTTACAATATTTATGGCAAGACTAGGTATATCCAGTCGACGGTCTAAAATGAACCTTATTACAGCTTTTAATTATATGTCTATCCTTGTCCAACAAATACTCCCGTTGTTGTTACTTACTACGAGTTTATTTCAGCTTCTTCTCGAGTATATCTATCTCGTTTTAACATTTGTCTGATCATATATTTCTATCCTGCTCTTTCGTGTTACTTTGTATATGCAACATTTTATTGTTAAGGCGAAGACTACGCGCTATTTTCTCAAGAGGAAGAAATTCCGCTACGCGTACTTTTCACAATATTTATACATTTTATTGTATATTGTTACGTCATATACATGGAATAATTTATTGCTAAATAATTTGTAAGGTTATCACTGAGTACTCCGCGTACCTGCCGAAATCTGTCAAACCAGAAAATAGAAGACCTTCGGAGATGCATCTACGAATATATTTAGATTTTACATAGTTTCACGTAGCAGTTAAGATTTATGAATATATAGTCGTAAGCTTAATGTTAAATTAATAAAGCAATAATTACATAGAGAGAACAACACACGTCGTTTTATTTTGTACTCCCCTCCAGCGGCTGAGCCTAGCTCTCGTGGCGATGGAGCCATGGGCTCTCGTCAGTGGTGAGTCACCCTCGTCCCGCGGAGTAACATCATCGACGCACCACACAACTTAAAAATACACCCCACATACATCAACTTTGGTGTTGATATCAAAGTCAAATAAATAGTATAGGCTTGGTTAGCCGAATTAAACAGAGTCACAGATAACATAATATAAAATAGGAACATCGATATCCAGGGCAAGTTTTCTCGGTTGAATTTAACAGATTTGTCAGAATCTAAAATTACATTAGATCTGTTTAGGCCAATTATTTCGATTGGTGGTTCATTCGTTTGATGATATGATCGGAATGAAATCAGTCATGCCGACATCTTCCGATTTGTGCCCTCCTAAGGACGCTCATTGGCCAACGATATTATGTCGTCACACGACGACTCTGAAGAGACAAAGCCACACCACCACCCCAACAGACATTAAGTCGAATATCGCCGACCCGATTGGGCGCGCACGACCGACCCGCTCCGCAGCCATTTGTACTAATCTTCAATAATTTAACCGCCATATTTGTGTGACAAAAAAGACTCTTTAATATCATTGTCCGAAACCAATTGATCCTTGACGACCGGTGCCAGACGTTTCCAGACTTGCCGAATTGGGAGAAGTACAGTTTCGGGAGGTTAAGGTTAGTGGCTTGATTTTCCTTCCCATATGATCAATCGGATGCAACGATTGATCTGATTGTCCTGCCGCCCACTGTTTCTGAGTTATATTATCGAAGGCCGCACCAGTCCAGGAGGTAGGGCAATTATATACAACCGCCACTACGTGGTGTGCTATAGGGGAGGCGGGAGAATGACCTCAAAGTTTATTCTTGGCACCACCAAGATCTTTAACAATAATCCACTTGATAACATACAGAGAAAACTATCGTACGAAGTAAACAAATTGATACGATGAATAATTTGGTAACATAACAAAAGCCGCCACTTTAATACAGGATGCAGAAACCTAATATGTTATCAAAAATCGATAAAAAAAATCGTGTCAATAATATGTTAATGATAAAAATAAAAAGTTACAATAAAAACCCTTCTAAGTGAAAATTACTGTCCTGCTCAAAGTTCTAATGAATTGAGCGTAAAATTAAATAAGTATCTTGTTTTCTAGGTTTCGATTAACTTCAATTAATAAGATCATAATTATAACACTCTTACTAGTTTAGAGTCACTGATGTTCCGTAGCACTTTTTTTACAAGCTTTTATTTTATTTGCCATGGATGTACCTATGTATGTATGTAAGTTCGAGTGGAATCTTGCTAGTTTTTAACCAACTTTCCGGTTTCCGATTGAGCTGAAATTTTGCACGCGTATGTATATCGCGTAACAATGCAATAATATGGTACCATGGAGCTGATCTGATGATGGAGTCGGCAGGTGGCCATAGGAACTCCTGTACTAAACAAGATAGACCCGTCGTGTTTGGGCTTGTTTTACTTGTCTTGGCTAGCACTCTGCATCTACATAATATCCAGGATCTCAAAAGATTGTATTTAAAAACCTGTTGTAAATCTGGTACCTTATACCATATTTACAAACTAGATTCGAAATATTAGATCAACAATTTAAGGAGTTTATAGAAAGTTATAAGAATATAGTTTCTTTATCGAAAAATAAAAAAGAGCCGTACTTCACGGAAAACATATACGACAATTTTGAGGAGTTGTATGTAGAATATAGAGCTGTTTATGCGAAGCTTTGGAGTCACTGTTACCTAGTTCCCAACCACCGAAGAGTGAGTCGTCGACATTCAGCGTGGTTGTGAATAATAATAATTACGATGTTAAGTTGCCGCGCATTAACTTACCTACATTTAGCGGTCGAGCGATCGACTCGCTCTGCAGTCTGGTGAAAGCCATGCTGCATAGCAGCGATACCTGGGGGGCTACGGTTACTTTTTGTGAGACAATAATGTCTCTCAAAGAGACCGCCGAACGAGATAGGGAGAGGAGTATTATTGCGCGTACTAATGCGACTCCACGCGGACGTCGGCGGTTGGCTGGCATCCGGAGACGCAGGTATGCGCCTGACTTCCTACCCTGAATAATACCGCTTCGGGGGGCCTTTAGTTATCAAGGGAGCAAAGGATTCATCACCCCCGCTGACGAAGTGAATGTGTTCTGATTCCCGGGGCACATTCAGGCACTTTTTGCGCTGGATCGGACTGGGCGTAACTACGTTCTAATTCTCAGCCTTTCCTTCATAAAAAGCGCGGGGCACATGGGAGGAGGGTGGTTTTAGTGGGTAGTGGGTGTTGCCCGTGCAACTTCTCTGAGTCTCCACACAAGCTGGCTTGATTATTGTTCGGATTGCCCCTTGTCAAAGGGGAAAGCCTTCATGATCAACTATGGTCTAATCCCTTGCAAAGGACCCAGTATTCTGCGTAAATAGCATTTCCCCCGCCTTAAAAAAAAAAACCTACATTTAGCGGTAAATATGAGGAATGGCGATCATTTTTTGTGTTGTTCAGCTCGTTAATACATAATAATAAGAATCTTACGTCGGTGCAAAAATTACATTATTTAAAGGGAAATTTAAGGGAGAAGCACTAAATTTATTGAGGAATTATTCAATTACTGATTCTAATTATGACGGAGCGTGGAAACAATTAGTTCATCGTTATGATAACAAGTGATATAACTGTAATGCAATGTTAAAGGTTTTGTTTTCATTGAGGAAGATTAATACGGAGTCATCACTGTCTATAAAAAAATTATTAGATACAACATCATCCTGTTTACAGTCATTAAAGAATATGGGCATTAATATCACAAGTTGGGATGCGATTATTGTTTTCCTAATTGTATCGAAATTGGATCCTGATTCTATGAAAGAGTGGGAACAACACGTAATAGAATTAACAGGGATTTACTGTACCTGGGATCAATTGAGAGCTTATTTAGAACATAGATTCAGATCATTAGAGATGATACACTCAAATATATTGCGACCAAAACAATCTTTTAAACCAATTAATCAAGCAGAATCATTTCATACGTCCGTGGAGATTAAGCAGCAAAATAGTGGAATTAAGTGTGCGCTGTGTTCTTTTGCATTTACTCGAATACTGTAAAAGTTAGACAAAAAAGTTCTACTAAAAATTTGTCAAGCTTAAAATTTTACATAATATAGGTCCTAAGACGTTTTTCTTCTCCGGTCAGAATTAATCGAGTTAGGGATGTTTGAGAGAGATGAACTTAATTACCTGCGATTTTTGAAAATCGTAGGTATTAGAAAAATAAGCGATGTCTTTTAAATTGCTTAAAAAATCTAATCGTACATTCTAGATACACAGTTTTTTTTGTTATTGTTAAAAAAATATAACAATTTGAAATTTTCAAAATGAAATTTGAATGCTTAACAGTTAATGAATTATTTTTATGCCATATGCAGATTCTTCGCAAAATTGACTAAATATTACTATTGCAAAAAAAGAGCCTGTTATATTTCGGCAGGCGTGAATTTATAGAGGTATATTTTTTTCAAATTCTACGCCGTTGTATTAAGTCCCGAGTTAAAAAGAGAGGACTATTGCTTACTTGCTTACTCATATGGATGTTCGACAATGAGTGTAGCGCATGCTCTGACTAACCTATTACTAAGGTATTTTTATTGAAAAATAATATTAATTGCGAAACAACAAGAAAGATATTTAATTTTAATGCAATAGTTTAAAATAAAATATTTTTTAAATTGAACGTTTTAATTATTCGGTGTAAATCAGTTCGTCAAACAAAAATGAAAGTGTGTGAGCACCTTAACGTGGTTTTTGAAAGCTGATGCGGTCGAGAGACTTTAAAGTTATGACATGGGAATTCGAAGTAAACGATATTACGTTCATATAAAAGAACTGGCGTTCAAATACTATATCATCATCATAACTTTAAAAATCATGATATAAATAATTTTAACTATTGCTTAAACTTAAACTAATACGCCATTTGACTCGTTATAGAAATGACGTCATAACTAGCAATGCTCGTACATAATCTAGGTGCCTTCGGTGTTTTGTAACGTGATAAAAAGTATATCAGTTGATTGGACTGTCAACTATCTTAGTAAAATGATTTAAACTATACGTTGTCAAATGTGGGATGATAATTTTGACAGCTCACGCCTATGAAGTTTCTTAATTTTTTCCGGTAGAATGTACTACAAATAATGTTGTATTTCATTGATTTTATCAGTCAAAGCATAATATAGAATATTCTATTAAGACTTGTTAAAAATTTATGACTAACTGACTGTAAAAATAAATATATTTTAAATAATATAATTTTGGTTGAAATTCTTATGCAGATTTTCTGAACCGTAATGCAACAAAAGATAAAACTTGTGGCTTTACTATTGACTTTTTCAAAGTTGAATTCGCTTACATGCATTTTTTTATTTATATTAATTTACATTAAAGATATATAAAATTTTATTTATATTAACTTGTAACATTTTTAACAAGATGTTACAAGTTTTCAAAGAACAAAAATACTAGGAATGATAAACCTTCAATGACAAATGTAAATAGTGGCAAACCTACATACATTTTATACATAGGTAAAAAACTTAGCCATCCGGCTAATTGAGGTATAATAACAATCTAAAACACCAGCCAATGGTTATTTGGCTAATGAGTAAACAACTCGCTAACTGATAGCCGACAGCTGACGACTAAGCCGTAAACTTGTCAGTTGTTGATTTTTAATTTTATTCGACCATCATTGCCTAGCTCGCGAGTTAATGGCGACGGCTAACCAACTAAAAAACCAGCCGATGGCTATTTGGGTAATGAGTAAACAACTCGCTGACTGACAGCCGACAGCTGACGACTGAGCCGTAAACTTGTCAGTTGTTGATTTTTAATTTTATTCGACCATCATTGGCTAGTAGCTCGCGAGTTGATGGCGACGGCCAACGGCTTAACCTTAAACTTGTCAGTTTTCGGTTATTTCGACAACCATTAGCTAGCTGGTGAGCTGACGAACAACTTAACGGTACCCAACGTATTTTTTTGTTGCGTACCCAAAAAAAATATGAAATAGCGAGTACCTGGTATGTGACGTCCCATAACTTAAATCTATTTCAAATAGGACGGTATGGCTGACACCTCGATAAAACGTAACATGTGTAGTGTTGCTGGAAAGTGGAATATATATATATGGAAATAAATTGTTTCTTTCTTTGTATTGCATTTGCAGTTTAAAATGTGGGAGTGTGACCCAGAGATGACGACGAACATCGTCAGCACCTACTCTATGGCGGGACCAATGTTCACGCAAGCACTGACCAGCTTCTTTGCGGCACAGTGTGCTATGTACGGGGACCACTTATGGCCTGAAGATGCTACGGAGAAGGTTCTTAAAGGTACAGACATATTTCCTAGCCTAGATATTGGCAGATATTATTTACAAAGCTCTAATATTTTTTACAAACGAATGAATAATTCGAACACAATTTTGGATTGATCACAGATCCGGATTACGACTTTGTCGTGATCGGAGCTGGTTCAGCAGGGTCAGTGGTAGCTAATCGCCTTAGTGAAATACCAAATTGGAAAGTTCTGTTGGTAGAGGCCGGAGGAAACCCTACACTAAACACAGAGGTAAATTTTTTTCGGTTAAAAATCTTTTAAAAATAATCACTTACGCTCAAGACACAGTCCTAATCATTTAAGGGCTACAGCCAAGGCTTTGAAACTGGTAAAAAAAATCGAACCGGTTACATCCTAAGTACATAAAAACTTTCCTTTTCGGTTTTGTTCACACTTTGAGATCAGTCACCCGGTTTTTGGTGACAAAAGTTCATTAAGTAGGTTTTGTTGAATAGACCGGTTTCGAACGATTTCGACTGATTTTTGCCGCACACATTCAAAGCGCTACCATGCGGTACAGCAAGCTTTCATTCGCACACAAATATATAGGTTGAGAAAGATAAAATGGTACTTCACCTTCTCGCAGAATAAACCGGTTAATTAAGGTTAATAGTATATCACTCTCTTTAAGGTTTATACACCAAATTAAATAATAAAACCGGTTATAACCAATTAAAACCGATTCTAAGCCTTGGTTAAAGTTAAAGTTTTCATGATGTGGACATGGATTTGAATGATGTGCACGTTTCGTGGACAGGTCCACGAAACGTGCACTGCATAAACTGTTTTTTTACCTTTTTTTATTTTTTAAGGGGTTTTATCACTCAGTGACAATGCCACCCCCGTAAAGACAAACATCAGGTAATACAAATAAAACAAAAATCACTTTTTTTTTAATTTATCGGTTAACATACAAAACAAATCTTTTGCTTGCTGAGATAGGGGAGAGGCCCAGATAGTGTAACAGACACCTATACTGTAGCTTCTGTTTATTGTTCGTAGGCTTGCACTCTGGTCATACTCCATCAGCACGTGTAAAACATGGTCTTGTACACCACAGGTTGAAGAATTTGGTGACACAGTCAGTCCCATTAAATGCTTGAACCGATTTGAGGGAATATGCCCAGTACGCATCCTCAACAATGCTGTAATATATCTTCTTGGTCTCTTCCCTTCAGCAAACCACGGAAATCGAAGTGGCTGACCCTGGACTGTACGACACCATATTCCTTTTGTTATTGAATGTTCATCAAAATATTCACTCCATATTTGCCTACATTTAATTTTAACCGGAACAAGTAAATCAGATGGTAATAATAAACATTTATATGGTATGCCTTCATTAGTTGCTTGTCGTGCAGCCCAAGTTTGCCTCTTCGTTTCCGGCTATACCAAAGTGTAATGAAATCCATTGGATAAAAACAGACTTTTCAGAACTCTCGAGCTGGCAAATTATATTTAATATTCGAATGTCTATCGGATTGCCTCGCCAGTTCGAGAGAATCCGAGCCAAGTGTTGTATGCTGCTTTTAGAATCAGAGAAAATGACAAAACTATTTTTTTGGTATATCAGCTATATGTACTAGCGCTTTTGCAACTGCAATCAGTTCACAGTTCATTATGCAGGTATTATTAATCACCTTGAATCTGGCTCGTAAATTAGTTTTCGGATCGAAAAAAGCAGCACCAATGCTCGATTTATCTTTGGATCCATCAGTAATAATACGATAGTGATATTTTAAATTTGTTACTCATTAAGTTCTAGTTAGTCGTTTTAAGATAAGAAGGGTTACAAGTTTTATGTCTGCAATATCTTGTTCTGTATAGGTAAGTAGGGGAGCTCATTTAAAGTATCAAAAATAGCATTACATTTAATTTGACATGACTTGATATAGAGCTATCTTGCTAAATATTGTCGTACTTGCTAGTTTATGTAGACCGCTTCGCAACGTATTATTGCTGTTAAGGAGAAGAACTCCCCAGCAATACGTGCAGCTGAAAATTGATTTTCTTCTTCAATAGTGTAGTATCCCTTTTTAAACAAGATACTTTTTAATTTGCCTGCTTTTTAACTAGCGTGAAGTTATGTATGTATGTATGTATGTACTTTTTAATTTGGATTTAAATTTAGTGAAAGGCAGATCTAACATATCATTTAAAATCTTATTGATGAAGCATATTACCAACCCTCAAGAAAGAGGACAATACTTTTTTATGTGTTCATGTTCATTATGTCACTTTACAGACACCACAACTATTCTACAACAATATCGGTACTCCACAAGACTGGGCTTACAAGACTGAACCACAAGACAGTGCGTGTAGAGCTTACAAAACCAAAACATGTGCTTGGCCGAAAGGAAAAGTACTTGGCGGAAGTAGTAGTATCAATGGCATGATATATGTTCGTGGTAATAAGGTTGACTATGACGAATGGGCGGCTGCAGGTAATAAAGGTTGGAGCTACGAAGAAGTTCTTCCATATTTTAAGAAAAGTGAAAATTTTCTAGGTGTATTAAATGATGACAATAAAAAATTTCATGGAAAAGCGGGATATTTGAATGTCATTCACGAACCAGAGTTACACGATATCGAAAAAGTAATCATAAAGGCTGGTATAGAGTTAGGTTTAACCAATAATAGTGATTATAATGCTGCTAGCCAAATAGGAATAGCGCAAGCTTATATGAATATACAGAAAGGAAAGAGACATAGTACGGCAAGAGCTTTCTTAAATCCTGTCAAAGATAGAACAAACCTGCATGTTATCAAAAATACTTTGGCAACAAAAATAATATTCAAGCCTGGAACTAAAATAGTTAATGGAGTTCTATTATACAATAATGGAAAAGATATATCGGTTAATGTGAGAAAGGAGCTTATTTTATCTGGCGGATCAATTAATTCTCCGCAACTTCTCTTACTTTCTGGAATAGGACCTAAAAAACATCTCGAAGAATTGAATATAGACCTAATAGAAAATTTGCCTGTAGGGGAAAACTTACAGGATCATGTGTTCGTACCTGTATTTTACATAGCTCCTGCTCCAGTTGAGTTTGCTGTCACAGTTGAAAATACAACTCGGAACTTGGTTGACCTAATTGTACACGGTAAAGGACCTTTAAGTGGCTTTCAGCCACACCGTGTTTTGGCTTTTATTAATATTACAGATCCAAAATCCATTTTACCAACCACACAATATCATTTCATTGTATTTCCTCCTAAAATGTCTGATATTCTCGACCTGTTCGATAAACATGGATCAACCGACGAGGTTATAAATAAGTTTAGAAAAATTAATAACAAATATTTTACTTCGATTATTTATACTACCTTACTGAAACCAAAATCTAGGGGTAAAATACTTTTGAAGTCAAAAAATCCTTTTGACCATCCCCTGATATATGCTAATTATTTTGATAATGTGGAAGATATGCCAATTATTATAAAATCTTTCCAGGATTATGTTTTAAAATTTGGTGATACAAAATCATTTAAAGATTTCGGATTTAAATTAATTTGGATTGATCTCGAAGCCTGTAAGTCATTTGATAAAAATACAGAAGAATTCTTGGATTGCTATTCTAGAGAAATGACGTTTTCTCTAGATCATCCAACAGGCACTTGCAAAATGGGCCCTGATAGCAACAGAACTGCAGTTGTTGATTCCGAACTAAAAGTACATGGTGTAAAAGGCTTAAGAGTTATAGATGCAAGTATCATGCCAAGTATTGTAAGAGGCAATACGAATGCACCAACAATTATGATAGGCGAAAAAGGCGCAGATATGGTCAAAACCTTTTGGTTCGAAGAATAAACCTTAGTTCGTAGACTAATCCGTAACGTAAATGGAAATTATTATAATTTAGACATATTTTTGGAAATGGCTTGTATTTCAAATAACTGTTATTATATTCTGGATTTGGAACTCCAATTATAATTTAAGGATAAAATTAAATATAGAGTTAACATGGATCTTTTTTCGGTTTATGGGTAATAAAATTAAAAAGAAAATTGTATATTCTCTTAATATATTTCATTTAAATTTACAACACACTTTTAACGATATTTTCTTTTCATTCTCAGAGCTAGAACAAGTTGCCGGGACACAATTACAATAATCTAAAATATAAATGTTGTATTTCAAATGTTTATTGAGTTTTAAGCTTGACTGTGTTATAAATTTTGTTGGAATCATAAGCTTGATTACAGCTCGCTGAGCAAGCCCGAGCAATGTGGTACACGCTCTCATAGTAAATCGGCGTGAAACGGTTAGCCTTGTGCTAATCGTGTTTCGTACGATGAGTGAGAGAGTTCCGATCGCCCACTTCCCCTCCTCCTTACTTGGAGGATCCTCCCATCTTCTCTATTCTTCACCCTATTTAATTTGCCTGTCCTATTCCTCCTGTGTGATCCCTCTATCTCATCCCCCTATCTCATTCTCATTATCCCAATCTAAAGGTTAGGAATGCATTGACTTTGCCCTTTGTATTGCATACGTCTACAGCTACATACATATTATTCACATTAATCCCTTTGGGCGCCTCCCAGTAAGACATCAAAATTCCTTCTCTTCTGTTGTTCTAATTTCATTGCATATTTTTAGAACCCGTTAAATTTTCACGTTTGGCAATTTCAAGGTCTAGTCGGCATGTTGCTATGTTATTTTATAAATAAATAAGGTCGGTCAGTCAGCGTTATCTAGTAGTGTACTTTCGGAATGAGTATCTTATAACGACGGACTTTGCGCGATTTATATTATTACGATATTCTGCTATACGATTAGGACTTGTTGTATTTGTAAAAACTGTGAATTATGTGCATTTTAATTTGCATCCCGTATATACGTAACAATAACATTTTACATACATACATACATAACTTCACGCCAGTTCCCTTGCGGGGTAGGCACGAACAACAGAGCGCCATTTAGGCTTATTCTTACACACCTCACTTGCTTCTTTGACAATAACATTTTCTACTGTAATATCTAACATTAAATGTGGTTGTAATGTACGCAAATGAATTTCTAAGGAGAAACAATTATACATATATGGCTTTTCTAATAAATATCTAACAAAACTAGCGGTAATACTGCTACACATAAATGTGTATATCTCATTAACACCCCATTTAGACTAACCAGCTTTGCTTTCAAGTTGGAATAGATATAATATTAGAATTAATATTTTACAGTAGTATCTTAGTGGCAACGATGATTGAAAGTTGGTCTTTTTAAGTCTTCTGATTATCTTTATTTATCTCCAGTAAATTAAGATTTTCTGATATTATCCACCCTATAACAGTCGTGGTAGCGTAATGGCTAGCGCACGCGTCCCAGACCCAAAGGGCGCGAGTTCGATCCTGGCCGGAACGCATGCACCACTTTGGCAGTTTTCTGACCTAATGTGCATATTGTTACAATTACCACGTGCTAACAACAGTGAAGGAAAACATCGTGATGCAACCTGCACATCGACATAACCGATGTGTCAAACCTGCCAAGCCGCCTTAGACAAGCCTGGCGGGTATACTGTCCCTGCCCCAGTAATGGGAGGCCTTAGTTCAGCAGTGGGACATTCATGGGCTGTTATTACATTACCCACCCTATTAGAAGCACTAATATTACACCTTAATTCTAATATATAAATTAAATCCAAGTTAAAAGCACCACGCCTCTATAATGCTCCTCTAATATAGATTCCAGGAACAACCAGCACCATTGCTGCGAGTACAAGCTTCTAAATAATACGTGGATTAGCCTTTTACTACCTGCATGCGGAGAATGGTTACCTGAACAATAATGGAATAGTTTGATGTTGTATAGAACGTAATAAATCTCGCAACATATCTTATCATAATAATAATAATAATAAACCCGCAGGGGGGCTTTGTGGCGAAGCCTTAGGTGAGTAGCGACACCTTACCTGACTCCGGGGGCCAAGGCAAGGCCCCCGCCTCCGTGCTTGCCTTAGTTAGCCGGCACGGAGTGGAGATCGCTAGAGCTAAGACTCAAGCTCCAGGGGTGGAAGTGATAAATGGTATCACGTCAGAAGTAGCTTCGGTGAACCTGCAGCCCACCTCTCTACACCCCTTAGCCACTCACACCCATGTTGCTCCTGTCTTCTATGGCATTTTTTGGGGCCCATGCAGGGAGTGGCGAGTCACCGTCTGCCCATTTTTCCATGTTCCCTGAACATTGCGACGGGCAGACGCTATAGTCCCCATATTTCCAGACCCCTCGTACAATTAGCAGTTCACCATAATAGCCCGGTACTTTTTGTCCTAATTTCCCACAATAGTCCTACACTGGCCGGGGCTTGTCCTTGGGTGCATTACTATATAGTGTAGACCGGCATCAACTCCGGTCGGTGTCACGCCACATTTACATTAAATTTGTCAAGGGGCCTCTACGTGTTGGCCTTCCCATGGCCCCACGCAAGCCCTCCAAAAGTCCGGGCCATTTTTATGGCCCGTGGTCTTGAAAGACATACAATAATAATAATAAATAAATAAATCATAATAAAACAACGTTTTAATGGTTTTAGGTGCGGTCATTTATTTCATTTATTGATTTTTTATTCGAGTCCTCCCATGATCACGGCTACTGAAAACTGGCCGAAACGCCGGAAACATAAAAGTCAAATAAATGATAATCGTTAAAACGTTGTTTTACGTATACTAGTCGCGAAAAATTAAGAAAATACTAAATGTAATGCATGCATAATTTTAGGTAATATCGCGCCTGTTTCTCCGCAGACGTAGGCTGAGTAAATGGATCTCCACTAACTTAATGGCACGTTTAGATTAGACATAGGCTAAGCACTTATCTGATTTTTTATATCAAAATTGTTCATTTTGTAGCCTAGGTATTGTAAACTAAAAGCTAATGCTGATATTAGACGGATCTAGCAAATAGAATCAATGTCATTGAAAAGCGCAGAACTGAAAAAAACGACTACATTCAATAACACTACACATGGAAAGCATGGCAATACAGTCAAAGTTTATCATATTTAAATAAAAATTATAAATTACACTATAATTTATAATAATTTTTTTTAATTAAAAATATACATATTTTGGAAATATTTAATACCTAGAAAATCTAGCCGTTGGCTAAAATTTGCAAGATCATTTATTTTTGCCTTTATTGATCAAAACAAACCATCACATGACAATCTTCAAGGAAGACGTATTTTTTTTTTGTATTGTATGATAACCAGATCTGGTCCATTGATCACTGTTGACTGTGAGTATAATTAACATAATGGGTTTCATTAGTACTGGAAATAACACGGATTACCCTGACTTAAAATCTATCACGCACGCTATCCAAAAATGATTAATTTCTACTTAAAATATTCTCCATCACCGGGCAGGAAGGATATCATGATGAAATTTACGAATCTATTCGAGAATTGAACGCTCATAGACTTTACTTACTTTACTAGGCAAGTGGAGAAGTTTTATTACGAGTCAGTGATCCTAAAAGTAAACCTAGTATTAAATCATACTGAAGATTTCGAAATCTTTGTATAAGTCGTTGATTTCATTCACATGTTGCAGAATACTAAAAGTTTTTAAACACACCCATTAAATATGGTATCAATAAAAATACGCGGATGTAACGATTATGTTTCAGGAATATAAGCTTATAAGTATTGCTACATATGACATATGCCAAATACAATTTACCACCCCGTGTCGGCGCAGCCAAGCAGCCCTAAATCGGACAAAAGCTCGGTAGTAAATAATGATTTATTAGTTCATGGTATCAGTAATCTAAGAATTGTTGATGCTAATATAATGCCGCTTATAACAAGTGCAAACACTATGCCACATATTTTAGTCATTGTTGAAAAAGCAGCTGATATCATAAAAGAAGCATACAACATGAAATATGAACTGTAAATTTGGTATTATTTACAAAAAATAACATCATCATGTAATAATAATGATACGAAGAGATTATAAGAGTATGTAAACGTTTGAGATCGGAAATAGCCATTATTCTTTCTGTAAAAATAAATACTATGATAATACACAGCTCAAGACTCTCAAGCTCAAGATGTAGAAACGTATTTTTTTTCTATAAAATGTTAACTGAATATTGAATTCATAAAATAAATAAATATAAAGTCAGTATGGTTTTTGTGTCTGTTTATTTTCACCATATAGTTTATCAAGTTTTCATGAAATTAGGTTTAAAAAATTTAATTCAAACGAATTATTTATATTATAGACATCGGTGATAAACATGAGATCATTTTATTCCGGGAGATGTGATAATTATTTTCAGAAAAGTAAGGTCCTTTTCTGATTTGTCTGAGCCCCTACATTATTACTGTGAGCGTTTCCTAATTCGCTTGGTAACGGTGCGGGACCGGCTTCCGACAAGTGAATCACGGAACGCTTATAGAAATGTATCCGCTCGGTAAGCTTTTGATATCGACTCTACATCGCAGTTGCATCGACAAATCAGAAAGCGACCCAGAGATTCCATGGAACGCAGCATTGGAATTGAAGCGGGGAAGAAGCGTAGAAGCTTGATTTCTGTATTAATAATAATTAAAATATATAATTTATAAGGGTGTTGCTACATTTAAAAACAAATGAATCATTTCTACATTTTATTCCTCCCATAACCAAACCCATCCAATTCAAAAATTTAATTTCTAATATGAACTTGTTTATCATAATTGAATTGAATTTGAAATGTATATATTTGAGAGATTTCGGAAATCCTGTGTGGTGGGGTATCTTGTTAATGATTCAATATAAAAGTGAAGGTTTAATGCTTCTTTGTTCTCTTATATTTTGACTTTTGTTTAGCATGCCATTTTCTCCAAGCTATTCTTAGAGCTAGAAAAGTAACCATGTTACGAATTTTTATTGGGTTATAATATTATGATGCTAACCATTGAAGAATAATATTGGGAATGATACTCGTCCATAAAAATGATTGATAACAAGAACTGAGGAACTATAGCGGTCGCCTTGGGAGAATCGCAGTTACCTTTTGCTTTGCGAGGCTATAAAGTAATACATCTTACTACAACCCAATGAACAGAATGTGTCGTCTATATAATGAGCTGGTCAATGATAAATCCATTTAAGATATATTCAATAGTAACACTAGAGAGTCTAAGCGATTAATCAGAGCAACAAATTTCTCTAGCATATATTCATTTACTGTTATCAACAAACATTGTTATAAAATTTATTTAGAACTACATTTTATTTAATTTATTTAGAATTGTTTTAGAACTACAGTATGGTATATTATTTACATAAGCCATATCTGTATTTTAAATTTCCTGTGTTCACATGTTTAGAAATACGACTTAAATTCTAAAATTATGTTAAAATATTCAGATGTATTTATGGTTGCATTCTGCTGTGTGAAATAAATATATATTAAAAATATTTATAGCCTACATGTACTGATAGTTGTAAGATATGTCAGTATATCTAGCTAGGCACGTGATATTTTTTTATATAATTATTCTTACAACTACCAGTATATCCAGGCACGTGTCATTTAAAAACAAATCTTTTATACATTTATTTCGCACAAAACAAAATAAAGTGGAATTTTATGCTATGGCATATAATTCCACTTTATTTTAATAATTGTCATGTGTATTACACAAATCAGCGAAAATACGTTTGTAGACATTCTGAGCTATTGATATGAACTACTAATAAAGCTGGATATCTTGGACTGTGTGGCTTATTCGTCGCAAAGTTCGAAGAATACGGATTGTTATCTTCATAAACACACGACACTGTATTCGCGTCGGTTTCATAATAATAGTGATCCGCAGTAAATATTCAAGGTGTTTTTACTACTTATGCAATAAATTACATACTTTGAACTTTGGCTACTTGTAGATACTAGGATTAAGTAAATATTTGAAGTCAGAGATTTCTCTGAATAAAATGTAATTAATTTTTAAAGTTCCGTAGTCATTTTGGCAAAGACTGAATCCTTATGGAATCATCTATTGTCATCTCTGTCTGTCTTTTTTGTATGTCACAGTCATTGTTCTCAGAAACTATTGGATCTATATAAATGAAGCTTGAGAGAAAGTTGTGGTCTATATGGCGCAATAACTTATGTCGTGAAATCGCGGAAAAATACCGTGCTTGCTCACACATCTCTCATCCGCTATAAAAATACCCTGTTTACTACACTACACACACTGAGCAACGAAAACTTTTGAAGACAAAATCACGGCTTTTTTGAAAACTGAAAAAGTAGTTTCTACGAAAATTGGTTTTAACAACGTTCTTCGAGTAGTTTTTAAGATCGTCTATTTCTGCGGAGCCCTCCTTTATGCGTGAAAAGACTCCACGGATTTTTAAACTTGCGTTGTAAGACTGACATGTGTAAGAAAGGACAAGCGGTGAGCTATTATGCATGCAAAAATGTGTTGTAAGCATATGCTACAACGTTACAGTGGCGTAACTAATCATTAAGGCCTGTAGCAAATTAACCGGATGGAGGTATTCCCAGTTCTTAATCGCCTAAAGTAGTCAAACAGACATATAGCCCACCTGATGGGAAGTGGTCACCGCCACCTATGGACGTTTATAACACTAGGGCCCCAATTCTGCTACTACAATATACATGTATACATATATATTGTCACGCCTGTTTTCCAATGGGGTAGGCAGAGACAATGGCTCTCCACCTGCTACGATCCTGACAAAAACTTCGCTTCATCGACATTCATTAATGTTTTCATACATACACCCTTATATAAACTGCTTTTTATCTGATCTTTCTTCAAAATATTTTCAATTTGATTCTTTGATTGAACATGATTCTGGCGCGACACCAATGTAGTTGTTTCATCGAAAAAAGTTTTAGGGGTCATCTGAAAAGCAAGAGTGACCTTGCCATCCAGATGATCTTCACTTCACGTCGATTGGACCCACTTTACCGATTTCTGTAATTATTTTAATGAGGTATAAAGTATAATCCATTCATCTACTTCATAAATTGCATTAAGAAACGTCTCATTTTGTATTTCAAAAATTTACGAAAGATTACTTTGTACAGACAAGTTGTGTGGTTATTTCGCAAAATACTTGTTGCGATCTGTCACTGATTGAGGCTAGTACCCGACAGTCACGACGTGAACAACATTAGAAATACATAATACACAAATACAAAAACATACACTAAACCACTTTAAAATCGGTATCTCATTATCATTTCCTGAAGTATGAACATTCCACGCCTCACTGAAGGTCTCCAGCGTAATGTATTGAATCGTTCAAAAAAAGATGTTTTATTTTAGCGCAATCTGTTTTCCTTTTAGTTCGAGATATTTTTTTAAAATAAGCATTTTAGCCACCATTGTTTCGTTTTTAACAAGGTACTAAGGCCGTAAAGTTCCTCGGAATATTTGTGCTATGTATGGAGAGGGCACAATATAATTTTATTTATTTTATTTTATTTTATTTTATTTGGGAGGTTAACAGCTGTGATCTTACAAACTAAAGTTTACAAACTAGCGTTACAGAGATAGTTAAAGAACAGCTAATTATAAACCTCCACAGATGACTAATATAATCTTATTAACGTCTCATTATTGATGTAGGGCTTCTATATTTAGGGTAACGGATGATATACCCGCCAAGCTTGTCCAGGCGGCCTGGCATATTTGAAATATCGGTTATCTCGATACGAGGTTTTCATCATCACGTTTTTTTTCACCGTCCACACGTGATAATTGTAACTATGGAGAGAGATATGTCAAGTTCAACAATAGAATCGTTGAATTCAAAGACGTACTTCGTTCTGGCCGTCTAGATGAGTTCAATGAAAATATTTATGGAGATTTAATTTTAGTATTTAAATCATTTTGTATACCACTATGTGGTAAAATGTACTGGGCATTTACTAGTATACAACATCTGTGTAAACAACATTCTTGCAAATAAAGATATTGATTGATTATAAAAGCGAGGTAAAATGGGCAGAAACATAAGTTCGTTTAAGAAATTCACCACGCCATGACTGAAACATGAGACTTGAGACTTTACTTTCAATGAGCTAGGCGGAAAAAAGCATAGACCACTGAACCATAAAAGTCATCATCATCAAATATGGTTATCGCTTTCAAAACATCACTTCAAATGTTACTTAAACATTGAACAAGCCAATATCCGGCAAAGGGTTTCTCCAAATCGAGCGATTACGTGGCCACGAATTGTTGCAACATTAAACCGGCGAACTATGTCCGAAATAAAACGGAGAGGCGCATGCACAATATCATGTCCGCAACCAAAACTGTTACTTTGTTTCTATACAACTTGGAATCTATTGGTAATCGGTATAATTATCCATTCATAAACAATTTATACGAATAAATATTTTTTTTTTTACTTGAAACATCCTGTTTCAATAAGCAGACGGTCTACCTGATGAAAAACAAAAATCGCCCCCTATAGACGTTTACAACGGGCGTCACCAACGCTTTATCCAGTGTCATCTAACTATCTCCGTTGGCTCAGCGAAGCGAAGTGAATCTTGGCCTCCGAAACAAGAACACGTCACTTTCCTCAGTCCTGCATAATGTCTTGCCAGTTGCGGACTTGAAATTCGTCCAGGCAGTTACACAGGGTCGAGAAAATTTAATAACACCTTTTTTAACAGAGCCACATCATCATAATTCCGTGCAGAAACGAAGAAATAATACTTACTTCTGCGGCCGAGCAGCCTGTCGTAAGAGGCGACAAAACAATTCACAGCTAGGTGGTAGTCCATTTGCCCATCTGGATGGCTACCAACCCAGGTCTTAAGTATGCCGCTATAACAAACTTGATGTATTTCGGCATCAGTGGTTAGGTACTAATCCCACTTTTGAGGTCGGCAGTTCGACGGTAACATTTTCCATCGGGCGCGCTGTCAGCTCTGTTAAACTCCAGCAATAAAAAAATGTATTATCCCCAACATTAATGTGATTTTGTTTAGATATTGTCTCCTCTTTGCAGACTTGGAAATTAACCGATTTTTATATCTTAAATCTATAATATTATAAAATTCTAAACATGCCGTGTCTGTACATTGAAGCTATTAAAAAAAAACAACTGGGATAGACTATATAAACGATGGTTTTTTTTTAAATTTCTGGTCTGTCAGTTTGTTCAGGATGCACGTAAAAATTACTGGGCCAATTGCGATACCGTTTTCACTGATCGACAGTCAATTTTTAGACTTAAAATCTGCGCCACTTTTTATCCTGGGATTACCGTGGGAATTATTCTGAAAATTATTAAAAATGGCCAGATTAATAAAATCGAATTCCAATGTGATTTTTTTACTGACCGATAGCAAATGTTCTGTAATAAATGTGGAATTTTATTACATAACATTACATAATGTGCATAAAAATTTGCTTATTTCAACACAGTTTTCACTAAAACGATAGCTTACATTCTTTTATAAATGCTGCGTTACTTTTTGTCCCGGGAATCCCGCGGAAATTTCAAGCCAAGCGTGGACGAATTAGCGGGCATATCCTATTTAGTCAATTATAATGAACAGATAATGAAGTGAATACGCGGTGCTGGTACCTACGCTCACGTATGGAAGCGAGAGTTGGGTATGGAAGAAAGAGCATGAAAGTAGAGTAAATTTCTGGTCTGTCAGTGTCAGTTTGTTCAGGATGCACGTAAAAATTACTGGGCCAATTGCGATACCACTTTCACTGATCGACAGTCAATTTTAGACTTAAAATCTGCGCCACTTTTTATCCTGGGATTACCGTGGGAATTTTTCTGAAAATTATTAAAAATGGCCAGATTAATAAAATCGAATTCCAATGTGATTTTTTTACTGACCGATAGCAAATGTTCTGTAATAAATGCGGAATTTTATTACATAACGTGCATAAAAATTTGCTTATTTCAACACAGTTTTCACTAAAACGATAGCTTACATTCTTTTATAAATGCTGCGTTACTTTTTGTGCCGGGAATCCCGCGGGAATTTCAAGTCAAGCGTGGACGAATTAGCGGGCATATCCTATTTAGTCAATAATAATGAACAGATAATGAAATACATTTATGGGAACATACAAACAACTTATACAGTTCGATTACAGTAACACACAATTTTCGTTTCTTTTTATTTTTCTCCATTTTATTTTATTATACTTTTCTATTGTTTCTAATAATTGTTATATTGTCAAATCAATGCTGTTCCATATCCTATAAATGACAACTTATCGGATTATAGGTATGTACGAGTATAGTGGCGGAATGAAAAACTTCATTTGATTCATTTGACGTTCCGCGCACATGTTACCTTTTCAAATTAAATCGCAGAACTGACTTTTGCACAGAAAATTCTGTTTAACTGTTTGACAATAAAGTTTAAAATTACTTAGATGAAAGTTGTTGATTTTCTATCTTGTCAAGATTGTTTAGAGATGTAAAACCTTTTTATTGGTTTTAATATTTGTGATAAGCGTAGTGATTATATCCTCTTTGTTTCTTATTGTTAATTTCAGTGTCTCTCATTGCCAACATTAGCAATAATGCAATTTTCGTTTTTTACGATTCTATCTATACATACAAATAAATTAAGTGTCAGTTTGTAATGTCAGAATAACAGCTTCTTACTAAATGCATTTGAAAGTATATGCGGTATCTATATCAAAAATTCAATTTTAAACATTTTTGTCTGTATGGATGTTGCGGCTAATCTCTGAAATGGCTGGACCAATTTGGACGGGACTTTCACTGGCAGATAGCTGATGTTATAAGTTACTACTTATAACATCAGCTATCTTGGAATCTTAAAAAAAAGGTTAGCCTAAGTTACTACTTAAGCTACCTTTTTTTTAGGATTCCAAGAATAAAAATTCCACGCAGCCTAAGTCGCGGGCACAGTTTTTATAAAACGTAACATTTATTAAAATATTGACAGTACAGTTTCTTGTACTCGTGCAAGCAAAGGTCGACTTTAAGGTGACGATCATATTAATTCTGTGAGTGTACTTCTGATTCTCTACATTTTAAAATTTCGTATACCATGTACATGTTATTTTTGAATCATAAATTGTTTTGTATAGCAATTAAAATCAAGACAGGAAAACGATAGGAAATAACCTAAAACCAGTGTTTACTGTTCTTGAAATTAAGAATCCTAGATTACCAGGTCAAGGCCAACAGCCTTTCCACCTTGCATGAATATAAACGGTTGTTTACTATTTTGTTCTAGATCTATAAATTCACTTCGCGGTTGGCCTTTTAGAAATAAAGCTATACTTTCAAATACTAAAACAATCATATTGTATAAAGGCAATTAAAAGTTACCTAGATTTTAAGATAACGTGTCAAATACTAATTAAGGTTGCAGTTTAAATCTAGGATAGCTAACAGTAACACTAAATATTGCAATAAAAATAGAAATAATAAACTAAATGTGGGGTCGTCTGGAAGAGATCGCTTTTCTGCGATGAGACCGCCCTTTGCGCATAATTAGATTTAAGATAAAGTTTAAATAATGTTACGAGTTGCAGGACGAATTAAAATGCTGTTGGAATGATCATAGAATTAATTAGCACTATACAAACACGTATAACACAGGTACAAATATAACTGAACAAACGTAATGCACGATTCAATAACACGCGCAAAGTCCGTTACTAACTACGGCTACTAAAAAGTGGCCGAAACGTCGGAATAATAAAAATCAAATATATTACCGCGCTTAAAACTGTTAAAACGTAGTATTATTATACAACTCTAAAGGTTGATTTATAATGATCCAGCTATGACTCGGGGACCGGACTGACGTCAAAATATTCAATCGGGAATATCGAAGTCAATCAGACTTGGTAGAGCTGTACTGACATATCTTTGTCGCATAGGCCGTGAGCCGACGTCAGGGTGCCATCATTGCGACATCGGCGATGAGGATACAGCGCTGCACACACTCCGGGAGTGTCCTGCCTGGACAGAGCAGGACACACCTCGTCGCCGTCACCGGATTTGACCTCTCGCTCCCGGCCGTGGTACGCACCATGGTCGGGAGCCCAACCGGATGGGATGCCGTCTCCTCCTTTTGAGAGCGCGTTATGCTTGCGAAGGAGGAGGCGGAGCGGGAGCGTGAGCGGACGTCCTTGCTCCGCTCCCGCCAAAGGAGGACGCGCCAACACCGGAGGGCGGATTTCGACTTTCGGCCACCGTAAGCAGGCGGCGCGGGTGGGGGTGGGCCCCTTGGGGTATAGGGGGTTCTCACTCACCCGCACATTCCGTCGAGATGAAAGCGCGAGTGTTACACGCGCGCTCATCTCTCCTTCCGTGGGGCGCGTTATAGACCGCCCTACGTGTAGAGAGCATGATGATGCCGGGGGATGAGTCCCCCGTCTGCCAGGGCTGCGGAGAGGCTAGGTCGTATACCCGTAGCCCTGGCATAAGGCGAAGGACGGAACACCCAGGGGTTTTAGTAGGTATCCCTAACCGGCGGTGGCAACAACATGGCACCAGTTCTGACCGGGCACGCTGGTGCCACCCTCAATCTGGCGAATCCCACACACGGGTCGCGAATTATCCCCCAAGGTTTTGCCCTTGTCGAGGCTTATGATCCTCAAACGGCTTTCCCCTGGCTATAAAAAAAGCTGTACTGACAAGAAATCAATTTACACGATGCCAGTCAGCACTCTGTCAGTATATCTTTATAAATCAGCTTTAAGATTCATACTAACAACATCCAGATCAGATCTTTTGATGTTTAGAAGTACGTTGTAAAAGGATCGAAACACTCAACATTAACACCCATCAACATTGTCGACGTCACTCAGGCCTTTCTTCACAGAAATGTCTCGGCCTATTAACATTGATCATTTGCTAATGCGCTCGTTGTGCAACCCCTCAGCGAGACGGGTCCCGGGCAGTTTTATTTCAACTTGCCGGCGGTGCGCGCGCACCTCACTTTTCCGGATTGCTTGTGGTTGTTACGACGTCAAAGTGATTGTGAGAACTTTGTATATTTTTAACAGTGCTGTGTTGTGGAATTAATTAATTATTACAGGTATTACTTCATTTATCTCATTGAATGATTTAAATGAATTAATTATCTAATTATGTTTGTAATTATTGCTTAGCTGATGTATTTTATACCGGCTTCGACAGGTGTGTATTTAAGTTATAATTTCGAATTGCCGCCATAATGATAATGCTTCATCAGGAATAATGTTAGTGTCAGAAACCGGTTCACGCAGATGCAGCGATGAGTGTATTTGTGATGCGACATTGTTAACGTTTAACTGCTTTATTTTTAACGCTATAAACGAGGCGTATTTGAACAGAAACTAACACTAACATTATACATATATATAGCGACATACTAATTTTAACTGTTTGCGAGTGTTTTTTAAACTTTAGTGTAAAGTACACAGGTTCTAATCAATACAATAATTGGAATCTGTACATTTGAAATTCCTTCTTTATTGAACTACAAAAACTAGTTTCAAAATATGTAATTTTAATTAATACCTAACCGTTCGTTGTTTAGTAACTTCCTGATTTAAATACATTACATACATACATATAGACGAATCCGAAAACTATATTCATACTAAATACAAAGCTTAATAATATAATCTATACTAATAAAGAGGTAAAGTTTGTGAGTTTGTGGCGTTGTACGGGGTAATCTTTGGATCTACTAAACCGATTTAAAAAAAAATTTTACTGTTAGAAAGCTACGTTAACATGGAGTGTCATAGGCTATAACATGACGCTATATACCACGGGAGCGAGACAGAGCGCGGGTGAAACTGCGCCGGGCCGCTAGTTGAGAATAATTTCAAAATTACTATTTTCAACTATTTTTGCCTTACTTCTCTATATCTACACATTATTCGCCTAAATTTGACACAACATAGAAATTGGTACACAAACTAGACTCCTACAAGAGTGCTAGATATATCTCAAGATACAGTAGTTTCTAAAATAACTAGCTGTGATACAGATATCTATTACTTTTTGCAAAGTACAGGCTCGTATTCAATTCTAAAGAGGAAATGAAAAGTAAACTATCCTTATAAGACCCACGTGCGTCTAATATTTGATTCGGTCGAGCGCTTGAGTTAGCCAACCGGTAAGGCCTTGATAGTATAGCTTATTGCATATCATAGCGGAGATTTTTCACAACATACATACATATCTATGTAAATATCAAGACGGTCCAATGGTCCTTTAACCTTTAATTATGATTTTATTACTTAAATCATAAAAATCGATAGAAAATTAAAACGACGTACAATAACACGAAAGAATGATAATAGCCCAATAAAAATCGTAATCGATAAAATAGTAGCTTTTTCAGTTAAGTTTCCTAATAAATAATTAATGTTTCTTACTTACTTAAATTACCGCGCTTTAAACAGTTAAACTGTAGTTTTATAATGTTACTTATGATAATCCTACATAATACATTGCTAGTGTTGATCAAAGAGCATTACGATTTTTGATAATGTACTGTTCCATTTCTTTCTGTTCCTTTTTCTAAGTTATAAGTATCCAGTTTTGGTTTAGATTTATTGTTATTTATTGTTAGGCCTTAAATTTATGGTTATACTGTCGGATACTTTTTAAAAATAAATAAATAAAGAAAAATAATCAAAATTTCTAATCTACGTTTTGTTACCTTTACATAGTATAAAACAATATCGATGTTTCCACGTCTTGCTGGATATCCGCGAACTCCTCTTAAACCACGCAACGGATTTTTAAGCAGTTTTTACCATCAGTAAGATAATTTATTGTTAAGGGTTATATATATAATATATATAAACCTTCACGACTTATAGACTTATAAAACCTAATAAAATTTTAATGTAAATAGAATAAACAATATTTTGCAACCGAGTCGCCGAAGCGAAATAGACCAAGGTTATGTATCTACTAAGGTTTGAACAGCGGGGAAGGCACGGGGAAACTCTAATTTGAAATACAATCAATTAAAAATTCAATAGCCATAAAATAAAAGTTATAATATGATTGTATGGCCATAAAATGTAAAGAGTAAGGTCTTTAAACGGGCAGGACAAGATTGGAGAAGAACAGCTGGAGACAGGGAAAATTGGAAAATATTGGGGGAGGCCTACGCCGCAGAGGTGACTTCCATTATCTACATTATAAAATTCTAAACATGCCGTATCTACATTGAAGCTATT
Source organism: Dendrolimus kikuchii (assembly GCA_019925095.2). NCBI lineage: Eukaryota > Metazoa > Arthropoda > Insecta > Lepidoptera > Lasiocampidae > Dendrolimus > Dendrolimus kikuchii. The sequence continues at coordinate 7,623,698 of CM034406.1, read as the reverse complement.
TAAAAAAACTACTGGAATACACTATATAAACGATGGAAAACATGATGTATTTTTTTTAGACTTCTTGTCTGATTATCTGTTGTTGGTTTGTCTGTTTCTTCGTGATTCACGTAAAAATTACTAGGCTGATTTCGATGTGGTTTTCGCTGATCAAAAGAAAAATTTTAGACTTAAAATCTGCGCTTTTTATACCGGGAATCTTGCGGTAATTTTCCCGGGAGCGGTTTAAAGTTGTTCAGATGCATAAAAATTATCTTATTTCGACACAATTTCCACTAAAACGACAGTTTACATTCTTTTTAAAATACTGCGATACTTTCGTGTCCTGAGAATCCCGCGGGAATTTCAAGTCAAGCGTGGACGCAGTCGCGGGCATACTATCCTAGTTTAATATAAAATTTTGTATTTACCATTTTTATAATGACAATAATGGTTTTTTTTTTAATAAATTGCCTGACTGCCAATCACTGTGTGGAGTATTAATGGTATAGTTTTCCCTATCTTTTAAAATTACAAGAAATCGTATGAAGCAACCGTTTTATGTTTATAGTCTTTCGAAATCGAAAGTGATTTCCAATCTATCAAACGGAAAAAGAAAGTATTTATATCTATAACAATAAACAAAATTAAAACGGCCGAGATTACAAAACGAATGCCAAAGTTAAGTGAAAACTGCTATTTATGCTGCCCGTCTGAAAGTGCGCTTCGTATAAGTTCCGGAATCTCTCAACTTGTTATACCTCGTAAATAAAAATATGAAATTAAACAAAAAAACCTTAACTATATACAACAATATGCATATAGTTCTACTTATGACACTGGCGAAAGTATATCAAAAACTGGTATTGCATCTCAGATAAGAAATTTCAATTCAACATTGCGAATGTATAATTTATTAGGATATGCCCGCGACTTCGTCCACTGTCGACTTGAAATTTCCGCGGGGTTTCTGGGGTACAAAATACCACGCATTAAAAAAAATTATAAGCTATAATTTTAGTGAAAATGGTGTCGGAATAAGCCAATTTTTATGCACCCAAAAATCTAAAAACCGATCCCGGGAAAATTTCTGTGGGATCCCCGGGGTAGAAAATATCGCACATTTTATTACATAACATTTCCTATCGATTAGTGAAAAAAATCGCATTGGAATTGGTTTTTTTTTCTAACAGGTCATTTTAAGTCATTCCCAGAAAAAATGCGCGAGATTCCCAAGATAAGAAGCAAAGCAGATTTTAAGAATTTTCTGTAGATCAGCGAAAACCGCATCCAAATCGGCCCAGTAGATTTTACGTCAATTCGAACAAATAGACTTTATATAGTCTTATTTTAAACAGCTTCAACAGACACGGCATGTTTAGAATTTTATAATATTATAGATAGATAGTTTAACAATGTATACAATAATGTTGTATTTTTTTATTGCACAAAGCTGGCAAACAGGCAGAAGTCATATAACGGGAAATAGTTACCGCCACCTATTGACGTTTGCAACATGGGCGATGCTAACGCGTTGCCAGTATTTAGGATGGGTTAGCGGAGCGGCGGGAAGAAAAAGAAAGAAAGAAAAGATTTATTGTCGTAAATGTACACACAGAAAAAAGAATACGCGTAATAAGACGTTGTTGTAAATGTAAATCAAGAATATACAATTGTAGTTACCAAAAAGAAAACTGTTAAAAAAACCGACTTCAAAAACTAAAAAGTATAAATAATATAAAAAGTATAAATAATATAAAAAGTATAAATAATACTAAAAAGTATAAGTATAAATAAAATAACGATTTTTGACTAAGATGTAGAAAATTGTATACTTTTTGTCTCTTAATAAACTAAATAAATTCTTAGTCAAAAAATTTTTAAGCGATTTTTTTTTATTTGTTACTTTTTAGTACATACATACATACATACATAACTTCACGCCAGTTCCCTTGCGGGGTAGGCACGAACAACAACAACACGAGCGCCATTTAGGCTTATTCTTACACACCTCACATGCTTCTTTGACATTACAGTTTACAAAAATTATAAACTGTTGTACTGTATCGACCGATTAATTATTCCCACATAAAACTGACCTGAATGAAGTTGTGATGAAACTGAAGCCATGGTATCGTAATCGTCAACGCACCCGCGTCTCAGACTCGCGTTATAAATGATGTGGTTTTGAATCCTGGCCAGGAAAAATATACTACCACTTGGGCAATTTTGTGACTTAAAGTGCATGATGTTAAAATTAAAGCGGCATTAGTGACCAGGTTCCAGTCTCCCTTAAGAGAGCAGCAGCGCATTTGTAGCACCTTTGGTGTTGCAACTGTAATGTAACCGCGGGCATTGTAATGGTAACCGCTTTCCATTAAGTGAGGTCTGCCTGTCTGATGAACTCATCCAATGAAACTAAAAAAACTCGTGCTGATGCTGAAAGAAGAGTCATGGTAAAATTTGCATATCGAGATAACCGATATGTCAAACGTTTTACAAGGGCGACAGGTATACTGTCCGTTTCCTTAAAAAATGGGGATATCCGAGCCCAATATAAAGCTTAACTAAGCTTAACATACATTTTACACAATTTTTGACCAAGGATAACCTATGTCGCCTTCTAGTCACGTACGGAGCTTTTCAAAATTACGATTTAAGATTGAAATTCCTTTATAATATTCTTTTGTCATGGAATTATAGAAAAAATATCATTCGTATGTTGGCATATGCATAAGTCAATTATGCCGTGAGTAAGAATTTCTACATTTCCGTGACACTCGTCAAGGTCATTCTAACCGTTATAATAAACATTAGCAACATAGATATATAAATGCCTGTAAGAAAATACAATTTTAAATAAAACTCAAGTAAAAGTGTTAATGACATTGGTGTGGAAGCAGTCAAGGCCTGCATTCTAAAATAAAACTCGGCACGCGATTTTTTTATTGCATGAGTTCAGCAGACAGGCAGACGGCCCACCTGATGGAAAGCGGTTACCATCGCCTATGGACATTTGCAACACAAAAGGCTACAAACGCACTGTTGCTCTCTTAAGGGAAGGGAGACTGGAACCTGGTCACTATTGTCGGAACACAACTCAAGGTTGTTATGGCGGCATACTTTAGACCAGGGGTGGTAGCCATCCAGTCGGGCAAGTGCCCTACCACCTGGCTGTGGGTTGTTTTGTTGCCTCTTACGACAGGCCGCCCGGCCGCTGGAAATTGTATTCTTTCTCCGTTCCTGCACGGATAAAATTTTTAATATGGCAATCCATTTACTTTAAAAGGTACTTTAGATAGATAACACATTTTATAATAAATTGTAAATGAATGCGGACAGACATCCTTCTCAGTTCTAAGAAACTCCTATTATCATCTCCAAAAGTGTAGTGAGCCTAGTTGTCGACATCGCAAATGACGTGCAGTTTAAAGGTCATCCTGAAGGCAAGACTAAACCTGTCTTCAAGAAGCTGGGAGCGAGTAATTTACACCGCGTCAACGCCTTGTACTTTATAAAACGCAGGTGAGGCCGCATATAAGGTGCTGCACACACTTTGTGCTGGGGCATCTGCTTACCTGCTTAATCTGATACGCCTGGCTCTAGATATTATTTCTGTGCGCGTGGCCTTCGGAGAGATTTCGCATCTCATTCTCATCTCATCTCATCCCCATCTCGCTCTACCCTATGTTGTTTTAAGATTGTGTCACTGAAATTCTTCGAGGCCGGCAGTACGTTGGTAGCATCTCTGGTTTTGCAAATGTCCACAGGCGTCGGTAACCGGTTCCCATCAAGTGAACCATCAGCCTATATGCTGCACTCCAGAAATATAAAAAAAACAACATTTACATAAAATAATGAAATAAAAGTATATAGATTTTATAGACCTTATATAGACCGTATATAGACCTTACTTTAATATTACTTTTAAAATATTATGATAAAAATATTTAATTACTGCGTAAACAATAATTGATGCGCTATTTAACTCGTTAAAGTTATAGATGTCATAACTTGCTATGGTCGTACAAAATCTAGGAGGCTTCGGCGTTTCGTAAACTGATAAAAACCTTTTCATTTGATTCTAATGTCAACTAACCTATTAATTTGCTGAAGTACTCCGTGCCTGTGTATCTATCTTTTTTCTTATTTATTGCGAGGCAGACGGCCCACGTACTGGAAAGTGTTTACCGTCGGCTGTAAACGTTTGAAACACCAGGTGCGTAGTTAACGTATTGCCAGCCTTTAGGAAGAGATAGAGAGAATGCGATAGGAGGGATGGCATATGGGGGACAGGGTAAATGAATGGGAATGGGATGGGAGGATTTTGGGAAATGGGAGGACGGCCCACTCGTGGAAAGCAGTTACCATCGCCTATGGACATTCGCAACACCAAAGGTGCTAGAAATGCGCTGCCGCTCTCTAAAGGGAGATTGGAACCTGGCCACTATAGGTCAAACACAAAAACGGAAAATCAAGAGTTCAAGTTACATAAATTCCATATGTTGTACATTCATTATTTGTTCATTTATTATATAAGATTATGTTGTGGGTATGTTAGATTTAAGTCTTTTGTATTTTAACAAATAATGTATTTTTTATTACTCTTGTTTAAAACAAAATGTCTCCTACTGTAGACTGTTCGGATACTGAATACCACAGTATCATCATCCAATAAAAATAAAAAAACTAATTACAGAAACATGTAAAAATTAAACAACTTTTCATATAGCAATCCATGTTTGCGAATCAAAACATACAAACATATTGTTCCAACATTTGTAGTCTTCTCTTGTAGACATGTAAAACTTTGTGTTTAACAAGATGTCAGAAATGTCAGAAGTCAACTCAAGGTTGTTATGGTGGCATACTCTAGACCAAAGGTGGTTGGTAGTCATCCAGACGAGCAAATGCCCTACCACCTAGCTGTGGGTTGTTTCTTCGCATTTTACAGCCCGACCGCAGAAAATTATATTCTTTCTCCGTTCCTGCACGGATAATAAATAGAATAGATAAGAATAGGGATAAGAGGACTGGAAAATGGGGATCGGAACTCTCACTCATCGCACAAAATACGATTAACTCGAGGCTCACGTCGATATTATGTGAGAGAGTTGTATGACACCGATCGAGCCGGCCCTGATCATGATAATGACTCTATCATGTCAAAAAACTGTACCAAGTTTTGAATATATTAAGAGTTCCACTAATAGTACTTTTGTACTTAATGAAGAACATAATACGTACTCGTAGTTCTCACTCCAGTAATATGCGTTTTAGTAATCAATTACTATTGGTTAAGCCATTGTATTGAATAGAATCTCATAGTAACCTCATTCTCATGACTATACAAAATTATTCAGTCTCAAAACTAGTTTAACAAAGTAATCGTATTATAGTCGTGGGTAAAACAGAATAATAGAAGTTAGGAAAAAATCAACATATTTTAAGATAATTTGAAGATTGAATTAAATACACCATAGTACATAAGGATAGAGGTTTTCAACCGGGACCAGAAAATGGAGCTAATGACAGAGGTTGCCCAAAAACATGCTGAAGCCCACAAAAAGACGCTTCACCATCATGTGAATGACGATGCGATCCAATTGCTCGACACCACAACCCTAGTGCTGGGAATCAAAAGAACTATACCGTTTGAGTTAGTGTAGTGTGTAGTGAAAAATAAAAACAGTTCAAGGTATATTTAAGACAGGAGAACATGTGAATGCACCCTAACAGACAGAGACTAAGTGAACTGCCAATAGACACATTCTTTGATATAATTTACTCTTTAGATAATTAGGTCAAACTTAAATTCCTTATTAGCTTTTATAGGCTAGATCGTAATATTGAGATGATGCCGGTTTCTTGATTAAGGCACCCGCATCTTATTCCAATGACATTGGTTCGAAACCTGGCTGATAGCCTCTTGGACAGTTCGTTTAAAATAGAGTTCCTTCACAATAACGACTTGCTAACGGTGAAGAAAACTTCGGTAACACTTAAAGATAAACAATGCGTGAAATCGGCCAATCCACTTATGACGAGCATAGCGGGTATAGCATCCGTTACCTTAAACTAAGGTGGTCCGAATCTAACGTTAAATGTAGTGTAGGACTCCCTTCAGACTGGTGGAGCAATAGCGATGATGGACTAGAACTGATAATTAATTAGTTTTTGAGATATTAGGGCATTTTTGATTCAATGCTTTTTAAGATATTTTTAGCAAAATGACTGAAACATTTCACCACCACTACGAAACCCTTGAACTGTCATGTACTTAACCGAATTTTAGTAATTTTGTTTTTTATCACAAATAATTGAATAGTCTATAAATAATTAGCTATAAGCAATTTCTTCCCCTCAAGCCATAACACGTTGCATACGCCAGTACTTAGGATATTAAATTAGGATACCGAAGAGTAAATACGAACCTAAAATAAACTAAAATAACAAAAATACAATAGTTGATGTAAATTTAAAGAAACCAACTCAAAAAGCGCTTAAATCTGTTAAAATGCAACTCTAATTATCTGTTAATTAAAAGCACTAAAATCAGAGATAATAAATACTATTGATATAGTACGTATAAATTGTTATAGTTAAATTATAATAATGGCGTCCTGACAAAGGTCTTAAAGAAACGGATACTACGAGCAAGATGTAAGACATCGCAAGATTCATTATGTAACAGTTACATAAGCGTCTCGTAAGTTGTAAGTAACTGTATGCACAAAATATAAAACTACAGTAACATCGGTGTGGTTGAGTAGGTCAATACCTTCGGCGTTTTTAAATTATCTTTTAATTTAGCCGCAATACTTGAAGACGAAACTTCTCAAGCAATACCGGCTGCCTGTCATAATGTACGAAGTCCACACGTAGATAATGACGACATGCAAGATGACTATTGGAAGTAACAATGCTAGATAGTTTAATGTGTTATTCTCCTGCTGATTAGTTTCACTGTGTTTCCTGGATATCATTAATGCGGATTAATCTGTGAAAACTAATGTATATAGATCTGATTACACTCTTTAACTGTGAAATCTATAGAGATAGGAAGTGTCTGTTTATAATGTCAAAATAATAGGTTTTAGGAGAGTGTATACGGTACTTATATAAAAAAAAAACAATTTAATACATTTTTGTCTGTCTCTTCGGATGTTCTGGCTAATCTCTGAAACGGCTGAACCGATTTTGGCGGGTCTTTCACTGGCACATAGCTGATGTTATAAGGAGTAACGTTTTTTAGTGTTCTGCAAAAAAAAATCCACGCGGACAATGATGAAAAAATTGTTTTGTTTCCTAAATCGACAGACACATTGTATATTATAAATATTCCCAAGCAAAGCAAGTTAAGAACAACGCTGAATTCGATCTAAAACGGCCAGACCAGAATAAATAACAGATCGCGAGACTTCTGCGTTCTAGTGAACTAGGTTGGATGACGCTAACGCTGAGACCTTCTGTTAATGTATTCCATACTTGTTGTTGCCGCGTCCGACGCCTGGTGCAATTCATGATATTGATAGCAATCTGAGCGACCTTTGTGCAAAACGAAAATGTAGGATAATTTTAATGCTCAAAGTAGTCCATTTATATATACCCTATTCTATGGTAAGAGTATTAAATAAACTACGAACACAAAACGATCATGACAAGATTGTACCTGCATATTATATCAATATTTTGAAACGAATCGAATTACACATGCATTGCATGCTCACGCGCAGTACCGACTTCTCAATCTAACATTTCAGGGACATTGATAGCAATTTAAGCGACCCTTGTACAACGAAAATGTCGCATCATTCAGGCCAATGTCAGAATGGCGTAACAGAAAAGAACACGGTGCATGGACAATTTATTTGCGTCATTACAATATACGTCTGTTGTCACATTAGTAACACTGTTGCGAATAGCTAAAGTCGATGTCATTACTGTTTTCCATACTAGTCATTGCTTCTTTGGCATATCAAATAGTGCACCTATAATGTTTTTAACTTATTGAAGTGAAACTTCTTTAGAATTGTTGTGATATGAAAATCGATGAAACGAAAAGTGACACTAAAAAGAGAAATACACATAAAATTTAACCTTCTATCAATTTAAATAAAACTTAAAGATTTCAAATGAATTTTAGCTCTATCTTTATGTTCTGAAGACAGCTTTATACGTAGATTAGAGAAAATTGTGCGTAACAGTGCATTGAATTTTGAACTTCATGCTAGTAAGTTCAAGTGTAATTTAGATTTAATTTTTTCAATTATAATATGTTGACGGATGTATTCTATCGGATTTATATTTATATTAATAAAAGTTAGAGAAGAATTATCTGTGAGTACATTCTCTGGAGTTTCACTTCTACTACGCGTAAACTGTACACACATACACACGCACGCACAATTTATTATATTTATAACTAGTGGGCCCGACAGACGTTATCCTGCCCTGAAAGAATAAAAATCTAGAACCCGATTGCAGAACCACCAATTGTAAATCTAAACCATCCAGGGACCCACTTAAACACTCACAAAAAAATCTTGGAAACAGATTTCAACGCCACTTACTGTTTCCAATTGACAATCTAAACCGACCCCGGATCTACTCAAACACAAAGCACTAAATTTCATCAAAATCGGTCAAGCCTTTTTAATTTTTAGCCAGACTAACGAACATCAATTGATTTTTATATGTAAAGAACAGAAGAAGAAGAAGAAGTGGGTTCGCGTTCCATCACGAGCATTTCTAATGTCAGACGGTTATGCGGTCGATCGAAGATAGAAACGTTTACCTAGATTATACATATCCATCCACACGAGACTTGAAGAAATCCGGATTGTATTTTTCGGGAAACACGGATTTGCTAGTACATTCCACAAGTCTGCTGTACGCAGAAGGAATATGGAGACAAAGCGTTTTGTTCGCGCTGGTGGTGCTATTCAATATATACCGACTTCCAATTCAAAATATGCCAAATTAAACTAACTTTATATACAATGATCTTTACCGTTTTAAAACGTGATTTAACACCCAATTTTTAAAGCAAATCGCTAGACGCACAGGCATGTTGTATATTCCCAAGCTAAGCAGGTTATAGTTGTATTTATTATAAGTAACATTCAACGGACAACTGAGGCGACTTTCGCGGACACTGAAACCAGATGAAAGTAAATAAGGGAATGTCCATATGCGATGTTTATTCTTTATTAACAATCAAGTCCTAGATCTCAAGTTCCACTACATTAACCGGGCCAGCACCTTAGGGAACTTACCCATACAGAACCCATTTTTTCCAATATTTTCATAGTATATGCCAAGAAGCCCCACCCTCCTCTCCCCTCTACTTTTTACGTAGTAATTCATAAAGATGGTATTAAATATTTTTTTGTAATACAGGAAGTACAAAAAAAAATTACTCACATTTTTGTCTTTATTAATACGGCGCTTGCCACGTGACGGCAGGGATGCATCAGTGTTGCCATTTGTGAGTTTAAAAAACGAGATTTCCCTACACGACATTGACTACGTAATGAAAACCTAAGCAAAGTCCCATGACCAAGCGTGGTATTTCGAAGAAACCCCCGCACACCGAACGGGTCACGTAGTATAGGTATGTTCCCTTAGACTACACCATAGTGCTCGTCGAATTAATTATTCGTGGTTTAACGTAATGAAGTTTGGTTTACATTGTATATTAAATTAATCAATGTATATTAAATTAGTCCTAGCGTGTTGTAGTAATAAAAACAGTTGTTTGTTACAGTCTGATTCCGTGTTTAATGTAACAAATGAGAAAGCAATTCATAAACAAATTAACATGTGAAATAACACATATTATCTTCTATGTAATGTGATGAAACAACCTATGTTATGTACCGAAGTTGGGGTAGCGTAACGGCTAGCGAACCCGTCCCAGGCTCAAGGGGCGCGGGTTCGAATCCTAGCCGGAACGCAGGCACCGCTTAGACAGTTTTCTGACCTAATATTACGCTACCATGACTAATATTTATTTAATTAGGCATATTTTTGACATTTCAGATACAGACCGTAACGAAAATATCACAATGACAGCTGGAGAATAAAGCTTAAAAATGGGAGTGGTATCGGTGGCCGCTGCGGCGGCAAAATCAGCCCTCGCTATAGCAGGGATCAGCAAGTTGACGTTCATACCGATCATGCTGGCGGCGATGGCATACTTCAACTATGAACTACTAGACCCAGAACAGAGGCCATTCAACCAAAAGTACTTAAGAGAAGCATACGACTTCGTAATTGTCGGAGGTGGTTCAGCGGGTTCTGTTTTAGCGAATCGTTTGAGTGAGATCGAAGGTTGGAATGTGCTTCTTTTGGAGGCGGGTGGACACGAAACTGACATCAGCGACGTGCCACTGCTCTCATTATATTTACATAAGAGCAAACTGGATTGGAAATATCGGTGAGTGACCCGTTATATAATTTAGTGGTCCCCATTATCTATAATAACTGAAACTGAAATAACACTTAAAGGTTAATTGTATTTGATCGGAAACAATTTCGTGCTTGATTTCTTTTTTTATATTTGACTGCACGTTTTATATACTTATCGGTGTCAAACATAGCAAAAACTTTTATTTAAAATAATTCATTTATTCGAAACAAGCATTGCTATTATTATATACGACTTTAAACTATGAACCAGAAATGATTCATGCGGTAATTTTAATTTCTCACATTTGCAATCATTATGTGAAATTAGTCACTTTCTTGCCTTTCGTAATCATAAATGGTACACCATTATATTAATAATGTTACATGATGATTGACATTAAGTTATGTCATGAATACAATATGTAAAAAAGAAGTTAAAATAAAGGCACCGATTTTTGATTGAATCATGCGACAAAATATTCTTTCGTCGCCTTTTGTCATTGCATCATTTTTATCCGTACAGGAACGGAGAAAGAATACAAATTCGTGCGAGCGGGCAGCCTGTCGTAAGAGGCGACAAAATAACTTACAGCCAGGTGGTAGGGTATTTGCCCGTCTGTATGTCTACCACCCCTGGTCTAGAGTATGCCGCCATAACAACCTTGAGTTGTGTTCCGGCATTGGTGGTCAGGCACCAGTTTCCCTTAAGAGAGCAGCAGCGCATTTATTTGTAACGCCCTTTGGTGTTGCAAATGTTCATAGGCGATGGTAACCGCTTTCCATCATGTGGGCCGTCTGCCTGTCTGCTGAACTCATGCAGTAAAAAATAATTACATTTTAATCCAGGCCAGAGCCAAGGCGACCGCTTTGTGAGAATCGCTTAGTGAAATTGACACGTGTTGCAAGACATAGTATAAAAGCTTATTTTTACTTTGATCCAGCTATTGATTGCAAATTCGAAGGAAGTCAGTGTTGAGTTCATACTGTCATCCTGTAAATTGAATTGATGATGTCAGTACAGCGCTACCTGGTCTGACTGACTTCAATTTTCTCGTTTGAGTATTTTGAAGTCAATCCGGTCCCTAAGTCAGTAGCTGGGTCAATGTAAATCAGACAAAGATCCGCTTTATTTTGATACTTGTTTTGTTCGTCATACGAATCTGCATAAGCTGACGCTCTGATCACTCCATTTATAAAAAACTCAATTGTTAAATTCCAATTTTTTTTTGACTGATACTTTTGTTAAGGATTCGTGGTCAATTAATAAACACAGCGGACTATTGTCACTTCATGGGACGCTTTAAAAGAATTATAATAAGTAATCAAAAACATGTCAAAGGAGACGGATACTCTCATAAATTGTTGGGCCCAGATTGTAAGAAGTTGAGAGTGATTTTAAGATTTCTATAATAAAAATACGTTTTAACGGTTTTAAGCGCGGTAATTTATTTGATTATGGTTATTCCAACGTTTCGGCCACTTTTCAGTGGACGTGATCACGCAAGACGAAGATGTTAAGTGTCAACGAGTATTGTTAAAGTTTTATTTAGCCTAATGCCAACTTATTCATTATAATTATTTAGTTTTAATTTTGTTTATGGTTATTGTTTACTCTATGAGAGCCTAATCTAATTTACCACCGTTTCGCAACATGTTATGGCTTGAAGAGAAGAAACGGCGCAAGACACTCTTTAGCAAACATACCTAGTCTAATAATTTTATATAATATTAAAATGGGTGGATGGAAAAATAAAAGAAATTATCAGTCAAGTTGGTTTGTGTTCCGGTGCACACAGAAACAGCTCAGTGTCTTGAGGTCTGGCAGCTGGTTTTTGCTGGGTTTGGGTATTAATTAATAGTTTTGATGATCGGATCTCAAACAGGTGGTACTCGCCAACCATCTTCTCTATTGAAATTTGGGTGTTTGTTAATTTCAATAGAATCACGCATCATTATGCGTGTGTTATCATTATGCGTGAGGCTATAGACATTAACAAACACCCAAATTTCAATAGAGAAGATGGTTGGCAAGTACCACCTGTTTGGAATTCGATCATCAAAACTATTAAGACCCAAACCCAGCAAAAACCAATGCCCGAATGCTAGTTATGAAACGATTCTCTTTCGCGACGATTTGTGGGTTATCGAATCTGATGTAGTGGTTGGGTTTATCCAGCGTGTGTTCACTGATCGCAGACTTCGTAGACCTTGTGTGTTTCATGTCAGCAATGTGTTCTTTTAGCCGTGTTTTTATGCTCCTCTTCGATTGCCCAATGTATGATAATCCACACTCACAATCGAGCTTGTAAACACCGGCATCCTGGAGTGGGATACTGCATTTCACAGGTCTCAAAAATCGGGTAAACTTTTTATGCGGCTTGAAATATGTTTTGATTGAAGCTCGCCTCAGGATGTGACCAATTTTGTCTGTGACCCCCTTGATGTAGGGTAGGGTAGCAGGGCACCGCTCTACTGAAGGTGTTTTGGGGCCTTTGTGACGTTGGTGTGGAGTCTTCAGCTGATTGCGTTGTAGGACTCGCTTGACATGCTGAAGCTCTCTAGCCACATGGTTCTCGTCACAGATTTTACGTGCTCTCTGAAACAAAGATTTGCCCACGGTAGCTAACTGACTAGGATGGTGGTGAGAGGAACCATTAAGGTATTTATCTGTATGGGTAGGTTTCCTATACGCCGTATGGCCAAGAGTATTGTCAGGGTTCCTTAGGATGAGTACATCCAGAAAAACTAATTTATGGTTTGCCTCTAGTTCATAGTAAATTTAATATTACTGTTAATGGAATTGAGATGATCTAGAAATGCAGAGACTTTATCGTTTGGGAGGACGGCAAAAGTATCATCTACGTACCTTTTATACATCTTCGGTTTAGCCGGAGCGGTATCCAGTGCCTTCCTATCCGATCATCAAAACTATTAAGACCCAAAACCAGCAAAAACCAACTGCCAGATCTCAAGACACTGAGATCTTTCTGCGTGCAACGAAACACAAACCAACTTGACTGGTAACTTCTTTTATTTTTCCTTCCACCCATTTTAATATTATATAAAATTATTAGAGTTAGGCATGTTCGCTGAAGAGTTTCTTGCGCCGCTTCTTCTCTTCAAGCCATAACATGTTGCGATGCGAAGTGGTGGTAAATTAGATTAGGTTCCCATAGAGTAAATAATAACCATAAACAAAATTAAAACTAAATAATTATAATGAATAAGTTTGCGGTAGTCTAAATAAAACTTTAACAATACTCGTTGACACTTGACATGTTTGTCTTCCGTGATCAAGGCCACTGAAAAGTGGCCGAAACGTTGGAATAACCAAAATCAAATAAATTACCGCGCTTAAAACCATTAAAACGTAGTTTTATTATGTATACAAGTCGCGAAAACTTAAGAAAATATTATTTAAGATTTCTTTTTATTATCTTCATATTTTTATAAGTTTAATTATTTTGAATAGATTAATCGTGTAGAGAGTAAGTGTTTTCATGTCATTAATTATTGATAGATTAATACGTGAAGCAAAAACTTTGTACCCCTTTTTACGAAAATTACTTGGACGGAGGAGTATGAAATTTCGCACACTTATAGTTTATATAAATTAGAAGCGACGAATGCTAATAATATTTTTTTTAATTATGCATAAAAAAATACATTCAATCAATGAAATTACACACACTATCATGTATTTGACACACACACGCATATATACGCTGTTGTTTATTGTTCAAGTCAAATTAACAGTGCAGCCTTGGCGAAATCTGCAATCAAAGAAGTATATAGTCTTTGAAATTAATTATTATGGTCGAATTTCAACCACGAGTAACCACTAGTTCACATAAATCGATTGATAACTTATTTTATCTGTAACCTTATTTTTAAGATTTCTCGTCTTCCAGATATAATTTAGATGATGATATTTTCTATTTCGTAATAGAAAAATATAACGCTTTTTTAAGCCATATCTTACTCATTATACTGTTTTGACCTACAAGTCCCCGTTTCCAAAGGAAACACTAAACAATCATATTTTACTAGTCACTGACCCATGCACTAACTTCAAGGCCTTACTAAAAATATGCCAATGTATACTTTATAATAACTAGGATAGCCCGCGACTTCGTCCACGCTTGACCTGAAATTGACACGGACACAAAATACCGCAGCATTAAAAAAAATATGTAAGTTATCGTTTTAGTGTGTCGGATTAAGCAAATTTTTATGCACCCGAACAAAAACAAACCGTTCCCGGGAAGATTGCCGCGATAAAAAATATCACACATTTTATTACATAAAATTTGCTACCGATTAGTGAAAAAATCGCATCGAAATTCGATTTGTTTTTTCAATCTGGCCCGTTTAAATGATTCTCAGAAAGATTCTTGCGGGATTCCGAGGATAAAAAGTAGCTCAGATTTTAAGTCTAAGGATTTGCTATGATCAGCGACAACCGAAATTTGCTCAGTAGTTTTTACAAGAATGCCGAATAAACAGACAAGAAAAAAAATTGCATCGTGTTCTCCATAGTTTATATAGACTATTCCAGTTATATTTTTTAATAGCTACAATGTATAAACACGACTCGTTTAGAATTTTATGATATTATAAATAGACGTTGAAAACAACAAATCGAGAATAGTTTGTTATGCTCTGATGAATTTGCTTTACGATTGTTTGAATTTGCATAATTTAACATATAACATATATACTTAGTCTGGCTATAAATACTGTTACTATTAAAAAGAAACAAAATATTACATTTGAATTTGTAATCTGTCATTTTTATATGATTGTTCATTGTGTTTTCTCATTTTGGCGCCAATACATTGTACAATATTTTGCGGTATTAAAATAGAGTGGGGCGATAAAGAGAACCGAATCGCTGTGATTGCATTACACAAGTAGGTATGGAGTCAAATGCAATTTTTAAAACTCTCCATACGCTTGGTATAGTCAAATGTTTGTGTACCGGGCTATTAATAGGTACAATGAGACCTTCTCTGTTTGTGACAGAAAAAGATCTGGCCGTCCACGTAGTGTTCGTGCGAAAAAGGTGGTCTAAGCAATAAGGGAAAGAATTCGAAAAAATCCCATCCGAAAGCAAAAGATTTTATCTCGGGAGATGAAGATATCACCTAGAACCATGTCGCGTATTTTAAAAGATGACTTAGGACTTGCAGCCTATAAGAGACGCACTGGTCATTTATTAACTCATAATTTTAAAAAAAATAGGGTGGTAAAATCGAAACAACTACTGAAGCGGTACGCAAAGGGAGGTCACAGAAAAATTTTGGTTACGGACGAGAAAGTTTTTACAATTGAGCAACATTTTAACAAACAAAATGACCGTATTTATGCTCAAAGCTCTAAGGAAGCTTCTCAATTCATCGACAGAGTGCAATGTGGGCATTATCCGTCTTCAGTGATGGTTTGGTGGGGTGTTAGCTATGAAGGAGTGACTGAGCTATATTTTTGTGAAAAAGGTTATCAAAACATCGGCACAAGTGTATCAAGATACCTACCATTCTTGAGAAGGTAGTTAAGCCCCTTAACAACACCATGTTCAATAACCAAGAATGGTTCTTCCAGCAAGACTCGGCGCCAGGTCATAAATCTAGGTCCACGCAGTCTTGGATGGAAACGAACGTTTTGGACTTCATCAGGGCTGAAGACTGGCCGTCGTCTAGTCCCGATCTTAATCCGCTGGATTATTATTTATGGTCAGTTTTAGAGAGTACGGCTTGCTCTAAACGCCATGATAATTTGGAGTCCCTAAAACAATCTATATGATTGGCAGTGAAGAATTTTCCCTTGCAAATAGTGCGAGTTCAAAAGAGTTATGAATGTCAAAGAGGCAAGTGAGGTGTGTAAGAATAAGCCTAAATGGCACTCTGTTGTTCGTGCCTACCCCGCAAGGGAACTGGCGTGAAGTTATGTATGTATGTATGTAAAAAGTGCGAGCTTCTATTGATAACTGGCCTCAACGTTTAAAGG
The DNA here is from genome assembly GCA_019925095.2 of Dendrolimus kikuchii. Classification (NCBI taxonomy): domain Eukaryota; kingdom Metazoa; phylum Arthropoda; class Insecta; order Lepidoptera; family Lasiocampidae; genus Dendrolimus; species Dendrolimus kikuchii. The sequence goes on along the minus strand of CM034406.1, from coordinate 7,607,300 downwards.
ACTGTATTGCAGCCAATGGAGACCACTTCGAATAACCTTTTATATTTTAAATTGTTTTATATTTATGTATTAAACTAACACACTGTAAAACTTATAAATGTTACTTGCAATAGTAAAAAAATTCTTTGTTACAATATTTATGGCAAGACTAGGTATTTATAATATTATAAAATTCTAAACATGCCTCTGTACATTGAAGCTGTTTAAAAAAAAACAACTGGAATAGACTATATAAATTATATATATTTTTTTAGAATTCTTGTCTGTTTATCTGTTTATCGACAAACAGACAAGAAATCTACAAAATTGCATCGTGTTCCCCATCGTTTATATAGTTCTTTTTAAATAACTTTAATGTACAGGCACGGAATTTTTAGAACTTTATAATATTAAAGATAATAATAATCGGCAGATAAACACACTAATTCTACATCGCCAAATTAAGCAAGTCACGCTTGTGTTATGGGTAATATACAACGGACCACTGTAGGGAGTGATCCCAGATACCGAGACTAACTGAGTAAATAACGGAAACTTACCATGCCATACGGTTTACGAAACTTACCATGCCAGGAATCGAACCCGGAGTCTCTACGTTGTAGTGACGTCGGCCGGCAAAGGCTTACCCGCTCAACCACAGAGGCCTTCGAATACTTTTTTTAATATTGGCCCCCCTGTAAACCCCTGATGTTCTTCTAGGTCGTCTAGTTAATGTGTACTGGAATTGTGTAGTTTATGTGTACGTGTATTGGGTGTTATCCAGAGGGCAAGATAGACTTCTCCTGATTATAATTCAAACGATGACCTTCCAGCCCCCACGGGAGCTTTAAAAAACATCAGAGTAGATTGCCACTTCCTTGTTTTATTTCGCTTCGCGGCGTGCTCTGCAGCTCCCTGGCAATATGCTTCTATACCGTCTGGTGTCCTTTCCGGCCAATATTGTCGTTAAACTGGTTCGGTCAACTTCGTGTTTGTTCTGGATTCCAAATCATACCTAACTCGACCGTATTTGGGACAGTCCAGCAACAGATGTTGGATGGTCTCAGGTGTTTCATCATGGCACACGCATGCAGGATTGTCCTTATACATGAAGCGGTGCAGATACACCGCGAAGTCCCCGTGACCAGTCAGGAGCGGGGTAAGCTTGATTTTCCATACGTTTTATATGCGCTTGTGCGTCAAGTGGACATATCTTTATAACGTTCGCTGTGGTAGCCTCTACGTAACGCCATACCCATGTATCCACTGATTTCTTTCTAAACTCTCTTTTATCGAAGGACACTGGGCATTTGTCGTACGACTGTGCTACCTTATCGCAATGCGTCGCCAACTTGACTAGTTCATCAGCTCGTTCATTGCAGGGTACTACGACGTGAGCCCTGACCCAGTACAACTAGACGTTCCGTCCTATCCCCATGGTCGTAGCAATGTTCTTTCGAACATTGAACGCCAGGGAGAGTAGCGTGCACCGTCGAATATTATATAATATGTTCTAGTTTGTAAGTTAGTTTTTATGTTATGATATACAATAAAGTGCCTTTATTCATTCATTTCAGAACACAGCCCCAAGACACAGCTTGTCAGGCAATGATAGACAAGCGCTGCAGTTGGACGAAAGGCAAAGTGCTTGGAGGCTCTTCGGTTCTCAACACAATGTTATATATCAGAGGCAATAGACGGGACTTCGATTATTGGGAGTCACTGGGGAACCCTGGCTGGGGATTCGAAGATGTTCTTCCATATTTCAGGAAGTCACAAGATCAACGCAACCCTTACTTAGCTAAAGATAAACGACATCACGCAACAGGTAAATACAAAATTATATTAACCAATAAAAAAGCATTGATTATTTTATAACCAATAAATTCAGATAACTCCGCAAGAAATAAGAAGGATCCGTATTGGAATTAAATTAAATATTATACTAAAAAAGTGTTTTGCAATTTGTAATCACAGAAGTGTGCAGTTTGGAGTAGATAAATTTATTCAACAATACAAGCCGTATGTTCGGAAGGAATAAACATTGACGGCTGCAATATGCATCTCTCTAGTTAATAATGTAATCGTTTACTCCAATCACATCTATATATTGGTTTTGCACAACTTCATGTTTTTGGCAGAGAGTTATAAAGGATCAAACAGATCAGAATACATTTTAAGTCATATTTATCACTATGTTGTCATAAAGAACGATCAATGGAATTTGGAACTATGTAAATATAATCAGGACCGCTGATTTATTGTTGAAAATATTTTAAATGTCTCATTTGCTAACATTCCAGGTGGTTACCTTACGGTACAAGATTCACCATACAACACTCCAATAGGAGCTGCTTTTCTCCAAGCTGGTGAGGAAATGGGATACGACATCGTAGATGTGAATGGAGCACAACAAACAGGATTTGCTTGGTACCAATTCACAATTCGTCGAGGAACCAGATGTTCTACAGCCAAAGCTTTTTTAAGACCTGTAAGACTCCGACAAAATCTACATATTTCACTTTTCTCTCATGTAACTAAAGTACTCATTGATAGAGATACAAATAGAGCTTATGGGATTGAATTAATTAAGGACGGAGCAAAGCTGGTCGTTTATGCTAAAAGAGAAGTTATACTAGCAGCCGGATCAGTAGCGTCTCCACAATTACTCATGCTTTCTGGAATAGGACCAAAAACACATTTAAAAGAAGTCGGTATTGATGTAATTCAAGATTCTCCCGGAGTTGGAAGAAACTTACAGGATCACATTGCAGTTGGCGGAATTATTTTCAAAATTGATTACCCGATTAGTTTGGTTATGAATCGGCTCGTTAATATAAATTCCGCATTACGTTATGCCATCACTGAAGATGGACCTTTGACCTCGAGTATCGGGTTAGAAGTAGTTGCTTTCATAAATACCAAGTACGCTAATTCTTCGGATGACTGGCCAGATATGGAATTCATGATGACGTCAGCTTCAACACCATCAGACGGTGGTACACAGGTTAAAAAAGCCCATAGTTTAACTGACGAATTTTACAATGAAGTGTTCTCTGAAGTAAATAACAAGGATGTTTTTGGAGTCTTTCCTATGATGTTACGTCCTAAAAGTCGAGGTTTTATTAAATTAAGATCCAAGAATCCTTTGGACTATCCAATTATGGTTCACAATTACCTAACACATCCAGATGACGTAGGTGTACTAAGAGAAGGTGTAAAAGCTGCTGTTGCTGTAGGAGAAACTACTGCTATGAGACGATTTGGAGCCAGATTTCATAATAAACCTGTGCCTAATTGCAAGCATCTACCCTCATATACTGATGAATATTGGGATTGTTTTATTCGTCAGTATACAATGACAATATACCATATTTCCTGTACTGCAAAAATGGGACCTGCAACAGATCCTATGGCAGTTGTTGATCCAAGACTAAGGGTATATGGTGTAGAAGGATTAAGAGTAATAGATGCTAGTATCATGCCCACTATTACTAATGGTAACATCAACGCTCCCGTTATAATGATAGCTGAGAAAGGAGCAGATATGATTAAGGAAGATTGGTTATCTGTGTCTAGGAAAATCAGTAAAAGAAGTGTTAATAACTCTATTATAAGCCATGTACGTTTAAAATCACATATTCAAACCAATAGAACTACAAGGTGATGGTAATAGAAAACTTGTAATTAAATAGTAGGCCATAATGTAAATATACTCAAAGAGGACACCAAAATTTTTAAGGCAAGTGTGACGAAACATTAGTAATATCGTGATTATCGTATATCGTGTTCTGGTGAACGGAATAACGTCAATAGAAACGGTTATTAAATCTAGTCTAACCTACAATTCTATGTACCTAATTCACACAGCAGGTCGTTATTTATATAAATATTTTATTGCTTATCAATCTCACATCATTATTATAATAACTTTTGTCTAATACAATACTCATGCGCAATCCAGAGTTTAAAATTATAATACGTCTAAATTAAATATATTATAATAGGCATTAGGCGCCACAACACCAAAATAATATTTAAGATTTATTAAAATATCACAACTTGGTTTGTGCATGACTTTTGTTCTACAATACAGGGCTATAACTGAAATATTATGAAATGTAATTTTCGATTTTAAAAATCCAAACGCCATCTTTTGGTACTTTAGTGGAAACCTGATTATAAAACACATCCACCTTGTAAGAGGACCTAAGACTATAATATCTACTTGAACTAGATGGCGATGTGATCAGTAGATTCTAATTTAATTTTTAATATGATTTATAGCGACATAAAGTCCATATTTTTTTCTTTATGATTTCATAAATTTTTAATACATTGGCGGCAAGGCTTTTTGGAAAGAAATTGCACTATATATCAACATAATCTTTCTGCATATGCACAACTCCCACACGCTTTGCAATTCACTGTAGGTCTTAACAAAAACCTTGCAGTGAATATTTGTAAAGATGTAATGATGTAGTGGAAGAAATACACCCTAAATGAGTTTATATCACTGCAAGCATGGAGGAAGAAAAGTAAGAGTGATAAGTTCTTATAATCTGTTTTCATATGAAATTGAAAATAAATTTATAGAAACTTTCATTTTTTACTCATTTTGGAGTAAAGTAATTTTCAATAAACTTTGGTTAAAAGTTTTATTGAATATATGAATCAAAGAAAAACTTATTATTGTTCACCATAACCTAAACCTAGATAATTTATATGGACATTATTTTCATCATGGAGGGTAGAGATACGAAGAGGACACACTTATAGGGCTAAAATTGAGCAAGTGAAATGTTCGGCGGGGAGCATATCAGTTCAAAAATCGACCATAATGACGCTAGTGGATATAACGCTGAGTTGTTTACCCTGTAGCTACAGTAGGGCCGCCATTTTAAAGTCTTTTGACGATCAATTTTTTTAATATGGAGATTGTCCTCTTTATTTCCGCCCTCCATAAATTAACATTAGAAACGTCTTAGGGCCGCTGACATAAGGTTGCTTAAATTTATTTAAGAAGCACAAAACGTATTTAACACCCTTAAATACAATTAGCGTCTTGCACAACGCAAAATATGCCGCTAAATACGTTTATAGAACTGTCAATAAATACGTTTTGTGTAAAACGTATTTAGGCAGTTTAATATGATTAACTGATTTTATTTAAAGACGATCGTTATGCAAGCGGCCCTTGGTGTTGTTTGTTTTTTTCAGTAACAAAATCAATAGAAGAATAATTTGTGGCGCTTTTAGATCAAAATTAAAAATGTAGTCTTTAGGAGCTTTTTCAGTTACTTTTTTATTGTATTGAATGTCATTCTTAGCATTCACCTTCTATGACACTTATTACAATAAAGACAGACTATGGTTGAGTGGGCTAAGCCTTTGCCGTCACTGCAGCAGAGAGGCTCCGGGTTCAAATCCTGGCACGGAAAATTTCGGAAACGAACTTTCCGTTATTTACTATGATCTGGGTGTCTGGGATCGACCCCAGTGGTCATATTAAACAAAACACAAACGTAACTTGCTTAGTTAGGAGATGTACGATGTATTTATTTGTCTGCCGATTTAAGAAAAAGTGTGTGTGTGCAGTTCACACGCAGTAGAAGTGAAACTTCAGAGAATATAATCACATATAATTCTTCTCTAACTTTTATTAATATAAATATAAGTCCTTTAGCCTACATCCGTCAATATTATAATTCAAAATGAACTTCTTAAGCATCACTTTCAATTTTTCACTGTCTAGTCTAAAAAATATTATTATCAGTTTTATTTCAATCCAAATTGGACCTATGTTTAATCATCGGTCTTTTGACTCTCTAATCTAATCGGTGCTGCAAAATGTAAAACTCGTATCTCATTCTCTCGCAGGCTTAGTCCTACAGATTTATTTATCTCTGTTTAGTGTCGCTTTTTCTTTTCATCCAATTTCAAATCACAACGATTCTAAAGAAGTTTCACTTTAAAAATAGTCAAAATAGCAGGCAGCATTATCACTAAATAGTACCTAAGGTATAATATAAGTTATTATAAGTAAATAAAAACAACTGTTATTAAATGTTTTTTCTTTCACTCTGGACTTTCATTTATTAATTTCAATTTCGTTATTCTTTATATTTCGTTATCTATTATCTATATATATAAAAATGAATCACTATTTCCCTTGGTCATGCCATCACGCGTGAACGGCTAGACCGATTTCACTAATTCTTTTTTTGTTGTGTTTGTTATTATCAGGAAGAAAAAAATAAGAAAATTGCGCGGAAAATTATAAAATTTAAGAATACTTAACCACCATATAAAATTATTTATAATCTAACCTTAGCGCTTTGGACAATATAAACTTTTTTTAATGTAACTTTATGATGTTTGACATAGAATTTACAGAATGCGTGCTGCAAATATCGTCAAAGAGGATGTAAAAAAACTGAATATCGTTTAAAACAGATGCTTCGATCGGAGTTATTTTATTGATAAAATACATGTAAAATAATTAATTTAGCTGTATCCGTGCAGGAACGGAGAAAGAATACAATTTCCTGCGGCCTGGCGGACTGTCGTAAGAGGCGACTAAACAACCCACAGCTAGGTGGTAGGTAGGGTATTTGCTCGACTGGATGGCGACCACCCCTGATCTAAAGTATGCCGCCATAACAACCTTGTGTTGTGTTCCGGCATTAGTGACCAGGTTCCAGTCTCCTCTAAGAGAGCAGCAGCGCATTTGTAGCACCTTTAGTGTTGCAAATGTCCATAGGCGATGGTAACCGCTTTCCATCAAGTGGGCTGTCTGCTTGTCTGCTGAACTCCTGCAATAAAAAAAAAGTCGGGTTCCAATATTTAGGTGAAATTATTTTTGTGTGTGTTCAAGTGGGTCCCGGGATGGTTAAGATTATAGATCTACCGGTAGGTGGCACCACTAAAGTCTTCCTAAACGGTGGGACCTATTTTGATGATATTTTTGTTTTTATTAAAGTGGATTCGAGAATGGTTTTAATTAACTACTGGTCCCGGTAAATGTCGCTGCAATCGGGTTCTAGATTTTTATTTCTAAGGGCAGCACAACGTCTGCCGGGTACAGCTAGTTCTTTATAATTGTCGTCTCATTAATAATATACATTTGAATATTTAAATTAAAAATGTGATACATGGTGAAAACAGAAACTAACGTTACCTTTTAAAAAAGCGTCATCTATGGGATCCACGTCAAACAATCTATACTATATATAATAAATCTGCAAATGGTTCGAGTTTGTACATTGTGTTTAAAAATGTGAACAAAATCAAGGGAGCTAATTCGGACCAGGAAAATCCGAAAATGCAGTTTTAGAATTTTTGTCAGTCTGTCTGTCTGTTAGAGCATCACGTCAGAACTACTAAACGGATTTAAATGAAACTCGACTTAGAACTTATATCCCGGGGCGTAACTTAGGATATTTTTATCCCGTTAAATGACGTGATTTCCGCGGGATAGATAACAATATCGTAAAAGATGGCGCTGCGATCGCCTCTTTTTCTGATACTACTAAACATATATGAATAAAATGCACCATAGTGCTAGCTTATAACCCGAGTTAACACTTAGGATATTTTTTACCCCGATAAATAATATCGTTTCCATAAAACAAAAGGATTAGCAAAATAGATGACGCTGCAATCGCTATTTCAATTTGCTAACCAATAACTCCGTTATCATAAACAATATCTCATTCATTGTATTACTTCAAATAAGGCCGCGACTTGCCTCTGTTTCGCTGCGCAGTTCTGTGGACTATATGGACTTAGTTTCTTTGTTATTGTAGTGAACTTAGGAACAAGAAACACTAAAGTTTTAGGTAAAACACCTAATTAAATTTGTATATACGTAACATTGATAAGTAAGAACGAAACGAATGAAATTGTTATTACTAGAAGCGTATAGATGGCGCTAGCAAAAACAAGTATAATGTTTTCTCATTTAATATTTTCCGGACGAACTACAGCGTATCTTGGGTATTTGGGGAAGCTATAGTCAATTTTAAATAAATACAAAAAAAAAAATCGCCTACGGCTTAGTCCACGCGTAATAATTATAATTAGGTATAGATAAAATCATAATAAGTATGGCCTATATTTCAGATTAATGAATAAATATGGTGTAATTAAATTATATACAGCATAACAATCGTCTTTCTAAAATCTTAAAACACATACAAAAGTTCACTGATTTTCACGTTGATTATACTGCCACAATATGCTAGAATTCCCAAAAGTTCTCATAAAACCCCTGGATAACTAATTCCGTCATTGTTTATAATTATCAAATCTCTCCGATATTGAAGGAAGTATTGCATTGTATGATATAATAACCCTTATTAAATTGTATGAATGTGTATACCGAAAACATTTTAACCTTAAACTTATAGGATGCCGTAGCAGAAACGGAATACTTATAAAATCTTTACGTTAGGTAGGTTGTTAATCATTAGAAATCTATAGAGAGAAAAATGTTCATTTCCTATCGTCTAAAAGCAGTAATTTTGAGAAATTTCAAAGTGATAGGGCTTTTATTGTACACATACATACTTTCAAAGAAAATTGATATGAATAAAATTAGTTGAGTAGTTTTTAAGATATGGGATAGTTTCGATTAAAAGTTTTTTAGTATTCCATGACGACAAAAAACAGTTGACGTTGCTGACCTCCACAGAATCCTTCCTTAGTGGGTTGATTTTTGTAATTTGACAGATATAATATACATACGTGTATAGTACTAGTATTAGTGAGATACCGTTTACGTTGCTATGATGACGTATTTATTAGTGAACTCCAACATCGGTTATAAAAACAACGCCGATCGAAGCGCCACCTACTTGGTTATATTCATCTATCCCACGGATACGACGTCATTTATCGGGTTAAAAGCTGACAATGCGTGCAATTTTCTTTTACTCCGTTCAATACTTTTCACGTGATGCTGTATTAGACAGATAAAAAAATCTACAAATTTTCGGAATCTGCTAGTACTATGAGAAGAATACGATTTGCTGCGACCGGGCGAGCTGTCGTAGGAGGCGAAAAACCACCCACAGCTAAGTGGTAGAGTATCTGCCAATCTTGATAGCTACCACCGCTGTTCTAGAGTATGCCGCCATACGCTTGAATTGTGTTCCGGTATTAGTTGCAGTTTCCCTTCAGAGAGCGGTAGCATAAAGGTAAGCACCTTTGGTGTTACAATTGTACATAAGCGTTGGAAACCGCTTTCTATCAGGTGCGCTGTCTCCATCTCTGTTGAACTCATGCAATAAGAAAATAAGCCTCTCGAATTTTTCTCTTTTTTAAATCTTATACTAATATATAAAGCTGAAGAGTTTGTTTGTTTGAACGCGCTAATCTCGGGAACTACTGGTTTGATTTGAAAAATTCTTTCAGTGTTAGATAGCCTATTTATCTATATATCATCACGCTAAGACCAATAGAAGCAGAGCACCAATGAAGAATATTCCAAAATCGGGGGGTTTCTTAACTTACTTTTTTTTACCTATTCCACGCGGACGAAGTCGCAGGCAGAAGCTAGTTCATTATAAAAACTCCACCCGTCTACAGATTTTTTTATATTATAAAATAAATTAAAAAATATATAGTAATGATCACAAACAACGTAATATTTTATTATAACTACGAAAGAACCGTACAAGCATAAAATATCGTGGCGTCTAATCTGGAATTTGGTATACATTAGATAATCATGTAATTTCCCACAGCATTAATATGAAGTCATAAATTAAACTTCAGTTGATTGTAACATCCTGTCCAATATTAAGATAAATAATTATCAACAGAAAGTAAAGAATTTGTAAGAATATTCGTTTACCGTCCAACAATCGTTAGACGCTCGGTCATAGCGTGAATGGTATCATAAAAATAAGTTTAAGAGGCTACCTAGACTAACTACCTAAATTAAGTTCGCTCGCATGTATAGGAAATAGAAAATTTTGTTCAAAAACAACCCTTTCCTTTGGTTTGCCGGTTGACATTTCTTCATAGAGAATTGATCTTTACAAGCTACACTATGACTTGGTATAAAAAATAGTACAGGTTGCGTTATTTTTTTCAAAATCAACCGATTCGATTCCTGATGAGGGTATTTGATTTTTAAAAAAGCTAATAATAATAAAACTACGTTTTAACTGTTTTAAGCGAGATAATTTATTTGATTTTTGTTATTCCAGCGTTTCGGCCACTTTTCAGTGGCCATGATCACGGAAGACAAAGGTGTTAAGTGTCAACAAGTATTGTTAAAGTTTTATTTATTCTACCGCCAACTTGTTCATTTTAAATATTTAGTCTTAATTTTTGTATGGTAATTATTTTTATTTACTCTATGGAAGCCTAATCTAATTTACCACCGCTTCGTAACATGTTATGGCTTGAAGAGATGAAGCGGTGTAAGAAACTCTTCACAGACTTGCCTAGCACTTATCATGTTATATAATACTAGGATATGCCCGCGACTTCATCCACATTTGACTTGAAATTCCCGCGGGATTCTTAGGAAACAAAGTATCGAAGCGTTTAAAAAAAGAATGTAAGCTATCGTTATAGTGGAAACCATGTCGGGATAGGCTTGTTTTTATGCATCCGAACGACTTCAAACCGCCCCCGGGAAAAGTTCCGCAGAATTCCCGGGATAAAAATTTCACACATTTTATTAGAATGAATTTGCTTATCGAGCAGTAAAAAAAATCACACTGGAATTCGTTTTTTTTTAATATGGCCATTTTAAATTATTCCCAGAAAAATTCGCGTGGGATTCCCAGGATAAAAAGTAGCGCAGAATTTAAGTCTAATAATTAGCTGTAGATAACCAAAAATTGCATCGAAATCGGTCTCGTGGTTTATACGTGAATCCGGAACCAACAGACAAACAGAGTCTAAAAAAAATTGCATCGTATTCTCCATCGTTTATATACTTTATTCCAGTTGGATTTTTAATAGCTTTCATATACAGACACGGCCTGTTCAGATTTTTTTATAATATTATAGATTAAAATCCCTATTAATATTGTGGCGAATGATGGTGGAACCATCTAGTTAGTTTAAGAACTTTTAGAAAAAGCTAGAAAATTCTGGAAGGAAAAGACAAGGACGGATACATTTTAGAAAGGGATAGACGATGAACGAAAGTTCTAGAATAGAAAGTTCAGGAAGGAAAAGACAGAGATAGATAAATGTTAGAAAGGGATAGATGCATAAACGAAAGTTCTGAAATAGAAGGTTCGGGAAGGAAAAGACAGAAATAGATAGATGTTTAGAAAGGGACAGATAGTAAATAAAAGAATGACCGTAATAATTTTATCCGTGCAGGAACGGAGAAAGAATACAATTTCCTGCGGCCGGGCGGCCTGTCGTAAGAGGCGACTTAACAATCCACAGCCAGGTGGTAGGGCATTTACCCGACTGGATGGCTACCACCCTTGGTCTAAAGTATGTCGCCATAACAACCTTGAGTTGTGTTCCGGCATTAGTGACCAGGTACCAGTTTCCCTTAAGAGAGCAGTAGCGCATTTGTAACAACTTTGCTGTTGCAAATGTCCATAGGCGATGGTAACCGCCTTCCATCAAGTGGGCCGTCTCCCTGTCTGCTGATCTCCTGCAATAAAAAAAAATAACGAAATTATGAGTTCCAGAAGATTCTTCCGGGTATATAAGCAGCGTAAGGCGCGCCTACCGGGCAGTTTAGAGTTGAGTTCAGTTCAAGACAGCAAAGCGACAAGTGCGATACGGAAGAGTTGGAAGAGAAGTTTAATAGAAGACAGTGACGAGTTAAGTGGTGAATTTAGTGCCAAGTTTAGTGGACAGTTAAGTGAAGGAGGAGTGTAACGTAGTTCGAGAGACGAACCAGAAGCGAGCTACTCGCGGTAATATCGGAGGTGGGCACTGCAGTAGCAGGAGGTGGTCTACGCAATATCGGCGACGGTATTGTGAGTGAAACACCTTATAGTCGGGACGGTGCATCGTTAGTCGTGCGTATAGGGGTAACCCTGCGGAGAGGTATTACGTGCGGCTGTGTAAGTCAATAAAAGCCTTACTTAAAAGAATTGGTGTTTCCTTCCAATCCCAAGTGCTCCCCCGCTCGCACGTAACAATATTATAAATGCGAAAGTAACTCTATCTGTTTATCTGTTCTGTTTTTACGGAAAAACTACGGGACCGATTTAGCTTAAACTCAGTTTATATTATATTTTCGATGCCGAGGATGAACATAAGATACTTTTTATCCCGAAAAATGGGTTAGTTTCCGGGATAAGAATATATTTATTTCTCTGTTTGTTATGATTTTACGGAAAAACTATTGGCCCGATTTGGCTGAAATTCGGTATATATGTAATTTTAATACCGAGGGTGGGCAAGGGCTACTTTTCATCTCGGATAATGGGATAGAGTTATGTAAAGGTTATCCCAGAAAGTAGGATAGGTTTCATTTTTTTTGGGGATTTCCCATTTTCGTCATTTTGGTTAATTTGGTAATTTTGCTATTTCGACCATTTCCGCCATTTCGGCCATTTCAGCCAATTCAACCATTTCGGCTATTTCGGCCATTTCTACCATTTCGCTCGATTCAGCCATTTCGTTCGTTTCGTCTATTTTGATCATATTTGTTATTATTGTCATTTATGTATTTTGCAGATAGACGGGAGAGGGAATAGATAAGTAAAACTAGAACGGGTTGAAATAGAGGATGACAGTTTGTAAGAGACCAATCATTTCTAAGTTTATAGATATAAAAATTTATCATCTATAAAAATGCGATAGTAACTCGAGGTGTCTGACTTGTCTTTCAGGGAAAAACTGCTTGGTACTCCACTGGATCGGTTTTGCTGTAATTTTGTTTAACTGTAGTTTAAAACCGAAAATGGACTTAAATACTTTTCATGCCAGGGATAGTTTGCGATATAAAACCAAGTCAAACTTCCGGGGGAAAACAGCACTAACATAAAAGTTTAATATATTCTTACCCTTTTTTTGTTGAAGCAGTGGGAATACATTTCGTACACTATCGGGCCTTTTGTGGCGGTTAGACCAAACCAGCGAGAGTCCGACCACACGACTGGAAAGTGGAATAACCAAGTCGCCGCCGGCATGTGTGGAGATTCAGCTGATAAAGTCGTTCCCAATATGCTACTACTCCACTAAACCTTCCTGCACTCCATGTGCTCGCGCTTGTAGTTGAAAGAGCGTGAAACTTGACCGTAGTTATGCCCATGCTCATCCGCGCATCAAGGCTTGAGAGTGCCCCGGGAAGTAGAGCAAACTCACTTCATCAACAGAGGTTAGTTCCACCGCATCCCCAGATATCAATATAATGTTACCTGTATTAACGCCTGCTTTTTAAACAAGAGGTACGCACTAGAGTCTGACAAATAATTGCCATAGTATTCTTCTTCAATGGTAGAACTAAGATCAGACTGGTTATATCATTAAGAAACAGCAAAAAAAAACTCAAACAATTTTAACACTTATTGATAATTAATTATGGTCCACTTTCTCTCGAAATGTGTTAAAATTCAAAATCTAATTTAAAGATTACATAATTTTTTACGGATTATTAGCTTTGTGTAATTTTATTGCTTGAGACAGATCGTATATATGCAAATTAGGTTGATTTAAAGCTTCCGATTAAATTCGGTCCTAGATTTCCGTGTTATGTTCGCGAGCTGCTTGCAACACATTTTTTGGAGCACAACAAAGTGCTTCAATAACCTTTGTGATCTTAACAATATCACTGGTTAAGCGGACCAAGGTAGCTCAAGATTTGGTTACTTATGTGTGTGCATTTATTTGTGACAATAAATATTTTTCTTTCTTTCTTTCTTTCTTTCTTTCTTTACTTAGGTTATTATATATAACTAGCTGTACCCGGCAGACGTTGTCTTGCCCTTAGGAAAAAAATCTAGAACCCGATTGCAGCGAAATTTACCGGGACTAACACACACAAAAATAATTTCACCTAAATATTGGAACCCTATTAAAGTTAAATTAATTATTTTACATGTATTTTATCAATAAAATAACTCCGACCGAAGCATCCTTTTTAAACGATATTCAGTTTTTTTACATCCTATTTGACGATATTTGCAGCACGCATTCTGTCAATTCTATGTCAAACGTCATAAGTTACATTAAAAAAGTTTATATTGTCCAAAGCGCTAAGGTTAGATTAGAAATAATTTTATATGGTGGTTAAGTATTCTTAAATTTTATAATTTTCCGCGCAATTTTCTTAATTTTTTCTTTCATAAGAACCTTCTCCTGATAATAAAAAACAAAAAAAAAATAGCGAAATCGGTCCAGCCGTTCACGCGTGATGGCGTGACCAAGGGAAATAGGGATTCATTTTTATATATATAGATGTGCCCTTAATTGCTAAGCTAAAACAGAAAAGATCTGGAAAGTAGTATATTGGGGGTAGCATTTTGGTACTATCACTGTTCTGGTATTAATCAAGCAAGGTAATTGCCCGATATTCTTTTAATTACGCGTCAACCAGCGATATGACCGCACGTCAATTTAAAAAATCAGAATTAAAAAATAGGTATGATTTGGAGTTAAACGGTTTTATTGAAAAGAAAGATGATAATTATGTAGACAATGCATCTACTAAAAGATAAAAATAATTGGGTAGGTCCTAGGTACCAGGCTTCAAACCATTTTCCTCATTAATCTAAGGCATTGATCATACTCAAAAATAGAACCTGAATAACGAGCCCTTACTGCCATTTTATCGTAAGCGATATTTGGACATAAGTATACTTTTTGTTGTAACTATTATTTTGTTATAATATTTTCAGTTTTAGTTAGATTAAACCCTACTGAAACAAAAACTGATAGTCTGAAAACAAAATACATACATAACTTCACGCCAGTTCCCTTGCGGGGTAGGCACGAACAACAGAGCGCCATTCAGGCTTATTATTACACACCTCACTTGCTTCTTTGACATTCATAACTCTTGTCATGCACGCTCGTCTGTTCTTAAGGCTCCTGACATCACCTTCTGCTAGTACACAATCAATTTGATCATGGAAGGTGTGTCGTGGCCTTCCACGACTTCTGCATCCATCCACTTTTGCATTGTATATCTGTTTAGTCATTCTTTAAAATTAATAAAACTAAAATTCTTAAAACAAAATAATAGTTTAAAATGCCTTTTTTAACTAAAAATACACTTAGGTCCAAATGTCGACGTTTTACGATAAAATGGCGGTAAAGGCTCGATAAATACGCGCCCCGCAACTTTATTAAATACGACTATAAATCGGAGGAACGCTCGAACGGTGAGCGAAAGCATAAAGAACGAACATACAGACAGAAAATTATTCACCTGTGTGTTAATAAGTTAAGATCAGCATGCAATGTTGATACTTAAGAGGCCATGCACAAATTACGTCACACGAATTTCATGACTTTTGACCCTCCCCCGTCCTTGTCACCCTTGGTCACGGTCGTGGGACTCCTCCGTCCCTAGTGTGACATCACATATTTTGCAATTTTACATCAAAAAATTATTAAATTAAAACAGCACATGAATAAATATATTAGACTATGACATGTGACGTCACGTAATTTAGGATCTCAAGTAATTCAACATTATGTTTACATGGAAAACCTTTAACCCCCTCTTTCCCCCATTAAGAACAACAGTACTAGGTGCTAACTTCTAGAATGTGTAGAATTCTCAATAGCAGCAGTGATGTTGCGGACATTTACTTTGACTCCAAAAATTCCTTTTATAAAAATGTTCGTGTAGCCCAAGAGTTTAATTAAATAACACCAGTGAATAAATTAAATTGCAAGCTTTGTTCACCTATAAGTAGTTTTTACATCGCATTGTAAACCTTAGTCATAAATCAATTAATTGATCAAATGTAAAAAACGGTTGGTGATCT
Source organism: Dendrolimus kikuchii (assembly GCA_019925095.2). NCBI lineage: Eukaryota > Metazoa > Arthropoda > Insecta > Lepidoptera > Lasiocampidae > Dendrolimus > Dendrolimus kikuchii. Next base: position 7,591,386 of record CM034406.1, on the reverse strand, counting down.
ATTAATTAATAAATAAATAACTTTGGTCGATTCTTCCAAATTGAAAGAAGATATCAACCTTCTAATATCGGCATAATACATAAACACGCAATGATTTATTCTGTCTTTGAAAGCGACTTTTTTTCTATTACATGAGTTCAACAGACAGACAGACGGCCCACCGGATGGAAAGCGGTTACCATCGCCTATGGACATTTGTAACCTGGCCACTAATGCGCGAACACAACTCAAGGTTGTTATGGGAGCATACTCTGACCAGGGGTGGTAGCCATCCAGACGGGCACATACTAGCTGACTGTGGGTTGTCTTGTATCGTAAGCGGGGGCTTACGACAGACCGCCCGGCGGCAGGAAATTATATTCTTTCTCCGTTCCTGCACAGATAAAAAGACATATCACTTTTACTCTTATCAAGCCTAGACATTAACATAAATGTCAGTTTTGAAATCAGTGCATTAAAATGAATACATAAGTAACGCTGTTTAATCAGAGCTCTTATAACCATTACATAATATTATATTATAGGTATATAAAAGTAGGTAACGATCCCGCAAAAAAGTTCATTGTTCCGACATGTACTGTGTAATGTCAAAATGTTGCATAATTTAATTATGACTAATCATCATGATGTAGTCGGCAATTTTGACCATTGTCGAAAGGTCATAATCGTTTATGTACTTTGATAAATCTTTTAGGATAAGATCATTATAACTAATGATTATGTACAGTCGTGGTATGAAAATGTTCGCCAGTTTTACAATTGATTCATTTAACGTTCCGCGAGCACATGTTACCTTTTCAAACTAAGTCACAGAACAGACTGTTTCACAGAAAATTATGTCTAACTATTTGACAAAAAAGTTTAAAGTGACTTAGATCAAAGTTGTTTGAGTTTCTATCTTGTCCAAGAAGATTGTTTAGGCATGTAAGACCTTTTTATTGGTTTTAATATTTATGTTAAGCGTAGTGATTATATCCTCTTTGTTTCTTATTGTTAATCGCAGAGTTTGTCATTCATTGTCTACATTGCAATGTTCTTTTTTCACGTTTCTATATTTTATAAACGTATCATTTATTAATATATTGGCATTATTGTTTCTTTTACTCGTGCAAGCAAAAGTGAACTTTAAGGTGGCGAACATTTTCATTCCGCGACTGTACATCAGCATTACACGATCCGTTTTGTGGAGTAATTGACAAAAAGTAGTGCAATGTTTTCCCTTCGTCTTATTAGTCGATTATTGTAGAAATTATTTAACACTCCACTAGAAGGTCGTTTCTTGCAGCTAGTATGCCAGTTAGGTCGTGAAAGATCTAGTGTACTTAAACTAACTTACAAATACTTCCCGAAAATTGTGCGTAAAAAACAAAGAAATAGCGCAGAGCAGTACAAATTGTTATGGTATTCATTTTGTTGCAAGGTACAAATGCACACTACAAGGTCAAGGATCGGCAGAGAGGTCATTTGAAACTCTCGGCGCTTGCCGAATACTCTCTAAAACCACCTCGGTGTTCCTTCTACCACCTTAAACCAGGGTTCTGGGACAACACCTTAGCTTGATCTTTAACCCTCACAGGTGCGGGGTGACAGGCAAGGCTCCTCTCGAATCGCCCGGGTGACCGATCAGTCCCCAAATCGAGCTTTCCTTTATTTGAAGAGTGAGCGCCCCTTTTTGGCAACCTTGGTGCAAATGACGGCTAATGTTGTGTCCCAAAGACCGGCATTCGCAGATGAGCGTCCACGGCTGCTGGAGATCATTGAACGACACGGGCCCTGCCTGTGTACATCCCTATTACGCCTCGTCACCCCCGTAGCGGAATACTTTTTTGCAGAAGAAGGCAATGACGCGCAACCCGGGTAAATATCACTGATTTTTTTTTTCAGGCGGGGGAAATGCTATTTACGCACAATACCGGGTCCTTTGCAAGGGATTAGACATTGTTGATCACGGAGGCCTTCCCAGAAGGGGCAATCCAAACAGTAATCAACCGGCTTGTGTGGAGACTCGAGCCCAAATGGCTAATACCCACTAAAACCACCCTCCTCCAACGGCCCCGCGCTTATGGCAGGAAAGGCATGAGACTTAGAACGTAGTTACGCCCACGCCGATCCTAGCGCAATAAGTGCCTGAGAAAGCCCCTGGAAGAGCTAACTCACTTCGACAACAGGAGTGAAGAAGACTCCCCTGCTCCCTTGATGCATGAGGGCCCCTGAAGCGGTAATGATCATCGCTCTGCAACATGGCTTGCACCAGGTTGCCAAGCGAATCAATCGGATCTACTATTGTCTCGAGTTCAAACCTCTGTGGTGCCCAGGCTGCACACTCGACTAGCGTATGAAACGCCGTGTCAAGCGCGCCACACTGGTGGCATTGGGGTGAAGGCTGACAGCCCGCAATTTGAAGGTCAAAGTCCCGCGTTTCCGCGAGAGCCATCGCAACAGCTGCGGTCGAGTCGCTTCCACCGCATCAACGCCGGCCACAGGGTTTTCCAACTCTACCGACCAAGATTAGCAGAACCGCGCTGGGCGCAGCAGAGCTCGACGCTGGTGGTCGTCGTCGGAAGGGAGGGGTGTTTAGGGAGGAGGTTTGGGAGGAAGGGGAAGGAATACAAGGATTTGGAGTGAGGTGGGACACCACTGTCACGGAATGAAGGGGGGAATGTGACAGTGGCCGCTAAGGGCCCCGGAGACGCATCCCCTTGTACCGCTTCCTGGATGGAGACGAGTCCAGGGCGACATTCCCTAGGGGGAAATATCATTGATTGCCACAAGTACTATCAATATATCCAAGTAAATAAAATATTAGTTTATTGATGCCCATTACTACAATAGCCCCCAAGATCCACTGTATTTTAAAACGTTCGGGTAAAAACAGAACATTTATAATTTCGTCACATTCAAATTCAAGTTTTTTTTTTTCATAATAAGTTCCACTGGAGAACACTTTTTGACTACTTCCTATTCTATGTACACCGCTTCGCAACGTATTATTGCGGTTTAAAGGAGAAGAAGCGGCAAAAAACGCACCAGGAACACGTCTAGATATTTTTTTTCATCATAATAATTTATCTATCTTTTTTATAACATATAGAAGTTCTTACAAAATTACTTTTCATAGAGTTAATGGAGTTATAACAAACAAAAAAATAGTATGTGTGTGCAGTTCACACGCAGTAGAAGTGAAACAAAGTGTGACAAGAGGTGGGAGGGATTCTAAATTTCGTAACGTCACATATTATATCGTTATAATATTTAAGTTTTAAATCACAAAATTTGAAGTGTTAACGAAAAACTTGAAAACATTTCCAACTCTATGAGTATAGTGTTTAAATTATTAAATATAATGTATTCTATCTCATTCTCTCGCAGACTTAGTCCTATAGATTTATGTATTTATCTCTTCATTTTCGTTTCATCGAGTTTCAAATCACAACGATTATAAAGAAGTTTCACTTCAAAAACATTTTTACCGCCCTTTTGTCTGTCATAAAATGTTTGATATATTCTTAACTAACACGTAACTGTGATACAATTTTATGATAGTGTCCCCCATAAAGCTAATAAAATTTTCTTTTTCCAACACTTTCATTTCCACCATAGATTATAACATAATTGGTTATGCAATCTAAGTCGTCACTCCTTTTGTTGGTATACGTAACATATTACGATGGCACGTACACACATCAAACACAAATATTCAAACTTGTTATTATTACAAACTACGTCTTTTCTTTACATAGTTATAAGTCGTAATTATAACAAAGTCGCTTTCCGCGTCTGTCTATGTCTAACTATACGCTAACTCCTCCATAACTTTCTGACGGATTTTTAAGCGGTTTTCACCATCAGTTAGGCATAGAGAATTTTTTACTGAAGGTTTACATATTGACATAAAAAAACACCTAATTAAGTTTTTATGTAATTAAAAGTAAAGTAGAGCCACTTATAAACGAATATATGTGTGTTTGCGGATCCAAAGTTAAAAACCCCCGTGTATTCTGTACACACGAAACCGCTGAAGATAATAGTATAATTTTGTTGCCTTCATTTGTTTTGTAAATGTTTGTTGAAATACAATAAATAATTACAATAGACTATTATATAGGCTCACCCAAAACCCCGTCGGCTAAGAACGTCCACCTTGTTCAAAAGTATAAATCTTGAAACCAACTCAATCAATCATTCAAACAAAAAAAATCACTGTTGAGGGCGGCCGCCATTAAGTTTGTTTCAACAACTCACTGCACTTGCCAAAAAACTTATAATTAATTACATGTCTGTCTATTTAACACCGCAAACGAATCCAAGGATACAATGGTGGCATTCTCGCGAAGTAAATCACAATTTTGGGAGGGGGGCGACATAGATAGGTTGCACTCCTGCAATATTAAAAAAACGAATCGCAACGGACAAGTTGAAAAACGAATGGCAACGTATGAGTGGAAAAACGAATCGCAACGGACAAAGTGGAAAAGCGAATCGCAACCGACAAGTGGAGAAACTTCAACTGACAAGTGACAAAATGTATCGCCACAAAATTTTAACTTAAAGTTTTACGGGCAGGTTTTCAAATTGGACAAGTACATAGAAACTCCAATAATGTAACCCAAGGTGTAAAAAAATATCTAAAATCGCGTGCGCTGCGAAAACTATTGATGATAGAATAAAATAACGTATTACGACTTTGCAGAACACATCATTATTTACAAAAAGTGTCGCGACAGCATATGTCTAACTATTATAGTTATGCCACAATAAAAGTTATTTTAAAATTTTAATTAAAATTCCGCCGCTAAATAAGGCTCTTTATTTGTATCTTGGTACTTATCCTTATCAAAATAAATTACATCATATTCAAGACCGCTTCAATACCTTTATATAACTTTTTGAATTATTCAATTCGGACATTCCATTCCAAAGATATCACGAGTTTACAAATGTAAGTATTGGAACACGCGGCCGTGACGCTTTTTCGTAACAGAAAAATCGTAAGACCCGTCTATATAGAAGTTTCACTTAAAAAAAATTTATCACAGGCCGAAATTGTCCCAACGCTGGGCTCGGCCTTTCCAATTTCTTAGGGAAACGGACAGTATACATACATACATACATACATAACTTCACGCCAGTTCCCTTGCGGGGTATGCACGAACAACAGAGCGCCATTTAGGCCCATTCTTACACACCTCACTTGCTTCTTTGACATTCATAACTCTTGTCATGCACACTCGTCTGTTCTTAAGGCTCCTGACATCACCCTCCGCTAGTACACGATCAATTTGATCATGGAAGGTGTGTCGTGGCCTTCCACGACTTCTGCATCCATCCACTTTTGCATTGTATATCTGTTTAGTCCTTCTTTCATCAGAAGTATACATCTTTCATAAATCGGTTACCTCCATGTGCAGGTATCATTACAATGTTTTCCTTCACTATCAACTCGTGATAATTAAAACAATATGCATATGAGGTCAGAAACCTGCCTAACGATAAGTGTTGCTTGCTTTTTCGGTCAGGATTCGAACCCGCGTTCTTTGAGTTTGGGATGCGAGTGCGTTAATCACTAAGCTACCACGGCTTCCTAAATTAATATAATACGTTTTACACAATGTTGTCAGAGCTTATACTATATACCGCGCTTGAGATATCCCGTGCGCCGTTTAGAGAGCGGCAGGACATTGGTAGCACCTTTGCTGTTACAAATGTCCATAGGCGATGGTAACCACTTTCCATCAGGTGGGCCATCTGTCTGTCTGCTGAACTCATGTAATAAAAAAAACTGTCATAGTAAATATTAGAATTATAGTCAAAGACAAGTTGCACTATTCATTCTTAAATAGTGGTGTGAAGAACCTGAAATAGATTTATAATAGTGTACAAGGTGGAAATGTATTATTAGAGCTAGTGACTGTAAAAGATGTAAATGAAGAATAACCGTATATACATATACCCTGAAAAGAAAGAAATAAAATAAAAATTTAAAAAGTTGGAGGGGTGAAGGTGGAAAAAAAACAGACAGATAGAGTTACTTTCGCATTTATACTATTATTGCGAAACGATACTAATCCTTTACAGGTGTTTATTACCCCATTGAATTTAAATGATCTATTGTTCTTGTATCCCTTTCTACTGCGTCGCAGTAAGATGTCATAAATATTTTCTTCTTTTGTTTGAATTTCTAGAAGCTTCTAGGAATGTGCAACGATTGCTGTGCGAGTGTAACGAGGAATGTACTTGCAATTTCGAATATTCGAAAAAATAATGAGCATGTCGCTAGGGAGCCAAGTCTATTCAGCAAATATATAAGGTCGGTCCGTCGAGGCTGAGTTTGTTTACTTTCAACTGCGATCCAGACGTTACCTAGTGTACTTTCGGAAAGAGTATCTTATAGCGACAGACTGCGCGATTTAATGCCATTAAGATTTTCTGCTTTACGGTTTGGACTTGTTATATTCGGTTGTGTTTGTCAGAACTGTAAATTACTTTTTATTTTTAAACCCACAGCTCACAAATTTGTAACAAATAATAATAGGGATTTGAATGTGCCATTAAAATTACGTGGTGCAACCCACCTTTGCGTGTAAATGTATGATAGACATCGTTAAGTTACTCTAGACTAGATGCTAAACGTGTATATGACAAGTCAACCTCGTTTAGATGGCGTAATAGTTGTTGGCTGAACATAAAGCTGTTAAGTGCCAAAAATATAGCAAGGTAATAAAACATTTAGAAGATCTCTATTTCATAATATTATATACATACATGTCACTAAAAAGCACTTACTTGTAAGACGGTGGTGGTCTGTTACAAACGTGACGCTGTAGGTGTGCGATTGAAGAATGTTTATTATGAAAATGCACTGTACCTAGTTGTCTCCCGCAAACATTTGATGCGGCGCAATACGCTGTGCGCGGCAACTATAAGTCGTACACCGCGTCCGCTGTCATTCTCGAACATTCCAGCGTATACATGATACACGGGAAATAATGACGCCCATTTAGACGTCTTTAGAATGATTATCAGTACAACGTCAATCCGACAAACATCCCTAAAGATCCACTAGTGTTTGCGGGAAATGGTAGTGACAAACATGAGCATACCAACAATCGGATGGACGAACACACCGATTCTAAAAGGAACTTTTTAATTGCAGCGGAATAACTCAAAACCGGTAATATGGTAACCAACTTAGTTGATGTATAATTTAATTAATAAATCTTCGGCTATATTAATAAATCAGTTTATGACTTAAGATGTTAGATACCACAGCTTGTGGAAGTTTATATGACAAGGAAGTACTAAATGGAAAATGTAAATATGAAATCTTCCCGGTAGTCGAGTCTGTGCGTTACATTATTGCGTGGTAGAGACTAAAATATGATCACAGTGTATATTCTATTATCAGTCGTTGCAAAGTGTATGGAACTAGTGCAAAGTGAAAATTTTTTAAGCACGTTGGGCATTTTTGGAATTGGGAAAAGGTACTGAACTCGTGTGACCGTCACGCTCAAATATGTATATATAGATGTACAGGTAAATTAGCTTCCAGACATTTTGCGTTTGTAGTAGTAGTATTTGTATATTTCCAGAACTTCTAAATTTGAAAATTAAATTTCCTTGAAATTTAGTATTAAGAATTATAATATTTTCTTAAGTTTTCGCGACTTGTATACATAATAAAACTACGTTTTAACGGTTTTAAGCGCGGTAATTTTATTTGATTTTGGTTTTTTCGACGTTTCGGCCACTTTTCAGTGGCCGTGATCACGGAAGACAAAGATGTCAAGTGTCAACGAGTATTGTTAAAGTTTTATTTAGCCTACCGCCAACTTATTAATTTTAATTATTTAATTTTTAATTTTGTTTATGGTTATTATTTAATCTATGGGAGCCTGATCTAATTTACTACCGCTTCGCAACATGTTATGGCTTGAAGAGAAGAAGCGGCGCAAGAAACTCTTCAGCAAACATGCCTAGCTCTAATAATTTTATATAATATTAAAATGGGTGGAAGGAAAAATAAAAGTAATTATCAGTCAAGTTGGTTTGTGTTCCGTTGTACGCAGAAAGAGCTCACAGTGTCTTGAGGTCTGGCAGCTGGTTTTTGCTGGGTTTGGGTCTTAATAGTTTTGATAATTGGATCCCACTCCAGGATGCAGGGGTTTACAAGCTTGATTGTGAGTGTGGATTGTCATACATTGGGCTAACAAAGAGGAGCATAAAAACACGAGTAAAAGAACACATTGCTGACATGAAACACACAAGGTCTACGAAGTCTGCGATCAGTGAACACACGCTGGATAAACCCAACCACTACATCAGATTCGATAACCCACAAATCCTCGCGAAAGAGAATCGTTTCATACCTAGAATGATGCGTGAGGCTATTGAAATCAAAAAACACCCAAATTTCAATAGAGAAGATGGTTGGCAAGTACCACCTGTTTGGGATCCAATTATCAAAACTATTAAGACCCAAACCCAGCAAAAACCAGCTGCCAGACCTCAAGACACTGTGAGCTCTTTCTGCGTACAACGGAACACAAACCAACTTGACTGATAATTACTTTTATTTTTCCTTCCACCCATTTTAATATTATATAAAATTATTAGAGCTAGGCATGTTTGCTGAAGAGTTTCTTGCGCCGCTTCTTCTCTTCAAGCCATAACATGTTGCGAAGCGGTAGTAAATTAGATCAGGCTCCCATAGATTAAATAATAACCATAAACAAAATTAAAAATTAAATAATTAAAATTAATAAGTTGGCGGTAGGCTAAATAAAACTTTAACAATACTCGTTGACACTTGACATCTTTGTCTTCCGTGATCACGGCCACTGAAAAGTGGCCGAAACGTCGAAAAAACCAAAATCAAATAAAATTACCGCGCTTAAAACCGTTAAAACGTAGTTTTATTATTAAGAATTATGTTTAATATTAATATCTATTATTTTAACTAGCTGTCCCGGCAGACGTCGTCCTGTCCGGAAAAGCTTCAATCGATATGCCGATGGTAGCGCCACCTACCGGGTCCAATTGTGAACCAGCTCCGAAACCTTCTTTGGCTTATGCACAACAACTTTGCTAAAGATCATCACATGATCAAAAATATAGTTTACGATTCTATAAAGGATATACAGACAAACATTCATTTTTATATATCACTAGCTGACCCGGCAGACGTCGTCCTGCCCGGAAAAGCTTCAATCCATATGCCGATAGCAGCGCCACCTACCGGGTCCAATTGTGAATTAACTGCGAAATCTTCTTTGGCTCATGCGCAACAACTTTGCTAAAGATCATCACATGATCAAAAGTATAGTTTACGATTCTATAATGGACATACAGACAAACATTCATTTTTATATATCAGTAGCTGTCCCGGCAGACGTCGTCCTGCCCAGAAAAGCTTCAATCGATATGTCGACAGCAGCGCCACCTACCGGGGCCAATTGTGAACCAACTCAGAAACCTTCTTTGGCTCATGCACAACAACTTTGCTAAAGACCATCACATGATCAAATAGTTTATGATTCTACAAAGGACGTACAGACAAACATTCATTTTTATACATAAAGATATCGTTTAATAGTATTAGTGTCATATTAAGGTACCCGCCTATAAAAATATATAAAAAGTATTAGTTTATTTATTCATGTGCTTACAGTACCTACACTACTACAAACGCAAAAACATCTCGAAGCGAATTTACCAGTATATATGTAGATATCTATATATCGACGCCCCCGTGCAACAAGTCGGTAATGTTCTATTATGGACTTTTTGCTGTTATGTTAAAATCGTAATCTATGGGTCGGAATACATATTGTGAATTTTTGTTACGATTTTCCTACTTACATTATCGGAGATATTTGGAATAGCAATTTTGTTGTACGGAAAATTGTAAACACATTAATGACGAGAAAAACATCATTACACATTAATACATAAGTGTTTTTCTTTTTTGTATTCGGTAAGTTGCTATTACTGGGTTATTGTAGTGAATAATTTGCAGTAATTTCCGGTAAAAACATATGCCATATTTAATTCGTAAAACATTAATCAGTAATAGTAACTAACAAAGTTTTTAGGAAGAAAATCGGTTATTAAATGTTTTGTAACATTTACCTACCTACTATTCGTTTCAAATTCGAACATGTTGAGACCTGTATTCAACATTATTGTGTTTACTTCATCATCCGATAATTTGTAATATACATTTCTCTCTTTTTATTTATTTTATTTTGTTAACTTGATACTAATCCACAATCTACTTTAAATATTAGACGGCGGGGACGTAAACGAACACAAGTTACACCTATAGTTCTAGGTAATATTGAGTTGCAACAAGCCTATCACCAGCCCATTCCAATCACCAAAGCTTTACACACAGATCTAATGAGTTTATGTAAAAGTGGCGCTATCCCGCGATTTTATCATTCCTTTTATGATTCGTTATCGTTTACTGATAACGTGGACGCAAGAGACAAAAATGAAGAGAATAATTGTTGATTTTATAAATTTATGTCTCTATTGCTTTTTATTTAGAATTTCACACTGATTTTGTTTAATTCCGTATTCATCTCATTCAATATTCAATCAATGTTTCTTAAATGCCATTTATATAGTTGATTATGGCTATAATTTGTGTAAATTGTATTTAATTAATATAATAAAAAATATTAAACTTATGATTATAAATATATTTCAAATAAAAACCTTGGTTTATTATTCTTCAAAGCTCTTTTTGTTTTGAACGGTAATATAAAAAAGTTGTTGTTAAATTTCCTACCCAGTACTGTACTTTATCTATACGGTATTTCTTGCATAATGAAAATTACTATAATAACTTGGTTACGATATATTACGTTCACTAGTTTTAATAATAATAAACGTTATTAAAGTCGATAGTATGCTGTTACAAATCAACACTCTTAATAAATTTACCACAATAATCCCGTAAGTTACTATTACAGAACAATGAAACTTTTCTAGATACTGTAAATTATTTTTTTTATTATTGCAGCCGACAGGAAGCATATAATTTAAATCAGATGACAAAATAGCATTTCATAAAAAAATAGCTTTCATTTGATGTATCAATGACTTTAATACTCCCAGAGGTTAGAAAGTTATTCAAGAAAAACAGTAAATTATTGTTCCTGTAAAATTTGCTTTTTTCGATTACCGACTTATTGCACGGGGTAAACGGCCCATTTAATAAAAAGAGCTTACCGTCGTCTATGTAAGTACGCTTGCAAGACCAGGGTCCAAGCCAACGCGTTGCCAGCCATTAGAATGAGATAAAAGGGACGGAGAACGTGACAGGGGCTCGGAGGAATGGGCTAGAGGTGGTGGGGATAAGGGGAACCGTGTACATTATAAGTCGAGGCGAGTGTGATTTTTTCTAACTGATCTTAATATGCAATTAAAAGGATCATATTGGTTACAGACCAATTTAAATTATGTTAAAATTATGTCAAAATTATGTTAACTAACACCTAAACTACACCGAGCCCATCTTTTAGGCCTCAGTCCCTTCTAATGTCTTAACAGAAATTAGCAGCCATGTGTATTCTAGATGACTATGACATATTGTATAAACAGACGGATCGAGATACATGACAATTTTATAAGTAAGAAAGATGGAAAAATCATTTTCCTTAGGACAGCTTACTTATAATTATTATAGTTGTAATATAAACTAAATGTCAATAAAAGATGATTTTTTAAGTCTTTATGAAAATTAAGAACTAAATTAATTTTAAAATTTCCTAAAAAAAAACAAATAATATATAGGTCCCAAATCAGTCTCGGCTGGGAACATGGCCTAAAACACTGGTCGCATTCCAGTTAGTAAAATAAACGTAAAGAAAGAAACTTGTCCTCACAGAGGCATCAGTTTCAGCATAGTGCGGGTGAGTTAAGAACAGAGCTGTTCTTCCGCTGAGCCCATAAGGTACACATGTGTCACAGCAAACATAAACTAATGCGCTATTTTTGTTAAAACTACAACTTGACTCTAAAAATATTGCTGAAGAAAGCGTAATAATTTAATGAAATATTATGTATGGACTAACAAAATGTAACACTCTTTAATATACTTATTTTTTATAAGAACATTAATTATTATTCAATGTTTAGTTTCTTCATTATAAGAATATAATAATTAAAATCTGTTGATATTTTTGTTGCCTAATATTCGTAATTTATTGATAGTTATATTGATAATTTTAATATAAACATACTTTGATCCTCTAAAAAATTGTATCAATTTTATTCACATTTCATCAATTACATGACGAAGTCATAAATTTACCAAATTTATGACTATGTATTATATATTACAAACATATCTATTACATAAAGAAGTGTCATTTACTACTATTATATTAGTGAGAATTTATGTGCAGATTCGCTAGTCACTACATTTGGCTTATTCTTTTATATCATTATGTATTCTAATCCGAAAGTGGAGTTGACTTAACTCCATGAGGAAGTTTCTGAGACTTTTAATTTATGAGGCAGCTATTATCACCATCAAACAGGTGCTATGTAATACCACAGTATTTTATGACTACTAGAAAGCCCAGTTTTGAAGTTGACAGAATAACCGACAATAAATATTTCTAGATTAAGATGTAAAAAAAAATATCCTTCAAAAGAATTTACAATCCACTTAAGCCTATATTAGACTGTGTATTTCTGTTTCAATTTGCATGAATCAATCAAAGTGATCCATAAAATCATAAACTTGAAAGTTGAATTATTCAATGCCATTGAATAACATCGTGTCTTGTCAGTCATGTGCCTATCAACCAAATTTTAAAAAAGAGTTAAAGAATTTATTCAAAACCATTAATTCCGAATAAGTAAGGATTAAATTCATAAAATTTGGGGGATCCGTCTAATAACAGCATTATAGACAAATAACAAAGTTTACTTATACTACTATGTAATACTACTATATAATGAACACGATTTTACGCAGTTATCTATATATAATTATTTCTTATTATAAGAATTAATTTTGATTTTAAGTTATTTTTATAAGTGGGTAGTTACGAAATAATTTGGAAACAATACAAGTATTGGTATTATTAAAATGTATATTTTGTTTTGCTTGTAGGCAAACTGGCAAACTAAAACTAGCCACTTGCCATCAAGTGGATGGACTTGATGGCAAGTGGCTACCGTCGCCCATGGACATCTGCAACACCAAAGAAGCCGAAGCGTAGCCTGCCACGTTGAGAATTTAAATATCTGTTTACGCTCTTTGAAAGAGCCCCATATTGTAGCGCTCAGGGAAAACCGCCAGAAGGAGGTGTCAAGAAAGTGTGGATGAACTTCCAGTCGCCGGCGAGTAGATAGTGATCTTTCTATATACGCAGACTTGTTCGCGACTTTTGGTGTCATCGAGGATTACATACGATACTTCTGTTTAGTTATAACTTATAAAATTATTATGATTTATAAACATTATACATGATTAATGAGGATAATTATAAAACATTTTATATGATACTGTATAATAATTCGCTCTAACATATTTAAACTGTAAAATGTAAATTTTATTTGCATAATTGAATACTGCACTATTCTATGAACACCAAACTATATACACATGGTAATATGTATATAGTTTAGTGTTCATATAGTTATTAAATATCTACTAATTTCTTTTATACTAAATAATTTTTGAGGATGATGTCTGTGACGTACATATAGCAAACCAATAACGGACAGACACACATGACGATTTTATTAAAAACAAAAAATAATAAAAACTTAATGACGATATGACGAATCAGTCGTAATTAAAAGTAATTAACCTGAAAAAAGTTGTAAATGCTTTCATTATCAACAATAATTCTAGCTAAGGAGTGTAAGATGGAATTTCGCAATAAATCCAATCAATTAGAGACGCGACGGCGGTTTCATAACATTTGTATTTTACTTTGTTGCAGAGTATACAATTTCTAATAAACAAGAAGTACACGATAAAATTTTATATGAAGATCTTTTATTCTTTAGGATTTCGTAGCCAAATGGCAAAAGTACTACAACATTTATAAATACCTCGTGTCCGACTAACTAAATATAGTAAGTATCACAGCATATTTTGCCTGACATTATTAACAGTGAGAGATAGATAGATAGACAGAAAACTCTTTAGTCACCACACACACACACACACATAAAATAAACAATTTACAGTAGTCACGTTAACAGTAAAGGTAGGAACAACGGGAGGCCTTATCGCTTTATCTATCTCTTCTAGACCAGATCTTCTCTTCCAGAAAAAAAGGTTTTTAAATACAAGCTTTTGAGATCCTAGATATCATGTAGCAGCAGAGTGCTAGCCAAGACAAGTAAAACGCGCCCAAATACGACGGATCTATCTTGTTTAGTACAGGAGTTCCTATGGCCACCTTCCGACTCCATCATCAGATCAGCTCAATTTCAGCCCAATCGGAAACCGGGAAGTTGGTCAAATTTAACTTCTTGCACCCGAACTTATATACATATGTACCTCCATTGCAAGTTACATAAAAGCTAGTAAAAAAAGGATTTTGAAGGTTGACGCCACGGGTATAAATGTAAAGGTAGACCAAAAAAGAGATGGATGGATTGTGTGATGGATGACATTACGATTTGTGGTGTGACAGAGGATGTATGTCAGAATAGAGGATTATGGAAGGAAAGGACATATTGTACCAACCCTGAATAATTGGAAGAATGTGAAAGATAAGAGAACGAATGATTCTCAATTTTCTTATTCTTTTGTTTATTAAAATTATTTAATATGTCTATTCGATTAAGCATAGTTTTTTATAGCTGAAATACAGCAGACAGATTGAGAGCGCACGTGATGGAATACGGTTACCGTCGCCTATGGACGTTTACAACGCCTTTAGTTAACAAAGTGCTCCCAGCCTCGAAGTAATTTTAATAATTTTACGAACCCTTTGAAAATTCCCATATGGCAATGCAGTGGGAAAAAAGCAAAGAGCTCATTTCATATCCCCATGGTATGCAAGAGAAACGTTCATGTGAACCATTGCGTAAGTGAAGAAGATCATCCAGCCGATGGCGAACAGTGCGGTGTTAGAAAAAAGATAAAGACACCATTAGACACCATTCTGAATGGTTTCTCTGGATATGATGAATGCATATAAATTCTCATTCCTACGTCTATTCCCAATATGTATTCCATTATAATACTAGTATGTATGTAAGTATTTCTAATCAGTTGATCAGAACTCTATTGATATGATCGTGTTTGCGTCTGTTAAGATCAGCTTTGGTGAACTTTTGTTTGACCTTTGATCGGATGGTTCAGTTTTGTTTATACACTCTCACAAAACACAACTATTAAGTGGTTAGCCTTGAGCTAGACGTATTTCGAACAGAATAGGAATGCCGGAGATGTAATTATCGGTCTGAAAGTTAGTCCAGAATGTACTGGCATCGTAACCACATACAACCAGGTGGACTTCATGACCGGTTACCTATAAGCACACATAAAAAGAAAACAAAAATATTGCTGCAACCTTGTTCCAAGGTTTTTAACATAATAATAATAAGATCAATATTTTTATGGCCCGTGGTCTTCAAAGATCAATATAAACATTCGGCAGTTAAACACTCCGAGCCGGTCCCAGACACCCAAAAAATAGTAAATAACGGAAAGTTAATTTGTGAAATTTAGTCTATTTCATAAATGATATATATTATAATCTATAATATTATAAAATTGTAAACATGTCGTGTCTGTACATTAAAGCTATTAAAAAAAAAACAACTAGAATAGACTGTATAAACGATGGCGAACACGATGCAATTTTTTTTAGATTTCTTGTCTGTTTGTTATTATTAATATTATTAGGTATTCACGTAAAAACTACTGAGCCGATTTAGATGCGATTTTCGCTGATCGACAGCAAATTTTTAGACTTAAACTCTGCGCTACTTGTTATCCTGGGAATCCCGCGGGATTTTTTCTGGGAATTATTTGAAATGGCCAATTAAGTTTTTTTTTCGAATTCCAATGTGATTTTATTAATGATCGATAGCAAAATTAATAAAATGTGTGATATTCTTTATCTCGGGAATCCCGCGGGAATTTCAAATCAAGCGTGGACAAAGTCACGGGCATATTTTAGTTGTACAATCAAATTACAAATATAAATCTTATCTCTGCGTTCCAGAGAGCTAGACAGGGAACAGTTTAGTTCACTCGACCACGGAGTTTGAGTGTTTGAGTTAGAGTAAGTTTGAAGGCTTCGTAATAGTTAGGTCTTAAGGAATACTACAAACTTACTTTATTAGGAATAATACCGATAGACTACAACTATAAACGACGACGCAGAGATCTCAATGTTCATACAATGTTGCAGAGACAGAGTTGCGCGGTGTGCATGCCACACTCAATGACCTTATAAGAAGGGAGTGATGCTCCATTTATGATAGCAGGGGGAGGGGAGGTTCTTAGACCCAGCGCCGTCAGGTCCATCGAATATATCTCTGGTGCCCGAGATCCTAATGACGGAACACAAAGGTGGTTTAATTGATAGGTCCGAGCATGCCATCGAGATTCCAACACTATCCTATTGCTACCCCCGAGCAGTGGGGTGTCCATGATAGATTACAGCTCGAAAAAAAAATCTAGACTCATGATCAGATCAGAGATCTAGATCACCAGGGCAGCTCGGTTAGGTCAGTGATTTTATGTGAAAATCGATATCACAAGATTAAAATTAAATGTTGGAGAGGTATAAATTAAAATTGCTACAATCAGTCGATGTTTATTTTAAATCAGATTAAATGAATTACTATTCTAACTTGCTACACTTTGAAACCAGAAAATGTACAAGATAAATAAATACTTTCACTCCGTCGCGGATCTATTTGCTTGCTTTAGCACATTTACGTACTCTTCTGGCGGTGTGAAATTACATCAGGTATTTTAATGTATAATAAATTAAACCATACGCAACCAGAGTGGCGACGTGACCTAGCTTTTAGAATTTTGGTACACTAACTGGTAAATATTAATGAGGATAGTCTACTCAGCGAACCCCGACTTCTTTAGAGATGCGCTTTAATATTCACTCATAAGCGTCTCACTGCTAAGTTAAGTGCCCAGTAAATCATCAAATTGTTTGTCAAAATTTAATTTTTTATCAAAATATTTGATCACGTTCAACTTTTTTGATGTGTTTGCCAGGCAATATACGTGTTTGATGGAAATTCAGATTATCAGGCTGTTTTTCAAACAAGATTTTTTTTACATTTTTATTTTTTTATTTTAGCCATTCTCTACTCCGTCATATACAATTTTTGTCCTTAATACACCTAATGCTGGAGAAAACACTAAATGTACTTAATTCGTATGAAACGCACTGTAAGCGTTCGTTACAAAAGTGACATTATACATGACAACAAGTAAAGAAAATTAGACAATAATTGTTTGAATGTTTTTTTATAGTAGTATAGGATCGCGTTTGTCATGACCACGCACGATTTAGAGCGGAGGTTTAAGATGGAGCAGGCTTATCTATTCACATGGGAATTGAAGATATCCAAGTAGTAAGTATCGGGTTAAACATACTCAGGCAATGAACACTACTGTTTTACGGTGCGCATGATGAAGGTGATCGCAAAGCGTGTTATGAGTTTGAATTATTTGATAAAAACGTGAAGTTTGATAAACAAATTTTTCAAATATATTTTATCGTTTTATCGTTGGCAAGAGGCAAGAGACCCGATGTTATGTCATTGGTGCCCTGGAGGATGGGTCGCCCTTTAGTATGGGATGCGTCTTGCGTCGATATTCTGGCGGCGGCCTATCTTTCAGCTACAAGCATGTCTGCTGGTACTGCTGCTGCACAACAGGAGGCCCTAAAATGCCGCCATCGGAAATGGTTACATATTTGCGGCTTTTGGGGTTGAGGCCCTGGGACCATGGGGGCCTGAGGCGCACAAACTTTATCGAGACATAGTGAAACGCCTGGTAGACGTCTCACGTGACCAAAAGACTCGTCTGTACCTCGGACAACGCATTAGCGTTGCGATACAGCGAGGTAATGTGGCCAGACTTTTGGGCACGTTTCCAACTGACAGCGGTCTGGGACTAGATTTTATAGTTTAATTTTAATTTGTACTTATATATACTTATTTATAATTTAGTTTACATACATACATAAGTTCACGCCAGTTCCCTTGCGGGGTAGGCACGAACAACAGAGCGCCATTTAGGCTTATTCTTACACACCTCACTTGCTTCTTTGACATTCATAACTCTTGTCATGCACGCTCGTCTGTTCTTAAGGCTCCTAACATCACCTGTATTTATAATTTAGTTTAGTTTTTATTTAATTGTTAATATAATATAATAATAAATATATATATATATATATATATTTTATCGTTTACAGGGAAGGCTTAGGCCTTCCCATTTTAAAAAGAATAGCTGTAGGTACATCCGTCATGCTTCTTCGCAGTGGATTAGCGAAGTTCACACATCGGTTCTTCCATGTTGGTATATAAATAATAAAGTTACCTTGTAATGACTGGAGTTACTGATTTGAAGGCGGTGTATTTACCTGAAAATAAAATGAAATAATTAGAAACTCATTGCCAAGTAAAAATCTATCATCTACTTCCTTATTAGCCAGTACGGTACGGCTTCGTAGCCATTTTAGGAAAAATGGAATATAGTATACGGTATACACAATCGTTACGTGCGTCCGTCTATGTAATTATATTACATTCACTTGACCAAAAGTTGTTGTTTATCTATATCGATAAAATTTATCATGAAATTGTATTCTATTCGCTGGTGCATGATGTTGTGAAATCAACAGATTGGCTAAGGGCTTGACAATCCGCGCAAGCATAACAAACGCTTACCCCTATTTACATTATTTGGCCACGGAACCATAAAAAAGAATTAATCGAAAATACCTCATATCACAAAAACTACTCAATCGATATTGTTCAAACCAATTTTCGTTGAAAGTATTTTTAAAGATTTACAACCGTGATTTATTTTTGGAGAATTTTCCACTTCATATATTAAAAATTAGAGGAGAGAGGACTCAATTTTTATGACTTTGGGAGATAATATTTTGCTATCCATTGACTTTAATAAAAACTAGTTTCTGCCCGCGACTTCGTCCGCGTGGAATAGTTAAAAAAGTTTAGTCGTAGCGTGATGGTATATAGCATATGGCCTTTCTCGATAAATAGGCTATCTAACACTGAAAGAATTTTTCAAATCAGGCCAGTAGTTCCTGACATTAGCGCGTTCAAGCAAATAAACAAACAAACAAACTCTTCAGCTTTATATATTAGTATAGGATATTAAGGAACACTGCCAAGTTTTTTCAAGATCTGACAAAAAATTTCAACCTCTCAGTTACACCTGTGGCGGTTACTCGGAATCTTTATTTTTTTCGCAATTTCTCTACAGATTTGTGTAGTGACATGTAAATTACATAATCATACTAAATATCATCTATACAAAATGACTAATGTTCGAGAAAAATAACTTACATACAAGTAAAGTCCAGACAACTTGACGATTTTTAATGGTCCCGTTTTACTTAAATGACTACGGCACCATAAAAGTATCCTAATAAAAACAAACATGCTTAGCTAGGAGTTTTGCTGAATATCTTTCCGCTTTAAACAGCAATAATTTGATAATACTGCTAAGCAGTGTACTACATAGGGTAAAAAGTAGATACAAATACTTTGAATCTGAAGCGAAGTTCTTTATCGCACGTTACTGGGCGGATAGGGGCTAGATGGAAGAAAGTGTTAAGCCAAAGAAAAAATGCTGACCGCTATATGCCTCTTTACGCTATCTGTGGATTCTGCGCGATACTACTGTACTTTTAAGTTAGTTGTATACTAATCCCTATTAATATTTTAAATGCGAAAATAACTGTAACTAACACTGGACGCTTTGGCCCTTCTCGACACACTGGACTTATTGAAAGCTTTGGGACACTGATCCCATTGGACATTTTGGACCCATTGGACTCATAGGACCTACTGAACCCATTGGACTTACGTGTAGCGAACGTCGTTCCAACCGGGTGTTCCAAGACCAACTCACGCGTTTTTTTATTATTTATATTTTCAAACTCGAATCTTAATACCTGGGAAAATGGGCTAGTTTCCTCCAGTTATTTATCATTCAAATGGTTTGTTGTCACATATACTAAATCCAGAAACGATATCGCCGCAGTCGACATCCAATCCTTAAAGCTTTTAAGATGTACTAGATGGTAAATAACATTGAAGATGTCTCACAAACTTACGGTCACGTAACACGTGTTTAAAGAATACCGTCGACAATTGTTAGTAAGTGGGTATATAAAAGATTTTGCGCCGTCATTCTACGAACATAATCAAAGTTGCATAACCTCCTTAATTTAAGACGTTGGCCTTATTTTATAATAAGTACTCGTATATAAAATCCCTATTAAATGAATCGATTACGTAATAGACAAATAATGTTAAATGGTCCAAAATTTACTTTATCGTCTTAGATGATGAAGTTATTTTAATTTCAATCGCTATGGAACCTAAAATAAAATTGCATAAATAAACAAACCCTTACATCAGAATTTACTAAATGGATTTCGTTATAAAGCAGTTTCCATTGAAAATATTTTTGAAGCTTTTTATTATTATTTTTATAGATTTTATAAAAATAACATTAACGATGTTTCCGATTTTGATACTCTGCTACATTACCCTAAAATAGAACATTATACAAAATATGCCAAACAAATAAAAATAATTAATATGAATCATGAAAACTTAAAAAATCCTTAAATCCTAAATTTCGAGATGATTAGTTCAGGTATCATCAAATTTAAAAATAATAAGTAGAAATATCAATCAGCAATAACTTTTACACGTTACGAGATACAGCGAGCGGTTTGCACATACGCACGCAATATCATTACCCAGTCCACAGTATAAATATATTATTATAAGTAGTTGCAAGGCACCCATCTAGTTATGCAGCCATCTAGGACGCAATGAATGATATTATAATAATAAATATTAACAGCCCATAAAGATCCCGCTGCTGGGCTCGGACCACACACTTTTATAGGGGAACGGACATTACTTCCGCCACGTTTGTCCAAGGCAGGTTGGCGAGTTCAATACATTGATTACCTGGATATGCAGGGTTCACGATGTTTTCACCGTTAGCACGTGGTAATTGTAATAATATGAAAGCTGCCAAAATAGTGCGTGCTTTTTCGGCCAGGATTCGAACCTGCGCCCTTTTAAATTTGGGACGTGTACCACGGCTTACATAACATTCATTTAAGCTGCTCATCTCCTTAATGATTATAACATAATATAATATCAGCCTATAGTAAAGTGTATAGCACATAGTAATATAGTAAAGTGCATACGCCCCATTTCTAAGGAAAGAGACGGTCTACCCGACCCTTTTTTCCAAGTTGGATTGGTGGGTTTATATATCAATTATCTCAATGTGCAGATTTAATTAAGAGACTTTCTTTTACCGCCATTACGCAATAATTATAACTTAGCTTAAATAACACGGGAGACCGCCTCATACAAACTTCTTAAATACGTTTAGTTTAAAATGTATTTAGGCAGTTAAATATGATTAACTAAATCTTACTTAAAGGCGGTCGTTATGCAAGCGGCCTTAGTATATGGAAATTAGGTTCAAAAAACTATGTAAGCATGCACTATATGCTCTCTGGCCAAGAGTTGAATATACGTTATAGGAATGAGTCAAAAATACGTTACCTACTAAACTTTTACGACGTATTTTATAATGTTCTCCTAATAATTCATAGTAGGTACAGTGTTTAATATATTTATATATTAGCAAAACAATTTTTTTTATATACACACCCTGCGAAAATTCTAACACCAACAGTAATGGAAATATTTTTATATTGGCTCATTTACAGTTTAATTAATTAAAGACGTGGTTCTATTTTATATATTTATACTACAACCCATACAATACGATACAGATCTGTTTCATTTAATGGTGTATGCATTCGATCGAGATCTGAACCAAACGTTAGACTTTCTATTTTATTCCTGTTAATTATGATTATGAAGTAGGAAATGTCCGTTACGTTGCATCTTATGGTTGTAAATTAGAGGTGAATGAAGTTAAAAAGCGGATAGAGCCAGTTATAATATCCGCCCATGTGTCTATAAAAGATATCTATTCTTAGAAAGAAAGAAAATACTTATTTCCAAATGCGAGACACACAAGACAAACAGATTAGAAAATATATACAAAAATGTTATGCCGCCATTTTAGAAATAAGGCTGGCACTCTGTATTTTGCTGTGGTGAAACGTGGTCCGACACATCCCTGATTTTCAATGCCCACTTTCTAAATCATATATGCCATGAGAACCTTTGTAAAATGTTCTTCTAAAGGATCTTTCAACAAGAACAAAAGAAAACAAAAAATTGAGATGAAATGATTCAAATTTTATTTTATTAGAAAAAGTAAGGTTTGGCAATTATAAAATGATATCGGACAAATGTAAAGAAATAAAGTAATATTTATTGTCGAGAATGAATGCGCATCAAACTAAAAAAGACCTAAAACTAACAGGATTCACACGTAAAACATAAAGACATAATTTTTATAAAACACAAAATATTTTGTAAAATAAATAAATGTACATAATATTCACGGCAATGAGGCCGACAACTTAGCATTATGCTGTGTCAAGAAGATCTGACACAGCGCTGATTTTCAGTTGCAGTCTCCGCTTAATTATAAATGACCCAAACATGTAAGTTCTCATTCAAATTCGTGAAGTGAATTCAAATCAATGAAAACATAAATACTTAACTTTAAACTTATCATTATATCCACTACGACCACGCATACAGATGTGGAGTCTTTCATTAAAATTTTCAATCACTTTTACGCAAGATGGCTGGATTATTTCGTTAATCACGTCATGGAATTTGAGTTCCAATAATGCAAATGATTCGATTGGCTCCGTATAGAATGTCTTTAACACAGCCTCACAAAAAAAACTAGTGGTGTTAAATCACATGATCCGACCGGACCGGCCACTTAACAACTAAATTTCGTGAAATTATGCGATCGAAAAATTTGGTTTTATTGTTTCGGTTGCTGTGTGACTTGTGGCACCATCCTTTTGAAACCATGTATCAGTGATATCCATATCAACAATAATAGACTAAAATTTTGTTGTTAACATCTCGCTATATCGTAATCCATTGACCGTACCCGCATCTCCAGCTGAATTTTCGAAAAAAAGCGAATCACGTCTCCAGATCACCGCACACACAGCGCACCATACAGTGACACGTTAAGCACACAAAGGCTTCTCAACAATCGTTCTTGGATTGTCAGAAGCCCAAATGCGGCAATTTTGCTTAACAGTAGTCTCAAAGGGATTATTACGTTGACTGAAAATATCAAGAATTTTACCAAATGTTACTTTTACAGATTTTTCATAGTGAATTTTTATTATTTTTATACGATTTTAGAGCAAAATGTATTTATTGTAACAATTGCCGAAGCTTCTACTGCCTATATGTCAAAAAACTACATGTCAAAACTGTCATGTTCTTTTGATTTGCCACTATTAAAAAACGAAGTTCTTGTTGAAAAACCCTTTAGTTACGCTGCGTTACGTTTATAGGAAACCCTAGTCATATTGGTAAAAACAGGACAAATGTAAAATTGTATTTCAGACCATCGACCGTCTGTATACATATTTTTGGAGTTTACTCCTTAAGCATAGGTTTTTATATAAAGCTCCTTGTATGGTAAATTTTATGAGGAGTGAAATAACATACATAATTATAATTCAAAATATTTTGGTGTTTTTATCTTTCTTTGAAATCCACCCCGGTATTAGAGCAAACAAAACAAAAAATATTCAAAGCGATCAAGCCATTTTTGTTAATTAAAGTACCTAATTTAAGTGTTAATCAGTATCTCATATTATTGTTCACCTCTCCTGCAAAATAAATAAACAAGGACGAACGAACGAATGGTTTTATACTACACCTACGAGAAAAAATTAGGAAATCAGCCAAGTGCGCGTGTGTTCAAAGCTTGCTCGAATAATAAACAAGGCTTATTTATGAACCAGAGTTTGACCCGCGGTGAAGACGCAGGGCAAAGTTTAGTAATATACTAACTATACTTGCAAATATTGGCCGATTTCCTATTTTTTTTACTCGTAGGTGTACTATAAAGCACTGTGTCCATCATTCGTTTCTCCATATACAGCTTGTTTTCTTCCTTTTTCCTTAAGGAGTATATATATATACTCCAGCCGTGCGTCGGAGTTAACACACATTTTTTTTAAACTTTTTTTATCATTAATTCATTACATTCGATAGAACATATAGGTACATTCTTTTATTAGAGAATATCCTATATCTCAAAACGTATGTAATTGATCTTATTTAAAAAAAATCTAAATGTGTGCTGGGACACATAGTAGAAGTGAAACTTCAACGGACATGTGGAAAAACGAATGGCAACGGATAAGTGGCAAAACGAATGGCAATAAAATTTTAACTTGAAGTTTTACAGGCAGATTGTTAATGTACTCGTACAATTTGAAAACCTGCCCGTAAACCTTCAAGTAAAAATTTTGTTGTGATTCGTTTTGCCACTTATCCGTTGCTATTCGTGTTTCCACTTGTCCGTTGAAGTTTCACTTCTACTATGTGTCCCAGCACACATTTAGGTTTTTCGCAGGTTTACTGCAAATTATGATTTGGTTAGATTAGGTACATTTTAATTAATACATTTTTTATTTAAACACATTTTATTTAATCAAACAAAAAACTGAATTCGATCCGGAACCAAAAAACGCATACATAGTATACTCTAAAATTATGCCGCCTCTCACCACGTCTAGTCTAAATTTATGCCGCTCCTCCACGCCTTTTCGAGACAGAAAAATCCTAAGAGCCCCCGTTTATATAGAAGTTTCAGTTCAAAAATCACCCTTTAACCACTCTACAATGCATACATATAGACCCAGTGGTTATCGAAATGGACATGACATAAGTATTAAAGAAAGGTGCACATGACGATTGTAGATACAAGATTGTACTAATCAATACTAGAACAACTAAGAACTAAGTTAAAATACACTTGAAACTATTTTCAAGTGTATTTTAACTTAGTTCTAAGATTTCATATGTCGTTACTGCTAAACAAGGAAGACGTATTGTATGTCCTTTGTCTGAATAATATTGCACCAGACAATGAATATGTGTATGTCATAATATGACACTGAATCAAAGTTATTAAAGCTTTTCTGACATTTAACTTGAACAATTAACACTTAAAAACAATACATCCGTATAAGTTTTACCTAGACTTTTAGCAATTTGTAGACGGAACTGTAGACAAGTAATTTAGTCAGCATTGAATGAAATTTTAATATTGCTGTCTTTTTTCTTCCTTTGTCAAAAAGTAGCTAAGATGAACTGCTTGCTATGCAATGATTTAACAAATGCCTAGTCGTGTCAGTGCTTTAGACGTTTTATCGGGAGGCAATAAAATAAATCTAAGTAATAAAATACGTAAACGATGTTCAGACGGTTTGTCAATGCTGCGGTGATTATTTTTGATGAAATTACAGTTGCGCACGAAGCTTCGTGGATGTTGCACGTATTGACCATATATTTCCTGTTGTACGTGGATTTCACAGCTATTACTAAAAATAATGTTAAAGTAGACGATTGATTGTTATAAGAGTAAAGGTAGATGAAACAAAAGATGGATAGATTGTGTGAAGGATGACGAGATGATTTGTGATGTGACAGAGGACGTATGCTAGAGTAGAAGAGTAATGAAAGAAAAAGATATATTGTGCCGACCCCAAATGTTTTGGAGAAGGTAAAAGGGAGGAAGACAGTATTGCTTAAAAAAGAAAAATCTTTTTTATTCTTTTTATTTTAAGTTTTTGGGGTTTACTCCTTAAGAATCGATTTTCATATAAGGCCCCCGGTATGGAAATTTTATGAGGAGTGAAATAGTAAAAGCGTTAACTCAAAAGCGCTATTTTTTATTATACAATTTTGAACTTTAATATAATGAAATAAGACAGATAATAATATCCTTCAGTGTGATACGGTGTTTGGAAATTAGGTCTTGTAACCGCCCTTATTATTATACAATTTCGGAGTTTAATGCAATGAAACAAGATATAAACGAGCAAACCATAAAAATTACCATATACACTGTTATAAGAACAAAATTTTGTAAAATATTGTAATTTTTATGGTTTACTTGGCACCGACTTCAAGTTGTAGAAAATTTTATATTATTTTGTTTCTTAATAAACTAAATAAATTCTTAGTCAAAAATCTTTATTAAGTTATTTTATACTTCTTAGTTTTAGAAGACGGTTTTGTTAAACGAAGTTTTTTTATTTGTTACTTTTTAGTATCTAGCTATGGATAGGCCTACGAAAAGTGCCGCGTGCCTTAAAAAGTATAGTTCCAAGAATCGGGAACGGAAAATTTTCATAAAAAAATGTTTCATATAATGAAAACTACTGGACCAAACTATGTTAAATTTTTAGGGGACCAAATGGCAACTATTCCGCATCAAACTAAAAAAGAATCATGTAAATCGGATTGTAAATCTCAGTGTAATCGGTGTACATACATAAAAAAAATACCAATCAAATTGAAAACTTCCTCCTTTTTGAAGTCGGTTAAATAATAACCATCAATGCATATTCAAAGACAATCGTACTTAAGGGATGAACTCCAGCCGTGCGTCGGAGCTCACACACAATTTTTTTATTATCCACAATGAAACGTAAACCCCATCGTACCCTAAACTATCTGAAGGTACTCTTACACGAGCAACAAAATTGCTCAATCCCGGTCAATTCTTGTCAACTATGATGTCACGACTGCATCAAGCAATTTAAGGCGATGGCAATATGTAACAAGATGTTGCTGAGATACATCCATGCAATACTGTGTAATATGGAACAACTTAAAAAATTAGGCACACCATGCACACCCTTCCACCTGCAGCCTGTTCTTCTCACGAAAACGAGAATATTCCAAAAATTACCAAACCGATTGTATATTCGGCAACTCACATGGCGACGTTGAGAAATGTGGAATATATGGAGCAATTAGAAGCAATGTTCCCGAAACAACTGCCGCATTTTATTGCAATTGCTCCAGATTGTTCCATTATTGTCGCCAAGCAATAATTGCTCAAAAAATCGATTGCGAGTGTAAGAACGCCTTTAATCTACCTACAAAATGTTACCAAGACGCTAGTCACTGATGAGGGTCTCCAATAAAATCACCTGGTCGTCGGGATATTTCAGAAATAGAACCAGCCAGGATAAAGGAAATATTGCTAACGATAATCCTACATACTGCTCTATGGAGCGCCCAAGTAGCAAGTGGGAAGTCACTGTATGGCCATTTTATATGTATATTAATTAACACATTTGGGGGCCAAGTGCCCACAAATTATTTAAAAATATTAAAAAACGTCTGGTCGATACAACAAGAGACCGGAAGGCTGGAGCTTACCTCGCTCAAAGGATTAGCCTCTGTATCCAGCGAGGCAATGCTGCCAGCCTTCTAGGTACAATGCCCAGCGACAGTGGTCTGGTGGGGCTGGACGGGCCTTGATACAGGTTTTACTTTTTTTTTTTTTTTTTAACCTAAGTTTATTTATATTATGGATTATGCCCTCCTTTTTTATTTAGTTCTAGTTTTTAATTTTAGGTTTATTTTTCATACTGTAGTTTAGTTTTAGTATTTAATTGTATTTTTTTATTGTATTTGAATCTTTCCTTAATTAACATAGTAAATGCATTAATTAACACAAATATATTGATTTATTTTGTCTATATTTGAATACCTCATTGTGTATCAGTATAGAAAACACTTTAATCAATTTCATCTATATAGAATTTTTGAGAAAAATATATGTAAAATACATAGAGGACGAACATGAGACTTTATAATGATTCTACTTTTACCACATCAAGTACAGAAACCTAAAAATATTATAATAAAAATCCAGTGGTATATTCAAACGCATTAAAGTCTCGTTATTTTAAATGATATCAATCTAATATGCAAATTGATACACAAATTCTGTATGTTTAATGCGCTCTTCTATTTTTATTTACAATACTTTTAATAGAATTAAATTTTTATGCAATTCTGTAGATTATAATAATCTGAGTATATTTTGAGTCATGTTCGAAATGAGACTTCTTAACCGACTTCGAAAAGGGAGAGCTTCTCAATTCGTCTGTATGTTTGTTACTCGATTTCTCCATCAATTGTGTACCAATTTTCAAACTTTTTCTTTTGATCGATAGGTTATACTCCCGAATTGGTCTCCCGAATCTGTAGAAAATGTAATATCTACGTATTACATTTTCTACAGGCGTATAATTTTTATATGCATATTACACGATTTCTCCCTCAATTGCAGATCGATTTTCATTTATTTTTCTTTATACGTAAGTATGTAGGTATACTCCCTAGGCGGTTCCATGATCACCAAGTCAGGATCTGATGAGTGGATCCCGGAGAAATCGAGAGTAACCCTTTTAAAAAAACCCGAGAGCTTACATTTTTCAAAAAAAAGCTTGTTTGTATACACGTGCCAGTATTACACTTTCTACAGGCGCTCAATTTTTTTGTAGGCAGGCATATTAAGCGATTTCTCTCTCGGTTGTGTACCTTTTTTAAATTGTTTTTTTAACTACCGAGATGGTTCTATAGTCATCAAGTTAGGATCTGATTTGTGGATCGCAATGAAATCGAGAGCAGCCCTTGTGTTAAAGAGCATATATACACCGAAGAGTGAGATGGCAAATTTGTATATACATGCCAATTGTACAATTTCTACAGGTAATTAATATATTATTTCTAAAGCTATTGAAGTATTTGCGCAATCAAAAAGTTTTTTTTTGACAAAAACAAAACCGACTTTACACTAAAAACCAAAAATTAAATATTTAACCGACTTTGTACAACATCTTGAAGTCGCATATGGCGGTTTGCTACTTCTGGGGCGACGGCATTGAATTGCCAGCCTAAGAGAAATGTTATTACAGCCTTGTTAACCAATCTCACGCTATACAGCAAAGGAAAACCCTTCGCGTGAAGTTCCTTTCAGATCGTTATTCAGTACTCAGGAGTGAAAATTAATTAACGTGATATTTCGCACCAATACTTTTACAAAATATGTGGTTGTTTGAAAGAAATCGCTTTTTAGCAATAATACCGCCCTTTGTGCATAATTAGATATAGTTTTAGTCTGTAAGTTCATTTTTGTACTGGTGTCCAATAAATCCTATCTATAATAATCCTATCTTACCGGTTAATGAGATAATTTCTACGAGAAATGGATCTGCGAGCCAAGCTGAGTGAAATACTTACTCTAAAAAGATAATATGTTAAGGCTTTTGATCAACAAATACACCAATAAGGCAATGCCCTGTGCATATTTTCACAAGCGCATATTAACAGTAATCGGCGTGATATACGACTATCAGTTATTCATTGACTGGTAATACGAATATAAGGGATTATAAGTCGTATGTGCAATTGCACATCCGTTTGTCACGGCTCTTGGCCTGAGAGTAGGAGGCGTGATCGCGGCTCGCGCACGCGCAGTGGCGAAGCGCACGCGCCGACGACACTCGCGTACTCTCGTTTTCATTAAGTGAAAACACTAAACATGTGGATTTGACATTCTCGCTCGTAAAACTTCATATTCTTACACTTCCCCAACTTTACAACCGGTAAGTACATTTTAAATTATTAATAAAGTGTAATAATTATAAATTATTATTACATTGTTATTTCACTCGGTTGTCAGCGAGCGTGATGGACATGTTACGTAGTTTCATAATACACTATCAAAATTTATAATTAATACGTTAATGCGATTACAAAGCTGAAAAAAGAAATTTACTTTTCGGCTCCATATTCATTAATACTTTAATTGTTCTTAACATGATCTTCACTGAGTGTAAATATGCTCTTAATACAACTCATTAATTAATTACGTCTTGATATAAATGTATCATTAAAATTAACGCTGATTTAAAAATAATATGTTGATAATTTGAATTTCGTATTCGTCATATACTTGTTAATTTAAATCTGGGAAAGACTGTTTGCAAATAATAATATAATTAAACAGTTTTTTTCGGGAATTTGAGGGTTGATGTTATGCAGTGCAGTGTTATTTTCGGAAATATTAGTTAAAACACTCGTAAGATATTGATTGGTTTTCTACAATAAATTTTGTGTTGATAATCTCAACTATTTAGTGAAATGTGTGTTTTCAAGCTGCCACAAGAAATCTCGTGTTTTCCACTGAAACTAAAAGGTCAAATATATAAATCTACCATACGACTAGTCATGCTATACGGGTCGGAATGCTGGGCCACTAAAGTGATAAACCACAAACGTCTCCACTCAGCTGAGATGAGAATGTTGAGATGGATGTGTGGTGTTACAAGAATGGATAAGGTGAGAAATGAGTACATAAGGGGATCTTGAAAAGTTGCACTCGTGACTGAAAAATTGAGAGGAAGAAGATTAAGTTGGTATGGGCATATAATGAGGAGGGATGAAAGTCACGTGACAAAAAGAATGTTAAACTAACTACAAGATGAATGGGTACAAATGTAAAGGTAGATAGACCAAAAAAAAAAGGTGGATGGATTGTGTGAAGGATGATATGATGATATGTGGTGTGACAGAAGATGTATGCCAAAATAGAGGAGTGTGGAAGGAAAAGACATATTGTGCCGACCCCACATAATTGGGATATGGTAAAAGAAAAGAGAGAGAGACTAGAAATCTCTTGTTTGGTGTTAGTGTTAGTCAAAGACCTGCTGAAGCGTTTGTTTGGAGGTTATTCTAAAACTTGAATATTTATGGATGACTGCATTAAAAATGCAACTTTACAACTTTTACCTGTTACGGCATCGCGTCATAACTACTGATCGATACAGAACTAGCTTCTATCTCGGGTCTACATTTAGAATACTTTGATTGCCCATAAATGTCGTCGTTTCGGTGGGTTAGACGACTATAGCCACAAAGATGGCGCTGAAGTCACTTTTTTGCTACCACCGTTGCAATTAACAGACGTCGTTATGGCACGCGACCGCAGTTTCAGCAGAGAGCCTAAAGCGGTCGTCGTTGTAGAACAGCACAATCTTCCAATTTATGATGATACTTGTCAAATGCATCATATAAATCTGCGAAAACGACCTCATTAAGCCCTCGGAATTTGAGATTTTTCGCAAGATGCCTACGGAACCAAAGTTTACATCGGTAAAGCCGTAAAAACCATTAGTGCTTTTAAGAAATAATCGCTCGTAAGAGATACACGTATTTAAATGTGACCTTCGTCGAACTATGTTGTAGTAGTTTTCAAAATGTCAGATTAGCAATTACAAAATCCTTTTAGAATTAACATAACATAATTGATACAACTTTTTAGCCAAATTTAAATAATTATATAAATTACGAAATTATTTTTACTGTGTTGCTACTGTCTAGCTATTTTAGCAAAAAATGGAACCGTTTTGAAATCTCCATCGGCCGTCCATTTTTCTAAAAAGCTACTGGTTCTATATAAATAACATTTGGCAAGAAGTTGTATTTTATATGTGGCTACACAAAGATGTAGAGAAGTCGTTAAAAAATTATGGCTCATGCCATACACATATATAGGACATAACTATGGAAAGATTTTTTTTTCAATATGCTACGTAGGCGTGTTAGCCGGCGTGGGGTATCGTCACACATTGAAAAATCATAAGACTGTTTGTTAATCTTATACTAATATATAAAGATGAAGAGTTTGTATTTTGTTTTATTGAACGCGCTAATCTCAGGAACTACTGGTCTGATTAGAAAAAAATTTCAGTGTTAGATATTTATCCATTTATCAAGGAAGGCTATATATCATCACGCCAAGAGCGGAGCACCAATGAAGAATGTTTCAAAATCGGGGGGTTTTGAAAACAAATTCCACGCGGACGATGTCGCGGGCACAGCTAGTGACTAGATAAGTCTATAAGTGAGGAGACATTTGATTCCAAATTTGTAAATGGAGGGACCATTTACATTACATTTCTTACTTTTGAATTTATAGTGGACATTTATCAAACATTTGAAAAAAAAATTACGAAAATTGAGTTGAGTGGTTTATACATTGTATGAGATAGTATTTACGATTTTATACTCATGATACACCGATTGTACTCTACGTTTCATTCTATAAATATGTATAAAACATATTATAAAATTTAGATAATAGTCAAATTGCGGCGTAGAACAGCTAAAATGATAATATATATTTGGTGTTTTGTGTGTGTCGATAATATAAAAGCTTTCTTTCTTTCTTCACATACAGATTTTTTAAATTATTATTTGTTTCAAAAAATTCCTACACCTCGCCAGTAATTGTAATGGATTGTAATTTCTCTTAAGAGTAGGAAGTTCTCTGGAAGAGATCGCCTTATGGTCGGTTCCTATATCTTACTATGCATCCACTTTCCCTACCATCAATTGAATTTTGACATTAGACGTATAGAGCTTTTGTCAAATTTTAAATTTGATAGTAAGGCTAATGAACGATCAGTAAGATATAGAAATCGGGCCTTAAACAATAAGGCTTTCCTTTAAGTTTTACCTAATACATATTCTAGATCCGAGTTTTATTATGTTAATTAACAATATTAGTACTATCATTGAATTAAACACAATCATGCATAATATTTTCTTAAGTTTTCGCGACTTGTATACATAACTAGCTGTGCCCGCAACGTCGTCCGCGTGAAATTTGTTTTCAAAACCCCCCGATTTTGAAACAGTCTTCATTGGTGCTCCGCTTCTATTGGTCTTAGCGTGATGCTATATAGCCTATAAGCCTTCCTCAATAAATGGGCTATCTAACACTAAAAGAATTTTTTAAATCAGATGAATAGTTCCTGAGATTAACGCGTTCAAACAAACAAACTCTTCAGTTTTATATATTAGTATAAGATAAAACGTAGTTTTATTACAATCATCCATATTTTAAATTAGCGATTATACTATATACTGGTGCAACGCAACAGAGAAAGAATTGCTTACGTACATACACAAACCATTTAATGTACTTACAACATAGGGTCCATTCCACTGGCATCAATTGTAAAGTATAAGCTTATTTTCAAAATCTCCATCAAAAATTAAACAAAGAACCAGTAAGCTAAGCGACCGGAGATTATTACTATATAATTACACCAGCACATTCGTTAATTCAATTGCCTACTAATCCTACAACTGATGTTACATAATCTTAATAAAAAACACTTCATAATATAAACCTTAAATACTTTTACACACACTTCAAATTAATATCGTATTATGATCATAAGAGTGTAACAAATTAGTCATAACTTTGTGGTGGCTGGTTTGCCACTCGCAAAATATAGAGAGGCAGGGCAAAAATGAATCCACAAGTATGATCCATATTTCTTTCCGGCCAGATTCCCTATATCGCCCGTACTTTTAGCATCCCTAGTATTTAGCATTTAGTTCAGTATTCCTAGGGACATTCGACTTGCTATTTTGACTTGAAAGTCAATGGCGCAGCATGACGCCAGTGGCGTATATTTTAGCAGCGTTCTGAGTAATATCATTTATTCCCTATTCCGCGCTATGCTATTCTAGTGGAACACTAGCGGATAGAAGTTTGTACTTGTCTAAAAAAAAGTAGGCAGAAACATGACGTGTGCTTAAAAATTAAAAGCCGTGAATATCTTTACCCAGAATCTGTGAGAGTTTAAAAGAAATTTAATCAAACCAAATTTCGAGAAATACTTTCTTTTTGTTTCATTATTCGTCCAGTATCCCATTTGAAGGATTTTTAAGAAAAAAAAAATGTTTAATGCTGATTTTAGACCGATCAATCAAATTTAATCAATTTAATAAAAGACACAGAAGGCTTACTCTCAAATGTCTTTCGTCTTTCGTTTTGGTGTTAGAACTTTTTTGCTTGTTTGAATAATTCAAGTTTATGCGTTATATGGATCACTCTGGTTGATTTTTCCAAATTGAAAGACTAAAGTGACCCGTCTAATATGCGCTTTACATTCAAGTTTTTTTAATATATTCAATTAAGTTTTAATCCTGCGATTTTGCTTGCAATATCGTGCCTCACTGTAAATTCATTTTGCAGACATAGTTTTATAACAACTTAAAGATTTAGTACACAGCCAATGTATATATATGTTTTTCGTTTCATCGAGTTTCAAATTATAACGATTCTAAAGAAGTTTCACTTCAAAAACTTTCAATGAATATTGGTTTGAACAAGATTCTTTAACTTGTTTTTGAGATGTAGGATATTTTCGCTTAAACATTTTCTATGGCAGTGTAGTGGAACAGTTACAAGCCAATAGATGACGCTGTGCAATAATGGAGGTCGCAAACGTTCCCCGAAACGTACAAAGAATATATACAAATGGGCCTAAGCCTGCAAGAAACAACACTAGCCTCGCTGGAAAATATTCCTTTGCGACGGAGGAGCATTCCATCTCGCTCTGCCACCCTCTACGGGGCACCCCCTTCAGCAGCTAAATGGCAAAAACAGTGGAACCGTGTAAAACAACGAAAAGTCGCGATGCAGTCGCAGGAATCTTATAGACATGAATACAGTCAAATGATTGTAAAAAGTCAAACGTGATCATTGTTGATTACAGGATGACCGGTTAAATTATATCATAATCACGTAACGGTGTCCGGTAGACTGTTTCCCGCGCGGTCTTAATTCGGATTAATTAATGAACAATTTATCATATGTTAATTGGCAATAGCACAACTTAGGAAAAAAAAATTGGGGTACCGCAGACATTCTGGCATAAACGGAACCCATACAGTATCATTATCTCCGTCCGTTTGTTTTTGTATATCACAGTGATATTTCTCAGAAACTATTGGGTACGCTTGGAGATGAAAACCAACTAATAGTGCGTCCTGCCTGTCATGATGTATGGTGCCGAGACGTGGACAATGACAGTGGGGCTGGTTCATACAGTGAAGGTCGCTCAGTATGTTACGTTAGGAGTGCCTATTATTGATAAAATCAGAAACAAGATATCTATAAAAGAACCAAGATTATCGACATAGCTGATATAGCATAGTTTACTTTTTAGTTGCGTGAATACTTGAATAGCTTTAGAAATAATATATTAAGCGCCTGTAGAAATTTTACTTCTGGCACGCGTACACAAGGTTACCATCTCACTATTCAGTGTAGACGCTCTTTAACAAGGGTTTCTGTCGATTTCAATCCACTCATCAGATCCTGGCTCGATGATAATGGAACCACCGCGGGAGTGTACTCTTTCGAATAAAAAAACAATTTGAAAATAGGTTCGCAATTGACGGAGAAATCCCGTAACATGCATAGAAAACAATTAAGTGCCTGTACAAGTTGTAATACTGGTACGCGTAGACAAGCTTTTCTTACAAAGAAAGTAGGCACTCGGCGCACTTCAATGAGGGTTACTCTCGATTTACCTGAGATCCCTCATCAATTCGGGAATATAACCCTTTCGAAAATAAATAAATAAAATATTCATAGACACAAACATAAATAAAATTAGGCATCATAATGTGATATTATGATGCCTAATTCTATTTATGTTTGTAATAGCAGTTTTCACATAACTATCAGCATTTATTTTGAAATTACAAATAGACGCCTCAATTTTAATTGTTAATATTATCAACACAATAATTTAAAACCAAGGACATTATTACATATAAAATGATTTTTTAATTCGGTCAGACCTTCAATAATACATAGACCTTGTAATAGTTCATACACGTAATATATTGTAATTATTCGTGTAAATAAATACATAATTACAATACTTTGAATTCAAAATTTTACAAGTGACTTAAGTAACAAGTTCATCGCGATTGTGACACAATAATCAGACGTAGCACATACGCTAACTATTTTGCGTAAAACGCATAGGCAATTAAATTTTGCATAAATTACAAATAAAATGTATCCAACGGTTTATTTTACTTTTGACATGTCGATCATAGGTCATCATTATACATATCTAGCGCTTTATAACAAATGGGCGTATACGCAAAAATGCCATTTTTTTGTTGTTTACTAAAATCTATGTATGTTACAATTTAGAAAGTCTTACAAGTATGGAAGTGTACCTAAATAGATGGGTATTCCAAATTTCAGCATTATACAATCAACTAGTTTTGTTTTATTCACAATTTTGTCCCTTGTGTAAAACTGCACTTTTGTCTGTACGCCTATTTGTTATGAAGCCCTCGATATAGACATATTAGTATACCCTAAAGCGTGACCAATTCGATTTAAAAAATAATAATTAGGTGTCTTTGGGACACCTCACTGGAATGAAGTTTTCCTAAAGTCTTAAAAATTCTTAAAATTCTCAAAATGTCTCAAAAAGTATCAAAACGTCTCAGTGTTAATAAGTATCGAAAATCATCGAACCATCGAAGACCATCGAAGTATACATACAACCAATATCAAAGTACAGTAGTATCGCGCAGAATCCACAGATGACATAAAGGGACCATACACTATACAGCGGCTAGCATTTTTCATTGCGGTTAACCCTTTTTTTCCATCTAGCTCCCATCCGCCGAGTAACGTGCGATAAGAAACTTCGTTCCAAAAACGAGTTTCTTTATGAATAGATTTCTATGAATAATTATGTTTGCAATTTGCAAAAATATTGTGTCACCTAAACATGTCGTAACCCACATGTTTATACTTAAAAGTCAAATAAAAGCAAAAATATGACCTTTTAATTCTAAATAAATGACGTATTATTTATTATCTTTTCAGTACAATATTATCATTTCAAATCGATTTATTGCGATTAAAGAAGACGGATAGGATTTCATACATTCTTGGGTCCAGATTGTAAAAAGTATAAATTCGTTAGTTTAGAGCAGAGATCCCAAACTATTTTGGGCAAGAGACCCCTTTTTCAAAATGAACTGAAACCTCAAACCCCCTTAGCTAAATTATCTTGCACGAACTTCTCCACGCTTTATTGTCTTCTCGAGTTTTTCATCTTGTACGAACTTGTGCACACTTACTGACTTGTTGAGTTTTTTAGAATTACAACAATGACACTTCCTACTAAAACGTATTACGTGTAACAACTTGTTGTAAGAATGACTAATAAGTCATTCTTACAACAAGTTCTTACAGTATCTTGAAAGTTTTAAATAAGAACTTCTGTTAATTAATAGGGATCAATTTTTAGACCTCGTCGACCCCCAAAATCAGTTTTCATTTATGTAGACCCCTGATAAACCGATACCGACCCCAGAGATCGATATCGACCACTTTGGGAATCCCTGGTTTAGAGTCTGTGCATTAGACTACTTGCAGAATGTCAATATGTCCTACGTCGAAAGTAACAATGAAGTATGACAATTATGGAATTTGTAGCATGTGAAATTTACTGTTAAGAATTGCGCAACTTGATAGGTGTGTAAACGTCAAACGTAAAATAAATGGTTAAAAATAGTATAGTCATTCAGTATGCAGTTAAGAGAAGATTAGCAGGATTGACAATTCTAGTAGTTCAAAGCGTTGTCTTGATGGTTACATCTTGTTTGCTAGATGTCGTTTTTGAGGTGGTAGAACGATGTTGGAATCACTGTTTCAATTACAGCACTCAACGTCGGCTCGATCGCCCACACATAATATCGACGTGAAACTATTAGCCTTATTATATTTTTATTTTCTCATTATGGTATAGGTTCGCGTTTAACAAATATCTCAACCTAAAGGCCGCAAACATTAATAGGCGATGGTAAACACTTTCCAACAGCAGGGCCATCTGCCTGTTTGCCAACTTTGCAATAAGATGTCTCTAGTATCGATTCTTCTTAAATTCACGTACATGATGAATTTTATGGGATGTTATTAGCACTATTCAGGTCGCATATGCTGCGCGATTATTCTCTGACGATGACAAGTGTTGTGATCGAGTTATCATTATTATTTAAAACTAGGATATGCCCGCGACTTCGCTCACGTTTGACCTGAAATTTCTGCGGGATTCCCGGGACACCAAGTAGTATTTAAAAAAGAATGTAAACTCGTTTTACTGAAAACTGTGTCAAAACAAGCTAACTTTTATGCACCCGAACAACTGTAAACCACTCCCGGGAAATTTCCCGTGGGATTCTCGGGATTAGAAATATCACACATTTGATTACCTAAAATTTGCTGTCGATCAGCGAAAACCGTATCGAATTTAACGCAGTAGTTTTACGCGAATCCCGAACAAACAGACAAATCGACAAACAGACATCTAAAAACATTGCGTCGTGTTCTCCATCGTTTATATACTTAGAGTATTCCAGTTGTTTCTTTTTAAAGCAGAATTTTATTACATTATAGATTTCGTATAAAAACTTTTTATTTCAAATTTGAATTGTATATCATATCCAAATTATATTAATAGAAGAACGCTACATACGCGTTTCCAACTTGCGCACGTCTAGATGTTTACCTGCCCTTAGCCTTGTGAGATTTGGCGGGTTTCGAGTTGTTACAAGAACTCCGTTGAATGGCGTCAGTTGATAACCCACAATTCAGCTAGACTATACGTAGACTTAACTAATTGAAGAAACTATGTAATCTAAGATCTAGCTTAAAGGCTTAAAGGTCTAGCTATCAAACCATAAAAAAATAAAACTTAGCCGTCGGATCCTTCTGAAATGAAAACGGAGCCCAAGCCCTACAGTGGTGTATTCATTATCTGCTACTTAAAACCACTAAAGCAAATAATATAGTAGCGAACTTACATAAGCCAGTTTTATTTATACAATATCAATCGCCATTTGTGTCGTACTTATGAATAAAATAATATTCAACCATTCAACTTGGAAGAATATTTATATCTCTGGATTTTGTAACTAATTTGAATTGAAATCGACGCCGAGTCAAGGTAATAAAAATTTAAATACAACGAATGGCAATTAACCTATTGCTTTTACTGGGGCAGAACGCAAAATATACACTTACGTGCTTTTGCCCGCGGCTTCACTTGCGTTAATGTAAATTTTGTAGACAGAGTGAACGACCGGTCGTTGCGAGTCCCACACGCTCTGCTTAGAAATGAGAAACTCAAAGTTTAATTCAGAATACGCAACGCCATCTAACGAAGATAGATCTAACTATAAGAGCCATTAAATTGCCGTTCTCATTGTCGTTGCAATGACGATGTGTTTGTTAGAGAATGGTAACAATGGCGCCAATATAATGCGATCGGAACGCCATCTTTTCAAATATACATTGTTTTTCTTTAGTAGATCATTTTCGTATATTACGTGTCTGTTTGTAATGTCAAAATAAAAATGAGAAAAAAATCAGGGGGGGCATAATTCAGATCAGGAGATTCCGAAAATGCAATTTTTGAAAGTTTTCCCGTCTGGATGTTCCGGCTAATCTCTGAAAGGACTAGACCGATTTGGCGGGACTTTCACTGGCAGATAACTGATGTTATAAGGATTAGCTGCTATTTTAGGGTTTCTCGAAAAAAATCTACGCGGATGAAGTCGCGGACAGCTAGTATATAATGTATTGCAAAAATCCTAAATTCCAAGGGTGCTGGTTCGTATCCTGGCCAGAACGTATGCACCACTTAGGCAGTTTTTAAATTACCATGTGCTAACAACGGTGAAGGAAACATCGTGATGAAACCTGCACATTAAGATAACCAACGTGTCCAATCTGCCAAGCCGCCTTGGACAAGCGTGACGGATATACTAAAAACGCCCTGAAAAGTATTGGATATTGGTTGAGGTGGTTTCAGTTTCCGTATATGTGTAATGTCTGCGTCTGAAGCCAAGGTGGACGACATCCTTAGTCGACGATGGTTTGGGTGAGTCTATCTAATTATTCTATTTATTTATTATTTCATTTTGCCTATACGCAAACATAAAAAAAATAATTTATTTGACAAACATTTACAAGGAAACAAAATGATACTATTACTAGCTGCGCCCGCGGTTTCACCCGCGTGATGATGGAAAATCGTTATATTTTGGATAATTTACACTATATCTTTATAAAGTTATTCTGATGTGTAAGATATATTATTGTAATGTTTGATCAAAATCCATTCAGTTGTTTTTGCGTGAAAGAGTAACAAACATACATACATACATTCTTACAAACTTTCGTGTTTATAATATTCTTACAAGTGCGGGACTCGAATTAAAATGCCGTTAGAATTATTATAGAGTTTATTAGAACTATACAAACACAGGTACAAATATAACCGAACAAAACAAATCCAAACGTAATGCAGAAGGTCGTAATTCAATAAAACGTGCAAAGTCCGTCACTAATAGATTCCCAAATGTTCACACGTCTCGCCTTGATCGTGGTTCTCGCTCGACTGCCCCCTCTACCCATCAGGCCGTCGTTTTATACCTCACAAATACAAATGTGCCCCTATCGTAGTCGACGTAATCTGTAACACCTGGCTAATGATTCGGCCGTAAGCGGCCATAAACGGGTACAATAGAACAATGGGCTGTTCTCTAGAAAAGTATGCCAATAAATAAGTAAACAAAAAAAGACGATCATAAAAGAATTACAATTAGTTCAAATGCCGACAGGTAATAAAATGTGTTTTTACAGATATGCAGGTGGAATTTGTTTTTGTCGGAACCTAAGTTATAACAATATTTGTAGAGGTATAGAGATCTTCAGCAGGTTCGTGTATACGAATATGTGTTTTTCACTTTCGGGTTCCGCACACACGTTTATTTATTTATGTGATGACAGTACACTACTACAAACACAAAAACGTCTCGAGGCTAATTTATTTGTATATATTCATTTACCCCTCAGGAACACTTCTCTTTCCTGGATGAATGACCGTTTGTCCTTTTCTATACCCCTAACGTGTATGCAAAATTTCGTGACGATCTGTTCCCAGATGGAGCAGAGACATTATACATACTGTTAATGACATTTGTTCCAAGTAGTGCCACCTATTGTTGTACTATAGTAATATTTGGGGGTAGTCGTAATTACTAATCGGATATAAAAACGAGCGTGCGTAGGTAGCGACGAAAGATTATTCTCACTTCGATTTTGGTCACATGTCCATAGTAAGCAGTTATTGAGAGGGAATCATAACTTACAATTTATTGTACTTTAGATCGACATGCTTCGTTTTGAATTCAAATAGAACAGTTCTCAAAGTTTTATGTGTTTTGTTATATAAATCCCACACTAACTATACATACATACATAATTACACATAAATGAAAAATAGGGAATACGCACGTAATTGTAGTATTCGCCATTTTTTTTTATATTTGAAATCTTTATTATCATTTAATTACACATGTTAGGATATTTTTTTGTATTTTAGTTATAGATTTTAACTAATAAAAAATCTGGCAAGTGCGTAGAAGTCCACGGACAGTGAAGAGTTCCGTACAGCAACGAACTCTATGTTTTTGTTATTTGGCTACGAAACTCTAAAAAACCATTACTAACATAAAAATCGGGTTGTTTTGGTATTACGCTAACAGGAAGGTTTGCACTGAAAATCAACATTGTGTCGGATATAATTCCGGCACAGTAATAAGCTGAGTGCAGCAAACCTTGTTTCCTGTAAATGCGGCGTACAATCTCAAAATATGCTTAAGTTTTAAAACACATAAACGTAAACAATGTAAGTACACCGTTGTTTCTTAAAAATTTTTCTTTCTTTCTACTTATAATTTTTATGTTTATGTTGCTTTAGACGGCTAAAAAAAGCCACATAATCTAAATCACCTCATCCAAAACTACTCAAGAAATTTGATGTACAAGCGAATTTTCGTAAAAGTCGTGTCGCGAAACGGTGGTAAATTAGATTACTCCCACAGAGAAAACAATAAACAAAAATTAAAATTAAATAATTAAGTTAAAAAAGTTGGGGCAGGCTAAATAATAATTTTAACATTGACATTTGACCTCTTTCTCTTCCGTAATGACGGCTATTGAAAAGTAGCCGAAATGTCAGAATAAAAATGAAATAAATTACCGCGCTCAAAACCGTTAAAGGGTAGTTTTAATTATGTTCTTTCCAAATTTCTCCAACATAGACCTAGAGTAGTTTCCGAGAAATATGACTGGAACATATAAAATCGAGATAAATAGACATACAAATAATATGACGATTTCATAAGGTTCTGTTTTCTGCCAAAATGGCTATCGAATCCTAAAAACCGGTAAGGTGACTCAAAATCAGGTGTCAACTATGTTTTTTTGCCATAACTATTGAGATACTATCGTCGTAATGCTTCGTAACAAGTTTTTCATTCACAGTGTCGTGACGACGAATGTTTATGGCTTGAATTATTGAACATTATGTTATGTCACTATAAATGATACCTAGTATCTACACACTAAATGTGAAGTTTAGTCTAAAGTTACTTAAATTAAAAAAAGTGATAATATTTTTTATATCGCGACTCACGACAAAGACCAAAAGGTTGAGTACCTAATTATACTCTAATTTCTAATTACCTGGACTAAAATGACAGCTGCGATCGACATTTTTCATTCATAAGTGAATTGTGTAAATTGAACCAACAACTCACCAATGCGAGTTGTACCCTACAGAATTTATTTAGGATTTCATTTGCAGTGTTGTGGTGTGTTGCTCCAAGAATGCAACATAAAAAGAAGGTCGACCAGAGCTGTCATTTTTTTTTTATTGCATGAGTTCAGCAGACGACGGACGGCCCACTTGGTGGTATGTGGTTACCATCGCCTATGGACATTTCCAACGCCAAAGGTGCTACAAATGCGCTGCTGCTCTCTTAAGGGAGACTGGAACCTGGTCACTAAGGCCGGAACACAAATCAAGGTTGTTATGGCGGCATACTCTAGACCAGGGGTGGTAGCCATGGTAGCCATCCAGTTCGGCAAAAACCCTACCACCTGGCTGTGTGTTGTTTTGTCGCCTCTTACGACAGGCCGTCCGGCCGCAAGAAATTGTATTCTTTCTCCGTTCCTGCACGGATAACATTTTAGTCCAGGTAATTAAAAATAAGAGTCTAATTAAAATAATAATAATATTTTAATTAATAGAATGGAATCTTTCGTATACTGGTCTTATTGTTTTGACAGACTGCAATCCCCTTTAATATCAAAAGCGACCCCCATAATGTACACGACCTATCAGGTTGAGAACCGATGCTTTAAATTCAAAACCCGAAAAACTATCCATTTTCCAATAATAAGAATCCAGTGTTCATCCCTGTTATGGAAAGTAATACAAGGGGCCGCCTGCAAATTTCTCACTTTCGCATTTCTATTGAAAATTCCGTAATGAAGTCGTGTGGGGGCACACGTCTGCCGGCCTTGAGTCGCGCACCCGACGATGATACGTGTTATTCTGAAAATATGAATAAAAGTACTGACCTAAATAAAATATTATGAGTAGTTTTTGAGACAATGATACTTACGGTTTCACGCTTTTTTGCGGTTCCGGAGTCAAATTTCAATATGGTTACTAATCTTCTCTAGTACGAAACTCTACGCGTGGTTAGTGCGGCACCCACTTCCTCTATTTTTAGGATTCTCATACTTCTTCTCACCCCATAAATTACATATACTCCTTCATAACTTCATTTACTACTA
Source organism: Dendrolimus kikuchii (assembly GCA_019925095.2). NCBI lineage: Eukaryota > Metazoa > Arthropoda > Insecta > Lepidoptera > Lasiocampidae > Dendrolimus > Dendrolimus kikuchii. Next base: position 7,547,585 of record CM034406.1, on the reverse strand, counting down.
CTACTACTACTATATTTAGATCATTATTTGAACACATAAAATGATTTTCCAAATATTTATAATTTTGGTGAAAACCATATAATATTTAATGTTACTTTAACATTTATTTTACGCTTATTTCTCTAATTAAATTAGACTTTACTTGAGATTAGACAAGTTATTTTTGTTTAAAGACTCCACGCGCGATAACGACTCGCACACAAACCACTTATTTCACAAGCTTTTATTTAACTTGCAATGGATGTACTTATGTATGTATGTAAGTTCAGGTAGAATCTTGCAAGTTAAATTTGAGCTACTTCCCGGTTTCCGATTGAGCTGAAATTTTGCACGCATATGTATATCGCGTGACAATGCAATAGTATGGAGCTGATCTGATGATGGAGTCGGCAGGTGGCCATAGGAACTCCTGTACTAAACAAGATAGACCCCTCGTGTTTGGGCTCGTTTTACTTGTCTTGGCTAGCACTCTGCTGCTACATGATATCCAGGATCTCAAAAGCTTGTATTTAAATACCTTTTTATATTTCTGTTTATCTGTCATCAACGTATATATATTTGCCTTTTGCTATCTATAATATTATAAAATTCTAAACATGACGTGTTACTACATTGAAGCTATTAAAAAAAAACAATTGGAATAGATTATATAAATAACGGAGAACACTTGTGTGCTTGTCTGTTTGTTCGTGATTAACGTAAAAACTCCGGGGCTGATTTCGGTGCGGTTGCTGGTCGACAGATAATTTTTAGATTTAAAATCTGTGCTACTTTTTAACCCGAGAATCTCGCGGGAAATTTTCTGAGTATAATTTAAAATGGCCAGATTAAAAAGAATCGAATTCCAATGTGATTTTTTTATTGATCGATAGCAAAATTAATGTAATAAAATGTGTGATCTTTTTTACCCCGGGAATCCCGCGGGAACTTTTCCGGGAGCGATTTGAAATTGCTCGGATGCATAAAAAGTAGCTTATTCCGACCCAGTTTACTCTAAATCGATGGCTGTTTTTAAATGCTGCGATACTTTGTGAAGTCAAGCGTGGACGAAGTCGCAGGTATATTCTAGTATTATCATAAAAGGTATTTGATAATCGTTATATAACACTTCCAAAACTGGTTTTTAACACTGAACCACATTTCATTTAATCTAGGATACCAAGGTGATTATTATTCAATACGCTTATGTATTCCGCTTTTACACTGCATACATTAGAAATTCCTTCAACATGTCGTTTTTTATCAGTACGAATAAATCTTTGGTAAACACAGTCCAATTTAAAATAAGAAATATGATGTAATTAATTACACACAATCCGTCAAGAATTGTTTAATAAAAATTTATGTCTGAAGCATTGCCTTAATATGGGAGCGAAGCATAGACGATGACAAGAAACTATCGCGATAGATTATAAGTATTTGAAATGTGGAGACGTATGGAGAGATTAAGTTGGAAAGAAAAGAAAACCAATAAAGAAGTATTGGATATGGTAAAGGAGAAGCGCACAATTTTAAAAACTCTAGAAGAAAAAAGGAGGAAGATGTTTGGCCATTTAGTACGACGCGGCACCTTTTTATTTATTATTGACGGCCTCTGCGGTTGAGTGAGCTAAGCTTTTGCGGGCTTACCTCACTGCTACCCAGAGGCTCCGGGTTCGATTCCCGGTATGATGAATTTCAGAAACGAATTTTCTCCGTTATTTACTATAGTCTGGCTGTCTGAGATCAGCCTCCGTGTAGTCCGTTGTATATTACCATAAGACAAGCGTAACTTGCTTAATTTGAGGATATACAATATATGTGTCTATCTGCCGATTATTTATAATAGGTTGGGGAAAAAGTCTTTTCGCATATAGTGTGTATTAACTTGTAATAAGATCTCTTTGGCTATACCATTTGTATCTGGCTGGTTTTGGTATCATTAAAAAGTTTTAATTTTAAAGAAGACAATTCCAAATTCAAATTAGGAAAATGTGTGATTTTTATTTGTTTTTCTTGTTGTTAAAATGAGTGAATATAATGAAGAAATTCGATACATTTTAAAATTTTACTACAAAAATGGTAAAAATGCAACACAAGCCGCGAAAAAAATTTGTGATGTTTATGGACCTAATGTTAGTATCTGTGAGAGTAGCGCAAATTTGGTTTAAGCGTTTTCAATCCGGAAATTTTGATATCAAATATGCACGTCGCTCTGGTCGCCCTGTTACAGACAAAATTGATGCCATTTTTGAAAAAGTGGAGCAAGATCGGCATATTAGTAGTAACGATGTAGCTGGAGAAGTGGGAATTGATCACAAAACGGTTTTGGTGCATTTGAAAAATGCTGGGTACACAAAAAAGCTCGATATTTGGGTGCCTCATGATCTCACTGAAAGAAACTTAATTAACCGTGTACTCATTTGTGATTCTTTATTACGACGTAATGAAACCGAACCATTTTTGAAGAAGCTGATAATTGGTGATGAAAAGTGGATCACGTACGACAAGAACGTGCGAAAAAGATCGTGGTCAAAGGCCGGTCAGGCTTCACAGACTGTGGCGTAACCCGGGTTAACTTGCAACAAGGTGATGCTGTGTGTATGGTGGGATTGGAAGGGCATTATTCATTATGAGCTGTTACCGCCAGGCAGGACCATCGATTCTGAACTGTACTGCGAACAATTGATGAGATTAAAGCAAAAAGTTGAGAGAAAGCGGCCGGAATTAATCAACAGAAGGGGTGTGGTTTTTCACCATGATAACGCTAGACCTCACACATCTTTAGCCACTCAGCAAAAATTACGAGAGTTTGTCTGGGAGGTGTTAATGCATCCGCCGTATAGTCCTGACCTTGAACCTTCAGATTTTTACCTGTTTCGGTCTCTGCAGAATTCCTTAGGCAGTGTCAGTTAACATCACGAGAGGACTGCCAAAACCATTTGTCGCAGTTTTTTGATCAGAAGCCCTAGAATTTTTATAGCAATGGGATCAAGTGTCTATCTACAAGATGGCAAAAAGTTATCCAACAAAATGGCACCTACATACTTTAGTCTAATGTAAATAAACTTTATAAAAAAACTTTTTGAATTTTTATATAAAATGCGAAGAAACTTTTTCCCCAACCTAATATTTATGCACGTTGCATGCACGTATTCAAGGGAAATTGGAAGCTAGGAGAGGGAAGGGAAGGCCAAGGCGATCATTCATTGATCAAATCAAGGAACAAGTGGGTTACCGTCTCCACAGAGAACATTGGAGGAGGTTCCACCAACAAAGGCACAGCTCCTAAATGATAGATAATCACAAACAAACACGTTCGCATTTATAATATCTGTTAGGATTTTAAGGTACCGTAGCCATTTCTACACGAACGGCACCCTTATATGATATACGTCTCATAGCTGTCTGTTTGCCTGTGTATGATCTTTTTATCGCTGGAGTACAGCAGACAGGCTGGCGGCCAAATTGATGAAAAGTAGTTACCGTCACCTGTGGACATTTGCAACACCAAAAGTCCTCTAGCGATGTGCTGCAGGCCTGGATCGGGACCTGGCCACTGATGCCGAATGATAACTAAAAGTTATTACGGCCGCGTACTCTAGACCAGGGATTGTGTCCACCCAACAGGCAAATATCTAACACCTGGCTGAGGGTTGTCTTATCGCCTCCTACGACAGGCCCTTCGATCGCAGGAATTACTTATGCTTTATCCGTTTTCAGTCACGTTAGACTGTTGGGCTTTTTTTATTTTTTTATTGCAGGAGTTCAGCAGACAGGCAGACGGCCCACTTGATGGAAAGCGGTTACCATCGCCTATGGACATTTGCAACATCAAAGGTGCTACAAATGCGCTACTGCTCTCTTCAAGGAGACTGGAACCTGGTCACTAATGCCGAAACACAACGCAAGGTTGTTATAGCGACATACTTTAGACCAGGGGTGATAGGCATCCAGTCGGGCAAATGCCCTACCACCTGGCTGTGGGTTGTTTTGTCGCCTCTTACGACAGGCCGCCCGGCCGCAGGAAATTGTATTCTTTCTCCGTTCCTGCACAGATAATCTAGATAATCTTGGGAACAAGCATATTAGGGGAATAGTCAACATATGGACCATGATTCTCCGAGGTAGATTGACGGACTTTTAACATCGGTAATCTCATCAGAATGACCCTGTTTCTTCACGTGGTAATCGATTGAAATTTTTACATGTGTTTCGAATACATAAATAAAAAACGTGTTCTTTTATCTTAAAAATATCAGAAATAAAAGGTAATAACCATTGAATTATTCAGTCAATATCTATTTTTATTTTATTCATTCAATTTTAATTTGCATATTATCGAAATTAACACTGTCTTTTAGAATATTAGGAGGCTGATATTAGAACACTAACGACACACAACACGTTTATGTAGATTGAAATGAAAATTCAATCCTCAATCACATTATGTCGGCCATCTTTAATTATTATTTAATTTGCAGTTCCACTACGTCATTCTGGCGCCATACAGCATTAAACGCTTACTATTTTTTACTATTGTTACTATATTTTATCAACCGATAATTTGCTTTACTACCTGTTAAAATTTATAAGTAATGTCAAAATTCAACCGATGGTAAGGTAAGTGAGTGAATAGTAAGATATAGGAACCGGCGATCAGACTACACCTGCCTCTCAAGTTTCATCTATATATCCAGTTATAAACCCAATACTTTCTGACAAGAATCTGTAATATTATTTTTAGAAAACAAATCTCCTTAGCCGTTCTATATAGTTTATTATGAACGAACATATTATGTTCAATATTATTATCAAAAAAACTTTCGTGGTAGAGTCATGCTGGAATCATTATGTTAATTAAAGATTTAAGGCTCAATCGGTGTGACACCACGCTTTCATAGAATATTGGCGTGTAACGGTTAACCTTGAGGTAATTATATATCGTGTGTTGAGTGAGAGTTCCGATGCCGATGACCCACTTCCCCTCCGCCTATGCTCTATCCCAGTGGTCGGCAAAGTGCGGCTCGAGAGCCGCATGTGGCTCTTTGGCTCTTTAAGTGCGGCTCTGGCACAAATATCCACGGAAGGCGCAATAATAAATCTTATTGATGAGAACTTCGAATCATGCCTAAAATTAAAAACAACAACATACAAACATGACTTAGTCAAACTTTCCAAGGAGATGGAAGCACATTTTTCGCATTAATAAATATTTATTAAGTATGAAATTTACTTTTATTTAGTGTACTACTTATTGAGTGCAATAAAAGTTTACTAAACCAGCAGATGTGGCCCTCAATTTTTTTAAATTGTTGTAATATTCATATTTGGCTCTTTGGCTAATAAGTTTGCCGACCAATGCTCTATCCTACACTTAAAGAAAAAAAGAAAGAAAAATATTTATTTCTAATAGCGACACACAACACAAAATAGTATTAACATAAAGTATAAATAGATAAAATTAAATAGAAATTGTATGCTGCAATTTGGAAGTAAGTTTGGTACTCATCATTTTGCTGTGCAGAAACGTAGTCTGACGCAGCGCTGATTTTCAGTGCCCACCTCCTAAAATCGCATATGGCATGCGACCCGTGCTAAATATTAAAAAAGAACAAATAATTATAAAAACGTATAAGTACAAAGATTAAAATATAAAGCACAAGAAACAGAAAACTGTAGGATGTCTACCTCCTGTCTGATCCCCCTATCTCATCCCTCTATCCCTTGTCTTTATCGCATCCTAAAGGCTGGCAACCCGTTGCCTTCGCCCCTGGTGTTACAAAACGTCTATAGGCGACGGAAAACACTTTCCATTAGTTGGGCCGTCTGCCTGTTTGGCAGCTTCGCAATAAATAAATAGAAGATATATTCACATATTCCGGGATAAAACATACATACATATATATGTCTATTATTTTCAATCCTAGCAAGTATAAGTACCTATGTGTTATGTATACTAACTATACTATACAAATAAATAAAATTAAATTGTCTGTTTGTAATGTCATAATAACAGCTTTTTACTAAATGCATATAAAGTATATACGGTACTTATATAAAAAAAAAAAACATTTTTTTTACTTTTATCTGTCTGCCTATTTGTTACGGCTAATCCCTAAAACAGCTGGACCCATTTTGACAGAACCTTAACTAGCAGATAGCTGATGTTATAAAAAATAACTTAGGCTACTACTTAAATTAGGGTTCTGCAAAAAGAAACCACGCGGACGAAGTCGCGGGCACAGCTAGTGTATACTAAATTTCATTTATTTCAGATGATCGCTTCATATCCAAGAGCGTGAAAAAGGAAACATACCGATAGAATTACCTTTCACATTCATATTATTATGACCGTTCCGTCTTTCGACTACATACAACAAACTCTTAAGGAATTAAAATCATTATGACTTTAACTTGGTAATTATTCATGGTATGGATATTTACTAACAAAATCTAGATCATTTTCACACAGTTGCAAAATCTATTTCGGTTGTTTTTAGTCAAAATTATTCTCTGTAACTTATGCGAGAGGCCATTGCGGAATTATGTTAATATACTTATCTTAATATGACACTAGAAGTATGTATACATTTTTAATTCATTTTATAGCTTAATGCGTTAAGATCTATTGCAAAAGAGGGCAAATGTTTTCGAGGTCAGTTCTTTCGTTATCTAACTTCACCAACAGCGATCTTAAGCAAACATATGTTTAGTAGTAGAGGTCGGTAGCTATTGTAAAAGCCAGCTAATCAGCGGTTGTTCACAAAATAACTACTGCTAAGCTGTCAACCATTTAGCCAACTATCTAATAGTTGTCGAATAAAATCAAAAACCGTCAACTGACAAGTTTCCGTCTTATGGCCGGTTCAAATCTTAATCCATAGAAGTAATATTAAATTTCTTACAAGTAGTGTTAAAGTCCTTATGTCAAATTTTAACATTACTTGTATGGAGAAGTAATGTCAAAATTTAAGCGATGGTAAGGCAAGAGAATGAATAATAAGATATAGGAACCAGCCATTAGCCGGCAGCCGTTGGCTTTCGGTTAACGATTCATTCACGCATTAGCAAAAAGCCATCAACTGGTTTTTTTAGCCGGGGTGGATATGATATATGAATTTAGAGCAACTCTCGAATATTATAGACACGTATAACGTATTTAATTTTTTTTTTTCAAATTATAAGTACCTATTTGCATAACTAAAGAGCAAAAAAATAAATATTTCTACATCATAAAGTCGATGCAAAGTAAAACATAACAAAAACATAAACTTGGATTTTTTTAAATTACTTTTCATGTTTTATTTCGCACCGACTTCAAGCGCGGTAGAACATAATTTTTTTTTTTGCTTTTTAATTACTTTTAAAGTCGGTCTTGTTTTTTGTTTAAAAACAATTATAAGGACTTTTTCACTAAATCAGGATATATTTAGAGGGCTATGAAATTGAAATTTGCATGGAAGTATAGTCGCGATAACTTATTATTAGTTTAAACTTTCTCATGGTAAAAAAAAAATAAGTACCAAATCTATATGGTAATAATGTTACAAATATTTATTACGTATTAATATTATTTAAATTCAAAATATGTTTAAATTAGGAAGTTCGATCTCGAATATATTATTTATTAATTTGAACTTCTTTAATCCAAATTGATTTATTTATTAATCGTTTTGATATAAACTCTGTTATAATCTTACCTAAAGCAAGTGTTACATAATATAACACATCTAATATATAACTTGTTTTTCTTACAAGATAAATTTTTGGATCAAATTTTAGTTCAATTGTGTATTTAGATGATTAATATAAAACATTCTCTACTGTAATATCTAAATTTAGATGAAACTTGAATTGTCTAAGACATTTAATAATCATTAGACAGTGTAAATTCAAATCATACAAATGATCTTCTAAGGAAAAACAATGCGTACAATTTCTGCGCTTACTTTTATTTTTAATGCATGAGTTCGGCAGACAGGTAGACAGCCCACCTGATGGGAAGCGGTTACCGTCGCCTATGGATATTTGTAACACAAAAGGAGACTGAGAGAGAGAAGAGAGACTGGAATCTGGCCACTAATGCCCGAACAAAACACAAGGCTGTTATGGCGGCATGCATACTCTAGACCAGGGGTTTGACCCCTGATGATATTTTATCCTGACGATGCTGGATGGATATAAAGACAAAGTTATGAAATGATTGTATAATCATCGGACCTTATTATTACGTGTATAAAATTTCAATTTAATCAGATGTCTGGAAGTGGGTGAAAATGACGCCGAGAGATTCCATTAGATATAGGTGAACTTAATAAATGCGTTTTTATGTTATTGCAATGCTAGCAAGCAGGCAAATGGCCCACCCATCTAATGAATGTTAAACGGTTACGTCGCCATAAGCGAATTAATTAATTGATTTCCAAATTAATTCCGAAATAGAAGACCTCATGGCCGAGCGTAACATAATTCGTGAGTTAAAATCTCACCGTCTGCGCTGGCTCGTTCATATAGAATGGTTGGAGGACGATCGGGGAGCGAAGAAAGCATATTCGGGGCGACCAGTCGGTCGGCGACCGGTTGGTCGTCCCAAATATCGCTGGAACGATAGAGTGCAAGCTGACCTGACCGCCCTACAAGTCCGCAACTGACAAGACAATACGCAGGACAGAGGAAAGTGGCGTGCTCTCGTTTCAGAGGCCAAGACTCACTTTGGGTCATTGAGCCAACGGAATTAGTTAGTTAGTCGCCAGAAGCGTTTGCAACACCAGGAACGGACCCAACGCGTCGCCAACTTTTAAGATGGGATAGGGGACATGTACAAAAGATTAGATGGAGAAATCAAAGATGAATCATAGGATACATGGATAGGATAAGAGGAGTTGGAAGTGGGCCATCGAAAATCCCACTTATCGTACGAAACACTATCAGCCTAAAGCTAACCTTTTCACGCCGATATTTTCTGAGAGCTTGGTATCTATTTATTTATTTATTTCGACAACAACAGATAACGATCAATAATACATGAATATAATCTAGTTTGTAAATTATTAGGTCTAGATTGAAATCCAAGCGTGCTGACACATCAGTGTTAAAATTATATTTCGTAAACAAAATAATGTCAGTAATCTATAATATTAAAAAATTCTAAACATGCCGTGGCTGTTCATTGAAGCTATTAAAAAAAAACAACTGGAATACACTATATAAACGATGGAGAACACGATGCAATTTTTTTTAGATTTCTTGTCTGTTTGTCGCTTTATATGTTTGTTCGGGATTCACGTAAAAAATACTGGGCCGATATTGATGCGGTTTTCGCTGATCGACAGTAAATTCTTAAACTTAAAACCTGCGCTACTTTTTATCGAGTGAACCTCGCAAAAAATTTTCTGGGACTTATTTAAAATGGCCATATTAAAATAATCGAAGTTCAATGCGATTTTTCCCCTGATCGATAGCAAATTTTACGTAATAAAATATGTGATAATTTGTAACCCGGGAATCCCGCGGGAATTTTCCCGGGAGCGGTTTAAGTTGTTCGGGTGTATAAAAATTAGCTTACTCCGACACAGTTTTCACTAACACGATAGCATACATTCTTTTACAAATGCTACTGTATTTTGTGATCGGTATCAGACCGATCAAGCCGTCCCTAACAGACCTTCAAGATAATGATTCCAGCATGACTACCATATCAAAGCGTGTTAAAACAGAGGCAGAAAATGCTGACATTATATAATGGCGAGAACATGGTATAGATTAAGTTATCAAATGTTAAATCGCAACCTGTCATAAATCAAAATTGGCAATTCTATTTATAAAATTTCGATTTATACAGACAAATTTGTAAATTGATTAATGATTCAAATTTGTTACGAATGGAAATTTGAATGGAGCCAGATAATGGCTTTTAATTAAATGTGAGGTGCAATATCAAAGCGTTTTCAATTCATCTATATTTTAAATCGGCTGTTTTGATAACAATAAATAATAACTGTCCATAAACATAAATGCATTTTTTATGTGGTGTAGACAGGGATAATCGCCGTCAGTGTCACGTCACATTTAAATTAAATTTGTCAAGGGGCCTCTACTTGTTGGCCTTCCAATGCCCCTCAATGGCATGCGGGGGGGGGGGGGGGGGATGCAAGCCTTCCAGTAGTCTAGGCCATCTTTATGGCTCTTGGTCTTCAGACATACAGTATACCCGCCACGCTTGTCTAAGGCGGATTAGCGGATTTGACACGTCGGTTATCTCGATGTGCAGGTTTCATCACGATATTTCCCTTCAACGTTTGCGCCTTAGCACGTATTAGCGTGGTAATCATGACCATATCATATATCATATCATGCTTTCTAGACAGGATTCGATCCCGCGCCCTATGAGTTTGGAACACGTGACGTGACCACTAAGCTACCACAGCTTCATCTTTGATAGCGTGTGCTAAATTATAATTTTGTTTAATGTTTTGACGGTAAACTAAGTGTTTCATGTGAAATTCATTAGTCAGGCTTATTAACCTGAAATGAGAGAGGGCTATGCCCAACAGTAGGATCTTTGTCGGCTCCTATTAGAAATTTAAGAGGGATGAAAATCATGTTACAAACTATATTCTACTGGGAGATTAATAGATATGAGATCAAAGGTAGTCCAAAAAACAGATGGAAGAATTAGTGAAGGATTACATGAAGATTTGTGCTATGATAAAGGCCACGTTGCAGTAGGGAAGAAAAGGACATAATATTTATTGTGTCGACCCAAAATGACTTTTTAAAACACTTTAGATCCAGCATCCCCTTAACATGGTTAAGGTTATGAACTCTTTTCAGCCAGTTGTTTATTTGTGAATTGTGTTTGGAGATCTATTCGGGTGTTCTTTTCCGTCATACTGTTTTTATTTACAACTTATTTGTTTTAACGAAGAGGAAATCCGATTGAGGACAAAATACCGCGCGGAAAATGCGTTGAAGAAGTGTGAGATTTGCCACTCAGGGTGATACTATCTAAGAAGCTAGTATCACCTCAGAGTAGCAAATCTCACAGGAGTGCTATTACCACCCGAGCCAGGGATATCCACTGAAACCCTTCGGTGTTACGTCCTACGCCTTTATGCCAGGGGGACAAGTGCATACACTCGTCCCCCTGGCATAAAGGCTAGGCCATAGCCTAGCTACTCCGGTAGGCATTAACAGGTGGTGGTCCTTCGGTCTCATCTATTGCCAGGGAATCCAAAGCCCCCAGCATTTTCATTCTAACTTTATTCAAATTCAAAAGTTTTTATTCCAAATATCTTGGAGAATACTTTCTGAAGGTAATACATATAAATCAAAATTTAATTTTCACTTCCTATTCTATGTACATTATACAATTTACATGGGGTGGTTGGTATATGACGCGACCTACGGAAGGATAGGTAAGCGCGCGCGGAACATCGGCACACCCCCATCTCGGCGACTTATTTACAACTCCTATATCTACTACACTACTACTTGTATATAACTATATAAATCTATTTATATATAAGTGGTTTACTGATTAAATAGTTGATAAGTAAAATCAGAGTCACAAAAATTGAGTCGTTTTAGTATTGTTACGAGCCGCGAGACTCGAATTAAAATGCCGTTAGAATTACTATAGAGTTTATTAGAACTATACAAACACGTATAACACAGGTACAAATATAACCGAACACAACAAGTTCAAAAGTAATGCAGAAAGTCGTAAGTCCATAAAACGCGAAAAACCGTCACTAAAAGTTTCCCGATTGTAGTACACACGTCTTGCTTCGCTCGTGGTTATCGCTCGACTGCCTCCTCCTTCAATAAGGTCATCGTTTTATACTGCACAAATGCAATGCGCCCGTATCATAATCCGAAACACCTGGCTAATGAGTCGACTGCAATAAACGAGTACAATAAAACAATGGACTGTTCTCTAGAATAATTAGTAAACGCATGCCAATAAATAAGTAAACAAAAGAAGTCCAAATGCCGAAAAGTAATAAAATGTGTTTTTACAGATATGCAGGCGTGAATTTTGTTTTTGTCGGGACCCGAGTCGTAACAGTATCTTCTTAAATAATAATACGTAAGTAATATAATTACGTAGCTATTTCTTCAAATGAAGTCTTTTTCGTTCTTTCTTTTCTTTGTACATTTTCGTCTTCTTCCGTCACTTCCTATTTATAACTGGAATAACCCAAATGATTGGGAGAAGGTAATACGAAAGAAGACTAATGTATTTATTACGTAAAACAGAAAATTACATAACATCTAACACGAATTTCTATATTATCCATATAATGGAGGCTTATAACAAAGTAGCGATAAAATAATTCATAGGAGCTATTCATAATTATGCTTATCTTGTGTCGAAAATATAACTGGCATTTCCTATTATGAGTTGGGACGCGTACGCTAGCCGTTACGCTACCTACCACGAGTGTTAAGTTAGTAATTATAGTAGTAGATAATTAGTGAAAAGTAAAATTATAGGTATATGAAAATAATGAAGTACAGATTAAAATATGATGATGATAATATGATAATGATATGTAATGAAACAGGCGCGCACGTATTTTGATTGGCCTTTACGCGTGTCATAGATTATATGCAAATATGTAATAAACGAAATCTATTTACCGTGCATTACCGTACACATTATGACTTTAATTGAAGGTACTATTCTTTTTTTTAAATACCCTACACTTATTTATTGAGTAAGCGTGGCAGGAATAAAACAGATAGTATTGGCAAAGGTGGTTGGTATAAATAAATATTAGAGGTTATGCAGTTACTTACATATATTTTATTTATTTATAAACATATAAGTATGTGAAATATTATATAAGTAAGAATTATACTTAATAGACACATATAAATACACCTATTGATATCACATACATAAATATATACATATCACATACATAAATATATATATACATATACATAAATATACGTAAAAATATCAAATATCACTATGTTGTAGGTAATGCTTTTTTGTCATGTTCTTAAATATTGTTAGTGATTTAGCTTGTCTAACAGTAACAGGTAGCTCATTCCAGAGTCGAATAGCCTGTACAGTAAAAGAATTATTGAAGAAAGATGAATGATGCTTGGGAGTACTAAGTCTAAGTTTCGTAGAAGGTCGTAAATTGTGAGAGGAAGAGACGAATTCAAAGCGTTCTTTGAGATAATACGGGGTTGTGGGGATAAACAGCACACTGTAAAGGAGTGAAAGAATATGAGTATTCCGGCGAAAACGAATTGGCAACCACTTGAGTTTTTTACGAAATTCAGAGACGTGGTCATATTTGCGTAACCCAAATATGAACCTTATACAAAAATTTTGGAGGCGCTCAAGCTTATTAAGTTGCTCTTGAGTCAAATCAATATAGCTGGCGTCAGCATAATCAAGAATGGGGAGTAGTAAGGACTCTGCAAGCTTAACTTTGGTGGTTATGGGCAGGAAGTTTTTCAACCTCCCGAGGGATTTCGAAGAGAGGAAGAGACGTCGACTCAATTCAGTTATGTGGGGTCGCCAAGATAGCTCCCTATCAAATATGACTCCTAGATTTTTTACTTTTTCACTAACCGGGATATGTGTACCATTAAATGTGAAATTTGGTAAGCAGGTCCAGTCAATTCTACACAGCATCCGTGAACTACCTATGATAATTAGCTGAGTTTTCTCGGGATTTACTTGTAGTCCATATGATTTACTCCATTGTGCTATGTGATCGAAGTCCGTGTTTATTGTTAAGACTGCATCTTGTAATGTCGCAACAGGTGATTGTGTATAGATTTGTAAATCGTCTGCATAGAGATGATAGGAAGAAGTAAGTTCATTGGAGATTGAATTTATAAAAATAGTGAATAGTAAGGGAGATAAAACGCCGCCCTGAGGAACGCCAGCAGAGAGATCACGCCATGACGAATAGTCATCATCGACTCGAATCCGCTGCCGGCGACCATACAGGTAACTATGAAACCAATCGATTACTGTAGGAGATATGTTAATAGAGCTTAGAACCCTAAGCAACAATTCAAAATTTACATTGTTGAAGGCACTGCTGAAATCAAGCAGCGATAAAACAGTCAGCAAACCGTTATCCATGCCATGCCGGATGTCATCAGTGATTTGGACGAGAGCTGTGGTTGTACTATGGCCAGGACGGAAACCGGATTGATATGGATTTAAGAGGGAATTACGGTTCAGAAAGAAACTTAACTGTTGATGAACTAGACGTTCAAGGACTTTAGAAAGGAAGGGGAGTATAGAAATAGGACGAAAATGAGAAATTAAGGTAGGATTTGGTTTTTTTGGAAGAGGAATGACCTGGGCTTCCTTCCAGGCAGTAGGAAAAACACCAGAGGTAATAGAAGCATTAAGGATATGAGTAAGGATAGGATTAATGACATCCAGTATGGGTAAGACCATATTGCGACTGATGCCATCGCTGCCGACAGCATTAGATGTAATGGATTTTGTTGCTTTTTCAACATCACTATCAGTGAATCGACTAAGAAGAAAAGGAGAATGTTTGGGTGTTGGCATAGAAGTGATTTTGTTTAAAGTGTCAGACTTAGTTACTATGTCAAAGTCAGAAGTAGTTGTGAAATGTCGATTTAAATCATCGATGTTGAATATTTTAGAAATTGGACAATCTGCTTGTTTACCAACTCCCAGAGTACGAAGAAATTTCCAAACTTTGGCTGGATTATCGTTTTCAACTGATTCGTGGATGTAACGGCGTTGAGCGTCCCTACACATCCTATTGCAGCGATTACGAATCTTGACAAAAGCCGTTTTGTTTTCCTCTGTTGGTTTCATTTTATACTTAGTTTTAGCCTTAGACTTCTTATGCATTAGTAATCTAATATCGGCAGTGAGCCACGGTGCCGGCAGATGCTTGAGCTTGATACGGCGTAGAGGTGCATGAGTATCGTACAGCTTTGTCAGAGCTGCATGAAACGCATGCACCTTCTCATCAATAGTTGGTACATTGAGGACCCCTGACCAGTCTACTTCCTGGGCGTCCTTAAAAAGGGCGTCCAGATCCATACCACCAAAGTTGCGCTGAAGTATGATTTTGGGCTTGGCTTTCGGTGGATGCAGATTATAAGAGAGGAAAATCAAATCGTGATATGAAAATGCATCCGCCGGGCACTGACCATGATTGGAAACATGAGAAAGCGATGAAATCAATATTAGATCGAGAAGAGAAGGGGTTGAGTTAGGAAAGTGATGAGTTGCACTCAGGGGAAGAATATGTAAGTTAAGAGATCGTATTAATGTTTCTAAAGAAGAAGAACGTTGGTCATGTTTCAAGAGGCAGGTATTAAAATCACCCATGATAATATTATGTGTGTATAAAGGAGAGAATTTTTCTAAAATAGTTTCGAAAGAAGTGAAGTAATTTACGCGAAGGGAAGAGGCGTAAAAAACTCCAAGTAAAATTTTGGTGTGCGCTAGCTCCACTTCTAGGAACAGATGCTCACCATTATCCAGTGGCGGTGGCTGTGAGGACGCGCTTAAGATTTTGTAAGCCAAGTGTGAGCGGAGGTAAATGGCAACACCTCCACCGCCACTGCCAATACGGTCATTACGTATTAGATGAAAACCTGGTAAGCTATATGAAGTTGAGGACAGGCAAGGCTTCAACCAAGTTTCTGAAATTAATATAGCGTGTAAGGAAGTTTGATTAAATGACGCCAACATATCTGGGAAGTGAGCTGGAATACTCTGAGCATTTATGTGTACTACATTGAAATGACTAGAAAAATGTGAAAAATGACTTTCAATAACATCTTGAAGCGGGAGTATACTGGAAAAACTGTCGCATGTATTGCTAGACAAAGACTGACAAGATTGAAAATCTGTACTGGAGTCGCTAACACTATCATAATGATCCATAAAATAGTTTATATATGTATATGTTACAATAAAAAAATAAAATAAAAATATATATATAACAAAAAAAATATATATATATAAATATACTACAATAAATATGTGTATTATCTGTAAAGCAAAACGCAATTTATCTGCCAAGTGTGTGGATGAGATAGCTGAGAAAATTAAAAACTAGTGAACTGGTAACAAAACAAAGCAATAACAAAACGCATCCAAAAGTATGCAATATTGACATTGACAGTTATACGTTAAATTTGTAGATAGAAAAAATAATAAAACATAAACAAAACAATATCTCAGGAAAATGAAAAGAAAGTTATAGTAGTTCATAGTTTACAAACATAAAGAGAAAAAATGAAAACGTCGGTGACGTATAAGATAAACAAACATTTTAGTAAAAGGAAAATGAACGGAAAAAAATCAGAAAAAAAATTATAATTAATATCTCTTGGCTCCTGTCGCAGGCCGACGTGTCTTAGGAGGAGGCACAGGTACATGCTCTTTTGCCACTGGTTGACTCGTTTCCTCTTCCATATAAGACGAAGTAAAGAGGCTGTCTAAATCTGTTTGGTTGTCGATGCGATGACGAGTACCGTCGCGAGCCAGCGCATATATTGTGCCATCTCGCGTCCAACATCTTTTTACGCCCAAACGCTGCCTAGCTTGACTGAAGAGAAGATGCCGCCTTTTTGTTAAAAACTCCGACACAGTTATCCCGGTACCTTTAAGGTGCGTTTTAGCAAACCAAATATTATTACGGTCAGCTGTATCACAGAGTTTGAACAAGATAGGCCTGGGACGCTCGGCTGAAACTGGTCTCTTACCCATTCTATGAGAACGACGAATGTCAGTTTTTTTGAAGCCAGCCAGCTTGAGCTTTTCAACAATTATGTCAGCAACAGCAGTCGTAGTGTCCTCCTGCTTATGCTCGGGAACTCCATGAAGCAAAAGTATCTTTCTTCTCGACCTCATTTCTATTTGGTCAACTGATTGCTGAATTAGATAAATTTGCTCCTGGAGGGCTCGGAGAGATGTTAATATAAATGTCTTGAAATTGTAGAAATCAGTAGACAACGCAGATGTAGTAGTGTTTGAGGTGGCACCCTTATGAAGTTCATTCTCAAGAACATCCATACGCTGAGCAAATGTTGCTGAAAGCTCATTCATAGCCTCTTGTATGGTATCCATGAAGAAAGTATAAGTACTTACAAAGGTGGCCAAAAAATTTAGTTGAGTAATGTAGTGGAAATATAGAATATAACACTTGGCAGATATTGCAGTTAAAAACTGTAAGTAACCATGTAATCAAAGTTCACTAAAACTCCTTTAATTTATTATAAACTTAAAAATAATTGCACAGCTCTTTTACAAACGTGTTACTTATTTCAAATCTACCCACCGAAAAAAAAAAAAAAAAAAAAAAAAAAAAAAACTGGTTCAACAATATAAAAGATGGCGAAATCGCCTAATAATACGGATGTATTCGGTGTTCGTCTGTCGAATAGAGCCAGGCTATTTTTATCCGTGCAGGAACGGAGAAAGAATACAATTTCCTGCGGCCGGGCGGCCTGTCGTAAGAGGCTACAAAACAACCCACAGCCAGGTGGTAGAGCATTTTCCTGACTGGATGGCTACCACCCCTGGTCTAAAGTATGTCGCCATAACAACCTTGGGTTGTGTTCCGGCATTGGTGACCAGGTTCCAGTCTCCCTTAAGAGAGCAGCAGCGCATTTTTGTAGTAACTATTGAAACTCGTCACACTGAGACTTTGCCTTGCGGACTGCCAGGACCGACGCATCGACAAGCGAACTGAGACTTTTAGGTCCTGCTTAAAAGTGCTTCACTTTGCTGACCCCTACCTACTCGAGTTCTAAGCGTTAATTCTATGCAAGATTCATATTAGGCGATCTGGGCGTAATAATTTCGGCTATTGTACACCGTACTTGTTACGAGTTTAGATTGGCTAGAAAAGATATTAGAAAAATATGTGTAACACACACACATATTTAATGTTATATGAATAAAACGTTTTGCCGGTATACATATTATGTATATTGGCAAAGCGTTTTATTAAAAGATATTTCATGGATACTTTACATCAAGCTAGATACTTCGATTAAAACCAGTAAAACAAGAGAGGTCTTAACTACATTATTTATTTTACAGAACATGAAAAACTATCAACGCTAACAATAACATAATAAGAATGGTATTATATTACTTCTTGACAATATTATTATTATTTCTTTTTTTTATTGCATGAGTTCAGCAGACAGGCAGGCGGCTCACTTGATAAAAAACGATTACCATCGTTTATGGACACTTGCCAAACAAAAGGTGCTACAAATGCGCTGCTGCTCTCTTAAGGGAGACTGAAACCTGGTCACCAATGCCGGAACACAACCCAAGGTTGTTATGGCGACATACTTTAGACCAGGGGTGGAAGCCGTAGCCATCCAGTCGGGCACATGCCCTACCACCTGACTGTGGGTTGTTTTGTAGCCTCTTATGAGAGGCCGCCCGGCCGCAGGAAATGGTATTCTTTCTCCGTTCATGCACGGATAAAAATAGCCTGGCTCTATTCGACAGACGAACACCGATACATCCGTATTATTAGGCGATTTCGCCATCTTTTATATTGTTGAACCAAGAACATCGTGTTCACATTTAAGCAATCTTATAATCTAAAACTTATTACAAAGACTATCAAAAATCTTGAAAAAATTTATCAAGTACCTAACAATATTAATCTTACCATAGAAATATCCCTATTTTTTATAAATACTCTATATACTTGAAACATTTTTGTGCGTGTTAGCGAAAATAATTACATGGCGATCACGTACACATGGATTGGGTTTTGTGCTTCAACTCTGAACGGAATTTTGTTGGAAACTGTCTCTCTGGGTATTATTACTCTTAGAAGTACGTCGTACGCCTTTCCCAACACTATTTTACCCGTAATATCTATTTTGTGAAGTTACGAGTATTCTTGAGAGGGTTACCTAAACGGAGTTCATTATCTGGCTCGCGCATTACCACAGTTTTGAACATGTTGTTGAGAACCGGTCCTTTGCAGGTGATTAATTACCCCTTCTAATTTGGAGTGATCTGTTGTCCGCGCTAATCCCTTTGTATTGTACCGCAGGCGCAGTAACATCTTACTGCGGTACAATACAAAGTGATTAGCGTGGATAACAGATCACTCAAATTAGAAGAGGTAAGGATTTATGACAACTATCATAAATCCTTCTTTCTATTGTTTATATTTCATGCAAATTCTTAGAAGCCATTAAGCTGACAATTTAAGAATTCCAAGGTCCAGTGGGCACGTTGCTAGACTTTGTTACAAATATGTAAGGGCAGACAGTCGGGGACTGCGTCAGTTGTGTCTCAACTGCGGTCGAGCGTGACCTAGTATACTTTTGGAGAGAGTATCTTACAACGACGGACTTTGCAAGATTTATGTGATTACGATTTTGTTCTCTATGGTTTGGACTTGTTGTTTCAGCTGTACTTGTAAGAACTGTGAATTACGTGTGTGTACTTCTAATAAACTTTGTGATAAGTCCAACGACATTTAATTCACATCCCACAAATTCGTAACCACATAAATTGACAGAATTACAGACTACGAATATTTGACTCAACTGTAATATTATTGATGACAAATTAGAAACGTGTTCACCAGACACAACGGGTCATTACGGACCAGTCGAGACCGACTACATTATTATTAAAACTTCAACAAATAATAAATTTAAATTAAATAAACTTATTTAATTGTGTTGACTTTCACTTAAGTGTGTGGTTGTTTTAACCAGATTAATTAGCACATGTTCACGTAAGTGGAAACAAATAGATTATGATTTTTTATGCACATCGCTTATTAGTACAGAGAATTTATTCTAGTAATGCGTGCGGACGGGTTGGAAACTTAACTTATCGACAGATGGACACAACGTTGTAAGCCAATAGTGAATGAACATAATGATATCTTTTCTTATTATTATGGCAGCTTCTGTGGTTGAGCGGGCTAAGCCTTTGGCGGCTGGGCTCACTGCAACGCAGAGGTTCTGGGCTCGATTCCTGGTATGGAAAATTTTGGAAACGAATTTTGTCTGTTTTTTACTATGGTGTGGGTGTCTGTGATTGGCCCCAGAGTAGTCCGTTCTATATTATGCATAACACAAGCGTAACTTGCGGAAGTCACACTCATCCCACGAAACACGAAACCAAGGCTTATCGTTTCACACCGATATTCTAGAAGAGCGTTGTACAACATCGATCGAGTCGGCCGTAATCAAGGTAATGACGCCAGTCCACGATGGAGGCGATTCGACCGCAGCTGTTGGAATGGATCTCGCGGAAACGCGGGACCCTGACCTTCAGAATGACGCAGATACTTACCGGGCACGGTTGCTTCGGTAAGTATCTGCATCAGATTGCGGGCTGTCTGCCTTCACCTGAGTGCCACGAATGTGGCGCGCTTGACACGGCGTTTCATACGCTAGTCGAGTGCGCAGCATGGGCGCCGCAGAGGTTTGAACTCGAGACGCTAATAGGACCGATCGATTCGCTCCACAGCTTGGTGATAGCCATACTGCACAGCGGCGATTGGCGGGGGAGCGGGGGGCGGTCGATCGATTTCTGCCGAGACTGTAATGTCTCAAAAGGAAGCCGCAGATCGAGAAAGGGAGAGAAGGGTAACTGCGCGTATTGACGCGCCTCCACATGGGCGCTGGCATCAACCGGGAGCTCGGAGGCGCAGATATACGCATGACTTCCCCCCTCCCTAGGATAATACCGCTTCAGGGGCCCTCATGCATTAAGGGAGCAGAGGAGTCTTCACCCCTGTCGTCGAAGTGAGTTAGCTCTTCCAGGGACTTTCTCAGGCACTTATTGCGCTAGGATCGGCGTGGGCGTAACTACGTTCTAAGTCTCATGCCTTTCCTGCCATAAGCGCGGGGCATCGGAGGAGGGTGGTTGGTTTTAGTAGGTATTAACCATTTGGGCTCGAGTCTCCACACAAGCCGGTTGATTATTGTTTGGATTGCCCCTTCTGGGAATGCCTCCATGATCGACTATGCTCTAATCCCTTGCAAAGGACCCGGTATTGTGTGTAAAAAGCATTTCCCCGGCCTGAAAAATTAAAAAAAAAATGACTCCAGTAAGGCTCGTAAAAAAAAATAATTTGTACAAAAATATATTTTGAACAATAAAAAAAAATATTACGGTTTCTAAATGTTTGCACTAAATTAATAGGGTTCCAATCGTTGAGGGACTTCCCTATTTTTAATT
The DNA here is from genome assembly GCA_019925095.2 of Dendrolimus kikuchii. Classification (NCBI taxonomy): domain Eukaryota; kingdom Metazoa; phylum Arthropoda; class Insecta; order Lepidoptera; family Lasiocampidae; genus Dendrolimus; species Dendrolimus kikuchii. The sequence goes on along the minus strand of CM034406.1, from coordinate 7,526,383 downwards.
TAATAAAGGATTATTGAAATTTTACCAGTTTTAATTTTTTTGAATTCTATTCACTTTTGAAATGTTCGGAGGGGCACATCTATTTACATGAAAGCGAACATTTCCCTACCCCAGTGTGTTAAATTATTAATAATTTAAAAAGTTACTAAATTATAATATGTATAGTGGAGGCTTCTTATCAGCATTAACTGATATGTATAAGTTTTCCTAAAATTAAATAAAAAAAATAGAATAAAGTGCAAGCTTCCAATCTTGCGGTATCCTATTAAAGGAAATGAGAGTTTTATTGCAAGTTTTCGCCATAAAATAAGCATAATTATTAATGATGAATATCGTTGATTGATGATGGTATTGATAGCTTTTGATATATCCATAATGTCCTCCACATTCATACATTCATACATTTTGCAAATTCGTTTGCCATTGCACGACTTCGTTGCGTACTTAATTTTGTCAATATTAAGTAAGATCGAAAAAAAAAACAGTCTCGCACACGGCGTTTTGTTATGAAGTTCTAAGATGAAATGTCCATGTATGTTACTGTTTATTTTGCCCCACGTCTTAAGTAACATTCAGTCTGAAACATCTTAGCCTATATCAACACTTATACTAATAGTACACAGGTCCGACCTCGGCTATCATTTCTCAATAAAACAACTTTCGTAATACAATTTTAAAAGCTTTAATGATAAAATGCATTGTGATGCAAACATTCTATTTTTGTATGGATATCAAAAACCGAAGATTATTAGTTTAATAACACTTACAGATGTGATAAACAAACAGTACAAATTACTTTACGGTATAATTATATTTTAGTCGCGGTTATGCCTGTGAAAATAGGATATTTATTGCAAATTGATTGCAATAAATATCCTATTTTCCGGAATGACAATACTAACCTATACTCATCTGCCATTACTTTATTTTAATAAAATTTAAGCGTCTAGACTTAGAAATAAATACCAAATTTAAATCACAAATGTTAGTTTTACAATGCCTAATAATAAATGAGCGCTTAGATATTTTTTTTACAGTATTGCGAAGAGTTTGTCTCGAATAATCTCCGAAACGGCTCAACAGATTACAATGAAAATTTTGTTAATACAGAAATTTGAACTTAAATTTTCGTAGGGTAAACTATACCATTGTGGGCATCACACCCAATGATTGGCACCCTGTCAATTTATTCAAGATATTAAAAATCTTAATATTTTCTATTTTGTAGCCACATTTACAATAATATTTTATAACCATTGTATGGCTATAAAATATTAAACGAATATCAAGATTTCTTAATGTTCTGAATAAAATAGTAACCTATTATTTTTTAGATTTTTATTATTTTATTTTATGATAATTTAACTTATTCATGTACCTATGTTTTTGAAAATAAAGATTGATTGATTGATAGATAAGGCCGCCCGTTGTACTGTTTCTGTTTATCTATGCTTTGTAATACAACAAAGAGTTATCATCTATCCAATTAATATTACAAAAACAACGCGAAATGCAATTCTTTTAAATGTAAAATATCTGAAAGAAATGAAGTTACCTGCAAAAGCAGTAACTTGCAATTTATCCGTTACCACTGTTGCATAACGATCGATTTGAAAAAGTACATTGATCTTTCTCCAGCCGATTTCTCGGTTACGCACTCTTTTAACACGTACCATCCGTGAATCACAATTGCAATTTTTAATCTTGTATTATATTACAGTAAATCCTCATCGTCTGTGACGAGCGCCATCATTTATAAATATTCAACTGTTATGTTAATTTCTTAACGTTCATTTTTCTTTACGATTTGTTTTCTATGACAATTTATTAATTATTTGTTGTTTTATTTTATATAAATAATAGAATAAGTGGTAAATTGTTGCAGAAAACATTTCTTTTTTGTAGTTTTTTTTATCTTGTTTATGAATTTTATGACGTTTTAAACCTTCTCTTTAATTAACTTATGATCCGTTCCTATATCGTACAAACCGATTATTTGCCTATCAATACAATAGGTTAAAATTTGACATAAGCTCCATACAAATAGTATCAAAATTCAACCGATCGTTGAAATTTGATAAGGTGAAGTCAAATGAATGATTAATAAGACATAGGAACCAGCCAGGGGCAATAGGACATGTATAGATTTTTTTAACCCCTGCCCTTTTCTCTGGATAGTAGCCCACTGTAGGGCAGTCCGAAGTAATACTGGAAACGGTATATGAGTCGCTATCACTCTGAAAATGATACCTCGTCGTGGGTAGCACTACTCTTAAAAATGGTATTCGACTGTAAAGCACTGATAAATAATATTATTGTTGTTGTTGTACATTGTTTTATTGTTAAAATGTAATCGTGTAGCGTATACACGTAAAACAAATACTTTCTCAGTAATAACTCATAACAATGGACAGCCCGTTTTGTATCTGTCAGCACTGTGTTGTATGTAAATTATCTTATAACAAATAACAAATACGGAAACAAATTGATGCATAAAAGTTTCTACTTTTACACTATCTTCAATATTAATTAGTCATTTGTTACAAATAACTTCCTTTAAGTATAAATTATTCTTTTTCTTAACTTTCTCGGTGTGTTCTTTACAACGCGTCGACCCTGAAATAAGTGTTATATTTTATACTAGAGTCAAACCCTAGGATGTAGCTGTATTTTACTTATATAAACATTTAATTAGGTTTTTCTATACATACATATAAACCTTCAGTGAAAAATTATCTAACTTATGGTCAAAAACCGCTTAATATAATACAATGCGTACGCGGAAATCGACATCGTTTTATACTATGTAAAGATGTTGTTTATTTAGTTATATCCGTGCAAGAACGGTAAAAGAATACAATTTCCTGCGGCCGGGCGGCCTGTCGTAAGAGGCGACAAAAAACCCTCTGCTAGGTACTACTTGCCCATCTAGACAGTTACCACCCCTGGTCAGAAGTATGCCGCCATAACAAACTTGAGTTGTGTTTCGACATTAGTGGCCACGTTACATCTCCCTTTAAAGAGCGGCAGCGCATTTGTGTTAGAAATGTCCATAGGCGATGGTAACCGCTTTCCATCAGGTGGGTCGTCTGCTTATCTGCTGAACTCATGCAATAATAAAAAAAGGCTTTTACTGGCATGTGCCAGCAAACTTGTTTCGCATTACTAAACGGCGCCATATTTGTTAATAAGTTGTAATGGCAACTTAAAAAAACGCGACCGCAACACCACCTGTTTTAGCTATATCCGTCTATCACACGAAAACGACGTCATTTATTGGAATAAAGAGTACCTAAGCATTGTCTCGGGACATAAGCTAGCTCATGTCGAGTGTCCTTTAATACCGTTCAGTAGTTTTTTGAAGTGAAACTTCTTTAGAAACGTTGTGATTTGAAACTCGATGAAACGAAAAAGCGACACTAAAAAGAGATAAACATATAAATCTATAGGACTAAGCCTGAGATAGTATAAGATAGAATACATTATATATTTTATATTTAATAATTTAAATACTATGCTCATACATATCCGTATGAGCATAGTGTATATGTTAGAGTTGGAAATGATTTAAAGTTTTTCGTTAATACTTCAAATTTCGTGTTTTTAACTTAAATATGTTACAACGATATAACATATGAAACGTGACGTCGCGAAATTTAGAATCCCTCCCACCCCTTGTCACACTTTGTTTCACTTCGACTGCGTGTGAAAAGCAGACACACACAATTTTTTTATGATAAATAGGTTCGCGTTTGACCATGATCACGCCTAATATTAGACGATGATGCGGTAGAAGGTGGAGCTCGCTTACCTAGAAAATATCTATTCATACGAGACTTGAAGACTTCTGAATTGTACTTTTCGGGAAACACAGAATCTGGTAGCGTTCCATTCCACAGATCTACCGTACGCAGAAGGAACGTAGAGGCAAAACGCTTCGTTCGCACTGGTGGTGTTTCCACTGTGAAACGATGGCGTAGACTAGAGCGCCTTGTCGTCCGAAGATGGAATCGTGTAGGGTTTTCCAAGATGCATTTTCAGATTTTGCTGGTGATTTTACACGTGTTGTAAAAACTCGACACCCCCAAATTTATTATATTAATATAGATTTATACACAACCCTAACTTTCATAAGCCATAAAAAACATGTACATACAACATTATTTCAATAATAATTAACAATAGTTATTAACAGCAACTAAGACTATTTATGCATCACCTTTATCAGCAGGTAAGCTAAAAAAATCCTTTAAGATAAGTTACCTGAAAAAGATGTGGGCATCTATTGTTTTGCCAAAAATATTATGATGTTGTTTGTTTTTGTGAGCAATTAAGAGTTATCTACATAATATAACCATCAAAAGCATTCGTGGCGTAAAAGGCCCCTGTTCTTATGCTTGAATATCAGTTTTAACTGTTTTAGTCTATTTATAACATTCACGTCTTAAACTGGTGTCTAAAATGATGCGGATCAGAACCTGGCCGTAAATTATGCACCCCTCACTGCCCCTAAGCACTTTTTAATCAAATGTGTATGTCAGAATTACCAGGTGCTAACGGTGAAGAGAAACATAGTGATATAACCTGCACACCGAGATAACCGAGTACCAAATAAAAAGTATGTTTAGCTATTCGCTCTTCCGCCATTCTGGAAATATCCTCCTTTTCATATTTCTAATAGCGTATCAAAATATAATTAAGTAAGTTTACGTAAAAAAGATAAGTCGGCACTGGTGCCATCTATGGCGCATAGTGAAAAGAACAATCAAGGCAACACGGAAATTCTAGGATGGTCAGTTCTTCATAATAAACTGCGCCATCTAGTATATAATACCACAAAGTATAGTAATAGTGCTACTCGTCGATAGATGGCACAATATTATATATTTAATACAGTGATGACAGAGTTAAAGTTGTTTGCTGCTTATATTAAGTTTCGCGTCACTAGGTGACGTAAGTAGCCCAAGCTTTTACCATGCAATACAGATTGAAAATACATAAAACATTTTACACAAACAACTCACAACCAGGTTGAAAGGGTATTTGCGCGTCTGGATGACTACCACTCCTGGTCATGAGTGTGCCGGCATAAAAACCTTGAGTTGTGTTCCGGCATTAGTGGCGGCCAGGTTAAAGTCTGCCTTTAGTGAGCGGCAGCACATTAGTAGCACCTTTGTGTTACTAATGTCCATAAGCAATGGTAATCACTTTCCATCAGGTGGGCCGACTGCGTGTCTGCTGGACTCATGCAAAATAAAAAAAATATAGTTTCCTTAATGCATGACTAGATGGCACCACGAGATACTCTACTCTTGTTTTTTGATGTTCTAATATTTAAGATTTTTTTTAGATCGAATGAATAAAAAATTGAAAGTCTTTATAATACTAATATTCGGGTCATATCCGGGTTCGCTTTTTGACTTTTTTTTCTTCACTTCGCGCACTCCAGTACCTACGTTTATTGTAATAATAGAACGCATACAGCAAAAAAGTTCTCCGCTGGCAGGTTCGTACAAGTATCTTACCGACCATTAATTTGCCTTACCATCGGTTAAAATTTGACATAAGCCCATACAAGTAATGTCAAATTTCTACCGATGATAGCACTAGTGAATGAATAGTCAGATATAGGAAGCGACTACGCGTCGCACCTCGATAGAAGCGCTGCGATTATCTTTGCTCTGATTAGTCCTCCTCCTTAAGTGATATTCCTCATTCCTGAGGGTCATGACCTTTTCCCACTACTTTTTCTTGCAGTATTTTTCGCTATCGGTGATGATCAACGGCAATTTGCAGTGCGTCCTATACGGAGTCGTTAAATGTGGTGCGGATCCGGACGTACCAACGTAATGGACTGCGATCTCGAGATCCCTTTTCCTTCTATTTTGCCTGTGACCATTACTAAATTGTCTCCCTATTTCTGACTGTGTCCGAAGTACTCAAGGACTTTGCGGAGGCATATGGAAGATAGTCTCGATGTTACTTTTAATTTCACATTGATTAGTAGTATTATAACATTAATTAGTAGATACTTTGATATTGGCCAGAAAGAAATTCAAGTTTTAATCCGTTAACATAGAGCTCACACAGGAAGTTTTAAAGAGGTTGGCATGCGGTAACGGGGCTTTTAAATGCGTCTACTAAATAACTGTTTATAATTTTAGCATCCTTTAGAGATAAAAAAATATTAATACTGATATTAGACAGATCGACTTAATTGAATTAATTTGATTGAAAGGTATAGATATAGGTACAACTGTAAAAACATGAAGGTTCAATGTTCACGTTTATATGGATCACTTTGGTTGATTCATTCAGATTGAAAGACGGAAATGAACAGTCTGATATCGGCTTTAATGTTAAAGATCTTATTATTTAAAGATCCTCTGGCTGCCACTTTGTTGGCAAACTCCGGAAGCTTTCACTATATCGAAATGTGGCATATAACCTCACCATGACGTCTAGAACGAGAACTATTTTTTGCCTTCTGACAATAATTTCCAGGTGGTAGGGCATTTGCCCGACTGGATGGCTACCACCCCTGGTCTAAAGTATGTCGCCATAACAACCTTGAGTTGTGTTCCGGCATTAGTGACCAGGTTCCAGTCTCCCTTAAAGAGAGCAGCAGCGCATTTGTAGCAACTTTGGTGTTGCAAATGTCCATAGGCGATGGTAACCGCTTTTTCATCAAGTGGGCCGTCTGCCTGTCTTCTGATCTCCTGCAATAAAAAAAAAAAACTATATTATCTGTGGTCAAGGTCAGTGAGTCATAAACAAAGAGGATTTATCCATGTTATTTTAATGGTAAAGTTAATCCGAGACTAAAATCCGCCAAAATAACTAAAAACGCATGTAGCAATACTAAGCTTCAGGCAAGCAGTGATTTTTAAAGTTTACCAAGGAGTTCTTGTGTAAATTGAAGCAAAAATCTTATCTTTCTAATTCGACGTTATTTTCTAATGAGAAACCGACATATTTTCAATGGTTATGGCCGACAGGTTTGTAATGGTTAGTTTAGCTTTTTTTAATCAAATAATTCTGTTGTTAAGAAACTGTCAATTGGTTAATTAACAAATGTTAACAATAATAAAATTAAATACATGTGAAAAAAAAAAAAAAGTAAATAAAATGATCTGTAATATAATATTAATTTTACACCTAATAGGTAAAGAATTGATTGATAAAATGTAGTTTTAATTAAGTAAATTAATCGCGATAGCGCCATTTCAGTTTCGTAAATATCGTGAGATTGAACAGGACCTATTATGGACTAACATAACAATATACGATTAATTTAAGTTTAAACAATATCTTATAAATATAACTGCCTTAGCCACATTGAGTTAGTCTAGGTTTGTAGCTTACTCTAGCTTAATATGAATAATACAGAAATACATTAATTAATTTTTTTTATTGATATTTTCTATAAAAATACGTATGTGGCGCCAACTGTGTTTGCTTATGAATTACGTACTTTTTTACTGGGTAATTGTCATTCATTAGACCTTAATCCTTCTTAGAATCTACTGCGGAACCATTTACTATTCGTAGACTGACACACAGTTCACCGATTTTGTTGACTTTTTTATTGCCTGAATTCAGCAGACAGGCAAACGGACCCACCTGATGAAAAGCGGCTATCGTCGCCTATGAACATTTGTATCACCATTAGGGATGGGCCGAAATTCGTTTTACATTCTACATACATACATACATAACTTCACGCCAGTTCCCTTGCGGGGTAGGCACGAACAACAGAGCGCCATTTAGGCCCATTCTTACACACCTCACTTGCTTCTTTGACATTCATAACTCTTGTCATGCACGCTCGTCTGTTCTTAAGGGTCCTGACATCACCCTCTGCTAGTACACGATCAATTTGATAATGGAATTTGTGTCGTGGCCTTCCACGACTTCTGCATCCATCCACTTTTGCATTGTATATCTGTTTAGTTATTCTTTCATCATGCATTCTTTCCACATGCCCGAACCACCGGAGCATTCCTTTCCTTACCTTCACCCCGACACTTTCTTTCAGACCAAATCTCTTTTTTACTTCGGTATTACGAACGCGGTCCGTTTTATTCTGTTTGATCGAATTTCGGCAGCTTCAGCCGAACTTCGGCATTCGGCCGAAATTCGGTTTAAATGTCGAACATTCGGTGCAAGGAAAAACTAAAATACCTACTTGTACTATTTTGACTGAAATTAATAGAATGAATGAATGAAAACACTTCTTAAAACTAAGTACAGTAAATGTTGAACAAAGGGCGGCCTTATCGCTTAAAGCGATTTCTTCCAGGCAACCCCCTAAACTAAGGAAAATATTAAGACAACAGTGGCGGTGAAGACAATAAATAATAAGAAATATTCCAAGTAAGTAAAAAGGAAATAAATAAATAATAATATATATTTTATATACTATACAAAAATAAGATATATCATACTACATATGGAATCAGCAGTATGTTTTAGACTTGCGAGGACCAAAGATATTTAGTAACCATCAATTTAAAAGACAATATAGATTTAGCTTGTCTGATGTTGAGTGGCTGTGAGTTCCATAAACGGACAGCCTGTATCGTGAAAAAGTTCTCAACGAAGGAAGAAGTGTGTACAGGTGTCATTAAGGAGAGATTATTACTAGAGCGCAAATAACGGGAATGAGAAAGATGTAGGAAATCAAAACGTTCCTTTAAATACGGAGGGTTACGAGGATCAAAAAGGATATTGTACAAAAGAGAGGCGAGGAGGAGGGAGAGAAGGCGAATAGGTAACCATTTAAGCTTCTTGCGATATTCGGAAACATGTTCATATTTGCGCAACCCAAATATAAACCGTATACAGACATTTTGTAGTCGATCAAGCTTGTTCAGTTGTTCTTGGGTTAAGTCGATATAACTGGCATCAGCATAATCAAGTATGGGTAATAGCAGAGATCGGGCAAGCATTACTTTAGTAGCAATAGGGAGGAAATTTTTAAGTCGTCTAAGCGACGCTGCCGACGCAAAGATTCTTCGGCTGAGATTAGTCAAGTGAGGCCTCCAAGACAGCTCTCTGTCAATAACGATTCCAAGATTTTTTACAGTTTCACTAAAATCGACTATTACGCCATCAAATTCAATCTGAGGAAGATTACACCAGTCTATCTTGGAGATTAGCCTGGAACTACCAATTATTATAACTTTTGTCTTTTGAGGATTTATAGATAGACCGTAAGCTTTACTCCATTCAACTATTTTAGAAAAGTCTCGGTTGGTAGTTGCAACTGCTTTATGAAGACCATCTAAATTAGCTTGGGTGTAGATTTGTAAATCATCTGCATAGAGGTGGTATGACGAAGAAAGGTTATTAGATATAGAATTAATAAAAATAGCAAATAAAAGAGGGGATAAAACGCCGCCCTGAGGGACACCAGCAGACAAGTCACACCACGATGAGTAAACATCATCAATACGAAGTCGCTGCCGACGGCCAAACAGGTAACTGCGAAACCAATCAATAGACGTCGGAGATATGTTAAGAGAGCATAAAATCCCGAGTAAAATGTCGAAATCGACGTTATTAAAGGCACTGCTAAAGTCGAGAAGCGACAGTATAGTTACCAGACCGTTTCCCATACCGTAACGAATGTCATCAGTGATCTTTACCAATGCAGAAGTAGTACTATAACCAGGACGAAAACCGGATTGGAGAGGATTGATCAGGGAGTTTGTATTAAGGAAGATGCTGAACTGCTGATAAATAAGATGTTCGAACACCTTAGAAAGGAAAGGAAGAATGGAAATGGGACGATATTCGGAAAACAGGACAGGATATACCTTTTTTGGTAATGGAATCACTTGTGCGGGTGTGTTTCCAAGTGTCAGGAAATGTACTAGAGGTTATAGAACAATTAAAAACGTAAGTGATCACTGGAATGATAACGTTCAATATGGAAACTATCATATTTCAACTGATACTGTCGCAACCCACAGCATTGGAACTGATGGACAGAATGCTCTTCCTAACATCACGATCAGAGAATTGACAAAAACAAATGAAGGATAAATAGGAGTTGACAAGTTTGAAACACAGCCTAAGGTATTCATCTTTAATTGCCTATCAAATCTGGCGGAAGATGAGAAGTGCTGATTTACCAGTTCGATTGTTAGAAGGTTTGCCAACTCCCAGAGATTTAAGAAACTTCCACATCTTAGTGGAATCATCAATATCAAGAGATTTGTGGATATAACGGCGTTATGCGTCCCTACACACCCTATTGCAGAGATTACGAATTTTTATAAATTTAGAGCGGTTTTCTTCTGTGGGCTTATGTTTGTACTTAGTCCTGGCAGAACATTTCTTCTTTTTGTAATAATTTTATGTCCTCAGTAAGCTACGGAGCAGGTAGATGTTAAATCTTTATAGGACGTATAGGTGCATGTGAGTCATACAACTTAATCAGAGCTGTATTGAACACTATATCGATAGAAATCATATCTATCATAACCGTAATATAAAAATTGGTATCTATATACTCATGGTCATATATTTTAATTAGGAACATGTAAATCTAAACGTGCAATGTGACAAAAAATAAATAAAATTAGTTCTTGATTGAGTCTTTGCCTAATTAAATAGACATCCAATTAAAAGAAAAATAAAATAAACTTATTATTCCTCTAAGAAACATCAGTAAGTAGTGCAATTGCTTAATTATAATGGGTAACTTAATTTTTTTTTTAAAACACGTCTAAGACACATCAGCAATTATAACTGTAATTTTGATTGAAATCATTATTTACGAATTAAACATTATGAATTTAGAATTATGAAATGGTGATTTATTTTTCAATCAAAGGTCTAAAAATCTACTCTTTTATCCACCTACTCATACTTAAAATTAACTAGAGGTAGGTTATGGTGTAAAAAAAACAAAAATTCGGTGTTATCAAGTTGACGTGTTCAACAGGTCACAATGGGTTGCTCTTGAGAAAGCGTGGCGAAATCAAACCAAAGTTCGGCCGAATTTTTTGTTTTAACCGAATGTTCGGCCGAAGTTCGTATTCGGTTCAAACCACATTCGGCCCATCCCTAATCACCATAGGTGCTACCAATGTGCTGCCGCTCTCTGAAGGGAAGACTGAAACCTGGCCACTAGTGCTGGAACACAACTCAAGGTTGTTATGACGGTATACGTTAGACGAGGGGGGGTAGCCATCCAGACGGGTAAACACACTACCACCTGGTGACAAGTAGCTATTACTATTCCATTCCTCTTAAGGCGGTCAATAGTCTCAAATATCTATTAAAAATCACAGCAAACGTTCTTCACGCTTCGTTGGCCGTAAAAATCTAATCACAACATTAAAAACCAATAACACGGTACCATGTTTAATAAAATCGACATTTCGCCAAAAAGCTTGCGCTGGACGTGAATTTCTCTTGTGCTTTCTCATTCTTATATTCGCGAGTAAAAGAGATAGGTATACTACTGGTCTGTGACTGTGAAAGGTTGCATTCCCACAATTTGAATCGAACTAACGCTTTTACAAATAAATCATTATTCTCGGCTAATTTGGTGTATTGTTTAAATTAAAAAGTCGTGGTAACTTATGGCCGGTTCCTATATCTTACTATTCATTCACTTACCGGACATTGACCGAAATACCTACCAAAAGTTCTCCGTTTTTAACCGATTTCCAAAAAGTGGAGATTCTCAATTCGACTGGATGTTTTTTTATATAAACATATACGTGATTTCTTCGTCAATTGTAGATAGATGTTCAATTTCTTTTCTTTATTAGAAAGATACTTCTGAGGTAGTCTCATAATAACTAGATCAGGGTCTGATAAGCGGATTCTCAGGAAATCAACAGCAACCCTTGTTAAAGAGCGCCCACATTCACCGAAAAGCAATCTTGTAGTAATACAATTTTTACAGGCGTTTAAGATATTGTTACGAGTCGCGAGACTCAAATTAAAATGCCGTTAGAATTACTATAGAGTTTATTAGAACTATACACACACGTATAACACAGGGATGAATATAACTGAACACAGCAAGTCCAAATGTAATACAGAAGGTCGTAATTCAATAAAACGCGCAGTCCGTCACTTATTAGATTCCCGATTGTAGTACACACGTCTCGCTTCGCTCGTGGTTATCACTCCACTGCCTTCCCCCTCCATCAGGTCATCGTTTTATACTGCGCAACTGCAATGTCCCCGTATCTAAGTCGACTTAATCCGACACACCTTGTTAATGACTGCCATAAAAGATTACAATACAACAATGGGCTGTTTTCTAATCACAAATTTTAAACGCAAAGTAAACAAAAGAAGACGACCATAAAAGAATTTAAATGTTATTAGTTCAAATGCCGACGAGTAATAAATGTGTTTTGTTTCAGATATGCAGGTGGAATTTGTTTTTGTCGGGACCAGAGTTGTAACAATATTATTATTTTTATTGTAGGAGTTCAGCAGACAGGCAGACGGCCCACTTGATGGAAAGCGGTTACCATCGCCTATGGACATTTGCAACACCAAAGGTGCTACAAATGCGCTGCTGCTCTCTTAAGGGAGACTGGAACCTGGTCACTAATGCCAGAACACAATTCAAGATTGTTATGGCGACATACTTTAGACCAGAGGTGGTAGCCATCCAGTCGGACAAATGCCCTACCACCTGACAAAGTGTGTGTTTAAAGCTATTCAAGAGACTAAAAAATAGTAAACATATATATCTATAATAATATAAAATTCCAAACATGCCGTGTCTGTACATTGAAGCTAATAAAAAAATAACTGGAGTAGACTATAGAAACGACGGAGAACACAATGCATTTTTTTTAGATTTCTTACCTGTTTTATCGGTTTGGCTGTTTGTTTGGGATTCACGTAAAAACTACTAGGCCGAATTCATTGCGGTTTTTGGTGGTCTACAGCAAATTATTAGACTTAAAATCTGCGCTACTTTTTATCCTGGGAATCCCGCGGGAATTTTCCTGGGAATTATTTCAAATGAACAATTAAAAAAAACCGAATTCCAATGCGATTTTTTAGCTGATCAATAGCAAAGTGTAAGTAAGAAAATGTGTGATATATGATAATTATTCGAGTGCAATAAAATTAGTTTATTCCGACAGTTTTCATTAAAACTTTCTTTCACTAAGTTCTTTTATATATATTTTAAATAATCGGCAGACAAACACACACATTGTATATCCCCAAATTAAGCAAATTACGCTTGTGTTATGGGTAATATACAACGGACTACTCTGGGGACGATCCCAGACACCCAGACCATAGTAAATAACGGAGAAAATACGTTTCCGAAATTTACTATACCAGGAATCGAACCTGGAGCCTCTGCGTTGCAGTGAGTAGGCCGGCAAAGGCTTAGCCCGCTCAACCACAGAGGCCGTGACAAATGCTGAGATACTATATTATAGATATATATATATATATATATATATATATATATATATATATATATATATATATATATATATATATATATCTATCTATATATATATATATACTTCTGCATATATGTACAGATATGTAATTATATCATTATGTATTTATTATTAAAATGTAAATAGCTGTACTATATGTTACGTATCCACCATTGCCATTATCATCTAAAAGTTATTTATAGTAAATTCAAATTAAAAACGGTACTCGTTTCCCTCCAGTCATCAGATGACGGCCTTCATCCTTCAAAATCAACTGACATTTTATATGTCAAGTGAAATGATACTCTAGGCGTGATAATTAATAGGTTGGATAAACCCATATCAGATATTAATTTAGGGAATTTTTACAATTATATCTTCTATATGTATTTTTTAACAAAATGAAAGCCGGCTTCAAATCAAGAAGCAAAAATAAATGTTTTCTACAACACCTTGAAGTCGGTGTCAAGTGAAACATAAAAAAACCACAAGAAAATTGCAAAATAAACCGATTTCAAAATGTAGAATATATTTATTTTTTGCTTTTTAGTTTACGAGTCCGTTTTGCTTTTGTTATTTTTTTTAACCGTTGTCATGAGCAGAGGTAAAGGGCGTGGCCAATTCTGCAATCCTGGTAGTCGTAGCTGTCATAACCCAAAGAAAAATTTAACATCTACCAACTAAAATCGAGATAGAGAGAGAGAGAGAGAGAGAGAAAACACTTTATTGCACACAAAAATATAAATAAAAATACTATATAATGAAATCTCTATCACCTCACAGTTGCTGCAAAAATTACAATTACAATAATTTTGCATTGCATTTCGACAATTATACATTACAAAAAATTAACACGTAAATCTGTGTTGTTCTAGAAATGTTTAAAATGTTAATAGCTTTTATTACGATACAATTCTTGTAGTGATTGCTTTACTATACTAATTAGATATACGCAACCCGGTTAGGCATCACAATTAAAAATCGGCCACCACGTACAAAGCTGAGGTCCGTAGAAGCTACAAACGGTCACTGCTTTCATGGGTATTTAATCCAAAATACCCATATCTCAAACACTACCGTCTGCCTCGCAACTCGGGGACCACTTAACAAACACTAACTATACACTACAGAACGTATCTTGTTTAAAAAGTAATTTCTAAGCTCTAAAACTTCAAAATTTCAACTGCATAGTTCAAAAGATATAGATTTATATATGTTTAGGATTACACGTATCATTTCGATTTAACAGTTTCATAGAACTTTCCAAAGCAAATTCAGGTGACATTAAGCGGCTGCTTTCGAAGATTCGTATTAAAAATGCAAGTATCAAAAGATATACATACTGTATCAATGTAGGCATATCTAAATATATGTCCAAAAGCAAACCCTTTAAAACCCCAGTGCTTTAACTCAAACGATTAGGATTCGATATTGTCACAACTCTATTACAATTCCCTGCGCAAAAAAAAACGCAATGTTGTCTCAGCGTGAACGTAAGATCATTTAAACCTACATATCCGATGAATTTGGAATAAAAAGCAAAGGTAGTTATATTATAGTTGAGCAAGATATCGCATCGGTATCAACAGTTAGAGCCGGTATGGACTCACTTGCCGTGAGCTGAGGCACGTCACCGCACGCCTCTGAAGAAAGTCACCGGAACACTCGATGGCTTTCTATCTACGGTCATAACCATAGGAATTTGCGAAGCACACAAATTAAGAACAAAAAAAAGCGAACCACTTCAAGAAAGACATTTGACAGTTCTATTTTGAAATTTATCTAGTTCTATTTTATAGAATAATAAGAATGAGTGATGTGAACTAAAGTGAGTGAAACGAAAGTGATTAGTGTAGAATGTTATATTAGGAGATAGTGGTTGCCCACTCGAAGATTACTGTTCATTTTGGATTGTCTTACTTCCCTGTAAACGTAATGATGGCTACCAGGTAATAATTGATATGATTTTTGTTATAAAAATGCATCTAACATCGTAATTGCATATTAATATTCTTGTAGTAAATATACAAGTATACTGCTACATCAATAACATTATTATTTTATTAATTTAGCGCACCAAATTTTTAAACTGTGCGCGCAGTTAAAAGGACTCGTATAATATGTATGATATAAGCCCTATTAACCGTAGAAAAAGTTATCGGAAAATTTAATCTGCCTGTTTCACAATGTTTCCAATTGCTGTCAGCATATGTTAATTGAAACAAACAGATCAAAAAAACTGCCTAAGCGATACTTAGTCCCCTACCAGGATCCGAGCCTAAGTAATTGGAACGAAACGCGAGTCTCATATGGCCGGTTCCTATATCTTAAAATTTTTCATTTGCCTTACTATCGGTTGAATTTTGACATTACTTGTATGAGGATTATGTCAAATTTTAACCGATACTAAGGCAAATAAACCGTCTGTAAAATGTAGTAACCGGCCATTAGCCAATCTGCCACGAATTAAATAAAAAGGATTTCTTTAAAATATTTTATTCTTACATCACTTGTCTACATCAGATAATTAATTGTCTAAGTTTGAGTTTATGGTCAACAATAAAAGAGTTTCATTTCATTCATTCGTTCATTAGGTAACCAGTGTGGGTCAGTCCATAATTATTCAAGCAACCAACAAAAGTCTGGTATCGAATTGATTCGTAGATGGAAAGCTACCATAGATCTATCGACCCAAATTCTTATTTCAATAATTTAACAGTTAACAAACATTCACTCATTTAAAACGCCGCGTGTCATGGCCGGCTAAACTATAAATTATGGTACATTCGCCATAATTTTTGAGATTCGTGGTTTCCACATAACTTGCTTAACGATAATTACCATGGTAACCCAGATTATATTTTTTATTGCAGTCAGATATATCATCATAGTCAAGATTTGGATTAATAATATCTTTTTAGTATTTGGCGAGAACTTAATGTGGTTGCTGTGCAGTTTATTTACAAAAATGTATACATGTTGTTTAAAATAGACAAGAGTTCAAGTGATGATCGTCTAAATAGCAGTTCATATTTAAATTTTGAAATTGATTTTGAAACTGGCGTGAATTATAAGGTTACATAAAAGAGAATGACGAGAATTTGAAGCATCGCAGCGTGGTTATTTATGGTTAATAGACATTATTCGACTTTCGAGTGAAATATTATGAAAACAAAACTTTATTTGAAGTAATAGCTACGTACTTACATTATTTACATGTTATAACTTAAAAATTAAGCATATTTTGTGAATTCGTAAAGCTTCCTTTTGCTGTAATACCAAAACGACCCGATTTTTATTTGGTAACCTAGTTTTACAACTATTTAATTAGTAAACCAACAAAATAAATAAATTTAATCTCTTAATAAATTCACTTACAACAACTATGAACAGCAATCACGTTTATGATTTGCATTAAATTTGGAAGGAATGTTGTTAGAAATATAAGCAATGAAACTAAATATTATTTATTAGAGTTTCATGATGACTACGCAAAATAACATATTTTAGTTACGACCAATATAACGTATTTCATTATAATAACATTATTTAACTATACACTAAAATTATTTATTTTAGTAAGTTCTTTAGAAGGAACGGAGAAATTATACAATTTTCTGCAGGCGAACAGCCTGTCGTAATAGGCGATAAAACAACGCACAGCCATGTGGTAGGATTTTTGCCCCTCTGGATGGCTACTTTACCCCTGGTCTAGAGTAAGCCGCCCTAACAACCTTGAGTTGTGTTCCTGGATTAGCGGTAGTTCCAGTGACTCTTTAGAGAGCGGCAGTAAATTGGTAGCACCTTTGGTGTTACAAATGTCCACAGGCGACGGTAACCGTTTTCCATCAGGTGGGCCGTCTGCCTTTCTGCTGAACTCATGCATTACAAAAACGAGGTAAAACCTCGAGGACCAACCTCGTCAGTACGATATAGAGGAAGATATTCACTTTCCAAAGTGTATCTATATTTTTGGATACTTTGGTAGATCTCATGTATTTGGCGTTGTTGGTGTTCCGATACATTTGGGTAAGAAGAGAGCTCTGAACAATTAGATGACCTTGGTGTCGATATTAATATTCACTTTCGATATTCTTAAGTATTTGACCATCTTGGATGTCTCTATCTAGCTCTATCTATGCTCTTGACTGTACATACATTCACAACATTATAACTATACGTCTTTATTTTATTCAAGTATTCTCTACTTTCAAAGATTACAAATGTTTAGTCTATCACACTCTCATTATGTAATAACTGCTAATTAATTTAATTTAATTTACAAGTCGGTTTATTTAAATTTTAATATTGAACTCTCTCTTGGTACGAACTGGTTATAATCACGATCGTGTAACACAAAAATCAGTATATTTATGGTTGCAACAGATTATACTGACGAACAGAACGTATAAACTTATAGGAATTAGCACATATATCAAAACAAGGATTAGTAGTGCTCTGATAAAACCGTGGAAGGGAGTTTATTCAACAGTTTTATTTTTATTGTAGGAGTTCAGCAGACAGGCAGACGGCCCACTTGATGGAAAGCGGTTACCATCGCCTATGGACATTTGCAACACCAAAGGTGCTACAAATGCGCTGCTGCTCTCTTAAGGGAGACTGGAACCTGGTCACTAATGCCGGAACACAACACAATGTTGTTATGGCGGCATACTCTAGACCAGGGGTGATCGCCATCCAGTCGAGCAAATGCCCTACCACCTGGCTGTGGGTTGTTTTGTCGCCCTTACGACAGGCCGCCCGGCCGCAGGAAATTGTATTCTTTCTCCTTTCCTCCAGTTTAGTTAGCATATTTATAGCATGAAGGTGCTTCCTACTTGTTCTTCTTCATCGTGCGTAATTTTCGGCATTCATTGCACTGGAGGTAGCAGTCTTGAAGCTACAACTAGGACCAGGCGAGAGTGATATGACTCCACATATCTTGTTTCCCACATAATTAACCGTCTTCTGTAAAACGTGGCCGTGAATATGTGGGCGACTTTCTTGCAGTTTATTTGCTATATAATTGAAGCCTATTACGTATGCCCGCCCTATCTGTCCATGTCATCTTGCATTACAAAAACAACATGTTGCGAAACTATGTATTTGTACAAAGAATAGCAAGTAGACTGCATTTTTAACTGTATGACCTTTGAAAATGTTCTCTAGTAGAAATTAGTTTGAATGAAAACTTTTCACATTCGAATAAATTTGCGTCCATAGACTGTAAATGGAGTCTATAATGCTGGTATTAGACGAATTAATCAAGTTGAACCAATTTGGCTGGAAGACATAGAACTGAAAGCACACAACGGTATTTAATGACATTGAATGATTCCAAGTTTATGTTTATATAGAACACTTTGGTTGATTCATCCAAATTCAAAGACAGAAATAAACCGTCTATAATAATATAGACTTAATAGCGAATGTTGGTTCGACTATCAAAACCAATTTATCTATTTAAATATCGGGCAAAAATAAAAAGAATTCGTAACTACCACATAAAGAACATTTATAAGCTTTATAGCAAGCTAAATGCTGAAATTTTATTGATTTTATTTTTAATACTTGGTCCAAGAATAAGGACCCAGACAATAATAAGTAATACGATAATAATAGGTATTGCCCAAAATATAAACAGGTGGTACAAGTGATAAAAAGTTCACGGACCACTGACAAACAAGCAACTTGACCTCGTCATACTTGATTCCACCAACTTTCGTCCTGCATTAATTTAACTACTTTTACCGTCATTCGTCCTTGTCTTCATCGTTCCGACCCTTTCTCCCCAATGTTCCGGAGTTCAATCAAGGTTAGTTTTCATGCCTTCCTCAAGAGAAAGGTAAGGTCACTGCCGTATTTGTAGGATGCCTATATTTATTCATTTTTACCCCAAAATTACTCACATATATATTTATTTTGGTTTTGTAGCCATTTTAAATAGAACGGAACCCTTAAACATGTCCGTCCATCTGTCCCTCTGTCTTTATATGTCAGAGTCATTGTTCTCGGAAACTACTGAGTTAGGAATAAAATTCTATAAAATATGTAATCTATATTACCGCTACCTTTTGAACCGTGAAGTGAAAAATTGTACGACAACTACTACAATACTACAAGCATATTATGTTTACTGAACTAAAATAGTAATTAATATCCATCAGATTTTAAAGAAGGACAAGGACAAAAACTTTGACAAACAAAAACACACTTGACATAAGACATAACACAGACGGACAAGGAACCGTAATAATCTCAACACGAGTGCCATCAAATAGCACTAGTATCATGAGCAAGATAAGCTTGGCTCATTTGATGGCCATGCAAATTTTTTTTAGTTTAACTCTAAACTCATGAATATTCTGCAGTTTTTTTTATCATGAACTACACCAATGATTTATATACAAACTGCTCGTTGAAAAAGGCCCTGGCATAAAATAGGAATGGAGTGTAATCGCACCAACTGGCACAGATTCGGTGACCTGCCGACTTAATTGCAAAATTACATTTGACTTGTAATGAGACAGACATTACTTTAATGACAAGTTCGGTATAATAACTGTTCAATTAACGACAGGTTAAATTGACGATGACCTCAACATTTCATGGCCTGCAAACGTTGGGAACTTTTAATGTAAAAGTCGAAAAATATAAGAAATATCAGATACATTTTTAATCTTATTCTTATTAAATGGCTTTGAATAATTTTTGAATTTAGTCGGTGTTAAAAACAGTGACACAGAGATAAACACACTATAGGTACATCTTCAAGAAGTAAGAATTAGGCAATAATGTTAGATTTGCAACGTTTCGTTGGAACTATAATTTAACATAACTCAGTGTTCTTATATTAGCCATATTACTTTAAACCTTCATAGACATACCATCGTGATTGTCAGGGGAAGCAGATTGCGTAACCAACTAAAACATTAGGTTCCACGCGTGGATACATTACAACTATGGATGTATTGGGACCTTTGAGAAACTGAGCTACTGCGGAAATTAACAATTATTGTGTTATTAACATTAAAACATACTGTTTAGTGATTTATTTTAGGAAAGGCTAAGAAATGGAGTTCAAGTATTATTTTATTTTTTCCGCATATACTTGTGCACTATTTGTTTGAAGCTATTAGAAAAGTCACTTTGGAGCAGCAGAATTATAAAAACTAAAATATTCTAAACTTTTCTTCTTGAAGGTTATTATGAAAAAGCTTATTTTATTGTTTGCATGCTGAAATCGAATCTATTAACAAATTCTAATAAAAATTAAAAAGGATAACTGTTTTAGTATTACCGTTGAGCTACAATTGTTTTTATAGCATGAGTTCAGCAGAAAGGCATACGGCACATCTTGGAAAGCGGTTACCATCGCCTATGGACATTTGTATTTTTTATTTTTATTGCAGGAGTTCAGCAGACAGGCAGACTGCGCACTTGATGGAAAGCGGTTATCATCGCCTACGGACATTGGCAACACCAAAAGTGCTACAAATGCGCTGCTGCTCTCTTAAAGGAGACTGGAACCTGGTCACTAATGCCGGAACACAACACAAGGTTGTTATGGCGGCATGCTCTAGACCACGGGTGGTAATCATCCAGACGGGCAAATACCCTACCACCTGGCTGTGAATTATTTGCCGTCTCTTCCGACAAGCCGCCCGGCCGCAGCAAATTGTATTCTTACTCGGTTCCTGCACGAATGCAACTCAATTAACAATCTAGCCAAGTCGATAGTCACTGTTTTAAATTCAATCTTGGCAACGTAGGAGTTTATATAATAAATAAATACATATGCCTTGAGTAAGGAATGTATCACACATATTGACGGTGCAATTAAACTTTTATACAACTCTTACAACAGTGATGAAACCTATCAAAGATAAAATAGGCGTAGTTACGAGGGCCTGTCATGCCAAATAAGCTTGAGTTTCGTAACAAAATGATTGATGTTTCGCACCATGTAATGAAAAGATTTCTTCTAAATTCCTTTGCTATTATTCACTTTTTACATTTATCTACTGTTTTATTCACATTGCAATGCTGGACCGTACCTGCAATAGTGTTGCAGCTTTAGGCCGTATCACGCAGATGTGGCGATAGGAGTAATGGGCTATTTGTGATGCAATATTGTTTTTAATAGTTGGCCACAGTCACATATTAACATTATCGCACGTGCGGCAGTAGCATTGGAATTAATTGTTTGATTTCTTACATAAAAGCAAACAAAAAGGAATTTTCTTGGAGTAGACATATGTATCTAGTTCTCACATATTTCTAATTAATATAATAATTCTAGTTCGACCTATGTAAGAATTTTAGAAAAGTAGCGAGCATTTTAGTTTACATATACATGTCTGAAAGTCTCGCAACAGTGCTTACGGTTCCAACGAAACAAATGATAAGACATAATTCAATTGCCTAAGAATTAGAAGACCTAGATCGTTTTACGTCACCTAACGTAACTTTCTAAAATTAAATAGTCTTCTTTGTTTTTTGAAAAATCTAGAATTTTACAGAATATATTTTCTTATACGTGATTAAGCAAGGAAAAGGAACTAAAGGTTAGGTCGATTGCTTAAGAAATAGAAGACTTAGATCGTCTTACGTTACGTTAGGTAATTTCCTAGACAGGTTTATTAATTTTTAAAATAATCTAGATTTTTAGGTTTTCAAACTGGACAAACACATTAACAATCTGCCCGTAAAACTTCAAGTTAAAATTTTGTTGCGATTCATTTTGTCACTTGTCCGTTGCGATTCGTTTTTCTACTCATCCGATGCCATTCGTTTTTCATCTTGTCCGTTGCGATTCGTTTTTCCACTTGTCCGTTGAAGTTGCTATAGTATTTTCTACTTACAAAATCTAATTGAGTAAGGGATCAGTAGATAGATAGACAACACTTTATTGCTCACCAAAATAAACAATTAAAAATAATACACAATTAGAATACTTCTTGCCAAAACGACAGGCGGTTTTGTCCCTAAGACCGATCTCTTCCAGGCAACCAAGCTTAAAAGAAATTCTTAACTAATCTGGCGATGTGGGTGAAGCAGAAAATAATAGTGTTCTTTGGTAATGACATTCAAAAATGTTTACGTGAGATTTACTCATTTGCATATTACATTAGTTGCATATACACTACAGGTAAACTTGTAATAAAAATCAAAATATTGCATAAAGATATTTTTATATTTTTAATACTAGTTATGAAAATAAAAGTGATAAGACAAATTAATATTAATAACTTTTTTAAAGATTACTAATTAGGTATTAAATATTTTATTACTACTCGATCCATAATATAAATAGTATGCTAACTCATCTTACAAAAGTCGATGTGTGTTCATCTATTGTAGTTACTTTATGTAACCATTTCGCAAATTTTGCCATCGTGGGTGAATCTCGCAGTTTTGAGGCTAATACGTTTTACATTTACACAATGTTCTTAACATTTTATTTTATAGATGCTTTGATGGATGTTTACATTATTGTAACTTAACCTATTTTCACAGGTACTAAGACAGACTTGCCGTAAATTTGAGTATATGACACATTTAATGGTTGAAAAAATAATACGTTTATAAAAAGGGATATATAATTAAAACTTTATAACTCTTTAAACATAAATGACTGAATTATGTCGTCAAGATTATAGATGAATTGATGAATCTCATGTAACGTTTTGTAAGAGGATACAAAATGACTCGGTTGATTTGACTGTCAAATACCCTGTTATGTATTTTGGTCGTTATACATTATAATAAATAATAAAACTACGTTTTAACGGTTTTAAGCGCGGTAATTTTATTTGGTTATACATTATTAAAATGTAGAGTCGTTCGTTTACTTTGTTTGGATGATATAAAGTTGTATGGCTATTTAAGAACACACGATAAGGATATAGTATTGATTTCACATGATCTTAATACATACTTCACTTTAGACTTTGATTTTGAATTACTCCCTGATGTAATGTTTCATAATTCGTATATTCCCATTAGTGACCAAGTCAACAATCTCGGCGTAATCATTGACAAGGAACTATGTTGGCGACCACACATTACCGAGTTAAGTCGCAAGATCTTTGCATCCTATGCCTCACTCAGAAGACTAAAAAAAATCCTTCCAACCGCCACTAAGATTTCGCTTGTTCAAGCAATTATACTACCTATCCTTGACTATGCGGATGCCTGTTATCTTAATATCACCCAAGAGCAACTCATCAAACTTGAGCGTCTTCAAAATGTTTGTATTAGATTCATATTTGGATTAAAAAAATATGACCACATTTCTGAGTATCGGAAAAAACTCAAGTGGCTCCCAATCTCACTTCGCCGGAATGCTCATCTTCTAAATTTATTATATCGTACACTATTTATACCCTATACTCCTCCTTACCTTAAGGAATGTTTCAACTTCCTTCATACATCACACACCTTCGATTTGCGCTCCTCTAATAACCTCCTGTTAAAGGCACCTGCACATTCTTCAACATTTTACTCCAAATCCTTCGCTGTGCCGGCTGTCTGCCTTTGGAACTCTTTACCCGTAGATGTCAGAAAAGCTAAATCACTTGCCATATTTAAAAAATCTGTCAAAAACTATTACCTTAGTTTATAATAAAATATATATTTTTCTTTTCATTTTTCTTAACTTAGCTGTTTACTGTCCACATTGTATTGTTCTTCCTTTTTTATTTTACTTCTTTTAATTTAATTATACATAGACATAATTTGTTAAAAGTATCCTCTCAGTCAGGTTGCCTGGAAGAGATCGCTTTAAGCGATAAGACCGCCTTTTGTTTTGCCGTTAAATTATTGTAATTATTTATTCTGTAATTGTTTATTATGGTGAACAATAAAGTATTTTCTATTCTATTCTATTCTAGACTTGGTTTTAAGGCATAAAAATAAGCCGTTGTAATATAAATAAAAATTCAGTGTGTGTGCAGTTCACACGCAGTAGAAGTGAAACAAAGTGTGACAAGGGGTGAGAAAATTCTAAATTTCGTGACGTCACATTTCATATATTATATTTAAGCTTTAAAACACGAAATTTGAAGTATTAACAAAAACTTCAAAACATTTCCAGCTCTATCTGTATGAGCATAGTGTTTAAATTTTTTAATGTAATGTATCCATATCTCATTCCCTCGCAGCCTTAGTCCTATAGATTTATGTGTTTATCTCTTTTTAGTGTCGCTTTTTCGTTTCATCGAGTTTCAAATCACAACGATTCTAAAAAAGTTTCACTTCAAAAACTCATACTCAACATCTTAATTGATATCCCGTTTGGTTGCATTGAGTGCATGCATAACCTTTCTTCCTGAGTGATTATAAATTCACATGTTGGTTAAATGCATAAATACAAATTACAATGAGTATAATGCGTATTTCCTTTTAACGATTACCAAATCCGACACTGATTTCACAGTGCTCGCTTGTCTATTCATTTAGCATTATTAAGTTAACTACATTTTCGTGACGTTTTGCAACTTGTTTTGCACGATGGTAAAGACGTTATATTTTGCCAATCGCTTTGAATATTTTTCATATATTACCATTCTTACATTTTATATTAATTTTTCATAAAGATCAATTATAATCTGTAAACAAAACGTTTATCTCTATTTATACATGGCTAGTTTTCTTTTTTTTTTATTGCCTGAAGCAGTCAAACAGGCAGCCAGCCCACCTAATGGAAAACTTGCAACAGCAGGGGTGCCGCTAACGCCTTGCCGACCTTTAAGAAATTTTATAAAGCCCTTCTTAAAGAGCCCCATGTCGTAGTGCAGGCGGAAAACCGCGTTGGGAAGTGCCCTCCAGATCATTGTTTTACGCGGAATAAATGTTTTAGAGAACCGCTGCGTAGTTGAGCGAAGAAGCTCGAAGAAAATAACGTCGATGGCGAGCGATACGGTTGCAAAAATGTGGCGTTGGCACCGGATTAAACAATTCCTCGAAACACTTCCCGTTTTACAGGCGGTAGAATAAGCAGAGAGACGCCAAGTCTCTCCGGAGACAGTGATTTATAGCCGCCTGTTAGTATGGGATCGTCGACGGTACGAACGGCGCAACGTGAAACTTCGGCCAAAATGGAGACATTTAATATTTTTCTTCGCGATTATTCTAAAGATGAGCCACATTCCGAGCCAGTAAGATAGTCACGTCACATTAAAACGACATTAAAGGTACGTGAATGGCATAATTTGATGTAACGTGCACATCACCAACTAATTTGTCACCTTTTAACTTATGCAACGTCGACACAAGTCGGTAGGTAGTACAATCCAAAATCGCATGTGTCAATAGAAAATGAGAGTGTCTATCATAATTCATAGTTACGCCACTGTACGTGGAACGGCGAGCTAAATGCTGAGCTAACAGACGAACTCGCCATTGCGAGAAGCTTTGGGCTTTCTCTACACTGACAAAGCAGAGACGACAGAAATGAGTGAACCTACATCACTTCTATCAGGAGTACAAAAGATTTATCAAAAATTCTCTTCATGTGATTTAATTAGGGATAATTTTTTTTAGAGAATTCAAATTCAAATTCCAAAATAATTTTGCTTGTAAAATCAATATAACAATCAATATTTTGTTTTGCCAAAAGATTACCAAATTGGTGTCAGAGAGCGACCTACAATTTGTTTGAGCGTGGGCAGTGGAATTATATCAGACGAGATTTCGCCTGATGCGTATTTGTTTGAAGATTGCTATAACAAACCTTCATGAATACAACTACTATAATTAAAAATAAAGAAAGAGAAACAGCCGTGAGGACGGCCGTTAAAATATCAATTTTTAATAGTAATTACTACCATCCATGGCTAAGGTCATATAACCATGCGATAAAATTGGCAACTGCCTGTTTTTACTTTTAAAATATTTTCATGGTCACTGGATATTCCGGTGTTATAAAATAACAGGCATTTTATTAGAAATCCGTAGCCATTTTTGCAGAAACAGAACCCTTGCAAATTTTAATGTCCGTGCATCCATCTATCTTTATATGTAGCAGTTATTTTTTGGGAAGCTACTACATCTATATAGAAGAAATTTAGTAAGAATATGCTAATAATGTCGCTACTCAAAGCTGTAGTAAATTTGTGAAAAATATTAAGAATTAAAGGTGGCCGCCGAACTGCAGATGTTTTTTTTTCCAGTGAAGGTAGTTCTCGAGTATCATTAGTCAAAGAAAAATCAGAGTGATGCTCCTTAATATTTTTTATTTAAGTCAATAAATATTCGTATCCAAAGTCATGAAAATAATGTCCCTCCCTCTCTAACTTTTAAAGCATGAAGGGAAAATTTTGAGAACATTCAAAATGACAGAATTTGAAGATAATTTCAACAAAAATTAGTTTGAACAATACGCGTTGGGTAGTTTAAGAAGTATGTTTTTTTTTTTTTTTTTTTTTTTTATTGCAGGAGTTCAGCAGACAAGCAGACGGCCCACTTAGTGGAAAGCGGTTACCATCGCCTATGGACATTTGCAACACCAAAGGTGCTACAAATGCGCTGCTGCTCTCTTAAAGGAGACTGGAACCTGGTCACTAATGCCGGAACACAACACAAGGTTGTTATGGCGGCATACTCTAGACCAGGGGTGGTCGCCATCCAGTCGAGCAAATACTCTACCACCTGGCTGTGGGTTGTTTAGTCGCCTCTTACGACAGGCCGCCGGGCCGCAGGAAATTGTATTCTTTCTCCGTTCCTGCACGGATAATGTGGTGTTTTGGATGAAATACTTCTTTTAAGATTCGATACCACATGCCAAAAACAATGGACGGTCGTCATCTCTTCGGAACACGTCATAGTGCCTGCTCTGACACGCACTTGGCCGATTTATTATATAGAATGTTATTAGAGTATAAAGTCATAAATCAGGAGTACATGCTGTAATAAATAAACAAGAGCGAATAGTAACCATTATATAATTCGGTGTTCAGCCTCCAAAACAGAAAGACGGGTAGTAGGTGCAGTGTTTATGAAAAATATTAGATTTTTTTTTTGTGAAAAGAAACAGATTTAATGTAGAATTTTTATTTTATACATTGCATAGATATTTTATTTTGTGCCCGCATTTTTCATCGAAGTACTTGATATAATTAAACCAAAACAGTTAACTCATCTATCTACAAACAGTGAAACGGGTAATTACAAATCTTTTATATATAAAATTCTTCTGTTCGTGTGTATGTCACTGAACTCTTCCTAAACGACTGAACCGATTTTGATAAAAAAATTGTGGGTGTTCAAGTGCGTCCCGGGATGGTTTGGGTTCACAATTGGACCCGGTAGGTGACGCTGCAATCGGGTTCAATTTTTTTTTAGGGCAAGACAACAGTTAATTATTTAACAGTAAATTAAGTTATCTTAATTCCTAGATTTAGATTCTTAGTATTTTTTTCTGTTTTTGATTCAAAACTGCAATCGACACTTGACAGCCAAATCAACAGAATAATTTTTATGACTATAGAAAACGTCACGGCCTCCTGGATTTTGTAGAGATGTGCTGTGTTATACTATGTGTATATGCGTATATATACATAGTACATAAAGTACGAAGTATAATTAATTTGTAGCTTATATTCATGATCTCCTAACATGTTCACCAGTGGAATTTTAAGAACTTTTGAATTCGAATTTATGACGTTATATTTATAAGGAGTTAAATAAATTATTGATTAAATTATTTATTCTTGAAATACTAATTTAAAATATTTATACTATGTCATTTTTAAATTAAGATGTTAGTGCAAAGTATTTAAATACACGCACTATTTTATGTGCATTGTATTTAGCAGATACTTCGAAATTAATATTTATTGTAAGCAATATATACATACATAACGTCACGCCAGTTCCCTTGCGGGGTAGGCACGAACAACAGCAATATATAATAAATACATGATAATTATAATTATTATTAAAATAAAAGTAAATTGTAAACTAAAGTACCTTAAAAATCAAACTTACAAATAAAACAGTAAAATAAATTACATACATAACTTCACGCCAGTTCCCTTGCGGGGTAGGCACGAACAACAGAGCGCCATTCAGGCTTATTCTTACACACCTCACTTGCTTCTTTGATATTCATAACTCTTGTCATGCACGCTCGTCTGTTCGTAAGGCTCCTGACATCACCTTCCGATAGTACACGATCAATTTGAACTAAGTTAAATACTAAAAATAAATTATATATACAAATTAATATAAAAATTCCAGTGCCAGACCGCTATCAGGTGGGAACGTTCGCAAAAGACTGTCCGCATTTCCCTCTTTTAAAGGCAAAGCAAATAGGCAACGCATTTGCTTTGCCCGAGGTATACCAGCCCTTTGGTTACGTGAGACATTTGACTGTAAAGTTTGTGCGCCTCAGGCGCCCATGGTCACAGGGTCTCGACCCCGAAAAGCCGCAAATATATAGCCATTTCCGATGGATACTATATTCCTATGAGATACAGCCTAAGTACATAAATCATGATCGGTACAAGCGAACTCGCACGTAGGCCCTCAGAAAACGAGCGCATCGGTCTACTTACTACATTTCTGGTTACCAAAAGTAGTTTGCAAACAACATGGTTGTGAATTAATTTATTTTAATATGTATGTATTATGTCTGCGACGTGTTCTACCGAACGTAGTGTATGTATGTTGATAGAATATAGGTGGATTATTATTCTAACAGTATATTTTATTGCAAGAGTTATATAATTTCTCGACCACGAAAGTAGTGAGCGTAAAATACTTGTGACGTGACGTCGCCTGGTCAACAGTAGAAATGTAATAATATTGATCTATGGGTCATTTTAATGTAAAACAATGGATTTCTAGTGGCAACCATCTACTATAACTAACTATCCGTGCAGGAACGGAGAAAGAATACAATTTCCTGCGGCTGGGCGGCCTGTCGTAAGAGGCGACAAAACAACCCACAGCCAGGTGGTAGAGCATTTGCTCGACTGGATGGCTACCAACTTTGGTCTAAAGTATGTCGCCATAACGCCCTTGAGTTGTGGTCCGGCGTTAAGTGACCAGGTTCCACTCTCCTTTAGGAGAGCAGCGGCGCATTTGTAGCACCTTTGGTGTTGCAAATGTCCATAGGCGATGGTAACTGCTTTCCATCAAGTGGGCCGTCTGCCGGTCTGCTGAACTCCTGCAATAAAACATACAGTTAAAAAAAACAGAAAGTGGCATTTCATTAAATAGGACTTCTACACAAATACATCTTTTATTTAAAAACAATTGATATCCAATTATTATTAATCTTTATAAAAGTCGAGACTTAAACCAGATTTACACTTGAAAGTCTTCAAACTCTTTTAATACCAAATAAATTATCTGTATAGGTCCTTAAAGAGCCCAATTGCGATACACGTATTTTACGAATGTAAAGGCCACTGGTAGTCTTGCGTTGCAAAATATATTCAAGCTGTATTCAACTTCAAATTCACATTGAATTCCTAATAGGGTGATACTGACACGTTTCTTTGAGAATGAGGTTTGATGTTGTTGCCTAAACAAGTGTTTAAGTTGACTGAATCAATTCAATTAAATTTAAAAAAATTATGACTTAATGCAATATATTTATAGAGATAAAAATTAATAATATTAGGTCTTTCATTCTTTCTGTCTCTTAATTATTACTATTACCAAACTACTAATGCCCGGTTTTAAAATTGACTTCACTTATGTGAAGTTTTTTTGACAAATCAAAACCAATAGCTAGGCAAATGAATGGGTTATGATATAAAAAATATGCATAGTTCGTGAGTAATTACAATTACAGACAGACGAATTCCGAAACTAGAGGCAGATCGACTATTGAAGCCTGTTGAAGACTTCCTTGAAGGATTACTTGGTGTATCTTGGTATTTTACCGATTATTCTAGCGCAGTTTTAGTACAGTTCCGCCCATTAAAAAAGTTGCTCTGAAAAACTCAAAAACCCTACATATATGACTAGCTGGCAGGTCATTCTTGTCTCGCTTTCTCTTTCATTTTATTTAAATAATATAAAACATATTTTAGATCCAATCATTAAAAAATCAAAGGTCTTTACTACATTTATTTTCAATGTATTAATACAGAACAAATGATTTAAAACTACAAAGTATGGTAAACATAAAATGTTCACAGAATTTGTTGTCACTGACCAACTACAAACATGTTGCTTAGACCAAAGTGGTTGGTGCAATGTTTTACAAAATATATTGTCCAGCCACTCATGGTAAATAGCAACTGTATACAAATATTTGATTTATTTTAAGTGTAAACTCACTGCGCAACGTTACGTACTTCTTTTTAACGCTAAAATATTTCAAAATTTTATTAGATGTCCTAATGATGTAAAAAATATTAACTTTGAAAATAATATAATATGTATTTCAATAACTATTTAATGCATTTTCACTAAAATTTAAAATCTTGTTTAAAGTACTTTTTAGGCTCTACCAGCTTCAATTTTTCTGAATGTT
Organism: Dendrolimus kikuchii; assembly: GCA_019925095.2. Taxonomy (NCBI): domain Eukaryota; kingdom Metazoa; phylum Arthropoda; class Insecta; order Lepidoptera; family Lasiocampidae; genus Dendrolimus; species Dendrolimus kikuchii. The sequence continues at coordinate 7,495,444 of CM034406.1, read as the reverse complement.
TGTCTCATAGTTCAAACATTAAAGAGACCGTCACTTTTTACCCTATTCAATTCATGACTAACGATGTATGTATGCATGCCTATGTACAATTAATAAAAAGTAATCGCTCAGCTACATGTCTGAAGGCCACCCATTATTTTCACTTTTCTCGCAGTTTCAGTACATCATTTTGTGTGTAGTGGGCATATATAACACACATCCCTGTTAAATGTTATTCCTACAGAAGTACAGACCTAGTAGATCCTGGGTTGCGAAGAACAGTGACACTACCATAGAAACAGACTGACATGACGATTTTGTAAGGGTTCCGTTTGTGCCAGAATGGCTACGGAATTCTAAAAAAATATACAAACGCTGAGTTATCATAAAGTTATAGTCTGTCGAACAAGTGGTCGTGCAATATTGTATGTATGTCGAGATGTTTCTAAGAGCGGAATGAAGAGAGTTTTCTGGTCAAACTGGTTTCTGCGCGGAAACGAACCGAAGAGGCAAACATATACTGTGCTGTCAACATAAAGAAGCCAATGCTAGCGAAACGAAAGCAAAGTTAACCGACAACTGTTTTCGATTATATTTGTAGCCTTATCTAATATAAATTAAGCCGAAAATTTGTTGTTAGGCTTTATTTAAATAGCAAAACGTGACCTTTATAATATTGTTACGAGTTGCGCGACTCGAATTAAAATGCCGTTGGAATTATTATAGAGTTTATTAGAACTATACAAACACGTATAATACAGGTACAAATATAACCGAACACAACAAGTCCAAACGTAATGCAGAAGGTCGTAATTCAATAGAACGCGCAAAGTCTGTCACTCATTAGATTCCCGATTATAGCACACACGTATCGCTTCGCTCGACTGCCTGCTCCCTCAATCGGGTCATTGCTTTATACTGCACAGATGCAATATGTCCGCTCGGCCGCGTGGACCGTATTTCCTAGAATCAGCTTGTACTTTAAATCCGTAACACCTGGCTAATGATCACAATACAACAATAGGCCGTATGCCAATAAGTAAACCAAAGAATAGAACCACAAAAGAATTTAAATGTTATTAGTTCAAATGCCGACGGGTAATAAATGTGCTTTGTTTCAGATATGCAGGTGGATTTTGTTTTTGTCGGGACCCGAGTTGTAACAATATGTTTATGTCAATCTGTCTCGATATCATGGCATAATATAATTATAGCATGGAAGAAGTCGTGGTAGCGTAATATCTAGCGCACGCGTCCCTAACTCAAAGGGCGCGAGTTCGAATCCTGGCCGGAACGTATGTACCTCTTAGGCAGTTTTCTGACCTAATGTCCATATTCGTACAATTACCACGTGGCAACAATGGTGAAGGAAAACATTGTGATTAAAACCTGCTCATCGAGATAACCGATGTGTCAAACCAACTTTGGACAAGCGTGGCGGGTATACTGTCCATTCCCCTATAGTGGGAGGCTTGAGCAGTGGGACGTTTATGGGCTTTAAAAAAAAAATATGAAAGAAGAATCTTATTATCAGAGCGTCGGACAGAAATATAATAGCAGTTTTGGTTTTGGTAAGCAAACTAGTATAGGAGAGGTGATCATTAACATGGCATACAGAGTAACACTTAAATTAACAAAAACGTCCCGGCCGATTTGAATATTTTTTTGTTTTGTTCGCTCCAATACAGGGTTGGTTTAAAAGAAAGACAAAAACATAACAATTTTGAATTACGCTTGTGTTATTTCACTCCTCATAAAACTTCAGTACTGGGGGCCTTATAATATGAAAATCGATTCTAAGGAGTTAACTAAGTCAGTTGTAAATTCTAAGTCTTTTTTTCTCCTCCTTTTCAATTTCGTAGTATGAATTTCATGTCACTCATTGAATTGATATCAGGGTTTACATGAAGCTTCTCATCTTCAAGCGTGGCAGAAACAACACATTTTTTTAGAACAAAAGTACTTTGAAAACTTAAGTCAACATGAGAAATGGAGAATTTTAAAAACATATTGGAAATACCTTATAACCTCCAAAGTAAACAAAACTCTACATGAAAAAACGTTTTAAAATATTGTAAATGAAAAACAAATATTAGTTCGAAGGATTTAACGGCTGAGTGCAATTTACCAACATTGAACTTGTAATTTGCATAACTGAAGAGTGGAGACAACCTTGCAAACGTACTTTTCTCATCCGACTACAATAAAAAAGAAAATATGAACCTTATTTTAAACGTAACAAGATTTGCAACTTACAAAAATTACAATAGCGGCAGAGAAGTTAAAGTTGTTTTGGAAAACAATGGATACAAAATATGTCCGCCACGCATATTCGAGACATTTCTTTCAATGGCTTCACGGTCGATTATCGCAAGCATTAGATTACTGGGCTGTTACAAGCGACCTGTCATAGTATGTTATTGAATAATCAATAACGAACAACACGTGTTCTTTCATGGCTTTTTACCAAGTATCACCTATATCGACCTAGTAGATTTTAAGAAAAATAGCCGAGAGATACAAAGACAGACAGATGGACGGATAAATAGATCCCTCTTTATTGTAGACTAATTATACAAACTAAAGAAAAAGAAACAAAGTATAATAGGCGGCCTTATTCGTAAAAAGTCTTCTCTTCCAGATACCCTTTTTATACGAGGTATAATGTGTTATGGATATAGTACCGCTCGGGGACAATAGTAGGCTACTATTGGAATCCTAACGGCATGCTCGGATCTCTAAATTACCTGTTTCTTCCATCTCGACGCCGTATGTCAGGACCCCAAGAACGAAAGACACATCTGATAAACCGCACGGCGCGGCGCTACATACTTACAGACAACCCTTTTTTTTTTTTTTTTTTTTTTTTATCCAGGGGTTATCCGTTTGAGGACTAAGCCGCGACAGGCACAGAAGCCTGGGGGGATGTTCGCGACCCGTGTGAGTGTGTGGGATTCGCCAGATCGGGGGTGGCACTAGCGTGCCCGGTCAGAACCGGTGCCACGCTATTGCCACGCCCCAGTTAGGGATACCCACTAAAACCCCTGGGTGTTCCGTCCTGCGCCTTATGCCAGGGCTACGTGAATGCGGGCTTCCCAACTCCGCGTGCCCTGGCAGGCGTGGGCCCCCCTCACTGGGCCTCTTCCTATGCCAGGGGACGTGGCCCCTGGCTACTTCTAGTTCTAATCCGTGCGTGGGGCGGTCTGTAACACGCCCCACGGGAAGAGAGATGAGCGCGCGCGGAACACTCGCGCTCTCATCTCGACGGCCTGTGCGGGTGAGTGAGAACCCCTATACCCCTAGGGGCCCCACCCGCGCCGCCCGCTTACGGCGGCCGAAGGTCACTATCTGACCTCCGGCGCCGGCGCGTCCTCCTTTGGCGGGAGCGGAGCAGGGAATTACGCTCACGCTCCCGTTCCGCCTCCTCCTTCGCAAACATGACTTGCTCGCAGAAGGAAGAGACGGCGTCCCATCCGGTGGAGCTCCCGACCATGGTGCGTACCACGGCCGGGAGCGAGGTGTCAAATCCGGTATGGGCGACGAGCTCCCGGCGCTGCTCCGTCCAGGCTGGACAATCCTGGAGTGTGTGCAGCGCCGTGTCCTCGTCGCCCGTGTCACAATGATGGCACCCTGACGTGGCCTCGCGGCCGAGGCGACACAGGTACCTTCCGAAGCAACCATGCCCCGTCAGGACCTGCGTCAGCCTGAACGTCAGGGTGCCGTGACTTCGTCCAATCCATTCTTGCAGGACGGGCCTCACCGCCTCAATGGTGGCGGGGCCCGCGCTGGGGCGTCTTAGGCGATCTTCCCAGACCCCCATGGCTACCTGGCGGAGCTCCGACCGGCACGCCTCGGTCTCGCGAGGCGCGGGTCTGGTGCCCCTGGCCAGGGCCTCTTTACGCCACACATACAGTGACGCCAGGACCCTGGCTTCCAGGTCCCATGGGGGGGATCCGGCGAGTAGCGAGGCCACTTCGAAGGACACCGTACGGTATCCTCTTATTGCCCTGACGGCCAATATGCGTTGCGCTTGACGTAACAGCGCTGCGTTTTTGGCCGTCAGGCGGTTCGACCAAACTGGGGCCCCGTAAAGGGCCATCGAACGTACGATGCCTTCGAAGAGTTTCCGGCACGTGGTATTGGGCCCCCCGATGTTGGGGAGCAGGCGCGAGAGCGCACCGGCTGCCCCCTTGAGTCTGGGGAGCAGCTGCCGAAAGTGTGCCGAAAAATCCCATCGGCTATCGAGGACCAATCCCAGGTATTTCATGGTTCCACCGATGCCAATGCGGATGCCTCCTACTGTGATGCAGCTGTCCGGAGGTGGACGATTACGAGGACCGTGAAACATCACGGCCTCGGTCTTCTGTAACGCCACCTCCAGACCAAGACGCCGGATCCTGCCTACTATTGTTGACACCCCAGCCGTGCCTAGAAGGCACGCCTGCCGATGGGTCCTCCCGCGCGCGGCGATCAGCGTGTCGTCTGCGTAACATACGACGCTGACGCCCGGGAGGACCCGACACCTCAAGGTCCAGTCGTATGCGATGTTCCACAGGAGGGGACCTAGAACCGACCCCTGTGGAACACCGCACACCATGGCTCGCCGATTCCAACCCTCGTGGACCGGGTAGATGACGGCTCTACTATTTAGGTATGCCCCGACTATACGGCGGAGGTAGGTCGGCACCCCGAAATACCGGAGTGCCTCCATAATGCAAGGCCAGGGCAAGGAATTAAAGGCGTTGGCGATGTCAAGAGACACCGCCAATAATACCTCGCCCCGGGAAACTGCTTCCTCCGCCAGGCCTTTTAGGCGCATGATTGCATCAATCGTGGAGCGCCCTGTGCGGAAACCGAATTGGTTGTCCGCCAGGTCCGGCCCCGTCGTCGATAGGTGCTGGACGAGGCGGTCGACGATGATACGCTCCAAGAGCTTTCCGACCTCGTCCAGCAGCACAATGGGCCGGTAGGCGGACGGCGAGTCCACAGGGCGCCCCTCCTTCCGCAGCAGCACCAGCTTTCCTGTCTTCCACCGTTGTGGAAACTGGCCCTGCTCTAAACATGCGCCGAAAAGTCTCATCAGTCGGGGCTCCAGGGCGTCGTAGGACAGAACCCACGCACGCCCTGGTATGCCGTCAAGGCCGGGGGCAGCGTTCTTGGCCTTTAGCCGTAGCATGGCCACCCCCAGCTCTACCCGGTCCACGGTGGGCACAGGGTCTCTATCCATTACAGACAACCCTAGACTAACATTGATTGATTTTAAATAATTACGCTGGTACCGCGTAAATAAATGACTAACTTTTGAATGCGGCTTCGCTTGCGTTAATGTAAATTTTATAGACAGAGCTATTTCAGACTATAATCTGTCCCTATACCAAATTTAATACAAACCAATTGAGCCCTTCTGGTGTAATTGAGTAATAAACATCAATCCAACTTAGCCATTTATAACAGTAGTATAGATATAAACATAAATTATAGTATATAATATGACGAGGATATGACGCTTTAATAACAAGCCTTTACCGTAATTTTATCGTAAGTGACATTTGGACCTAAGTATATTTTCTGTAGCAAAAGGTATTTTAAACTGTTATTTTGTTTTAAGAGTTTTAGTTTTTGATTCAGTAGGGTCTAATTTATCTAAAACTGAAAATCTTAAAACAAAATACTATTTATTAAAATACCTTTTGCAACAAAAAATATACTTAGGTTCAAATGTCGCTTGCTATAAAATGGCGGTAAAGGCTCGATAAGAGTGCCGGTTTCACTGAAATGAGTACGGAATCCTAAAAAGCCTCTCAGTTTTTTTTTTGACAGTTAACTTTCCTTGCCAACATTTATGGGTAACCAAACTTGTGTCGGTTTTAAAAAAAACTTTCACAATGAAAATGTGCAATTTATAATCATACCACAACGGTCAAATTGAGTAAACGGCCAAATAAATCCAGTTCAGATTATTAATTTGCGTTACACGAACATATATCTTCATTTTTAGTAAGTAATATGTGAATATTAGATATAATAAACAGGATATCTTAGTATCCATTCATATTCCTCAAGATCCTGAACGAAATACTAGACCGGCCCTTAACCAAATTCACAACTAAAATAAAAAATACTTAAAAACTAAACGACAACACTGCATTTACATAGCAGTTCGCTACAGCTTATTCTACTTTCTGTGTTACATTTTATTTCGTGTCATTTAAACTTGTTAGGAATTTATCAAGATGTTGTACAGTGCATTTTTAGTATATCACTCTTAATTAACATGTTTTTTTTTGCTTGTTGTGTTTTGTTTGCTGCAAATCTTTAAAACAGAATTGTATAACTTAACTAATACTAATAGAATCGGTGTACACAGAGTAGGACTTTACATGCATGTCCTTCAAAGAATGTTCTCAGTGGAACTTGGCTTGCATAAAATCTTTTGAATTTATTTTACGGTTGGTAGAAAATTGCCATTAAATGGAGTTTATGTAAAATTCAGTCAGTAGTAATGCAAATGAACAAATAGTAAGAAATAGGAACCAGTTGTAAATAGCAACATTTTATGTAAGATAAATAAAAGTAGTAATAAATTATCGTTTGCGGCTTCCTGCAACTAAACCAAAGACATTTGTTGTTGCAGAAGCAAACTTTCACTTGTTATTTCAATTATACTTTATGCTCCTAAAGTTCTCAAGTTCAATTACACCCGACTATAGTTGTAATAATATTACACATTATCACAGAGTTGACTTCATCTATATCACCCTACATTTCGCTCTTCTTTTATTACTTATCTGTCACGAGTAATTTGTTTGTTGAAAAAATATATGTATCGTTTTTTTTATGTATTTTAAAACTTTGTTATAAGTAATATCAAATTTTGAATAATAATAAAGCATGTGGATGAATAGTAAGATATAGGAACAGGCTATAAGTATGGCAATACCTAGTAAAAATGTCGATAAGGTGACAGCAAATGTCGTTCATCTCTCGCTTTTTAATATTTTATTGTTTAAAACATTATCTGTTGATAAATATGAAATTATACTAATTGTAAGATTTTTAATTTGTGATTGATTTAGTACAAAATATTTAAAAAACGAAACGAGTGAGAATACTGACCTGCGGACCTATCTACAACTATTTATCTATTTATCTTCTTCCATTTAAACAGCATCTTGTCCCACAAGCAACTTTATTCGACTGTAAGTAGTTTAATAGATCCTGTTATTATTTCTATCGTGCGAGTGTTCTAATTCTCATGGTTCGTCCCACTAACTCAAAAAAATTCAATTTCCGCTTTGTTAAACATATGTAGAACAGTTAATTTATGTAATAACATTTACACTAGATATTGTATTGTTATAAATGAGTATTATCGGTATAACGGTAGGACGGCCAAGGTCATCGACCACAGACAGTGATAAGTTTCTTCAATATCACCAACAGATGTCACTGTACGATTTGTTAACGGACTATGGTTTATTATTCTACAACTTATGAATAGTTTGATTTAGATCTGAATTAGTCGCCATCAGGAGGGTCTTAACTGACTCGACTGAACAGCGAGTGATGAACTCGGATATGAATCTTTGTGATTCCGCTCCACTCGCTCGTAGGTCAACTATCGCAGACCTACGTGTCGATGAACTGACGCTGTTTTTTTTTGGCCAATTTTTTAAATTTAAAATATAACAAACATTTATCCTTTTAGTTACATAAGCATGTAACTTACGATTTTAAAAACTAGGTTCTCTAATCAACTGTATGCAGTGTTTCTTTTTTGTATGTTTGTTATGCGATTTCTCATTCAATTGTGGACCGATTTTCAATTTTGTTTATTCGAAAGAGTATTCTCCTGAGGTGGTCCAGTTATCAAGACTGGATCCCAGGGAAATCGAGAGCAGCTCTCGAATATTAGGCACGTACAATGGTATTTCATATATTTCTATATTATAAAGCTATTCAAGTATTTGCGTAACTAAAAAAAACAAGAAATTTGCAAAACATAGTAATTTTTATGTTTTTCTTTGAAGTGACTTCAAAATGTTGTAGAAAATATTTCTTTTTGCTTTTTAGTTACTTTTGAAGTCGGTTTTGTTGTTGTAATTATTTTTTTATAACTATTTAAGAATCGAAAAAGGATCTACTACTACTACTACTAGAGACTACTCTATCAACTATCTGTTATGAATTATTATTATATAAAAGTTATCTACTATCCATGACGTATTTTATAAGCTTCTGCCCGCGATTTCGTCCGCGTGGAATAGTTAAAAAAAGTAAGTTAAAATACCTCCCGAATTTGAAACATTCTTTATTGGTCCTCTGCTCCTATTGGTCTTAACGTGATGATATATAGCCTATAGCCTTCCTCGATAAATGGGCTATTTAACACTGAAAGAATTTTTCAAATCAGACCAGTTGTTCCTGAGATTAGCGCGTTCAAGCAAACAAACGAACAAACTGTTCAGCTTTATATATTAGTATAAGATGAATGAACTTATGAAATACGAATTAAACGTAGTACGTACGTAAATTTATATGGCTATTTCTGCAATTGCTTACACATTAGAGTGGCCTGGTTTTATGTAATCCATGAACAATACAATATTACGCGCAACCGACGTTTGAGGTAATAGTTGCTGTTACTAAAAGTATCTCAAATTTCATGAGGCCCTATAGTTGTGAAATAGATATTCTTTTATTAGTTAATGTTGATTGGTTTTGGTGGTCATGTAAATTATACTTTATTTTAGATATTCTATTTATAATAGTCCTTATTCTTGAATTGTATTATTTTAATTCTGTATTGCGAACCAAATGACTAAAGTTGCTGGCAGCTGTTACTTAGGCGCATTTATGTTGGCCAGAATTTATTGATATAAACTGATTATCAAGCCATAACCGCTAGGAATAAAAAAATGGCTATTAATTGATTATTCTGTTAAATAATTATTTAATAGTAAAAGTTCCTAAGGGACTTTTTGTAAATTTTAAATTCGCATTTTGAAGAATTTATCCCATATTCTGGTATAATAAGGACGGACATATAGATATAGGCTCTATCGCTATTATTAAAATTACTTAATTAGACGATAATCCATTCATTATTGGAATAAATAAGAACTTACTGTTGAGTGCAAAAGCTTTTTTGACGAGGCAATCAAAATTTTAACAATAAAATATAAATGAAGAAACAAATTAATTTCAAAATAACAGAATTCGCAATTTAAAGAGATTTCGAAAATATTTTAATGCAAAGAACATACCGCAATTACGTTTTTGGTCAATCCTGGTTAAAACGTTATTCTAGATTACCTGTAAACAAAAAACGAATTAGTTACAATTTGTCTTTAAGTATCTACTTATTTTTAGAAATAAGGACTATGATTAAACACTAAAATAATATATACAGGCCAAACTTTATGACTAAGCCAAACTTTATGTTCTATTCATAGTAAATAAAGCACTCTACATAGTAAAAGGCTTATAAAAATATTGTTTGTATCAACTACCATTCATTCAAAAAATTTATAATAACAAATTAATACTTTTGGAATTCCAAACAAATTTTTATTAAAAACCTACATTTTAAACATAATTAATATTGCACTTAGTTTCTATACCGGTTATATAATAATATATTGTTTTTATGCATAAAAAATATGTTTAAATTTATCTCTTGTTTTCTTTTCAGAACTCAAATCCCTAGAGAGCGCCGTCGCGTTTTGCACAATGGGCCAAGAACAGTCTTACGCAGCTCATGCTAGCGGCACTCAACGGCGGTTCAAGGAAAAGTACGACGATCCCATACAGTACAGGGGCTCGCCAGTCGACTACCGATCGAGTGACTACGAAGACAAAGACTACAAACGACACAAAGCCCGAAGAAGCACAGAAAGCTTCAAAAGTGACAACTCGTCGACGGAAAGCAGCGGCTATAGAAGCGGTTCCAGTGCCTACGACTGTCGCTCTGACAGATCTTCTAAAAGCGGCTACTATTGTCCTTCCTTATACAAAAACGACCACTACAAAGAAGTCAACAAAGAACTATACAAACCTGTCAAAATAACAAAAGACAAGCGCTACAAATTGCAGCTATTCGAGGTAGATACAGAAAATTTACAGAACACAAGGTTAAGAGGTTACTTAAGTGAAGCGGAAAAGGCCAAATTGAAGGCAGGCCCGACGCAAAAGAAAGTCGGTATAAGGAATTACAGACCGAAAATACTGTCAGAGGAGGAGCAGAGGAAACAAATAGAAAACTGGATATAAGAGAAATAAGACTAGTAGGATTAGTTGTACATATTAGGGTAGCGGTAGATGTGTTATAAAGACGAAGATGGAGGCGGCAGGAGCGCTGGCGAGCTTAGCACCGTCGCCCATCACCGTATTGGGTCTAATACCACTCCTGGCTCTCGGGATCACGTACTTCAGATACCAACAATTCGACCCGGAGTCCTACGTAACGGAAATCAATGCTGTAAGTTATTTACTATTCAAATATACCTACACATTTATATTTTATTATTATATCAAAATTGGCATAAATATTCATAGTCAAAATGGTGAAAAATTGCAAAGAAATTTAATATTATACTGATTTGAACCACAAAAAGCGAAAGAATGACTTATAGTCAAATAGGATTTAGAAGATTTTCAGAATTTTATTCTTTACTGAGCTATACCATTCCCAGTAGTCTTATTCTTTTAGAAGAACATTATTTTTATACTAGACAATGGGATGTTATTTAAAAATAATATCGGCCCATAACGTCTCACCGCTGATCACGGGCTTCCTGAATATTGGCGGGATAGTCGGTATACCAACCACGATTATCTAAGCCGAATTCAGGTTTCACACATCGGTTACTTCGAAGTGCGGAATTCACAAGCTTTCTTTTGTACAGTGGTGCATGTTTCAAGGTTTGAATCTACGTCATTGGAAGGGCACGCGAGTACGTTAGCCATTAAATCACCACCATGTACAAGACGGGAATTTTGAATATTAATACCAAATACTTCCCACTGTTGGGCTCGAGCTTACAACATTTTTAGAGTTAATTAACAGTACCTAAGCGTACCCGCCACGCAGTTTAAGGCAGCTTGGCGGATTTGAAACATTAGTTGGCTTGATAGACAGTTTTTATCACGATGTTTATCTTCACCGCCAACAAGTGACAATTGTAGCAATATGTGCATTAGGTCAGAAAACTGCCTAGGAGATATATTTATATTTTAGGCCAGAATTACAGTCCACGTCATTTGAGTCTGGGACACGTGTGCGTTGCTCGTTAAGCTACCACGGTTTTCAATGGGAAATGGGATTGTTCCACGATATATAGATCGAAGCAATGTGGAAAGCCCTAATGTTGATGTGGAAAACACGTGTTTTCATTGAAAAACTGTGTAATGACAATAGAATCGTTATGTTAAATTTCAGGTGATGCCGATCTACGATTTCGTGATAGTCGGCGGCGGTTCAGCGGGGGCGGTGGTCGCGTCGCGGCTGTCCGAGATCGGCAACTGGACAGTCCTGCTGCTGGAAGCAGGCCAGGACGAGAACGAAATCTCCGACATCCCCGCCCTGGCGGGCTACACGCAACTCTCCGAGATGGACTGGAAATTCCAAACGACGCCCTCAAATAACCGCTCGTACTGCCTCGCTATGAACGGGGATCGCTGCAACTGGCCCAGAGGCAAGGTACTCGGTGGCTGCAGCGTCCTGAACGCAATGGTCTACGTGAGGGGCAACCGCAACGACTACGACCTCTGGGAAGCGCTCGGCAACCCCGGCTGGTCGTACGATCAAGTTCTACCTTACTTCCTCAAATCTGAAGACAATCGCAACCCGTATCTGGTGAATACACCTTATCACGCTGCAGGTGGATATCTGACTGTCCAAGAAGCACCGTGGCGCACACCACTTGCGATAACGTTTCTCAAAGGTGGCGTGGAGCTCGGTTACGAAAACCGAGATATAAATGGAGCAAAGCAGACCGGTTTTATGTTGACACAGGCGACAATGCGGCGCGGTAGTCGCTGCAGCACGGCCAAGGCTTTCCTCAGACCCATCCGACAAAGGGAGAACCTGCATATCGCACTCGGAGCACATGTCACGAGGATACTTATAAATCCCGTTAAAAAACAAGCTTACGGCGTCGAGTTCATTCGAAACGGGCAGAAACAAAAGGTTAGAATTAAAAGAGAGGTCATCATGTCAGCTGGAGCTTTAGCGACGCCTAAGCTCATGATGTTGAGTGGCATAGGACCAGCAGATCACTTAAGAGACCATGATATACCATTAATAGCGAATTTAAAAGTAGGCCATAATCTACAAGACCACGTCGGATTAGGTGGATTGACTTTCGTCGTCAACAAACCGGTTTCGTTCAGAAAGGATCGTTTCCAAACGTTCGCTGTCGCTATGAATTACATTTTGTACGAGAAAGGACCGATGACGACTCAGGGTGTGGAGGGTCTTGCTTTTGTCAATACTAAGTATGCACCGCCTTCAGGTCTCTGGCCCGATATACAATTCCATTTCGCGCCAAGCTCTGTCAACTCAGACGGCGGAGAACAGATCAGGAAAATCTTAAACCTTCGTGACAGAGTGTATAATACAGTTTATAAGCCATTGGAGCAGGCTGAAACGTGGACTATACTACCGTTGCTGCTTCGTCCAAAGAGTTCTGGATGGGTCAAATTGAGGAATAAAAATCCTTTTACGCCACCATCAATAGAGCCAAATTACTTCGCTTATAAAGAAGATCTCCAAGTACTAACAGAGGGGATAAAAATAGCTATGGCCTTATCCAACACTACAGCGTTCCAGCGATATGGGTCGCGTCCTCATAACATACCGATGCCTGGATGTCAGCATCACGTGCTCTTCAGTGACGAATATTGGGAATGTAGTTTAAAACATTTTACCTTTACCATATACCATCCAACGGGGACTTGTAAGATGGGCCCGAAGCATGATCAAGAAGCTGTAGTGGATCCGAGGTTGCGTGTTCATGGTGTGGCAAATTTAAGGGTGGTGGACGCAAGTATTATGCCCACAATAATAAGTGGGAATCCAAACGCTCCTGTGATTATGATAGCAGAGAAAGCTTCAGACATGATCAAAGAAGATTGGCTAGTGTTATGACAGTGCTGTAGTGAAAACAGCGAGGACAAATAAAGAGAAATTAATACTCATAAGTGTAATTATTTCATAAGTTTGTAAATAAATACTTTAAACTTTCTATCTGTTGTTTAGTAACGTTTAGAATGATTAATGTATATTTTAAAAATAAATTTATCAATAAACTGTTGGTTTCATTCATAAGTTACAATATCCGAGACATCTGCCATATCTCCGATATTACCCAGAATTAAAATCTGGAACACCTATTACATCCATAAATTCTTATTTATAATATAATAATCTTCAGGGCCGATTTTTAAACGCCAGATAAATGTTATCCATTCAATAAAGTATAAATTGAAAAATTAAAAATGTCAGTTGCATGAATAAATCATTTCAATGGTTTGACTTTTGAATTCACTCAGGTTACTTTATTCGACTGATAACTTTTATCTGACGATTGAAAAATCGGCCCTTAATATAATAATACATAATTTACCTACCTAGTATATTGCAAATATATCTCAGAACAAGATACAATTTTATTTTAAATTAAGAAAAATAGATCACAATTTAAAATGAAATACAATTTTATTTTAAATTGTGATTTTATTTATTTTTAAACTATTAGCTTTTATAACGTTTTTCGTGCTTACACTTTAAAAATTGGGGGTAAAAAATAATTTTACCACAATTATTCAATTTGACGTCCCACTTTAAAATAATTAGGTATTTTTCAGCACAGAATGGGTATAGTGTGTTTTTGTCAACGTTATAGAACCTCTGTTTTCATATATATCCCGGCATCGGTGGCCATAGGTTCCAGTCGGCCTTTAGAGAGCAGCAGCCCATTTTTAGCACCTTTGGTGTAGCAAATGTCCATAGGCGATGGTAACCGCTTTCCATCAAGTGGACCGGTCTACCCGTCTGCTGAACTCATGAAATTAAAAAAAAACCCTACGCGTACCGAATTGCAAAAAGTATTTATAAAAGCTATTAGCTTAAAAGCTAATTATAACAATTAATTATTCAAATACATAAATCCACTGGTTTAAACAGTCTAAGCAGACTTCAAATTTTCAACGTCTAATGCCATCTCTTGTCCAATAGATCATTATTATTGACACCTAGTGCCATTTACTGGTAATGTTTATTTATTTTTTGTAGCACAATTCTGTACTAGCGCCATCTGTTATCCACTAGCATAGTTCCTCACTAATGTCATGTGTTACAAATATACAACAGTGTAATCTATCGCTGCTATGTTATGATTCAGCTATTAATACTTTAAATATGAAAAAGATGGCACTTATACAGATAAGTATAAATAAGCGAATTTTCAAGGTACAAATTTTAAACTTTACCTAGGCCCTTTACAAATGAAACGTAATTCGAAAATTTTACTCGTCTTCTAACTTGAAACATTATTGTAATGTCTTAATAAGCTTTTTTCGATTTGAATTACACTGGCCCAGGAAAAATAAAAAGTGGTTTGTACTTTGACCAGAACCATTTATTCTTAAGTATTTCGATGCACTGAATCCGAACCTGGAGTCAGTTTGGCTCATACACCCTCAAAATTTTGAGGGTTTATAGGCATAGAGTACAGGGATCGGGTCAATAGTACAGACCACTATTTATTTCACGTGGGCCGGTGTTATTATGTCATTAATTCATTCAATAAAAAAATTATCAGTTTGAAAAAAAATAGGACTTACAATTTGTCGTTTACCCAAAATCAAGTACATTAAATTTTATAGTGAAAATTCTTAAAATTTGGAGAGATCATAAAATTTGGCGCGCTATATAGCACTAGTCACACAATTTATACAAAAGAAGAAAACACGCAACAAATTAAAATTGATCAAGAAAATTCTTTATACGTGCACCCTTCCTACCACAGAGTATAATGTATACGTAAGTAGAAGGTTTATGTAGTAAGTAAAGTATTCAAACAGTCGAACGCTAAAAGAAATATGGGCGTAAGATATCAGTATTTATTATTTACTCAGCAGAGGAAAAGAAACTAACCAGGATTTCCTTAGTAGCGGCGAGCGAACAGGAATATAGGCATATAATTATATATATTGTTACGACCTACACGCCGACAAAAACGAATTCACACCTGCATACCTGTAAAAACACATTTTATTGCCTTTCGGCATTTGGACTTCTTTTGTTTACTTATTTATTGGCTAGCATGCGTTTACTAATTATTCTACAGAACAGGCCATTTTTTTATTGTACTCGTTTATAGCCGTTGCGGTCGACTCGATTAGCCAGGTGTTTTGGATTTAAAGTACAAACTGATTCTAGGAAATTCGTTCCACGCGGCCGAGCAGACATATTGCATCTGTGCAGTATAAAGCAATGCCCCGACTGAGGGACGAGGCAGTCGAGCAATAACCACGAGCGAAGCAAAACGTGCGTGTGCGTGTGTGTGTGTGTGTGTGTGTGTGTGTGTGTGTGTGTGCGTGCGTGCGTGCGTGCGTGCGTGCGTGCGTGCGCGTGCGCGTGCGCGTGTGCGTGTGCGTGTGCGTGCGTGTGTGTGTGTGTGTGTGTGTGTGTGTGTGTGTGTGTGCTACAATCGGGAATCTAATGAGTGACGTACTTTGCGCGTTCTATTGAATTACGACCTTCTGTATTACGTTTGGACTTGTTGTGTTCGGTTATATTTGTACCTGTATTATACGTGTTTGTATAGTTCTAATAAAACTGTATAGTAATTCTAACGGTATTTTAATTCGAGTCTCGCGAATCGTAACAATATTAAGAATATAATATTGTCGCGGCAGAGGCAGTTATACTTGACCTTTTATAAGGGTCGAGCGACGAGCTGATATTTATACATCTATCTATACCTAATACAATAAATCTGTTGAGGGTATCTAGTTTGTACAATGCATTTAAGAAAAAAAAGAAGGGGAGGGAGGGACTTCATTGGGACCAGCTTTACTAAAAGTATATATTTTTATATTTTGTCTGTCGGTCTGTGTGTTAGAGCATCAAGTGAAAATTACTGAACGGATATAAATGAAACTCAACACAGAGCTTACTTATGTCCAGGGTGCCCCCGTGAGGTACTTTTAATCCTCATACATGACGTCGTTTTCATGGAATAGATTAATAGACGGTCATAGCGACCTAGGCGGCAAAAAGGTGTTGTTGCGGTCGCGTTTTATTGTCGCTACCTTTGCCATTTACTAACAAATACCTCATCGGTATGGCAACACGAACAAAGATTCGCTGGTACATACTATAGTCGGGCCGCTCTCAGTGTACGTTTGATTTTTGTGCTAATCTAATTTAGTGAAGCGTAAATTGTCGCGGTGATATGACTTTTAACTGAATCTTAAGTAATTATTATCGAAACCAAAGAAATATTTTTATCGTAATTCGTTCGTTTCGTTATTACAATGTTATCTGCCCATATATTCATGAAGTCAGGAACGCATTCTACAAGCGGCCGAATTATTGTAAGCAATAATTAATTATGCATTCATGTTATCGTGTAGATTTTTTACGTACATAGTTCTTTTTTTTATTGCCTGAAGCAGGCAGACAGCCCACTTGACGGAAAGCGGTTAGCGTCGCCTAGGGATGTTTGCAACACCAGGGGTGCCGCTAACGCTTTGCCGACCCCTATGAAATTTTATAACACCCTTCTTAAAAAAGCCCTTGTCATAGCGCAAAGGGAAAATCGCGGTGGGAAGTTCCCTCCAGATCATTGTTATACGCGGAATAAAAGTTCTAGAGAACCGTTGCGTAGTTGAGCGTGAGAGTCCATGGAAATGATGGTTACGAACGAGATTATCAATCGTGCCATGCGTTTACGATGTCCTAGAGTCCGCAAATCAGTTTGTACTTTCCGAACCTTCTGCATATTCTGTGATTTTGCGTTCTACAGATTATGCAATGTTGTAAGAGACTCGCAAAGTTCCGCCATTTGAACAGGCAACTGGTTTATGCTATTGTTTTTTTTTTATCGGATCATCGAATCGTTCAATGTTTGGAATTCACTCGAACTGATAATTATCAGTTTACGGAAATAATTGTTGTATTTCTAGTTAATGCAATTTATATATTAAAACCAGCGTTGCTCATGACTTCTTAAGGCTTCATTTCCTTGTCCAATATAAAGTTTATTTTCCAACGTGATTCGTGCCTGCTTTTCAACCTTTTTTTTTTTTTTTTTATTTATTGCTGGAGTTCAGCAGACAGGCAGACGGCCCACTTGATGGAAATCGGTTACCATCGCCTATGGACATTTGCAACACCAAAGGTGCTACAAATACGCTGCTGCCCTCTTAAAGGAGACTGGAACCTGGTCACTAATGCCGGAACACAACACAAGGTTATTATGGCGGCATACTCTAGACCAGGGGTGGTCGCCATCCAGTCGAGCAAATACTCTACCACCTAGCTGTGGGTTGTTTAGTCGCCTCTTACGACAGGCCGCCAGAAATCCACCTACACCTACAGAAATCTGTCGGGTCTGTTTCACAATGTACAAGTAAAGTACCCAATAGCTATTTAACAAATTAATTATGTGGCACATAAAAGTTCTGGTTAGTCCTGATTGCGTTTCACCATCATCTTACCTATAAATTTATTTGGCACATATCTATTTGCCACTTACTAATTAGTAGGTTTGGCAACGTCACATTTTGTAGTTCCGTTTTACGAAATACATGTATCAAGAAATGCATTCTGTGTTGTAAATACACGTGAAAATATGTTTTAATCATTTTAGTGTACATTTTATACAATTTTTATACATTCTATATAAATACAGCTTGAAATATGTCATCCCTTAATTTACATTGATCAAAAGAACATATTATATAATATTTTTGGAATTACTGTGAACGGAACGTTATTCTCAAATGAACAAACATGAATGTTGCAACATAAACGAATGTTTGCAGTATTGGTGTAATTTCAGACTTGTTTTGTTAAATTATATTTAATAATAATTAATAAATATAAATATTCTACAGCATCTTTAGTAAGTCAAAATCTTATCCTAAAGTCCGTATCATCCAATGCTTGCATATAATTAATGCCTTCCAGTTAAATGATACATAAAATCATCTAATTCGTCTTCAACGGTATCAAATATTCGCATTTTACAAATATATCTTCATAAAAAAACAAAACTTTTAACAGTAATTGTTCGAATCCCAGCTGTCAACCATATGTTATGGCTGTCGACTAATTTATATGGCAGATAGACTTACTATTGGCCCCTTGATCTGACATATAGTTTACAGGGTACTTTATTTGCCAGTTAGTGCTATTTATCAATTGTGAAACGCAAACGTTGTCTTTATTCGATAAATAAGTTGCAAGTAGCTTAATGGGAACTTTATATGGACTTTGTGAAACAGGCCCTTAGTTTTATTGTCTAGATGAAGTCGCCTTAGTTAAATAATCATGACGCTTATTATCAAAATCGTATAGCATTGGTTATGGCAATATTGAAAATAATAAATTATATAAGTGCGTGGTATTCCGCGCACAACACTGTTCCGTAGATGTGACAAACATCGATTGTTTTCGTAAATTGGCTACGGAACCATAGAGAATTGTTTAATTTAAAATACCTCATAATAGGGATATAGTTCACAGTAATCTTCGTGGAAAGTATTTTGGAAACTTTACAACTTTAGTCGTTTTCATATCTTTAACTTCATAGTTGAAAAGATGAAGAGGCAATGTATCCTCGCCTGTTGACTTAAGTAAAAAAATCATTAAAGAACATCATGACTTTTAAATATGTGACTAACTACCACACAACCATAAAAAAACGTTTTCAACATGTTATTCAAGATTACGAGTTTGAGAATGGAGTGAGTGAGTTGAAGTAGAGTGGAAAATACGACATTTTTCATAAAACCCCATCCATACTTGTTTATACAGATAAATAAACTTGAACTGTCTGACTGTAATTATAAAATAAATGCCTTTTTTTTGTAAAATGTGCTGATTGAATATAATCAAAAATGACTAATAATAATGAATGTTTTCAGAATTTTTATATGTAAGTATGTCAGTTTGAAACTTGAACAGGATATAAACATTTTGGAAATTAAAACAGTAATTTTAGATTTTTTACGAAGGGAAGTGACAAACACATCATACTAAACGGACATCATACAAAGCACAAAGCATAATATAAGTCGTGTACAGAAGGTTTCCGATGATCACCCTTGCCGCTTTTTACGACTGGCACCGGGGCTTGTCGTAGTAGTAGTACTAAGAACTAGGCGACCGCCGATCGCGGTTGTAGGAAGCGAGAGGGGTTATCATCGGCAAACCTACACACGACTTATATACATACTTAGAAAATAATAAATAACTTCCCCCTTTTTATTAGGTACATAGGTATGTACATAATGTATTTGGTATGATAGAGAGGAAAACAGCATATTAAAAACAGATAAAATAAATTGTACATAATATTAGATTAGATAACAAACACTTTATTGCTTCCCAAAATAAACAATTACCAAAACAAAATGCATAATTAGAATACTTCATGGCAAAACCAACAGGCTGCCTTATCGCTAAAAGCGATCTCTTCCAGGCAACCTAGTTCTAAGTAACTCTTAACTAAATAGACCATATGGTCTTTACCACCTACATAGGTGGAGCAGAAAAAAGTTAGGACTGTAGATACAATTTAAATATGCATACTTACACTAATTCATAAATTTAATCCAGGCACATTTATAGAATACCAATATATACGTAGGTATATATAAAATTATCTAAATAAATATGTACATTATATTTTTTTCATTTTTATATAAGAAATATATTATTTTTGTCTGCTTTTTTTCTTTACATTGTAATAACAGTCTCTAACACTATTGTTTAAAGAAGACATTGCCCTGGTCAATTTAAGATTTTCGATATTGCTATGAACACTACCCGAACATAATTTATTAAATACTTCACATTAAGCGGTTGGTCAACATAGGCATAAAAAATTAATTCTAATGTTTCATTTTGATATTTTGCAGGGATCAAAAAACATAAATATAAAGGCTGAGCTCCGTGCAAACGATGTCTCGGACGCAGGTAGTCAATAAGTAGAACAAGAGAAATCTACTAGATTAGATTATATGCATACAAACCATGAAGGATGAAATTATGATAATATTTACACGTGCGGCACAAAGCGAATGACGTAAGCACTATTATACGGAGAACTTTCGTTCTCTGGATGAAATCGAAAACGCTTCCTTGATCGCACTACCTTTGTATCGGAGTCAATGCTCTCGTTTTACACTCTCGCAAAACAATCGAAATTACTACTTTAAGTTTTGTGACTACTTTTGAAAACAAGCGCTCTCTATGGCGAAACACCACAATTATATATGGAATGATATCAATTATATTAAACGAAATTTATTAACACAAGAAATACATCGACTACCCCACACTGCTTGAAGACGAAAGTCTTCAGGCAGTGCGTCCTACCAGTAATGATATACGGTGCTGAGACTTCGCCACTGACGGTGGGATTGGTCCATAAAAAAGTCGCTCAGGGAGCTATGGAGAAAGCTACGTCAGGTGTCTCTATGAGGGATAAAATCAGAAATGCGGACATCCCTAAGAGAACTAGAGTGACCAGCATAGCTCATAAAATTAGCAAGCTGAAGTGGTAGAGTACTGGCCACATCTGTCGTAGGACCGATAGCCGATGAAACAGACGTGTCCTACAGTGGAGATCAAGCCTCGGCAAACGTAGTGTAGAACGGCCTCTAGCCTGGTGGACGGACGACTTGCGTAAAATCACCAGTTGGAGCTGGTTGAGGAAGGCAGAGAACCAGGCTAGTGACGTGAACAAAAGGACGCCTACGTCCTGTGATGGACGTCGGTAAGATACAAAAGAAGCCTTTTATTAATTTATTTGGGAATACGGAAATACATTTTTGATAAAAAGTTCTAAATAGTTCGTACTATTGAATATTATTCTTGCTGAGAGTGTATCTACCGAGACGACTGCAATATCTACAACGCATAGATAGAAATAGAATTTATTAAATATTAAAGTTAAAATTCATAATACAAAACATTAGTTATGACTTTAAATTATTTACTAATTTGGTCTAAACAAAAAATATGTTTTCAATCATGAAACGTCAACAACGGTAAGAAGCAAGACCTGTGGCGGCCAAGTCATGTAGGATCCAGGAGATTTTCAGAAATAAGTATTATTTATTGGGCCAATATAATTTCTGGTTTTGCATCCCTTAAAGAGCTAAAATAAACTAAGACTAATTGATATTCAAGAAAATTATGACAATAATATGCGGAAACAATAAATTAATAAAAAATTACTGATCCTTGTAATCACTGTAAATCGCATCCTTGCTCAGTAGATGCGTTAGCCGCGATCAGGACTAATTTTCCCAATGTACGAGATATTCCATTATCAGTCATCGAAATGTAATGTTATAACGATAGTTATATATATTACCTAAGTACTTTAACTGTCATTATAAAATATTTGCAATTTAATAGATTTATTAATTAAATAACAAAGTCAAGTCCTGATGTTCTAGAACTAGCATCATTCTCCTGCTCCACTGTCTGCTCCCGTTAGATTCACATTACCCAATAATTATTATATATCCTCGTATAACGCTATTAACTTAGATTACAATAATAATAATAATACTTTAAAGTTCTAGTTCCCTATTATTTAAATAATGCAACCATGTCAACTCAAAAAAACTTTTAAAAAATGACGTGTCGTCATTTTGGCCAACTACATAACAAAGCAGGAAGCTCTATTAGTCCCTTTTTGAGACGTTTGGACGTTTCATAATAGAGGACATCGAATCGAAACATTTTGCAATACGATTCATTACGTGGGCGCGAGTTTTCGTCATACCATGAACTCGTGTTCGTGTGGGGACGCGCAACTCAATAGCACGATATGATGGCGGTCACGTCTCTATATAGGTATGCTTCATAAAGTGCAATGGAGTTTTGGGAGGCAGGAATATACATATCTCCTTCAGAGCTTTAAAAAATACCAAAATCTTAGAATTTGACTTGGTAGAGCTATGCTAGAATCACTATCTTGATTACAGCTCTTAAGACGGGCTCGATAAGTGTGAAACCACTCTTTCACCGAATATCGACGTGAAACACCCTTGATCGTAACGTAGCCGGGATCTATTTTTTTATTGCATGAGTTCAGCCGACAGGCAGACGGCCGACTTGATGGAAAGTAGTTACCATCGCCTATGGACGTTCATAACACCAAAGGTGCTATCCAATGTGCTGCCGGTCTTTAAAGAGAGACTGGAACCTGGCCACTAAAGCTGGAATACAACTCAAGCGTGTAACTATCCAGACGGGCAAATACCCTATCCCCTAGCTTTGGGTTGTTTTGTCGCCTCTTACGACAGGCCGTCCGACCGCAGGACATAGTATTCTTTCTCCGTTCCTGCACGGATAAGACACGCTAATCGTGTTTCATGCGATGAATGAGGGTTCCGATGACCCACTTGCCACCGCTCCTATCCAAACTTCCCTATCCCAGCGCCCTATTCCAATCCCATATCCCATCCCTTCTATCCCATCGCTTCTATACCATTCCTCTTGCTTGATCCCCCTATTTCATTTCCCTATCCCATCTTAAAGACTGGCAACGCTTTGGCTTCGCTATTGGTGTTGCAAACGACTGTAGGCGACGGTAACCACTTTCCAAGAGCTGCGCCGTCTGCCTGTTTGTCGGATTCGCAATTTAAAACAAAATGATTTATCATTAAAATAACTCCACCTGTAATTCTGACATGTGATTTGTATGTTTATGAAGATATTGCTGGAACTGACAAATTTCATACTAATGGGTATATTAGGTTCCCGAAACCATTTTGGAAAAACGGCGCCAATATACAATCGTCATGTCTGTCTGTCTGTTTCAATTGATTATATTGTTCCATCTTCAAGATCTTAGGAATGAACCGATTATTGTAAAATTTGTTATGGAGGTTTATAACTTTCGGTCTTTCGATAACGACAGTGAACATAGGATACTTTTTATCCCGGTACACGAAACAGTTTCTGCGGGATATGAATCGAATGTATGCATACAACCTCCAACAGGTAGATGTAAAATTATATTGTATTTGAGAGGTTTATAAATACATGCAGAAATTTATTCTATAATTTTCTAAACATCTTACATTGTAATCATAATACAAGGAAACGAACTCACAATCTCCGAATAGTCCGTTTAGAAGAGAAAGGTCTATTACTATTTATCAGGTCCATTGTATACAATTTATTAAGACCTCTCTATAATTTTATTTGCAATTATGTTTGACTTTATTAGGGAAAGAGGATCTTTGAAATAACTAAACTCGATCATGTCGTGATTTTTCTAGTTCCTTGATTACATTACTGAGAATTATATAACAAAATATTAGAGAACTGGGCTATATCTCTTTTAGCACCATCATTCCAACGTCGTATCTAAGAGCTTTGTTCAAAACACGATATTCGTGTAGTAAATTCTTTTCTAATGCCCAAAAATCAACTACGAAAAATTTTGCATTATTCTGCATGGTCCATACAATGGGTAATGTTTTGAGGAAAATTAATCAGAATGGTACATTCAAACTCTTTCTATTACCGCACCGCTCATCATCTTATGGTAGTTCACCAAGTTCCTTGAATCGCTACGCTTGAGAACTTTCTGAATAGGAGCGGTGAATAGGTAGCGACTCTACCACAACATTATGATTTGGGTTTTTAAGGTGTAATAAAATTCAAAATTGCATAGTAGACAGTAACTACATTCCATCAGGCGGGCCGTTTGCTTGTGGGCTGTACTGCAGCAATAAAAAAAATACCATTAAGAATTACGAGATAGATGTTTCTAGAGGTAAACAAACGCATCACATGCGTGTATCGGCGGCCGGCGGTGGTTCGACTTGCCCGACCCACAACCCTACATAAGTTGCCGTGTAACACACATAGCTGTTGTAAGCTGTACCGACACCTAAGTCATAATATACAACTACTATATTTACAAAAATAGTTTTTCTTTTCAATTTAGTAGTTGCTTAGTAAGTCGTGTTAGTTGAGTGGTTAGCGAACTCGGTATTCTAAATAAAAAGGGCGCGGATTCGAATTCTGGCTGTAAAGCAAGCATCACTTTAGCAGTTTTCCAAGCTAATGAGCATATTTTTACAATTACCACATGATGTGGTGAAAGAAAACATCGTGATGAAACCTGCACATTGAGATAACCGATGTGTCAAACTCGCCAATCTGCCTTAGACAAGCGTGGCGGGGGGTATATTGGCCGTTCCCCTATAAATGGGAGTCCCGAGTTGTTTTTCCACGTTATTGTAAACACTGTTTATCTAATTGTTATTCCAGTCACTATATTACAGTTTTATTTCTAATTTATTTCTGCACCAGCTTCTTAATCAACAGTTTCGCTATTTTCTAATTTTGTAGTGTAAAGAAGGAAACATTTTTTTTAAATATAAAGAAGTTTAACAGTTGCTCACTGAACTCAAGAACAAATTACAAAATACAAGAAACTATATCTGAGGACAATGTTCGTACTCGATCGAAGTGATTCAGTTTTGATATTGACCTAGTTCTTCAAATACCTTTTTACATATATAGATAACACTTTATTATACACCAATTAAATACAAAATGAACTTAAAGACTAAAATTATATCCGATTATATAATTATACAAAGGGCGGTCTTATCGCTAAAAAGCGATCTCTGCCAAACAATCCCAGGAATGAATTGAGATGATAATATCGATGTAATATGTAGTAAAATAATTACATTTAATTAAGTTTTGATAACGCAGAAAAAAACTTCTTTTCAGAGTTTAGAAGAGTTTCATCAATACGAAGACTTACTTGAATAATTGTAAGTGCACAAGTGAGCTTGTTAAATCCTCTTTCACTTTTGAGAATGAACTAACTGATTATCAAATTCTCCGAATATACCTTCAATAATTGGTATAATTACTGGCTACTTTTTATCTCGAAAAGTAGGAAAAATTCCACAAGATGTACAGCCATGTACCACAAAGTACAGAAAATTGCCTCGCTTCTTGGCGTACTTCCATGCTCTGTGGCCGTATTTTTATTTTTTATTGCAAGAGTTCAGCAGACAGGCAGACGGCCCATTTGATGGAAAGCGGTTACCATTGCCTATGGACATTTGCAACACCAAAGGTGCTACAAATGCGCTGCTGATCTCTTAAGGGAGATTGGAACCTGGTCACTAATGCCGGAACACAACTCAAGGTTGTTATGGTGACATACTTTAGACCAGGGGTGGTAGCCATCCAGTCGGGCAAATGCCCTACCACCTGACTGTGGGTTGTTTTCTCGCCTCATGTGACAGGCCGCCGGGCCGCAGGAAATTGTATTATTTCTCCGTTCCTGCACGGATAGATAGAGAGGTAGATATCTACATAATATGTGAATACTTTGTAAGTAAAACATGTAAAAAAATAATGT
This sequence comes from Dendrolimus kikuchii, assembly GCA_019925095.2. Lineage (NCBI taxonomy): Eukaryota > Metazoa > Arthropoda > Insecta > Lepidoptera > Lasiocampidae > Dendrolimus > Dendrolimus kikuchii. The sequence goes on along the minus strand of CM034406.1, from coordinate 7,469,810 downwards.
TAAAAACATCTTCTTCAATATTAATGACAGATTGAGTGCATACAGCATGACAAATTAATTAAATTCATCTACAACAAATTATAGTTTTATAATTCATCAGAGACATCAGAGGGCTGGCTCCTACCTCAGACAACGGATCAGTATGGTGGTCCAGCGAGGTAAAATGCTTCTTTAGCCACACCCAACTGCCGTACATTAGTGTTGGCACCAACACCCCTTGATGGACAGCCAAACGTGCTTTTACAGACACTTTTTGGCTTTCCATGAAAGAGTTTAGCGCTCCATTCACCTTATTACCTGTAATTACTCTTCTTTCGATGTCACTTTCATGATTTCCGTCCCTAGTAAACATGCACCCTAGATAAACAAATTCTTTGACTTGCTCTAACTTTTGTATTCCTACGTGCATATTTCAAGTTGACATATTTTCATCTCTTTCAAATACCATAACTTTCGTCTTGGCCTCATTAATGTTCATACCCTTTCTCTCAAAAGACTCGTTCATAATTGTTAACATCTCCTGTAACTCTACTTCCGATGATGCAAGTATAACTTGATCATCGGCGTAGAATAGACATTTGATAAGTAACCCATTCATTCTTAACCCACTTTCGCTTTCTTTCAAATCGTGTAAGCAACTATCCAAGAATAGGTTAAACAGCCACGGCGACGCTACGCATCCCTGTCTAACACCTTTTTCAATGCTAAACCATTCAGTGTAGGCGCCGTTGACCCTAACACAAGCACTGGAATCGCTATACAGAGACTTTAGTGATTGTATCAGGTTGTCTGTTATCCCATACTTAGCTAGCGTTAACCACAATTCACTTCTTCTCACTCTGTCGTAAGCTTTCTCCAAATCTATGAATGCGCAGTATACTTTTTGGCATTTGGCCAGAAAGTTTTCACTTATGCATCGTAACGTAAATATGTGGTCCACACATCCCATTCCCTTTCGAAAACCCGCTTGTACATCCCATACTTTCTCTTCTGTTATTTTCAATACCCGTTCAGTCATCACTTTAGCATATAATTTGCCGACAACGGTGAGAAGGCTAATGCCCCGATAATTTTTGCAGTCCTGTTGTGATCCTTTTCCTTTGTAGAGTGGTACAATAACGGCTTTACACCAACCTTTCAGTACACAGCCACTTTTCCAACACATGTTGAAAAGGCGATACAATATACTTGCAACCAGACCTTCCCAGCCTTTAGCATTTCTACTGTTATCCTATCATAACCCGCAGCCTTTCTTAACTTCATATTATTCAATGTTTTCACAATTTCATCCATAAGTATACTATCGCTATTGTCCTGTCTATTATACTTTTCATTAGTCATACTGTTTTCATCTGCTATATCTTTCTCAAATAATCCTTCAAAATATTCTTTCCAGCGGTTTAATCTACATTCTTCTTCTTTCACAATGCATCCATTATTGTCTCTGATTACGTTGAGCTCAGATTGTACTGTCTTTTCTCTGGCTCTTTTTATAGACTTCCAAAAATATTTTATGTTGTTCTGGAAATTTTCAGAGATTCTTTCATCCAAATTATCTTTTTGCTCATTCTTTTTCTTTTTGACTATTAGTTTAACTATTTCATTTATACTTTTATATAATTGTTTTGCCTCATCTACATCTTTCTCTTTTACATTCTTCAATCTAAAGTCAGCTCTTAAAGCTAACCAATCTTTACATGCTTTCTTTTTATCTTTTACTGCACTCTGTATCTCCTTATCCCACCAAACATTCTTCACGCATTTGCCTGTTTTTCTTTTAACTAGACCACACACATCAGTCGCAACACTCACAGCTTCGGTTTTAAAGGCTATCCATACTCTTTTATCTCGCACATATCATTCATTCTAACAAATTTTTCTTCTAACTTTGCATTATACTTTTCTTTTACTTCTTGTTCTTGCAATTTTTCAACTTTTTTTAAAATAAATACTTAAACTAATAAAATAACACATACATAACATATGCTTTAATATATTATACAATATTTATAACATTGTTATCAATTACGTTTTTGTAGTTTACGAGTTTACAGCTATTACACATTTTCTGTAATCCCGAGTGATTGCGCGTGGGGCCGCCGCGTGGTGCGCAGGCGCAGCAGTCAAGCACGAGGAGTCGCGTCGCGAAGCTGTCGCGAACCAATCGGATCCCTCAATACTCCGACTGTCAGTTAAATTCTTTTTTCAAATAACTTTTAACTTTTCGAAACTTTTTTGTGCTATTAGTGTTACTTACTCATTTACTTTTCTTTAACATTTTTTTTTAATCCTTCTGTGTGGTTTTTGTTTCTGAAAATATATTTATTTATGCAATTATTGATATAACAAAACAGTTAAATCAACTTTTTTTTTGTATTTATAATTAGAAGTCTAGTAAACTAACCTTATTCGTGTTTTAAATATTATTATAAAATAATAAAAAAGTATCTTTATACTTAAAGATAAGATATCTAGGAATACTAGTAATTTCTTTTAGTCCGTATGAAACAAACAAACTTTACATTAAAAAAATGATTAGACAATTACACTGAAAACGTTTATAAAAAATCAGTAGTCCGTGTCTAAAATTACGTCTAAATACACTATTCTTACTATTATATTGTATGCATAAATGTATATAATTTTCGCTATTATCCAGTATTTTTCTCATAACTATAATATACACATGTAAGACTTATCTAACATGACGTAACCCAAGACTGGATTACTTGGTGTACTACTATTATACAACTTGCACAACTCCCGTTTATTGGAGTAATATTAGGCCTTAATTACAGTTCAATATTTTTATATGTTTTATGAAATATGAGTTGAATGAAACAGGTAAAAATTAAATACATCGTAACCATGTAATCAGTACTGATGGCATTGTCGGCGTAATGTTTACGATAATCGCCGGTCGTGTACGTGTCTATGGGTTCAATATCTATTTGGAGTACGTTTATTTATATATATATATCTTTGAACTCTTATATTATATTTAGAACCACACTTTGTATGTATAGCCGTGAAATATTTCTTTCTTCAACTATCTTTTTCTATTCGCTAGTATTCCTTTCGTATAATTGTTTTTTACTATTAAACCACATTTTTATTACTATGTTACTGTTACACTACACCAAAAATCATTTTTTTCCGCATTCATTTGAAATCAAACAGTATGTACTTACCCCTATGTTTTTCTTTTCTCACTATTCGGAGTTACGACATCTGTCAGATTCTATCATTTTTTTTCTTTTGGCCAACCTTTACATTTATATCCATCAGTCTTACAGTGTAACGTTTTTTTTGTCACGTGATTTCCATCTTCCAACCATCCTAGGTGATGCTTCATCTTAAATAGTTTCACTCATGAATATGATTTTGTTTTATTCTTATAGACCGAAAGATCCAAAGATCAAAAAGCTTAGACAGTGTACCTACGTGTGAGTCTGAACACAGTACAATAGTCAATACATGGTGATTGATATTACTTTCGAACTTTTTAAGAGTTTTACGTGTGGCCTAATGTACAGGTGCATTAGTGAATGTTTTTAAAGCATTAGTGAAGAATTCTAATAGTTTTGTATAAGTGTTTGTTACGTTTACAAAAACACAAGTGTCTCAGTTTATTGATATAGTTGTCAGCAGAAAATCACAGCAATGAAGGTGAGTGACGTATCCAGTTTTTATTACGGCTTCGTCTATTGATTTTCCAATCAAATAATTACGGGTTACAAATTCCACTACTATTATCGTATTATCTAAGAATTGATTATGAAACGCTAATATTTCTTTCGAAAAACTATTACAACTTTGCAAATTGTAAAGGTATTAAGACACGCTACTTCACCACCAGTAGGCTAACCATTTTTCCAGATTTTGAGTTGTATCACGTATAATTAATGTTATACTTATTCAACATATTTTACAGGAATTACATTTGAGTTAAAGGAGTATAGCTTAAACAATGAGATACGTGTATGAGTATGTGTTTACACATTTACTGAAATAAACATCGCAACATTTGCTTACAAATGTTCACGTGATGCAATAAAAAAGTAATTCAACAAAAAGATGACTTACAAAACTATGTTAATGTGCCCCTAGCGAGATGTAATCTATTAATTCAACAGTGTAAAATTTCAAAAGGTGTTAAATTAAAATATATAAATAAATTAAAAAATATACATACATACATACATACATAACTTCACGCCAGTTCCCTTTCGGGGTAGGCACGAACAACAGAGTGCCATTTAGGCTTATTCTTACACACCTCACTTGCCTCTTTGACATTCATAACTCTTGTCATGCAAGCTCGTCTGTTCTTAAGGCTCTTTGCTTAAAAAATATAAATGGTGTTAAATTAAAAAATATAAAGGGTAAATCAACAAGTGAAATAACAAGCAGTTTTAATTGACGTAACAGTCTAGAGAAGCAAACATGAACTATTTCAATGAAATATTTTGTAACATATTTGAAATGTTTTAACGCCAACCTTGCACCTAATAACAGTCGTAAATATTGTAAAACTTATTTTACATACATTTCATAAGTTTTCAAAGACATCATTTCAAAAAGCCTTATTTGATGTTATTCATACGCCTCTACATTTGGGGAGGTTATTATTAAAGGAATTCTCAACGTTTGTTTACAAATCTAGGATAAAAATTCATTAGTTGCATTAACATAACACTGTTTTTGTTATGTTATTCATTAAATACTATTTAGAAATTGACTAAAATGAAAATAATATATTATAGAAAAATTTTAATTTAAAGAGGTTATCTATATTTGGACGCTCAATTGTGTATCATACCATAGATTATAAAATACATGCACTATGGTATACAAAGTTATTTAAAGTTGTCAGCAACATATGTAAATTCCTCTTGTATCTTTTGTTAAAAACTTGGGACTAGGCACCGTGCTTTTTAAACTTTGTAAATTTTACTTTGTGTAGGAAACAAAAGAGGGTCAAGTGTGTTGGATTCTAGAATCTTGAAATCTTCACATGAGCGTTTATGTAGATAAAGTGATTTCGACGCATGTGATAGGGGAGGGGGGGAGGGTCTTTACATGATTAAAGGGCTGGCATTTACCTCGCACAACAGATCAGTCTGACGAGGTAACGATGCCAGACTTCTAGGCGTCTTCCTCACAAATGATAATGACCTGGCCTTTGTATACCAATTACTTACAGCCTTACAGTATTATAATTAAAGAAGGTACTAAACATAATAATTTAGGTTTAGTTAATATTTTTATGTGATTACGATGATTTTAACTACATTAACAAATTTATTTTAAAACATTAGTAATGAAAGTGTCATATTGTATATATACTTCCTACTTGTCAATGAGTTATAATACGGTTTAAATAAATCAGAATAACTACGCAATTATAATACATACAAATACTTTAGCCCAACTTCAAATATGGAAGATAAATTGCACTCACCCCCTCATTAGTTGACCATTCCTGACTAAGACTAAATATTTCAAAAGCCAGTTTACATGAGCAGCGGAAGTAATTTAATTGATATTTGTACGTGCCACTCGTTAGTTTCAAACTTAGTGAACTTTAAAAGTTTTTTTACGAGGCTTAAACACTTACTTTACGTAATCAGATCAGTCCGGATCGGCGGAATACTCTGTCCAACAATGTAGTGTAAAAGAATCGTAATGTAAACATTTAAATTGGCATCTCATAATATACCAACACGAAAAATGCTTTAACTTCACCAAATGGAAATTGTACGCCATTAAGGCCCGTAAAAATTATTGCAGTGTTTAAAACTGTTTAAAAATAAACAGCCCTTGAGACATTCACATCGAGTTACTGGCGGTAACTTAAAAATTTGTTTCTTACGGTGCCGTTTTACTGTCGAAAACCATACAATAGTAATTCCTCGAATTTACGCGACAACTGCGGAAGTCGAATTCGCGTAAGGCCGAGTATGAACAGTAACTTGTGGGGGGAGTAAATATATGAGACTTGTTTACACTCAAACAGGAGACGAATAGACGAGATTTGAAAATAGCGCAAGCCTAACGATACACCTGCGGACACATACGGTAGGATGGATAGGCGCTAATCTGAACTCGGCGGAAATTCCGCTGATGCCATAGGTAAATTAAAAAACATTGCAACCGTATTTAGCCGAAATTTCCGCGTGGTACGTTCCGCAGTTGTGTCTCTATACTAACTCTGAGTTCGGTGATGTCACTTTAAGTAATCATAACAACTATCAATTAAAACTATGTTTTAAAGGTTTTAAGGGCGGCATTTATTTGATTTTATTTTTATCCCGACGTTTCGGCCATTTTTTAGTAGCCGTGATCACGGAAGATAAATACGTCAAGTGTCAATGAGTAACGTTAAAGTTATTAAATTTAGCTTACTCCAATTTGTTCATTATAATTATTCAATTTAATTTTTTTATGGTTATTATTAACTCTATGGGCGTAAAAATAAAAATCACATAAATGCAATTTTAAAAGCTAAGTTTTAATTATGTGTACTAGTCGCGAAAACTCAGAAAACATTATATAAAACTCTTGTTAGTCAAAAATCTACAATTTGTCTGAGTCTGGGTTTCATTCGGTGCCTATTTGCTAACTTTCCTTCGAAATTCAAAATTTGAATATTCATAAATACTTGACTACTTCATAAATCGTGGTGGCGTAATGGCTAGCGAACGCGTCCCAAACTCAGAGGGCGCGGTTTTGATCCTGGCCGGAACGCATGCACCATTTAGTCAGTTTTCTATCTAATGTGCATTTTGTTACAATTACCACGTGCTAACAGCGGTAAAGGAAAACATCGTGATGCAACCTGCACATCGAGATAAGCGATGTGTCAAACCTGCCAAGCCGCCTTGGACAAGCTGTGGCGGGTATACTGTCCGTTCTCCTTATAATGGGAGGCCCGAGCCCAGCAGTAGGACATTTATGAGCTGATATTATTTATATTATATGAATATTTGACACTGACTAGGTCCACAGACGGTGCGAAGCTATATATTTAAATAACAGTTTTTACATCCAGATGTTATCGTGTAACATTTAAATAACCTATTGTATTTAAATATGTATATATATATATATATATATATATATATATATATATATATGTGTGTGTGTGTGTGTGTGTGTGTGTGTGTGTGTGTATAGATCGATCGATAAAATCATGGCGTGTCACGCTATTGATTATTGTTATTATAGCCCAAGTGTGATAATATTTGTGAATATGTATGCCAATGCCACATATAATGGTATTGCAAATCAAAACGTAAACACAACAAATTGCTTCGTTATTTTCGTAATCAGATCTGTCCGTGACCAATTTTTCTATGAGGCTTGCGACTGCACCTATTTACAATAAAATAGTGTTAAATATTACCTCATAAATGTCCTAATGCTGAACTAGCATCCTCTTACTTTTAAGGAAACGGACAGTATCCTTGCCATGATTGGCAAAGGGAGATTAGTGGATTTCACAGATCGCTAGTCTCAATGTGCAGGAGTCTTCACGTAGTTTTTGTTCACCTTTAAAATTTGTGATACTGTAACTATAACAATACTAAGTGACGCATACACCTCCACCAGAATTGGGTACCACGCTGTAAGGAAATCTATTTAATACGATGTACAAGTATAACGGGTATACAGTTCACTCCTCCAAAATAAGGGAAGTGCAAGTCAAGTAGTAGGCCATTGGGATGGTGTTTCCTTTTCTAAATGGTAATTTTCATCTCGATTAATGCTTGGTTCTATGTCACTGTGCCTCAAATTTAATGTCCCAAAAAACCGATCCCTAGAGAAACACCGGTGTGTTTTTCAGAAGGTATCTGACAGACGTCACCTCCGGCTGACCCTCACCGCTTCATACTTTCTCAACTTTGTATATTAGGTTATGCATAGAGCATTCCCGATAAAACGAAAAAAATCTACATTTATCTTTAAATTCTCACGGTTGCTATGCAGGATTTGATAGGAATATAAAATAAATGATCCTATTCCTGTAACAAAATAATGCTTAGCTTCTTCTAATTTAACCCTAAGTTGCTAATAAAAGTCTATTACCAAAGCAATGGGGTATAATGTGTAAGTAGTACATATAACTCTTTGAAACAGCAAAATTGACAGTTCCGAACTTCTCGCTAAAATTCGTTGTACCACGAGCTGGATGCCGTTTGCATAATCGTAAAACATTCGTTCTACCAGTATGTCGCACTGTGTACTGTCAACACTCACCGCCCTACCGTCTTTATACTGCCTACAATAATATCTGCCACGAGATCGATATTTTCAATGCATCGGTTAAGCACATCAAGAAGTTTCACACTCCTTTTTAATTATTTATTTAACTTCATTATTTATTTATTTCTTCTCTTTTTTCTAAATTATTATGTACTCAATGACTATATATAATGCATGCTGTGTTCGCACCAAGAAGGCCAGTCAGCAACCATATTCTCTGTGTTCTAGTTTTATTTAAAAGTAAGCTGCGTTGGCAAGTTTGCGAACCAAAGTAAAAAATTTTTATCTCAATGTACCAAAGAGTCAAAATACATGATTTCCTATTGATGTCTATAAAACAACGCAAAGAGATGGTAACCGGCATATTTACATCACGAAGCTTTTGTACGAACCTTTGCCATTCTATTATACTTAGTTAAAGTAGAATAAGAAATAATCACACCAGTCACTTCCTTAATACAGTAAAAAGTCGACAGCAAAATATGCATATTCATACATTACGATGAATATCGCTGGTACAGACCAGTGAGGTGTAATACTTATTTACCTAGTCAGCGCGTGGTACTTAAAAATATAATAAAGTTAAATTTCATAACAGTTCATATGATCGGAGATAAAGAAACCGTTATTATTAAACAATACTCAAAACAACGATGAAGGTTAACACTATTTTATAGTGATACCAGCTGTTGCTCACAGTTTCGCCCGCGTAGATCAGGTCAGAATCAGGTAATCGGGACCTTAGACTCATTTTGAACCTTATCTAATTCCTATAATGTATCGTGAATGAATTTCAATTGTAACTTATTCATCGAACAATGACCCAAAAATCGTAATGAGATAATCAACAAATTAAATGAGACATGTTCAAGAGGTATTTCTCTTCACCGCTCGATGCCGGCTGTGCAATGTCGTGTTATGCAAAGCGTGTACAATCATGTTACGTCAGTGTTAACCTCAGTTAGGCGCAGACCCACGGCAATAGTGAATCGCTTCTAAATGCAGTATTGCTTGTTATTATTAGATATTGATGCAAATACTATTATATATGAGAGACCATAAATGTCTAATTACACATGCAATTCAACGCATCCAATATGACTATCAATAATAATATAATCTATATGTAATAAAATCTTTTTACTTAGATAGAAGTATTAGTAATTTTATATTTAGAGTTTTTATGTAAAGCGCTCTCAGTTATAAGGCTGTAAATAGATACTAAAATTTCACTAATACAAAAACAGAAGTCAATTATGTTTGTCATGTATTATGTGATCAAAATTAATAAATAAACATATTCCTAATATAGATCGACCTTACCAAAATTGGCTATGCAAGGGACGAGTTTTCATACAAAATCTATGACGCAGCGTTCTACAGCTATTCTTTTTCCAGGCTATTATATCTGACGCGGCCTATACTTCTGATTATATTCAAAAGATAAAGTTATAAAAAATATCTTAATAGTTTTAACACGGTTAAAATTTGAATATTTATTAAGGTCAAGAATAGCGTCAGATCAAAATTTAAATTTTTCATTTGAATATAGTCTTCTATGAGTCATTATAACTTATATTACGCACTCTGACATAATTTGTACATATGTCGTAAGTTAATGTTATGGGTGATTTGCGAAACTAGAATTCATTTAATTGCTTTAGATAGTTGTGCCTTTCTTTTCGGATGATTAAGTAAGCCACCTGGCATTTAATATAACCTGTTACTGCAATAGTCTACTATACAGTTTAAATCTCTGAATTTATCTTAATCATCCTAGCGTTCAGTCCCAATCGTTTTTGTAGTGTCCGTTACCATCAAGATTGTGGTTCACTTGTTTACCAATTTTTTGGCAACTTGCGCTTCGACATACCTTGTTCTGAAGCCTCCCCAGTTACCCTAAAGTATGGCATTACTAGGGTTGACTACTTATTTGCAACTTACACCTCCAGTCTTTTTAACGAAACCATCAGTTCTTTGGCTGTTTTTATACTATATACTTGGTTAAGAGATCCTACGTCATAATGAAAATAGAGATTGAGAGGAAATCAGAGCGAGCTGTCTTGTATTAAAGTCACATATCTTTTAAACGGGGGATAGATGTGCGAGCCAGCCAGTACGCATATTTATGGCTCGATGACGCTTTTCGCCCGCGTGTCACCGTAAATAGTACACGTACTTGATCCCACATCTGTCACCTGGTATAGAAGGATTGAAATCGTGAGATGTAAAGTTTCCGCGAATGCAAGCAGTAATTTCTGTCATCTAAATGGTATGTAAAATCAAGTACAGTCTGCACGGCAAGGCTATATGGTATAAGATATACATTATTTTCAGACCTCACTATATGTTATTATATTATTCCGGAGTTTTGACTATGATATATTATTATTCTTATTTTTTTTAACAAAAACAATAAATATATAACCGACTTTCTACAACATCTTGAAGTCAGGGCCAGGTACAAAAACAACAACAAATATGATTAAAAATGTAGTAATTTTTATGTTTTACTTTACCAACTTCAAGATTATTATAATTATAATACTTAGTCTGGTCATAAATACTGTTACAATTAAAAGAAACAAAATATTACATTTGAATTTTGAATCTGTCATTTTTATGTGATTGTTCATTGTGTTTTCTTATTTTGGTGCCAATACATTGTACACACAAGATTTTGCGATATTAAAATGGAGTGGGGCGATAAAGATAATAGAATCGCTGTGATTGCATTATACAAAGTAGATATGGAGCGAAATGCAATTTTTAAAACTCTCCGTACGCTTGGTATTAGTCAAATAGTTGTGTACCGGGCTATTAATAGGTACAATGAGACCTCCTCTGTTTGTGACAGAAAAATATCTGGCCGTCCACGTAGTGTTCGTACGAAAAAGGTGGTCAAAGCAGTAAGGGAAAGAATTCGAAGAAATCCTGTCCTAAAGCAAAAGATTTTATCTCGGGAGATGAAGATATCACCTAGAACCATGTCGCGTATTTTAAAAGATGACTTAGGACTTGCAGCCTATAAGAGACGCACTGGTCATTTATTAACTCATAATTTAAAAAATAATAAAGTGGTAAAATCGAAACAACTACTGAAGCGGTACGCAAAGGGAGGTCACAGAAAAATTTTGTTTACGGATGAGAAAATTTTTACAATTGAGCAACATTTTAACAAACAAAATGACCGTATTTATGCTCAAAGCTCTAAGGAGGCTTCTCAATTCGTCGACAGAGTGCAACGTGGGCATTATCCGTCTTCAGTGATGGTTTGGTGGGGTGTTAGCTGTGAAGGAGTGACTGAGCCATATTTTTATGAAAAAGGTATCAAAACATCGGCACAAGTGTATCAAGATACCATTTTTGAGAAGGTAGCTAATCCCCATAACAGCACCATGTTCAATAACCAAGAATGGTCCTTCCATCAAGACTCGGCGCCGGGTCACGAAGCTCGATCCACGCAGTCTTGGTTGGAAACGAACGCTTCGGATTTCATCAGAGCTGAAGACTGGCAATTTGTCAATTTTAGAGAGTACGGCTTGCTCTAACCGCCATGATATTTTGGAGTCCCTAAAACAATCCATACGATTGGCAGTAAAGAATTTTCCCAAGGAAGGAGTGCGTGCTTCTATTGATAACTGGCCGAAACGTTTAAAGAACTGTATTGCAGCCAATGGAGACCACTTCGAATAAGCTTTTTATAATTTAAATAGCTTTATATTTATGTATTAAATTAACACACTGTAAAACTTATAATTGTTATTTGCAATCGAAAAAAATCTTTGTTACAATATTTATGGCAAGACTATGTATATATTTAGTTATAAGTAATTTAATAAGTACCTATTAAATTACTTATAACTAAATGTAATGTTGTAGAAAGTCGATTAGATATTTATTCTTTGGTTTTTAGTTGGAAGTCAGTTATATTTTTATATATTATTTACTTTTTATTTGCGCAAATACTTGCATAGCTTTAGGAATAATATATTAAGCGCCTGTAGAAATTGTACTACTGGCACGCGTATACAAGGTTGCTATCTCATTCTTCGGTGCAGACGATCCTCAACAGGGGTTGCTCTCTATTTACTTGCGATCCACTCATTAGACCCTGACTGGTGACAATGGTATCACCTCAGGAGTATATTCCTTCGAACAAGAAAAAAAATGAAATAGGGTCCACAATTGATGGACAAATCGCGTAACAAACAAATTTCGAGGGTTTCTCACGATTTCCCTGGGATCCACTGATCAGATCATCATTTGGTGACAATGGGACCACTTCAGCAGCATACACTTACGAATAAATGGAAAATCGGTCAACAACTGACGGAGAGATCGTGTAACATGTATATAAAAAACTAAGTGCCTGTAGAAAATGTAATTCTGGCACGCGTATATAGCTTATTTTTCGAAAAATGTGGGCGCATGGTGTTCCTTAATAGGGTTTACTCTCAATTTCCTTGGGATCCACTCATTCTGACTCGGTGATCATAGGACCAACTCCGGAGTATACACTTAGGAATAAAGAAAAATAAAATTGAAAATCAGTACACAATTCATGGAGTAATCGCGTAACACACATACAAAACAAACACAGACAAATTGTGAAACTCCTCCTGTTGGAAGTCCGTTAAAAATAATTTAAATTTGCGCCGTTTGACGTCTTCAGCTGAAGCGGCGGCATTGCCAGCCCCTGACTCCGTCATTGGAAGATGTAATAGTGAGGGCCAGTGTGTCAACAATGGCCGCGTCCCACACTAGCGGCCGTCCCATCTTCCACGAGAATTAAATTTGACTAAGTTTAAACCATGTCGAATTTGCCTACCTTACACGCAAAAAGCATGTGCGAGAAGTAGTGACATGCCACATTATTAACTTATTACGTACATGTTTTAAGAAAATTTAAATATTAATTATAAGTATAGTATTGTTACAATTTGGGCCACCTGCATACCTATAGACAAAGGACATTTACTACCTACCGGCGTTTGAGCTAATAACATAGAAACTATTTATGACTGTCCTCTTTTGTTTACTTTGTGATTAAAATTTGTAACACAAGCGAGGCAAGACGTGTGTACATTTTAGTGACAGAATTTGCGCATGTTATTGAATTGTGCATTACATTTGGACTTATTGCGTCCGGTTATATTTGTACCTGTGTTACACGTGTTTGTATAGTTCTAATAAATTCTATAATATTTCCAACGGCATTTTAATTCGAGTCCCGTACTCGTAACAGTATTTAAGCATAGAAAAATTCTTCTTCCATGCTTTAGGTTAATATTTCGATTGAAAATCATTCAATTTTACCCCTAATAGAAATTAATGGGAAAAATATTCGATGAAAATCGTCAAAATATTAGTTTAAATTATTGAGAACTAAACGTACATAATATATCAATACAATACCATTCTGTTCCCATTCGTGAGTACGCTATGCCGAGAGAAATGCTATTATTACTATTAAGTTCCATCGAGTGACAAACAATAAATGACGATTACATAATGTAAGAGTTCGTCAGGGGAAGGAAGTTATGCGTTTGCGCAACTGTAATGCCGGTAACTGAGACAAGCCAGTCGTAAGCACTTTTGTTTTACCACCTAATAATATAATCTTACCTTATTTTATAGTATTCCCAATGTTACTGCTCAATCTGGGTTAATTTTAGTTTTAGTCACCGTTTCACACAGGTGTAGCGATAGGTTTAATGCATTATTTGTAAAGGGATATTGTTAATGTATATTCACTAATGTAGTTATTCGTTAACGGCGTTATTTTTAACGCTGTAGACAAGACGCATTTGGCTACAGTCAATAACTGTAACATTATCCTAGATAATGTATGAGCATTAGATCATTAGGGACTTGCCCTGAAGAAGTTGTGACATGTAGGTTGAAATTGAAAGTGTGGCATTTAAGACATTCTTTTACTCTCACGGCACGAGTATGTTCTTGTTTATTATTATTATAAAAAACTAGTTATTTCCTAGTAGCTTCACCCGCATAACCTTTGAACCCGAATTGCTATGCAAATCGCAAGTACCTATCAACATGCCAAATTTAAAGGAGCTTTATCTGCGTTAGTGTTAAACATTTAGGCCGTTTCATGCAATTATGGCGTTGGGTTTAATGCGTTGTTTGCGATGCAACATTGTTCATGACGCTAAATATTGATAGATAACCTATAAGTATTATATACACATTCATTTGGTTATGCGTTAACGGCGTTATTTTTTTAACGCTTTAAATAAAACGCATTCGGCCACAGCCTAAATTTTTAACACTAAAGCAGATGAAGCCCTAGGCATAATGAAAACCATTAACAAACCGAAAATAGATTAACAATTTCATTACAAAAAAAAAGTTTATCATATTATTTTGTTATTTTTGTAATGAATGAATGAATAAATGAACGAAAACTTCTTATTGTTCACCATAAACTTAAACCTAGTCAATTGATAATTTTCATTAGAACAAAAGGCGGCCTTATCGCTCATAGCGATCTCTTCCAGGCAACCCGTTGTCCAAGGAGCCTTAAAAAAATTTGCCATTTTAATTTCTATTAATAAAATATATGTTAAAGTATCTACTTATCTAAGCGTGCTCGATCTTAGACCATATCTCCACTCGAAATCGAGCGAGATAATGGTCAAACGCGAACCTATACAGTAATAAAAAAAAATAGATCAAAGTAATACCTGCCTGAGTTACGAAATAATATTCACAAAACGAAGTAAAAGGCACATTGACATCTCAATATTTAAATAAGAAATGGTGCGATTAGTTCCGCTCGTTTAGTACGGTTTTATTTGCGTGAGCACTACACGAATAACTCGTTGACTGTATAAAAAAATATCTTAAAAAATAAATATTTCATCGTATTTTTTAAAATACTTATAAGCAATAAATAAATAAATCTATATATGGTCTATTTTTGTACATTTTATTTTTGGCAAATATTTGTATAAGCACATACATTTCAATTAGCATTTATATTACCAAGTCGCATTTGTGTCGTGGGTACCATACAACGAAGAAATCGGAGGCCTACATCAGTAATATTCAGAAATGAAATCTTTTTTATTTGTATGAAACATGGACAACAAGGTCTTATGATATAGTGAGAATATGTTCAGAGCAGGCACTATACAAGTGGCATTAGCCCTAAACGGATAGAGTAGAAAATGTATGGAAATGACATCGTTACGCTAAGTATTATGTCAATCATCCGTGCAGGAACGGAAATAGAATACAATTTCTTGCGGCCGGGCGGCCTATCGTAGGAGGCGACAAAACAACTCACAGCCAAGTGGTAGAGTGTGTGCCCGACTGGATGGCTACCACCTCTGATATAAAGTATGCCGCCATAGCAACCTTGAGTTCTGTTCCAGCATTAGTGGCCAGTTTCCAGTCTACATTTAGAGAGTGGCAAAACATTGGTAACAACCTTTGGTGTTAAAAATGTCCATAGGCAACGGTAATCGCTCTCCATCAGGTGAGCCGTCTGCCTGTCTGCTGAACTCGTGCAATAAAACAACAAAGAATCCTTCTTTTTATTTAGCGTTAATGCCACTTGTCTACAGGGACTGAGCTGAGTAAATATCGAAGAGGTCTAACTGATGAGTTTCTAATGCATCAAGTAGTTTGTTCATTCATAACCATGTAGGTACTTTTTTTTTTGATAATGCAGGGGGAATGTCTTTGGACACCGTCCTCGGGCTCTTCGGGGGAAGAGCCAAATGCAGCGCAGAAGCATGCATCGAGGGTGTGTGGGACTCTCGGCGACCGGTTCTCCACGCTAGCTTCAAACAGAAGCAGTCGCGAGAAACCGATCGCCAAACTACCCACTAAACCTAAACCTGCGCCCCTGTATCAACGCTTTTACGGGGCGTCACGGGATTTAGAACAGAGTTACTGCACCGTGACGCCCCCACGCTCGTTAATACTGGGCCACCCCGGTGGCAGAGTGACCCACTTCATCAATCAGGGGGGGGGAGTCCGCTGCTACCCCCGTAGCAGCGGCCCCCTGTGACGGTAATTATGGGAGGAGGAGATTCGCGTAGCGGCGCTTCCACCGCCGGTCCGCCTCCTGCGGATGGGGTCCGCGTACGCGTCCTCCTCCCTAACTCTTTCTGCGGCCTCCTTCTGCGCCAGGACGGACTCGCAGAAAGAGGAAACCGCAAGCCAAGATTGCTGGCCCTGGAGCATCGCCTCAACCATGCTACGAAGCGAGCTCACAGGGCCAACGACGTTTTCTAAGAGAGCCCTCTGGGGCCCCCAGGCGGCGCACTCCACGAGCGTGTGAAACGCCGTATCTTGGAGCACGCTGCACTCGAGACATTGCGGGGAGGGTTCCCGCCCCGCGGTTTGATGCAGATACTTACCAAAGCAGCCGTGCCCGGTAAGTATCTGCACCATCCTAAACGTCAGGGTCCCGCGTTTCCGCGAGACCCAAGGAGCTAGGTGGGGGCGGATGGCCTCCACCGTCTCAATCCCAGCTTCTGGGGACTCCAGGTCCCTCTGCCAAATACGGATCAGAGCCAACCATGTAGGTACTGGACGAGCGATACTCAACCTTTTTCTTATAAGGGCCACATAAATGTATTAGATAAGGTGTTGCGGGCCACAACATGAATTTATTTTGGGGGGTTGTTTTTGGTGTAGTATAAAAGAGGCTTGCGAGCCACCTAATGGAAAGTGGTTACCGTTATCTATGGACTTTTCCAATACCAGAAGTGTAGCAATGTAATTGTACAACTCTTAGTATGTAAGACGGGCTACTTACAAAAGCTCGGCGGGCCACATGTGGCCCGTGGCTTGAGTATAACTGTACTAGACTATATACACCGTCTGATCATAAGACTACTTATTATACCCATTCTAATATAACTAAATAAGTAATTAACTTTATTTGTTTCCTTATTTATTCTTATAAAGTAATAACCTTCTTCATGGCCTTGACATTGAATTAATAATAATGAAATTTGATATACTTGTACTTACGATAAAAGAAACACACATAGAATACTGTTACGAGCTACACAGGAGTCGAATTAAAATGCCGTTGGAATCACTATAGAATTTATTAGAACTATACAAACACGTATAACATAGGTACAAATATAACTAGACACTATTAGTACAAACTGCACGATTCAATAACACGCGCAAAGTCCGTCACTATATCGCTTGTCGAGTGTACGTCTTACTCGTATCGTAATCCTCGCTCGACTGCCCCACCCCTCCGTTCGGGCATTGTTTTATACTGAACTGTATAATACAGATAAAGGGCCGCGTTCACTGAGATAATCCGCACATCTGGCAAGCTTCGACGCAATGCAATAACAACAAGGATTAGTTCGACACTAATGACGGCCATAAAACAAGTACGATAACAATAGGATGTTTTTCTTCATTACAAATTCTAAACACAAAGTAAACAAAAGAATTCCTAAATCCGGAAAGGCAATAGACTGCGTTTTACGACAGCCAGGTGTGCGCATTTCTTTGTCGGTATGTAACAATACTTTAAATAAATTAGATAGTTTCCGTGTGATATTTATTCATTATGTATGCGAGCGTAATAGGTCTAGCATTCTATAAAAATACTAGTGGACTCGGCAAACGTTGTATTGCGCTGAAATATAATATAATATAATAAATCTAAAACGCAATTGGAACGCCATCTACCGAGTCCAGTTGTAAATTTGAACCCCGGTAACCCACACACATAAAAAATTCATCAAATTTTGGAAACCGATTTCAGCGACACCTACAGGTTCCATTTGCGAATGTTAACTATCCCAGGACCCACTTAAACACACACACACACAAAATTTCATCAAAATCAATAAAGCTGTTTTTAAGTTTTAGCCAGGCTAAAGAACCGCAATTGATTTTTATATATAAAAAGTATATTGTAGAGATCATTTGTTTTATCAATATGTAAAACAACTAACACCTCGAGGATAGCAGTTGTTAGCTATTCATGACGAACTATCGAGACGCGGAGCTAAAGTTTCGAGTTATGTAGAATGTTAACTATAAGCCGCCAGGACTGGGGGGATGTTCGCGACCGGTGTGAGTGTGGGATTCGCCAGATCGGGGGTGGCACTAGCGTGCCCGGTCAGAACCGGTGCCACGCTATTGCCACGCCCCAGTTAGGGATACCCACTAAAACCCCTGGGTGTTCCGTCCTGCGCCTTATGCCAGGGCTACGTGAATGCGGGATTCCCAACTCCGCGTGCCCTGGCAGGCGTGGGCCCCCCTCACTGGGCCTCTTCCTATGCCGGAGGACGTATCCCCCGGCTACTGCTGAGTCTATTCCATGCGTGGGGCGGTCTGTAACGCGCCCCACGGGAAGAGAGATGAGCGCGCGCGGAACACTCGCGCTCTCATCTCGACGGCATGTGCGGGTGAGTGAGAACCCCTATACCCCTAGGGGCCCCACCCGCGCCGCCCGCTTACGGCGGCCGAAGGTCACTGTCTGACCTCCGGCGTCGGCGCGTCCTCCTTTGGCGGGAGCGGAGCAGGGAATTACGCTCACGCTCCCGTTCCGCCTCCTCCTTCGCGAACATGACTTGCTCGCAGAAGGAGGAGACGGCGTCCCATCCGGTGGAGCTCCCGACCATGGTGCGTACCACGGCCGGGAGAAGGGTGTCAAGTCCGGTATGGGCGACGAGCTCCCGGCGCTGCTCCGTCCAGGCTGGACATTCCTGGAGAGTGTGCAGCGCCGTGTCCTCGTCGCCCGTGTCACAGTGATGGCACCCTGACGTGGCCTCGCGGCCGAGGCGACACAGGTACCTTCCGAAGCAACCATGCCCCGTCAGGACCTGCGTCAGCCTGGACGTCACGGTGCCGTGACTTCGTCTGATCCATGACGAACTATCGAGACGCGGAGCTAAAGTTTCGAGTTATGTAGATGTCGGCGGACCTTGTACTCTCCAGGAACCCCCTATATCGTTTAGACCATAAACTAACATTATCCAAACTATAAACCTATATACATTTTAAATAACGTTATTATTTTAATAAACGAGAGAAATATATGCATAACGGGCACGTTGTGACACATATAGTTATTCTATATTACCATAGAGAACCATTCTATTTAACTTGCGGAAGTAGTTCTGTCAAAGCGAAGGATTTCACTTTACTACAGAGCACAAATTTAAACGGTCTTATTAACTTGAATACAGAGATATTACGTAATAGCAGAATCTATTGACAAATGGTGTAAGTATCGATAAGCATGTCAATACTCAAGTTTTATTTAAAACGTCTTTTCAACGTGTCGTCAAACAAAAGAAAAATGAAAACACTAAGTTGAGTTTATGCTTTCTGTGCCGTTTTATATTCATAACATTGGTTAAAAACCAACAATAGTTGTAAAATATTAATTGCTTTTCGATAAAAATCGTACCTCTCTGGAAAATCTTAACTCAGTAAAAGCCCTAGAATTCAGATCACCTTTTACTCATAATGCATACATCAGATTTCAGTGTATAGACTTAGTTCCTTTGCCTACAGTTGTGCAGAACTGAACAACAAAGAACAAATTTTAAGTAATACCAACAATTAGTAAATTATTAAAAAGTAAAAATTGTTGCGTATTTGAGATTCAGTTCAAGGATAAAAGATATGAAACAAAATAAATTAAATAATATAAGTAACCTTAGAACAAATTGTCATAATAAGTTAGCAAACATTACACTTTACCGGCAATCTATCTATTGCAAAAACACTGTTTTCTTGAGTTACAAAAATTGATTGCCAAACTGCTAATGTATGAAATTTTATATGAATTTCGAAATGGAATAAACACAAATACAATTCGGTATCTCGTACTTTGCGAGACGGTATTTACAGAAAGTAATTAATTCAATGACTGTTGCTAATACTTCCACAGCATTTTTAATTGTGAAACAAATCACTGCATAGATCTTACAAGTTTTTCATAAAGTAGAACCTTATAATATGGTATACCCGCTTTGTGGCGAAGCCTTAATAGCGACACTTCGTACCCGACACCGGGGGGCGAAGACAAGGCCCTCGCCTCCGTGCTCGCCTTAGCCAACTGGCACGGAGTGGAGATTGCTAGACCTAAGACTCAAGCTCCAGGGGGTGGAAGTGATAAATGACATAACGTCGAAAGTACCTTCGGTGAACCTGCACTCCACCTCTCGACACTTAGCCACTTGTTGGCCCTCGCCAATTTGTACGGCATGATTTTGGGGCCAGGGAGTGGCGAGTCACAGTGTGCCCATTTTATCCATGTTCCCCGAATATTGCGGCGGGTAGACGACATGGTCCCCATAACCCATATCCCTAGTTCCACTAGCAGTTCATTCGAAGAGACCGGTACAATAGTCTTACACTGACCTGGGCTTGTGCTTTGCTGCAGTTTTATATGATGAAGACAGAAACTTCTCCGATCTCTCAGAATCGCCGGTCAGTGTAACGCCACATTTAGATTAAATTTGTAAAGAGGCCTCGATGTGTTGACCTTCCTATGGCTCCACGCAAGCCCTTCAAAAGTCCGGACCATTTGTATGGCCCGTGATCTTGAGAGACATATATAATAATATGGTATACTTTATTTCAGCCTCTTATTGTAGTATTAGTGAATGACCGGTGGGTCATTTATATAATATCTGTTAGCAAGAAAAAAGTGCTAAAAGCACTAACTGTTGTTTACGTTTAATTTATAACAGTTTTGAACAGAAAAACAAAAATATGAATAAACAGATATGAACGAATACAAAATTATGAACGAACGTAAAATTATATAAGTAATAACTTTATTTAATTTTATAGTGTTAATACTATGATCCACAAAAACGTGGCCGACAAAGTATTTTGCAGTTTGGCAAAGAAAGGCTATACAATAATATTGTTACTCTCTTTTTTCTTTCACGCTATACCAATTAGTTGGGGTCGGCACAATGTCTTTTCCTTCCACACTCCTCTATTCTGACATACATATTCCGTCACACCACAAAGCATCATACTATCTTTTACACAATCGATCCATCTTTTTTTTTGGTCTACCTTTACACTTGTACCCATCCATCTTGTAGTTTAACATTATTTTTGTTACGTGACTTTCATGCCTCCTTATTATATTCCCATACCAACTTAATCTTCTTTCTCTTAATTTTTCAGTCACGGGTGCAACTTTCAAAGATCCCCTGATGTACTCATTTCTTACTTTATCCATTCTTGTAACACCATACATCCATCTCAACATTCTCGTCTCAGCTGAGTGGAGACGTTTGTGGTTTATCACTTTAGTAGCCCAACATTCGGACCCGTATAGTATGATTGGTAGTGTGACTGGTAGTATGACTGGTAGTGTGACTGGTAGTATGACTGGTAGTATGACTGGTAGTATGACTGGTAGTATGACTGGTCGTATGATAGATTTATATATTTGACCTTTTAGTTTCAGTGGTATTAGTTTGTCGCACGTCGCACCGGCTACCTGTCTCCACTTTAGCCATGTTACATTTATTCTTCTCCTTACATCCCTTTCTATATCAAATTACTTTGCAGTAGTGAACCAAAGTATCTGAATTCGGGGTTACATGTTAGTGTTGACTGATTATAGTTTAAGAGGTACAGCATTAGAGGTCCCGTCAAAATCACAAAACAGGTATTCGGTTTTGGTTCTGCTGATTTTTAAACCAACGCCCTCTAGCGCTTGCCGCCATCTGTCTGTCTTAATAATATTGTTACTGTATGAAAATAAATAAATTAGGCAAATGCTAGTCAGTTTGCACACAACAAAACATTCTCTATCTTCATTATTTGACTACAAAACCATTAAAATGGAGGGAATTCTTGTGGCAGCTCTAAAATACTCATTCCCCTTAATAGTTCTTACTTAATTAAAACCAATAAATAAACTACAACCATCGTTAAATTCCAAATAACAAATCAAATTTGAAAATGATATCTACATAGGAAAACATCCCCTTTCATGTTCCACTAAAATCTTGTCAAAATATGAAAATTAACAAAATGATTGCTGTTTTTTTAAAGTGAAATTTCTTTAGAATCGCTGTGATTTGAAACTCGATGAAACGAAATAAAAGCGACACTAAAAATAGATATTTAATCATTTAAACACTATAAAAAGATTTTCTTTTTTATTGCAGGAGTTCAGCAGACAGGCAGACGGCCCCACTTGGTGGAAAGCTGTTATACCATCGCCTATGGACATTTGCAACACCAAAGGTGCTACAAATGCGTTGCTGCTCTCTTAAGGGAGACTGGAACCTCGTCACTGACGCCGGAACACAACCCAAGGTTGTTATGGCAACATGCACTAGACCAGGGGTGGTAGCCATCCAGTCGGGCAAACGCCCAACCACCTGGCTGTGGGTTGTTTTGTCGCCTATTACGACAGGCCGCCCGGCTGCAGGAAATTGTATTCTTTCTCCGTTCCTGCACGGATACAATGTCACTAAACAGTACACATGGTCCAGGCAATCAACATTTTTACTTGAATCAGTCATGTTACAATATTGTTCATAGTTAGTAATACCTAGCGAAAACTTAGGAAAATACAATATTGTAGGGGGTACCCCGTACTGGGTGGAGGAGCGAGATGGAATGCTCCTCCGTCTCCAAGGAAGATCTTCCAGCGAGAGCTAATGTTATTCCTCGCAGGCCTAGGCCCATCTGTTATAGTTGAAAATTTGTATATATTCTTTGTATGTTTCTGGAAATGTTTGTGACATTAATTATTGCACAGCGCCATCTATTGGCTTGTAAGTGTTCCACTATAAAATGATGTTCATATCTAAATATTATAACACATATTAAAATAAAACAGCACAGAAAATATCATCCTTCAAGTTCTTACTGAAACCTCTTAAAATAAATTATAATGTGCCTAGTGAAACTACTGAGACATGAACTGCCATACACACCATGGGAGGAAAGTTAATGATTTGGTTATTACATGACCCAAAACACTCACGCAAAAGGTCACTTAGCTACAAAATAAGTAATCAGCGAAGCATTATGAGAAACGACTAAATATTGTTACGACAATTTATAGTCAAAATGTTATCAACGATTACTTTTTATCCCGGAAGTAAGAAATCGTACTATAATAATTATTATGTATACCACCATCGCCACTCTGAATCAGCAATATTCCTGCCACGCTTTGTCTAGAAGAGATCGCTTTCTAGCGCCAAAACCACCCTTTGTACACATTACACTCACATTAGAACGGTACTAGTTCGTTTTCAGTAATTGTGTACGATTCTAGCTAGATTTTCTTTATATATAAATTTCTTATGTTAGTGTGTATGTCACTGAACTCCTCCTAAACGCCTAGACCGATAATGATAATTTTTTGTGTGTGTTCGAGTAGGTCCCTGGATAGTTTAGATTTACAAATGTATCCTGCAGGTGGCGCTGCAATCGGGTTTTACATTTTGTTTTTTAGGATAGGACAACGTCTGTCCGGCCCGCTGGTCTATCTATTATTTCCGAGGAATGCAAATCAGAAATTTCCACTAGCGTTGTTTGTTTTATTGCCCTTCAAGTCGCCATCAAACATCAATGAACAAGTTCACTATTGAAATAAATAATTAATTCATCTCAAGAGAAAAAGTTGGCCACGATCGCGGGCGCGACCGCGAATCCTCGCAAGGCAGGCAGCTTACATTGCGACACCATAGCGGGCTACAAGTTATATAACCGCAGTCAGCAGCCGGTGGGTTGCAACACGCAATGCATTCTGTACCAGTCGCATGCAAAGTCTTTTCAACCTCCCACAATGTATTGAAGACTTCTTGCTTTACATCGTTAATTATATAACAGAAATTGTGCTTCTTTAATGAGATGACTATCTATACATTAGATTTATTATGTACTAACTTAACCTGTCATGCGTAGCTGAATATTATTGATTCGGGAAGTCTATCCATGGATTGCTTTACAAGTTTTACGGACACAAACACACTGAATTTAAATTATATATATTACTTGTGTAGGTATATAAAAACCAGATTCCAGTAGCAACATTATGTAAAATCATCAAATCAGTTCATCGCCTATTTTTAGAGTTTTGGGGACTCAAACATACTAAAGCTGAATTTTTAAATTAAATTAAAATAAAATTCTTATTCAAATACATAGGGGTTAGATGAGCCACGAAGCTCAAACCAACCTCAACTGCAAGCTTACAAATGGACACAGCTCTAACGAAGTCTTTCCTTTTCCTTTCTTTCAAACGAAGAATTCAAAATTGTAAAAAAAAACACCAAATGAGAGAAACAAAGATAAAAGAAATCCACCAGCAAACTCCGTGCTTAAGCGGTAGCCTAAATCGCAATCAGGATTTAACGCAAAGTAAATACGGTGTGTATTAAGTATTTAAAAGTATGGAAAAATAATACTAGAAGTGACAATGACATTGATCGTGTACTAGCAGAAGGTGATGTCAGGAGCCTTAAGAACAGACAAGCGTGCATGACAAGAGTTATGAATGTCAAAGAAGCAAGTGAGGTGTGTAAGAATAAGCCTAAATGGCGCTCTGTTGTCCGTGCCTACCGCGCAAGGGAACTGGCGTGAAGTTATGTATATATGTATGTATGTACAATGCCCGTTGGGTAAAATGTCTCTCAATTTCTAATATTGACGACAGGATGTTACAAGTCATTCTGTTGACGCTTTTTAATATAGAAAATATTACAATTTAAAAACCAATCTTCTGTGCTACAAATATTTGATATAACATGACTGTATATTCGACAGCACAATGACCCAAGGAGATATTCTATCTCACAGATGACAGTTTTCGCTGAATATACATTCGAAATAACAAGAGCAAAGCCGCGAGACACTTCATACTGTAATATTACATAATATCTAGTAACGTACTGCGTAAATATAAGTAAAAGAAATGTAGCAAACATTAAGACCACATTAATCACAGTTTTATTGACAATACCGTTACATAAGATAATAAAAAATTTGGCTCATACCTATAAATAATCATGTAATTTATATACGAATATTATTAGCACGAAATATAATATATTATATTAACAACTATAGTTCGCCCGCCACTTCATCCACCTTGGACAGGTAACATAGATTACAGTTGTTGTGCAATATTTAAAATCTAAATAGTATTTAGGGCAGAGAATAGGTTTTGGAAGTGAAACTTCTTTAGAGTCGTTGTGATTTGAAAGTCGATGAAACGAAGTAGCGACACTAAAAAGATATAAACGCATAAATCTATAGGACTAAGCCTTTTTACGCACTTTTAATCGTATTGTACAAACCCGAACCATTAAAGATTTATTATAGTATAGACAGATAATAAGATAAAGAAAATTGGCCAAGTGCGTGCCATTCCATGCAAAATTAAAGCATACGTAGGGGTGTGAAACGTCCAGTCCTTCTGTTATTTGACCAGAAAATCCTAAAAAAAAACTACTCAATAATCTTATACTAATATTGGTCTTTACATATGAAATTGGCGTTTTGTAACGGAGGAACATAAAGTCAATTTTTTTTAATATACTACATTTATTTAATCAAAGTATGTACCATTGCTAGTGGCCTAGAGCGATTGACCAGCCAGCTTTTCCATCATGGTTTGCAACTGCTGACAATAGACATCCGCCGTAATCGTCTGGCCAGATTTAAGAAAGCTGTAGTGAACGACACCGGCACGAGTCCACCAAACGCTCACAAGTAATTTTTTTTTGAGTCAATTTTCGCTTGGGGCACGATTTGACTGGTTCGCCAGGGTTCAGTCATTGCGATGAACGTTTCCAATTATTGTACAGGATCCACTTTTCATCACAGGCAATGATTCGGTTTAAAATCTCTTCATTATTGTGCCGGTTGAGTAATGTAACGCAGCAGTCGACGCGCGTTTGACGGTTTGCTGCACTCAATTCATGAGGTACCCACCTTTCAAGCTTTTTCACCTTCCCAATTTGCTTCAAGTGGATTAAAACAGTTTTATCACTAACACCGCAGCCTGCAGCTATCTCGGACGTGGTTTGCGATGGATCCGCTTCCACAATAG
Source organism: Dendrolimus kikuchii (assembly GCA_019925095.2). Lineage (NCBI taxonomy): Eukaryota > Metazoa > Arthropoda > Insecta > Lepidoptera > Lasiocampidae > Dendrolimus > Dendrolimus kikuchii. The sequence continues at coordinate 7,443,469 of CM034406.1, read as the reverse complement.
CCTTCAATTATGCATTATCAACTTTGGTCTCCGGCCGTCCACGGGGCTTGTTCTGCAGGATACGTTTGAGGACTTCATTATTCCCTCAACTATTTATTGGCATAAATAAGAACACGATTTAGTAACAACATTATTATTTTTCTAACCTGTTTTACGATATCGCACAGCTATATATGTATGTATATATATTGAAAATACGTTACCTATGGCGTTCACCTATTTCACATTAGAATCTATTCTCGATTGTAGATAAAGTCGCCAAAGAAACTAGTAATGTAAGTCGTACAAAGGTATAAACTTGACGTATGTAACTATTATTAAAGAATTATAAAATTACCGCTTCGAAATACAATCTTAATTACATCTCAGATCGTGGTAATGATGAATGTATATAATGCGCCATAATTCCGGTTCGTTATTTGATTTAACGTTGTTATGAATTTTTATGACAGTAATCGTGACAAAGAAGAGAGTAACCAACTCACGGCCACAAACATTAATGGACTTATTTGAACTGTAAATCTTTTACTACTTTATCATAAACCATCAACATCATCATGATATTTACAACCTTAGCTTCTTAGCTCTTGTCGGTGGAGTCTCCTCCAATCCTCTCTATACTCTCTAAAGGAAATGACCATAATAATTTGAACAAGCTAACGTCAAAAAGGAGAGAAATAAAGACTTCAGGCGGTATTATGAAAAATGGTCTCTCCCACACGTCGGAAGCGGCGCATATACGCTGTGTGCGGCGTCCATCTATCCTACACCGCGTCCGTAGTCATTCTTGAACATTCGAGCGTAAAAATGTCGCGTCTTTACCGTCAATTAACTATTCTCTCCAATCATAAATATTGCACGGGAAATACTGACGCGTCTTTAACCGTTTCCAGAGTGGCCATCGCATTACGTCCGCTCGACGCTGTGATCGACGTGCAACATCGATTGACGGTAGACGCCACTTGCAGCATCTGCGATAGACTTACAGCATTAGGCTTTTTTTTAGAGTTAGATACATTGTTCTTTCTTTCTTCTTTGTTTTTCTAAACGTGCCACTACTGCATATACATGTATACTCAGGACCTCATCATAATTTTTAGGGGAATTGACAGTATACCTGCCAACGCTTGACCAAAGCGAATTCGATACATCGGCCACATATGTCTAGGTTTCATTACGATATTTTCATTCAACATGTGACAATTGTAAGAATATGCCCTATAATTCCGAAAACTGCCTAAGTGGTGTAAGCTCCCTCCAATCCCTGTCCTCCAGATACCACGTAATCGGAACGAAAATTTTATTATAAAATTTCTGTTATAATCTCTAAAAGTTTTACTGAAATCCGCATTACCGTTTCGGAGTATATTCAAGTCAAACTTTCAGGAAAACAGTTCTAAGGATGGGCATCATAAGAACACCAGTTTCCACTGAAATATTTGTATTTAATTTGAATTCACAGACAGACATTGGTTATTTTACTTATGTGAAGTTTTAAATATTGACCGAAAAGTGAGATATCGTTGTAACCTGATTAACGTAAGTGTTACATTGGGTGAAGGCCGCTCCGAAATTGCTTTCACTCTTACGTAAATAAGCGCTTGTACACGCTCCGCCATAACAGTTGACACGCTGTGACATCATTGTATTTTACGTGACCTTTGGAAATGTCACAAATGAATTGATATTTTATTTTAATCGATTTTTAAATGGATGATAATTATTATTAATTTTAGCTCATATCATTTCGAAAATAAATTTTTATATGTGTTGTAGGGAAACTGGCCAACAGCCCATCTGATGGGTAAGTGGTTACCGTCGCCTGTTGACGTCTAAAAGTGAGCAAATTCGTTGCACACCTCGTTGAGACTTTAATTATTTTTTACTCCCTTTTTAACGGTCTGAAAAACTCGCAGTAAAGAGTTTACTCCATAGCTTGCATATATATGCAACTCTCTACTGGGCTTGGTCCTTCATGTTATATGTATAACATGAAGGATCAAGCGCCACGCTCGCCGTATAGTGGATGACTGTGGGGAGCACGTAATAAATGACATAGACATGGAGTAATACATGAATTTTCTTATAATATAATAATTTAATTATAATATAAGCTGTGGTAGCATAATGGTTAGCGCACGCATCCCAGACTCCGTGGGCGTAACTACGTTCTAAGTCTCATGCCTTTCCTGCCATAAGCGCAGGGCATCGAAGGAGGGTGGTTTTAGTGGGTATTAGCCATTTGGGCTCGAGTCTCCACACAAGCCGGTTGATTATTGTTTGGATAGCCCCTTCTGGGAATGCCTCCATGATCACCTATGGTCTAATCCCTTGCAAAGGACCCGGTATTGTGCGTGAATAGCATTTCCCCCGCCTGAAAAAAAAACCGCATCCCAAACTCAAAGGGCGCGGGTCCAAATCCTAGCCGGAAAACATACACAACTGAGCCACTATTCTGACTGTCCGTTTCCCTATAATGGGAGGCCTGAGTCCAGCAGTGGGACACTTATGAGCTGTTATTAATAATATTTATAATATTTTACATTTATTTATATATTTATTACGTTATAATCCACGGAGAAATATAGAGAATCAAGAAAAAAAACAACAAGTGTCAAATCATAAAAGTAAACCAACTAAAGAGGGTAGTTCCAACAACGGCTTCTGAACGTACATACATACATACATACATACATAACTTCACGCCAGTTCCCTTGCGGGGTAGGCACGAACAACAGAGTGCCATTTAGGCTTATTCTTACACACCTCACTTGCCTCTTTGACATTCATAACTCTTGTCATGCAAGCTCGTCTGTTCTTAAGGCTCCTGACATCACCTTCTGCTAGTACACGATCAATTTGATTATGGAAGGTGTGTCGTGGCCTTCCACGACTTCTGCATCCATCCACTTTTGCATTGTATATCTGTTTAGTCATTCTTTCATCGGCTTCTGAACGTCTTACTTAATAATACCTGTTATTATAGTTTCAAGCTATATTAATCGAAAGTAATCGATTTGATAATAAAAAAATGTTCTGCTTTATTAATTTTTTTTACTTTATTACAATTTTACTTTATTGCTATTTTTATAAGAAATCGAGACGGTAACGCATTAGGACATTACTAATTGATCCGTCATCGAGCTGTCAAAAGTAAAACAAATGCTTGGAAAGTGTATATAGGTCCAACAATAAAAAAAAACTAACTACGAAACTATCTTAGAAGCTAGTTTTTTTTTATTGCTGGAGTACAGCAGACAGGCTGACGGCCCAACTGTGATATAAAGTGGTTACCGTCGCCTATGAACATTTGCAACACTAAAGGTGCTACTAATGTGCTGCTGCTCTCTAAACGGAGACTGGAACCTGGCCACTAATGCTGGAACACAACTCAAGGTTGTTATGACGGCATACTCTAGACCAGGGGTGGTAGCCATCTAGACGAGCAAATACCCTACCACCTGGCTGTGGGTTGTTTTGTCGCCTCTTATACGACAGGCCGCCTGGCCGCAGGAATTTGTATTCTTTCTCGTTCCTGCACGGATAAGATAGGTAGCGTTTGATCATCTCAAACTTGCATTTCTAATTATTTGGTTTCGATTAATGTCCGGGAAACATACACCAAATGGGCAGTTTTGTGACCTAAATTATATATCATTATTACGTGCTGACCGTGAAAGATAACATCGTGATGAAACCTGCACATCGATATAATTGTAGTATAGGACAAGAACAAAATTAAGATAGGTGGATATGAAAAGAAAATAAATTCGGCCAAGTGCGTGGCCACGAAGTAAAAGTTCCGTAAATATGACGAACGTCCACCGTTTTGATCCAGAAAGAAAGGCGGGAAAAGCCCAGTTAAAAATATAAATTTCATATCTCATAATTATATCAAAATCTTACAGCCGTGTAAATTATTTAAAGTAATGTACACAACCGCTTTAAAAAGTTCAAGAGCAAGGTTTATCGGGTCATTGCGGTAACGTAAGCGGTTAAATAGGAAGGAGTTACTTTAAATTCCATTAATTTATCGTATAGTAACATGCTACAGTAGTAAAGAAGGAAGATTAGGTCAATAATGGAGGTAGAATTAATAAAAAGTTTAATATTAAATATATAAGAATTTGAGTAATTTATTCGAATCCTAGCCAAGGAAGCATGCACCACAGGTTCCCATAACTTATGGCACGGTCACTTGCCTTACTATCGTTTAAAATTTGACATAATCTTACTATGTAGTAGAGCCACGCAGAAACTATCTTGTGTGTGTGATACCACGCTCTCAGAGAATATCGGCTCGAAACGAAAACGTAAGCCTTGGGCTAATCGTATCTCGCGCGATGAGTGAGAATTCCGATAGCCCACTCCCCTTATGTCTTCTTCTCTATCTCCCCTATTCCATTCGCCTATCCCGTCCCCTGTATCCCATTCTTCCTGTCTGATCCTTCTATCTCATCCCATGTGGGGTACATGTCTCTCCTATCCCATCCTAAAGGCTGGCATCATGTGGTGTAACGTACAAAATTAGTTAAGGCGTCGGAAGGCATATAATGTGGTAAAATAATAAAATACCTAGCCTTCGCACTCCAGAAGAGGCAGGCCTGGAGACCCTAAAAACAGCTAGGGCAGTCGTTACGTCCCTCGAAACAGCGGCACAATCACTCCAGGTCCTTGGTAAAGAGACGCAGGATCTTTAGGCCCAAGTTATGGTGGCCCTGGCGGACATTAGTGACGTCGCCACGGTGTTCAAGGGCTTGAAGGGCACCTGTTCTAACAAGATTTAGAGTTAGTTTAGTTTAGAAATACATGTAATAAAAAAAGTATGAAAGAAAATGAAAAATGGCTGACAACGCGTTTGCTTCTCCCTTAGTGTTGCAAACGTCTATAGGCGACGGTAACCACTTTCCATTAGATGGGCCGGTTGCCTGATTGCCAGCTTCGCAATAAAAAAAACAATACCGACAGCCAGTATTTCTTCAAGACCCGTGTGAATAAGAACCTTACAAGTAAGCGTGTTCCATTCCAGACCATTCTCCGCTTAACATCCAAAGAGATCGTGGTCAAAATATACCAAATACGACAAAAAAAAAATTAAGGTAACTCTCAACAAATTACAACATTTGTACATATAGACGCTTTCACTATAGACGTGTGGATGATAATTATTACTTGTATATTTCTTAATCGTTAACATAATATATGTACATGTGTCCGCGCAACCAAGTTCGTAGAACGGCCTTCACCTGATGCCACAAATTACATTCCGACTGGTTTCATCTCTTATGTAATCTTTGTTTATTTTAATAATTTTGTTATTTTATTAATTTATTCATGCTATTATTATTAAGACGAAATTTATATTTATGAAGATATTTTAAAGAAAGGTCAAGTAAAAATCACTTTAAATAAACGTGTATGTATGAAGAGATTAATGAAAGTTGATGAAGCGAAAAATATTTGTCAGGATGGTAGCAGGTGAAGATCCGCAGGTATCTGCCTAGTCCAATGGAAAACAGGCGTCACAATATGCATGTATATATTATTACTATGATTTCACTTGTATGTGTTTATGGTTCTATAGTCTTTTTGGAAAAAACCAAACCTTAATAATCTTTAAGTCAAAGACAGGCTGTCTATGTATGTACGCCTGTATGTCAAAGAAATTTTTCTTAAAAACTACTGTGTTTGAAATGTGGTTAGATCGTGTACTGTACTACTATATGCCGCTACATAAAATATATATAGTAGTAAGTAGGTATAGCAAACCCTAAAATAAAAAGATACATATACCACTGACGGGTGACCCGTATAGGGGTGGAGAGCACGATGGAATGCTCCTCCGTCTTAAAGGCAGATCTTCCAGCGAGGCTAATGTTGTTCCTCGTAGGCCTAGGCCCATCTGTTCTAGTTGAAAATTTGTATATATTCATTGAATATTGCGGGAAACGTTTGTGACATCAATTATTGCACAGCGTCATCTATTGGCTTGTAAGTGTTCCACCACCATTGCTAGATATTGATGTAACGGAGGTATTAAAAATCTTCCATTCGTTAATCAGATGTAAAATATTACCAACTTGCCTGGTTTCAATAGCAAATAATGTTCTATAACGAAGTGGAGAAATAAAGAGAGGAAAGCGTAACACGATCTCTGAAGCGGACGCCCTGGTTACAGACGAGATTAAACTATAGACTTGCCATAGAAAAATAACGTTATTAGATAATTTACAAAGAAATTGCGAAAACACTGTCCCTTTTTGTCACAACTTTATGAGTGATCGATATTGTCACACTAATTACGAAGAATCATAACAAATTATTCATAACGATTATCGAATCATAACGATTATTGTGCAAACGATTAGATGCGGAACCACGGGTAGAGCATTATTTTTACACTTCAATAAAAATTAATAGCCTATCGGATTGATCATTACGCTTTCTATCTGTTTTAATACCAATGAATGAATGAATGCAAGAGTACCTATAATAAAAATATTATACAAATTAGGTATTTATTGATCCGTGAGCTATTGATTGTCTTACAAAATAATACTACTATGTAGAAACAATAAAATAAGTAGCCACACCGATTATAACTATGCTTGTTTAGTTTGGATGAGCTATTTATCAGATTTAACTTCAATTTTCAACCAATATAAAACAGGAAATGGAATAATATTGCTTTTTTCAAGACTAAATTAAAAATATTCAACAAAAAGCTCATATTGCATTAAATGCGATTTTTGTATTTTTATTCTGAACTATGATAAATTATCAACACGTAAGAGTGAAATAAAACATCACACTAACAATACGCCTAAATCCGTTAGAACGCATTTTTAGTACAGAAAATACTTGAAAAAAAAAGTGTGTGTATACAGTTCACACGCAGAGAAGTGAAACTTCAGAGAATATACTCACAGATAACTAACTTACTTCTCTAACTTTTATTAATAAAAATATATTTCCTTTAGCCTACATCCGTCAACATATTATAATTCAAAATAAACTTCTTATCTTATCACTTCAATTTTTCAGTGTTATAGTCTAAAAAAATATTGTCAGTTTTATTTCGGTCCAAATTGGACCAACCATCGGTCTTATTGACTCTCTAATCTGTAATCTGTGCTGTACAACGTAAAACTCGTATCTGATTTTCTAGCAGGCTCAGTCCTATAGATTTGTTTCATCAAGTTTTAAATGACAACGATTTTAAAGAAGTTGTACTTCAAAAACAAATACTTCCTTTCAAACAAGTTTCAATTTTTAAAATGTAATACACAATAAATTTAATCATGAACAATAAAATACTTCGTTATATGAACTTATTAGACCGTGATATATATTCGATAATTTCAATTTCATACTAATGCGCAACCACAAGACGATAGTTTGGCCGCAAATTAATATTTATTATAAGAAAGTATGTAGGTTTTGCTAAACGAATCTATTAACAAATTTAAGTGTGTCAAAACGTGAGAAGTTTAAGATTAGTTTCACAACATGGTCAGTAGAGTTCGTTGTCCATGAAATTATTCGAACGTGACAAGTGTTTGTTATTTAATAAACAGTGATAACAAGAAAAACTGTTTACATCAAACAGATAATAATAAAGTAGTAACACCTGAAAAATATTTACGTACTCAAAAACATTTCTGTTATGAGATGAAGAGAGACTGATACGCTTTCATACATTGTTGGGCCCAAATTGTAGAGAGATGAGAGTGATTATACGATTTCTTTTTATTCTATTAATATTTTCTTAAATTTGTAGTGGGTTTGATGATTTTTAATGAATTAATCGTGTGGTGTGATTGTTTTTATCTTAATATTTTCTTAAGTTTTCGCGACTTGTATACATAATAAAACTACGTTTTAACGGTTTTAAGCGCGGTAATTTTATACGACGTTTTGAAACGAGTATTGTTCAAGTTTTATTTAGCCTACCGCCAACTTATTATAATTTTGTTTATGTCTATGGGAGTAATACACTACCGCTTCACACGCAGAGAAACTCTTGCAAACATGCCTAACTTCAGAGTAATTATATACTCACAGTCTTAACTAACTGCTGGGTTTGGGTCTTCTCTAATCTTCTCTTTAGCCTATTAATAAAAATATGTATTATCCTCGCAGACTTCGTAGACCTTGTGTGTTTCAGTCCTTCCTTTACTCATCCGTCAACAATATTATAATTCAAAATAAACTTCTTATCACAGAAATTCAATTTTTCAGTGTTATAGTCTAAAAAAATATTGTCAGTTTTATTTCGGTCCAAATTGGACCTATGTTTAATCATCGGTCTTATGAATGTTGTTTTTGTGGATTTTAGGTAACCCATACAGTTTAGGCGCTTTGGCGCAAGATGGTGTGAGTGCGGATACGTCTAAGCTTAATTTTTCGGAGTGTTTTTTCATAACCGCGATTGTTTGTTTGGTTACTTTATCCGTGGGGTCAGTTTTGACCTTTTTATAAGTGCTTTCGTCCGATAAAAGATCTTGTATTTTACTATTGTAATCAGACGTATCCATGACGACAGTCGCGTTACCTTTATCTGCACGGAGCACGGTTATTTCTGGTTTATTGCGAATGTTTTTTAAGGCAATATATTCAGCACGAGTGAGATTACGGCGTAAAACCGATGAGATATCTTGTCGTATAGCTTCCGCATCCTCTTTCTGCATGCTGTTCCTTACCTGACATTCCTCTACGTTGCAGATTATGTTTTCCTTTCGTAAAATACCTTTTGAAAACATAATCTGCAACGTAGAGGAATGTCTGGTAAGGAACAGCATGCAGAAAGAGGATGCGGAAGCTATACGACAAGATATCTCATCGGTTTTACGCCGTAGTCGTCTACCCAAACCGAATCTCACTCGTGCTGAATATATTGCCTTAAAAAACATTCGCAATAAACCAGAAATAACCGTGCTCCGTGCAGATAAAGGTAACGCGACTGTCGTCATGGATACGTCTGATTACAATAGTAAAATACAAGATCTTTTATCGGACGAAAGCACTTATAAAAAGGTCAAAACTGACCCCACGGATAAAGTAACCAAACAAACAATCGCGGTTATGAAAAAACACTCCGAAAAATTAAGCTTAGACGTATCCGCACTCACACCATCTTGCGCCAAAGCGCCTAAATTGTATTATAAGAAAGTATGTAGGTTTTGCTAAACGAATCTATTAACAAATTTAAGTGTGTCAAAACGTGAGAAGTTTAAGATTAGTTTCACAACATGTAGTCACCGGTGTCTCCTGTCGTAGCTGAGTTCGTTCGTCCATGAAACTTATTCGCTAACGAAGATGTATGACAAGATAAAGTTTGTTATTTAATAAACAGTTCTGGAACTAAGGAACCCTGACAAACTCTTGGTCATGTGTATAGGAAACCTTACAGACAAATACCTTAATGGTTCGTCTCACCACCATCCTAGTCAGTTAGCTACCGTGGGCAAATCTTTGTTTCAGAGAGCACGGAAAATTTGTGACGAGAACCATATAGCTGGAGAGCTTAGCATGTCAAGCGAACACGCAATCAGCTGAAACTCCACACCAATCACAAAGGCCCCAAACCACCTTCAGTTGAGCGGTGCCCTGCTACTACCCTACATCAAGGGGGTCACAGACAGAATTTCACATCCTCAGGCGAGCTTCAATCAAAACATATTTCAAGCCGCAGAAAAAGATTACCCAATTTCTGAGACCTGTGAAAGAGAGACTGATACGCTTTCATACATTGTTGGGCCCAAATTGTAGAGAGATGAGAGTGATTATAGGCTATTGAAATCAAAAAACACCCAAATTTCAATAGAGAAGATGGTTGGCAAGTACCACCTGTTTGGGATCCAATTATCAAAACTATTAAGACCCAAACCCAGCAAAAACCAGCTGCCAGACCTCAAGACACTGTGAGCTCTTTCTTACAATTGACTGATAATTACTTTTATTTTTCCTTCCACCCATTTTGTAGTGGGTTTGATGATTTTTAATGAATTAATCGTGTGGTGTGATTGTTTTTATCTTATTTATTGTTGAAATCGATTCACATAAATCGATTATAGTAATCGATAACATATTTTATTTGCAGAGATGTACAAGATACCCTATACAAAATATCTGAATACAAGATACTATTAAAATAAGTATTTGAGATACCAGATACAAGATACTTTTGAAAATGGTATTTGAAATACTATACTATTTCCATTTCTTTATTTTCTCGATGACAGCTGCTGTGGAAACTTGAACGAGCGTCTTTTTTACATTATGTATACATTATTTAATAAAAATATCACGCTCACGCACGTACAAGGTCATAGCAGAGTCGGAGAAACTGATAGGGATGGAGCTATCAATAAATGTAACACGATAACAGACCCGATATTTTTTTACAAAGTGTAAGAAACTAAACTCTTGCCGGATAATTTTGTACAAATTTATTAACTAATATTACATATAATTACAAGATGTAATTATATTATGTTGATTTTTTATTTATTTATTTTAATCAAAATCTGATGAATCGTCACTGTCACTCGATGAGCTCTCCCCAACATTTATTATAAGTTCCTGTAATTCTATATTATCGAATGCCACATGAATTTCTCAATCCGACGCTATAATGTTTTGGGTTCTTCTCACAATTTTTTCCCAGTGTTCGGCGGTTACTTCCGCACATACATTTTTTAATAAATCTAACATCTTGTTTGCCGTAAAAGGGGGATGGGTATTGTTTCGAGCGGCGTGTCCTTTGATTTTTGCCCATATTAGTTCTATAGCATTGTACTAGCAATGATACGGCGGAAGTCGAAGAACCCAATGACCACATTCGGCAGCTATTTCGTCGGTAATATATCTTTTAGGGAGCCTTTTTTTCGATTTTAAAATATTCACTAATTGTATTATTAATAAAGTATTATCCACATTTTCGCCATGACGTTGGAGCCCGTCAATTATTTCTTGTTTTTTATTGGCCTGCGTCGGCATTTTATCAATTTGTCTGGAGTGATATGATGTAGCTTTGTCCATAATAATTATGGACGTTTTTTTCCAGAGATTGCACCATTTCTTTAAACCATCCTTCGTAAATCTCCGAGTTCATTTCTTCGTGGTAGTCCACTGTTTTCTTGGATTTAAAGGCCAGTAAAGTATCTGACACGAATCCTTTCGTAGATCCTGCATGGCATATGATAAGGCGTTCACCTTTTCTCATTGGCACTGAAGCGGCGGTGTCGTCAGTCCAGTTCTTAGATAGTGTGTGGTTTGCATTTAACCAAGTCTCATCAGTAAAAATATATGACGGCGAATAGCGTCAGCGTCGAAGTTGTCAATCGATGTCACACGACGTGGTTGGCGTTTTTTCTTCGGCATACGAAGCTTATTTTCCTGCATGCCGCTTGTACCGTAAGCTTCGGTAGTAATTTTTGAAACAGTAGATCCACTAATTCCTAATGCGGCCGCAACACGCTCTCGCACTTGCGACAGTGTTATTAGCGGGCCACCATTTTGATACTCTGCTTCAAAGTAATTACGAACCTTTATCACCAGTTCTCTCGCCTGCCTTTTCAGAACAGATCCTTTAGGCATTTTGATATTTGACAGCTGGGCAGCAATCAATATGGAGGGACACAAAATACACAACGTAACGTAGGGATAATGTGAAAAAACTCAGCGAACAGAAATGTACTGACTATATAGCACGACCGTCTTGTTGCGAGTGACAGATTAAAACAAACACAAAATGGCGGTGGGCCATTGAGTGTTCCCAGCTTGAAAAAATATATTTGAATGTTTTTGTTGTATTTTTCTTTGTTCAAAACATAATAAATATATGCGATCGATATCATTACTTATTTGGTCACAATACTACAACTATTTACATTAGAACTGTCATCGCGAAAATAAAGAAAGGGAAATAGTATAGATACAAAATACATATCTTCTAAATACTTGTTAAAGATAAAAGGTACTTTTTGAAAGAAATTCCAATTTTATTGAACTTAAGTTTATTATGTGAATTATGAATAGATTGTGCAAATGTGACAAAATATTATATTTTTAAGATTTTAATTGAGACCTTTCTTCTTCTTCTTCATTCTTCAAACATTTTATAACTCTTTTTTCTTCGATGAAGTTTCAACATAATATTCCCAAAAGAGAAGAGTCGCTACGTAGAGGCAGAACTCAGCAAACAAAAAATGTTATATTTATTGTAGGATAATCATTTAATTATAAAAGACAAGACAAAGGTATAAGAAAGAACAAAGCCGCGACTGAGTAGCAAACCCAGCCGCAGTCGCAGCGAGTGGAGGAGGCAAAAAAGAGCACCAAATATTCCCCCAGTCAAACCAGAACCATTGATTGCGCCGCAGCCCAAAGCGTGTCCAGGTGCTCGCGGAATGGGCGATCGAGTTCGGTCTCGTGGTCCTCAACCAGGGTCTGCTTACATGCGTGCCATGCCATGTAAGCCAGGGTACTGACGGGAGTGGTGGGGCTATCCGACCACTGGTACATACGATTTAGTGTCTCCAATTGGAGCTCGGCCTCTCAGGCCCTGGAACCTCCCCTACCCAAGGACCCACGCTGGGTTTTGAATCGTCTAGATTGGGAGGCGTTCCAAGAGGCCTTGATCGTACAGCAGCAGCAGTTACGGTTGCTGATGTCGGTAACGTGCAATGCGGTAATGCCGAGGATGGGCCCTCACAGGCCCAACAGCCAGGTGTACTAGTGGAGTGACAGTGAAATAGCATAATTACGCAGGGAGGGAATCTTAGTGCACCGCTAATACACCAGATTTCGTAGAAGGCGCCGCCGCACCGACGTCGCAGTAATCGTCGAGACGAGGTTATGCGTGGGGTACAGAGGTACCAAGAACGCGCTCCAAAAAGCCATTAGGACAGCCAAATCGCCGGCATGGGAGGAACTGCTGGTCAGCCTAAATTAAGATCCCTGGGAACGCCCATACCACATGATGAGGAACAAAGTTCGCCCATGGTCCCCCTGAAGATCCAGCAATTGACTGTTGACAACCCTAGCAAATGTCTCTATCTCCTTGCAGGCTTTGAATACCTTCTGCTATTGTTTTTGAAGAATTCACATATACACTTAGGAAGTGTATATCATTTTCCTTCAACGGAGATAATTTCTACATTTTCATGGTTTCACTAGGAAGTTCCTGCACCGCTAAAAGATCTTATATGGAATTTTAATAAAAGTTCCATCTGGTTCCACATGGAGATGTCTTTTGATAGGTTGATTTAAATTTAAAAGGTTCGTTCAGTTTATCGACATTATAAGGTGGCGTAGTAAACGTAAAAAAATGCGTACGTAATTATGACTAAAATTATTTTAGCAAACAAAGTATTTGCAAAATACTAAGATACTTCACAACTGGTATCTGAATACAAGATACAAAATACATTTTCAAAAAGTATCTAGATACAAGATACAAAATACGTATTTTGTATCTGTATTTCAGATACTTGTACCTTAGATAAGTCAAATCACTGGTTATTTGTAACCTCTTTTTTAAGATTTCTCGTCATGTACACCGCAAAGGAGTGAAACTCATTGCCGGAGTGTGTCTTTCCCAATACTTACAACCTGGGTGTTTTCAATTCACCACCACATTATGTTAATAACCATCTCGCCAAAACAAAGAGACACACTAGAAAAATGAACTCTATTCTAAATGTGATTAGTGTCAAATCGAGATGATTTCATACTAAACCAAAATTGTATTTCGAATTATGTATTTCAAATTGAATTACTTATTGCTAAATTTGCATTGAATGAAAAGCACCTTTCTTTCCTAATGTGAAATTAATGAAATCAATTCTGAAGACGTTTGAAACTTAAAAAAAACTCCTGATCACAGCAGTGTGATTGACGAAGAGGATGATATGTGCATAATAATATTTATTACGTTTAATCGAGGGTAAACACTGGGATTGGAAGTATCACTTATTGACTACTTACAAACATTGTTAAAACTTCTAACCCATAAGGGCAGAGATCGAATCTTTAGTATTTTTGACTGACCCACCTATGTTTTATTACTAACTCTATGGACACAGAACGATTTCACGTCGATAGATTATAATCTATCGGGAAATAATGCGTTAAATTGTAAGCAGTTTGTTCCGGTTCACAATATTTCAATAGCTCTCGAGATAGATTATAATCTAACGGTCTGTACAATTTAACCATGACATATATACTCTAATATAGCCAATTAATAACGGCGTTCATTTTAACTTTATAACTAAGTTGCATTTGGCCACAGTACCTAACTATAATATTATTTCAGATGGAACAGAGATATTAGCCGAGCCCAGCTAACTAAAGATATATTATTAACCTACAAATTTTATAAATAGTCTCAAGTTCCTGTTTCTAACCAGATATTTCAGTTCTCTTAATTAAATCAGGTTTTTCATACTTTTGTTTACATTCTTTAATACTTGATGACACTGCTTTTCAGCTTTGAGTTTTCGTTTTTACTAAATACTAACTGTCTTATTCATAGAGAGTTAGAGTAAGTTTGAACGCTTCTTTAACCACCATAAAGAACTGTTCAAACATACTTGACTATCAAATGTATCATCATCATGGAAACGCGAAGGAAGTTTCGCGGGCAGACGATAGTCTATAATATTATAATATGCTAAATATGTCGTCTCTCTACATTGAAGTTATTAAAAAAAAACACAATTGGAATAGACTATATAAACGATGGAGACACGATGATTTTTTTTAGATTTCTTGTCTGTTAGTCGGTTTTTCTGTTTGTTCGGGATTTACGTAAAAACTACTAGGCCGATTGCGATTCGATTTTCGCTGATCGTGAGCAAATTCTCACACTTAAATTCTGCGCTACCTTTTATTCCGGAATCGCACGGGAAATTTTCCGGGAACGGTTTAAAGAGGCCAGAATAAAAAAAAGCTTTCTTATTTCGATGCGATGTTTTTACTCATTGATAGCAAATTTTCTGAAATTAAATCTGTGATACTTTTTATCCTGGGGATCCCGCGAATTTTCTCAGGAGCTGGTTAAAGTTGTTAGGACGCTTACAAATTAGTTTATTTATTCTTACACGATTTTAGACACGATACATTATTTTTTAAATACAGCAATACTTTGTGTCCTGGGCATCTCACGGAAATTTTCCCGAGGGTGGTTTCTAGTGGTTAGTATGCATATAAATTAGCTTATACTAAAACACAATGCACTTTCTTTTTCAAATAAGTAAAAATAGAAAAAGTATAAATTATTTATTTGCATAACAATTAGTTGATTCAGATTCAATTGATACTAAAACGATGGTTTACGTTCTTTTCCGAATGCTTTGTTAGTTTATATTCCGGGAACCCCGCGAAAACTTCCTTGGAGTGGTTTAAAGTCGTTATACTGCATAAAAATTGGCTGATTCCGATACGATTTCACCAGAACGTTAGATTAAGCTTTTTTCAATGACTGGGGTATATTATATATATGTATAGTATGATCTCAGTATAGATCATGAGAATTCATATACGTATTAGACATTAAAATAGTATCCAAGAAACATCAATTATTCATTGCTGATAAAAAAAGGTTTATCTCGAATTCTAAATTTCTTATGTATTGAAACTCTTTAGTAGATATTTCAACAAACTCACATATACATAGAAAATATACTCACATATACATAGTGTATTATGTCAAATGAAATGTTAAAATTAAGTTAATATTGTAAAATAGCTTTGTCTGTACATTGAAGCTATTAAAAAAACCAATTGGGATCCAATTGTTTGATTGATGGAAAATTGAAACAATTAATGTTTTTTTTTTCATAAATATGTTAATTTCTATGAGGTTTTCACTATTATACAGACATTTTTTACTTAAATGCTGAAAAAGCTAATATCATGGGAATTCTAGTGTAATTTTTCAGGAAACCGGATTCACTTTTTCATGTTTTTACTCCTATACTTTAGTGACGGAAAGTTCCAAAATTTTCTTGGGAATAATGCGCCTAGATATAGCATGAAAACTATTCGTGTTACTCTTATTACAGCATAGTTTAATACTTTATGACATTTTTATACATGACCATATTGGGACTCTTGAGATTTCCCGGGATTTCCTTCCACTTCCAAACCACTAGATCAACTTTGACGCAATGTTCGCAAATCACAAGACACTGTCTGTAATTATTAGAAATCCTTAGTGAAGAAACATCTGTAGTTGAATAAGTCTTTAGTAAATTACAAATATCGGGAGTTTATGAATATATCCAGGATTCATGTATTGTCATATTAAATATTTATTCAATTTTACATATTGATAAAATAACTTTAATCTTTGCTATCTAAGTAATGAAAATGAAGTCGAAGGCAAATACTAGTTACGTTATAAAAATGAAAAAGATTTTTATAACAGTAATAATACTATTGGAATTTTGATTTAGTATGAAATCATCTCGATTTGACACTAATCACATTTAGAATAGAGTTCATTTTTCTAGTGTGTCTCTTTGTTTTGGCGAGATGGTTGTTAACATAATTAAACTTTTAGCATAACGTGACGCGACATGACAGAATAATAATAATGAAGTAAAGATAAGCTGCTGGGGAGTTTATTGCGCCGCTTATTACCATTTAACAGTAACTTAAATTGCTTTAGAAGCGGGGGTAGATTCATGACTTTCAATAAGTAATCCGTAAACATTCCATGTTAAAATAAACACATTCATTTACATTTTTCATTTTCATACGAAAATAAAAGGCTATAGAGGTATAAGTAGAGTACTCGTTTCTCTCTTTTCTATCACCATATCAAAATTCATTGGGGTCGGCACAATGTGTATTTTCTTTCCACACTCCTATATTCTGACATACATCTTCTGTCACACCACAAATCATCATATCATCCTTCACACAATCCATCCATCTTGTTTGGTCTACCTTTACATTTGTACTCATCCATCTTGTACTTTAACATTCTTAACGAGTACTTGTTTATAGTACTCATAATAAATTTTACTCGCCTTATGAAACACGAAGGTGCATTAAACAAAAACGGAAAAGTGGAAAAACGAAAGTTATAACATTGTTACGATTCGCTTTTCCATTTGTTCGTTGAAGTTTCACTTCTTCTATGTGTCCCAGCACACATTTCGGTTTTTCGCAGGTTTATTGCAAATTAGGATTTGGTTAGGTTAGGTACATTTTAATTAATACATTTTTTATTCAAACATATTTTATTTTATCAAACAAAAAAATTTAATTCGATCCGGAACCAATAAAAACATCGATAGTCTACTCTAACATTATTCCGCCTCTCACCACGTCTAGACTAAATTTATGCCGCTCTTCCACGCGGCGGTAACGCTTTTTCGTGACAGAAAAATCCTAAGACCCCGTCTATATAGAAGTTACACTTCAAAAAGATTCTGCAAGAGCGAGGTCGTAACTGTGTAAGGTCATTGTTTGGAAACGAATAAAACTATTCAAATATTCTGAACAGGTATTACTTAACCTAGCTTTGTGTGTTATAACTTTTATTAAAGTTTTTTGCTTAACAAATTAACATACAATACCAATCTCTGCAATAATGTAGACAATATCAAATTACATCTTGCGTAAAAGGCTTAGACAAAATAGATCATTTCCTAGTTGTGCGGAAGATTTTGTATCAAAATATTGGTGTTTTGATCTCGTGAAAGTCCAATGGCTGAATAAACCAATGTTTACATTGTTCGAAATATAATTTCACATATTTTGTCAATTGTTTCATAATCTGCATAATGTTGCTTATTAATGGCGAGTTTAGAACTAAATCATATTACTTCAATAACTTGTGCTTGAATCCGTTCGAAATCAAAGCTTTAATTCGGAAACGACCCTAATTTTAGAGATAAAAGTATGTTTATTTCTACAATAATATGTATCCACTAGGATATGCCCGAGACTTCGTCTACGCTTGGCTTGAAATTTTTGCGGGATTCCCGGGACACAAAGTATCGCAGCATTTAAAAAAGAATTTAAGCTATTGTTTTAATGCAAATTGTGTCGGGATAAGCTAATTTTTATACACCCGAAAAACTACAAATTGCTTCTGGAAAAATTCCCGCGGGATTCCCGGGATCAATAATATCCTACATTTCATTACATAAAATTTTCTTAGTTTTTCGTAACTAGTTATACATAATAAAACTCCGTTTTAACGGTTTTGACCGTGGTAATTTATTTAATTTTTATTATTCCGACGTTTCAGCCACTTTTCAGTAGCCGTTATCACGGAGACAAAGATGTCAAGTGTCAATGAATATTGTTAAAATTTTATTACGCTATCGCTAACTTGTTCATTTTAATTATGTAGTTTTAATTTACCACCAAGCGGTGGTATATTAGATTACCACCACCGCTTCGCAACATGTTGTGGCTTGATAATTGAGAATCAAATAAATTACCACTATAAAAACCTTTACAACGTAGTTTTATCATAGAATTTGATCGATTTGATAGAATCCCGATCAGACACACACAGACAAGAAATCTAAAAATAATGGCAGCGTGTTCTTCATACATACATACATACATAACTTCACGCCAATTCCGTTGCGGGGTAGGCACGAACAACAGAGCGCCATTTAGGCTTATTCTTACACACCTCACGTGTTCTTGAACTATACAAATATTATAAAGATTTGTATTTTTGTAACGAATAAACTCAAAAATTACTGGACCGATTTCAAAAATTATTTCACCATTAGAATCCCTGAGTAACATAGGCTATATTTAATTTAAATAATCTGGTTATAATTCTTGTTCAAGGCAGGACAACGTCTGCCGGGACCGCTATCGTTTATATAGTCTATTCCAGTTTTTTTATATTACTTATTAGCTTTCAATGTACAGACACGGCATTTTTAGAATTTTATAATATTATAGATTTCACCCAACGTACATCTTATAAATATGCCAGATTTTGCGATTAATCTATTCTCAAAGTACCGTCAAGAACGGGTAAACAAACGTGCAAACAAAATGACTTTCATAATAGCGAAAAAAGAATTGATAACATCGTCCTTGTGTTAACAGAAAAATAACTGATATCTATCAATTAATACCAAAAATATTATATAATTTTTGGGTACTTAACTGTTTCCGTACTACATATATGATTTCTTGATTCACTGAAGTGCTGATATTTTAGGACGGCTTACCTGTAAATAAACAAAGTGATTGAGAAATCTATTCTATATTATGTTACATGTAAACGCTTATTTAAATGTTGCCAATAAATTGCGCCAATCTGGTATCAATTTTAGCGCAGTTTTCTATTGGAGTGATCAGGAACTTAAAATTAGCTTTAACTTATTAACTAGTCTAAATGAATTTTAAATAATATTATGCAAGTTGCATAGAACATATTTCACGATTGTATTAAGGTTTCGTAGTCATTTTAGTAAAAAACCTTTATAATATTTGATGCCTATCCCTCCGCCTGTCTATGTATTTCACGTAAATAATATGTAGGTCCCATACGTAAATAATGCCAATTTAATAAAACTACGTTTTACGGTCTTGAGCGCGGTAATTTATTCGATTTTTATTGTTCCAACGTGTGTTGTCCACTTTTCAGTAGGTCTTCCGTGATCACGGCTACTATTATTATGTTTCTTTCTAATCGTACAACTCAGATGATGCCTTTATATTCATGGCTAAAGATACCTGAGAAATAAATTACAAGAAATGTGGTTTAAACAAAAACTTTTCTCCTTATGAACAATCTTAAACAGACTTAATTTATATACGTATGTTTTACATTATTTATTTTGTTCTTTTCAGACTCGAAGAACAGATGATAACGGAAAAGACCCGTGCAATGAGGTTTATTATGCGTGAGGACCAACTACCGGCCAAAATCAATCGAATAAGAAAAAGCAAACGGCCAGACAGACATAAAAGTAGTAATTGATTTATCTTTAGGATATCTAAAGATACCAAAACCAACAAGTGTTCATATGCTGTGATAGCGGAAAAACTGAGTCGATAAAACAACTCGTGACTGTGTTAAAATGGGTATCCAAGTACTTCTGGCGTCTACCGCACTAAAAACTGTCAGTGTCACTGGATTATGGCTAATTCCTTTGCTGCTCGGGGCGCTGACTTACCACAATTATAATTCATACGACCCTGAAGCGAAAGTTCTTGATAAGGAACCAAAGAGAGAATATGATTTTATAGTAGTAGGTGGTGGTTCAGCCGGTGCTGTTGTTGCTAATCGACTGACTGAGGTCAAGGGTTGGAATGTTCTTTTAATAGAGACTGGTAAGAGACATATATGTATGTATCAATGTGTTTTATGTTCGAACAAAACCGAGTTAAACTGCCAGTTCTATATACCTATAACTATACAAATAAGTTTCAAAATATTGCGAGTAATTATCCAATAAAACATTTAATTTTCAGCCCAGCAATATTGTCATCCATTTTTTGATCAACATCAGTAAGTTGAGTTAAACTATAATACTCCATACGAACCGCTAACCTCTATGACGTCTTTCTATAAGTGGAAAATACCAATAAGGTGCCTGCGTAAATGTCATTCCAACAATAAGCTATTAGCCCAGGACAGACAAAAATCAAAAGTCAGGTTTCAGTACCCAAAAATCATTTTTAATCACTAAGGCCGAGAAGTTTAATTTCCATTATTAAAAGAAAATTCAACTATATGTATTTATATACAAATGGACACCTGAAATTAATATCATAGCAAAGAATCGGTTCTATAATAATGTTGTGAGATTTCAAACTTTTAATAAACTGTTTCAGGTCCTGATGAAAATGAAATCACAGATGTCCCCTCGCTAGCTGGATATCTTCAGCTAACGAAACTGGACTGGCAGTACAAGACTGAGCCAACTCCTTACGCCTGCTTGGGGTTCAAAAATCGAAGGTGCAACTGGCCTAGAGGAAAGGTAATTTAATATTTTATTAAGTTGTTATATTAATTTTGTAGTTAATTCAGTTACTATCAGCGTTTAATAAAAATATGATAGTAAAATTCGATATTAATTAGACATTTTGAAGGAAAATAATATTTCGTTCTAGGTCACATTAATTTAATTTTAATGCGCCTAAAATTATTCGACAGCACAATCACAGAAAACTAAGCAAGTATCAAGTAATGAAAGTATTTATTAGCGTGAGTGTCATTGTAAACTGAAAATTCAAATCTGCCTTTTAGTTTTACTCTCAGACCTCTAATAGACCTCTAGGCCTCAAGCTAGTTTCCTTGCGATGAATTTTCGGCTAAATTATGGTCTGTGGCAAACTCCAATCCTACGTAAACAAAATAAGATGGAACAAATAAATGAATTAATGAAACAATGAACTGAATTTAAAATTTATATCTAAATCAAAAATAATAGATTGTGATACATTATAGTTATTATACTGAAGTATCCATAATTCCAATTTTCAGGTGCTCGGTGGCTCAAGCGTACTAAACTATATGATATACGTGAGAGGCAACAAATTCGACTTCGAGCAATGGGAACAATTCGGGAATCCCGGATGGGGCTATCGGGACGTACTCAGGTATTTTATCAAGTCAGAAGATAATCGAAATCCTTATCTCGCTAAAAGCAAATACCACGGCAGAGGAGGATATCTTACAGTTCAGGAAGCACCATGGAGAACTCCTTTGGTCGCTGCGTTTGTTGAAGCTGGAGTCGAAATTGGATACGATAATAGAGATATCAATGGAGATATCCAAACAGGTTTTATGATTGCCCAAGGAACTATTAGACGTGGTTCGAGGTGCAGCACAGCCAAAGCTTTTTTAAGACCCGTACGAACACGACGGAACCTAGACGTATCCTTAAACAGCCAAGTAACGAGAGTACTTATAAACCCTGTTACTATGAAAGCATATGGTGTTGAATTTGTCAAACATGGCATGAAGCGAACTGTTTATGCAAAGAAAGAAGTTATATTATCAGCAGGCGCGATCAATAGCCCACAGCTGCTTATGTTGTCAGGAATCGGTCCTAAGGAACACCTAAGAGAAGTTGGAATAAAATTGTTAAAGGATTTACCTGTAGGTGAGAATTTACAAGATCATGTAGGTGTTGGTGGTTTAACTTTCCTAGTCGATAAACCTGTAGCCATAGTTCAGAATCGTTTTCAAGCTTTCCCAGTTACGATGAATTATGTTATCAATGAACGGGGACCAATGACAGTTTTAGGGGGCTTGGAAGGCATTGCTTTTGTTAATACGAAATATGCAAACAGTTCAGGTTTATGGCCAGATATACAATTCCATATGGCTCCAGCTTCCTTTTCATGCGACAATGGGCAGGTTGTAAGAAAAATCATTGGTCTTACAGATGAAATATATGATAGTGTTTACAAACCTATAGCAAACAAAGACGCTTGGACGATAATGCCTTTGTTATTAAGACCGAATACTCGAGGTTACGTACGATTGCGAAGTTCTAATCCATTCCACTATCCTATTATGAACCCACGTTACCACGAAAATGAGCTGGACGTTGCTCGTCTAGTGGAAGGCATGAAGATTGCTTTGCAGGTTGCAAACGCTTCTCCATTCAAACAGTTTGGATCTAGGCTCTATACAAAACCTCTACCAAACTGTAAGCAACACAAATTCATGTCAGATGAATATATTGAGTGCCAAGTGCGAACTATATCAATGACTATATACCATCAGAGTGGCACTGCCAAAATGGGTCCTGCTTGGGACAAAGAAGCCGTAGTTGATCCAAGATTAAGAGTGTACGGTGTAAAAGGACTTAGAGTTATAGATGCTAGTATAATGCCTACAATTGTTAGTGGCAACACGAACGCTGCGGTCATAATGATCGGTGAAAAGGGTGCGGATATGATCAAACAAGACTGGTTAAGTCAAAAACGGTGACAGGTTTTTACCTAATTTTAGTAATAAGTTACCATTGTGATACCAATTTAATGGTGTTGTTTTAGTTAAATGCTATCCAAAGATTTTAAAAAATACTCTGCTACTTTTAAGTATGGTTAATTAGTTACTGTTCTTAGGGCCGATTTTTCAATCAGCAGATAAAAGTCATTCATAGAATAAAACACAACATGGAAAAATTGAAAATGACAGGTGCATGAACAAAACAGTTGAATTGTTTCACTTTCGAACTTAAGACAAAAGGAATCTACTATAGATTAGTATATTCATATAAACATATTGATTCGACTAAACAAAACTACGTTCTGACGGTTATTGTGCACGATTTTTTTCTTTTATTTTAATCAGAGTGATTCCGTGAACATGGTTAATAAAAAAAAAGAATGAAATGTCAGATTACGATGGATGACGACATAAAAATCACTTTAATATCCATTAATACGTAATATTAACTAAATGAATATATGTATACCTTTCGAGATTTTACATTAACAATAGACATTAGAATTGTATTACAAATTGCAACTGTTTAGATTATTTTACAAATTATTGCCAATATTTGTTAAACTTAAATAAGAAATAATTTTACCTTTAATTAATTAATTTTTACTATTGTTTATATACGAGTTCAATTTTATAACTTGACCTGAGCAGCTAAATCCACTTTGTGAAGAAGACCTACTAATTAAAAGTAGTGTTTAAATTTCGTGAGTTGCTTTGATGGCCATATTATTTCAACTTTATACTACAGCTTTAAATTTCAAGCATTGCTTACGAGCACAGTTAAAATTAACAAACAAATATTATCAGAAACCACCACTGTAATGTACTTATACCAAAACTTAAAAACGTTTTTGTATAACTTTATTTTTACGAAACGCTTACAATAAATGTATTATGTGTGATGATATTTCTTAAACACTAATTTTATACTTACTAATCTTGTAAATTATGTAAATATTACTATAAATTGTAAATATATCTAGTTGCTATACTTTATAACATATAAATACTTTATTTATTTCTCGGTTACCGCCATAATTGTTTTGTTCTGTATGTGATAAGGCCATAATCACAATTTAGTTTGTAAACTGTTTTTGTACATTCGAAATATACCACTGTTAAATAAACTTAGTTTTATTTATGTAAGGGCCCATATATTGTGAATATGAGAAGATCCGGCCATGTCTTCCCGTAGTTTCTACATAGGTACGACTAATTTTAATGGCTTAAATTCGACTCAACATCGGCGCAATATATACGTAAGCCACCCAATGATCCAACCCGTGCAAACATTATTACACAAGTAACTAAAAAATAATCTATGCTATGATAAATCTGTAAATGGTCCGAGTTTGCATTTGCAATGCATTTAGATAAGTAAATAAAAATCAGGGTGTATAATTCGGACTAGTAGATTCCAAAAGTGATATTTTTAGAATTTTTATTTGTCTTTCTATGGGTGTCTGTCTGTCTGTTAAAGCATCAGGTGAAAACTACTGAACGGAATTAAATGAAACTGGACACAGAGCCAGCCCATGCCCCGGGGCGTAACTCAGGATACTTTTCATAATAAATAATGTCGTTTTCCGCGGGATAGACAAATATATCGACAAAAACCGACATCAAAAACTAAAAAGTATAAAATAACTTATTTCTAAAGCTATTTTTAATTATAATATCTTATTTTTTATATATTATATCTAAAATATCTTGAAGTCGGTGCGAAGTAAAACATAAAGATTACTATATTTTGAAAATTACTAAGCACCGACTTTACGATGTTTTAGATATAATATATAAAAAATAAGATATTATAATTAAAAATAGCTTTAGAAATAAGTTATTTTATACTTTTTAGTTTTTGAAGTCGGTTTTTTTGAACGAAGTTTTTTTTATTTGTTAATTTTTAGTGTCTAGCTATGGGTAGGCCCTACAAAAGGTGCCGCGCGCCTTAAAAAATATAGATCCTAAGGACGGAACGGAACGGAAAAAAAATTCACAAGAAAACGTTCATTAAATTAAAACTACTGGGCCAAACTATGTTAAATTTTTAGGAGACCGAATGGTAACTATTCCGTATCAAACTAAAAAAGAATCACGTAAATCGGATCATAAATCTCAGCGTAATCCGTGTACATACGGAACGAAACGGAAAAAAAATCATAAAAAATGTTCATAAAATGAAAACTACTGGGCCAAACTATGTTGAATTTTTAGGGGAACAAATGGCAACTATTCCGCATCAAACTAAAGAAGAATCACGTAAATCGGATCATAAATCACAGAGTAATCGGTGAACATACATAAAAAAAATAAAGATTCCGACGAATTGAGAACCTCCTCCTTTGTTTGAAGTCGGTTAAAAAGATGGCGCTGCGATCACATCCTTTTTGAAAACTTCGGAACGCATGTGAACGAAACTTGACAGAAAGATAACTTGTATTCCGAATCACTACTTAGGATACTTTTTATCCCGATAAACGATATCGTTTCCATAGAATAGACAGATTAGCTCAATAGATGGCGCCGCAATCACGTATTTGCTAACTTGTTTACTAACAAATACCTACGTTGTTATAAACAACATACAATTCGTTTTATTACTTCAACTCGGGTTGGCTTCGACTCATCTCTGTCTTGCTGGGCACTTGTCTTGACTATATGGACTTGGTTTTTTTGTTATTAATACCTATATGTAAAAAGACGAATTATGTTTTTGTATAAATAAAATAAAGCTACTGCCTAGGGTTTAACACGCGGCGTAGCCATGAAGCAAACTCTAGTTGGAAATAAATACAATGTTTACCTTTTTTTTATTGATTATCTAGCAAACAGGCAGACGGCCCAGCTCACAGTAAATAATTACCGTTGCCTATAGACGTTTGCAACACCAATGGCGAAGACAAGGCGTTGTCAGCCTTTAGGATATACGGGGAATAGGGCAAGAGAGAGATAAGATTTGATATGTAGAGAGGAGAGAGGAAGTGGGCCATTGGAAGTCAGTCATCGCACGACTAACTCAAGGCTAACTCACCGTTTCAAGCCGCTATTCCGTGGAGCGTGGTATCACACCGATTAGCATATGGTAATTATAACAATATATATATAGGTATTTAGAGTAATAATACCTAAAGAGATAATTCCCTACAAAATTATGTTCAGAGTTATAGCACAAAACCAATCAATGTGTGCGTGAGCGCCATGTAATTATTTTCGCTCTCACGCCCACAAATCACAAATAATATTGCAAGTAAATAGAGTATTTCCAAAAAGTAGGGAATTAAAACTATTGTAGTTCGTCACACTGAGGACTTTGTCTTGCGGACGGACGGGACCGACTCGTCAACAAGCGAATTGAGACTTTTAGGTTCTACTTAAAAGTGCTTCACTTTAGTGGCACTTACTCGGGTTCTAAACGTATTAATTCTATGTATAGGTACATATTAGGTAAAAAACTGCCATTTATACCTTGGAAATTTTTGTACACAAAAATACATGATAGTAAATGAAGGAAAAGCCCCAGTAAAAGCATAACTTAGTCGCTTCTTAATATTAGTTATACAAGGTTTACATTCTGTACGTGTTATACATATGTAATCTCTATCGCATAACACTTATTCCAACTCTTTTTTAATGAGCCTATAAACCTCGTATAACCATTATTATGAGTAAGAGGATAAATATTTACGCACTTGATAATTAATAAGCATTCGTACAAAATGAAACAGTATATAATCGTACCAGAAAAAGTATCATCGTATCACATTATGAACAATAACAATGTGCAAAGAATTCACAAGAAGCTATCTTCTTGTGAACTTTTTGCACATTGTTATTTTTTCGTTTTGGCCATTAATATTCAAGGAAGTTGCAAATTAGGATTACAATATTTTTGGCATATACCCACATAATGTGCCTTTAAAAAAAGTCAAAGTCATTTTGTACGTGCAGTATAGATAAAAAAATAAAATAAGAACCATTGACGCAAAACTTAAAAACAGTAATGTTTATTTGTTACTCCCTTCGACTGTAATTTTGTCGGAAACTGAACATCATATATTGATACTATTATTTATTATAATAAATAGAATTAAAAACTAAAAATAAATTAAGTTATAAATAGTACAAACTATTATAGACTGTGTAACAAATCGCTGCCAGATGGGAGCGTGCCCATTTGCCCAGAAGGCTAGCTACATTGCCGCGCGGCGCTCTGTATGGCGATGCTTATTTGTTGGGCGAAATATAAGCCAGCCTTCTGATCACGGGTGGCATCATAGAGTTTCTTGCAAATCTCTTTAAAGAAACTCTTTGCCGATAAACCCCACGGACCTAATGTTTCAACTCGAAACGGCCCAAATATGTAATCCCTTCTAAGGTTTCATATTTGCGCCGTTTGAGAGCTTCGTTTTTGCAGCTTTTGAAGCAGCGTTGCCAGCCTCTAACTCAGTCATTGGAAGATGTGACAGCGCTAGTGTCTACACATGTCGCGTCCCAAACAAGCGACCGTCCCTTGTTTAATATTAGAAAAATTAAAATAGATCTTTTATCTAAAATATATTTAATTTTGTGTTAGCAAAAAAAGCGTGAATATTCCTAAAAACTGCTTCATGGACTCACCTTTATATTGAAGTGTTAATTTGTTTACAGTCTTTTTAGTTATAACACTTATAACTGTTGATATTATGTGTGAGAGTTATAAATCCAGTTATCCTTTCGCCATTGAATGAATAAATAACAAATCGTATTTTGACTAAAATGGGGCCCAATTAATGAAATCGTCACGTCAAACCGTGCATTTGCCTTTGTATGTTACAGTCGGTTTTTTTTAAACAACTGGGTTTAAATGTGGATGAAACAGGTAGGTATATCAGGCCTCTACACAATGGCGAAAATATTGAAAAAGAAACTTCAATGTAAATAAGTAATAGGTATAATTATATGGGTAGGTATTAGTCGGGCTAAGATTAAAAAATCATGATATTTTTCTTTAATGACTTTTTATTCATATCTATAATAAATATTAGCTTGAAGTAGTAAACAAAATAGGTCAACTGCAAAAAAATTAATTTTGAGGTGGACATATTGATTTGGATAAGCGTCATGCCAGACCGCGTCATCACGTCACCTTAGGTGGACACAGCAGTGGTGTGTAGTGATTACAAGACGTACAATTTCTACCACTCTTTTTTCAGTTTCCCGAACAAATTTCACTCTTTGTATTCACCTTGATTCAAATACGTACCTAGAAAAGTACTATGACGTAGACGAAGAAACCCTTACTTTAGATGGTCACTGTATTATCCGTATACCTACTAATGTGACACTAGGAATATTGGACAAAATGTCTTAAGGGAAACCAAATAAGTTTGCATAACATAATTATGAAAAGTATTTCTTTATCTCCTTATTTACAGGACTTTGCCGCTTAGCGGCCACGTCGCCCGAAACATAATTTTTACAATAAATAAAATTTAAGTTTCTGTCTGTAATTTACAAGGAATGAAATTAATAATATAAAAAAACCCTTATTTATAACAGGCACAATCATTAATAATGGATTTTATAATTTTTCTGTCTGTCTGAAAGTGTCTGACAGCCTCTGAAACGATTCCGTCTTCAGTTAATCAACTTCCATTACTGGACGTAGGCCTTCCCGAGTTTGTGCCACTTATCCCAGTCCTCGGCTTTCCTCATTCACTTTGCCGACGACCTGACGGTTACAACTCGTCGGTCCACTGGGCTGGACGGCGTCCTACATTACGTTTACCGAATGACTACGAAAGTGCTCAACGGATACTATTGAAAACTTTAGTAATAGTTTTTACTTAACCAATTCAGTGATTTAATTCTGTTGGACTTTTTCACCTTTGTGCATTTCCTTAAAATAAGTTTAGTATCAATCTATTGTACACACCGCAAAATCTTATCATAATAATTAATTAATTACCAGAGTTAACGAGTCAATGGTTTTGACCATTGATTACTGGTTATTGTGGAATACCAGTTGGCAATTTATAACAAATCAAATAAAACATAAGTACTTGTTTTAATGTGGTTTAATAATTAATAGTTCGAAATGCAGTTCGTTGCAGTCTCGTGAATTTAATAGTTGTGTACGTAGTAATACGTAGTTGTGTATGTGTATGGTGATTTACTTTTGTTAATTTACAAAAATGGGGTGGTTTCAAATTTTTTTGAGGTAATAATAAATTTAAAATCCTATCTATATCCATTTGTAGTTAAGAACGTGTTTAACCGCTGCTGTCAGAGTCAGATAAAGGACCATTGAATAGGGCAGATCCCTCGATTTAGTTTTTACTGACCGGTGCGATTGGTCCGCGACTTACAGTTCTCGCGGAACTTCCGCGTTCCTCCTTCTCGGCAGCCTTAGTGTGGGTGACAGTCGATGATCTGATAAACAATCTTGTAGAATTCAAGAAATGAGTGGTTGAAAGGAACACGATACAAACGGTAGGTAAAAAATCGAGAATATTCTATATAGCTATATATAGATATAACACCTTTATCACTTGGCATTTCTAAAACCAAGATTAAACAGACTCGTTTCAAGATTATTTGTACCGGGGTCTGCAGAATGAGTATTGCCAAATTTTGCATAGCAGACGAAATTTTTCCCCAAAATAGCTCTCCACGAAAATCTTAACCGTAACTATTTATTTAAACTAGTTTAAACTGTAACTGAAATGTAATATAATATATTGAAACGAGAATGAAGCCAATATAATTATGTTAATTATTATGCCAGAAGCGACATAACACCAACGTCATCATCATTATTAGAAAAATTCTCTGACTCAAATTTGTAAAGCATTTTAGTGCTTTGCTCGATAATTTATAATATTTTAGTGACAAAATTAATGTGGAGATCCTGGTTTGTATGTCCATTATACCTTCTTTCGCCTTAAAGATAATTGTTACATACATAACACCTTCATCTTATGTCATCAATTAAGAACAACAACAAAATTGAATATCTACTCGTGAATGCTAAAGGTTTTTCTCTCAAATTATATGCTACTCAAAACAAAATAGGGCCCACCATGTTTTATTAATGAATTTTATAGCTTCTTTTCCTTTTTTCAATTTTTATGATTAGAAATGAATAAATTAAGGTTTTTGAAAGTGTGTGAACAGAAACAATAGTAAGTTTTGCCAATTTTATGGAATTTAGTCAAAATTTACAGTTTTTAAGAAAGTTTACAGAAATTATTGATTTGTAAAGTTTGATTTTTATTTTTATCCTTGACTAAATCAATGAGTTTGAAGGTGCTTAATAGCGAGTAGGTTCTCCTCTGTTCCGTATGTACTCTCTGAGTCTATCTGAGACACTTTCAATCACTGGGTGATGTTTTCCTCGGGTATTCGCTCCCAACACAATTTTAGGGCGTTTATGAGCTCTTGTCGATTAGTCACATTACTGAAGTTCAATTTGAGGCTTCTTTTCAATTGGTCCCATAAATGTTCAATGGGGTTAAGATCGGGACTCATGGCCGGTCACGTTAAAACCGTAATATTGGCTTCAGAGAGAGCTCTCTGGGTTGTTCGCGCTGTATGTGGGCGAGCATTGTCTTGCATAAAGACGAAGTTTTTACCCACTCTTTGTGAAAATGGGATGACATGGGGCCGAATTATTCGATCGTCATACCGGGAGGCAGTTATGGAGCCTTCTTCCAGAATTACCAGCTCAGTTTTAGCGAGCAAGCTTATTCCAGCCCACACCATAACATTTGGACCTCCAAAACGATCCGTTTCATGTATGCAAGGTTTTAAAAAACGTTCGCCTTCTCTTCTCCACACGCACACTCGACGATCATCGCTGAAAAACTTCACTTTACTTTCGTCCGTAAAGAGTACATTTCTCCAGTTATCCATTGTCCACTCCGCATGCTCGCGAGCAAACCTCAAACGTGATGCACGATGCGCTCTTGTCAATTTTAGACGAATAACACGAGATCTGGAACGTTGTCCGTCTTCATGGAGTCGATTTCGAATGGTTTGATCACTAATTCGTGTGCCAGTCGATTGCCGCAGTCGATTTTGTAAGACGCGGGCGGGAATCGTGCGCTCTCGAGGTGCAGTCAATTTCATATACCGGTCTTCCTGGATGGTTGTAGCTCGCGCTCTTCCTGATCCAGATCTCCTCGCGACACTACCTGTCTCTAGTAAGCGTTCCCACGCATTTCGAATAGCTCGTTGCGACACACCAAGACGTCTTGCCACCGATCTCTGAGATTCTCCCTCCTGAAGCATAAATACTGCTCTTATTGCGGTTTCCACATCCATATGACGCCGAGAACCAGGCATAATGATCGCGAGTAACACCGAAATCAAGTCAAAAAGAAAAAAGTAGACGTGCGACTATAACACTCAGAATGTGACTGAGGGTACAAGTGACTGAGAATTTGAGTAATAAACGATTTTTGGAATACTTCACTTTTTGGTCTACCCACCATTAAATTCGTGACTTGAAACATTGATAATGTTAGATAAACATGTCAACAATACTCTGAAATGTTTAACTTCACTATTTACTGCCTAACAAATTTTTTTACACGAAATTCGAGATTAACTTAGAGTGGGCCCTATTTTCTTTCGAGTAGTTTATTTGAAGTATTTGCCTACTTACATAAACACGTTAAACTTTTCTGGAGAAATATTTTCTCTTGTATCCGAAAAGGTGTGACAATTGTAAGAAAACTACTGAATAAATATTCCGCCACCATTTAAGGTGGATATTTTTTGTCCACATCTAAAAATGAGACGCAAGGTGGTATTCATTAAACCTGTTTTGCAATACATATTCCCCACTTTTTACATATTTACGTATAATAGCAATTACAATTTGATCTCATGCATGTAATTAATGTTTATAAATAGCTATAACTCAACAACATCTTTTGCAAAAGTGGAAAAGCGTCAGTGTATTTTTTTATATGATTGTTACATCCATTCATTAATCTGTCAATCTAACATCTGACAGGCGTTGTTCGTAAAAATTGATTTGTTAATAATATGAATATTTTTAGCAGAATGATGCGTTGGAGATGCTGCTACAATGTTCTTCTCTTTATATTTTGAAGGGTTTTATGTCCACATGGACATATTAATCACATTAGGCACCACTAAACTAAAACTATCTATAGTAGTGGTGACCAATTATATTAAAAAAAATCTTTAGCTATATCCAGTGTAGGATCTAACTTTTTTAACTCTGGCTTTAAATAATGCCTAAAACTACACATTGCAATTATGTAGTAAAATCGCGAAAAAATAAGATTTAGGGATGGCCGTCACAAATGTAATTGAAGACGGATATTTTCAGTCTACATAGTCGTAGGAGTACAAATGTAAGGATAGACTAAAAAAGAGATGAATGGATTGTGTTAAGGATGGTATGACGATTTGTGGCGTGATAGAGGACGTATGTCAGAATAGAGGAGTATGGAAGGAAAAGGCATTGTGACCATGCCAAATAATTGAAAGTAGATGAAAGAAAAGAAAGGCGTAGTAGCATCGTTATTCAGATTTCGAAAATTATAATGAAGTTATTAGATTAATTTTAATATATACGAACAATTTGTTTTCTAAACCTGTGAAGTGACCTCTTTGAGTGGGGATAGTTATGTGACACCTTTTATTTATTACTAGTTTTCAAAAACCCTAGAAAGTAAGTAACTCTATGTTACCAATATATAGATTTAACAGGTGTTTTGCCTAAAATTTTACTTTTTCTTGTTACTAATTTCACTACAATAACAAAGAAACTAAGTCCATATAGTCCATACAACTGCGCAGCGAAAACTGTGGCGAGTCGCAGCCAACCTGTTGTGAAGTAATCAAATTAATGGGATGTTGTTTATGATAAGGTAGGTACATGTTAGTGAATTAAAAAAATGCGACTGCAGCGCCATCTATTTTGCTAAGCCGTTTATTCCATGGAAACAACATTACTTATAGGGATAAAAAGTATCCTAAGTGTTAATTCGGGTTAAAAGCTAGCATTATGTCGGGTTTCAATCATATAAGTTCAGTACGTTCTAAAAAGGATGCGATCGTTTCACATTTTTAAACGCTTTGTACCAACTCGAACCATTTACAGATGTATTATAGTATAAACAGAGGAATAGATGCGAACTCTTTTAATATAGGTTAAGAAGGTCACGGCAAGCTATTTTTAATTTTGGATATTTTTTATCTCTCTCTCTTTTCTTTCACCATATCCCAATCAATTGGGGTCGGCATAATATGTCTTTTCTTTCCACACTCCTCTATTCTAACATAAATCTTCTGTTACACCACAAATCGTCTTATCATCATTCACACAATCCATCTATCTTTTTTTTGGTCTCTTCTCAATTTTTCAGTCACGGGTGCAACTTTCAAAGATCATTCCTCCTCTTCTGATCCTCTTGTAACAAACGCCACACACTAATCTCAACATTATCATCTCAGCTGAGTGGAGACGTTTGTGGTTTATTACTTTCGTGGCCCAACATTCCGACCCGTATAGCATAACTGGTCGTATGACAGATTTATATATTTGACCTTTTAGTTTCAGTGACATTAGTTTGTCGCACGTCACACTGGTTACCTGTGTTACGTTTTATAACCACCCAAAATCTACTTTATATCTCAAATCTATCTAATATATTAAAATCTCATGTCACGGTGGCTGCGGTCGCACTCCTCCAAAACGGCTTAACCGGTTTTAATGGGTTTTTTTCTTGATATTTAGTAGGTTTTTTCTTTTTTTTTATAGCAGGAGTTCAGCAGACAGGCAGACGGCCCACTTGATGGAAAGCGGTTACCATCGCCTATGGACATTTGCAACACTTAAAGTGCTACAAATGCGCTGCTGCTCTCTTAAGGGAGACTGGAACCTGGTATCAGAATAAAGCATTTTTCAGCTTCCTATAGCGATTTATTTTTATGGTAGAACAACGTCTGATAGGTCAGCTAGTAATAAATAAAAGATCTCATATCTATACGGCACTGTAGGCTAAAGGAATTATATTAATATTAATAAAAGAATGATCTGTGTGTATATTCTCTGATGTTTCACTTCTACTGCGTGTGAACTGCACAATCATATTGTATTTGGAAGCATCCGTGCTATGGATGCGTGCTATGCATGGCTTATCCGTGCAGGAATGGAGAAAGAATACAATTTCCTGCGGCCGGGAGGTCTGTCGTAAGAGGCGACAAGTCAATCCACAGCCAGGTGGTAGGGTATTTGCCCGACTGGATGGCTACCACCCCTGGTCTAGAGTATACCGTTATATGAACTCGAATTGTGTTCCGGCATTAGTGGCCAGGATTCAGTCTCCCTTTAGAAAGTGGCAGCACATTGATAGCTCTTTCGGTGTTACAAATGTCCATAGGCGATAGTAATCTCTTTCCATCAGGTGGGCCGTCCGCCTGTCTGCGGTACTCAAACAATAAAAAGGAAATGGTCACGAGTGGGTACTCATAACTGGATAAGAATGATACTCATTTCAGAATACTATCTTCCTAGCACAGCTACATACAACATCATACTCGCTTCGCTATATAGCTCAGCATCAGTGGGAATGATTACATAGTTTCATAGCTTATGTTCCGTCCTTGCCTAGTATAAAGTAGGTAAAACATCGCTCCATCAATTTTGCTGTCTACCCTCTTTTCTGTGTGAGGCGACGACTAACGCAGCAGGGTATAGGCAGCCATTTTGATCATTCGGAGTCAACGTTTGATAAAGAACACACTGCGCCGTGCGCTCACCTTTAACTATCAACCATTCTGAACTTCAGCTAATTGTGATTACTGGCCGTGCCAAAAACTTTTACGATACTTAGACTTTGTTAAAAGTGTTAGCTCTAAGGTGGAATCTAGTGCCGCTGTGTAGTGCTATTCCTGTGTGTAACCTGAACCGAGCCAGGAGAGGGCGGATCTCAAGGTTGGTGGAGCTTCTACTTTACTAGTGCAAGGGTTCTAGGTCATATCTCTCTCATACAGTCCATTTACATCGAACCATATTAACCGTGGGCTATAAGCGCCTCACAGCTTAGCTTTTACATTCTCGCAACCTAGGTGCATGGCACGTATCCGGTGGAAAGGCATCCTACATGTCGGTGGACTAGTAATTAAGATTTTACAATTATTGTTTTTTTATGGTTCCGTGGCTAAGTGATGTTAACGACTACTAGAGACGATTATAACCTCTACGAAATCCTTTTTGTGCATGGGCTGATACACACTTGGCCAATTTATATTTCATATTCAAAAGTTTTTGTTCAAAATAAGTTCCACTGGGGAACACTTTTTGAAGGTCAAACATATAAATTAAAATTTCGCTTCGCAACGTGTTATTGCTGTTAAGAAGAAGAAGCGGCAAGAAACTGCCCAGCAACACGTTTAGCTAAAGTTGTTTTTCTTTCATTTTGTATTCTGTTTATATCTCAAGATCTTTTCTTATAAGTTTTAATTTAGAAGTATGTTACAGGATTACTTTTCGAAGAATTCATGGAGTTGTAGCAAACAGTGTATACTGAGTAAGACAAAGACATAATAAAAGACACGAAGAATATTATTATCGTTATATTAATGACGAGACGTACCAAATGTTTATACTTCAATCAGTATAGTCACTTTCAGTATGTAACTTTGTTACTGACTGTATGTCAGTCAGTAACAAAGTAATTGACAAGATGCGAACACATCACTTGTAACCATTTGAAGGTCAGAACTTTCAAGTTTTAGGTTACAAAGTATTGTTTTATATATTTTGGCCAATTTATGGTCCGCTTTTTTTTCAAATAGCAGTCTCGTACTAGACACAAGTGTTAAAAATTTTAAATGTGTTACTTACAATTTTAACAATTATAGATTTAAACGTATCTATCGCCTTAGAATATCGTTACGATTTGCGTGACTCGAATTAAAATGCTGTTGGAATTATTACAGAGTTTATTAGAACTATACAAACTCGTATAACACAGGTACAAATATAACCTAACACAACAAATCCAAAAGTAATGCAGAAGGGCGTAATTTAATAAAACGCGCAAAGTCCATCACTAATAGATATTGCCGATATGTACACGGTCTCGCCTTGATCGTGTTTCTCGCTCGACTGCTTCTTCCCTCAATCTAGCCATTGTTTTATACTGCACAAATGCAATATGTCCGCTTGGC
The DNA here is from genome assembly GCA_019925095.2 of Dendrolimus kikuchii. NCBI lineage: Eukaryota > Metazoa > Arthropoda > Insecta > Lepidoptera > Lasiocampidae > Dendrolimus > Dendrolimus kikuchii. Next base: position 7,407,303 of record CM034406.1, on the reverse strand, counting down.
AACGTGGACCGAATTTCCTACAATCAGCTTTTACTTTAAAATCCGTAACACCTGGCTAATGATTACAATACAACAATAGGCCGTATGCCAATAAGTAAACAACGAAAACGATCATAAAAGACTTTCAATGTTATTAGTTCAAATGCCGACGGGTAATAAATGTGCTTTGTTTCAGATATGCAGGTGGATTTTGCTTTTTTGTCGGGACCTGAGTTGTAACAATATATTTAAAGATAACTTGTTTGTATTGATGTTCGCTGTTTGAGTGAAAAGTTTTAAATATAGGTGTCCTTTTGGATACAAATAACAAGTTAACCTTACTACTACATACTTCGTTGGTTTAGCTACTCAAAGTAATTCTTGGCCTCTAAAACACGAACAAGTCATTTTTCCCTGTCTTGTGTAGTTTCTTGACAATTAATATCAGGTACAAGTAAAGAGCCTTAAGAACAGACGAGCTTGCATGACAAGAGTTATGAATGTCAAAGAGGCAAGTGAGGTGTGTAAGAATAAGCCTAAATGGCACTCTGTTGTTCGTGCCTACCCCGCAAGGGAACTGGCGTGAAGTTATGTATGTATGTATGTACAAGTAAAACGATGTAATTAAACAAAAATATCTAGCTTTCATAATAAAATAGTATACCAAACCATTAAGAATACCTACGTTTTATTTGTCCTTAAGCGCTGTTTGCTGCGGTTACTTTAGAAACAGACGGGTTTATCTGATGATTTGTCACATTTTTTTTCCACCAGGATAATCTACACGCTGACGGTTTGTTCAGCTGAACAAGGCTCCATGTTCAAAGCGATATCTGGTTTTTTACGAGACACAGCGGAACTCTACGAGGGAGAACCATCCGACGCCAGTACAATAATGCCCGAATATGATTTCATCATTATAGGCGCTGGGACAGCTGGATGCGTATTAAGCAACCGACTGACTGAAGTCGGGAAATTTCAGGTAAGTCATTGTAAATCCATTGTGGCATTATTCTGTTTTTCCATGGAGTAAAGAGACAACAATTACTATCTCTATGTTAAAAAAATGTCTGCCAAAGACCATAAATTGCAGGCGGTACCCTGTAGCTAGAGAGTAAACAACGCAGCGCATTTCACTCCATCTCCTCCGTCTTTTAGTGGTTATGGATGGAGTGAAGTTAGCAGACACAAATCGAAATTTTGTTCATTAGCACCATTCTAGTCGATTTATGAACTATTATTTGTATTCACTGCTGGACGCTCTTTCAGTTATAGCCCCATTAAGATTGTAGTACTTGTTTCTTTCTGTATTTCATGTTATTTGTCTTCTCCTCCTGACTATCAAATTATCAGAACCTTGATTTCAACTTTTATACATTTTCATTATATCCATTACATATTATATTCATTACGTAATGCCTAACATTAGTAGTAGAATATTCTTACATATTACATTAACAGCTGCCTTCTAACTTCAAAGCTTCAAAGGGGTAGAATAGGTCCCTTTGATTACTACCTAAATGTTATACAAAGACGGACTGGTTTTGAGTTAAGAAGACCTTAGTGAAACTTAACATTCTCGAACAGATAAATAAAATTTAAATGAATGTTTGTAATGTCAAAATAAAAATTGTAAAAAATCAGGGGCGATAACTCGAACCAGGAGATTCCGAAAAAGCAATTTTTGTCTATCTGTCTAGATGTTCCGGCTAGTCTCTGAAACGGCAGGATCTATTTTGACGGGACGTTCACTGGCAGATAGCTGATGTTATAAGGAGTTACTTTCTTTTAGGGTTCCGCGAAAAAAAAATCCACGCGGACGAAGTTGCGAGCACAGCTAGTGGTTAATAATACATTAAATTATGTTAACGGAATTAAATATACCAACCAGAACGGGAAAGCGAGTATGGATACGATTTAGTACCAGAAATTGACATAATAGTTGACTTAATGGTAATGGTGGAAGCAATCCATGGTGATACGATTAATGATCCGGATATAAGCCAGTGGATAGGAGAAGCTGACAGAAAGCCGGTGTAACTATTTTCACCATCTATCAAATGATTTTCCATATTTAACGAACAATTGTTTAACGTTAGGTTTTGCTGATAGAGGCTGGTGGCAATGAACTGATGTTCATGGACATTCCTGTGCTCGCAACTCTACTGCAGTTCACTGAAGCCAACTGGGACTACCACACAGAACCACAAGTAAGTGTTTACCATCTTTTAACAAACTTTGTGGTCAATGATGATTATTCTGAACAAAGCAGCGGTTCAAAAAGTTGTAAAATACTAAGGATTTTCAAGCGTCTTCACTCGTTTAAATGGTATCCCATTATACTATTCCATTTTCGAATTAATTCCTGTGATTGTAACTATATCTGTATATCTTTCAAACACTCTTGGGCCCAAATTGTAAAAAGATAAGAGTGATTTTAAGACTTATTTTTATTATGTGAATGTTTTTTTAAATAATTGTAGTACGTTTAGTTATTTCGAGTGAATTAATCGTGTTGTTGAAATTCATTCACATAAATCGATTATGATAATGGATAATTTATTTTACTTCTGACCTTCCTTTTAAGGTTTCGTGTCCAGATAGAATTTAAGACTGATGTTTTCCATTTTATAATAGAAAAATATAATGCTTTTTTAAGCCATAATATGTCAACTCATTACATTTCTTAGACCCGAAAGTCCCCGTCTCCTTTTAACATATTTTTTCTTTCAGCATTTCCCAGTCATAAACATTTATGGTCGGTACAATAATTCATTTTCTTTCATACTCCTCTATTCTGGCATAAAATATCAATTGCATCAAAAATCATCATGTATCTGCCACACAATTTATGCATTAAAGTACTTAAATACTTATGAATACACTTAGTATATATTATCATTATTTATTTATTAATTAATTATTCATACAGTCGTTTAAGCTATATTAAACGATTGTGTGAATAGTTAATTAATCTTATATCACGAGATTTTCGAATTCGTATGCCGCGAATATGACCACTTCTCTCAAGGAAGGAAAATAATGCCACTGACATTGAAAATATATAAGTGCCAAATTTCATAATAAACTGTACGTTCTCAAGGCCTTGAAGATGTTACAAACAACCAAGATAGTCACTTACTCATTTATGTATCTATTAGAATCGAAGTACACTTCGATACTAATTAGTACTTTCGTAAGCCTGCTTTTGGAAGTTTTTCATTAAAATTAGATTTAAAAAAAATAATGTATCAAATTTTATTCTTAGCAAGATTTAACTAACACATAAAAATGTAACAGAAGTAAACCGGAAATAACTAAGAAACGAGCAAAACAATTAGCAGAAAACATCTAACGGCAATTAATAACCTAACCTAATTTCAAAAGATATTATAATAATTAAATAAACTATTTAAAACAGTGAATCGAGAAGACGCCCTAATGACTTTATTAATTAAATATTTTACTAGACCATGATCTTATTGTATTGTTTTTAGGGTCCAATGACCAAATGGTAAAAGCAGAATCTTTATAGTTTTGTCATAATTATGAAGCTTGTCCCTATAAGTGATAAGGTCAAAAACCTTGGAGTTATATTTGGTAATGAGCTGTTCTGGCGACCCCATATGACGGAGTTTAGTCGGCGGTTGTTTCTCTCCTCCAAATCGTTCTCGGGGCTGGAAAACTACCTGCCCATCGCCACCAAAATTAAGCTTACAAATTCGCTACTTTTATCCATACTTAATTATGCCGACGCTAGCTATCTTGATTTAATTCAAGAACTACGTATAAACTCGAGCGCCTCCAAAACTCTATAGGGTTTATATTTGGGTTAGGGAAGTATGACCGCGTTTGTATATTTCGTAAAAAACTCAAGTGGTTGCCAATTTGTTTTCGCCGGAATACTCCACATTATTTTATAGCTTTATAGTATTTTATTCATCCCTACTACTCCACAGTACCTTAAAGAAGGCTTTGAATTTATTTGTTGCTCTCACAATTTACCCCCTTCCAGTCAACACAGACTTATTACTCGTATTCATAATACAACGTTTTTAATACATTACCTGTTGCTGTCGGGCAAGCAATATCTCTAATAACATTTAAGAACATGGTCAGGAAATACTATCTGCAATATAATGATATATAATTTTATATAATTAGTATTATATTGCTATATGTTTATTATGTTTGAATAGTTGCATTTTATCACTATATCTAGTAATCTGAATATAAATTATATGTATATTTGTATATATAGTATAGTTATATATTTATTATTAAAATGTAAGTAATCGTACAATAATTATGTAACCACCATCGCCATGCCATGCATCAAAATGGAAAGGCAGAAATGAACCATCTATTTTCGCCATTACCAACTCAGTTGTTATACTTAGGTTGGTATGTATTTAAAATTAGTAGTGGCTTTGTTATTATGTTTTGTGATAAATATGTTTATTATAAATATGTTTATTGTAAATATGTTTAGTTTCTCTATTTGTTTAGGACATACTCTATAAATATGTACAAATGTATAGTGTTTTATATTGGCAGATTTTTTAGATATTACCGGCCAACGTGCTAGTTTCTTTTTTCATATTTATATCACCTGACTTTCCTATACATGACCTTGGCAAAATAAATGCACAAATGGCATTGTGGCCATCGTTAAAACAATTCAGTTTTACAGTACTTATAAGGAGTAATAATATACATAGCTTATCAATAAGGAGTTTTACAAAACGTAAATTGATTTTTTTTAAAGAGTTTTCAATTACCTTGTGGTGATTTTAGGGTATTTTAGCTTTAGTTTTATGGTCTGTAGCCAAATGACAAAACCCTTCACTGTACCGTAAGCCAAAATACAATTAGCTATTATTTGATTATCAATACCTTATTTACGGCCTTATGATCCAATTGCATGCAATCTGACAATTATTTAATAATTTTCGACGCCTTTAACTTTGGCCAAAGAAAATATATGAGTTAATTTTGTGGGATAACGATCTAAAGTTAAGGCATACGAAACCGTGCGAAAAGCCTCTAGTAATATTAATAATGGCATTTGTAAACAACGTGGAATAATATTATCAAACCAAGATGATGTTATGACATACTCGTAATATCAATCTTTACTGCATTACAAAATCAAGATAGGAGTAGAGTACGTGATCATTCAATTAAATGACTGTAAACGTGACGAATGACATCTAGACGTCAACTAGAGTATTGTTCGATGTTGTCTCAGGAGGAAAGCCTGCGCAAACAATTCAATACTAAATTGATCGACCTTGATTTGTAATAAAAATGCAGGTCATGTTAGGGTACGTACAATGTTTGTTAGGTTACAGTTAAGGCGCACTTTTAACGTTTTACTGCCATAAAACAAAGACAAAAGTAAACGATGAATTCAACATTTGGCGTATGTATATCATATTAATACAAAAAGTGGTTATCATCGCTTCTGGAGATTTGCAACATCAAAGAACCTAACAATGTCAGACCTAACAATGGAGGCATACTCTAGACCAGTGGTAGTCATCCTGACGAGCAAATGCCCCATCACCTATTAGAAACGTTTCAAATACAGACAAGTTTCATACTTAAGAATCTTTACTTGAACCAGATTCTTTCAATTTCTGACCTTTAATTAAACAATTATGACGAGATTCCTTGATATCTCCACTATAGGAAGTTTATTGTGCATAGGGCTTTCCTGTTTGTCTACGTTTCGATTCATAACGTATCACAACCAAGGTGATACGGTCATGGGTCGCAGTCTACTAACTACTAATTATTCATACCGTATTTCGTACAAAAGGATCCCATATTAAAAATCTAAACGCAAGGATGATTAGATCATTATTTTCTGGTGTATTCTGCAACTGTCCTCGATATATTATTGTAATGGGGTTATTAGTAGTATGAGCTTTTCTCATTCGAGAATATTTTTTGGGTTACATAACCAATATTGTACTTATAACATTTCATTACCATATTGTATTTGTACAGAAATTCTATATGCCAAGTACAATTCGTAACCGATGAGTTATTTTAGTTGTTGTTATTCAAGTGTAGTTAAACCTCCTAATAACTCACGGTCTTATTCATATTATTCAAACTTAATAAAACGTAGTTTTTTTTATTTGAATAATGAAAAGTGGCCGAAACGTCGGAATAACCAAAAATCAAATAAATTTCCGCGCTTAAAACCGTTAAAACGTAGTTTTATTATATATACAATTCGCGAAAACTTAAGAAAATATTATTCAAACTTACTAAATAAATATGAATAAGACCGTTAACATTTAAATTCAAGAATGTTTTTGGGCAATCTTGAGAGCGTTTCATATTTGAATAACACCTATTATAGTCTGCGTTATTTGTCTTACTTTTCCCGCGTACTACGACTAGACATTGTACCTAAGTATTTGCTGCAATCCCTTAACCGAGAAACAAAAAGTTCGTTTTTACTTACTCAAGCTAAATGCATGCTCCTTTTGAAACTAACAGTAAAACAGAGATATTTCTAGGAAAGGACATGCAGGAAAATACCGTGACCCAATTGAAGTAAATCATGACACAACTTACTATGATTGATTAGAATTCTATACTTTGGTAAGGTAAAGGTAAACTAAAGCAGACAAGGCTCTAGATGTACTTGTAGATGAATGATATTTAAATACGTATATATACTGTTTCACCGGGGCGCAATCAAGGCAAACTATATTTTCCAAAAGACTCCGAAACGATTTGACGAATATCAAATAAGATTTTTAGGGATTATAAAAAATAGTGCGGAGATTAACCGTGAAATGAGAAGTTTTTGTGATGGTTGTGTTGTTTGTGTTGATGTTTGTGAACATACATGTAATTTATTGGATTAGTGGCATTCAGAGAAACCTAATATAATGTATACACCAAACTTCAAATAATAAGAATATATATTTATAGAAGTATATGCGTTAGAAAAAGGGTACGCAACAACATATGTTAACATACATCTCCACACTTCAGAATATACAGAGTAATGTGTTTTTCTACCGATCATTTAACATGCTATAACATACCCATGGCCACGTCAATCTGGTACTTTACTCTTTGGTCGGAAAACCATACAAGGGTAGATCAAATCAAGCAATACGTATGCAACATAAGTCCGAGCACTTCGGGACCAATTACGACGTTTGCATACGAAATACAACGTTGATTTTATTTAAAAATCCGCTCTAAACTTATATATCGCCACCCAAGGCCTTTAAAGCGATAAAGATATGAACAATCGTAATAAACTTTTTTTACTTAATTTATAAAAATTACAGAAAACTGAATGAAAAATTTAATCATAAATATAACCTACACACACACACACACATACACTATATATCGATTATCTGGATTTGCAGTCATTTCATTTTTAAGGTTGCAATACTTTAGTAATTTAAGAAAATAATCCATGTCAAAAATATGTAGTGGAACACTTACAGGCCAATTGATTACGCTGTGCAATAATTGAGGTCAAACGGTTCCTGACACGTGGAAAGAATATATACAAATTTCCAACTATAACACATGGGCCTTGGCCTTCGAGGCATAACTACAGCGTCGATGGAAGATTTTTCTTTGAGATGAAGGAGCATTCCACCTCACTAGTTACTCCTCCGCCCTTTAGGTTCATCCCTATAAATAAATCAAACTAGTAATGGTATACTTATAGTACGATAACTTGCTAAGTTGCAAAATCGTGATGTAAATTTTGTTGTGAGTAAAAATATATTACGTCACTAGTTTAAGCCTACGTCTTTATTCACCACTTATATTGAATCACTTGTCAAATACGCCCCGTTACAAGAACGCACTCGAAACTAGGTTTAAGAAATGTTAATATGCCTAATGTTTTATTTATTAACTGATTTGAACAAAACGATTATTACATTCTTACAATACTATATAGTTCACCTCGCGGCTGCGCCGCTGTCAAACTCTGCTGCGTACCTCTTGTTTAAAGAGCAGGTGTTAATACAGGTTACATTGTATTATATATTTTTATGTTGGTGCTATTTGCCCTCGGCAGATTTATTTCATTTTATATCGCAAACTAACCCATCTTCTGGGATAAAAGGTATCTATGTCAGATTGAGTTACTATCGATTTTTATAATAGATTATGATATTTTATATCTATAGACTTGAGAAATAATTGGTCTTCCATACAAACTTTTATCCCCTAAACTACTACAACTACCAAAACTACCGAAACTACCGACACGACCGAAACTATTGAAACTACCGAAACTACGGAAACCACCCAAAACCACCAAAACTACCAAAACTACCACAACTGCCAAAACTACAAAAACTACCACAACTACCTAAATAACCAAAACTACCAATATATATATACATACATACATACATACATAACTTCACGCGAGTTCCCTTGCGGGGTAGGCACGAACAACAGAGCGCCATTTAGGCTTATTCTTACACACCTCACTTGCTTCTTTGACATTCATAACTCTTGTCATGCACGCTCGTCTGTTCTTAAGGCTCCTAACATCACCTTCTGCTAGTACACGATCAATATATATATATATATATATATATATATATATATATATATATATATATATATACTGAGTTTCAGTTAAATCGGTCCAGTAGTTTTTTCCGTGAAAACGGAACAGACAGACAGAGTGACTTTCGCATTTATAATAATAAAATAAACATTGGAAAGTACTCCAGGATTCAATCGTTCTGGAGACTAGCATGTGCGCACACATATAAACACAAGCATAAATATAATATCTATTATAGTTATGGCTCTGCTCATTTAGGTTATTGCAAGCTAATAAACTAACACTAATTCGTTTATTTATACACAATTTACAGTAGACGGGCTATCTATAATAATAAAAAAACAACAGTTTATTAGTTCCTGAAACAATCATACACAAAAGTACCTCCAGACCAAAGATGTGTTCTTTCTTATACATATTTTTAAAGTGAAACTTCTTTAGAATCGTTGTAATTTAAAACTCGATGAAACGATGTGACAGTAAAAAGAGATAAACACATAAATATATAGGACTAAGCCTACGAGAGAATGAGATAGAATACATTATATTTAATAATTTAAACACCATGCTCATACACATAGAGTTAAAAATGTTTCAAAGTTTTTTCTTTAATACTTCAAATTTCGTGTTTTAAAGCTTAAATATATTATACAACGATATGATATATGAAATGTCACGTCACGAAATTTATTATCCCTTCCACCCCTTGTCACAACTTTGCTTCACTTCTAATACGTGTGGACTGCACACACACACACACACACACACACACACACACACACACACACACACACACACACACACGCACGCACGCACGCACGCACGCACGCACGCACGCACGCACGCACGCACGCACGCACGCACGCACGCACGCACGCACACACACACACACACTTATAATATTGTTACGACCTAGGTGCCGACAAAAATGGATTCACACCTGCATATCATAAAAACACACTATTATCTTACCGTATTTGGACTTCTTTTGTTTACTCTGTGTTTAAAATTTGTGATTAGAAAATAGCCCATTATGCTTTGTAATCTTTTATGCCAGTCATTAGCGAGGTGTGTCGGATTGATTCTAAGAAATTCGACCACGCAGTCGGACAGACATATTGTATCGGTGCAGTATAAAGTAATAGTCCAATAGAGAGATCGGTAGTCTAGCGATAACCACAAGCGAAGCAAAACGTGTGTACTACATTTGGTAATCTATGTAGGGACGGACTTTGCGCGCTTTATGGAATTATGATCTTCTACATTACGTTTAGCTTTGTTGTGTTCGGTTATATTTGTACCCGTGTTATACGTGTTTGTATAGTTCAAATAAACTCTATAATAATTCCAACGGCATATTAATTCGAGTCCTGCAACTCGTACCAATATCAATCAATAAAAATGGACACAAAATTTTACACAACCTAGTCTAATAGTAACATCATTGGAAATATCTTCTTAATTTATTTTGTCATTGCATTGTAAAGAGCAGTATGAAAATGTATAAACAAAAATCCCACTCCGCTTTTAAGTCGTGGCGTGATTTTATGTAGTCTATAATATTTCATTGCAATAATAAAATATGTGTGTATATGTCAGGAGCCTTAAGAACAGACGAGCGTGCATGACAAGAGCTATGAATGTCAAAGAAGCGAGTGAGGTGTGTAAAAATAAGCCAGAATGGCGCTCTGCTGTTCGTGCCTACCCCGCAAGGGAACTGGCGTGAAGCTTCGTATGTTTGTATGTAATAATAAAATAGATAAAAGAGCTATTTATACGTATATTCTAATCGCTTTGGTATTTCTTAATATTAAAGTGCATAAAAGAAAAAAACGGGATTTTATCTTGTGGAAACATTTTAATTTATTGACTTGTTTTGTAGGTTGGCAAAATATACCTAGACAACAAACAGTTCATTAAAAAAACTTGTAATACGTTTCATAGCCGGTTCTGATTCTGACGTCAAAAGTATTAATTGAAAAAGCTCAAAAAAAGTACCAATTATGTTTTATAAGTTCGCACCCATTCATATTACTCGTACATAAAACACAATATTAATATTATTATTGGACACTGTCAAAAAACATCCTAATTGTTACCTGAAAATTTTAAAAAGTAATAATAAGCATTTCGAATTATATTTCGGTTTTGTCTCTTCTCTGCCAGAGCGTACTGCGTAAGCATCTCGCCTTATAGCAAATTTTCGCTTTTGTGAATATCCAGCCAAATAACCTTTATTGAAAATTGGGAAACAACGGGTTTTTTAACATTTACCTTTAATTTGGATTTAATCAGATAACAATTTTTTTGGCTTATGTAACATAAATGAAAAGCTATAATTTGCGAGGCGCGTTCTCACCACGGCATGCCATCCGCTACGTAAAGACAGACCCTTGTGAAGGTTAGAGTACGGAACTTCCGTCAATATCAAGATTTTCAGCAATAAAGAAAAGTTTGTAAAAATAGCTATATAGTCTTGTAACAAACTAATTATCTTTATCATCAAAACTACGTATCACACTTACCTCATAAACTACCAGTTTAATTCAATAATTAATGTTTATAATAAATAATAAAACTACGTTTTAACGGTTTTGAGCACGGTAATTTATTAGATTTTTATGAAATTTATTTGATTTTTATCATTCCGACGTTTCGGGAACTTTTCATTGGGCGTGATCACGGAAGACAAAGATGTCAAGTGTCAATGAGTAATGTTAAAGTTTTATTTAGCCTACCGCCAACATGTTCATTTTAATTATTTAGTTTTATTTTTGTTTATGGTTATTATTTACTCTGCGGGAGCCTATCTAATTTACCACCACCTCGGAACATGTTGTGGCTTGAAGAGAAAAAGCGGCTCAAGAAACTCTTCAGCAAACATGCCTAGCTCTAATAATTTTATATAATACTAAAGCTTACCCTGCGGGTCAACCTCTACTGCGTGCGTCTTGTTTAAAGAGCAGGCGTTGATACAGGTTACATTGTACAGAATTTTTATGGTAGTGCTATTTGCACCAGGAAGTTTAATTCCATTTTATATCGCAAACTATCCCATCTCCCGGCATGAAAAATATTTATGTCCGTCCATCTTCGGTATTAAAACTACATTTAAACAAAATTACAGCAAAACCGATCCAGTATTCCTAGTAGTTTTCCGTGAGTTTAACAGAAAGTCATATTGAGTCAGTATCGCATTTTTTATAGACGATAATTTTTTATATCTATATACTTGAGAAGTGATTGGTCTCATCCAAATTTTCATTCTCTATTTCAAATAGTCCTAATTTTATTTATCTATCCCCAGTCTATGAAAACTACATAAATGACAAAAATGACTATAATGACAAAAGAGACCAAGGGGACAAAAAAGACAAAAATGACACAAATTATAGAAATTACCAAAATAATCAAAATGACGAAATCCTACTTTTTGGGATAATCTTGACATAAATCTATCCCATTATCAGGGATAAAAAGTATCCCTTGTCCACCCTCGGTAGTAACATTACATATATACCGATTTTCAGCCAAAGCGGTTCAGTAGTTTTTTCGTAAATGCATAACCAACTGAGAGACAAATATATTTTTATCCCGGTAACTATCCCACTTGTTGGGATAATAAGTATCCTATGTTCATTCTCGGCATCTAAAATATATATATATACTAAGTTTCAGCCAAATCGTTCTAGTAGTTTTTCCGTGAAACCGGAACAGACAGACGGACAAACAGACAAACAAAGTTACTTTCGCATTGACAATATTAAAAGGGATAGGGATTAAATTGGGTGAAAGGAAAAAGAAAAGAAATTATCAATCAAGTTGGTTTGTGTTCCGGTGTACGCAGAAAGAGCTCACAGTGTCTTGAGGTTTGGCAGATAATGTTTATGATCATAAAAGGATAGTTAATTTGGAAAGAAAAAATTTTGTGTTGAAAAAGAAAACCTTTTTTCCAGCACCCAAAAAAATGTTGTTACAGTGATTTTGAAAAACGATAAATTTGAAGCTTTGGAACACTATGAAAAAATCGTAGGTCTTTGAAATTTTCAGAATTTCTTCAGAACACTGAGGTTAAAAAATTACCGAAAATATCCTTCGTTGATCAATGATATCCAAAGTAATATCATGTTATCCAAATATACTTAAATATAGGAATTTTTACATTTTTGTCAGTCAAAATTGGTACTTTGAAAAAAATTCTTCAAAATTCACCGAAAGTGTCATAGGACATGTTTTGCAATTTTCGAAACCCTACTTTAATTCTCTGTACGATCATGATTTCCCGAGTTATTGACTGTCAAAATCAAAAATATCGTACAGACTTGTTAAGCAAGTCAAATTAAAGGATATTAAAATTCCTAAAAGAACTTATGATTATACAATTAAACAACCCACAGCCAGGTGGTAAAATGGCTAACCCCTCGTCTAAAGTATGTCGCCATAACAACCTTGAGTTGTGTTAAACTAAGTGACCCTTAAGAAAAAAAAAATGTTAGGCGATGGTTACCGCTTTCAATCAAGTGGGCCGTCTGCCTGTCTGCTGAACTCCTGCAATAAAAAAATAATAAAAAAAACAATTATTTAAAAAAAAATGTTGAGCGTTTTAAACGAAAAAAAATATATTTTTTCCCAGTTTTCTTAGGATTACTCTGGAACCCTTCAAATTTTTGATTGTCAGTTCGGAAAACTAGACACTTAAAGCTAAAATTTGCTATTTCCTTTTACTGTACAGCCATTTTCCTCGAATTGAAAATCACCCAAAATTTTAGATTTTTTTTAAATATTCTTTATTATAATTTTTGCAAGTAGTGTATGTACGCTAATGTGGCTATGCGTCAACGGCATTATTTTTTAACGCTTTCAATAAGTCGCATTCGGCCACAACCTAAATGTTTAAAACTAACGCAGATGAAGACCTGACCTCTAAAAGAAGAGAAATGCCATAATTTTAATCGACATCCGGTTGCGTTTCCTCACAAATCATACCTAGTCATAATTTCACAACCGCTTACGAGTTAGAAATACGGTTTTAAGTCAAATTTTAGTGATGACTCAAGTAGGCATTTTGGGAATTTGTGTGATTTGAACATCAACACATCTTAATATATTTCCTCTGAAACAATTTGACAAGTGATACATGCAGTCACTTAAAGGGAAACTACTCTATAGCCTTGATAACACTTATACCACATTAATACTAACCTTTAACCCGCATATTATGTTTCGATAAAAGTAGCGTAATCATGCATTTTCTTCATCGTGTATTTTGGTGAGCAATAAAGTGGTATCCATCTATACAAACATTAATTTTTATGCATAAATTCAAAGTAAATAAATTAAGTTAGTATTTAATTTATAATTTAAAACTATACTACAATTTTCTCTAAGAACTAGCTTTATTTTACTTACATCAAAACTGAATTCGTTTTTTATATACACATATATAAACCTTTACAGAGAAATTATCTAACTGGTAAAAACCGCTTAAAATACGTTGTGTAGTTTTGAAGTCGTTTTTTTATTTATTTTTATTGCAGGAGCTCAGCAGACAGGCAGACGGCCTACTTGATGGAAAGCGGTTACCATCGCCTAGACTAGACTGGACATTTGCAACACCAAAGGTGCTATAAATGCGCTGCTGCTCTCTTAAGGGAGACTGGAACCTGGTCTCTAATGCCGGAACACAAATCAAGGTTGTTATGTCGACATACTTTAGACCAGGGATGGTAGCCATCCAGTCGGGCAAATGCCCTACCACCTGGCTTTGGGTTGTTTTGTCGCCTCTTACGACAGGCCGCCCGGCCGCAGGAAATTGTATTCTTTCTCCGTTCCTGCACGGTTAAAATAAGTTAGCGGGTATACAGACAGACGCGGAAAACGACTTTTATTTATACTATGTAAAGTGAAAGATATCATGTAAAAGTATATACAAACATTTTAACGACTACGTGTTACGATGGTAATGTCTGTTTTAAATGTGACATAAAAGATGGGCCGCCTAATTCACTAGAATTCCCCGGGTTTAAACCCCAGATTATGTTCCGCAAATAAACTTAAGGGTTTACCTAACCCTAAAGACAGAAAGTTATGATATCTTTATACATAATAGGTATCAGAGCACATACCTAAAGATAAAATGACGGCAAAAATTAGTTAAAGGGCTCGGAAATTCGCAGGGTTTAGTTAGTCATAAAAAAATTATACAGTTAGGATTCGAATTGATATCATTGACACAAGTAGAGTTTATACGTCACTTAACTATCACGCCTTCATTAACGACGTGCAATATGTGGAACTAACAATTTAAAATATCCTTTTTAACCTCAGGAAAACCATGGATTAAGCCGTCTCCAATAAAACTAACAAGTAACTTCGACTAACGCCATTCGTAAGGTCAAATTAATTTAATGATTCATCATCTAAGTCCGCTATTACAATCGTGACCAGCTGTGCCCGCGATTTAAATAAATATAAACAGTCACATCGTGTGAATGCTACAAGAAATCATAATGGAAGAAGACGTAAATTTCAATATTTAAAATCCGTAGAGCCGTTTCAAAATTTATATTTGAAACAAAGACATTATTACTCTTGGTTGTCTTGTCTTATTGGAATTAAAACTCGATATTTTCTTATGGACTGTATATAAAATTATTTACAATAGCTGCGCCTGCGGCTTCACTCGTGTGGTGATGGAAAATCGTTATATTTTGGATAGTTCACACTATATCTTTATAAATTATAGCCTATTTATTATTCTGATGTATAGGTTATATTACTGTAAAGTTTCATCAAAATCCATTCAGTAGTATTTGCGTGTAAGAGAAACAAACATACATTGTTACAAACTTTCGCGTTTATAATATTAGTAGGATTTACAAAGTAAGAATTTCGAATATACATACATTTAGAAAACGATGCAATTTGTTTCAGATTTCTTGTCTGTTTGTCTGCGTGTTCAAGATTTACGTAAAAACTACTGGGCCTATTTCGATGCGGTTTTTGCTGATCGACAAGTTCTTAAAATTAAAATCTGCGCTACTTTTTATACTGGGAATCCCGCGAGGATTTTTCTGGAAATGATTTAAAATGGACAGATTAAAAAACTATTTCTAATGTAATTTTTTCACTAATCAATAGCAAATTTTATGTAAAAATATGTGTGATAGATATTTTTTATACCGAGTGTCTCGCAGGAATTTTCCCGGGAGCGTTACACTAAAACGATAGCTTACATATTTTTTTAAATACTGTGGTACTTTGTGTCCCGAGAATCCCACGGGAATTTCAAGTCAAGCGTGGACGAAGTTGCGGGCATATCTTAATTTATTTTAAAAATTGCAAATATGATAGGATAGGATATAATATTTGCCGCAGCTTATGATTAAGATAATTAATTACGAGCAAACAGTCCCCACGTGCAAATGTTTTGTTAAAATGTTTAAAAAATAAATAACTCATACAAACGCAAGCTAATTATCTTAAGAGGAAAAGGAAGTATTTACACAAATTGTACATTTAATAAAGGTTACTGATCTGTAATGACATTTATGTGAAAATAAATCTATTTAATAGCATTATAATAGGGGTCTTATATTTTTAATCGTTTTAGGAACTACGCAGAAAATGTTATATGAAACCCTTAAAAAAATGTCGATTAAAATGATTTATCGACCGACAATACCTACATACGAGTAATTTGTAAAAAAATTTGACTCACCTTTATGTACTCGTTAATGGTTATCAGGGCTATTGAAAAGTGGCTGAAACGTGGGGATGCAAAATAGGGCTTAACGCCGTTAAAACGTGTTTTATTATGTGTACTACTCGCGAAAACATAAGAAAATACTAAAGCCTTGATAACCAATAAATAACACTAATACAATTTTATTAGCTTAATATCTCGAAAATTTTACAGTTTAAAATATACTAAAATAGGAAATATTTATTCATACATTTATGCATGATTGCCAATTGGAAAAATAAAGTAAAACAGCAGGTAACAGGTCCGTCATAAACAGTAATTAAAACTCTTTAATATTTACAAAGTTTAAACAAATTCAAAATAAGATAAAAATTCATAAGATCTTAAAACGCGTTTTAATATTGGTAACGCATTGCAGAATATTGCTTTCTTATAATATAAATAAAAACAGTAATGTGCGTGAGAGTCCACAAACTATTAACATCGTATTCCTTTACTAGCTCACAACATGCGCCGTCAGCCGTTTCACCAGGCGACCGCGGTCGTTATGGTCCTGGCGAAAACGTCACTAATGACGTCATAATTTTTGACCACGCAACGCTCACAACGACCCATATCAAGAGGTGGGTCGAATAACCGTTCCACTAGAGTTTAAGATTGTAACGTTCGCAAGCAAGTCGTACGGGAAAAATCGCGGTCGCGAACGTGGTCGTTGTGAGCCACTCAGAGAACGTAGCCTAAGGATTCCGTAGAACTGACAAACGTCAGTTGTTTCCGTCATTTGGCTACGAAGCCCTAAAAAATTTAATCAAAAATATAAATATCCATAACTACTCAACAGATATTGTTCAATTCAATTTTTGTTGAGTGTTTTTGGAGCTCTACAACTACAGTTTTTTTTTTAGAATTTTCCACTACATAGTTCAAAAGTTAAGAGCTTCCAGGAGACTACTTTTATCACGTCACCTCTTAATTTCATTAAAATATCATTAAAGTACGTTGACATGGTTTTTTACATTCTAGTTGATGATTATGCACACGACACGACATTGAAAAAAAATTGTCAACCCTCACTTAAGAACGATAATATTTTTAACATGATGATTTGTGGTGTGACAAAGGACGTATATGCCAGAATACTTCTCGTATGGAACAAAAAGACATTTTGTGCCAACCCCAAATAATTGTGAGAAGGTGAAAGAAAAAAAGAAGTTAAGAGCAAGAATAAGTATTACAATTTATGACACAGTGACCGCCCCAATTTTTCAGTAATTTAGCGGTTTGACAACAATGATGTATTGTGTAGCGCTATATAGACTACATATTTCTGATATGTCTTATCCATAATAGGATCCAGTGGTTTTTGATAAAGCGATAGTGACAGAAAGAAAAAGTGACAGTCATAGTTTTGGGAAAAATTACAAAAACAAATAGACGGACGGACAAGTCGGACATAATGTTAATATTAAGCTATTGTTTTTTTTTTTTCAAAATGACTACGAAACTGAATTCACTTTACAACACCTACATGCTTACGTACACTAATTCTGTTCTAACACCTCAGTAGCTTACCATACGTTATCTTGCCTAATATTTGTCACACTATGTGTAGAGTGGCCACCATTATATTAGCTAGTCGGTAGAAGATATCTCCCTTCTATAGTCCATTTGTGTAGAGCCAAAATATTGTCAGAGTAAAATGGTTGTTACACATTCAGAGCGATGGAATGAATTATGGTAAAATTTCCATTTTTCCATTCGACTAAAAAATCCTACAACGCATCGAATTCCGTCATATACATAGGTATACGTTTGGAAATTTCCCATTACGTTCGAGATAATTTGATATTAATGATCCGGCCAGTATTTTTCCTAAACAATACATGAACGATTATATACAAGTAAATGATTACGCAATATTTGCAATTTCTCATGTCATTACATCCTGAATTGCACGGTGTTATAAATACGCATATATGATTAAACGTTAGTTGAACTTATGACAGCAGCACTTAAATTGTATAAGTATCACTTAAAATTAAATGGAGTTCGCCAGCTAGCTCGCACACTACCACATTTTTCAACATGGAAATTGACGGAATCTATCTAATATATAAAAATGAATCTTAGAAATGTATGTACGCACATACTTGAGAACGACTTTAACGATTTTGATTAAACTTTTTGTGTGTGTTTGGGTGGCTCCCCGGATAGTTTAGATTTACAACTGGAACCCGTAGGTGGCGCTGAGATCGGGTCTCAAAATTTTATTTTTTCAGGGCAGGACAACGTCTGCCGGGACCGCTAGTGTACCATAAATCTGTATTACGTAATTTTTTTACAATAAAATTATTTTTATTTCATATACATTTTTCTATATATAAAAATAATTGTTGTGTTTTTTTATGTATGAAACCTTGTCTGAAACAAAATCATATTTCTTTTTGTAAAAAAATTCGTAATTTTATAGTTAGGATTTCTGTGATACAAATTTGTCGTAAGTAAATTCTGTCAATTTATATCTTCTATTCTATTCTAATTGTGTGTATAATGGCTCAAACGTATTCGGCATTGGTATAATTTATATCTTCAACAGTGTGGTATGCGCGAGCGAGATAGCGAACACTATTTAGGCAGATTCGTTAGTACATACATACTATAACGTTCATAGACGATATTGACCACTTTCGACAGTTCACAACTAGTCAGTCTTGTCTGCTTTTTTTTGGTGGCAAAAAAAGTGGCCGTAAGCGAGTCGAAACATAGTCCATAGGTACCTACCAAAGTACAACGCCGATATTGCAAATATTTTTTATTTCAACTGAACATAATATAAGTATTGATTACATGATTATTAGTTATCTCTTACACTCGTCAGCCGCTGTGTCGCTTTGCCGGTCTTGTCACATGAGCACACCGAAGTACGCATAATGTGCATTTTTTTGTTTAATTCTTTTTTTCTAAATTCTGTCTATCTATATTAATATATTTATCGATATTTAGTTAACAGTGTGCAAAAATGTGCCAATATGTACATAAATGCTCATGAAAATGGCATATTTAAATGGCTTTTTCAACAATTATGTTTATTGCAAATACTTTCATTTTACTTTTAATTTTTAAATCGGCTTAAAAATAAACATTACGGATCACCGCCATACATATATGTACACAAAAAATTAATTTTTCTCATTGTTGCATTATAATGGTGTCGTCATATCGTTAATCAGATTTTGAAAAATCATAACGATGTATTAATGACTTTCTATCAATGGGTCGCCATGCATTAGATTAATGTTTTTTTACTAAAAATGGTTTTTTTAAATGCGAGGGACAATGACAGATATCTCAAAAATAGATTTATACGAAATCAGCCATCGAAACTTCTGCCCATGTACGAACAACGCTAAGCGATGCGTGTAATAATTTCTTAGTAGGTACGTAATACGGATTTTCCTAATTCCATAGTATTTTCAGTAATTTGACGATCGGGTCACGGCTGACGTTGTTTTGTTTCCAAGGTCCAAACACATTTTGTAAATTGCGACAAAACATTCCCTGCTATCTTCTTTACAACAGAAAGTGATCCATGGAGCTCTTTGATCTGATGCTAATATTTCAACTGCACACTGGTCGCCATTTTCGGATGTTTACCCGCATTAGCTTAGGTTACTACACAATCAGTTTGCAGATTGGGAGTTTCTCTCCCCAATTTGGGGTAAAATATTTTGTTTGCGGAACTTTTCGGGTCACAAAAAGTTAGAGTAATTTTTGGAGTATAAAATGTTGTCACTGCGATGTAAGAAATTAGAGCTAATCACTAAAATATTTCACAAATTGCAGTCAGAAAATGTACCTAGCTACCGATAACGATAATGTTAATGTAATGTCGCTTCTGGCATAATAATTATGGTTATACTAACACTATTCATGCTTAAATCTTTTATGTAAATTTGGTATGAATATTTACACCTTTTCAAATAGCCAACACTGTAAATAAATGAATGCTGAAAGGATAAGACAAATACTCTTAATCGTAATGGTAATCTTCGGTACATTTTTCGTACTATGTGGATTCCCAAAACTCATTCTGGAGAATCTGCACACAATACAACTACGCAACGGTTCACTGGGAAGTTGGTGTTCACATCGAGGCGATCTCTTTGCGCAACGAGACATTATAATATAGTTTGGCCGTCCTAAAATTTTGTCGAAATCAGCAATGCGTTGGCCACGTTCGTTGGGAAGGAAACGTAATGTAAGTAATAGTAAGCACATTCTGTAAGCGGGTCGTATGTTTTCGTTTTCTTTTGGCAAAGACGATACATCATTTCCTTTGTCTAAAAAAACTATTTTATTTGTTTATCAATTTCAAAAAGAAGAGGTCGTCAATTTGTTTTGATATATATTATTATGTGGACAATTTTTTTTTTTTTTTTTTTTTTTTTTTTATTGCAGGAGTTCAGCAGACAGGCAGACGGCCCACTTGGTGGAAAGCGGTTACCATCGCCTATAGACTTTGCAACACCAAAGGTGCTACAAATGCGCTGCTGCTCTCTTAAAGGAGACTGGAACCTGGTCACTAATGCCGGAACACAACACAAGGTTGTTATGGCGGCATACTCTAGACCAGAGGTGGTCGCCATCCAGTCGAGCAAATACTCTACCACCTAGCTGTGGGTTGTTTAGTCGCCTCTTACGACAGGCCGCCGGGCCGCAGGAAATTGTATTCTTTCTCCGTTCCTGCACGGATAAAATTGAGGGCCATCTCCTTTTATAATCATAATAATAGTGCACGTTCATCACGCCTACGGAATCCGAATTTGTGTGATGCAACACGCACTTGGCTTATACTTTATTTGTATTGGCTTATTTGAATGATACACTTATTATGTTGTTTGCATCGTGTTTTCTGCTATTACTCTCTCGTCAAAATTGCCGAAGAAAATTGTAGTCTAAATCGTAGGTTTGCCTGATATCGGTATTCTGTTAATTATAATGGCGTGCCCGTGTCACATCACTTTATCTTTATAAATAACTAGCGACCCCGGCAGACATCATGCTCTGAAAAAATAAAAATCTAGGACCCGATCCCAGCGCCACCTACCGGTTCTAATTGCGGATTTAAACCATCCGGGGACCCACTCAAACACACAAAAACAAAATCACGAAAATCCCTCCAGGTGATTAGGAGGATTCTAGAACCCGTTCTCATCGCCACCTACCGGTTCCAACGGGATAAAAAGTATCCTATGTCCGTCTCCTGGTTCTAAGCTACCTCCCCACCAATTTTCAGCCAAATCGGTACAGCCGTTCTTGAGTTATAAGTAGTGTAACTAATACGACTTTCTTTTATGTATATAGAGAGATATCTTTATAAACTCGCAAAATAAATGTTTAATATTTTGGTCGTTTTCAATATTCATTTCGGCTAACGTCATTTCTGCTAATGGTAATACCAATTTTTTTTCTACTATTATCCCATCCCGCCTCGACGATATCGAGAAGAGATTGTGGACTTAGTAGAATACGAATTTTTGACACTACCGCGATGGAATCGTACTTTGAATATCTTCCCAAAGCCAAGATATTAGAATAGCAGAATTAAGCACCTGTAATTATTTCTCACATTGCAAAACTAACGTAAACAACCAGATATACATACGTTTTCTATAGCGATAATCAGAGACGATGGATATCTACGTACGATCTTGGTGCGCATTTATTGCTTCATGTACTTTCAGTAACCTCTTCGTACACACGTTTATTTGAGGTGCTTCTGACCTAACCTTTCTTCAGATATAAATCAGAATTAAATCTAGGTTGATAATTTTATTCCATGATTATTTAGAACTACGTAGTTAGGTATCACTGGTATGCATAATTTTGTTCTTGAGGGTTTTGCAGCCAAAAAGCATTGGGTAGTTACAAATTACGATAATAAAAATATAAAAAAACTACAAGATATTAGACAATTTTTTATCATTTGACAAATATCTGATACTAGGCATGCCTTTTAAGTTCTGTTGTTTCCATATTTCCCGGCAATTTTGAATTTGGAACTGTTCTATATTCGAATGTGTTTAAATTTTGAATCTCAAAACAGTTGAAAGTATTCGGATTAATGCTATTGTTTAGTCACAGCGTTGATTGGAATCTGTCAGGTTACGTACGAAAATGAATCTTTGTAAGGAAAATGTTCGTGCAATAATTTTCTACAATTTTAGAAGAGGCCTGACACGGCTTCAGTGTTTTGAAGAGCTAACATCTGTGTTCAGTGATAAAGCCCCATGTCTGCGGACTGTCGAACGCTGGTATTTAGAATTCTAGCGTGGACATACTAGTGTTAGTGACAAATCTCGCGAAGGACGCCTAAAATCCGCCTTCACTGAAGATAACATCATTGCTGTGAGACAACTAATTCTCGAAGATCGTCATGTGACGTATCGAGAGATACAGGCTCTATTAGGCATCTCAGGGACAACCATTCAAAAGATCTTGCATGAAGCGCTTGGTGTGAGAAAGCTAGTTTGTCGTTGGATACCGCATCTGCTTTCCGACGATCACAAGGCGGCCCGCGTCAGATGGTGTAAAAAAACTCTGCAAAGGTTCAACCGAGGAGAGTCAAATCACGTCTACGACATCGTCAGTGGTAACGAATCTTGGATCGATGCCTACGATCCTGATTCCAAACAACAATCTACAATCTGGGTCTTTCAAGACGAGCCAAAGCCGACTACAGTTGTTCGTTCTCGAAGCACTTCAAAGAAGATGGTGGCCACGTTCGTTGGAAAAACCGGCCATGTTGCGACTATTGCACTTGAAGATCGTAGAACGGTTAACGCAAAGTGGTATACCACAGTTTGTTTACCACAAGTCATCGCCGAACTTCGAAAATCTAACTCAAAGCGACGCATCATTCTGCACCACGACAACGCAAGCTCACACAGCGCTCGTCAAACGATTGAGTATTTGAAGCAGGAAAAAGTAGAAATTCTTGACCATCCTCCATACAGTCCTGACCTAAGCCCTAACGATTTCTTTAAATTTCCTAAAATTAAGAAAAGCCTTCGTGGTCAAAGGTTCCAGTCCGGCGAAGAAGCAGTCGACGCTTTCAAGTCAGCCATTTTGAACACCCCCACTTTAGAGTGGAATAAATGTTATAATAGCTGGTTTTAGCGAATGGAAAAGTGTATTAAGCTACGTGGTGAATACTTTGAAAATCAATAAAAAGTACTATAAAGTTCTAGTTGTGTTTTTTTCTTCAAACGACAAAACTTAAAAAGCATGCCTCGAGTTCCTGTTTTTTGAGCGTGCAAACAAAGGAACTGGTTTCATGCGCGGACTTTAGTTTTTGGATAGTGTCCAGTCCAGTCTTTTGAAGGTCAATAATAAACATGCATTTTAAAAATAACGTCCGCATTAAGTAGCAAGTTTTTAAAAACATCTTTTCAATGGGTATCATTGAAACAGACAAAGCCTGCTTCATGGATTGATCTAAATATCAGATTTTTGTAAGTGTGTTCCTTGCACCCAAACCGGTTTCGACAATGACAATGGAAGGCCACGACACACCTTCCATGCTCAAATTGATCGTGTACTAGCGGAGGGTGATGTCAGGAGCCTTAAGAACAGACGAGTGTGCATGACAAGAGTTATGAATGTCAAAGAAGCAAGTGAGGTGTGTAAGAATGGGCCTAAATGGCGCTTTGTTGTTCGTGCCTACCCCACAAGGGAACTGGCGTGAAGTTATATATGTATGTTGTATAAAAATCCAATACAGGGAACTGCCAAAACGATTTTATTTCACACAATTTAACTTAATTTTTATTCAAAATTTTATCTTATAATGAATATTGTTGCATACCGACACAGAAATGGCACACCTGCAGGTTGTAAAACGCAGTTTTATTGCCACCGGATTTAGGAATTCTTTTGTTTATTTTGTGTTTAGAATTTGTAGTTCAGAAAAACATGCTACTGTTTTTCTACTTCTTTAATGGCCGTCATTATTGTCTAACTAATCCTTGCTTGCCAGGTGTGCGGATTAACTCGGTGAACACGGTCCTTTGTTATATTATACAGTTTAGAATAAAACAATACCCAAACGGAGGGGTGAGGCAGTCGAGCGACGATTACGATACAAGTAAGACGTGTACATTCCACAAGCGATATAGTGACGGACTTTGCGCGTGTTATTGATCGTGCAAATTGTAACAAATAGTGTCTAGTTTTATTTGTACCTGTTTTATACGTATTTGTATAGTTCTAATAAACTCTATAGTAATTCCAACGGCATGTTAATTCGAGTCCCACACTCGTAACAATATTATGTTTAGGTAATTATGATACTGTTATTTACAGAAATCCGGGTGTTTGGGCATGCAAAACGGCAGATGCGCTTGGCCTCGCGGCAGAGTTGTTGGGGGATCATCGGTATTGCATTCCATGATGCATACTAGAGGAAACCGAAGGGACTATGATAGGTGGGCTGCTAGCGGTAATCCAGGTAAATATTTCTTACTCCTTTAATTTCAGAAATATCTCCACTCTAATACATATTTGTTATAGTTATACTTTCAGTAAACACTATTGCATATCTTCAAACTCAGCAACTTACGTACGTGTTATGCGTAATATATATTGTACAAATCAGGGACCGATCCCAGTCACCCATATTGATAGCAATTAGTGAAAAGTTTGGTTAAAAATATGATCACGCCAATAATCAAACCCGGAACTTTTACGTTCCAATGAGACAGACCGGCAAAAATTTACACCGTTCAATTATAAAAGCCTTGAAATGTAATTAATCTAGCGCTCGGTAATGTTTAATGTTTTGCTCCACCCTATTCCTGTGCGACCGTTTAAAAGTTACTTCAATTCAAATCTGTCTAGAATAACTGAACTAAATTAGCTGTTGCTTACACTTCATTCCCATTTAATCTGGCATAAAACCCATAGAAATTTCATACCCTATTTTACCCCTTTAACATGTTTGAAGTAGTCTGAGTATAAAGGTAGCCTATGTTCCTTTCCCCCTTCTATCTTATTGGCAAACTTCATTTAGATGCGTACAGCCGTTTAGACGAATAAACAAATTCAAGTAGCAAATAAACTACTTTTACACTCGACAAAATTTAGTAACTAAATATGTTTTATTATCTCGCTCAAGTGCGGATGTAAGGACCTACTTCTGTGCGCGATAAATATTTCTTCTTTCTTTAAATGAAACTTTAATTCTTTTCTATCTCCCTTACTTCTACAATCTATGTAGTGATCTAAGTCCTGGCGTGTCCTCAGGAAGTAAAAGAGTTTTCGGGTAGGATTTCCGTTAGGTACGATTTCAGATCTCCGTTATTTACTCTGGATTGTCAAAGTTATCCATCCATGGTATGTTATCTATCATCCCTTTGACACAAGGGTAACTTATTTATCTTGGAAATATATAGCAGACAAACACATATTGTAGGTATAATCCTAAAATATGTGTTTGTTTACAGAGTGTAGATAATATACCCTACACGCGTGTTTTAAGGCATATCATATTGTAATCACGGTAAAACGGGGAGACATACGAAAACGTAATTGAGAATAGTTTATAAATGAATAACCTAACTGTTTCAGGCTGGGATTTTAAATCTGTTCTGCACTACTTCAAAAAGTCGGAAAACATGCAAATACCTGAACTGGCTAAAGATAGAACATACCATTCTACTACAGGAGAAATGCCTCTTCAATACCCAAATTGGCGAACTCCATTATCTGAAGCATTTTTAAAAGCCGGCGTCGAAACTGGAGGCAGAATTGTAGATTACAACGGTGAAAAGCAAATTGGATATTCCATAATACAATTCACCACCAGTAACGGAACAAGAGTTAGTGCAAATCGAGCATTCCTGCACCCTATCAAGAAGAGAAAAAACTTTCATATTGTTAAACGCGCTATGGTTACAAAAATTATAATTGACCCGATAAATAAACAAGCAATTGGCGTTGAATTTGATAAAGGTGGAAAAAATTACAGGGTCAAAGCCACAAAGGAAGTTATACTATCAGCTGGAGCCATAAATTCACCGCAATTACTTATGGTGAGTGGTATCGGACCAAAGGAGCATTTAACTGAGAAAAACATCACCACGATAATAGATTTGCCAGTTGGACACAATTTACAAGATCATTGGGCGTTAGGAGGATTGACTTTTATTATTAATACTACGGATTCTATAAGATCAGAAAGAGTTAGTACAGTAAGTAATATACTTGAGTACTTCAGTTATCACACAGGTCCACTCTCAGCTCCTAGCGGTACTGAAGCCTTAGCTTTTATTGACACTCAAAATCCTAACAGTGTCGATGGATATCCAGATCTAGAGCTACTATTTGTAGGCGGATCTTTAATATCTCAGCCAGCTTATAAACGTGCCTTTTCAATAAACGATAAAGTATTTGAAAAAGTATATGGACCCATAAGAGATCGTGATACGTGGATGGTATTCCCGATGTTACTTTTACCGGAATCAAGGGGTCGAATAAAATTAAAAACCAAAAATCCATATCACAAGCCATTGATACATGCAAATTATTTCTCAGACGGTGGTCACGATCAGAAGGTAATTCTACACGGTATTAGGAAGGTGATACAGCTTTCAAAGACAAAAGCATTCCAAAAATATGGAAGTAAATTGCATGATATTCCATTACCGAATTGTTCTAGGCATAAATTCAACTCGGATGATTACTGGTACTGTGCTATGAGAACTATTACGAATACAATTTACCATCATTGCGGTACTAATAAGATGGGTCCGAGTGAGGACCCTGAAGCAGTCGTAGATCCTAGACTACGAGTACATGGTATGAAAGGATTGCGGGTAGTGGATGCAAGTATTATGCCTCATGTCCCAGCAGCTCATACAAACGCACCAACAATGATGATCGCCGAGAAAGCAGCAGACATGATAAAAGAAGATTGGGGTATACTACCTGTCAATAATCAATAATCAAAGACTCACAAATGTCTGCACGTGTATCCCAGTCTTTCTCATTAGATTACGTTATGATTATCATTTTCGTAAGTGTATTTAAAGTAGTTTTAATATTGTTATTTAATTTATTTAATTATACGAAAAAATTTACAATTCGAAACAAACCAGGTATGTAACTGAAGTACAAAATGTTTGGTGAAAGATAAATTATATAAAACTTATTTATTATGTAAACTCATTCACAACTGTTTCGAGTTGGCACAATATATCCTTTCCTTCCACACTCCTTTATTCTGGCACACGTCCTCCAGATCAAAACCGTCATGTCACTCTTCACAAAATCTATTTAGAAAAAGAAATAAACAGGAAGTTTATTTACTTTTTCACACACAACAATTTACAAGTAATAAATACCAGTTTTGTGAGACTGGTGCCTATTGTAGATCTGTGCAGATCTATATTAGAAGATCACCAGTGCTGACCATCTATTTATCCATCGGTCTTTGGTCTACCATTTTTTATATTTATATTTTTTTCAGTTTACTGTCCTTTAATCTTTTTTCTTTCAAAGTTTTAGTCACAAAGGAATTTTTGAAGATCCTTTTTATTTCACGAAATTATGTTAAGATTATGCAGATATTTTAGTTAGCCTTGATAAGAGTCATTGTAACTGCAAGACAACAGGTGTGACTACCCATACTTTTTATGTAAATCGGTTCAATGTGAGAGCAAGGTATTATCTCGAACCATGCAATTTTATTAAAAGATATTTGAAACTTTTCAAAAATATCACTATAGTGTTCCTTCCGCATGTATGCATAATTTTTCATTGTACAACCACTAAATTTATTTTATGTAAATAATAAAAGTTAAAGAATAATCAAATAAACCTTTTTGAAGATATGAAATTGTTCTTGCTAAAAGGCGAAATGTACTAATAAAACTATTTAATGAGGTTTGTTATACTACAGAATCCCACAATAAACGCAGGCTTATCTTATGGCCAAAATACTAATCGTGGCAGAATACAGATCAGTAGTTCATGTGGTTGTAGCCACTAAATTTTAAGTGTTTCTATTTGTTGTTTACGATCTAGAAAATTAACCACTTATCATTATATTCAATACATAATAATTAGAGGTACGGATTTTCGCAAATAAAAAACATAAATTTCGCATTAAATTTTTTTAATGATAAGGAAATTCCGCAACAATTTCGCATTTTTTATCGTAATAATAAAAAAAGAAATATATTTTTTCTAAACAAAACTATATTAACATTAATTAAATGCTAACAATTGCTGCAATTTCCACATTCGACTCCTTAAGAACTGTTTTCCGGTCTGTTACGACGACATTGTACAAGCTGAAGAACCGTTCTGTGTCTACACTGTTGGTTGGACTCCAGAAGCTCCGTAATGCTGCAAAGCAGCATTGTGCAGCGAGAAAAATGTCTTTCACATTGGGATCTTCGTTTCTGTGTATCGATTGACCTATGAAAGTGGGTATATCCATCTATTTGCTCATTTTTTGCGAGTGTTCTGAAAAAAGGAATTTTAGAAAAACTTTCTAAAAGTACATCCGGGTTTAAAGCCAGATTGCAGCTACAGATGGGTTAAATAATTGTCCAATGGGATAGAAAGCCTCGTTTGTCTCGTTTAATGTCATGTGGAGAGCAAGTTTATTGAAGCTTTTTTCGTTTACTTTTATTAGCATTTCTTTTAGTGTTGCATCAATTACTTCATACTCATTGAGTAAAGTGATGTTTTTTCATCAAAATAACCTCTTGGCGGTAGAGTTCAAGTAATGATTTTAAATGCTCTCATATCAAGATCATCTACAATTATTGTTATTGTTTATTTCGCGGAAAATACTCAAATTTTTTATATTCGCATTTATATAAAAAATTTCGCATAAATTCGCACGTATTTCGTAAATACGAAAATTCCGTACCTCTAATAATAATATATACTTTTGAATATAAAGGATGAACATACCATTCTTTTTATCTCAGAAAATAAGACAGCTTCCACGAAATATGGGTCCAAAGTTTACGTAAACAACGCAATAAAAATGACACCTTTTTTATTCTGATGGTTTTATGTAAATAATATAATGTTAATTTTATATGAATATATCATAAATGTAAGCTTTAAGACGTTAATATGTGAAACAACGAAACAAACTATGCCTCTATCATGACTTGACTGTGTATTAACAATAAAATCTAAATATTTTCATGTAAATATAAGGTTATTATTTACTTTCCAAAATCCACCTGTTGAAACGGTTATACCAATATTAACTAGCTATCAATTTTAATTTTGATGTTGGTAGATTTAAAAAATGCAATTTTGTTACCTGTGTGTGTGTAAAATGCCGTATCATTTTAAAACGCATAATGACATTCATAATTATTAACAAAAATCATACGAAAAGTTGTGCAAGTAATCCTGAATGTAACAAAAGTAAATCTCACTAATACTAATCGTAGCTTAAATTCTGGTCACGGTCTGTGAATCTTTATTTTGTCTTTGACTTTGCATAATCCATAGCTCAATTTAATTTACAAAGAAAAGAAGCGTAACATCACGCAAAAAAAGAATACTTGATACGTTTTCCTTCAAATATAAACAAGGTCTGCAGAATATTTGCATAATACTGTTTACTCGGACGCAAGTTTTCGAATTGGAACAAGACCTGTGTTATTCGGCGCCAATCACAGTTCTACAGTTTTATTTGACTGATTTTTTTTACAGCTGGAGTACAGCAGGCAGGCTAAGGGCCCACCTGATGGAAAGTGGTTACCATCGTCTATGGACATTTGCGAAACCAGAGATTTTTAATAATAAAACTTTATTTAAGAGAGAGAGAAATGCTACCAATCTATTGATGGCCTTGGCAAAACTGTATGACACCCTTTTTAAAAAATCCCATATCGCCGCCAGCAGTGCAAGACCTTGCAACTACATTTTTTGGTGAAATTAGTATTAATTTTAAAAATATCACCAAAAAATGTAGTTACAAGGTCCTATAATGAGATTAGTAATATACGATATGGGAAGCCTCGGAGACTGAGGTTGGACTTAAGAAATAAACCTCAAAAGAAATTATAATAAAACTAGTTCAAAAGATGCTGCTGTGATCAGAATAGTAAGACATTTTCAAATCAACAACAACGTAATCCTATAACTCGACCAAAATTACAACGAAACGTTAAAGTTTTACAATTGGTGCAAATAATGTTACACAAATACAACGCAAATAGTAACTTTATATCGTGTAAATAAATGTAAGGTTATTTAAAGTAACTTGTAATAAAAATATGTTCATAGTCCATTTTTTATTACCTCCACAATTCGTAATATACTTTGAAATAAATTCAATTACCATACAATCCAGACATGTAAACACAAAATCAAATATAGCAGATTGACATACAATTGAAATAGTCGTTAAAAATATTGAGTTAATATTATATTAACCAAAATAGTGGCAGCTAACACTTTTTGCCCAACGGGGATGTACATTTTACAGTGGCTATTGAATATTAAATAGTAGTAGACTACACCTTTGTAAGTATAACATTTAATCTATAATATAATACAGTCGACTCTCGATAATTTGACGCTAGACCAGAGAAAATTTTCAAATTATCAAAAGTTCAAAATAACAGCAGTTTATAACTAAGAGGGAAGGAAAAAAACAAATAAACAAGAGTTTGATCAAAATTCGTGATTTATTATTTAATTATTATCATTTCGGAGGCCAGGACTCATTTTGTGTCCTTGAGTCGCAGCAGTTAGTTTGTTATTATTTAAAACATTTGTTTATTTTGAAAAGAAGTAATTTCCTGCAGAGTGAGGAACTTCAGTCTTGTCCAATGAATTTTCGGTAACGGTGAGAACGGAGAAGAAATCGTCAGTTCTGTCGATTCGGAGGGCGTAGAAGCGAGGGGTAGCGCTTCAAATTACAGAATAGGGAAGCCCGGATATCAAATTGTTGCATGTTGGCCGGCAAGATACTATTTCCTTCAACTTCAAATTACCGAAGGAACAAATTAATATTAATTTTATTTCATTTACCGAATATTTTTCAAAGGACCGGAATATATTCAAATTATCGAGAGACAAGGACGGAGAAAGTATATTAATTCCTGCAGCAGGGCGGCCTGTCGTGAGAGGTGACAAAACAAGCCACACTCAGGTGGTAGTGTATTTACCCGCCTGGAGGGCTACCACACCTGGTTAGGGTATACTGCCATACCAACCTTGAGGTGTGTTCCGGCATTAGTGGCCAAATTCCAGTCTCCGTTTAGAGAGCGGCTGCACATTGGTAACACCTTTAGTGTTACAACTGTCCATAGGCGATGGTAAACGCTTTCCATCAGGTGTGCCGTCTGCATGCCTGCTGAACTCATGCAATAAAAAAAAAATAACGAGTGTCAAATTATCGAGTCTAATGCACATACTGTTAAAAAAAATCGGGAATGGATGATTTGTTTATGGTTCCAACTTAAAAAAAAAAATATTGTTAAATTGGCATAACTGTTTTTCATTTTGGCGCGGAGTTTATTTTAAATTTTGCATCGGCAATAAAATTTCGTGTTCGGAGACACTGAAAATGTTACAGAAGGCTTACGGTGAATCAACTTTATCAAAAACACTTGCTTATGAGTGGTCCAAAGCTTTCAAAAGCGGTCGAGATATTCTGGAAAATATGCCTCGCCCTAGTAGGCCATCAACGTCTTCAATTGAAGTTAACATCGCAAAAGTGAAGGAAATAGTGACTGAAAATCCTCATTCAAGTTTGAGAGAAATAGCCGCTAAACTTTGTATATCTCACGAGTCGATAAGTATCATTCTGTGGGTAGACTATACGCAACGAGCCATTAACGCCCTACAAGTACAATATAATAATGTTTTCAGAATGCTGTTGGGATAGGCGCGGCACTGTAGTGCATCTGGGATGTTTGCGGAGGCCCGCACAGATGGTTTTAAGGCGATTATCCGAAAAAATCCGCTTCGCTGATGCAACGCTTGCGCGGCAGCACCAGCAGCCTTCTGAAGGCTATGGCGGTCCGATTTGACTGCCCCTTCCAAGAACATTGGATAGGGGTAGTCATCGGATTAAAATAAGTGGGTTAAAAAAAAAAAACAAAAAAGTCTTAAATACTTGGAAAATAAATATTACTAACACTACTAACATTATTTTAGAAGAAAATTGTAACTAACACACTAACGAAATATGGACCCCGGTCTGAATTAAAGTTTGTATTATTATTATTATTATTAAATAATTACTTGTGTATGAGACATGTTGCTGTTCGGCTAGTCTCAAAAGACCTGAATCTTCTCCAAAAACTGAATCGCATAAGAGTCGCTGAGGATATGCTAGAACGAGGCAATTCCGACCCAACATTCATGAAACGCATTATTACTGGTGACGAGACGTTGATTTACGAGTTTGACATGCAAACTAGTCGACAAGCTTCGGAGTGACGCCTTCCAACTGAACCGAAACCAAAAAAACCACGCCAA
This sequence comes from Dendrolimus kikuchii, assembly GCA_019925095.2. Lineage (NCBI taxonomy): Eukaryota > Metazoa > Arthropoda > Insecta > Lepidoptera > Lasiocampidae > Dendrolimus > Dendrolimus kikuchii. The sequence goes on along the minus strand of CM034406.1, from coordinate 7,374,511 downwards.
AGTCGATCAAAAGTCAAAGTCATTTTGATTGTATTCTTTGACTTACCGAAAGGTCAAACGGCAAATAAAGTATATTACAGGGGCCGTTTTGTACACTAGTTTGTACATTAAATTGAAAAGAAAAGAAAAAATCAAGAGAGCAGGTACGTACTAGCAGATTCCTAAAATACAGTTTTTAGGATTTAGTCTGTTAGAACATTACGTGAAAACTACTGAACGAATTTAAATTAATCTAAACACAGAGCCAGCTTTTAGATCCCGAACCATCAATTAGGGCACTTTTCATCCCGACAAATTATGTCGTATCCGTGGAATAGACGACAATAGCCAAAATAATGGCGCTGCGATCGCGGTTTTATAGTGTCGTCGCGGCCGTTGCAATTTTATAAAAAACACGACGTTGTTATTGCAATGGTACTAAGGCAAATGAATGATAAAATATAGAAACCCGGTATTATGAAGGTTGTTAATTATTATATATATATATATATATATATATATATATATATATATATATATATACATATATATATATATATATATATATATATATATATATATATATATATATATTATTAGTGAGAATAATGCAACATACCTCTGTTCTTATAAAAAAAAATTGTCCATCCAAAGGTTGTCTGGAAGAAATCGCTAATAGCGATAAGACCGCCAATTGTATTGTAAAATTGTATTTCTGTTAACTGTATCTTTAAAACACAGTATAGCATATTCATTCATTCATAATAATAAATAATAATATATATTAATATATTAATCATTAATTTAGGTATATTTACTTAAAACCGCCTTTTCTCACTTCTCGTCACAAAATTTAATCATAATATTATGTAAGAATTCTCGGAGCATAGCAAATATTTTAGTTCTTATACAAATCAAGCTAAATAGTCGCTGAATTGGCGATACCGTTTCCTCTTCCCCGACATAAAAATCATGTCCGCGTCCGACTTGATTGTCGCTGCACTAATTTACCATACCGCATACACGTCAGTAATGAACTCGATCGCGAACTATACGTATCTCTTACATGAGTGATTCTCGAATTTCTTGACCATAAATTAAAAAATCTTTTTTGTTACTTGCCTTTCCGATTATACGGTGCTACGTCGTAGTAAAAAAAATGTAGTAAAGAACTCAGTTTGTGAAACCTTCAAAATCTATATTCTATTATAAAAATGATGCCTTTAAACTATACTCTTAACGAAAGTTTTTTGAAAATAATTACATTAACTGATTTACACGTACTGTGATATCTTGGGATCAAGCAATTTTCTATACATTCCAATTACCAGTGCATTTGTTTTTCTCGTTACTTAATAAAATTAACCTACTTTTTTATTTATTTTTATATTTTTTATTGGCAATTTGATAAGTTGTGAAGTCACCAAAACTAAATATCGATCTATATGCTATTATATTATTTATTATTTTGCAAAAATGTGGGGCACCGCAAAATTACTTTGGTCAAAAATTTTGAGAAACGCTCACATATAAAACTGTCTTAACACTACATTCAGAGTTATTGACACCTGTACTTGAACGAGAAGAAAGGTCACGGATGATTGTCGTGAGTCGAGCTAAGCACGTGGTACCGGCGGCGATACAGCAAGCTATTACATCGAATAAAACAAGAAGTGCCATCCCACCGAACAACAGTGCCGCACCAGGAGTTGCCATCCTCTGATCGCACATTAAGAAGTTTGATTTCCCCTATTGTAGATCGGACGCGAGTGCTGCGATAAAGTGACATTTTGCTTAATCAATTAAAAATAAAATAATAAGTGCTGTGCTTTGGATTTGGAAAATTTATATTCGAAAAATAACTAAATGTAAGTTATCTTAAAAAACATTCATACAAAAAGGAAGTCTATATCAAAAAATATACATAAAAAAAAATCGGACCATAAAAAATATATATGTATATATTCTATCTTTTTTTTAAATTTATTTAACATGACAACAAAATTATTACAGCTTGATTACAACAATTACACATAGCATAAAAAACCTCTGGGGTTTTATTAGTGCTATGGATATCTACGTCCGTAGCATTTAATCAACCTCAATTATAAAATCAACTACAATGTAAAAAAATTAATAAGCGACCAAGTGATGGAATTGCATAATTATATGCATCAGAAACGAATGTAGGGTGTTTATGCAAACTGAATTAAAAAATACAATCTAGATAAGTTTTATAAGTTAAAAACCTTCTTAATTGTAACCTTGATCACAATTTTTATTTGCCACTGACCGAAATCAAAAAGACAAGTATAAATTGACTTTTGTACTTAAGATATTATCTATACTAATATTATAAAGCTGAAGAGTTTGTTTGTTTGTTTGTTTAAACGCGCTAATCTCAGGAACCGCTGGTCCGATTTGAAAAATTCTTTCAGTGTTGAAAAGTACATTTATCGAAGAAGGCTATATTATATTTTCAAAAAATTAGGGATCCTTACTAAAAGTCCAATAATGTAACCCAAGGTGTAAAAAATGACCCGAAAAAATCCTTACACGGCGTGCGCTGCGAAAACTATTGATTATAGAACAAAACAATGTACTACCACTTTGCAGAACATATAATTGTCTACAAAAATTATCGCGTAACCATATGTCTAACTATTGTAGTTATCTCACAATAAGTGTTTTCTTTTATTTTTTTAAATAATTAATATGCCGTCGCTTCAAAAACTCTTTATTATGTACCTTGGTATTAATCCTTATCAAAATAAATTACTCCATATTCAAGACGAATTCAATACCTTTCTAGAACTTTTTGAATTATTCAATTCGGACGTTTCATTCAAAAGATATCGCGATATTTAAAATGTAAGTATTAGAGTTGTAGCCAAATATACTAATATTATTTGATTTGAAAAATTCTTTCAGTGTTGGATAGCCCATTTATCGTGGAAGGCTATAGGCTATATATCATCACGCTAAGACCAATAGGAGCGGAGCACCAATGAAGAATGTTTCAAAATCAGCTAGTTATGTATAACTAAACAGAATAATATGTTTTTAAATAAATTTCTATGGAGTTTGACGTCATTACTAAATAGTAGTTACTATAAGCGGAGTAACTTTACTTATAAACTCGTATTCTACAGGTCGTCGTGGTTTTAATGCGAACAAAGTGTATAGAATGCTCCTATTATTCTTTAAAGAAAGAAAAAACAGTTATGTATTTGGTAAAAACACGCATTGAAAAAAAAAATGTTTATAAAAAGAGATACATTAAATATAACAAAAATATTATATATCTTGATATCATACCAAACATATCAAATAGGTGCAGTTCAGCAAATACCAGTCAACAAGGGCCTGACGGATATTCCACTGTTATTTTCTTATAATGTAATGATTATAGAATAAGTAAAATAATAGGTACATTACATTAAAAAAGAATATTGTTAAGGTAGAATACATGGATATAAATATTCAATATATAGTGTATATATTGAATATAGACTATATATTGAATATATATAACCATGTATTCTACCTTATACTTCTACCAATATACAGTATAACGCATATATGTTTTTTTTATATAAAATGCATATTATGTGAAGCAGAAAAGTGTAGTACTGTAATCACAATATGCAGGTGAATTTTTCAAGTCAGCCTTCAGGGTCAACCGGTCAAGTCATAAACTATATCCATGAAATAGCGAAAAATGCTCACAGGAGTCTCGAGGCCGATTTTGACGAAATCTAAAGTGGTATCATTAGATAATTGAAAAATCAATTACCCTCGTCAGGAATCGGATGGACTGATTTTTAAAGGATAAACACAGCCTGTGGTTTATATACCAAATCATAGTGTAGCTTGTATGAATCAATTTCTGTGAAGGAATATCAAACGACAAACCAAGGGAAAGGGTCGATTTTTCAAAATTTTGTAGGTCGCGCTTTAACTTATTAAATTATTCGAAACAATGTTCATGCTTTTAACATGGTTTTTTACACACATATTTACAGAAAATTTAAAACATGAAACTGAACTGGCGATTTGAATTTTAGAACAATGGATTGAAGATTGATTGTTACTTTATATTTTTGCAAAAACTAATATTTCCTTGTATATATTTTATGCAGCTAGACTAAAATTAGTTCAAACCGTATAATAAAGGAACTGGAAAACACGTTATGGTAATTCATACAAAAATGTTACAATAGCAGTAATTTTCCTAAATTTTTAAAACTATTTAGTTATACAGGATGGGCAGAACAGTTACGTTCAAAAGAAAAATTAGAAGAATTACCCCCATGTATGTATTACCAAAAAAAATCGACTTATAATTTGTTTGTGATTTTTGGGAGATTTCGGCCGCATCGGCACTAAATACTTTTTATTTTATTTTGATATGTATATTTTTGAGTAATTTTTATGTAACTAAGTCCTTACGAGTTGTACTTTTACACGTAAAATAATCAGCACCCTAACATCCATACAAGTTAAAAAAAATATACTTGAAAGTGGAAAAAAATATTTCGAACGGATAAGACTCTAATTTTCAATATTAAATTTAAAATTGAAGCATCTTTAAAAACTGAATAAGAGACTAAGCTTTAATAATAACACAAAAAAGTTACCCTTAAAGGGCTCTTTTTTTGCTTGGACCGGCCTTTAATTTGGGGTATTTTATGTTTCCATAAATTGATTAATATTAGGGTAATTGCGATATTAAACAAAAATATTTATAATCTTGTAGAAAACTTGATATTTTTAACTTTTTTATGAACGATTTTGTTTTGAGCAGACTGTTCTTGAAAATTGTAACACTTTATTGAGTTATAATTTTCAAGATTACCCTTTTTACCATGAATACTTATACATACATACATACATACATAACTTCACGCCAGCTCCCTTGCGGGGTAGGCACGAACAACAGAGTGCCATTTAGGCTTATTCTTACACACCTCACTTGCCTCTTTGAATACTTATAGAATGACTCAAATAAAAAATATTGCATTTTCTTTCGCACACCCACGGTTTTCGGGCACTAGAGTAGTGCGCTCCCAACGACCTATGTCAAGAGGTGGATCCACTTGAGTTTAAGATTGTAACGCCCGCAAGGAAGTGGAACGAGAAAAATTCCGGTCGTCCGCATGATCGTTGTGATCCTCATGTGGAACGTAGCCTTGGTCACATTAAATAGTGACAGATGCGGCTTAAAGAAAAAAAAATAAAACAGGCGGTGTCCAAATCGCTCGACGTTAATGCAGGAAGAGTAAATAAACATTAAAATTCAATATAAGTTGAATATATTTTATAAGATAAATGGAAAGAAACAAGTTTACTCTTTAAAATAAAATAAGTTTATTGACACCAAACTTACACAAATTTTCGCTTTACTTTGAACACTATTTACAGCGCGTTCCCTCAGTAGCTCACTGCGCCCAAAATGCTCCGTAAGCCGTTCCATTTGGCAACCGCGATCGTCGTGGTCGTGGCGAAAACGTCACTAATGACGTCATCATTTTTGATCACACAAGGCTCACAACATCACCATGTCAAGAGGTGGGTCGAATAAACGTTCCACTTGGGTTTACGATTGTAATGCAGGCATGCAAGTGGAACGGGAAAAATCGCGGTAGTTAACGTGGTCGTTGTGATTCTCTAATAACGGGCTTAAAACTGTCAAGACATAATTTTATTCTAATTTGAAACATCATTATAAATAGATTACATAATATATATATTGTATTCGTAGCTTGTGTAAATATTACCATAACGACCATGACCCTCGCAAATTTTCGCTTGTAGAGTGACCTTAGAAACTAATAGAAAAGAAAACTGCTATGAATTAACATGTACATTTTTAAAGGCTTAATCATCACATCTGTATTCCTCTTAATTCATCTTCTTCTTCAGCCAATCTCAGTCCACTGCTGGACGTAGCCCTCCCCAAGTACGCGCCACATATCCCGGTCTCCCGTCTTCCTCATCCAGCCCCTGCCGGATCTTACGCAGGTCGTCAGTCCACCGGGCTGGCGGGCGTCCTACGCCACGTTTACTCTTAATTCATGAATGACACAAACCCATATTAAAATATGAAGCTGACTGTGTTTGGGTGTTTATGTGTTGTTTTCCGCACGCCATTGAAAATGAACCGATTATATCATAAAATTACGAATATACGTATGTGCTTTAGATAAATACAAGATATATTTTATCCGAGAAGTTGAAATATTTTATATGTGACACGAATCTGAGGTTTACCGTTCACAGGCGATGGTAAACACTTTCCATCAAGTGAGTCGTTAGAACCAAATTAATTGACTCTATATTTGGTATATAATAATAGACATATATTTTCGACTAGCTGTGCCCGCGACTTCGTCAGTGTGGATTTTTTTTTGCGGAACACTAAAGAAACTAGTGTAAGTTACTCCTTATAACATCTGCTATCTGCCAGTGAAAGTCCTGTCTAAATCGGTCCAGTCGTTTCAGAAATTAGCAGATACATCCAGACACATAAAAATTAAAAAAAAATATTTGATAAAGTACAGTATACACTTTAATATGCATTTAGTAAAAACAACTTATCAGCTAATCGCGTTTTGTTGCGATGAATGAAAGTCCCGATAGTCCACTTCCCCCACCCTCTATCTTATCTTCCCGATCCCGCTCCCCAATTCCATCTACTCTATCCCATCCTCTTATCCCAACCTAAACGTTGGCAACGCGTTGCCATCGTCAGCATTGTTGCAAACGTCTATAGGCAACGGTAACCACTTTGATGAGCTGGGCCGTCTGCCTGTTTGGCAGCTTCGCAATAAGAAATATGATTTTTAGGGTCCCATAGCCATTTTAACCAAATAGGAACCCTTATGAAACTCTGACCGGTTGGGTCTTGGCGTCTATCAAAAAATGTGTCATAGAATTTGTCCGAGGCCGACAGCGTAACACATGTGGTGTGGCAAAAGTTTATAGGCGACAGTAACCACTTTTCATCAGATGAGACGTCAGCATAAATAAATAATAAATAAATAAATATTTTATTGATCTAAAGAAACACATATTTACATAGTAACAGAACAGTTTGTTGCACTGCAAAAGTATAAAACTGTGCTGCAGTGACAACTCCCACCACAAGACAATGAAGTATATTGTAGTTTTATAGCACAGGATACATTTCAAATATAATGAACTTAAAACTAAGTATAGAAAATTACAAAAAATAACGAACTCAGGTGTCGTTCGCGGCTATGAGCGCACGACGTGTGTTTGTGTGTGTGTGTGTGTGCGTGTGTGGGTGAGTAATGCGTGCGTGGGTGCGTATGTGTGGGTGTGTGCGTGTGCGTAGGTGTATGTGTGTTGCGTATACCTTAATGTGACTGAGTATTAGTGCGTGTATGTAAAGTAAGGAACATAAATATATCCTTTTAGTTATAGGTTAACAGTTAAAATGTTTTCCGTTTGTATATAATCCAGTGTACACAGCCAGGTCATAATTTTGGTTTTACAGCAGCGAGAGGTAAGGGGATAGATATTTAATATTTGGTTGCATTTATTGTAGATTTTGGTACTGAGGTGATGGTAATGTCTAGAAGCAATAGATGTGCGTCTAGATTCAAACTTGCAAACACGATCCGATTTGCGACCACTGAGATAAGAAGGATCATATGGCAGTTCAGCATGTTTCCTCATAACTATAGCTAAGATAAATAACTGTCTAACAGTTAATACTTCGGAATCTTTGTATAACTTAGAAGTTAAGCAAAGAAGAAGCATCTCTGCTATACAGCAATAAAAATTAACAATAAAAACTTCAACGGTCAAGTGGAAAAACGAATGGCAACGGATAAGTGGCAAAACGAATAGCAACAAAATTTTTACGTGAAATCTTACGGGCAGATTGTTAATGTACTTGTCCAATTTGAAAACCTGCCCGTAAAACTTCAAGTTAAAATTTTGTTGCGATTCGTTTTGCCACTTATCCGTTGTCATTCGTTTTTCCACTTGTCCGTTGAAGTTTAACTTTTACTATGTGTCCCAGCACACAATTCGATTTTTCGCAGGTTTACTGCAAGGTATGATTTGGTTAGATTAGGTCCATTTTAATTAATGCATTTTTTATATAAGCATATTTCATTTCATCAAACAAAAAAACTGAATTCGATCTGGAACCAAAAAACGCATCTATAGTTATACTCTGAAATTATGCAGCCTCTCACCACGTCTAGTCTAAATTTCTGCCGCTCCTCCACGCGACCGTAATGCTTTTTCGTGCCAGAAAAATCCTAAGACCCCCCGTTTACATAGAAGTTTCACTTCAATAAAATACACCAGCAGAGACTAAGGCCTACACACACTATGCGACTAGCAGCAGCTAAAAAGTAATTTGGTACTTTAAACATGGTATATTAAAGAGGTTGGATACAAGACAATTAATAGCATTTAGAAAAAAAGAAAAAAAATGCGAACTCAAAGGCGAAAGAAATTCAATTATGGTTTTACAATTAAGTGAACAAAAGTAACTAAGAAATAAATATAAAAAGTTTTTAAAATATTTTTCCCCATAAATATATAATAATAATAACAGTTCATAAACGTCCCACTGCTGGGCTCGGGGCTCCCTCCCATTATAGGGGAAACGGACAGTATACCCACCATGCTTGTCTAGGGCAACTTTATAGGTTTGACACATATGTTATTCCGATGTGGAGGTTTCATCACGATGTTTTCCATCACTATTGTTATTACGTGGTAATTGTAACAATATGCACATTAGGTCAGAAAACTGCCTAGGTGGTGCATGCGTTCCAGCCAGGATTCCGCCAACCCACGCTCTTTGAGTAAGGGACGCATGCGCTAAACACAAACTGCCACGACTGACTATTTTTCCTTGTCACATCCTTATTAGACAGTACTAGAACCTTGCTGGTGATCTTAACACAGATAGCGGCATAATTGTTATTGCACATGGGCATTCAAACAGCTAGTGACAGGCCTGTATGTTAATTTAACATTAATTAGAATTCAATTTCTCCTATTATACACGTTTAAGTAATTAAAATCCGATAAATCAATGACAAATAATACGCCCTCTTGTGGAATACGATTAGGGTCTAGGTATTGCATTAATGAAAGTTAGAGCGTAAATTACATAATTGTTAAATTTTAAACAAACTTAAGGCCTTTGTTTATATTAAGTTAAACTAAGTTCGTAGGCTTCTTTAAGAAGCTTAAAGAAGTCTACAAACTTACTCTAACTCAAAATGAATAAGACGGTTACGGGTTACTGTTTATTTGCGTTAGTATTCTCGCGATAGCCTCAATGACTGAGCTGGGTTCAGATACTGGAAAATAGCATAAAATTCTTCAATTTTGTTTTAGTATTTAGGGTTCCGTAGCTATTTTGATAAAAATGGAAGTATATTAATTATAATAACAGGATGACCTAGAGTAATCTTGGTCTTTATTAGTTACTAGCTTCTACTCGCGACTTCGTCCGCGTGGAATAGTAAAAAAAAGTAAGTTAAAAAAGACCCCCCGATTTTGAAACATTCTTCATTGGTGCTCCGTTCCTATTGGTCTTAGAGTGATGATCTAGGATATAGCCTATTATAGCCTTTCTCGATAAATCTATCTAACACTGAAAGAATTTCTCAGATCAGACCAAGTAGTTCCTGAGATTAGCGCGTTCAAGGAAACAAACAAACAAACTCTTCAGCTTTATTTATTAGTATAAGATACGCGCATTAGTTCGGTATACAATCTCCCCCCATGGTTTGAACAATAAATATTAAGTTAATTCAGTCGATGGATTTATGGTGCTTTTCAGTTACTCTCATTCCTACAAAATCAAAAAGATATTAATGTGTTTATTTTTAAGATGATAAAAAATCACTTATTTGAATTGACAACTACCCTGTTACAAAAAATAACAATAGAAATGAGTCATATAAAAATTTCATTACACAAATACGTCTTTTATTATATTTAAATGTCCCGTTTATTAACGAATTACTTAATATACATAAGATACGTTATCTCAAAGATAACAATTTCACATTACCTAATAGAAATGATATAATAGTCAACCATATGATCGATAGCCAGAGATAGGTATATCCAGTAGCAACTGATTCTATATATTTTGATTAGCAAGTTGTCTTTCATTCATGTTTAACAATTATTTTATTTTTAATGACAATTTTGTTTTTTTTTATTGACATAAATAACTAGGATATGCCCGAGACTTCGTTCACGCTTGACTTGGAATTCCCGCGGGATTACCGGGACACAAAGTATCGCAACATTTAAAAAGAATATAAACTATCGCTGATCCGCGGGATTCCCGGGATAAAAAATATCACACATTTTATTACATTAAATTTGCTATCGATCAGTAAAAAATCACATTGGAATTCGATTTTATTTAATCTGGACATTTTAAATAAGTCCTGGAAAAAGTCCCGTGGGATTCCCAGGATAAACCGCAGGCAGAGTTTAAGTCTAAAAACTAGCTGTAGAATCAGCGAAAACCGCATCGAAATCGGCCCTGTAATTTTTACATGAATCCCGAACAAACAGACAAGAAATGTAAAAAAATTGCATCTTATTGTCCATCGTTTATATAGTCTATTCCAGATTTTTTTTAATAACTTCAATGTACATATACGATATGTTTAGAATTTTATAATATTATAAATAGATATAGTTAATTAATATTGTTCAACTACGATATCAAATAAAAATTGCTACCAAAGTATGATATACTAATAAAGCCATTATAATTATTAAAAACAATTATTTGAACACAGAAGTGCTAGATGTATTTATCATTCTAATCCAAGTTTTCCTGTAATCGACCGATCTTTCTTAAGCTTGAGAATACAAAATGTACAACTGTACATATATAAGTATAATATGTTTAATCCCCAATATTTATTTCAATTTGTGACTGTTACACCACGAAAACAGGCTTTCTTTATTATGTATACCTTGTATTGGATTTACACATTTGAATACGAACGATAAATAATTCATTCTCATTCCAGATGAATCGACACGGTGCGCCGTCGAGTGCGGCTATTTGGATGTTATTAACCTTCCTCCTGCCAACACACACACAATTCATAAATCCGATCACCTCGTTTATGAACTTCGTCAATGAGGGAACTAACCAACTCGATCATGAACCGCATGACGAGCAAAACTTACTCTCAGAGTACGACTTCATTATAGTCGGGGCCGGAACAGCAGGATGCGTTCTAGCAAACAGACTAACCGAAATCTCCGAATGGAAAGTGTTACTTATAGAGGCTGGGAATAACGAAAACTACATTATGGATATACCCATACTTGCTAATTATCTCCAATTTACAGGCGCTAACTGGGGTTACAAAACACAACCATCCCAAAAATACTGCGCGGGTTTTGACAATCAACAATGTCATTGGCCACGAGGTAAGGTGGTTGGCGGTTCCAGTGTCTTAAATTACATGATATATACGAGAGGCGCTCCCAATGACTACAATAGTTGGGCAGCTATGGGCAACGAAGGATGGGCCTGGCAGGATGTATTACCGTACTTCAAAAAGATAGAAAACTTCAACATACCTATGTTTGATGACCCAAAGTATCACGGTCACAGCGGAAATCTAAATATTGAACACGCTCCTTATCGCACAACTAAAGGGAAAGCGTGGGTAAAAGCCGCTAAGGAACTTGGATTCAAATATGGCGATCATAATGCTAAAGATAATTCAGGGGTATCATTTTTACAATTATCGATGAAGAACGGAACACGCCATAGTTCTAGTAGAGCCTATTTGCATTCTATAAACAGGAGAAGTAATCTCCACGTATCAAAAGATAGTATGGTCACGAAACTGATTTTGGATAACGCTCAACCAAGAGTAATAGGTGTTGAATTAGAAAAACGCAACCGTAAATTTAAAATTCTGGCAAAAAAAGAAGTTATACTATCGGCTGGAGCGCTGAATTCTCCTCAATTATTGATGGTATCGGGTATAGGGCCCAGAGAGCATCTGGAAGATATGAATATAAAAGTTATCAAAGATTTACCAGTCGGGTATAACCTTATGGATCACATTGCAGCTGGAGGCTTGCAATTTTTAGTTAAGCGGCAGAACTTTAGTTTAAATACTGAATATATTTTAAGCCATTTAGAGTTAGTGTTTAGATGGATGAAAACTCATAAAGGGCCACTTTCTGTTCCTGGTGGATGCGAAGCTTTAGTATTCATGGATTTGAAAGACAAATTTAATTCAACAGGTTGGCCAGACATGGAACTTCTTTTTATAGCTGGAGGATTAAATTCAGATCCTCTTTTACCAAGAAACTTTAATTTTGATGACCAAATTTATGCAGACACATATGGTTCCTTAGGAAAAGCTGATACTTTTATGGTATTTCCTATGTTAATGCGACCAAAATCCAAGGGGAGAGTTATGCTAAAGAGCAGAAATCCAAAAGCACATCCTATGCTAATACCAAATTACTTTGAATATGAAGAGGACTTGCAGAAAATAGTTGAAGGAATGAAAGTATCAATTGAAATCGCGCGGCAACCCGCTATGAGAAAACTTGGTACAAAACTGTATGACGTGCCCATTGAGGATTGTCTGAAATTTGGGCCTTTTGGCAGTGACGAATACTTCAAGTGTCAAACTCAGATGTTTACATTTACTATTTATCACCAAAGCGGTACATGTAAAATGGGTTTAAAAGAAGATCCTACAGCTGTGGTAGACCAAAGACTACGGGTCCATGGAATATCTAGTCTTAGAGTTATAGATGCTAGTATCATGCCCGAAATAGTATCAGGACACACAAACGCGCCAGTTTATATGATAGCTGAAAAAGGAGCGGATATGATTAAACAGGATTGGGGCAAACTGAGATAATACAATTATTAAAATTACGTTATAATTAAGAGTGATTACGCATCCAGATGGTGTTAGACTGGTATTTAAATTAACCAATTGATAATTTTGTTGCTGTTACAAGCCATATATACATGCTGTCCTTTAAGCTAACGAATTCTGTCACTTTATAATTTTAGTGATATGGTAAATATCGTAAGAATCACTTCATTGGGGTTATTAGTAGAACGAACTGAGCACTGTAATTAAACGTATACATTGGAATGTGTCCAAGTATATCAATGATAATTCAACTAGTTATAATAAAATTAAAAGTGCCATTATCCAAAATTGGACATATAAAAGTTCGAGAAGTCTTTGAAAACCTCTTCAAAATAAGTCTTAGCACAGAAAGATAAATTGTAAACTACACATACAAGACTGATACATACATACAAAATGTCAATAGATAGGTCCATAACAGTTTCTTTCTTTGAACGGAATGAACATTTGCTTTAAGATGAACAATCTGCAATTCTAATAACATAAAATCTCATTAATTACGAGTACAATATAGACAAAAAAATTGGAGTGGAATATTTAGACTAAAAATATTTTGTTAGTAACTTATTAATTTATTTGAATATTTATTTACTTGTGAAAATGAGTTTTCAACGTCATGGCATTAGGTAAATAAGTGTGGTGGTTATCAGAGTATTTATATGTAGTGTTACTAATAAACCTGTGATTTAGCTGTTATATAAATAGTACTTTAAGGAATTAAGTATCAAAACTGATAAACAACTTTTAGGAAAAATCGTTTTCTTCTTTTCATTTTAATCTCATTAGGATATAAGGATGATATTGCCTTCATGTCATTACTGAGTAAGCTATGAAGTGAACTTTCTCAGGCAGTTTTCTCAGAGCACTGCAATATGGGGCTATTCAAAGTTTCAACGAGATAGGCAACTGCCAGACTATCCGTTTCCAACCTACAAGTAAACATTTAAATAAATTATATAATTGGTATAGAATAAGAACTGATGCACTATATTTATAATTTATATGTTACTGACGAATAAAATAATTAAAAAAAATTAATGTATGGAGGTTGAAACGTGCATCAGTAGTTAATGAAAATATATGACGACATTTATTAAAAACTCCACTTATATGAAAGTTACATATAATTTTAAAAAAAAGATACAAAACTGTACTGTTCACTACACACACAGTATAAATAAATCATTTGCAATTAATTATTGCATGTACAGGCAGGTACAATTGGTGATTTATCGCTTTTAAGCGATCTCTTCCATGAAAGGAATTGGAAGTGTACGATGATGATATTGTGTATATACACAGATACATATATTATATTAAATACATAAAGTACGAAATAATACTTTAATATAATATGTTGTGTATGAATATTTTTAATTTAATAAATGATTTTTGGTAAAGAACCCAAATATATTTATCAGTTTTGATATTTATATTAAATCCATCTAGTGTGAAAATAATTTGTGATTGTCAATAAAGCAGTAGGTAAGGAGCGGTATGTCATTTTTATGATCATGTTTTTTCTCAAATATAACTGAAAAGCGCAAGGGAAAGTAGAGGTTTTTTAGTTCACCATAATGGCAAATTAAGCCAGGTACAGTCTTATTCATATTAAGTTACAGTAAGTTTGTAGTATTTATTGCTTATGGTTCTTAAAGAATAGACAGACATAGACAACACTTTATTATTCACCAAAACAAAAATGCACAACATTAGTACAAAGTTACTCGTAAGTCAATATATGATTGAGACCGCAAAACACCCTTATGATATTAATCTAATTATCGCTATCAACTCAATCAAATTCGAATTCAAACTCGATTTGGCATAATTTTGGGTAGTGTCAGTATAGGATTGAGCGTGAAACATTTGACGTTTACAAAAAGACACATTTCTTGTTTCAAAGGAAAATCGATATTAATGAAAATATTGATTTTAAAATATTATGAATAACAACCATATGAAAATAAAAAAACTACAGTAAAACTGTACCATTCAAATTCCCGTCAAAACTTCAAAAAAAAAGTTGATTAGGTTAGACAGGTTTATAACTAAAATTACAGTTCATGGATTTTGCTTAAAATATTTATTTTAATGTGTTTAACAGTATTTATTAAACTAAATAATTTATTGGTGTGATATTTCAAGATCCTAATGAAATTCTATTATTAAACAAATACTGGCTGTTCTCATTGTTTCTTTTGTTTT
Source organism: Dendrolimus kikuchii (assembly GCA_019925095.2). Classification (NCBI taxonomy): domain Eukaryota; kingdom Metazoa; phylum Arthropoda; class Insecta; order Lepidoptera; family Lasiocampidae; genus Dendrolimus; species Dendrolimus kikuchii. The sequence goes on along the minus strand of CM034406.1, from coordinate 7,359,371 downwards.
GCACTATCCCAAACTTTGTGTTATAAATCACGGTGACATGCATTTTCGAAATATAAACCTATAGCAGCACCCAGTCACATTAAAATTAAACGATGCGTCAGAGTGCGAGCAACAAACAAACAATCTTAGTCACTGTTACATTTATATGTATACTAGCTGCCCGGCAGACATTATTCTGCCTTATAAAAATAAACATCTATAACCCGATTGCACCACCATCTACTGGCTGAAATTGCAAATGTAACCACTCAAATTCACAGAAACATCAAAGCCGACCCACTGGTATAAGAGTTCAGTGACATACCCACACATAAGAATAGGGATGCGGACACAATACAATAAATTATAATATTTTTCATTATAAAAGAGCAGGCGTTAAAATGGCAGCTTATCATCTAAGTTTTAAAATATCATGATAGAAATAGATTTAAATACTCTTTTAACAATAATTAATGCGCTATTCGACACCTTTTAATTGTACCTATTTGTGCGTCATAAGTAGGTACGGTTATACAAAAACTATCAGGCTGCGACGTTCTGTAAGTTTATATATAATAAGTACCTCAGTTGATCTGGTTGTCCGCTCCCCTATTATGTAAAGATACAGGCATATGTTGTGTATTAGGATTATCCTCACAGCTACTGTCATATAAAATTTCTATGTTCCTTTTTAGGCTTTTTTATAGGCTCAAAACTCATAAAAGTCATCCTCAACTGCGTCACTCCAGCGACATCTGTTACGAACTACAAGTCGGCTAAGAAGAACCTTCATAACTACACAATGTTCCAATTTTGTAGGTGGCTTAGTCACAATGTCGTAGTAACTTAATGGGTTTATATAATAATAGAGCTTACCCCGCGGCTATGCCGCGGGTCCGTCTAGTGAGTGTCTCTTGTTTAAAGAGGAGGCGGAACTGATTACTTAGTATTAAATTTTTATATATTTGCCCCCGGAAGATTCACTTCATTTTATATCGCAAACTATACCATCCCCCGTTTATGTGTAAACTACATAAATGTCAAACTTGTCAAAAATTATAACATGAACCGAGTGGACCAAGTGGACGTAATGGACAAAATCACAAAACCCATCCTAGTTTCCGGGATAACCTTTATATAAATCTATCCCAAAACCTATCCCATTATCCGAGATAAAGGGTATCCCTTGGCCACCCTAGGTATTAAAATTATATATGTACCGAATTTCAGCCAAATCGGTCCAATAGTCTTAACATAAAAGCATAACAAATAGAGAGACAAATATATTTTTATGTCGGAAACGAACCCATTTTTCGGGATAAAAAGTATCCTATGTTCATCCTTGGCATCGAAAATATATGTATACTCAGTTTTAGCCAAATCGGTCCAGTAGTTTTTCGGTGAAAACCGAACAGACAGATAGACAGAGTTAATTTCGCATTTATAATATTAATATGGATTATTTTAAGTCTAATATAATATGTGTTTTATTATTTACTCGTTTGTTGAGAAATGAAGCAATCCAGATCTCTTTATAGTACCTGAAATGAAGATAAAAATAAATTAATGTTATTGAAAATTGAGTTTATACTTATATACATATGTAAATCAGAAAGTGAGTTTGTTCTAATGTTTGAATATTTGTTTGTATTTGTCCATTGCCTTAGAAACGAATGTATTATCACAATATTTTATACATAGGTTTACTTTCTATAACGAGGTTGTAAAGTTATGAATACTAAACACATGTAACCTAGTATTTATAGTGATTTAAGTATTTGTAACGATCTCAGAGGAATTATTGAAAAATAAATGTAAGTTAGCTTTATACTGATATTATATTTTGATTGATATTATATTATATATTACGCAAATTGAATACACGACTGAATTCAATATAATAGGTTGGGGAAAAAGTCTTTTCGCATATAGTATGAACTTGTAATAAGATCTATTTGACTATACCATTTGTATCTGGCTGGTTTTGGTATCATTAAAAAGTTTTAATTTTAAAGAAGACAATTCCAAATTCAAATTAAGAAAATGTGTGATTTTCATTTGTTTTTCTTATTGTTAAAATGAGTGAATCTAATGAAGAAATTTAATACATTTTCAAATTTTACAACAAAAAAGGTAAAAATGCAACACAAGCCGCGAAAAAAATTGTGATGTTTATGCAGTGGACCTAATGCAGTATCTGTGAGTAGCGTAAATTTGGTTTAAGCGTTTTCAATCCGGAAATTTTGATATCAAACATGCACGTCGCTCTGGTCGCCCTATTACGGACAAAATTGATGACATTTTTGAAAAAGTGGAGCAAGATCGGCATATTAGGAGTTACGATGTAGCTGGAGAACTGGGAATTGACCACAAAACGGTTTTGGCGCATTTGAAAAAAGCTTTGTGTACCCACAAAAAAGCTCGATATTTGGGTGCCTCATGAGCTCACTGAAAGAAACCTAATGAACCGTGTACTCATTTGTGATTCTTTATTACGACGTAATGAAACCGAACCATTTTTGAAGAAGCTGATAACTGGTGATGAAAAGTGGATCACGTAAGACAAGAACGTGCGAAAAAGATCGTGGTCAAAGGCCGGTCAGGCTTCACAGACTGTGGCGAAACCCGGGTTAACTCGCAACAAGGTGATGCTGTGTATATGATGGGATTGGAGGGGCATTATTCATTATGGGCTGTTACCGCCAGGCAGGACCATCGATTCTGAACTGTACTGCGAACAACTGATGAGATTAAAGCAAAAAGTTGTGAGAAAGCGGCCGGAATTAATCAACAGGAGTGTGATTTTCACGCTAGACCTCACACATCTTTAGCCACCCAGTAAAAATTACGACAGTTTGCCTGGGAGGTGTTAATGCAACCGCCGAATAGTCCTGACCTTGCACCTTCAGATTTTCACCAGTTTCGGTCTCTGCAGAATTCCTTAGCCAGTGTCAGGTTAACATCACGAGAGGACTGCCAAAACCACTTGTCGCAGTTTTTTGATCAGAAGCCCCAAATAGCAATGGGATCACGTCCCTACTTACAAGATGGCAAAAAGTTATTCAACAAAATGGCACCTACATACTTTAGTCAAATGTAAATAAACTTTATAAAAAAACCTTTTGAATTTTTATATAAAATACGAAGAAACTTTTTCCCCAACCTAATATTATAGATTCAATATTTATTAAATATCGGGAGAAGTCAAATCCTATTCATATAAAATAAGTAAAAAACAACAATCTTCGCAGTTTGCTTAAAAGATAATTGTAGGCGCTTATCAAGTAAGAAGTATATTAACACTTCGCTCCTGTCATACTTTATCATCTCCCAAGATTAGCTACAAAATGATGTGCAGTGAAAATTTTTATACGAAAAATCGTCTATTACGCAACCCTCATACAGCCACGACGTTTGGCGCAAAATGATATATACAATATGAACAGATGCATACGGGCTTCCAACTACCATGGCCGCGTCATTGGGTAAGCTGCCGTACGTATCATATAATCATCCAAGTGGTCAACATTAATCATCATTTTACACAACATTTTATTATCACCATATCACATCATCACCATCCATACGGGTGTCGCACCATAGCCCATGCAGTCGTTTTATTTCTACAAGCTTTTATTTAACTTGCAATGGATGTACCTATGTATGTATGTAAATTGGGGTGGAATCTTGCAAGTTGAATTTGACCAACTTTCCGGTTTTCAATTGAGCTGAAGTTTTGCAAGTATATGTATATCGCGTAACAATGCAATAATATGGTACCATGGAACTGATCTGATGATGCAGTCGGAAGGTGGCCATAAAAACTCCTGTACTAAACAAGATAGACCCGTCGTGTTTGGGCTCCTTTTGCTACATGATATCCAGGACCTCAAAAGCTTATATTTAAAAACTTTTTAAAAAAAGCTTATATTGCCTCCCTCCTCTCTCTACGACTATTTATTTTGTACCTTTTTATATATTCCCTTTCCTTAATTTATTTTACATTCTTTTATTAGGGTAATAAGATTCTAGGGTATGCCCGATGCCGCTATCATGTGATAGGGTATGCCCGACAATCTTAAATCTAAGATCTTTTTTATTCTTGTATTACAAATATATCTTTAACATGATAGTTATTTCTATCTATGTATTAGTCTATCCATCTCTTCAATGTACATTATCTACTTTATTTTACATCTTTGTTCTTACGTTTAACCCAGCCTATAGTCTATATTGCCCGTACATTCGTTATAAGTAATATTAAAAATCTCCTTACAAAAGCAATTTAGCAAACATTAACAGCCGTGCAAATCGCTAGCATAAAATAACAAAAGTTCATTTACAAAAATAATAAGCACATGGTCGACATTCTCTATTTAAATTCAAGTTTGGACATTTGGCTACAAAGCACAATAAGAAGGCATTGAGGATATTGAAAATAACCCTCATTTTTAAAAAATTACTAAATTGCAAGTGTTTTTGAAGTAACATTTTTTATTTTTTCACAATTTTCCACTAATAATAATTGAGACTTTAGAACAGGGCATCCCAAAGTGGTCGATATCGACCCCCTGGGGTCGAAATTGGATTCATCATTGGTGTTGCAAACGTTTGTAGGTGACGGTAACCACTTTTTTTTATTACACGAGTTCAGCATACAGGCCGACGCCCACCTGATGCAAAGCGGTTACGATCGCCTATCGACATTTGCAAAAGTTGCTAACAATGTGCTGCCGCTCTCTACAGGTAAACAGGAACCTGGCCAACTAATGCCGGAACATGACCCACGTTTGTTATGGCGGCAGACTGTAGACCAGGGGCGATAGCTATTCAAACAAGTAAACACTCTACCACCTGGCTGTGGGTTGTTTTATCACTTCTTACCACAGGCCGTCCAGCCACTGAAAATTGTATTCTTTCTCCATTTCTACACGGATGACTTTCCATGAGCTGGAAAGTGCCTGTTTGCCAGCATCACAATAAATATTTCGTTAAAATTGTTATAAAATGGCATATAGTTGAAGTTCATGACATTTATTGTGATCTGTAGTGAAATATCTTGGAAAGCAGTTACTAGATACGTACTCTATAAATTGAATATCTGAAATAGTTTCCGAGAAAAATGATTGTGATATTCAAAAACAAATGTGTTCATCCTTATGTATTTGTCATGACTGTTGTCAGACATGACAAATACATAAGGATTCCGTAGTTTCATGGTGTAACCAGCTACGAACAGTTCATTATAGAAACATCAGTAGAATAGCAGGCGTTAATATTCTAATCGTCGGTAAGAATAACGAATGGTTTTGCAATATAGAAACTGGCCATTAATCTTGTTAATATATTTATTTATTTATTTAAGCACAAAACTGATTACAATCATTAAAAATGAAATAATATCAATGTAATATACAGGGCCAGATTATAATCTAAATGTGCTAATTAAACGAACGGCAAAGAATATGTTCTATACAAAGTTGTTTATATTCATTTTACAAATAATATAAAAAATATGAGTGAAAAATCGACAATAGATATTAATACCGATTGTGTGAGAGTTTTTTTTGCATTTATTTCTAAACTTGAATTGACTAGAATTAAAACAAACTTTTTAAAAAGGTTTGTAAATACAAGCTTTTGAGATCCTGGGTATCACGTAGCAGAAGAATGCAAGCCAAGACAAGTAAAACGAGCCCAAACACAACGCGTCTATCTTGTTTAGTAGAGGAATTCCTATGGCCACCTTCCGACTCCATCACCAGATCAGCTCCATGGTACCATATTATTGCATTGTCACGCGATATACATATGCGTGCAAAATTTTAGCTCAATCGGAAAGTGGGAAGTTGGTCAAATTTAACTTGCAAGATTCCACCTGAACTTACATACATGCATACATACATACATTCATACAAACATACATACATACATACATAGCTACATCCGTTGCAAGTTAAATAAAAGCTTGAATTGACTAGAATTAAAAACATCAATGTTCGTATTTAATTTGGTGAGTTTATTATAAAGGCGACACCTTCGAACCAATGGATTGAAATAGGAAGTATTATTACGATACACTTGAAGGGAAAATATTGCTGGTTTTCTACATCGATAATTGGTATTGATGTTAAGTAAAGACATTAAATAGGGTGAATCAACACGTCCATGTAAAATTTTGTGAAGAGAGACAAGGAAATGCTTCTACGATTTTCTAAGGATGTCAGAGAGTAATATTTCAGTCGGTCATGATACGTTTTATGAGTTCGAATTAAATTATATCTATATGAAACTACTAGAGTTTACCCCGCGGCTGCGCCGCGGGTCAACCTCTAGTGCGTATCTCTTGTTTAAAAAGCAAGTGGTACAGGTTACATTGTATTAAATTTGTATGTATTTGCCCCCAAAAGATTCACTTCATTTTATATCGCAAACTATACCACCCCCGTCTATATGTAAACTACATAAATGACAAAACTTGACAAAAATGACAAAATAGATAACATGGCCCAAGTGGACCAAGTGGACCCAGTGGATCCAGTGGACAAAGTGGTCCCAACTGGCCTAGTGGACCCAGTGGACCCAGTTGACCAAGTAGACCCAGTGGGCCCAGTGGACCCAGTTGACCCAGTAGGCTAAGTGTTCCAAATGGACCCAGTGGACCCAGTGGACCCAGTGGACCCAGTGGACCCAGTGGACCCAGTGGACCCAGTGGACCCAGTGGACCCAGTGGACCCAGTGGACCCAGTGGACCCAGTGGACCCAGTGGACCCAGTGGACCCAGTGTTCGCAGTGGACCCAGTGGACTTAGTGGACACAGTGGACCCAGTGGACCCAGTGGACCCCCAGTGGACCCAGTGGACCCAATGGACCCAGTGGACCCAGTGGACCCAGCGGACCCAGTGGACCCAGTGGACCCAGTGGACCCAGTGGACCCAGTGCACCCAGTGGACCCACTGGACAAAATGGTCAAAATGAACAAAATCACACAACCTGTCCTAGTCTCCGGGATAAGCTTTACACCAATCTATCCCATAATGCGACGTGTTACGCGACCAAAAGTATCCCTTAGTGACTCTCGGCAATTGAACCATATATCTACCGAGTTTCAGCCAAATCGTTCCGATAGTCTTTCCATAAATGGATAACAAATAAAAAGTACATATTGCTATCATATTGCCAACTTTTATAAATAAAGTACTTTAAGAAATAGGTACATTTATATAACACAAATAGTTGTGCCCGTGATTTTCACCCGTGCGGAACTTTTTCGCGGAAGCCTAGATTTAAAAGTAGTCTAAGTTACTTGTTGTAACATCAGCTATATACCAGTGAAAGTTCTGTTAATAGGTCCAGCCGTTTAAGAGATTAGCCAGAACAAACAGACAGACAAAAAATTTAAAAATATTTGTTTGATATAAATACCGTATGATATGCATTTAGTAAAAAGCTGTTATTTTACACATACATACATACATACATAACTTCACGCCAGTTCCCTTGCGGGGTAGGTACGAACAACAGAGCGCCATTTAGGCCCATTCTTACACACCTCACTTGCTTCTTTGACATTCATAACTCTTGTCATGCACACTCGTCTTGTTCGCGGAAGCCTAGATTTAAAAGTAGTCTAAGTTACTTGTTGTAACATCAGCTATCTACCAGTGAAAGTCCTCTCAATAGGTCCCGGCGTTTAAGAGATTAGCCAGAACAAACAGACAGACAAAAAATTTAAAAATATTTGTTTGATATAAATACCGTATGATATGCATTTAGTAAAAAGCTGTTATTTTGACAATACAAATAGACACTTCAATTTTATTTATTCCTATAGGTAATGTTTGGGGGAATGTTTCGTACCGTACTATTTATGTGTAACGAGCTAAACTACACGCGGCGTAATACCGACATATAGTGCATCATCTATGATACCGACTATTCGGGGCATTTTGTGTGTCATGCCAAACAAATAATAAGACCGATAATTCAGTCGCCGAAGTGTCAGCACCGTGCCTTCAGCTAGCGTTTCATTAACACTTATACGCAACAATCTTAGTTATTAATGTTATTTCATAAAATCTAACTGACGCAGTACCTTCACAATCTTTTACCACAATTAATGTATACTGTAACTCGTTATCTTTTATAGGCTGGTATAGACAATGGAACTTCGTCCGCGTTACAGTGTAGACGTGTATGTTATTCAACTGCAATGACGACAAGAAAAACGTAACCACAGCGCCATCTTTTTTTGATCTATTCGTCTATCTCACAGAAACGTCGTCGCTTATCGGTACAAAAAGTATCCTATGTGTTAACCCATGAAAACGAATTCTTGAGATTGCGAAATGCACTTTAAGTCTTCGCCGGAGATTATTTTCATTGTTTGATTGCAATTTACGAACCGATAGTATCATTAAATTTAAACACATTATAATTGTGCATGGAGTACTGTTTTCATCTTTGGAAGGGCTCAATCAATTGAGAAAAGAGCTACGAAGCTGGTCGGCAACGACCGTTTTTTTAATGCTCGACTTCAAAGTCTAGAGCATAGTCGCAAGGATTCGAGGCTATCTGCTTCTATCGGATACATTTCGGGGAGTGTTACTTAAAACCGCACAAGCTGTTCACTTTCACATTCAGTCAGGTTACAATTTACTCGATGGATAACTTTCATCTGATGATTGAAAAATTGCCCCTAATGTGTCAATTACATATAATACCTAATAAATTAAATTAAATATGCCAAGAAATCATAATATTCAGGATTGTCTACTTATTACACTATACTCTTACTACACGAAGACACAGGTCTGCGTATTTTCTGCTAAAAAGACCCATTTTGTCGGTGCGCCAAAGTTTCAAGGAACACATCTCACTATCTCCAATAGTATCGGGATCCTTAGCGTCGACATTACGAATAACCTGCAGTTTCGAGGTCATCTGAAAGACAAGGCTAAATTTGGCTCCAAAAAGTTTGGCGCGCTAAACCGGTCCAATCAGTACCTCACTCCGAGGTAACGACTTGCGCTGTACAAAGCGCAAATCAGACGGCAAATGGAGTACTACTGCTCACATCTATGGGCCGGAGCACCCACTTACCACACTGACCAACTCGACTCCATCCAGCGTCGCGCCGTTCGTATCGTCGACGATCCCATACTAACAGGCGGTTTAGAATCGCTTATCCTTAGAACTAGACTTTGCGGCCCTCTGCGTATTTTACCGCCTGTATAATGGGGAGTATTCCGAGGAACTGTTTGATTTGGTGAAAACGCCTCACTTTTACAATCGCACCGCCCGCCAGCGGCGGGATATTCACCCCCATTTCCTTGAGCTCCCACGCTCAACTACGCAATGGTTCTCTAGAACATTTATTCCGCGTACAACGATGATGGAGGGAACTTCCCGCCGCAACTTTCCCTTTGCGCTATGTACATGGGATTCTTTAAGAAGAGCGTTATAAAATTTCTTAGAGGTCGGCAACGCGTTGGCGACACCCTTGGTGTTGCGAACGTCCATAGGCTACGGTAACCATTTTCCATCAGGTCCCATCTGTCTACCTGCTTGTCTGCTTCAGGCAATAAAAAAAATATTACGGTAATAAAACTACGTTTTAACGATTTTAAGCGTGGTAATTTATTTGATTTTTGTTTTTCCGACGTTTCGACCACTTTTCAACTTAAGAAACTTAAAACTTAAGAAAATATTATGGTTCATTATCTAGAATACTTTTGAATATGATGAAGCTTAAGTCAAAAGCAAAATTACAGTTAAATGCATGCTCTTTATAAATTACTGTTCTAGTGGATGATCACAGCATGGCACTCCAGAATAATCTGGAGGCGTTGACATAAAAACCATCCGAATTAAAAGCCTGTTCTGCCATTTCGATGGAATCAAAAGGATGTAACAGAACAATAAATTTAACGTGGCCAAAATAAATACAAAAACCGGTGGAACATGCCGTAGATAATAAGCTCGGTCATAACATACGGCTGTGAATTTGGGCTCACTAAAATGGTAGATTCAAAACAGCTTTACTCAGCCGACATGAGAAAAACGTAGATGTTATAGTGGTATGTGATAAAATAAAATAAAAAACAAGTACATACGGTAATCTTTGGTAGTATGGAACACCTAATTAGGAAGAATAAAAGTCATGTGACAAAATTTATGTAGTGAATGGAAATCTTGTTTTAAGGAATGAATACCCAAATTACGTACCATATAACTCGGCAAATAGTGGCCAATAATTCTTGCCTTTTTTATAATTTTAACATTCCGATATTTTAGATTATTCGGAAAACTACTCACCGGGAGACGCGATGACGAAATGTGGAGACTCGCTACAACTGGGGTTAAAACGCGTTTTCGCCATGCCCATCTCAGCCAAAAGCTACGTACAAAAAATCTCTCCTGTTTCTTCCTCGTCCATTGCTAGACTTCGGGAATCCTAATGAACAAGCCACCTCGAACTGACTGAAAATTGACAAACTCTGAAGGAGCCGGCCTGTTCGCGTGCACACACACCGGGAGAGACGGTTGATAGATGGCGCACCCGGAACGGCTAAAGAAAGTGTTTTGTTCTACCATAATTCGATTTTTTTTTGTTATAATGCATTTAAGTTCATTTTCCTATACTGCTTTATACAGTACTAGAGTTTACCCCGCGGCTCCGCCGCGCATCAAACTCTAGTGCGTACCTCTTGTTTTAAGAGGCGTTAATACAGGATATATTGTATTGTATTTTTATGTTGGTGCTATTTGCCCTCGGAAGATTTACTTCATTTTATATTGCAAACTATCCCATCTACCGGGATGAATAGTATCTATGTCCATTTTCGGTATTCAGACAGACAGATCGAGTGAAAGTCGCATTTTTTTAAAGATTATGAATTTTTATATCTATAAATTTGATAAATGATTGGTCCCCCATACAAAATTTAATACCCTATTTCAACCCGTTCTAATTCTATTTATATAAAATAAAATATTGTGTAAACTACACAAACGACCAAAACTAGCAAACGTCCTAAAACTGCCGAAACTACCAAATCTACCAACCAAAACTACCAAATCCACCAACCAAAACTACCATAACTACCTAAACTACCACAATTACCAAATCTACCAATCAAAACTACCAAAACCACCACAACTAACAAAACTACCACAACTACCAAAACTACCACTACTACCAAAACTACCACAACTACCAAAACTACTAAAACTACCACAACTACCAAAACTACCACAACTATCAAAACTACCGCAACTACCAAAACAACCGAATATACCAAATCGACCAACTAAAAGTACCAAATCTACAGACCAAAACTACCACAACTACCAAAATAACCGAATCTACCAAATCTACCAACCAAAACTACCATAACTACCAAATCTACAAACCAAAATTACCATAACTACCAATACTACTACTACTACCAAAACTACCACAACTAACGAAACTACCAAATCTACAAACCAAAACTACCACAACTACCAAAACTACCACAACTACCAAAACTACCACAACTACCCAAAACTACCACAACTACCAAAACTACCACAACTACCAAAACAACTGTAACTACCAAAACTACCAGCATAAACTACCGAAAATAGCAAAAGTACCAACCAAAACTACCACAACTACCAAAACTGCCAAACAAAACTACCAAAACTACCTAAACAACCAAATTGACCAAAATAAACAAAATGACGAAAATGGCCAACCACAAATAAAAACCTATCCTAGTTTCCGGGATAAACTTTATATAAATCTATCCCAGTATCCGGGATGAAAAGTATCCCTTGGCCACCCTCGGTATTCAAATTACATATCTACCGAGTATCAGCCAAATCGGTCCAATAGTCTTTCCATAAAAGGATAACAAACAGAGAGACAAATATACTTTTATCCCGGAAACTATGCCATTTCCGGGATAAAAAGTATCCTATGTTCATTCTCGGCATCGAAAATATATATATACTGAGTTTCAGCCAAATCGGTCCAGTAGTTTTTACGTGAAAACGGAACAGACAGACAGACAGACAGACAGACAGACAGAGTTACTTTCGCATTTATAATATTAACTAGAGTTTACCCCGCGGCTGCGCCGCGGGTCAACCTCTAGTTCGTGTCTCTTGTTTAAAGAGCAAGTAGTACAGGTTACATTGTATTAAATTTTTATGTATTTGCCCCCGAAAGATTCACTTAAAAAACGGAACAGACAGACAGACAGAGTTACTTTCGCATTTATAATATTAATAGGGATTAATAGGGACATTAAATATTAATAGGGATAGGGGTTAATTTTTATTATACCTATAAACTTGAGAAATGATTAGTTTCTCACTAACACCATTTTTGCGATAAAAAGTATGGCCAGTGACCAAAATGGCCTAAATGGCCCAAAATTACCCAATTGACAAATAGCCAAAATGACCAAAAAGGCCAAAATGACCAAAAAGGCCAAAATGACCAATGGCCAAAATGATTAAAAAGGCCAAAATGACCGACTTGCCCAAATGATCAAAAACAAAATTACCGACATGGCTAAAATGACCAGAGGCCAAAAAGGCCAAAATTAGCGAAATGGCCAAAAAGGCCAAAATGACCAAAAAGGCCAAAATTACCGACATGGCCAAAAAGGCCAAAATGACCGAAATGGCCAAAAAGGCCAAAATGACCGAAATGGCCAAAATGACCGAAATGGCCAAAAAGGCCAAAATTATCGACATGGCCAAAATGGCTAAAATGACCAAAAAGGCCAAAATGACCGAAATGGTCAAAAAGGCCAAAATGACCGAAATGGCCAAAATGACCGAAATGGCCAAAAAGGCCAAAGTTACTAAAATGGCCAAAATGGCCAAAATCACTAAAATTACCAAAATGACCAAAAAGGCCAAAATGACCAACATGGCGAAAATCACCAAAAAGGCCAAAATTACTGAAATGACCAAAAAGGCCAAATGACCAAAATGGCCAAAATGACCAAAATGGCCAAAATAACCGAAATGGCTAAAATGACCAAAATCACCAAAATGACCAAAAAGGCCAAAATGACTGAAATGACCAAAAAGGCCAAATGACCGAAATGGCCAAAATGACCAAAATGGCCAAAATAACCGAAATGGCTAAAATGACTAAAATGACTAAAATGGCCAAAATGACCAAAATTTCCAAATTAACCAAAATAAATAAAATGGCCTAAATGGCCAAAATGACCGAAAAGGCCAAAATGAAAAGTATCTCATGTCCACTCTCGGTATTTAATTCACATACTTACCGAATTTCAGCCAAATCGGCCCATTAGTTTTTCCGTAAAAGCATAACAAACAAATAGACAAATATATTTTTATCCCGGAAACTATCCCATTTTCCGGGATAAAAAGTATCCTATGTTCATTCTCGGCATCGAAAATATATATATACTGAGTTTCAGCCAAATTGGTCCAGTAGTTTTTACGTGAAAACGGAACAGACAGACAGACAGAGTTACTTTCGCATTTATAATATTAATAGGGATAGCTAAGTATATCCGCAGGATGCACCTGCTTTATACTTTAAAGAAAAGTTCTATGTTCATGAAAAATAGTCATAATATTTGTATGATGTATAAAGAGGATGCTACAGAACCGCTCATGATTGATATGTCAAATTGAAAAATAGAAATTATGAATGTGAAGATGCACTTTGTTTTAAGCCATCCGGATAAGTTCAATGAAAATAGACTAAACATTGTGGAAACCCTAATAGGACCCAGATCCCAAGTGTACGTGAGTGAAGCCAAGGAAAAACTTCATAGATAATTTATGTAGATAATTAAACTTTTTTTCGAAGCCCACTAACATCGGTTTCATCATCATGTGAATATCGAGGCAATCCAGCTCCTCGATAACACGGACATAACGAGAAGGCTCAAAAACACAAAAACATTTGAACTAGTGCTATAAAAAAACAAAAGTGTAGTGTAATGTGCTAGCTTAATAAAAACACATGAACAAATTGTCTTCGCCTTAATAGAAAAGTGTTAATGGACACTTTCTTAGTATGAGATTACTTTTAGTTATTTTAGTTTATATTTAAATTACGTATTAGACTGTTTAGATTAGATTAATGAGCTATTTTCTTTTAAATATTTATTTATAAAAAAAGTCTATAAAGAGGATACTACAGCTAAAAGAACCGCTCATGGCTGATATGCCAAAATCAAAAATGGAAATTGAAGACACGCTTTGTTTTGGCCGTTCGACTAAGTTCGATGAAAATAGATTAAAAATTGTTGAAAACCAAGTTTACGTGATTGAAGCCACAGGAAAACTTTATAAATAATTTATGTATGTAATTAATTTATTTCTTAACAACAACAAAACCGACTACAAAATAAAAAGCATAAAATAAATAATTTCTACATCCTGAAGACGGACATTCTGCTATTTTGTTGTTTTTTTATGTTTTACTTGGCTCCAACTTCAAGATGTTGTAGGATTTTTTCTCTTTTAATTTGAAGCCAATTTTGTTTTTGTTAAAAGTATCTACTTTTTAGTTGTTGCTTGAATAGTTTCAGAAATAATATTTGAAACGCCTGTACAAATTGTGCTACTGGCAAATACAAGCACAAATACAAGTATGCTTATCACAGAATGTAGGCGCTCGGCACTCTTCAAAAAGGATTGCTCTCAATTTCCCTGGGCTTCACTCATCAAATCCTGACTTGGTGACAATGGGAATATACACTATCGAATAAAGGAAAAAAAATGAGAATCGGTCCACAATTGACGGAGTAACCACGTAACAAATATACAAAAAAAACTTACAGTCAAATTGAGGACCTTTTGGAAGTTCACTGAATATTATAATTGATTTAGAAAATTATATTTTATTAAATTTTGTATCCACTTATATACTTAATTTTCATCAACGCGATAATTCATGATGATAACTATCCATTCTATCTATCCATTCCTTTAACAGACTTGTGAGGAGCACTATTTAACTGTATAACGTGTTTATTGTTTGTTTTGTATGCCTATGTACGTGTATATTTTTATAACTTTAATATATATATAATCATTTAATTATTATATTAATATAAATTTCAACTGTACGCCAACGTTATCTAAGTAATTAGATCTTGTCCATGCAAAGGTTTCCTGGAAGAGATTGCTTTTAGACATAAGGCCGCCCTTTTAGTAACTAAGTTTTGAAGAAAAACTTCTATATAGACGGGGTCTTACGATTTTTCTGTCACGAAAAAGCGTCTCGGCCGCGTGTTCTAATACTTACATTTTTAAACTCGTAATATCTTTCGAATGGAATGTTCGAATTAAATAATTCAAAAAGTTATATAAAGGTATTGAAGCTGTCTTCAATATGAAGTAATTTATTTTGATAAGGATGAATATCAAGATACAAATAAAGAGCCTTTTCTAGTGGCGGCACTTTAATTATTTTTTTTAAATAATAGAACACTTATTGTGCCATAACTATAATGGGTAGACATATGCTGCCGCGACACTTTTTGTATATAATGATTGTTCTGCAAAGTCGTAGTACATTATTGTATTCTGTCATCAATAGTTTTCGTAGGGCACGCGATGTAAAGAAAATTTTAGGTAATTTTTTTACACCTTTTGTTACATTATTGGAGTTTTAGTAAGGATCCCTAATTTTTTGAAAATACAATTTAGCCTATGTCACTCGGGGATAGTGTAGCTTACCAACAGAGAAAGAATTTTTCAAATCGGTTCAATAGTTTCGGAGCCTCTTCAATACCAATAAACAATCTAATCTTTCCTCTATAAAATATTAGTATACTTAGTCTAGCTATAAATACTGTTACAATTAAAATATTAAAATATTACATTTGAATTTGGAATCTGTCATTTTTATATGATTGTTCATTGTGTTTTCTCATTTTGGCGGCCATACTTTGTAGAACATTTTGCGATATTAAAACGGAGTGGGGTGATAAAGAGAAACGAATCGCTGTAATTGCATTACACAAAGTAGGTATGGAGCCAAATGCATGTTTTAAAACTCTCCATACGTTTGGTATTAGTCAAATGTTTGTGTACCGGGCTATTAATAGGTACAATGAGACCTCCTCTGTTTGTGACAGAAAAATATTTGAAATATCTATGTTTGTACGAACACTACGTGGACGGCCGTCCACGTAGTGTACGTACGAAAAAAGTGGTCAAAGCAGTAAGGGAAAGAGTTCGAAGAAATCCTGTCCGAAAGCAAAAGATTTTCGGGATTTTTCTCGGGAGATGAAGATATCACCTAGAACCATGTCGCGTATTTTAAAAGATATTTAGGACTTGCAGCCTATAAGAGGCACTGGTCATTTCTTAACTCATAATTTAAAAAATAATAGGGTGGTAAAATCGGAACAACTACTGAAGCAGTACGCAAAGGGAGGTCACAGAAATTTTTTTTTTACGGATGAGAAAATTTTTACAATTGAGCAACATTCTAACAAATAAAATGACCGTATTTATGCTCAAAGCTCTAAGGAAGCTTTTCAATTAGTCGACAGAGTGCAACGTAGGCATTATCCGTCTTCAGTGATGGTTTGGTGGGGTGTTAGCTATGAAGGAGTGATTGAGCCCTATTTTTGTGAAAAAGGTATCAAAACATCGGCACAAGTGTGTCAAGATACCATTCTTGAGAAGGTAGTTAAGCCCCTTAACAACACCATGTTCAATAACCAAGAATGGTCCTTCCAGCAAGACTGGTTGGAAACGAACATTTCGGACTTCATCAGAGCTGAAGACTGGCCGTCGTCTAGTCCCGATGTTAATCCGCTGGATTATGATTTATGGTCAGTTTTAGAGAGTACGGCTTGCTCTAAACGCCATGATAATTTCGAGTCCCTAAAACAATCCATACGATTGGCAGTGAAGAATTTTCCCATGGAAAGAGTGCGTGCTTCTATTGATAACTGGCCTCAACGTTTAAAGGACTATATTGCAGCCAATGGAGACCACTTCGAATAAGCTTTTATATTTTAAATTGTTTTATATTTATGTATTAAGCTAACACACTGTAAAACTTATAAATGTTATTTACAATAGAAAAAAACAATATTTTATATTTTTCCACTTGTCCGTTTCGATTCATTTTTCCACTTATCCGTTGCCATTCGTTTTTCCACTTGTTCGTTGCGATTGGTTTTTCCACTTATCCGTTGCCATTCGTTTTTCTACTTGTCCGTTGCGATTCGTTTTACAACTTGTCCGCTGCGATTCATTTTTCCACTTGTCCGTTGAAGTTTTTTTTGTGTACTTTATCTATGTAATGTTGGTGTACAATAAAGAGTATTTGTATTTGTATTTATATTGTATAACTAAACTATTATTGTCGATTTACATTCAAGAAATATGAAACTCAATCCAAATAATAAACTATAATGTGCCACCACGTGTGTGTAATTACTATATTTCCATTTAACATTGCTTGTAAAACTACAACATACTATTTAATATATCTCACACGGAACACATACGGATAATGCAACTACTGTTTTTTTTATATCGTATTACACAAAAAAAAAACAATTTAAAAACGCATAATCCGTCAGTTATTACCTGTACATTCTTGAATTTAAACCTTATTTGCGTAAAATTTGCACAATGTATAATTTCGTACAACGTTAAGAAAACACTTAATCTTATTAAAGTTAACATAGAGAAAACAAAATATATTTATGGCCGCACTCAGAGAGGCATATAGAACTCTATTATATTAAACAATTGTGCACATCCGTCTATCTTTGTACTAAGTTATTTTATCGGAAACTATTGGTTCCATATGGATGAAGCAAATCTAAATATGCTAAGCTACGGAAAACAGCCAAAAAAGCAAAAACTAAGGGTGGCTACTGACGGTTATACAATTTTCAATCAGATCTGGAGAATTCATGACAATATTCTAGACCTTTCTTTTGTTTGATTCAATAAAATTTACATACATATTATCACGCCTGTTTCCCCAAGTGTAGAAACGTTGGAATGCCACTTACTCCAATCTTGACTTACATCTTTTGCTTCATCTACTTTCATTATTCTGTTCATACATACACGTTTATTGTTGGTGCTTTTTACCTCGCAATCTATCTAAAATCTGCGATTTGATCGTGGTAAGTACGTCGCGGTCTACCAGCACCAAATCTACAACCCACACTATTGTCATACTTCTTGTTTTATCAGTCTGCTTTCGTCCATTCTATCTTTATGTCCAAACCACTTGTTAAGGCCAAAGCCTCACTGCGTAAAAAGAAAAACCAACTCAAAATTGTCATAGACAGTGACGTCTCGTATTTAATGTCTTTTGGCGTTTCCCGCTCCCTTCTCTTCCCGCGCCCGCGCTGAGATTACTTCCCGCTGCTCGCTCCCGCAAGTTAAAAAATATTAAAAATAATAACTAAAAGTGCCTTTCCGTGCTCCAATCAGTGTGATTGTCATTGTATGTGGCTAAATTCATCTAGTAAGAAAAAATAACACGGGCCGGCCCAATAAGTCAAGAAGATCGCAGCAACATAAACCAAGTAAGGCAAACACGCTTTTCCCAAAACCTACAGACCACCCCGTTTTTTAATCCATTTTGTGGTCAACTCGAGCCGGATTTCGCATATTTCGGTTACTTTAACAACCTACATAAGCATATTTTATATTCCCGTGAGGGGAATTTCCTTTGTTCGCAAGACGCCCCGCCATCTTAAGTTCGCGTCCCGCATTCTATTATCGATTTAAATCATTAATCTCCGCTTTCATATTTCATATATTTTAACCGCGCCGCATATTAATCATTTGCAATATTATAAAACCGCACTGTATTTTTTTTTATTTCGCATAAAATAACATACCTCCGCTTTGGGTCGTCATTTTATTTGTATGTAGGTAGGTACCTTGATTTACAAGGTGCATATTACAATACACAAACCTGTGTTATATTTCTTTAAATTACTGCTTAAATTGAATATCTGTATACATAAATACTATATATTAATATATACTTTATATCTAAACTAAATTCATTACTATAATTTGGTATAAACTATACATTTTGTCACATTTTGTTTCTGCACTATAATTGTATAATACCACATTCAAACAAGTGTTTTTTATTGTGCTTACTTATTGTTTTCACTATATTTTAACACAAGATTTGTAAGTAATTGTTTATTTAATTTAATTTCAACATGGCAACTACTGGCACAAGTAAAAAAACTGAAACTAAGTTGGATTGTTCAAATCCTAAGTTAAAAATGTTGTTAGAAATAGCATTAGCCAAACGTAAGTCTTTATTTAGCCGCATACAAACCATTTATGACCGCGCTCAGTTAGTAAACAGTTTGGAGAATAGAGAGAGGCTTCTTTCTGGTGCGCTATTAGTTGATACTCTTCGCAGTGATTTTGAGAAGGCCCTTTATGACTATAACTTGTACAATATGCAGGTGAATGTAGGATCAAGGGTAGACTACCAATCTGGGAAGCATTTGAAGAAATGTATTGTCACATTAAAAGAGTTTTATCTAGTATTGAAAATAAAGATAAATATGAGAGGTCAATGACCCCGCATAGGTCACGCCCATCTTTGCCTCTAATTGAACTTGTGTCTTTTGATGGAGATATCCGCACATGGCCTTTATTTTATTCAAGTTTTATGTCTATTGTTCATGATAATCCTAGTTTGTCCGACTCTGACAAATTATATTATTTGTTAGGCAAACTGCAAAGACAAAGTCAGTTTTGGCTGGTATTACACCTTGTGCTGAAAACTATGCACTTATTATTGATTCTCTTAAAGAGAAATATGATGATAAACGTATGCTAGCGTCCGCTTATATTAATCAAATTTTTGAATATAAATCTATTTCAACAGCGTCCGCTTTCAACCTAGAAACATTTTTAGATAAGTATGTTACCTCTGTAAATGCCTTAAAAAATTTAAAATTACCAGATTTAACAGATTTTATTATTTTACATACCGCTTTGAAGAAGTTAGATGCAGACACAGTTCGGTCTTTTGAGATGCATTCCCGCAAGGATAAAATTCCTGAATTTAAAAATCTAGTTGAATATATTAAAGATCAATCTAGAATATTACAGCGTTCCTCTTTTTCAACTTCAATTTCAAATTCCAACAATAATAATACAAAACGCACACATAATTTTAAAATTCCACAACCGCAGTCATATGTTACTATGTCTGATACACATAAATGTTTATGTAATGACTTTGTTCATGATCATTTATATAAATGCCCTGCATTTTTTTTTTTTTTTTTTTTATTGCTGGAGTTCAGCAGACAGGCAGACGGCCCACTCGATGGGAAGCGGTTACCATCGCCTATGGACATTTGCAACACCAAAGGTGCTACAAATGCGCTGCTGCTCTCTTAAGGGAAACTGGAACCTGGTCACTGATGCCGGAACACAATTCAAGGTTGTTATGGCGACATACTTTAGACCAGGGGTGGTAGCCATCCAGTCGGGCAAATGCCCTACCACCTGGCATTTGGGAAAATGTCTTCTAATGAGCGCTATAAGGTGGTGAAAGAGCTCAATGCCTGTGTTAATTGTTTAAGCTGCAAACATAAAGCAGGTAATTGCCATTCAAACTCAAAATGCAGAATCTGTAATGGTAGGCACCAAAGGTTACTCCATTTTGACACTTCCAAATTAAATACTGTCTCACACTCACATGTGGAGGCACAGGCTGTAAATAATATAGCCATACAACCATCTACAACCGCTCGCTTACAACCACCACTACAAGTTCCCATACAACACACTATTTCTTCGCCATCTCCACAATCTTATATAGCCAAGGAGGCTTGTACTAACGTTATGCATTCTACAAGTAATATACAGACTACGGTTTTGCTTGCCACAGCTTCTATTATAGTGTGTGATGCATATGGTGGGCAACATAGTGTGCGCTGCATACTTGATAGTGCTTCGCAGAGTAATTTCATTACATCAGACTGCTGTACTCGATTGGGCTTGCCAATGAATCCTGAGCATACAAAGGTAAATGGCATCGGTGGTTCTGAGAAATGCATAAAGGGAACTGCTGTCTTCCAATTTTCATCTTGGTTTAATCCTAACTTTAAATATAATATTTCATCCCTGGTTATTGATAAAATAACAGATAATTTACCATCTGTGCCGGTGGATGTTTCCGCTTTAGCTTTTTTGCAAGATTTGCCGCTGGCCGATGACAAGTTCTATGAGCCAGCTCATATTGATGTTTTGATTGGTGCTTCTATATTCTCACAATTGTTGCTACCAGGCGTAATACAATATAATACTGCGATTCCGCCCGCTATACAAACTGCTTTAGGTTATGTTATTATGGGTACTGTACCCACTCTTCCCGCTACATGCACTCGCAAAGACAAAACCATAGTATGTTGCAGTACTATGCCTACTAACCAGGATTCACTTGACATGCTTATTAAAAGGTTTTGCTATATTGATGAGTCTCCTTTAGATAATCCGCCCACTCAGTCTCCTGGTTACATTGAGTGTGAATATTTCTTCTGTCAGTCTACCGAACGAGATAAGACCACTGGAAGATATATAGTGTCACTGCCCTTTCGTGATGATGTCTGCGCGCTCGGTGACACATACGCAACCGCTCGGAAACGCTTCTTTGGTTTGGAAAGGAAGCTGGAATCCACATCGTCGTTTAGAGCTGCCTATGATGCAGTCATAAGAGAGTATTTAGAGAAAGGTTATTTATCGCCTTCTCCACCCGCTTTTATCAAGGATCCATATCCTGTATATATTATACCGCATCACGGCGTTGTCCGTGAAGATAAGTTTTCTACCAAACTTCGCATGGTTCTAGACGGTAGTCATAAGTCAAGTTCAGGGTTATCCCTAAATGATCTGCTGCATAATGGACCTAATTTGCAAGGTGATTTGTTCACAATTATTTTAAATTTTCGTCTTTTTGAAACCGCTCTTTCCGCTGATTGTAAGCAGATGTTCCTACAAATTGTAATGAATAAAAATGATCGTCGCTTCCAACGTGTATTGTACCGCTTTCGTCCTACAGATGAACTTACAATATTTCAATTTAATACAGTTTGTTTTGGACTTAAATCAAGTCCATATTATGCACTTCGTGTTATAAAACAACTTATTGATGACGAAGGAGATTCATTTCCTTTGGCAAAGGAAATTGCTTCTCGTTATATTTATATGGATGACATTGTATTCAGCGTTAGGTCAGAGAATCAAGCTTTACTAGCTGCTAACCAGCTGACTGAACTTTTTAAACGAGCTCGGTTTGACTTGGTTAAGTGGACTAGCAATTCTGAATTCGTTATGAATAATTTACCAAATTCTCATAAAGCCACTGAACCTGTTGAATTAGACAAATCATCACACGAAAAAATCTTAGGTCTCTTTTGGTCTAAGTTGGATGACTGTTTCGTGTTTAAAGTCGCTGTGCCAGACAATAAATGTACGAAACGTATTATATTGGCCACTGTGGCCAGATTATGGGACATAATGGGATTCATAGCGCCCGTTATACTTCACGCAAAACTTATTTTGAAAAAATTGTGGATGTCTAAAATTGATTGCGATGATTGTCCGCCCCATCACATTCTAGAATCATGGACTAAATTTAGAAACGAATTGTCGTTTCTCAATTAATTCAAAATACCGCGACATTTGGGCATTTTTGAAAACTGTGAAGTCCGTCTAGTCGGCTTCTCAGACGCTAGTGAACATGCATATGGCGCAGTCGTCTATGCTCATGTAACACATGACAGTCAAATATATACTCAATTAATCTGTGCTAAATCCAAGGTTGCTCCCATGAAGCCTATGTCTATTGCGCGCCTGAAGCTTTGCGCTGTTCAATTAATGGCAAAGCTCATCAGATGCATTCATGACAGCTATAATCCGAGATTTCCCGTTCATGAAATTTATGCGTTTACTGATTCCAAAGTTACACTTTTTTGGTTGAATTCTTCGCCTCACCGCTGGCAAACTTTCGTAGCCAACCGCGTTGTCAAGACTACAGACAATTTAGCAACGTCTTATTTCCACCATGTCGCAGGTGTCGAGAACCCTGCGGATTGTTTGTCTAGGGGCCTTACACCCGCAAAATTGCTTTCGCACTCGCTGTGGTTATATGGTCCTTCCTGGCTCACTCAGAATCCTGCAGAGTGGCCTGTGAATAAGATCCACGAAATAACTTTAGATAATATTCCGGAAGAAAAGGTAATTGCACATTCAGTTATTGAGACAGAACGACAAGTATCGATTATTCTAGATATAAGTGGACGCGTTTCTTCTTGGAATAAACTAATTAGAATTTTAATATATGTTTGTCGCTTTATAAAAAAGCTACCACGCTCTGTATCATCTAGAATTACCGCATCAGATATAAACTTCGCCGAACGACTGATAACACGCGACATACAAAAACGACATTTTTCATCTGATATTATAAATTTATAATCTGGTAAAAATTATTCTCCCGCATTGATGAAACTAAAAGCCTTTCTTAAGGATAATCTTATTCATGTAGGTGTTCGGTTATCTAACTCGGCTGAGAGCTTTGATTATAAATTTCCAATTATTTTACCTCGCCAAGACGCGCTCGCGGAGTTATTAATCGATTATTATCATAAGAAATATTTGCATGCTGGCCCTCAGCTGCTTATGTCCTTAATAAGACAAAGATTTTGGATACTGTCTGCTAGACGTATCATTCGTTCTAGAATACTCAAGTGTAATATTTACTTTAAATCAAAACCGCGTCCGAGATACCCTTTAATGGCTGATTTGCCATCAAAAAGAGTGCTGCAGACTGAAAAGGCTTTTTCTCATACAGGCTCAGATTTTTGTGGCCCATTGTTATACACGCCTATACGTTCTCGTGGCGTGAAAACACGCAAGGCATATCTTTGTATATTTACTTGTCTAACAACCCGTGCCCTACACATTGAAGTAGCTACAGACCTTACTACAACTAGTTTTCTTGCTGCTTTAATGCGATTTCTTTCGCGACGTGGCCCAGTACAATGTCTTTATTCCGATCGTGGAACAAATTTTGTTGGTGCTAGTAATTATTTACGGGATTTGTATGATTTCCTTGATAAGGAATATCGTCCGCGTTTAGAAGAGGAACTCGCAGAGAATCGCTTAGAATTTAAATTTATAGCTCCAGCAGCTCCACATTTTGGAGGGTGCTGGGAAAGTATGGTTAAATGTGTAAAGAATCATTTGTTCAAAATAATAGGACAACAAATCCTTGCTTACGAAGAATTAATCACGGTTGTGTCGCAAATAGAGTGCCTTCTAAATTCACGTCCCCTTACTGTAATTAGTTCAGATCCATCTGAACCCTCAGTATTAACCCCCGCGCATTTTCTAAATACAATACCGCCTCGAACTTTACCTGCACCTAGTGTAGACTCCACACCAATTAATTTACTTCAGCGACATTCGCTTTTAGACAAATTAGTACAATCTTTTTGGCGTCGTTGGAGAATCGAATATTTACACGAGCTACAAACGCGTCAGAAATGGACTTAACACTCTACTCCTATTAAAGTTGGTACTGTTGTTATCATCATTAATGATAATTCTCCAGTTCTTTCTTGGCCATTAGGTGTGGTTGAAAAGGTTCACCCTTCTAAAGACAACATTATTCGCGTTGCCACGGTAAGAACAGCTAAAGGTACACTGGTTCGACCTGTGGTACGTTTGAGTCCTTTGCCGACGCAAAAATACAGTTACTTTATTATACCAAATTATTATATTTAAAATACTATTTTATACTATATCTATATATTACAGTTAACTATTATAACTGCATATAATTTATTATAATACATATCTATCTACATTTTATCTCGCAATCTTTATTTTGTTTAATTAATTCCGCTTAATATACATTTGATTTAATTTAAAGGTGACCCTTTAAGGGCGGGGGAATGATAAGGCCAAAGCCTTACTGCGTAAAAAAAAAACTCAAAATTGTCATTGACAGTGACGTCTCGTTAATGTCTTTTGGCGTTTCCCGCTCCCTTCTCTTCCCGCGCCCGCGCTGAGATTACTTCCCGCTGCTCGCTCCCGCAAGTTAAATAATATTAAAAATAATAACTAAAAGTGCCTTTCCGTGCTCCAAGCAGTATGTTTGTCATTTTATGTGGCTAAATTCATCTAGTAAAAAAAAAGAACACGGGCCGGCCCAAGAAGCCAAGAAGTCAAGAAGATCGCAGCAACATAAACCAAGTAAGGCAAACGCGCTTTTCCCAAAACCAGTACATACAGTCCACCCTGTTTTTTAATCCACCACTTTAATATTCTTTTCTGAGCCCTTGTTTTATTACATCTTTTTTCAATGCCCAACGTTCCCTTATCACACTGTTCCTTATATAGCCACATAACCTCACATATACTTCTCATGGCTCCCATTTGTACAGCATTTATTAAGTAATCATTACCTAAATATTCTTTCAACGAGTACAAACTAAGCTCAATTGCGGCCTGCCCTTGCATTTCTGAAATTATGGACACCGAGTTGCAAAACTTGTCTGATGCAAACTATTATACTTCGAACAACTTAAATCTCCTATAATATGATAAGTCATTCACAATCGTTGCTCCTAGGCTATAGAATGCCCTACCGATGGATACAAAGTGTGCACAATCGATCCACTCATATAGCAAACTGTTTAAGGAACACTTTCTTCAAATGCAATGAGTTTAAGATTTAAATATATTATTACAACTTAGGCTCCGACAAAGACAAATTCGACGTACAGATCTGTAAAATCACATTTTATTACCTGTCGGCATTTGAACTAATTGTAATCCTTTCATGATCGTCTTCTTTTGATCACTATTTTTTGGCATACGTTTCTAGTTATTGTGGAGAACAGCCTTTGTCCTATTGTACTCGTTTACGTTTGGATTTGTTGCGTTCGGTTATATTTGTACCTGTGATATACACGTTTGTATAGTTCTAACAAACTCTAACAATTCTAACGGCATTTTAATTCGAGTCCCGCAAACTCGTAACAATATCATATCTATCTATTCTATGCACTTGTATCTTAAATCTGTGTTTATGTAGGTACTTATTATTTACATTGTAATACTGTTTATGTAATAAAGTAACATATTCTATGTATTTATGCTATAAAAACTTATTATTGATATAATTAGTTCACACACACAACATATAAGTATAACGGGTTGGTATTGGTAGTGTCAACAAATAAAACTGAAAAGCAATCTACTCAAAATTCATATTATTTCTTGCCTCCAAAATCTAATATAATACACTCTAAATGTCAAAAACCATAAAATCCTGTCACCTCTCCTCTCCTCTCCTCGCCTCTCCTTATATCATAAACTTAACGGCTTGGCTTGCTTGTCTTTTACATAAGTATATGTATTTTCCATGTAAAAGTTATAGGTAAAC
Organism: Dendrolimus kikuchii; assembly: GCA_019925095.2. Classification (NCBI taxonomy): domain Eukaryota; kingdom Metazoa; phylum Arthropoda; class Insecta; order Lepidoptera; family Lasiocampidae; genus Dendrolimus; species Dendrolimus kikuchii. The sequence goes on along the minus strand of CM034406.1, from coordinate 7,332,913 downwards.
TTTGCAAAAATCGCTCAAAGACCCCAATTGTACTCATTTTGTCAGATTGTTACTATTTTAGTTCAAGTTGTGTGCAATAAAGCATATAATAAATACATCTGAAGAGTTCAAGCTTGTACAGTGCGTTTAAAAATGTGAAAAAAAATCAGGGGCCATAATAATGTTACACGTCAATTTCTATACTATATATATAGTTTCATTTGCAAATATAGATCATGGCCATTGAGATATAGACGTTTATATGATCTAAGATCATGGCATAGGTTATAAGCTCCTCATAACTACATACGGAGTGCTCGAGTAATCACTTCCTGACCTGTGATTTAAATGAGTTTAAGGACGGTGAGTACCCTTTTCTGTTATGGCCGGTTCCTATCTTACCGATCGTTTATTTGCCTTACTATCGTTCAAAATTTGACGTAAGCTATGGAGTTTAGCTTTTTATGGACAAATGATGTCAAAATTTAACCGATGGTAAGGCAAGTATAAGGCTTTCATTCGAATAGCAAGATATAGACACGACACGAGTCAATCTGCCCGATTGCGAATATCCCCAATTTGACTGAGGCGTTTTTTATCCGGGTCCGGTTTCTGCCTGATACCCGTTTGTTAAAAGATTATTTTAATACTTGAATATTCATAAACATTTGACACTCGCTAGATACATAAAACATGCATATCCATACTTTAAAAAATGTTATTCAGTTGCTTGTCGTCAACCTACCTAACAATAAACACATCAACTTGTTTGAGCTCGAATGAATCAGTTCTATACAGGTCAGTCGGTTCATTAAAAAAATAAATTTATGTAAGCTTTTATACCGCGAAGTTGATACAAGCGTGGTCACTTACATACATATCGGAGTACGCGTGATACGTATCTAATAAAACACACTAAACGACAAAAAATTGATTAATGGGAGGATCGAAGTATTTTTCAAGTGAGTGGTTTCTTTAAATTTATTTTTCAATATGCTTATATTCTTACACATAAAATATATTCGACTGTGGCACAGAAACCTCATGGATTTATTTGTGCCGCAGAAAATCGTGTAAAATACATAAAAGTTATGATTAAACTTTGAAAATGAATTTACACAATCTAATCTTTATACCAAAAATAGTAGCAAAAGCAAGGAAGTGTTGTCATCATCCAAGTGTTAACTTCTGATTTTATTTGTTAGTCATAGTTATCAGTAATATTGTAGCTAAAAATGAATACTCTTGCACGAGTTTAAAAAAAAATGTGGTTGCGGAAAATGATGCTATCAGAATATTCGCCCATTAGTGTTTACGTGTTATAAAAAATTAAAAACACACAAAACCGACTTTAAATTAACTAAAAAAATGTGTGTGTGCGGGCAGTTCACATGCAGTGGAATTGAAACAAAGTGTGACAAAGGGTGGCAGGATTATCAATTTCGTGACGTCACATTTCATTATTATATCGTTATAATATATTTAAGCTTTAAAACATGAAATTTGAAGTATATTAACGAAAAACTTCTAAACATTTCCACCTCTACGTGTATGCTCATAGTAAGACACTCCTATAGATTTATGTGTTTATATCTTTTTAGTGTCGCTTTTTCGTTTTTTTTATTTTTTATTGCAGGAATTCAGCAGACAGGAAGACGGCCCACTTGATGGAAAGCAGTTACCATCGCCTATGGATATTTGCAACATCAAAGGTGCTACAAATGCGCTGCTGCTCTCTTAAGGGAGACTGGAACCTGGTCACTAATGCCGGAGCACAACTCAAGGTTGTTATAGCAACATACTTTAAACCAGGGGTGGTAGCCATCCAGTCGGGCGAATGCCCTAACTACCTGGCTGTGGGTTGTTTTGTCGCCTCTTACGACAGGCCGCCCGGCCACAGGAATTGTATTCTTTCTCCGTTCCTGCACGGATTAAATCATAAGGATCGTTTCATCGAGTTTAAATTCATAAGGATTCTAAAGAAGTTTCACTACAATAAATATCTTTTACAATATTTCGAAGTCGTTACGAAGTACAATATAAATTTACTATAATATATTGCTTTGTTGTTGTTGTTTATGTTTTACTTGGCACCGCCTTCAAGATGTTGTAGAAAATATTTATTTTTTTACATACTTTTGAAGTCGACTTTGTTTTTATTATTATTTTTTTGAAGTGAAACTTCTTTAGAATCGTTGTAATTTAAAACTCGATGAAACGAAAAGCGACACTAAAAAGAGATAAACACATAAATCTATAGGAGTAAGCCTGCGAGAGAATGAGATAGAATGCCTGTTAATTGTTATATGTTGATGTGGTTTCATAAACGACCGCATCTTGACAAACGGTGTAGGACTAAAATTGTCTGTAGGTCTAAAATTAAATAGAAACGTTCAAATAAAATGTTCATGAATAAAGTACATTAGAAAAAACTGGTCAATCACCACCGTTATATTTAGAAGTAGAATATCCCCGCGACTTCGTCTACGGTTGACTTGAAATTCCCGCGGTATTGCCGGGGCACAAAATACCGCAGCATTTAAAAAAGTATGTAAGCTATCGTTTTAGTGAAAACTGTGTCGGAATAAGCTAATTTTTACGCACCCGAACAACTACATACCGCGCCCGGGAAAATTCACGCGGGATTTCCGGGATAAAAATATCACAAATTTTACTATATAAAATTTGCTGTCGATCAGTGAAAAATCACATTGGAATTCGTATTTTCTTAATCTTTTCATTTGAAATAATTCCCAGTAAGATTCCCGCGGCATTCCCAGGATAAAAAGTAGCGCAGATTTTAAGTCTAAAAATTTCCTGTCAATCAACGAAAATTGCATCAAAATTAGTCCAGTGGTTTTTACGTGAATCCCGAACAAACAGATAAACAGACAAGAAATTAAAAAAAATTGCATCTTGATCTTCAACGTTTATGTAGTCTCTATTTCAGTTGCTTTTTTTTAATAGCTTCAAGGTACAGACACGGCATGTTTAGAATTTTTTAATATTACTAGCTGGACCCGGCAGACGTCCTGCCCTTAAAAAATAAAAATCTAGAACCCAATCTATACTTTAGCTTGTAAGGATTAATTTCTGTGAAGGAATGTCAAACTTATGACCGGTTCCTATATCTTACATTCATTCACTTATCCTACCATCGGTTAAATATTGATATTACCTAAATGGAGCTTATGTCAAATTTTAACTGATAGTAAGGCAAATGAGCGGCTATTAAAAAATAGGAACGGGCCATAAGAGAAATAATCATCAAATTCCTAGCATAGGGTCATCTGAAACTGATCGCTATTTAGAGACAGGACCGCCCGTGCTCGTTTAAATACTGTAATTATAAGTATGATGATTATTTTTCGGGTATTTAAAAAGGGATATAAAGAAGTTATAATTATTTAACTTTGTTAAATACATCTTTTTTATGCTTTCTTTAATATACATTTAGTGTATTAAAATGCTTACTTATTATTAATATTTAGTTATGTTCTCGCTATGACTCTTGTGCATAAGAGTTTTGTTTTCAACAATAAAGTAAAACTTGAAATTTAGTAAAGATAATTTCTAAGTGCGTCGCTAAGCATAACAACTAAAAATAATAAAGTTAAATGACTATAAATCCGGCCTATATATTATTAGCACCACGTGCCAATAATATACGATTTAATTTTTAACTATCATGTGTTGCCGATGAAGGGCATCTCATAAACAAATATTAAGATGAACAATGTATCAATTCAATGAAACTCATCAATTCGTTCTGGATAAGAATATATCAATTACTTTATTGAAAAACAAACAGACACATGTACTAACTAGGTTGTTACTAATCACTAATTATATATCTAAAACCTATCTTCTTTAAAAGTACACAAATTTGAATTGCTGCATAAGTGTGAATAACTACGAAAATATTGTAAACATTCAAATTATATTTTTCTACAAACACGAAGATTTGTGCCCAGAAATTTGTTTATCTATTTTTGACGCTCAATATTACATCGGCTACCGGCCATAGTGCATTTAAAGTTCATGGTTCATATAATTGCGTATATATTCATTATATACGCAATTATATGAAAAGGATAAACGAATAAAGGCCGGCCTTTGTGGTAGAGCGGGCTAAGTCTTAACCGGCCGAACTTGCTGGAACGCAAAGGCTGCGGGTTCGATTCCTGGCATGGTAAATTTCGGAAACGATCTGTCTGTTACTTACTATGGTATAGGTGTCTGGGATCGGCCCCAGTGGTCTATTGTATATTAATTACCCATAACACAATCGTAAATTGCTTAGCTTAACGATATACAATGTGTGTGTTTGTCTGCCCATTATTATTAAAAATGAAAAAAACAATGTCTGAGGGTCTATTATTATGATTTTATTTCCTTAACTAATAAAAATACTAACTAAGAGAGCAAGAACAAAAACTTTTTGTTTATTTAACTTTTGGAAAACATTGCAAGTTAGCTCTCCTTTTTTCAGAGACTTAGGTTATTAGGTATTTATAAACTTTATCTAATTATATTTTTTTATACTTTATTTATTATTATATGACGAGGTTTTTGAGGGGAACTTAAAAATTATGCTTTGTAATTTTACTTAAAAAGTATCATAATATTGGGTAGATGTGCTTGGTAGTCTTCTTGGTAACTTTTTTCTTATTTGACTACGGAACCGTAATGAGGTTAATCACCATCATCATATCTCAAAAACTACTTACGCAAAGGGTTTTTTATTTAAAAACAGAACAAGACAAGAAATCTAAAAAAAATGCATCATGTTCTGCGTCGTTTATATAATCTATTGCAGTTTTTTTCTTTAAATAGCTTCAATGTACAGAAATGTCATATTTATAAATTTATAATATTATATATAGATTAGTTTCCGAATATAACAATTGTGACGTACAAAGACAGATTGACTAAATTATTAGGAGTTGCGATTTAGTCAAAATGACTAGGGAACCCTAAAAAGTTTTCAAGCAAGAATTGGTTTTTTTGGTAACTCTCTACTATTTAGTATTTATAAATGTTTGTGTTCTTTTGTCCAAATGCTACAAGCACTCCGTGGTTTGGCGTAGACCAAATACTATCTACAATTTGGTTTCTTCTTCAGCCAATCAATGTCCACTGCTGGACGTAGGCCTCTCCAAGTCTGCGCCACATATCCCGGTCGCGTGAAGCCAATATCTGTGTATGAATCAGCCTAGAGCAGGCGTTGAGTCGCAATATTATGCGTCCCCGTTATTAGAAAAGTTACAAATTTTCTAATGGACAAAGCTGTTCGAATTAGCTCATAGTTAATTATGAGAATTTTTGTTTAAAGAATCACTCTTTCAATAACCTAATACTTACTTTATTACTTCACTGACGCGGAATGAAGACGCAAATAATGTATTATAAATAACCATAAATTATTATTATTAGCTAAAGTATAAGTCATCTAGCTTGGCGCAAACTGTTAAAGTGAGGAATAGTTGTCGGATATTCGTCTTTTCTTTTTACACAAGCGTTGTCCATTTACGTAGATAATCTCAACCTTTGTCTAGTGTTAATCAAAGATATTATGTGGAAATTGGATTTCATCCATGTAATCATTACAAATTATCACATCCATGTAATCTTCAGTTTAAATATGGAGCCGGACTCCGAACTCCACAGCAGATAATTCAAACACAACTAGGATTTAATACTAGTATACCGGCGGTCCTAAATCTAGAACTATATTTTAGAAAGACGAAGGGAAGTATGACAACCTGTTGCCCTCAAATAAAAAATGTAAAACAAAATACCTTTTTTTATTTTAGATTTATAAAACTGACACTGACCTAGAAGCTTATGAACCTTATAGTAGGTAAAAATATTTGACATGTTCCAAGTGTTTTTGCACAATAACCAGTATTACAAGTCAGTATACTATGTATATTAGGCTGGCAAGTTAAATAAATAATACGTATTTTAACATTCTACAATATTTCATTTATGTTATTAAAATAGATTATGTAATTCGTATAGTATAAAGTTGCTGCCCGTAGACAGCGACATTCTTACCATAACTAATTAACGGACATTTTAACAGATCATGTAAAAAATATTTCAAACAAACGTGCACTTATGAAGCGATTAGTAAAGGCAGATATAGCGAAAGGTTTATTGCTAAGATCGTAAAAAGTAAAGATCTATTGTCTTTGCTTACCCCTGTGGAAAAAGGCGTGATAATCACCCACCTCGAAATATAGATAAATAACACTTTATTGTACACCATTACAGAAAACTTACGAACTAGTATTAAACTAATTGTGTACAAAAGGCTATACCGCTAAAAAGCGATGTCTTCCAAACAACCCGTGGCAAGAATATTGCTGATTAGGAGTGTCGATGGTGGTATACATAATTATTGTACGATTACTTACATTTTAATAATAAATATATAATTATACTATATATACAAATAGACACATAAGTTATATACATATACAAGGTATGGTGATAAAATGCAACTATTTAAACATAATAAATATATACAATATAATATCTACTAATATAATCATGTAAAAACCAAATCGATTAGAAAATATTATTCTTATTTACTCACTAATTGTATATTTCACGTTTTTTACAGATAACGATGGATTATATGAAAGAAATGAAAATTTTAGCAACATTAATCTTATTTCTGTATTTGCGAACAGAATCAATGTGTAATGGACAAGAGGACAATAAAGACTTTAGGTTAGAAACCTCCAGAGAAAAGTTGTTCTCTATGCCACAAAGCCCAATATTAGACTTATTAATGCAATCGGTGTCTCCAAATTACTCACCAAATAATCCTATAGATATATTTGATATTTTGAGAGATAGATATGATCTGCCAAAAGGTAAGTTGTACATATCAGGACAAAAACATCCTGCTGTTAGGCGTAGACCTCACCATTTTAGTGGAACAGACCATCTCACTTGATTAACAGTTTACACACAAAGCTTATTTCGATATGCGGGTTTCTTCGCGATGTTTTCCTTTGCTTTCCGTTCAAGAATATTTAAATGTTCGTTTAAATATCCGTAAATGGTTCCGTAATCAGACAAGAAAAAGAGAGGACCTTTATCACCTGTATGAAAGATTTTTTCACGGACTGCCAAGCACTCACCTAATTTTGATTTATTTTAATTTATTGTAGTATTAAAGATCAGCTGTATTTGAAGAATGCGCATTAAAAGTAAATTAATATATTACAGGTTTAACGTCTCCATATTCAGAATATGATTACGTGATCGTTGGAGCAGGTTCAGCTGGATGTGTTTTGGCGGCAAGATTGACTGAAAACCCAAACGTAACTGTTCTCCTTTTAGAAGTTGGAAAACCAGAAATGTTTTTCACTGATATTCCATCTATAGCCCCATTCTTTCAAAGAACAGATTATGCTTGGCAATATTATATGGAGCCACAGTCAAGAGTTTGTTTAGGTAATTTCTCTTACATTTTACACAAAACAATGCCCAAGAGCGGGCATCAGTGTTGCCAATCTAGTGTAGGTGTCTACTTAAATATTCGCTAATCTACAAAAATTGTCACATCATCTGAATTATGACGTAGTTCTATTTCGGACTAAGTAAACATTTTTCGAAAATCAAACATTTTAGTGGATGCAAAATTGCACTTTAATCCAGCCCAATGAGGAGACAAAACATGTTAATCAGACTAAATTACGAAAAACATTAAAGAATTAGAAATGCAACTGCTTGTCGCGGGGCCTTGCTGATTCCTCATCTTAACTACGACCAAATTCGAAAAAAAAATATGAAGCCCTTTTAAACAACCCCATATCGTACCTCAAAGGAAAAATCTCAGTGGGTACTTTCCTCCAGATCGTTGTTTTTATAGAATAAATGTTCAACAGAACCGTTTTGAGGTTTATTAATTGAGCGCAGAAACTAAAGAAAGATGTTAAATATCCCGCTGATAGCGAGCGGTGATTTTGTGGAAGTCAAAATACTTTTCATGATTTTTGTAAATTCTTTTATTTGTTTTTAGGTATGGAAAACAAACGATGTTTTTGGCCTAGAGGAAAAGCTGTTGGAGGAACAAGTGTGATAAACTACATGATTTACACCCGGGGAAGGCCTGCTGAATGGAATCGCATCGCCGCTGCTGGAAATAAAGGCTGGTATGAAAAATGACCCAAAATCTTCTGAAGTATAACAAAGTGGTCTTAACGCCCGGCTTCGACTTCTGGTTAGCAACTGGTGACGAGACCAGTAGAGCGCCCACTTTGCCGCTGAGCACAACATCTCGTAGCGTGCTTCATACATCTTATTCTTTTTTATTCGTCGCGTCGCTCTTTACTATCGCTTGGTTGTAGTAAAAAAATAGTCTATTAAAGAGGTAGATAGTACGCTACGATAAACTATGAACAACAGTTGTAGGTTGAAATAATGTAATTCACATAATATAATCTAAACCATCGGGACTTGAGCTGTTTTGGCGTCACTGTAGAGATGCAATATCCATTGGCGAAACATTGAGGTGTTAAGATGTCTGTTTGATGGCGCACCGATGACCGTTCAAACCCAGAACCGGAGGGCGAAGCCTATATCTCTAGCCTATATCTCTCGGCTGTCATATACGCGAAAGTCGTCACCAACGCGATGGAGGATGTCTTTAAAACTTTGGAATGGAATGAACGAGGCATCAACATTGATACGGAGCGCGTCTTCCACCTCCGTTTCGCTAAAGATATCGTCGTCTTTGCAGAGACATTGGAGGATCTTTCCGACATGCTGCACATCCTAAATAAATCCTCCCAACGAGTCGGTGTCGGCATGAAGTTGGATAAGACGCAAGTCATGTTCAACGAAAATGTCATGCCGAGACCGGTAAACGTCGATAATTCCCCTCTTGAAGTTGTGCAGACAAAAAAACTAAATAAGTAGGCCTAACTTCGACGAGGAAGGCAGTAGGAGGATCCAGTTAGGCTTGGTGGCATTCGGTAAGCTTAAGCAAGTCTGGTCGCTGACTATTCTGCAATACTTTAAGACGAAAGTCTTTGAACAGTGTGTCCTACCCATTATGACATGCGATGCTGAGACATGGACACTGACATTGGGACTGGTCCACAAATTTCAAGTCGCTCAAAGGGCTATAGAGCGAGCTATGTTAGTTGTTCTGGAACAGAACCAAGATAACCGACTTATCTCGCAAGATCAGTAAGTTGAAGTAACAGTGGGCCGGTCACATATATCGCAGGACCGATGACCGATGGAGCAAACGAGTCCTGGAGTGGAGACCGCGTCTCGGCAAACATAACGTAGAACGCCTTCCAGCGCGGTAGACTGGCGACCTGCGCAAGGTCGCCGGCAGAGGTAGATAAGAAAGACGGGAAACCGAGATATGTGGCTTAAACTTGGGGAGATCTACGTCCCGCAGCGGACAGACACTGGCTGAAGAAGAAGAATAAAAAACGACTCAGTTTTGACATTTAATGTAATATTTTGTGTTGTGTGTGAGAGCATGAAAGTAGAGTAAACGCGGTCGAGATGCGAGCACTGCGCAAAATCTGCGGAGTGACGCTCGCGGACCGCGTTCGTAATATCGAAGTAAGAAAGAGAGTTGGTCTGAAAGAGAGTGTCGGGGTGAAGGTAAGGAAAGGAATGCTCCGGTGGTTCGGGCATGTGGAAAGAATGCATGATGAAAGAATGACTAAACAGATATACAATGCAAAAGTGGATGGATGCAGAAGTCGTGGAAGGCCACGACACACCTTCCATGATCAAATTGATCGTGTACTAGCGGAGGGTGATGTCAGGAGCCTTAAGAACAGACGAGTGTGCATGACAAGAATTATGATTGTCAAAGAAGCAAGTGAGGTGTGTAAGAATGGGCCTAAATGGCGCTCTGTTGTTCGTGCCTACCCCGCAAGGGAACTGGCGTGAAGTTATGTATGTATGTATTTTGTGTTCAAGGTCGTACAAAGATGTACTCTTCTACTACAAAAAATCTGAACGTGCCAAACTAGATGGTCTGGAAAAAACTACGTACAGAAGCACTACAGGGGACATGAACATCGAATTTCCTAAATTTCGGTAAAGTATTTCACAACTACACTTATGTATGATGCGTGGTGTACAAAACACTAAGGTGATTAATTAAAAATAGGCTTGTGTTTAAACGCCTACCAGAAATGCAGCTATTTTACTACTGCTGTCGCCGTCTTCACGGCCTTGAAGATAGGGACCTATCCATCATGTGGGTACGCGTGGATATTGGTGGTTCCACCCGGATTTACGCGTGCCTATACCGGTCCCATGGCAGAGAATGCGTAAGGACTGACACAGCTCGCTTTTTTGAACGCGTCCAAGAGGCAACCGACAAGGTTTTTGGGCAGTACCCTTCAGCAGAGGTAGTCATCCTTGGGGACTTTAATGCTCATCACGCAGAGTGGTTGGGTTCCCCGAGGACTGATTTGCCAGGGACTACTGCCTACGATTTTGCTCTCGCCCATGGATTCACTCAGGTGGTCACGGGGTTCACCCGTATACCGGATAGAGTGGATCATGAGCCTTCTTTGTTGGACCTTCTGTTGACCACACACCCGGAGAATTATCAGATCTCGATCAGTGCTCCATTAGGAACGTCTGATCATTGTCTGGTATCTTCGTTGGTGCCCCTTCCTATTCCCGATCGGGCTCGCCCTGCAGGGCGTCGGAAGGTCTGGCGATATAGGTCAGCAGATTGGGATGGACTGCGTGAATTCTATGCATCCTACCCATGGAGGCAGTTATGTTTCTCGTCGGAAGATTCTGATGCATGTGCAGACTCGATCGCCGATGTGGTGCTGCAGGGAATGGAATGTTTCATTCCAAACTCAACAGTACCCATCGGTGGTACGAGTAAACCAATAAGCCTTGCGCTGAGGCTGTAAAGCTAAAGCAACAAGCTTATCGGGCCTGGACCACAGCGCGGGTTCGTCAGGATCCAAGTACTACCGACCTGAAAAAGAGACACAACGCTGCCTCCATTCCTCAAAAAGCAGCTCGCGAGAGCAAAATTCGACCACATCGGCAGAATTGGCGAGCGCCTTTCCAGTTACCCCTCCGGGAGTAGAGCCTTTTTCGCCAAAGCTGTCGAGGGAAACTTTTGTCACGCGTTCTTCCAGCTCTGCGCACAGCGGACAACCGTCTGGCACACGCCGCCAAGGATAAAGCTGATCTTCTAGGCGAAATCTTTGCGGCCAATTCGACTCTTGACGACGGGGGAGAAACTCCACCTAATCCCTGAGTGTGAGTCTCGCATGCCGGAGATCCGCTTTACTCAGAAAGCAGTAATTACCAGCAATTGTGCTGCAGACGTGTTCTGCTGAGCTGTCTCCAAACTATACCGCAGTGGTCATGTCCCCGCTTCGTGGAAGATTGCCCATGTACATTCCCTAAAAAGGGTGAAACGGACCCGTCCTGGAGCCAGCTCTTAGGGTACCTTGCTTAAAGCAATATTTCCGCCATGGTCGTTCAGCTGGGGATCTTCTTGTGTACCTGACACATCGTTGGGCTGAAGCCATTGAGAGCAAAGGGGAAGCTCTGGCTGTCAGCCTAATATTGCTAAGGCCTTCGAACAAGGCTCTTCTGTCGAAGCTACCATCTTACGGGATAAATGCTCACGACGGTTGCTGCTCAAATCAAGCCCATCAATGCTGGTGTGCCCCAGGGTTGTGTGCTGTCGCCGACGCTGTTTATTTTGCATATCAATGATATGTTGTCCAAGTACAGCACTGCGACGCGAACTCTGGACGTGCAAATGTCCCTATTGGAGGAAAGTCCTTTTTATCAACCCCACAAAGACACAGGTCTGCGTATTCTGCCAATAAAAACTATTTAAACCTCCAAGAGTATCGGGATCCTTGGAGTTACAAGCGATGTGCAGTTCAGGTGCCATCTTGAAGGCAAAGCTTGCCTCCAAGAAGCTAGGAGTGCTAAACCGGTCCAAATACTCAGCGGCAACGCCATATGGAGTTAAAGCCCAGGTGAGGCCGCATATAGTACTGCTCACATTTATGGGCTGGAGCACCCGCCTACCAGCTAAATAGATATTACCAATACGCTTGGCCTTCGGAGAGACTTCGCGTCTCTTTGCGTATTCTACCGACTATACAATGGGGAGTGTTCCGAGGAACTGTTTAGAATGGTGCCTTCGTCTTCTTTTTACCACCGCACCGCACGCCATCGGCTGGGCGTACACCCCCACTTTCCAGAGCCGCTTCGCTCTTGTTCGCAACGATTCTTGAGAACGTTTCTCTTGCGCACCGTGGGGATTTGGAATGAGCTCCCAGCCGTGGTTTTCCCACAGCGCTACGATATGGGTTTTTTTAAAAAGGGCGTCGTAAAATAAACGTCCATAGGCGACGGTAACCGCTTTTCATCAGGTGGGCCGTCTGCCTGTCTGCTGTACTCCAGCTATAAAAAAAAAAAAAAAAAAAAAAAAAAAAACCAATAAATTCGAAATACCTTTACTGTAGAAATGTAGCTATTTTCCTTTTTATGCTAAATATAAAGCTAATTTCAAACCAAATATTTTATATTATATAGATATTACCATTTAGTTTATTCAATTTAGTACATACCAAATATAATATTGCGTATTCCAAACACATGTTGCTTGTATATTGTTTTATGAATTTGATTAAAATATCATAATATAGCCAAATAAATACTTCACTCTCAATATTACTGCAACACAAATGATTAAGGTAAGTAAAAATGAACCACTGGTAGGAAAATAAAACAAAAGTAAAACGAAATTATGTTTTATTATATTTACCTATAAATATTATAACTTATAAGATTAATTTGTACTTAAGATTTATCAATGGCACTTTAAGGAACACAATAGTTAAAATCAGTCAATCATAATATTTTCTTAAGTTTTCGCAACTTGTATACATAATAAAACTACGTTTTAACGGTTTTAAGTGCGGTAATTTATTTGATTTTGGTTATTTCGACGTTTCGGCCACTTTTCAGTGGCCGTGATCACGGAAGACAAAGATGTCGTGCACCGGAACCGAATAATTTCTTTTATTTTCCTTCCACCCATTTTAATATTATATAAAATTATTAGAGCTAGCCATGTTTGCTGAAAAGTTTCTTGGGCCGCTTCTTCTCTTTAAGCCATAACATGTTGCGAAGCGGTAGTAAATTAGATTAGGCTCCCATAGAGTAAATAATAACCATAAACAAAATTAAAATTAACAAGTTGGCGGTAGGCTAAATAAAACTTTAACAATACTCGTTGAAACTTGACATCTTTGTCTTCCGTAATCACGGCCACTGAAAAGTGGCCGAAACATCGGAATAACCAAAATCAAATAAATTACCGCGCTTAAAACCGTTAAAACGTAGTTTTATTATCCCTCAATCACATTAACTTTTTAAAAAAACTAACAAAAGAAAAAGTGCCGGTGGCTGCTGTGCGGGTTGCAGGGTAAATGAGTAAAGGGAAACGATTGTAATCTTAGTTTAAGCATAACATGTTTTGGATTCAGGTTGGA